>OY971420.1:0-1331000 GCA_963853865.1 Helleia helle
CCTAACCACAACGGCAAATAAACACTTACCCACCGGAGGATCATATTTGGTTGTGCAGGCCAATCTGCAGCGAAAAGAGCTCGCTATAAACGAGCTCATAATGGAAGTCACTAATAGAAATATAGCCATAGCGCTGATCCAGGAACCGTACGTGGGGGGTATCAGAAGAATGAGGGACTACAGGGGAGTAAGAATTTTCCAAAACTCTAGCCCGGGAGACGGGACGGTCAAAGCGGCTATTGCCGTCTTTGACCAAGACTTAGAAATTATACAGTGCCCGTCTCTCACCACCAATAACATCGTGGTGGTGAAAGTTCGAACCTCGGCGTGGGAGATCATCCTGTGTTCCTTCTACTTCGAACCCGATCAACCCATTGAGCGGTACCTGGAGCAGATTAAAAAGATATACAATGAGCTAGGCCCAAAAAGACTTATAATGGGCGGTGACTCCAACGCAAAAAGTACCTGGTGGGGAAGTGAAACCGTTGACCATAGAGGCAATGACATGGCCGGAACTCTAGCAGAATTGAACTTGCAGGTGCTCAACGACGGAGATACTCCAACCTTCGACACGGTGAGGGGTGGCAGGAGAATCACCAGCCACGTAGACATCACCGCATGCACGGAAGATCTGCTCAACCACGTGGAGGAGTGGAAGGTAGCGCCTGATCTCACGAGTTCGGACCACAATGGTATAGTCTTCAAAATTAATCTGCAGAAAATAAAAGGAATGTTAATCAATAGAACTACTAGAAAATACAATACAAAGAAGGCCAACTGGGACCAGTTTCATGAGAAACTGGCCCAGCTCATGCTGGAAAACCAAATAACCAAAATAGAAATAGACCAAATTAGAAATAAAACAGAACTCGACACATATACAAAAAGTTTAATAGAGCAGATCATAAACACTAGCAATGGCACCATACCCATAAAGAAAAAATATTCAAAGGCCAAACTTACCATGGTGGAATGAGAAACTCGAGGGGATGAAGCGCTGCGTGGCCACGAGGAAGCGCAGAATCCGATGTGCGGCACCCGTCCGAAGGGCGAAAGTCGTCGATGAGTATCTGCAAGCAAAAAATGAATACGAGCTTGAGGCAAAAAAGGCACAAATAGACAGCTGGAAAGATTTCTGTGGAAAACAGGATAAGGAAGGTGTATGGGATGGTATATATAGAGTCATAAGGCAAACGACAAGACGGCAAGAAGACCTGCCACTTGTAAAAGACGGGGTGTGTTTAGACCCCGCTGACTCTGCCAAAACCCTAGCGGAGACCTTCTATCCGGACGATCTTGAAACTGGCGATAACCCGAGCCATAGGCATACGCGAGCACTGGCGAACCGCGTAAACGATGGTGTCCATGATGAAGTTCATGACCCACCGTTTACGATGGGTGAGCTTAAAGCCGCAGTGGAAAGTTTCAACCCGAAGAAGGCCCCCGGTGGGGATGGCCTTACAGCTGATATATGTAGCCGGGTGGTAGCTAAAAATCCAGAACTCCACCTGGCACTGATGAACAAATGTCTCGGACTGGGCCACTTTCCAACCATATGGAAAGAAGCTACAGTCGTAGTCTTGCGGAAGCCTGGCAAGGACGATTATACCAGCCCTAAATCATACAGGCCAATAGGTCTACTACCGGTCATGGGGAAGGTTCTCGAGAAAATGATAGTCGGAAGACTCAAATGGCACTTATTGCCGAAAATGAGCGCCCGCCAGTACGGCTTTATGCCCCAAAAGAGCACCGAAGACGCTCTCTATGATCTAGTGCATCGCATACGAAGCGGTCTTGAAGACAAAAAGCTCGTCACTGTGGTGTCGCTGGACATAGAGGGAGCCTTCGACAACGCTTGGTGGCCGGCAATTAAAGTCAGACTGGTTGAAGAGGGGTGCCCCGTAAATCTGAGGCGAATCATGGACAGCTATCTGCAGGACCGTAAGGTCTGTGTCAGGTATGCTGGACATGAATACATCAAAAACACCCAGAAAGGGTGTGTGCAGGGCTCCATAGGGGGCCCAATTCTCTGGAACCTCCTCCTTGACCCGTTACTAAAGAATTTAGAAAAAAGAGGCTATGACTGCCAGGCATTCGCAGACGATGTTGTGATGGTGTTTGTTGGGAGAACGGCGCTGGAGGTAGAAAGCCGTGCCAACGCAGCCC
Source organism: Helleia helle (assembly GCA_963853865.1). Classification (NCBI taxonomy): domain Eukaryota; kingdom Metazoa; phylum Arthropoda; class Insecta; order Lepidoptera; family Lycaenidae; genus Helleia; species Helleia helle. The sequence continues at coordinate 2,167 of OY971420.1, forward strand.
TTTCGCTGGTTCGGTCGTGGGGCGTCGAAAATAAGTTAAACTTTGCTCCGCATAAAACTAAAGCGATGTTGCTTACAAGGAAACTTAAATTCGACGTCCCGCGGCTTACCGTGGGGGGGTGGAGATTGGCATGGAAAAGGAGATAAAGATATTGGGGCTCACAATAGACCATAAATTGACATTTAATAGCCATTCCTCGAACATCTGTAGGAAGGCTATTAACATCTATAAACAACTGTCAAGAGCCGCCAAAGTAAGTTGGGGACTCCATCCGGAGGTCGTACGTGTCATATACACGGCCACGGTGGAGCCCATTGTCTCTTATGCTGCCAGCGCATGGGCCCCAGCAACTAATAAACTCGGAGTGCAAAAACAGCTAAATGCAGTCCAAAGGGGTTTCGCCCAAAAGTTGTGTGGAGCCTACCGCACCGTCTCGCTGAACTCAGCGCTGGCGCTGACTGGGCTTCTGCCTCTCGACATTCGCATACGCGAAGCTGCATCATTGTATGAGGCGAAGAGAGGAGTACCCCAGCCAGTGCTAGGAGGCGGTGAGGTGGAAAGAAAAATGGCCTACAGCTTGGCCCCGCATCCTGCTGGACATATGGACATGAACTTCATAAGTCTGGTGGACCAACAAGAAGTGGATATCCACGTTTACCATGCGGTACAATTTTACACCGACGGCAGCAAGATTGAGGGCAAGGTGGGTGCCGCATTGTCTGTAAGAAGCAATGAGGCCGAAACTAAAGCCATCAAACTTAAACTGCCGTCGTACTGCACAGTCTACCAGGCAGAACTTCTGGCCATATGTCAAGCAACACGAATGATATTACGGCAGGATGAAATGAGTTTCGCCATCATAAGCGACTCACGCTCTGCCCTCGAGACAGTTGTCAATTCCCACTCCATGCACCCCTTAGCTGTTGAAAGTAGAAGTAATATTTATGAGAGCAGACTCCAGAACAAGGAAGTCTCCCTGTTCTGGATCAAAGCACACGCGGGACTTATAGGGAATGAACGTGCTGACCACCTAGCAAAAGAGGCCGCCCTCAAACTGAAGAGGAAACCAGACTATGACCAGTGTCCGGTTTCATACGTCAAGAGGTGCATCCGAACGGAGTCCCTTGACGAGTGGAACCGGCGCTATCAGTCAGGTGAGACAGCGGTCGTTACACGAATGTTCTTCCCGGATGTAATAAAAGCCCATAAAATTGCTCGAGAAATCAAACCAGCTGGTATAATCACCCAGGTTTTGACGGGGCATGGTGGTTTTTCAGGTTATCTGCACCGTTTTAAGTGTAAGGATACCCCATCGTGCATCTGCGAACCTGGAGTAGACGAAACTGTTGCACACATCCTCTTCGAATGTCCCGTGACAGCGGGAGTGCGATTTGACACTGAGCAGGCTCTTGACTGCGAAATAAGTAAAGTAAATGTCGGAAAACTAGTCGCAGATAGGAAATTTAAGAAATGTTTTTATTAATTATTGTATTAAGACTGCAAGCCAAGTGATAGCAAGGAACAGGCAGTGTTGAGTGTCTACTTTGCAAGTATACGCCTTCAACACTGCAAGTTTTGATTTTAAGAGTGTGCTTGCAGTCAAAAAATTGTAACTACCTTACTTATAGAAATATTGTTTTTATTGTTAATAAAAGAGAGCCTGCATTATGTAACCCGACATTGTATGATATTTTAGCTGGCAAATGAAACGTCCAGAAATCAGACGTCGTAATATGTTTTTACATTACGATAAAATTATTATATACAATCAACTAGTTTTATTATTGTTTATTGGAAATAAATTTTTAAAAAGATATTAAAACTCTGATTACGTCAGAGGCGACACGCGGGCCGGGCCAATTAAGCGCCCGGACAAAAAAAAAAAAAAAAAAAAAAAACCTAACCTAACCTAACCTAACCTAACCTAACCTAACCTAACCTAACCTAACCTAACCTAACCTAACCTAACCTAACCTAACCTAACCTAACCTAACCTAACCTAATAACCTAACCTAACCTAACCTAACCTAACCTAACCTAACCTAACCTAACCTAACCTAACCTAACCTAACCTAACCTAACCTAACCTAACCTAACCTAACCTAACCTAACCTAACCTTTTTTTTTTTTTTTTTTTTGGTAATGCAGCGGAAATTTGCAGACCAAACCATAACTAGGACCGGGGTGAGTTTTAAACCTAGCCGTGAGTGGGGTTCGCACTTGGAGATGCGTTACCCACTAAAACCGCTGCAAGTGCCCTCAGCCGCCTTTTATGAGAGTCCCGGATCATGCAGGCAACGCAGGACCCTCGGCGACAGGCTGGCCCCGGCGAAAAGGCCAGACTCCTCCTCTAAAGGGGGACTGCTCGGCTGTTCGTTTGATTCGATACTTTTAGCAGTCCCCGACGACGTCGTGTCTAACTGGACCCAGGTTAAAACCCCATCCTGGGCCCGACACGAGCACAGGGGCGTTACTGGAGGCGCATTAGGTAGCGCCTCCTACGCACCCCCGTTCGTCGCCCGCGGTGGGAGGCCTCGTCGGCGGCCTCCTCTCTCACCCGCTCATCGGCCTCCTTCTGGGACATTACTGCCTCGCAGAAGGAGACCATCGCCGTCCAGGACTCGTCGTCGCCGAGCATCGCGGGGATGACACTCGGCAGAGACAAGTCCCCTCCGATAACTGATGTCAGATCATGACGCAGCGCCGCCCATCTCGGGCACACCTCGAGGGTGTGCTGGGCCGAGTCCACCGCCGCGCCACAATCGTGACACACAGTTACCGGCTCCCTTTGGGCCGTCCTGCACAGATACTCACCGAAGCACCCATGCCCGGTGAGCACCTGTGTTAGACGGAAGGTGAGGGGTTTGCGTTTACGACGCATCCACCGCTCAAGGACCGGGCGCAGGGCAACCGTTAAGCCTTTGCCATACGGCTGCCGCGCCAAGTCCTCCCCCCACCTTCGCATTAGTGCCTCCTGCCCTAGTCGGCGGACCCGTAGGATCCCGTCCGGCGTCACGTCCTCTCCGAGGGACCTCCTATCCGAGACATAGGAGTATACCTCGGCGAGAACTTCCGCCACGAGTTCCCACGGGGGGTCGCCGGCTAAGGCAGTAGCTGCAGCCCATGATATCGTGCGATACCCCCGGACCGCTCTTACCGCGATTACCCGCTGCGCCGAGCGCAGCTGGGCCCTACTCCGCGCGGTAAGGCGATCCGTCCAAATCGGAGCACCGTACGTCGCCATACTCCGGCAGACACCGGAGTATAGCTGCCTGCAGGCGGCGCTGGGTCCTCCGAGGTTCGGGAGGAGTCTGCCCAGCGCACTCGCCGCCTTCAAGACCTTCGGACCCAATTGTTCGAAATGTGGGCCGAAGGTCCATCCACCGTCAAGGATGAGCCCCAGATATTTGATGTGAGGGCTCATCCTGACCCTCACCCCTCCGATCTGGAGGGCAGCCCCCGGTGGGGGTCCTTTCCTCCCGGTCCCGCGGAAGAGGAGGGCTTCGGTCTTGTCGACTCTGACCCGAAGCCCTAACCTCTCAATGCGGCCGATCACGAGGTCGAGCCCGACCTCGGCCAGCCGCGCCGCCTCCTTATAGTCTCGTCCCCGGGCGTAGACGAAGGTGTCATCAGCGTAACAGATGACACCCATCCCGGGGAGGAGACGACCTCGCAGGACCCAGTCGTACCCGATGTCCCACAGGATCGGACCAAGTACCGAACCCTGCGGGACACCGCAGCCGACTCGCCACCACTCCACGGACCCGCACCGGTTCTCGCAGGCTACCCTCCTGTCGGAGAGGTACGCCTCCAACAGCCTCCTGAGATAGGGAGGCACACCAAAGTAATTCAGTGCCTCCCGTATCACACTGTGCGGGAGGCTGTTGAAGGCGTTCGCGATGTCCAGGGACACCGCGACCACCACCTCCCCTCGGCGTTCCGCCTCACCCGTCACCGCCCTCAGGCGTTTGAGGGCGTCGATGGTCGACCGGCGCGCCCGGAACCCAAATTGGGACTCTGAGACTCCCGGTCCCGGGCCCTCCTCCAGGTGCCGAACGAGCCGGGAAGCCACGACTCTCTCCAGAGCCTTCCCAGCCTCGTTCAGCAGCACCACCGGTCGCACCGACGCGGCCGAGTCCGGGGGTCGCCCTGCCTTAGGAAGCAGGCAGAGCCGACCCTCCTTCCATGCCCTCGGGAACTGTCCGGACCGCAGGCAGCGATCGAACAGCTCCCGAAGGCTGTCGCCGAGGTGCTCGAGGGAAAGGGCCAGAACCTTCCCGTGCACCCCGTCTGGACCCGGCGCCCTCTTCTTACTCTGGAGGCGGGCCAGAACCGCCTCCATTTCAGCCTCCGTGACGGGTGGCGGAACACCCTCCTCATCCGACGTCTGCCGAGCCATCCTGGGGGGCGTGAAGCCCCCAGGTGTGCCGGGGAAGAGTTCCCCGACAATCCTCCTCAGTTGGCCCGGCTGGAGCGTCTCGGTGATAGGGGCCGACTGGGCGCGGAGCTTGTTCCGCGCCCATTTATACGGTCGGCCCCAGGGGTCCCTCTCGAGACCCTCAACGAGCTCCAGCCAGGCCTCCTCCTTGGCTCGGCAGATGGCCTGTTTTAGGGTCTTGACTTTGTCAATGTAGACCCTGTACAGGCCATCGTCCCGGTCGACATCCTGGGGGCGCCGCCGCCTGCTCCGGGCATATTGCCTCCTTGCCCGTTGACAGGCGGCCCGAAGGTCGGCTAGTTCGGCCGACCACCAGTAGAGCGCCCGCCGCGGGGGCGGACGTTTCGCGCGCGGCATGGCCGCTCTGCTGACCGCGGTGAACGCGTCGCAGAGTCGGTCAGCCGCTTCGTCCACCCCAAGCTCCGACAGCGGCGGGAGGCTCCACCGGCAGACTATAGCCGCCTCCTCTGCCAGTTCCCGGTCGAGCTTCGTGAGCGCCCAACGCGGAAACTGGCTTCGCCCCCTGGATGTCGACGATGACGACGCCGGACGGACGGGAGTCGGAGACACCTCGAACCTTATGTAACGGTGGTCCGAGAGAGTCTCCACTCCCGTCTCCACCCTCCACCCCTCCACTCTGCGTGCGATGGCCGGCGTGGCGAAAGTGACGTCCACCACGGAACCTCCCGACCAACGCACGCACGTCTGGACTGCCCCTTTATTGAGCAGGGACAGTCCGGCAGCTAGCGCCCACTCCTCCACCTCCCTCCCTTTCGTGTTCGTGACCGGATTGCCCCAAGCCGTGGACTTGGCGTTGAGGTCCCCGGCCACGAACACCTGTAGGGGAGCTAGCTGCCCCACCAGCGGCCCCAGAACGTCGAGAAACCGTTCCAGGGCCGCCAAATCGCGGTTCGGAGAGAAGTATACCCCGACGAAGGCAACCTCTCCCCGAACCGCCGCCACGTACCCGCGGCCCCTCGCTATCACAGCAAGGGGGGGGCCGGCTCCAGGCCTCACCACGACCGCGACCGAACCGCCGGTGTCCCCCGCCCAGTTTGGGCTGGGAGGCACCGCGTACGGCTCGGCGACGATCGCGACGTCAATTCCCCACTCCGCCATGGACTGCAGGAAAAGGTCCTGAGCCCCGGCGGAGTGGTTCACGTTCGCCTGGAGGACGCTGAGATGCCTGGACATTACTCGGCCATCTCAGCGTCTGCCTAGCTACCTAACCTAACCTAACCTAGACTAACCTAACCTAACCTAACCTAACCTAACCTAACCTAACCTAACCTAACCTAACCTAACCTAACCTAACCTAACCTAACCTAACCTAACCTAACCTAACCTAACCTAACCTAACCTAACCTAACCTAACCTAACCTAACCTAACCTAACCTAACCTAACCTAACCTAACCTAACCTAACCTAACCTAACCTAACCTAACCTAACCTAACCTAACCTAACCTAACCTAACCTAACCTAACCTAACCTAACCTAACCTAACCTAACCTAACCTAACCTAACCTAACCTAACCTAACCTAACCTAACCTAACCTAACCTAACCTAACCTAACCTAACCTAACCTAACCTAACCTAACCTAACCTAACCTAACCTAACCTAACCTAACCTAACCTAACCTAACCTAACCTAACCTAACCTAACCTAACCTAACCTAACCTAACCTAACCTAACCTAACCTAACCTAACCTAACCTAACCTAACCTAACCTAACCTAACCTAACCTAACCTAACCTAACCTAACCTAACCTAACCTAACCTAACCTAACCTAACCTAACCTCCTAACCTAACCTCCCAACCTAACCTAACCTAACCTAACCTAACCTAACCTAACCTAACCTAACCTAACCTAACCTAAACCTAACCTAACCTAATAACCTCAACCTAACCTAACCTAACCTAACCTAACCTAACCTAACCTAACCTAACCTAACCTAACCTAACCTAACCTAACCTAACCTAACCTAACCTAACCTAACCTAACCTAACCTAACCTAACCTAACCTAACCTAACCTAACCTAACCTAACCTAACCTAACCTAACCTAACCTAACCTAACCTAACCTAACCTAACCTAACCTAACCTAACCTAACCTAACCTAACCTAACCTAACCTAACCTAACCTAACCTAACCTAACCTAACCTAACCTAACCTAACCTAACCTAACCTAACCTAACCTAACCTAACCTAACCTAACCTAACCTAACCTAACCTAACCTAACCTAACCTAACCTAACCTAACCTAACCTAACCTAACCTAACCTAACCTAACCTAACCTAACCTAACCTAACCTAACCTAACCTAACCTAACCTAACCTAACCTAACCTAACCATGTAATTAATATTTAAATACTAAATAAAGGGTGATGTAAATAAATAATGTCACAAAGTAAAAATAATGTTATATAACATGTTCACATAAATAAAAACTATAGCTATATAAATATAATATTATATAAAGAATAAAACCTATATGAAAAATGTATCAAAAATTCATAGAAATTCATATAACGTAGATCACCGGTGTTATTAGGATAAATGTATAAATAATTTCAGTATTATATTAAATAAACAGTAATAATCATAATATAAATGTAATAAAAAGTAAATAATAGCGTAACTACTCTAAAAATGTATAAGCAACATATTATGTAATTTTTTCTTATAAATAAAAATTGTAAAAAAAAAAAAAAAAAATTGTAAATAATGACTCTGATAAAGTCAGAGGTGAATGGTTAAAGAATAATAAACTCCCCCGTGGGGCGGTTTTACCCCCGCATTTAAAAAAAAAAAAAAAAAAAAAAACCTAACCTAACCTAACCTAACCTAACCTAACCTAACCTAACCTAACCTAACCTAACCTAACCTAACCTAACCTAACCTAACCTAACCTAACCTAACCTAACCTAACCTAACCTAACCTAACCTAACCTAACCTAACCTAACCTAACCTAACCTAACCTAACCTAACCAGTACCACGCCAACCACCGCAGGGAACGCACGCTCCCCGCGCAATAATCAAGAAATAATTTTCAAATTATTTACAAGTGAAATTAAATTATTAAATCATGAAAGGGAGTGTTAGTGTGTAACATATAGTGACTTGGTGACTAACGACATAGTGTGAAGCGAGAGAATACCTCCTGGATCGAGCCCAACTCCATCCTAGTATTCCTGTGCCGTTTTGCGCAGGAAAACGAGAGACGGAGCTCTTCAGAGGAGCCTACCAGTCCAGTGGAGCGTGGTACATCACCCGGGAACCTCAATCCCGCCCGAAAAGCGAAGAGAACTACGGTTTTTACAACTTTTATTGCAATTTATATAAGTAATCATTGACTATTTGTGACCTGACGGCGACCGGACGAGCCCAGGAGCCAGGACCAGCACACCATCCGGGCCTCCTATCCCGGACACAGCGCCAGATCATCATAATTACCGTAAAACCAGAGAAATAGTGATAAGACAGACGATTTTATTTATAGTTATTTATAAGGGGCGGAGCTTAATATTAGGGTTCCGGGCAATATTGTTGAAATAAGAAAACCTTTTGTATTATATCATTATAATTGGCTATACTATACTCCATATTATGTCTTAAAATATTACCATCAAATTAATTTACTTTGCTAATCATAATTATATATTATATAGCTTAAACTGTGACAATTATAAATTGGACTCCATAAATACCGAATAAATAGACCATACACAAAACAGAATATGGAAGGCTTTTGAAAGTCAAAGTTTTATAAATAAGTTAATTTTATACCATATTTATAATATTATTGTATTAAACTCAAACGAAACAACTTGTTGCGCCAAAACCGGTAGTAAATAGGCCCTGTACTATTATTAAAACTTAGACAATTACAATTTAGAAAAAAAAAACACACACATATTTACATATCAAAACATAAATCCTAGACAAATACATATAACTAATATTTTATTTTCTACAGAACCACACTGACATTAAATCGAAATAGTAGGCGAGGCCAGATGCACAGGGGGCGGAGCTTGTAGTCCATTGTCCTCACGGGTGCACGACGGGTGGTTGGTGACGTCATCTTTAGGGTTACTTAAGATCAATAAACGCATTCAACAACATCATCACCCGCCGTCCGCCGACGATACAGGTCTGTCTGCTGTATCATACACACATACATATTATATTATATATATACACACATACATCATAGCATACATTGCTATTTACACTATATACATACATTATAATTGTAGTACAGGCTGTTCATCATTATTTATATTAAAAAATTGTTGGCTGTAGCTACTTAGAATATTATTTATTTAGGTTTATACAATATAAATAATAAGTGTTAAGGTTTTTGGAATCCAAATTATTTTTTAAAAACATTATATTACTCTAGATCTAATTAAAATTTTACTATTATATAGTATATACACATTGATATTATAACGGAAGCCATAAAACGTTGAATTGTTATAATTATATTTCTGCAGTTATTTATTGTAAAACTATAAATTTAAGTAATTAAAACTCTTTATAAAGAACTAACGGCAACCTATCAGCACATTACATACATACACACATAATATTACTACACATAATATACAACAAATATATTATTTATAAACCTATCGAAACACAAACATAAGACAGTTTAAATCAATATTATACCGAACCACATCTACATTAAACAAGCAATAAACCCGAGCGGCCGCTCACCTGTGGGGCGGAGCTACGCGCCTTTGTTCGCTTTGTTCTCGAGCCTTTGTCCCGGCCACACCTGAAATACCTCAATCGTGCTTTCGTGCAATTGTACACTAGTGCAATTGCATTGTGCAATCGTGCAATTACTATAGCTCATACCAGCCATCATCAGCGTTACCGCCGAAGGGTTGTTATTGCCTTACATACATTCACTATACACATACGACACATATACACGGTACGTTGCCAGACGGAGATATATACTTTAACAATTATTGATTAAACTAAATCCTCTTGACTGGATTTATTATTCTGTTATATACACTAGATATAAGTTTTATTGTTTATAACTATATACTGACGTAGAATAAGACAATAGCTGTATTGAGCTAGGACTGTGATATTTTGACTGGTATTTTATTGAATAATATATCGTATTACGATCTGTGTTAGTTTTATAGTTTTAAAAGATTTAAATTGCACATTGACCAGAACTTCGTATTCGGAGCCTGGATTTAGATTAGTAACAAATTATTGTAATAACTGATTATTAGACCACACCTCTGACACACACATTTTTACATATACATAATATATTTACATTTATTTCATTATACAAGACAACAAGATGATCCGCTCCCCGCAGTTAAGGAGAAGTGTAGGTGAGATCGTAGCAGCGATCTCCACGCCACCAAGTGACACGACATCTGATCTCCTGGCGGAGGCGCGCAGGTGCCTCCAGAAGGCGAAGCAGCATCTGGCAGCCTCGCGGAACCTGAAGGCCGAGATTAAGGTAGGAGTGGTGGAAGCGGTAGACCGCCTTTACCAGTTGGTGAAGGAGTCTGTGAAGACTCCCAGACCAGCTGATAAGGGCGAGAGCGGTAAGAGTGTGAAAGAGGTGATAGTAAGTAAGAAGAAGGATGTGAGGGAAGTCTTTGGCCAGGACATATTAGACCTAGTTAAACAGAACAATACGCTACTTCTAGAGAATAAGGAAAGGATGGAGGGGTTGAGCTCGGCGCTGGAGACCGCGACCACTGCGGCCAAGCCAAGCTATGCGGCCGCTGCGTCGGCCGGAGTTGTAAAAAACTCCCCGACGCAAGAGCCCTGCATTCGGTGGTGGTGGCCTCTTGCGACGATTTCGACACGGGAGAGCAGGTCATTGAGAAGATCCGGAGAACGGTTGAGGCCAAGGATGGATGGGTGAAGGTGGATAGGATGAGAAAGGTGAAGGATGCGAAGGTCGTAATTGGTTGTGCGAGTGAAAAAGAGAAGGATAGAGTGAAAGAGAGATTAAAGAAGAATGATAGCCTGAAAGTGGAGGATGTTAAGAACAAAAACCCCCTCCTGGTATTCAAGGACGTGTTCGAGTATAACACAGACAAGGAGATTGAGAAGGCTTTGGCCAATCAAAATAAGCACGTCTTTGATGGCCTAGGGGGGAGGAACGCAAAGTTGAAATAATCTACCGGAAAAGAGCAAGAAATCCACTCCAACGTCACATTGTCGCCCGGGTGTATCCCAAAGTGTGGAGAAGATGGATAGATGAGGGGAGCGCTTATATTGATATGCAGAAGGTGAGGGTCGAAGACCAGACCCCCTTGGCTCAGTGCTCGCGCTGTCTAGGGTATGGGCATACGAGAAAGTATTGTAAGGATGTGAAGGACTGTTGCAGCCACTGCGCTGGTCCTCATCTGAGGACTGAATGCGATAAGTGGCAACAGAGAGCACCTCCCAAGTGCTGCAACTGCAGTAAGGCGGGGTTAGACAACGCCGAGCACGGAGCCTTCTCGAACGAGTGTATAGTAAGACAGAAATGGGACACCCTGGCGCGGATGTCAGTGGCGTATTTTTAGTAGCGGAGGTCAGCATATATATATTAGTAGGTGTCCCCGTGACTCTGTTCGCAGCCTGGAGCAGCCAAACGCTGGGGGCCCCGTATCCGGCGAGACCGACGGGAATGGAGTTCGGCATGGCAGACCGAAAGCAGTATATAGATGACCCAGCATCGTGCGATCTGAGGTATTTATATTATGGACGAGGGCAAGACTGGTGGTTGGGTCAAAGTCGCGCCATCCCCGTGGGATGGCGAGGCCGAGGCCATACCACCGGCTTGCCAGCCGCACCACTGCACAGTTTGCCGGGCCGAGCTCCCGGCCCCAAGTCTTGCCGCATACGTTACTGCGTACGGAAGCACGGAGACCATATACACCACACACCACACGCCACTAGTTGTGACTGGGCATGGCGGACCCGACTCATATCGGAAGCGATTCGGAAATGGGAAGGACCCGCCAGACCTAGATCAGAACGGCACAAACCAAACAGTTCCTCACCTGCCATCGTGTGCCCAATTTCTGCTAATGATATATACGATATCGAGCAGAGGTTGGACAAAGCGGTGGTAGATGAGAAACTGTGTGCCACGAAAAAGATCGGAGACGAGGCCACGCGCTGATGATGAGGCGTGTGTGAGTGTTGTTTCGAATGTTTAAAAAATGTATGGAATAAAATTATTAATGCTATGAATGTCTTAATAGTATCTATATTATATTAAAGTGGTATAAATTGTAAAATATGTATGATAAAATATAGAAATGTAAAAGTGTGTGTTTAGTAAAAATAGCTTATTAATTATGTATGAGTATAAAATATTATTATTATTTAATAGCGTAAAGCATATAAAACAGAAACTAGAGACAGAAATAATATAATTATGTAATTAATATTTAAATACTAAATAAAGGGTGATGTAAATAAATAATGTCACAAAGTAAAAATAATGTTATATAACATGTTCACATAAATAAAAACTATAGCTATATAAATATAATATTATATAAAGAATAAAACCTATATGAAAAATGTATCAAAAATTCATAGAAATTCATATAACGTAGATCACCGGTGTTATTAGGATAAATGTATAAATAATTTCAGTATTATATTAAATAAACAGTAATAATCATAATATAAATGTAATAAAAAGTAAATAATAGCGTAACTACTCTAAAAATGTATAAGCAACATATTATGTAATTTTTTCTTATAAATAAAAATTGTAAAAAAAAAAAAAAAAAAAAAAAAAATTGTAAATAATGACTCTGATAAAGTCAGAGGTGAATGGTTAAAGAATAATAAACTCCCCCGTGGGGCGGTTTTACCCCCGCGGGGAAAAGGAAAAAAAAAAAAAAAAAAAAAAAAACCTAACCTAACCTAACCTAACCTAACCTAACCTAACCTAACCTAACCTAACCTAACCTAACCTAACCTAACCTAACCTAACCTAACCTAACCTAACCTAACCTAACCTAACCTAACCTAACCTAACCTAACCTAACCTAACCTAACCTAACCTAACCTAACCTAACCTAACCTAACCTAACCTAACCTAACCTAACCTAACCTAACCTAACCTAACCTAACCTAACCTAACCTAACCTAACCTAACCTAACCTAACCTAACCTAACCTAACCTAACCTAACCTAACCTAACCTAACCTAACCTAACCTAACCTAACCTAACCTAACCTAACTTTTTTTTTTTTTTTTTTTGGTAATGCAGCGGAAATTTGCAGACCAAACCATAACTAGGACCGGGGTGAGTTTTAAACCTAGCCGTGAGTGGGGTTCGCACTTGGAGATGCGTTACCCACTAAAACCGCTGCAAGTGCCCTCAGCCGCCTTTTATGAGAGTCCCGGATCATGCAGGCAACGCAGGACCCTCGGCGACAGGCTGGCCCCGGCGAAAAGGCCAGACTCCTCCTCTAAAGGGGGACTGCTCGGCTGTTCGTTTGATTCGATACTTTTAGCAGTCCCCGACGACGTCGTGTCTAACTGGACCCAGGTTAAAACCCCATCCTGGGCCCGACACGAGCACAGGGGCGTTACTGGAGGCGCATTAGGTAGCGCCTCCTACGCACCCCCGTTCGTCGCCCGCGGTGGGAGGCCTCGTCGGCGGCCTCCTCTCTCACCCGCTCATCGGCCTCCTTCTGGGACATTACTGCCTCGCAGAAGGAGACCATCGCCGTCCAGGACTCGTCGTCGCCGAGCATCGCGGGGATGACACTCGGCAGAGACAAGTCCCCTCCGATAACTGATGTCAGATCGTGACGCAGCGCCGCCCATCTCGGGCACACCTCGAGGGTGTGCTGGGCCGAGTCCACCGCCGCGCCACAATCGTGACACACAGTTACCGGCTCCCTTTGGGCCGTCCTGCACAGATACTCACCGAAGCACCCATGCCCGGTGAGCACCTGTGTTAGACGGAAGGTGAGGGGTTTGCGCTTACGACGCATCCACCGCTCAAGGACCGGGCGCAGGGCAACCGTTAAGCCTTTGCCATACGGCTGCCGCGCCAAGTCCTCCCCCCACCTTCGCATTAGTGCCTCCTGCCCTAGTCGGCGGACCCGTAGGATCCCGTCCGGCGTCACGTCCTCTCCGAGGGACCTCCTATCCGAGACATAGGAGTATACCTCGGCGAGAACTTCCGCCACGAGTTCCCACGGGGGGTCGCCGGCTAAGGCAGTAGCTGCAGCCCATGATATCGTACGATACCCCCGGACCGCTCTTACCGCGATTACCCGCTGCGCCGAGCGCAGCTGGGCCCTACTCCGCGCGGTAAGGCGATCCGTCCAAATCGGAGCACCGTACGTCGCCATACTCCGGCAGACACCGGAGTATAGCTGCCTGCAGGCGGCGCTGGGTCCTCCGAGGTTCGGGAGGAGTCTGCCCAGCGCACTCGCCGCCTTCACGACCTTCGGACCCAATTGTTCGAAATGTGGGCCGAAGGTCCATCCACCGTCAAGGATGAGCCCCAGATATTTGATGTGAGGGCTCATCCTGACCCTCACCCCTCCGATCTGGAGGGCAGCCCCCGGTGGGGGTCCTTTCCTCCCGGTCCCGCGGAAGAGGAGGGCTTCGGTCTTGTCGACTCTGACCCGAAGCCCTAACCTCTCAATGCGGCCGATCACGAGGTCGAGCCCGACCTCGGCCAGCCGCGCCGCCTCCTTATAGTCTCGTCCCCGGGCGTAGACGAAGGTGTCATCAGCGTAACAGATGACACCCATCCCGGGGAGGAGACGACCTCGCAGGACCCAGTCGTACCCGATGTCCCACAGGATCGGACCAAGTACCGAACCCTGCGGGACACCGCAGCCGACTCGCCACCACTCCACGGACCCACACCGGTTCTCGCAGGCTACCCTCCTGAACCTAACCTAACCTAACCTAACCTAACCTAACCTAACCTAACCTAACCTAACCTAACCTAACCTAACCTAACCTAACCTAACCTAACCTAACCTAACCTAACCTAACCTAACCTAACCCTAACCTAACCTAACCTAACCTAACCTAACCTAACCTAACCTAACCTAACCTAACCTAACCTAACCTAACCTAACCTAACCTAACCTAACCTAACCTAACCTAACCTAACCTAACCTAACCTAACCAGTACCACGCCAACCACCGCAGGGAACGCACGCTCCCCGCGCAATAATCAAGAAATAATTTTCAAATTATTTACAAGTGAAATTAAATTATTAAATCATGAAAGGGAGTGTTAGTGTGTAACATATAGTGACTTGGTGACTAACGACATAGTGTGAAGCGAGAGAATACCTCCTGGATCGAGCCCAACTCCATCCTAGTATTCCTGTGCCGATTTGCGCAGGAAAACAAGAGACGGAGCTCTTCAGAGGAGCCCACCAGTCCAGTGGAGCGTGGTACATCACCCGGGAACCTCAATCCCGCCCGAAAAGCGAAGAGAACTACGGTTTTTACAACTTTTATTGCAATTTATATAAGTAATCATTGACTATTTGTGACCTGACGGCGACCGGACGAGCCCAGGAGCCAGGACCAGCACACCACCCGGGCCTCCTATCCCGGACACAGCGCCAGATCATCATAATTACCGTAAAACCAGAGAAATAGTGATAAGACAGACGATTTTATTTATAGTTATTTATAAGGGGCGGAGCTTAATATTAGGGTTCCGGGCAATATTGTTGAAATAAGAAAACCTTTTGTATTATATCATTATAATTGGCTATACTATACTCCATATTATGTCTTAAAATATTACCATCAAATTAATTTACTTTGCTAATCATAATTATATATTATATAGCTTAAACTGTGACAATTATAAATTGGACTCCATAAATACCGAATAAATAGACCATACACAAAACAGAATATGGAAGGCTTTTGAAAGTCAAAGTTTTATAAATAAGTTAATTTTATACCAGATTTATAATATTATTGTATTAAACTCAAACGAAACAACTTGTTGCGCCAAAACCGGTAGTAAATAGGCCCTGTACTATTATTAAAACTTAGACAATTACAACTTAGAAAAAAAAAAACACACACACATATTTACATATCAAAACATAAATCCTAGACAAATACATATAACTAATATTTTATTTTCTACAGAACCACACTGACATTAAATCGAATTAGTAGGCGAGGCCAGATGCACAAGGGGCGGAGCTTGTAGTCCATTGTCCTCACGGGTGCACGACGGGTGGTCGGTGACGTCATCTTTAGGGTTACTTAAGATTAATAAACGCATTCAACAACATCATCAACCGCCGTGCGCCGACGATAACCGAACTGGTCTGTCTGCTGTATCATACACACATACATATTATATTATATATATACACACATACATCATAGCATACATTGCTATTTACACTATATACATACATTATAATTGTAGTACAGGCTGTTCATCATTATTTATATTAAAAAATTGTTGGCTGTAGCTACTTAGAATATTATTTATTTAGGTTTATACAATATAAATAATAAGTGTTAAGGTTTTTGGAATCCAAATTATTTTTTAAAACATTATATTACTCTAGATCTAATTAAAATTTTACTATTATATGAAGCCTTAAAACGTTGAATTGTTTTAATTATATTTCTGTAGTTATTTATTGTAAAACTATAAATTTAAGTAATTAAAATTCCTTGTAAAGAACTAACGGCAACCTATCAGCACATTACATACATACACACATAATATTACTACACATAATATACAACAAATATATTATTTATAAACCTATCGAAACACAAACATAAGACAGTTTAAATCAATATTATACCGAACCACATCTACATTAAACAAGCAATAAACCCGAGCGGCCGCTCACCTGCGGGCGGAGCTACGCGCCTTTGTTCGCTTGTTCTCGAGCCTTTGTCCCGGCCACACCTGAAATACCTCAATCGTGCTTTCGTGCAATTGTACACTAGTGCAATTGCATTGTGCAATCGTGCAATTACTATAGCTCATACCAGCCATCATCAGCGTTACCGCCGAAGGGTTGTTATTGCCTTACATACATTCACTATACACATACGACACATATACACGGTACGTTGCCAGACGGAGATATATACTTTAACAATTATTGATTAAACTAAATCCTCTTAACTGGATCTATTATTCTGTTATATAAACTAGATATAAGTTTTATTGTTCATAACTATATACTGACGTAGAATAAGACAATAGCTGTATTGAGCTAGGACTGTGATATTTTGACTGGTATTTTATTGAATAATATATCGTATTACGATCTGTGTTAGTTTTATAGTTTTAAAAGATTTAAATTGCACATTTACCAGAACTTCGTATTCGGAGCCTGGATTTAGATTAGTAACAAATTATTGTAATAACTGATTATTAGACCACACCTCTGACACACACATTTTTACATATACATAATATATCTATATTTATTTCATTATACAAGACAACAAGATGATCCGCTCCCCGCAGTTAAGGAGAAGTGTAGGTGAGATCGTAGCAGCGATCTCCACGCCACCAAGTGACACGACATCTGATCTCCTGGCGGAGGCGCGCAGGTGCCTCCAGAAGGCGAAGCAGCATCTGGCAGCCTCGCGGAACCTGAAGGCCGAGATTAAGGTAGGAGTGGTGGAAGCGGTAGACCGCCTTTACCAGTTGGTGAAGGAGTCTGTGAAGACTCCCAGACCAGCTGATAAGGGCGAGAGCGGTAAGAGTGTGAAAGAGGTGATAGTAAGTAAGAAGAAGGATGTGAGGGAAGTCCTTGGCCAGGACATATTAGACCTAGTTAAACAGAACAATACGCTACTTCTAGAGAATAAGGAAAGGATGGAGGGGTTGAGCGCGGCGCTGGAGACCGCGACCACTGCGGCCAAGCCAAGCTATGCGGCCGCTGCGTCGGCCGGAGTTGGTAAAAAACTCCCCGACGCAAGAGCCCTGCATTCGGTGGTGGTGGCCTCTTGCGACGATTTTGACACGGGAGAGCAGGTCATTGAGAAGATCCGGAGAACGGTTGAGGCTAAGGATGGATGGGTGAAGGTGGATAGGATGAGAAAGGTGAAGGATGCGAAGGTTGTAATTGGTTGTGCGAGTGAAAAAGAGAAGGATAGAGTGAAAGAGAGATTAAAGAAGAATGATAGCCTGAAAGTGGAGGATGTTAAGAACAAAAACCCCCTCCTGGTATTCAAGGACGTGTTCGAGTATAACACAGACAAGGAGATTGAGAAGGCTTTGGCCAATCAAAATAAGCACGTCTTTGATGGCCTAGGGGGGGAGGAACGCAAAGTTGAAATAATCTACCGGAAAAGAGCAAGAAATCCACTCCAACGTCACATTGTCGCCCGGGTGTATCCCAAAGTGTGGAGAAGATGGATAGATGAGGGGAGCGCTTATATTGATATGCAGAAGGTGAGGGTCGAAGACCAGACCCCCTTGGCTCAGTGCTCGCGCTGTCTAGGGTATGGGCATACGAGAAAGTATTGTAAGGATGCGAAGGACTGTTGCAGCCACTGCGCTGGTCCTCATCTGAGGACTGAATGCGATAAGTGGCAACAGAGAGCAACCCCAAGTGCTGCAACTGCAGCAAGGCGGGGTTAGACAACGTCGAGCACGGAGCCTTCTCGAACGAGTGTACAGTACGACAGAAATGGGACACCCTGGCGCGGATGTCAGTGGCGTATTTTTAGTAGCGGAGGTCAGCATATATATATTAGTAAGTGTCCCCGTGACTCTGTGCGCAGCCTGGAGCAGCCCAACGCTAGGGTCCCGTATCCGGCGAGACCGACGGGAATGGAGTTCGGCACGGCAGACCGAAAGCAGTATATAGATGACCCAGCATCGTGCGATCTGAGGTATTTATATTATGGACGAGGACAAGACTGGTGGTTGGGTCAAAGTCGCGCCATCCCCATGGGATGGCGAGGCCGAGGCCATATCACCGGCTTGCCAGCCGCCCCACTGCACAGTTTGCCGGGCCGAGCTCCCGGCCCTGAGTCTTGCCGCATACGTTACTGCGTACGGAAGCACGGAGACCATATACACCACACACCACACGCCACTAGTTGTGACTGGGCATGGCGGACCCGACTCATATCGGAAGCGATTCAGAAATGGGAAGGACCCGTCAGACCTAGATCAGAACGGCACAAACCAAACAGTTCCTCACCTGCCATCGTGTGCCCAATTTCTGCTAATGATATATTATGATATCGAGCAGAAGTTGGACAAAGCGGTGGTAGATGAGAAACTGTGTGCCACGAAAAAGATCGGAGACGAGGCCACGCGCTGATGATGAGGCGTGTGTGAGTGTTGTTTCGAATGTTTAAAAAATGTATGGAATAAAATTATTAATGCTATGAATGTCTTAATAGTATCTATATTATATTAAAGTGGTATAAATTGTAAAATATGTATGATAAAATATAGAAATGTAAAAGTGTGTGTTTAGTAAAAATAGCTTATTAATATGTATGAGTATAAAATATTATTATTATTTAATAGCGTAAAGCATATAAAACAGAAACTAGAGACAGAAATAATATAATTATGTAATTAATATTTAAATACTAAATAAAGGGTGATGTAAATAAATAATGTCACAAAGTAAAAATAATGTTACATAACATGTTCACACAAATAAAAACTATAGCTATATAAATATAATATTATATAAAGAATAAAACCTATATGAAAAATGTTATTCAGCAAATGTATCAAAAATTCATAAAAATTCATATAACGTAAATCACCGGTGTTATTAGGATAAATGTATAAATAATTTCAGTATTATATTAAATGAACAGTAATAATTATAATATAAATGTAATAAAAAGTAAATAATAGCGTAACGACTCTAAAAATGTTTAAGCAACATATTATGTATTTTTTTTCTTATAAATAAAAATTGTAAAAATAAAATAAATTGTAAATAATGACTCTGATAAAGTTAGAGGTGAGTGGCAAAAGAATAATAAACTCCCCCGTGGGGCGGTTTTACTCCCGCGGGGAAAAGGAAAAAAAAAAAAAAAAAAAAAAAAAAAAAACCTAACCTAACCTAACCTAACCTAACCTAACCTAACCTAACCTAACCTAACCTAACCTAACCTAACCTAACCTAACCTAACCTAACCTAACCTAACCTAACCTAACCTAACCTAACCTAACCTAACCTAACCTAACCTAACCTAACCTAACCTAACCTAACCTAACCTAACCTAACCTAACCTAACCTAACCTAACCTAACCTAACCTAACCTAACCTAACCTAACCTAACCTAACCTAACCTAACCTAACCTAACCTAACCTAACCTAACCTAACCTAACCTAACCTAACCTAACCTAACCTAACCTAACCTAACCTAACCTAACCTAACCTAACCTAACCATATTGCTGCCGCCCAAGAAGGGTCCTAACTAACTACTTTTTCATTATTATTTTTATTTATTTAAACTTACTTAAAACAGTTTATAGTTTATATAAGCTAATTTTTTTGTAAACACCCAACATCATGATGCGATCACCACAGCTCGATCAGACCCGTACCGTCCGGCGTATCAGCGGAGAGTTTGAGGCGAGGACTACCACTACCCAGGAGAAGCCTAAGCCAGTCTCCAAACTGGCCGAGGCAAAAAATTGCCTCTTCAAAGCCAAGCTCCATCTGGGTAGTGCGAGAAACCTAAAAACCGAAATTAAAAACGAAGTCCTCGCCCAATTAGACCGATTATACGCCCTCGTCAAGGAGATGTCGGGCGGTAAAAAAGGGGATGAGATAGCGAAAGAAAACGAGAAGGAGATAGTAGCTTCACCCGAACATGAGAAGATCATTAGTAAACTGGAAGAACAGACGGAACTGATAAAGAAGAATAATGACAAGTTAGAAAGTTTACATAAAATAATGGAGGAGTGTAAGGCAAATGGCACAAGTGCATCATATGCCAAGGTTGCGGCGAGCGGAGTGGTGCCCAGGCAAAGAGGACCGGGCGCACTTCACTCGGTGATGGTCTCATCATCCGATGACCAGCACACGGGTGATGAGATCATCACAAGAATCCGGGACGCAGTTAACGCGACTGACGGATGGGTGAAGGTAGAGAAGGTGAAGAAGGTAAAAGAAAGAAGGGTAGTGGTAGGTTGCGGAAGTAGGGAAGAGAGAGAAAAGGTGAAGGAGCGGCTGAGAGGGAAGCCAGAACTGAAGGTAGAGGATGTGAGCAATAGGGACCCCCTGATTGTTCTCAAAGATGTATTTAACTATAATAATGACGAGGAGATTGAGAAGGCCCTACAAAATCAGAATAGGGCCATCTTTGA
Organism: Helleia helle; assembly: GCA_963853865.1. Lineage (NCBI taxonomy): Eukaryota > Metazoa > Arthropoda > Insecta > Lepidoptera > Lycaenidae > Helleia > Helleia helle. Next base: position 22,961 of record OY971420.1, read on the forward strand.
GGAAATTCAGGGGGAGGAGGGGAAATTGAAAATCCTGTACAGGAAGCGTGCACGGAACCCCCTACAGAGCCACATAGTAGTCAGAGTGTCCCCGCGAGTGTGGAAGAGATGCGTGGAAGAAGAAAGGTTGTACGTAGATTTGCAGCGCGTGAGGGTCGAAGACCAGACCCCACTGGTGCAGTGCTCCGGCTGTCTTATGTATGGGCATACGAGGAGGCTATGCACGGAGAAGGGTAAGGTATGCGCCCACTGTGGAGGTCCTCATATGAGGACCGACTGCCAACAGTGGGCAAACAGAGAGGCCCCGAACTGCTGCAATTGCAGCAGGGCGGGGATAAGCAGCACGGGGCACAGCGCTTTCAGCAATGAATGTGAGGTACGAAAGAAATGGGACGCTCTGGCTCGCTCTGTGGTTATGTATTGCTGAGGTTCGCCAAGGCAAAAGGGGGACCAGGTTTGCCTACCACGGTGATGTGACAGCGCGTACAAGGCACTTGCCGAACCGAGTGGTGAACTGGTCAGTCGAGGCTAGGTTTGACTGCAGTGACATCTTGTTTGGCAACAGACAACACAGATAACATGCACAAACACACACAAAGCAAACTGGGCGAACTTCTTGACAGAAGCTAGCCCGGTTATTGTTAAGCAGACAATCAACTCCACAAGGCACTAACACAATACACAGCACACAAATAATAAAGAGGATTCACATTAAACACGGAGGAGACAAAACAACACAAATACACGGAAATCTAAACAAGGAACACACAGTATACTCACATGTCATTGTAGTCCGGGGAACCAGCTAAGATGTAAAACAGGAATCCATGAGGTGACGCAGGATACGGGACGCAGTGCCAGCTCGGGAGATCACGTGGGAAGCTACACCTGGAATGAAAGAGAAGAATGAAATGGTATGATGAATGTGGTGAAGGATGAATGAGATCGGCAGAGGAAAAAGGTACAGGGGAGTAGGTTCGGAATAGGGGAAGAGGAAGTGTGGGTGTGCTAGGAGACCATTTACATCCCCTAGCAAGAATCTGTTATGTATAGTATGTTATATTGTATTGGTTATTATACTGAATAAATCGTATAATTAAGGGTTGTAGTTTTTTTTTTTTTTTTTTTTAAGGAAACGATTGAAGGAATGTTATAAATGATACATTTGTTTGACCAGGGGAATTTTTATATCCCCTTTTATTTAGATATCTTGAATATTTTTATATTGACAAATAGAAATACATTTATTAGTTATAGGAATTGACAAGGGGACCTTTTACATCCCAAAATTTTTGACTTAAGTATGATATGCTCTATTAATAAAAGATGTGTATGTTTACTAGTAAATAAACCTGACAAGTTTGACAAGGGACCTGTACATCCCCAAATCATATAGTACAATTAAAAGCTGAAATGTCGATAAGTGTTTTATATTAGAAGTATGTATATGCATTATAATTGTTTCAACTGTAAGTGCAAAGATATTTTTGTGACTAGAATTTCGTAGATATTGTTGTAACTTTATAAAGATAGAAGATAGCATATAAATAAAAATAGAATTATAAGGACTCTGACCTCTGGCAGAGGAAAAAGACAGCAGTGGGTGACAGAGACAGACAGGTAACAGAGAGCACCCCCCAAGTGCTGCAACTGCAGCAAGGCGGGGTTAGACAACGTCGAGCACGGAGCCTTCTCGAACGAGTGTATAGTACGACAGAAATGGGACACCCTGGCGCGGATGTCAGTGGCGTATTTTTAGTAGCGGAGGTCGGCATATATAATATATTAGTAGGTGTCCCCGTGACTCTGTGCGCAGCCTGGAGCAGCCCAACGCTGGGGGCCCCGTATCCGGCGAGACCGACGGGAATGGAGTTCGGCACGGCAGACCGAAAGCAGTATATAGATGACCCAGCATCGTGCGATCTGAGGTATTTATATTATGGACGAGGGCAAGACTGGTTGGGTCAAAGTCGCGCCATCCCCATGGGATGGCGAGGCCGAGGCCATACCACCGGCTTGCCAGCCGCACCACTGCACAGTTTGCCGGGCCGAGCTCCCGGCCCCGAGTCTTGCCGCATACGTTACTGCGTACGGAAGCACGGAGACCATATACACCACACACCACACGCCACTAGTTGTGACTGGGCATGGCGGACCCGACTCATATCGGAAGCGATTCGGAAATGGGAAGGACCCGCCAGACCTAGATCAGAACGGCACAAACCAAACAGTTCCTCACCTGCCATCGTGTGCCCAATTTCTGCTAATGATATATACGATATCGAGCAGAGGTTGGACAAAGCGGTGGTAGATGAGAAACTGTGTGCCACGAAAAAGATCGGAGACGAGGCCACGCGCTGATGATGAGGCGTGTGTGAGTGTTGTTTCGAATGTTTAAAAAATGTATGGAATAAAATTATTAATGCTATGAATGTCTTAATAGTATCTATATTATATTAAAGTGGTATAAATTGTAAAATATGTATGGTAAAATATAGAAATGTAAAAGTGTGTGTTTAGTAAAAATAGCTTATTAATATGTATGAGTATAAAATATTATTATTATTTAATAGCGTAAAGCATATAAAACAGAAACTAGAGACAGAAATAATATAATTATGTAATTAATATTTAAATACTAAAAAAAAAAAGCGTGATGTAAATAAATAATGTCACAAAGTAAAAATAATGTTATATAACATGTTCACATAAATAAAAACTATAGCTATATAAATATAATATTATATAAAGAATAAAACCTATATGAAAATGTTATTCAGCAAATGTATCAAAAATTCATAAAAATTCATATAACGTAAATCACCGGTGTTATTAGGATAAATGTATAAATAATTTCAGTATTATATTAAATTAACAGTATTAATCATAATATAAATGTAATAAAAAGTAAATAATAGCGTAACTACTCAAAAAATGATTAAGCAACATATTATGTAATTTTTTTTTCTTATAAATAAAAATTGTAAAAAAATAAAATAAATTGTAAATAAGGACTCTGATAAAGTTAGAGGTGAGTGGTAAAAGAATAATAAACTCCCCCGTGGGGCGGTTTTACCCCCGCGGGGAAAAGGAAAAAAAAAAAAAAAAAAAAAAAACCTAACCTAACCTAACCTAACCTAACCTAACCTAACCTAACCTAACCTAACCTAACCATATTAAATTTCTTAGAAATTCCTTAATTTGGCGGTTTCGTTGTAGGTTTTTGTCAAATATTTCTTTTGATTTGGGTTCTAATAGGCGGGCCCTATACACCCCACTAATTTTCGATAAAAATTTCATCAATTTTGGCTATTTTTTGAACTTTGTAAATTTTTAATTAAAACACTTTGTATTTTCATATAATTTCATATAAATTTCCGAATTCTTCGGTCTCTCAGTGGACTTTTTGCAAATTTCTTGTTTTCATCATCGTCGGTCCGTCGCTGCGCATCTGTAGATACCCATCTCGACTAGCTTCTCACCCGGAAGCACCTGCGAATAAAGGAAATTAGTTAGCGATTTGATTCGAATCCGCTATACTGCAGACTTATACCTACACTATTGACTCACAGCGCCTAGGGGTGCTATATATCGTGTATCTCGGTCTCGTCGTTCATTCTTTATCAAAATTCGACAATAGTTTCATATAAAATTTTTAACTTTTCATACAGATATTGTAAAATTTCCCACATTTTTGACCAAAACTTGCCCACTATTGGGCGAGTCATCCCACTTTAGATCCAGTTATATACCTGGCGCTCTCCCGCGTCGTTTGACACCTCGCTTGTCGGGATCGGACGTTGGGAAGTGCTAAAAATTTCGAAATTTCATATTCGGCCGTTTTTTATATACGAACCGAGGCTACATGGTGAATCGAAACTCGCCATACTAACATATTAAATTTCTTAGAAATTCCTTAATTTGGCGGTTTCGTTGTAGGTTTTTGTCAAATATTTCTTTTGATTTGGGTTCTAATAGGCGGGCCCTATACACCCCACTAATTTTCGATAAAAATTTCATCAATTTTGGCTATTTTTTGAACTTTGTAAATTTTTAATTAAAACACTTTGTATTTTCATATAATTTCATATAAATTTCCGAATTCTTCGGTCTCTCAGTGGACTTTTTGCAAATTTCTTGTTTTCATCATCGTCGGTCCGTCGCTGCGCATCTGTAGATACCCATCTCGACTAGCTTCTCACCCGGAAGCACCTGCGAATAAAGGAAATTAGTTAGCGATTTGATTCGAATCCGCTATACTGCAGACTTATACCTACACTATTGACTCACAGCGCCTAGGGGTGCTATATATCGTGTATCTCGGTCTCGTCGTTCATTCTTTATCAAAATTCGACAATAGTTTCATATAAAATTTTTAACTTTTCATACAGATATTGTAAAATTTCCCACATTTTTGACCAAAACTTGCCCACTATTGGGCGAGTCATCCCACTTTAGATCCAGTTATATACCTGGCGCTCTCCCGCGTCGTTTGACACCTCGCTTGTCGGGATCGGACGTTGGGAAGTGCTAAAAATTTCGAAATTTCATATTCGGCCGTTTTTTATATACGAACCGAGGCTACATGGTGAATCGAAACTCGCCATACTAACATATTAAATTTCTTAGAAATTCCTTAATTTGGCGGTTTCGTTGTAGGTTTTTGTCAAATATTTCTTTTGATTTGGGTTCTAATAGGCGGGCCCTATACACCCCACTAATTTTCGATAAAAATTTCATCAATTTTGGCTATTTTTTGAACTTTGTAAATTTTTAATTAAAACACTTTGTATTTTCATATAATTTCATATAAATTTCCGAATTCTTCGGTCTCTCAGTGGACTTTTTGCAAATTTCTTGTTTTCATCATCGTCGGTCCGTCGCTGCGCATCTGTAGATACCCATCTCGACTAGCTTCTCACCCGGAAGCACCTGCGAATAAAGGAAATTAGTTAGCGATTTGATTCGAATCCGCTATACTGCAGACTTATACCTACACTATTGACTCACAGCGACTAGGGGTGCTATATATCGTGTATCTCGGTCTCGTCGTTCATTCTTTATCAAAATTCGACAATAGTTTCATACTAAATTTTTAACTTTTCATACAGATATTGTAAAATTTCCCACATTTTTGACCAAAACTTGCCCACTATTGGGCGAGTCATCCCACTTTAGATCCAGTTATATACCTGGCGCTCTCCCGCGTCGTTTGACACCTCGCTTGTCGGGATCGGACGTTGGGAAGTGCAAAATTTCGACCTCCCACCCTCCCGTTTCTCACTGTTGAGGTGATATTTGCTTAATCTTAAAAATAAAAATTAAGAGTAGAAGTATTAAATTCAGTAGTTTTGACACTGTTTCAAATTCCACAGTAAAACGTAATAAAATTTTAAAAACCATTACACACAGACGAAAATCTTTATAGTTCTATCTAATCCGCGACGCAGTTAACGCGACTGACGGATGGGTGAAGGTAGAGAAGGTGAAGAAGGTAAAAGAAAGAAGAGTAGTGGTAGGTTGCGGAAGTAGGGAAGAGAGAGAAAAGGTGAAGGAGCGGCTGAGAGGGAAGCCAGAACTGAAGGTAGAGGATGTGAGCAATAGGGACCCCCTGATTGTTCTCAAAGATGTATTTAACTATAATAATGACGAGGAGATTGAGAAAGCCCTACAAAATCAGAATAGGGCCATCTTTGAGGACATTCAGGGGGAGGAGGGGAAATTGAAAATCCTGTACAGGAAGCGTGCACGGAACCCCCTACAGAGCCACATAGTAGTCAGAGAGTCCCCGCGAGTGTGGAAGAGATGCGTGGAAGAAGAAAGGTTGTACGTAGATTTGCAGCGCGTGAGGGTCGAAGACCAGACCCCACTGGTGCAGTGCTCCGGCTGTCTTATGTATGGGCATACGAGGAGGCTATGCACGGAGAAGGGTAAGGTATGCGCCCACTGTGGAGGTCCTCATATGAGGACCGACTGCCAACAGTGGGCAAACAGAGAGGCCCCGAACTGCTGCAATTGCAGCAGGGCGGGGATAAGCAGCACGGGGCACAGCGCTTTCAGCAATGAATGTGAGGTACGAAAGAAATGGGATGCTCTGGCTCGCTCTGTGGTTATGTATTGCTGAGGTTCGCCAAGGCAAAAGGGGGACCAGGTGTGCCTACCACCGGTGATATGGCAGCGCGTACAAGGCACTTGCCGAACCGAGTGGTGAACTGGTCAGTCGAGGCTAGGTTTGACTGCAGTGACATCTTGTTTGGCAACAGACAACACAGAACAACAGGCACAAACAAAACACAGATAACATGCACAAACACACACAAAGCAAACTGGGCGAACTTCTTGACAGAAGCTAGCCCGGTTATTGTTAAGCAGACAATCAACTCCACAAGGCACTAACACAACACACTGCACACAAATAATAACGAGGATTCACATTAAACACGGAGGAGACAAAACAACACATATACACGGAAATCCAAACAAGGAACACACAGTATACTCACATGTCACTGTAGTCCGGGGAACCAGCTAAGATGTAAAACAGGAATCCATGAGGTGACGCAGGATACGGGACGCAGTGCCAGCTCGGGAAATCACGTGGTAAGCTACACCTGGAATGAAAGAGAAGAATGAAATGGTATGATGAATGTGGTGAAGGATGAATGAGAGAGACAGAGGAAAAAGGTACAGGGGAGTAGGTTCGGAATAGGGGAAGAGGAAGTGTGGGTGTGCTAGGAGACCATTTACATCCCCTAGCAAGAATCTGTTATGTATAGACCAGGGGAATTTTTATATCCCCTTTTATTTAGATATCTTGAATATTTTTATATTGACAAATAGAAATACATTTATTAGTTATAGGAATTGACAAGGGGACCTTTTACATCCCAAAATTTTTGACTTAAGTATGATATGCTCTATTAATAAAAGATGTGTATGTTTACTAGTAAATAAAAACAGTATTGACAAGGGACCTGTACATCCCCAAATCATATACTACAATTAAAAGCTGAAATGTCGATAAGTGTTTTATATTAGAAGTATGTATATGCATTATAATTGTTTCAACTGTAAGTGCAAAGATATTTTTGTGACTAGAATTTCGTAGATATTGTTGTAACTTTATAAAGATAGAAGATAGCATATAAATAAAAATAGAATTATAAGGACTCTGTCCTCTGGCAGAGGAAAAAGGCAGCAGTGGGTAACGCAAAGCGTGCCCACCATTTAAATAAAAAAAAAAAAAAAAAAAAAACCTAACCTAACCTAACCTAACCTAACCTAACCTAACCTAACCTAACCTTTTTTTTTTTTTTTTTTTTGGTAATGCAGCGGAAATTTGCAGACCAAACCATAACTAGGACCGGGGTGAGTTTTAAACCTAGCCGTGAGTGGGGTTCGCACTTGGAGATGTACGTAGTACTCCTCTAAAGGGGGACTGCTCGGCTGTTCGATTGATTCGATACTTTTAGCAGTCCCCGACGACGTCGTGTCTAGCTGGACCCAGGTTAAAACCCCATCCTGGGCCCGACACGAGCACAGGGGCGTTACTGGAGGCGCATTAGGTAGCGCCTCCTACGCACCCCCGTTCGTCGCCCGCGGTGGGAGGCCTCGTCGGCGGCCTCCTCTCTCACCCGCTCATCGGCCTCCTTCTGGGACATTACTGCCTCGCAGAAGGAGACCATCGCCGTCCAGGACTCGTCGTCACCGAGCATCGCGGGGATGACACTCGGCAGAGACAAGTCCCCTCCGATAACTGATGTCAGATCATGACGCAGCGCCGCCCATCTCGGGCACACCTCGAGGGTGTGCTGGGCCGAGTCCACCGCCGCGCCACAATCGTGACACACAGTTACCGGCTCCCTTTGGGCCGTCCTGCACAGATACTCACCGAAGTACCCATGCCCGGTGAGCACCTGTGTTAGACGGAAGGTGAGGGGTTTGCGTTTACGACGCATCCACCGCTCAAGGACCGGGCGCAGGGCAACCGTTAAGCCTTTGCCATACGGCTGCCGCGCCAAGTCCTCCCCCCACCTTCGCATTAGTGCCTCCTGCCCTAGTCGGCGGACCCGTAGGATCCCGTCCGGCGTCATGTCCTCTCCGAGGGACCTCCTATCCGAGACATAGGAGTATACCTCGGCGAGAACTTCCGCCACGAGTTCCCACGGGGGGTCGCCGGCTAGGGCAGTAGCTGCAGCCCATGATATCGTACGATACCCCCGGACCGCTCTTACCGCGATTACCCGCTGCGCCGAGCGCAGCTGGGCCCTACTCCGCGCGGTAAGGCGATCCGTCCAAATCGGAGCACCGTACGTCGCCATACTCCGGCAGACACCGGAGTATAGCTGCCTGCAGGCGGCGCTGGGTCCTCCGAGGTTCGGGAGGAGTCTGCCCAGCGCACTCGCCGCCTTCACGACCTTCGGACCCAATTGTTCGAAATGTGGGCCGGTCCAGGTCCATCCACCGTCAAGGATGAGCCCCAGATATTTGATGTGAGGGCTCATCCTGACCCTCACCCCTCCGATCTGGAGGGCAGCCCCCGGTGGGGGTCCTTTCCTCCCGGTCCCGCGGAAGAGGAGGGCTTCGGTCTTGTCGACTCTGACCCGAAGCCCTAACCTCTCAATGCGGCCGATCACGAGGTCGAGCCCGACCTCGGCCAGCCGCGCCGCCTCCTTATAGTCTCGTCCCCGGGCGTAGACGAAGGTGTCATCAGCGTAACAGATGACACCCATCCCGGGGAGGAGACGACCTCGCAGGACCCAGTCGTACCCGATGTCCCACAGGATCGGACCAAGTACCGAACCCTGCGGGACACCGCAGCCGACTCGCCACCACTCCACGGACCCACACCGGTTCTCGCAGGCTACCCTCCTGTCGGAGAGGTACGCCTCCAACAGCCTCCTGAGATAGGGAGGCACACCAAAGTAATTCAGTGCCTCCCGTATCACACTGTGCGGGAGGCTGTTGAAGGCGTTCGCGATGTCCAGGGACACCGCGACCACCACCTCCCCTCGGCGTTCCGCCTCACCCGTCACCGCCCTCAGGCGTTTGAGGGCGTCGATGGTCGACCGGCGCGCCCGGAACCCAAATTGGGACTCTGAGAGTCCCGGTCCCGGGCCCTCCTCCAGGTGCCGAACGAGCCGGGAAGCCACGACTCTCTCCAGAGCCTTCCCAGCCTCGTTCAGCAGCACCACCGGTCGCACCGACGCGGCCGAGTCCGGGGTCGCCCTGCCTTAGGAAGCAGGCAGAGCCGACCCTCCTTCCATGCCCTCGGGAACTGTCCGGACCGCAGGCAGCGATCGAACAGCTCCCGAAGGCTGTCGCCGAGGTGCTCGAGGGAAAGGGCCAGAACCTTCCCGTGCACCCCGTCTGGACCCGGCGCCCTCTTCTTACTCTGGAGGCGGGCCAGAACCGCCTCCATTTCAGCCTCCGTGACGGGTGGCGGAACACCCTCCTCGTCCGACGTCTGCCGAGCCATCCTGGGGGGCGTGAAGCCCCCAGGTGTGTCGGGGAAGAGTTCCCCGACAATCCTCCTCAGTTGGCCCGGCTGGAGCGTCTCGGTGATAGGGGCCGACTGGGCGCGGAGCTTGTTCCGCGCCCATTTATACGGTCGGCCCCAGGGGTCCCTCTCGAGACCCTCAACGAGCTCCAGCCAGGCCTCCTCCTTGGCTCGGCAGATGGCCTGTTTTAGGGTCTTGACATTGTCAATGTAGACCCTGTACAGGCCGTCGTCCCGGTCGACATCCTGGGGGCGCCGCCGCCTGCTCCGGGCATATTGCCTCCTTGCCCGTTGGCAGGCGGCCCGAAGGTCGGCTAGTTCGGCCGACCACCAGTAGAGCGCCCGCCGCGGGGGCGGACGTTTCACGCGCGGCATGGCCGCTCTGCTGACCGCGGTGAACGCGTCGCAGAGTCGGTCAGCCGCTTCGTCCACCCCAAGCTCCGACAGCGGCGGGAGGCTCCACCGGCAGACTATAGCCGCCTCCTCTGCCAGTTCCCGGTCGAGCTTCGTGAGCGCCCAACGCGGAAACTGGCTTCGCCCCCTGGATGTCGACGACGACGACGCCGGACGGACGGGAGTCGGAGACACCTCGAACCTTATGTAACGGTGGTCCGAGAGAGTCTCCACTCCCGTCTCCACCCTCCACCCCTCCACTCTGCGTGCGATGGCCGGCGTGGCGAAAGTGACGTCCACCACGGAACCTCCCGACCAACGCACGCACGTCTGGACTGCCCCTCTATTGAGCAGGGACAGTCCGGCAGCTAGCGCCCACTCCTCCACCTCCCTCCCTTTCGTGTTCGTGACCGGATTGCCCCAAGCCGTGGACTTGGCGTTGAGATCCCCGGCCACGAACACCTGTAAGGGAGCTAGCTGCCCCACCAGCGGCCCCAGAACGTCGAGAAACCGTTCCAGGGCCGCCAAATCGCGGTTCGGAGAGAAGTATACCCCGACGAAGGCAACCTCTCCCCGAACCGCCGCCACGTACCCGCGGCCCCTCGCTATCACAGCAAGGGGGGGGCCGGCTCCAGGCCTCACCACGACCGCGACCGAGCCGCCGGTGTCCCCCGCCCAATTTGGGCTGGGAGGCACCGCGTACGGCTCGGCGACGATCGCGACGTCAATTCCCCACTCCGCCATGGACTGCAGGAAAAGGTCCTGAGCCCCGGCGGAGTGGTTCACGTTCGCCTGGAGGACGCTGAGATGCCTGGACATTACTCGGCCATCTCAGCGTCTGCCGACACCACTTTATTCCCCTTCCTTTGCGAGGGGAACACTCCGCGGGTGGATGGGGGCTTACACGCCATACCCCCCATCACGTGGCCTGCTGGTCTTCCTGCGTCGGCACAAACCGCACATCGTGCGGCGGCCGAGCAGCCAGCAGCTTTGTGGCCAGGTTGACCGCAGCGGTAGCAGAGGCTGCTACGGTCAACCTCGCACTGGCACACCCCGGCGACGTGCCCCATTCCCAGGCACCGGTAGCAGTGCCTGGGGCGCGCCTGTAGGAGGTGGACGCGCGCGCGGCACCAACCTACCGCCACGCTGCCACTCTCCAGCAGCTTTTTAGCCGCCGCCACCGGGATCTCCACGTGGGCTGTACCCAGGCTCATCTGTCCCGTGCGAATATTTCGCACGTGGACCTGTCCCGGGTTACAGCCCCTTCCCGCGCCAACGCTGTTCCAAGGCGCTCCGCGTCGACTGCGTCGCTCAGACCCGAGATTCGAAGTTCTGCCTTCTTCTCAGGCCTGAGCACTTCTACTTCCTCCGCCAACGCCTCTTTTAGGCGGGCGGCGAGGGCATCGGCCTTCTCGCCACTGGGCACCTCTATGAGGCGCGCCCCAGTCGCCGACTGGCGGATTTTGAGTGGGCCGATGCCCAGCTCCTCCAATTTAATTCTTTGCTCGGCCTTCGTGAAGGCCGAGCCGTACGTCTCCCCCCTTGCTACTGCCTCCGGCCGTAGTTTGACAATTACGGCCGAGGAGCGGGGGAGGGAGAGCTTGGCCTTTTGCGGGTCCGCCTTCTTGACCGGCTTCGCGGAGGCCGTCGGTGTTTTTGCCGGCGGTGCCGCAGCTGCCGGCTTCTTCGTAGCCGGTTTACGGCGCACGACCTCCGTCCAGGTCGCCTTGCCCCTCGGCTTGGGCCCCCTCTTCAGCCCTTTTGGGCGCAGCCTCCTTAGAGGTGGTGGGACCGAACGCGGTCCATTCTACACCCTTTTTCCCCTTTCCCTTGCCCTTGCCTTTTGCGGCTTGGGACAGGGCGGGGAAGTCGACCGGATCCGGTCCAACCACCTTTCCTGCGACATCGACTGCTGTTGCCGGCTTCGACCTCGCTGCAATGGCGGCCCTTGTGGCTACCGCCAGCTCCTTTTTGTCCCCCGCTAGTGGAGGACGACAGATAGGGGCAGCCGGCAGCTGCAGGGCTGCCAGACGCCCGTCTACGATGTTACCGGCCAATTCCGCCATTTCCTTTCGGAAATCAGCCGGCAACGAGACCTCTATGGCCTTCTTACGCGCCTCCTCAAAATCGCGCCTGTATGCGCGCATCTCATCGCGCATGTGCTCCAGCTCTCGTTGGAGTCGCCGGTTGTCCGCCCGTAGTCTCTTCGCCTCCTCAGTCTCGGTGCGGACGACCAAAGACTCCAGCACCTCTCTTATCGAGCCGGCCGCCTTTTTGATTTTGGCGGCGTAGCCCCCCCTTAGGTTTACTGACTTCCCAGTCAGTCCCAGTATCAAGTCCAGGTTGGACTCCGCCGCCACCATCAACTCTTCGGCCCCCATCCCCTCCTCAGGGTCTATGGGAGCCTTCAACGTCGCATCCGTGCCCTCCTTCGCCTTTTTATAGGCCCTGTTCTCCAGGGCGAGCTCGAAGGCATCCTCCTTCTCTTGCTCCACCCTTTCTCTCAAGGTCGCCCGCGCTCGAGAAAGCGTGGGGGCTTTGCCACGCTTCGCTACAGGCAGCCTTCTTCTCGCCACCTCCACACCCATCTCGGATTCGGAGTCTGACCCCCCGGAGAAGAGGCGCTTCCGGCCCAACTCCGCCTCCGACATTGACGTCACCGTTAAGTCCTCCAGGACCTCCAAACTGCCCATCGAACGGGCCCCACCCGTTTTTCCCCTATGTACACTAGTCCCCCCTCCCCGAAAACTATCCCCCCCCGACATGTTCCCCGGAAATCACACCAGAAAACAAAAACAATACAAAACAATACTTGAAAAAATGGATATATACAAAATTTAACAACACAAAGAGTTTTAGCAAGTAAAAATTCACACCAAAAAAGCTCAGCAGAAAAAATAAATAGGACTTCCACTGAACTAACAAAAACAAAAACCTACCCCAACGATCACAAAACGCACAAAAACGATAACCCCACCCCTATCAGCCGTCCAGGCACCACGACTCCGGGACTACACAGTCAAAACCGTTGTCGGTATACTTGGACGACTTGATACTTTTTCCCATACAAATTGAAAACACCGAAATCCAAACTAAAAAGTGGGAATAACTTTGCAACCCGAAGGCGTACAAAAGAAATTCTTACACTAAAAGATTTGTCTCCACGAGAGCTATCCAACGACACCAATGACACTAATCCACCACACCTTAGCATACGCCTTAGTACCGGAAAACTAGTGTCAACCTAACCTAACCTAACCTAACCTAACCTACCCTTTTTTTTTTTTTTTTTTTTGTTGACGCTGGGGAATGCTCTTATGCATACCACCGGGCCCGGGGGAGCCCGGGGGTTATGTGGGACTCTCTGCGCCCGAAGAGATGGTGATGGTAATTGGACGCAGACACTACCCACTAAACCCCAGCGGTGTTCTCCTCGTCGTACTGGCCCGGCGCGGGAACTATTGTATGGTCCGCACCGGCGACGTTGTGCCTGAAGGCACTCTCCTCTGGAGGCAGGGGGTGGAGTCCCCTCCTCCTACTCCGCTTAAGGCACCCCGAACACTTAAGGGTGCCTTATAGCCTGGACCTGACGCGCGCACGGCGGATCCCCCGATCAGCCGCACACTGGATCTCTCACGGCAGAGCGACCTCCCGTCGCCGCCGCGTTCTCCTGCGGGAAGAAGGAGCAGTGCGCTCCCTCTCCCGCTCCGCCTCCTCCTTCTGCGACATCACGACCTCGCAGAAGGAGGAGACTGCCTCCCATGCGCTCTCACTGACGGTCATCGCGCGGATGACCGCAGGGAGCGACAGGTTAGCACCAACCTCCGCAATGAGGTCCGCCCTTTCTGACGCCCACGCAGGGCACTCCGCCAGGGTGTGGTCAGCAGTGTCCTCGTCACTGCTACAATGATGACACCCTGGCGAGTTCTCCGAGCCTGCCACCTTGCACAGATACTTCCCGAAGCATCCGTGCCCCGTCAGAATCTGCGCAAGGTGGAAGGTAATTGCGCCATGCCGTCGGTCAACCCACTGCTCCAGGACTGGACCGACGGCTGACACTGTGCGGTGTCCCGCACGCGGCTGCTCAAGCCGGTCTCGCCACTCTCTGAGTATTTGCCTCTTAAGGCGACTGCGCCACGTCTCTCCATCCTCGGAGATCTCCTCCTCCTCTCCTCCGTGTCGTCTCCTCCACGTCTGCGCCAGGGCCCCTGCGACCAGGTCCCACGGCGCTGAGCCCGCCAGTACGCACGCTGCCTCGTATGAGGTTGTGCGGTACGCACGGACGGCCCTGACGGCCATGACTCTCTGCGGACGTCGCAGCAGAGCCACGGTCTCCGCCGTCAAAGCTCTCGCCCATATCGGCGCGCCGTACAGCCCCATGGACTGCAAGACGCCCGCATATAGGCGGCGGCAACCAACGCTCGGTCCACCCACGTTGGGGAGGAGACGACTGAGCGCCCTTGCACTTCCGAGAAGCCTCGGGACTAGGCGTCGGAAGTGCTCTCGGAAGTTCCACCGGCTGTCGAGGACGAGGCCCAGGTACCTCATGGTCGACTCGACAGCGATGGAAGTTCCCCCCACGATCAGGTGGGATCCGGTTGGAGGGGCTCGCCGTGGCCCGTGGAAGCATATAGCTTCGCACTTCTCCAGGGCCACTTCGAGCCCAAGGCGCCGGATCCTCGCAACGACTTGCGCAACACCTGCTACCGCCAACAGGCGGGCCTCCGAAAAGGAACCTCCGCGCGCAGTGACGATGGTGTCGTCAGCGTAACAGGTAACGCCGACACCCGTCAGATTCGCGCCGCGGAGGACCCAATCGTAGCCGATATTCCACAGGAGCGGCCCGAGCACCGAGCCCTGTGGAACACCGCAAGCCACCTCTCTCCTCCTCCAGCCGCCGGCCGTGGGGTACACGACGCATCTGCCAGACAGGTAATCCTTTACCAGCCTGCCCAGATACGCCGGCACGCCGTGGAATCTGAGCGCCTCCAGAATTGCGTCAAATGGGAGGGTGTTGAAGGCGTTGGCTATGTCAATAGACACCGCCAAAAGCACCCCCCCTCCGTCGACCGCCTCGTCGGCCAGGGCCCTCACCCTTGTGAAAGCGTCCAAGGTGGACCTGCCCCGCCGGAAGCCAAACTGGTAGGCGCTCAGGTTCGGTCCATTCCCCTCCAAGTGTTCGACGATGCGGGAAGCTGCAATCCGCTCCAGCAGTTTTCCCGCATCATCAAGCAGCACGATCGGCCTGTATGCCGATGGCGACTCCGCCGGTCGTCCCTCCTTCTTGATCAAGGTCAGCTTCCCTCTCTTCCACGCCGAGGGAAACCGTCCTTGCGCCAGGCAAGCGCTAAACAGGCGCTTGGCATGTGACCGGAGCGGACCCAGGGCCAGAACCAAGGCCCGCCCGGGAACGCCATCAGGACCTGGGGCGGTGTTTCGCGCCTTCAATTTTGCCAGCGCCGCATCGAGCTCCGCCTCCGAGACTTCTGGAGCCTCTTCACTCGGCGGCTCAGCACCGGGTGGAGCCATAAAAAGAGGCGCCTGCTGTCCACGACCGGGGAAAAGGGCCGGTACTACCCGGGCCACGAGGTCGGGCTGAAGACTCTCCGTCAGGGGAGGGGCACAGGGGCGCAGTTTGTTGCGAACCATCCTGTACGGCCTCCCCCACGGGTCTCGGTCCAGAGACTCCAGCATCTCCTCGTGGGCAGCCTCCTTGGCTCGACCTATGGCCATCCTCAGTTCCCCGGCGGCGGCTCTGTAGATGTCATAGAGCCGCCCCTCTTCCGCCTCATCACGGCGACTTCGCCTGCGACTCCGGGTGTACTGGCGTCTCGCGGCAACGCAGCTTCTGCGCAACTCGGCGAGTTCCTCCGACCACCAGTACACCCTCCTGCTTCGTGGGTGCCGCCGACCGATCCTCGGCATGGCCGCGTCACACACCTGCGACATTGCGGCGACCATGCAGTCGGCTTCCTCGTCCAGGTCGGTCGGGACCGGGCGATGGTATGGACCATCATAGTCCAGGCCTGGGGCATGGGCCCCAGGCCTGGACTATGGCTGCCTCGAGGAGGGCCTCCTTGTCCAGCCTCTTTGTTGCCCAACGTGGGCCACACTCTGCTCCTGAGCCATGGCTTGGGGAGGGGGTGACGCCGCCGCACCGGAACCGAATGTATCGGTGGTCCGACAGCGTCTCGCACTCCATCACCTCCCAGCCTTGCACGCGGCGAGCAAGAGCGGCATCGGCGAAAGTCACATCGACGATGCTGCCGCCCTGCCGCCGCACGCAGGTGTTCCTTGACCCCACGTTTAGGACCTCTAGCCCAGTCTCGACCAACCACTCTTCTAGCAATTCACCACGTGCGTCGGTCGCGGGGGAACCCCATGCCACTGACTTGGCGTTGAGGTCCCCGGCAACAATCACGTGGTCGAGGCGAACACGCTCCACGAGAGAGCCGACCCGAACCAGGAACCGTTCGAAGTCGGCGATGCTCCGGTTGGGCGAGAAGTATGCCCCAACCACCAGAACTCTTCCCACTTCGGCCGCGACGTAACCACGCCCCCTTTCTACTGCGCCAAACGGTGGAGAGCCGTTCAGGCTGGCGACAGCCACCACGCCATCCGCGTCGCCGACCCAATTTGGCGAGTTGGGGACGCGGTAAGGCTCGGCAACTACAGCCACCTGCACTGACCACTCCGCCAGAGCCTGAAAGAACAAGTCTTGGGCTCTGGCGCAGTGGTTAAGGTTCCCCTGTAGCACTTGGGTGATAGGGCGTGCCATCACTCCAAGGCCATGGGGACCTCCTCGGCCAGGACAGCGAAACTGTTCGCTGTCGGGCATATGGGTTGCGAGGGGGGACTAGGGCCCTCGGCATCCTTTCCTCTTTTCCGCCCAGCCTGGCCATGGCGTGGGGCAACGCACGATTTGCTGCCCATTTTGTGGGCAGCAGGTCTTCCCTCCGTAGAGCAGACTGCACACGATGGTACCGCTACTGTGCATGCTCTTGCAATGTGCCCCTCAGCACCACAACGGAAGCACAAGCCGCTCCTGTCCACCTTCGATGAACATACCGCAGCCACGTGCCCTAGCTCTTGGCAGCGGAAGCAACGGAGGGGACGGGCGTCCAGCAGTTTGAACTGGGCGGACACCCAGCCCACAAGCAATCTGCCTTTTGCGACGATGGCTTTAGCCGCCTCAACAGGGCAGCTGACGATCGCCGTACTGAGCCCGGAGGGACTGCAGCCTATTGCCCCCGACCGCACTTGCCCTGGCGGACAGCCACCCGTCTCTGCAACCGCCGCCACGATATCTTCCTGAGTCACCGAGTCATCCAGACCCGAAATGCGTGCGCTTACGCATCTCGTGGGTCTGGAGACTCGGACGATATCCTCTCCAACCACCTCCCTGATCTTCTGGGCCAGGGAGTCAGCCTTGTCTCCACTGGCCGCACCAGGTAACACGAGAAGGCGGGCGCCCGTGACCGCCTTTCGGCAGCGGGGAGGCTCTATACCGAGATCGGGGAGGCGAATTTCAGCCCTCGCCTTCCCCAGAACATTGGCATATGTCACCCCCCTCTCCACCGCCGCTGGTTGCAGTTGTATCACTACAACTGCTGAGTTAGGCGTCCTGAGCTTTGGTGGACCCCTCTTAACCGGGGCTTTCGCCTTCTTTTTCTTTTGGGCGATCGTCGTCCACCCCTCGTCATGTTTGACTGTCCCCGTTGTCTCCTTTCGCGTCCCAGATTTTGGCGCCGCCTTTTCTTTGGGTGCCTTTTTCTTTTTTGCGGCCAATGGGCCCGGGTTTGCAGGCGGCATCAGCGTCGTTACTTCTTTAGGCGCCCTTTTTTTAGGCGCCCTCTGCGGGACGGACGACGGCCCCGGGTCTGCTAACGCCGTTGTAGTTGCCACCGTCGCCGCTCGTCGGTCTGCTGCGAGAGGCGGGCGAAGCCGTGGCCCGGGGAGGAGCCTGGACTCCAATCCCTCCAGCCGGGCGTTAAGCCGTGCGCTGGACTGCGCCACAGCCTCCCGCATCGCCCTTTGCACGACCTCCTCGATGCTTGCCGGCGGTGTTGCGGCCACGGCTGGCTGCTGGCGTAAGGAGGCGAGCTCATTCCGGAGCGTCGCCAGCTCCTGGCGTAGCTCCATTACCTCCGCTGACAGCCGCTTGTTGGCAGTCTCTAACGCCCTCGTTTCAGCAGAGGTCGTGCGGTTAAGGAGCGCAGATGTGGCCCCTTGGATCGCTTCCTCCGCCTTCTTGAGGGCGCTCACCATCGGACCCTTAAGGTTCCGGCTCTTCTTACGGACCCCCTCGATCGTCTCCAGGGCCTTGGTGATGCTCGTGCCCAGAGCGCTTGTCGTCTCCTCATTTGTCATATTGGGGGCCACCTCTGACCCCGACGACTCCGACAGACGAGGCGGGCGTATGTTGCGCGTGAGTGCCGTAACTTCGCACTCCGCCTCGGCCTCCATTGCCTCCCGCCTTGCCGCTGCCAGGTCTCTTTGGGCTTTAGCCAAACCGACGTATTGGCCGGTTGTTGGTGGCCTACCCCTTCCACGCTTCGTAGGCGGTGTCTTGCGAAACGCCGCCGCGTTTCCCTTCAGTGTTGACTCGCTGCTCTCCTCCTCCTCCTCCGATGAGGACAGCCGGGTCCTCTTCCCTTTTGGTTGATGATGAGCTAAACGCGTCGACCTTACGCTCTCAGCAGAGTCGCTCGCGCTCATCACCTCCACGTCTGAATAGATCCTTGTAGAACCTCTCATTTCCTTATTTCCCTCCTTCTCTTTCACCGAATCGTATGCAATTTCACAGTCCATTGTGGTCGCCAGGTCGCAGTGGTCCGGGTTCACCGAACCGCTGAAGTTTTGAGTGGCCCCCTCCGTATTACACGGGGCCTCAGTCCGAAGACTGGCGGGATTCCCAGTACCCGCCCGGAGAATGTTTTCATTTGGCAAACTAATTTTTGGTCAAAACTTTTCCCCATCTGGTGTCATCACCGTCAGGGATAGGGAGACAGAAGCATCCTGGGCAGAGCCCTATGCACCAGGATGGCGTACATTTATGCCTGACCGGGGGGTCCGCAGGTACCCCGGCTAGGAGTGCGCTAACGGCTGGTGACCCACCAACCATTCATCTCCTCGCCGCGCACCAAAACTTGAGATTGGGGTAATTTTTTAGAGTGGTTTTCTTCCACGTAGTCCCCATCCCGACGTGGGATAGCGACCACCACCCCCGGCACTATGTACCAGGGAGCGGCTTGGCCGGCAGTGGCCAGAACCAACTGCCGCCCGATTCGGATCCGATTAGTTCACCCGGGGTTCGCACCCCGAGCTTAAGCCCCACCGCCGCGTCAAGGCCCGGATCCGGATGGTGGGGAACCTACCCTAACCTAACCTAACCTAACCTAACCTAACCTAACCTAACCTAACCCAGTCGCGCGCCGCCCGCCACAGTGATCAGATCGTTTTTCGTGAGCTCCGCGAATTTTAAATGTGTTAAATAGGTTTTTATAGCGCTTTAAGTTTTAAACTAGTGTATTAGTGTGTATAAGCGCTAGCCTAACGTGGGCCACCAAAAAGTTTTAAGATCTGATCAAAACTACCCGAAACACGACCAAAAAAGGAACAAAAGTGACGTTTGAAAAAGTTAAAAGTGCGTGCGGCGTAAGATTTGAAGTGAGAGCAGCAGTGTTTTAAATTGTGATCCTGTGCCTTCCAGTGACCTCCACACCTTGGCTGAGTTTGGGATTTTTCCCGGTTAAACTCGCCAAGTTAGTACCTTGGAACACAAAATCGCCCGACAGCCGAACCAAGATCCTGAGCCGTCCGGCTGCTCCTGAAAGCGGATTCGTGTTCTCCAAGAGGAACCATACAGGCAGGCACCATAAAAGTGAATTTTGGATCACCAGTAAGGGAGTGGCATCTATCCTAAAGTACACTTTTTTCTAAGCACTTCAGCCGGAAATCTAGATCGAGGGCCTATACTTTTTATAGTGCCCCCGGCTAAGTGCCCACCAAAACCTGGAATTTTGTAGTTACCCGTTTTCGAGAGATCACAAAATTATATACAGTCGACGTCGTCGCTTTAGTTACTGCGCAGTTGCGACGACGACATTTTATCACGCCACAGCCACTCCCTTGCATTAGTCATCGCACACCTGGGCGGAGTCGACGACGTGGAACTTTCCACACCCTGCTGACGTCACTCGAACATTCGAGATCTTTACACATTCTGACGTCACAGGCATCGTCACTTCGTCATCATCACCGCGGTGCTGCTGCTGCTGCTCTTCGTCTTCGCAGTCCTTAGAGTTTCCCCCCCTCTTTTTTTCTCATCCCCCCTTTTTGCCCCCCCTCCCCAATTTACCCCCCCTTTTTGAACTCCCTTAACCCCCCCCTCCCCCTTTACCCCTAATTTCCCCTCACCCCCCAAAAAACCCCTCGAGCTGTAACTCCTCTCTCCGTTTTCGGAGAAATACGAGAGTGAGTTCGGAAGAACCGGAAGGACCACGCCCATCTATTGGCCCCCACAGCTTTCCCCAAAAACTCTAAGGACTTAGTTAAGTTTAATTTTAAGTTATCTAAGTGACCTGAGGATTTGATTTAATTTTACATTTTTGACGTAGGTACATAACTATTGTTATTGACTAGGCTGTGCCTACAATTTTAAATATTAAATTTTGACATTATTGGTTTATTGACCAAATTTATAATATTATATTATATCGACAATACTTGGTTTATTGACCAAGTATTATTATACATTATTATTAAGATTTTTACACCTCAGGTCAAACTGAATATTGATTCCTCTGACAAGCATATTATATTTAGACTGTTGAGATATTAATCAAAATATCCCAAATTTTTCTTTCCAGACTTTTTTATTGGCTTGGGTGATTAAGTAAATAGTTATTGCTGCATTTACCCAACACTACATTATAAGCTAACTTACCTAATCAAAATTCTAAACTACGCAAAAATGTTTGGACTCCGTACCCCCCCCAAAAAGGCCGAAGATAAAAAAGCCGGTCCCTCAAAGGTTCGAAAGAGCATTGAGGTGTTCGAAGCTGGCAAGCCTGCGTCCCCGACAAAGGTTCTCCCACAAAAGGCGGTAGCCTCGGCGACGGTGCCCGCAGAGCAGAAGCTAAGGGCGTTAAACACTAAGCCATCATCAGCTAGCTCCGCGAGCCCACCACCGAGACCAACATACCCCAACCGAGTTGCTGAGGCAAGAGCGAACCTAAACAAGGCCAAGCTCCACCTCAGCAATTCGAGGAACCTTAAAACTGATATTAAGGAAGGGGTTATCGCGGCTCTTGACAGACTTTATCAGCTCGTAAAGGAAGCTGACTCTGATAAAGGCCAAAGTGAGGCTACAGCGAAAAAGGAGGGCCCTTTACACCCTCCTCCAAACGCAGTCCCTCAGAATAACGAAGAACTAATTAAAAAGCTCGACGAGCACTCCACCCTGTTGAGAGCTTCCACTGAGAAGCTAGAAGAGCTGCGTGTCAATATCACCAGACACAATGAATCCCTGGGGGTGGCCACGTATGCGAGTGTGGTGGTTGGTGGAAAAACCGGGAAGAACCCGAACCAAACCACCCTCCACTCCGTCGTGGTCACTTCAAGGGATGAGGACGAGACCGGTGAGCAGGTTCTCGAGAGGGTCAGGGGTGCCGTCCGGGCCAAGGAAGGGGGTATAGAAATTGAGAGGGTAAGGAAAGCTAAGGACAGAAAAATTATCATGGGTTGTAGAAGTAGAGAGGATAGGCAAAAACTAAAGGATAGGCTAAAGCAGGCAGAGGAGCACCTCAGGGTATCAGAAATAGAAAATAAGGACCCTCTTGTTATATTAAAAGATTTAATGGCATATAACTCGAATGAAGAGGTCCTTTCCGCACTGAGGAAACAAAATGAGGAAATCTTCAGAGACTTGCGTGAGGAGGATGACAGGGTGTACATTAAATATAAGAAAAAGACCAGAAACCCCTTGACGAATCACGTGGTCCTGAAGGTGTCACCGCAGATTTGGACGAGGATACTCAAAGAAGGCACGGTAAGGATAGACCTGCAACGAGTTCGAGTTGCAGATCAGTCCCCCCTCGTCCAATGCTCCTTATGCCTCGGCTATGGGCACAGTAGGCGATTCTGCGCGGATACTACTGAAAGGTGTAGTCACTGCGCAGGGTCCCACAAAAAGGCAGACTGTCCTGCTTGGTCTGCGGGCAAGTTGCCAGTTTGTTGCAACTGCACGCAGGCCAAGATTATATTATATTAGATATTAGACCACAATGCCTTCGACACAGAGTGTCCGGTTAGGCGTAGATGGGACGCACTGGCCAGAAGCACCACGGCGTATTGCTGATGGCACGCACGCAGTATATTGCATATTATGCTCGCGAAACGGAGGACTGACACTAGCTGGAAACCGGAAACGGCAGCTACATCTGGCTGGAGTCTCTCTGAGAGACACTCTAGTCAGATAATTATTTGCACATAGTTAAATACGGCACAGCAGAATCGGTCTTCCCTACCATCAGCGATATACATGATATCCTTTGTATCATGTTGGCAGTTCGTCCCATGGCGCCTCTGCCTCCAACGTCCACGTTGGTTGTAGTCAGCGTCGTAAAGAGTTGTGCGCAGGTTTGCACGAAAAGCATATAGAAAAAAGGCAATGTTAAGTCGTTATTATAATAATACCAACTTTAACATTTGCATGGCAATTAAAAAGAGAGTACATGCAAACTTGCGCACAGCCCCGTTCAGAGTCCAGTTTGGTGTTTGCAAATTGTTGCAAAAATACCTACATCTAGTTAAATATCGCAAACTGGACCCGGTGATAAAAAGAAATAGGCAACGCTGATAAAATGTATAATCGCCCATGGTAAATGTA
This sequence comes from Helleia helle, assembly GCA_963853865.1. Classification (NCBI taxonomy): domain Eukaryota; kingdom Metazoa; phylum Arthropoda; class Insecta; order Lepidoptera; family Lycaenidae; genus Helleia; species Helleia helle. Next base: position 45,745 of record OY971420.1, read on the forward strand.
ATTCTGTAAAATGGTAAATGTTTGCACTGTATATCATGTTGTGTGTCATTATTGTAAAATAAATAAATAAAAATAGCATGTCCTCAAAGTAATTTCAGTGATACCAAATAATAGAAATATTAGTAAATTAGATTAATATAAAAGCAAAACAAGATGTTAGAATAATAGTAAAAATGTGTAAAAAATTTTAGTGTTGTTAAATTTAGAAATGTATATTGAACCGCAAGCCATGAAATGTAAATAAAAAATATATATAAATATAAATGTAGAAAATTAAAAATAAAGAAAACAAAGTCTCTGATTAAGTCAGGGGAATTCGCGGGCCGGGCCAATTAAGCGCCCGGACAAAAAAAAAAAAAAAAAAAAAACCTAACCTAACCTAACCTAACCTAACCTAACCTAACCTAACCTAACCTAACCTAACCTAACCACTTATATTTCTGTGAAAAACCTAAATTTGGTGGTGTTGTTGTGGGAATTTGAAAAATTTTCTTTTTGAATCGTGTTCTAATAGGCGGGCCATATATATACCTGTAACAAGCAATAAAAGTTTCATCAATTTTGGCTATTTTTTGACATTTTAAACACAAAATTAACAAAATCTTATAGTTTTTCATACATTTATTCGCATTTACCGGTTCCTTAGTGAACTTTTTGAAAATTTTCTGCTTTCATCATCATCGGTCCGTCTATCCGCTTCTTTGGACACTAAATTAGACTAAATTAGACTAGCTTTCGCTCCCGGAGGCACCTGTAAAATTGAAAAATTATTAGCGTTTGATTCGAATCCGCTATATACCGGACATAAAAGCCACACCTTTGACCCACTGCGCGTACGGGTGTTGATCATAGTCTACCTCGGTCTCGTTTGTCTTCCTATAATAGAAAATTACAATAGTTCGATATAAAAATTTTAACTTTTCATACAAATTTCTATCAAAAACACAGTCTTTTGCCCACCACTTGCCCACTTAGTGGGGAAGCCATCCCAACTTTCTTCACAGTATACCTGCTGCTCTCCCGCGTCTATTGACGCCTCGCTTACTACTACAGAGGTAGCTTTTGTGCTCAAGCCTGAAAAAGAAAAGTATAAAATTCGGCAGATTTCAATTTCAATTAGTTTTTCTTTCTTTCGTTTAAGACAATTCAAAATATTTACCAAGCTTTTAACAGTTGGATAGAGACATCGCAGGAAATTTGAACAATAAGGGCCATTTACACCCTATTTTACTATCTGCCGATAACCGCTGCCGTTCAGGGCCCGAAAGACAAGGGGATTTTACACCCAAAAGTGCCATCAGATAATCGAAAACTATTGACTTTATTATTATTTTACATCGAATCGTTTATTGGGTTTTCAATAAGTAGGTTTGTTAAAGGATTACTTAACTATTTACACTTCTACATTTTAAACTATACATTATTTATATTAATTTAATTATTAATTTTAACTTTACATTATAATTGGAAATTTATTATTTCTTAAGTAATTAAACCCACCAACACAATGTTAAGATCACCACAATTAGATAGGACACACACCGTCAGACGCATCAGTGGAGAGTTCGAGGCGAGGATGACCACTCCCCAGCAGGAGAAGCCGAAGGCAGTGTCAAAGCTGGCCGAGGCAAAAAATTGTCTAGTAAAGGCCAAACTCCACCTGGGGACTGCAAGGAATTTAAAAACTGAAATAAAAAATGAAGTCCTCGCCCAACTCGATAAATTATATGCTATAGCGAAGGAAATGGCGAAGGAGATGACGTCTGACGGCAAAAAAGGGTGTGAGATGTCAAAAGAAAAAGAGATGGAAACAGACATGAAATTACCCATTCCCGATGAGCATAATAATATTATTATTAAGAAATTAGAAGAAAACACTAAAATATTAAAAGAAAATAGCAGTAAATTAGATAATATACAAAAAATAATGGAAGAAACGAAAAACAAAAGCACAAATGAGTCATTTGCTAAGGCAGCGGCGAGTGGAGTGGCGCCTAGGCAGAAAGGGCCGGGGGCACTTCACTCGGTGATGGTCACATCACTCGATGACCAGCATACGGGCGATGAGATCATCACGAAAATCCGCGAGTCTATGGATGCGAAACAGGGCTGGGTAAGGGTAGAAAGGGTTAGGAAGGTAAAAGATAGAAGGGTGGTGATCGGATGTGGAACGAGTGAGGAAAGGGAAAAAGTAAAGAGCCGGTTGAAAAAGAGTTCGGACTTAAAAGTGGAAGACATAAAGAACAAGGACCCCCTCATTGTCCTCAAAGATGTTTTCAACTTTAATAAAGATGAGGACATCTTAAAAGCCCTGCGGAACCAAAATAGGGCCATCTTTGAGGACACTAACGGGGAAGAGGAAAGAGTAAAGATCTTGTATAGGAGGAAAGCAAGGAACCCCCTGCAGAACCACATAGTGGTTAGAGTGCCCCCCAGAGTGTGGAAGGGATGTATGGATGTAGGAAAACTCTATGTCGACTTGCAGATAGTGAGGGTCGAAGATCAGACCCCACTGGTGCAGTGCTCCGGCTGCTTAATGTATGGTCACACGAGGAGATTTTGCACGGAAAAAGAACAGGTATGTGCCCACTGTGGAGGTCCTCATATGAGGACCGATTGCCAACAGTGGGCGAAGCGGGAGGCCCCGAACTGTTGCAATTGCAGCAGGGCGGGGATAAGCAGCACGAGGCACGGCGCCTTCAGCAGCGAATGCGAAGTGAGGAAGAAATGGGACGCTCTGGCTCGCTCTGTGGTTCAGTATTGCTGAGGTTCGCCAGGGCATAAAGGGGGCCAGGTGTGCAGACCATAGTGATGCGACGGAGCGTCCAAGGCACCTGCCGATCCAAGTGGAAATCTGGTCAGTCAAAGCTAGGTACGACTGCAATGGCATCTTGTTTGGCACCAGACTACACAAAACAACAGACACAGACAAAGACACAAATAACACGCACAAACATACACATAGCAAACTGGGCAAACTTCTTGATAGAAGCTAGCCCAGTTTTTGTTAAGCAGACAATAAACTCCACAAGGCACTTACACAATACACAGCACACAAATAATAACGAGGATTTACATTAAACACGGAGGAGACAAAACAACACGGAGGAGACAATATACACGGAAATCCAAACAAGAAATACAGTATACACACATGTCATTGCAGTCAAATAAACCAGCTAAGATGAAAACCGGGAATCCACGAGGAGACGCAGGACACGGGTCGCAGCGCTAGTCCGGAGACGTCACGTGGAAAGCAGCACCTGAAATGAAAGAGAAGAATGAAATGGTATTGATGGTATGAATGTGGTGAAGTATGAATGAGAGAGATAGGGAGAGGATGAAGAAGAGTAGGGAAAGGAACAGGGAAGGAGAAAGGTGTGGGTGGACTAGGGGACCATTTACATGCCCTAGCAAGAACATAATATTATGTATAATTATTTGTAGTTAGTATGATAAATATAGCGATTAGATATATGACTGGGGGACTTTTACATCCCCTCAATATTATTATTATTAGTAAAGACAATTTTATAAACATTTTATATCTTGTAATATAAATAAATTAAGCATAATATGACGTGATAGTAGATTGTAAGTCTTACATTTTGACTGGGATATAACATGTCTCAAAGCTATTAATATGTAAGTTATTGTTATGAAAGTGCCAATAGTATACGACTTTTTATGGACATTATATAGTGTATTATAGGGGACCCTTTACATCCCCAATCGCAAATTAATAAAATAAAAAAAATAAAAAAATTGTTATAAATTGTTTAAAAAAAAAAAAAAAAAAAAAAAAAATATGGTTCATAATAATATAAGTAGAAGTGATAAAGATGGCAAATAAAAATTAAATAAATAAATAAAAAAACAGCCTATTAAATGTAAGCAAAACTTAAAATGTGTATTTAATAAAACTAATGTAAAATAGATTTAGATCAGTTGTAGGACGGAGGTACTACCTCATAATTGAAGAATGGTATGGCACAAAATTAAACATAAAAAAAAGATTAATAAGGGCCCATAGGAGAAATTTCCGCTAGGGGAAAAGGCAGCAGCGGGGGCACAAAATGCTCCCGTATATAAAAAAAAAAAAAAAAAAAAACCTAACCTAACCTAACCTAACCTAACCTAACCTAACCTAACCGTCGCGCGCCGCCCGCCACAGTGATCAGATCGTTTTTCGTGAGCTCCGCGAATTTTAAATGTGTTAAATAGGTTTTTATAGCGCTTAAAGGTTTTAAATAGTTTATTATTGTGTCTAAGCGCTAGCCTAACGTGGGCCACCAAAAAGTTTTAAGATCTGATCAAAACTACCCGAAATACAACCAAAAAGTGGGAAAAGTGACATTTAGAAAAACTAAAAGTGCGTGCGGCGTAAGATTTGAAGTGAGAGCAGTAGTGTTTTAAATTGTGATCCAGTGCCTTCCAGTGACCTCCACACCTTGGCTGAGTTTGGGATTTTTCCCGGTTAAACTCGCCAAGTTAGTACCTTGGAACACAAAATCGCCCGACAGCCGAACCAAGATCCTGAGCCGTCCGGCTGCTCCTGAAAGCGGATTCGTGTTCTCCAAGAGGAACCATTCAGGCAGGCACCATAAAAGTGAATTTTGGATCACCAGTAAGGGAGTGGCATCTATCCTAAAGTACACTTTTTTCTAAGCACTTCAGCCGAAAATCTAGATCGAGGGCCTATACTTTTTATAGTGCCCCCGGCTAGGTCCCACTCCAGGCTAAGTGCCCACCAAAACCTGGAATTTTGTAGTTACCCGTTTTCGAGAGATCACAAAATTATATACAGTCGACGTCGTCGCTTTAGTTACTGCGCAGTTGCGACGACGACATTTTATCACGCCACAGCCACTCCCTTGCATTAGTCATCGCACACCTGGGCGGAGTCGACGACGTGGAACTTTCCACACCCTGCTGACGTCACTCGAACATTCGAGATCTTTACACATTCTGACGTCACAGGCATCGTCACTTCGTCATCATCACCGCGGTGCTGCTGCTGCTGCTCTTCGTCTTCGCAGTCCTTAGAGTTCCCCCCCCTTTTTTTCTCATCCCCCCTTTTGCCCCCCCCCCCTCCCCAATTTACCCCCCCCCCCTCCCCCTTTACCCCTTATTTCCCCTCACCCCCCAAAAACCCCTCGAGCTGTAACTCCTCATCCGTTTTCGGAGAAATACGAGAGTGAGTTCCGTAGAACCGGAAGGACCACGCCCATCCTTTGGCCCTGACAGCTCTCCCCAAAAAACTCTAAGGACTTAGTTAAGATTAAATTTAAGTAAATTAAGTGACCTGAGGAAATAGATTTATATTTTAAGTTTTTAATTCTTGACGTAGGTATTACCATTGTTTATTGACTAGGGTATACCTACAAAAATTTTATTTAAAAACATTTACTGGTTTTTTGACCAATTTTTTATACTTTTGACATAATATAATAGACAATACTTGGTTTTTTGACCAAGTATTATATAATTTTATAGTTTTAATACTTTAAGACTCTTGTATCCTCAGGTCTGACTGTATACTATCGGTTTCCCTGAAAAAATCTTATACTCGACTGTTGGGCTATTAATCAGAAATATCCCAAAAAGTTTCTCTTTATTTAGTATAGGCTTGTGTGTTAGGTTATTATAACTTCATTTACCTTATTATAATACTAGCTTACTCACCCTTCAAAATTCTTAACTACGCCAAAATGTTCGGACTTAGAACCCCCCAAAAAAGGCCGAAGAGACAAAAGCCGGTCCCTCAAAAGTCCGTAGAAGCATAGAGGTGTTTGAAACCGGCAAGCCAGCGTCCCCGACCAAGAGTTCTCCACGGAATGCGGCGGGTTCGGCGATTTTGCCCACAAAGCCGAAGTCGAAGGCGTCAAACAGTAAGCCATTACCGGCTAGCTCTGTGAGCCCCCCGCCGAAACCGACGTATCCAAACCGAGTTGCTGAGGCAAGAGCGTGCCTTAACAAGGCTAAGCTCCATCTCAGCAACTCGAGAAACTTGAAAACGGACATTAAGGAAGGGGTAGTCGCTGCCTTAGACAGGCTCTACCAACTTGTAAAGGAGGTAGAGGCGGAGAAGGGCCAGACTGAGGTAAAAATCACAGCTAGAGAGGAGGGCCCTTTACACCCTCCTCCAAGCGTAGTCCCTCAGTTACATGAGGATTTAATTAGAAAGCTGGACGAACATTCCACCCTCCTGAGAGCTTCCACCGAGAAGCTAGAAGAATTGCGTGTCAACATCAGCAGGCACAACGAATCCTTGGAGGTGCCCACGTATGCGAGTGTGGTGGTTGGTAGAAAAACCGGGAGAAACCCGGACCATGCCACCCTCCATTCCGTCGTGGTCACCTCGAAGGACGAGGATGAGACCGGTGAGCAGGTTCTCGAGAGGGTTAGGGGTGCCGTCAGAGCGAAAGAAGGGGGTGTTGAAATTGAGAGGGTGAGGAAAGCTAAAGATAGGAAAATTATCTTGGGCTGTAGAAGTAGAGAGGAGAGACAGAAACTGAAAGATAGATTGAAGCAAGCAGAGGAGCACCTCAGTGTGGCCGATATTCACAATAAGGACCCGTTAGTCATACTAAAAGACCTTATGGCTTACAATACGAAAGAAGAGGTCCTGTCCGCATTGAGGAAGCAGAATGTGGACATCTTCAGGGACTTACGTGGCGAGGATGATAGGGTTGAGTTTAAATATAAAAAAGAAAACTAGGAACCCCTTGACGAACCACGTGGTCCTGAGGGTATCACCACAAATCTGGACGAGGATGCTGAGGGAAGGCACTGTGAGGATAGATCTGCAACGAGTTCGAGTTGCAGATCAGTCCCCCCTCGTCCAGTGCTCCTTATGCCTTGGATATGGGCATAGTAGGCGTTTCTGCGCAGAGACTACAGAAAGGTGTAGTCACTGCGCAGGACAGCACAAAAAGGCTGACTGTCCGGCTTGGTCTGCCGGCAAGGCACCAGTTTGCAGTAATTGCACGCAGGCCAAGCTGGAACGGACAGACCACAACGCCTTCGACTTAGATTGCCCGGTTAGGTGTAAATGGGATGCACTGGCCAGAAGCACCACGGCGTATTGCTGAGGGCACGCATGTAGTATATTGCATATACCCGCGAGATGGGGGGCAGATGTTAGCTGAAATCCCGAAATGGCAACCACATCTGGCTGGAGTCTCTCTGAGAGATACTCCAGTCAGATATTTATTCGCATTTAAACGGCATAGCATAATCTGTCCTCCTACCCTCAGCGGTATCCATGATATTATCCTGTATATCATGTTGGCAGTTCGTCCCAAATCTTTTCTGTCTCTGTGTTGTATTGTTACCATCAGTGTTGTAAAGGGAGTTGGGTGTAAGTCTGCACGAAAGCATAAAATGAGAATGGCAATGTTAAGTAGCTATTATAGTAATAACAACTTTAACATTCGCACAGTAATAAAGAGAGCATATATGCAGACTTGAGCACAAACCCTTTTTAGAGTTCAATTGGTCATTGCTATTTGTTGCAAACTGTCTACAATTATTAAAATATCTAAAATTGGACTCGACGTCAATGTTTAAAATCAAACGCTGAATACAGTATACGGTTCGCCCACAGTAAATGTAATCCTAACATCTGGTAAATGTATACAAAATGTAAGTATCATAATAAATTGTGTTTTTATCACGTGTTTAAGGATAATTAGTTAAGAAAGTTAAAAACAATAACATATAAAAAAATTGGTACACTAAACCGGGAACCAGGTTTTGTCGGAGGCTCCCTTGTGTTCCGGCGCGCTACAGTGACGAGCTTCTAGACCACTTCGTATGCGGCGCGTCGAATCATGGGGGACGTCTCCGATGAACCTTGGTTGTTGAATTTTAGTTTTAAAATAGAAAATATAAAATTTCAGTATAGAAAACAATGTATATAATTTCAACTTTATAATGTTTAAAATTTAAAATGTAAAATATTTGCAAGCCTATAAAATATGTAATTTGTAATAAATAAATTAATAATAAAAATGTGAATAATTACCAAAAATGAGAAACAAAGTCTCTGATTCAGTCAGGGGAATTCGCGGGCCGGGCCAATTAAGCGCCCGGACAAAAAAAAAAAAAAAAAAAAAAAAAAAAAAAAAAAAAAACCTAACCTAACCTAACCTAACCTAACCTAACCTAACCTAACCTAACCTAACCTAACCTAACCTAACCTAACCTAACCTAACCTAACCTAACCTAACCAGTCGCGCGCCGCCCGCCACAGTGATCAGATCGTTTTTCGTGAGCTCCGCGAATTTTAAATGTGTTAAATAGGTTTTTATAGCGCTTAAAGGTTTTAAATAGTTTATTATTGTGTCTAAGCGCTAGCCTAACGTGGGCCACCAAAAAGTTTTAAGATCTGATCAAAACTACCCGAAATACAACCAAAAAGTGGGAAAAGTGACATTTAGAAAAACTAAAAGTGCGTGCGGCGTAAGATTTGAAGTGAGAGCAGTAGTGTTTTAAATTGTGATCCAGTGCCTTCCAGTGACCTCCACACCTTGGCTGAGTTTGGGATTTTTCCCGGTTAAACTCGCCAAGTTAGTACCTTGGAACACAAAATCGCCCGACAGCCGAACCAAGATCCTGAGCCGTCCGGCTGCTCCTGAAAGCGGATTCGTGTTCTCCAAGAGGAACCATACAGGCAGGCACCATAAAAGTGAATTTTGGATCACCAGTAAGGGAGTGGCATCTATCCTAAAGTACACTTTTTTCTAAGCACTTCAGCCGGAAATCTAGATCGAGGGCCTATACTTTTTATAGTGCCCCCGGCTAGGTCCCACTCCAGGCTAAGTGCCCACCAAAACCTGGAATTTTGTAGTTACCCGTTTTCGAGAGATCACAAAATTATATACAGTCGACGTCGTCGCTTTAGTTACTGCGCAGTTGCGACGACGACATTTTATCACGCCACAGCCACTCCCTTGCATTAGTCATCGCACACCTGGGCGGAGTCGACGACGTGGAACTTTCCACACCCTGCTGACGTCACTCGAACATTCGAGATCTTTACACATTCTGACGTCACAGGCATCGTCACTTCGTCACCATCACCGCGGTGCTGCTGCTGCTGCTCTTCGTCTTCGCAGTCCTTAGAGTTTCCCCCCCCTTTTTTCTCACCCCCCCCTTTTTTGCCCCCCCCTCCCTAATTCACCCCCTCCCCTTTTTTGAACTCCCTTACTACCCCCCCCCCCCTCCCCCTTTACCCCTTATTTCCCCTCACCCCCCAAAAAACCCCTCCAGCTGTAACTCCTCTCTCCGTTTTCGGAGAAATACGAGAGTGAGTTCCGTAGAACCGGAAGGACCTCGCCCATCTATTGGCCCCCACAGCTCGTCTCCAAAACTCTGAGGACTTAGTTAAAATTAAATTTAAGATAAAAAAATTGACCTGAGGTATCTGATTAAGTTTTAAATCTTGATCATAGGTATAATCCTATTGTTTTTTGACTAGGCTGTGCCTACAATATTAAGTCTCGACATTTATTGGTTCCTTTGAACAAATATTAATTTAAAATTTTATCATTGACATATCGACAGCACCTGGTTTATTGACCAAGTATTGTTACATTTTATTGTTTTAAATATACATATTTTAGTTTAAGATTTTTATACCCTCAGGTCTGACTATACAATATCGGATCCCCTGACAAGCGTTGTTATATTCGACTGTTGGGCTTTCAATCAGAAATACCCCAAAAATATTTTTTCTTTAATATAAGCTTGTATTAAGATTCAACTACATTTACCCCATTTTTATCACATTTAATTATTGGCTTACTCACTCCGTCAAAATTTTAAATTATCAAAAAATGTTTGGACTTCGTACCCCCCCCAAAAAGGCCGAAGAGAAAAAAGCCGGTCCCTCAAAGGTTCGAAAGAGCATTGAGGTGTTTGAAGCCGGCAAGCCCGCCTCCCCGACCAAGGTTCTACCACAAAAGGCGGTGGTTTCGGTGACTGTGCCCGCGGAGCAGAAGCAAAGGGCGTTAAACAGTAAGCCACCATCGGCTAGCTCTGCGAGCCCACCACCGAAACCGACATACCCCAACCGAGTTTCTGAGGCAAGAGCGAACCTGAACAAGGCTAAGCTCCACCTCAGCAACTCGAGGAACCTAAAGACCGACATAAAGGAAGGGGTAATTGCGGCTTTAGATAGATTATACCAGCTCGTAAAGGAAGCTGAGGTTGCAAAAGGCCAAACTGAGGTTCCAACCAAAGAGGAGGGCCCTTTACACCCCCCTCTAAACGCAGTACCTCATGACCATGCAGAATTTATTAAAAAGCTCGACGAGCACTCCACCCTGTTGAGAGCTTCCACTGAGAAGCTAGAAGAACTGCGTGCTAACATCACCAGACACACTGAATCCTTGGGGGCGGCCACGTATGCGAGTGTGGTGGTTGGTGGAAAAAACGGGAGGAACCCGGACCAAACTACCCTCCACTCCGTCGTGGTTGCTTCGAGGGATGAGGATGAGACCAGTGAGCAGGTTCTCGAGAGGGTGAGGGGTGCCGTCAGGGCGAAGGAGGGTGGTATTGACATTGAAAGAGTGAGAAAAGCTAAAGACAGAAAGATTATCGTGGGCTGTAAGAATAGGGAAGAGAGGCAGAAACTGAAGGATAGGTTGAAGCAGGCCGAGGAGCACCTCAGTGTGGCCGATATACAGAACAAGGACCCACTAGTCATATTAAAAGACCTTATGGCTTATAACAAGAACGAAGAGGTCCTTTCCGCACTGAGGAAACAAAATGTGGAAATCTTCAGAGACTTGCGTGAGGAGGATGATAGGGTGGAACTGAAATATAAAAAGAGAACGAGGAACCCCTTGACGAACCACGTGGTCTTGAAGGTGTCACCACAAATCTGGACGAGGATGCTGAGGGAAGGCAATGTGAGGATAGATCTGCAACGAGTTCGAGTTGCAGATCAGTCCCCCTCGTCCAGTGCTCCTTATGTCTTGGCTATGGGCACAGTAGGCGTTTCTGCGCACAGACTGCAGAAAGGTGCAGCCACTGCGCAGGACAGCACAAAAAGGCTGACTGTCCCGTTTGGTCTGCCGGCAAGGCACCTGTATGCTGTAATTGCGCGCAGGCCAAGCTGGAGCAGACAGACCATAACGCCTTTGACACTGAGTGCCCGGTAAGACGTAAGTGGGACGCACTGGCCAGAAGTACCACGGCGTATTGCTGAGGGCACGCATATAGTATATTGCATATACCCGCGAGATGGAGGGCAGATATTAGCTGAAAAACCGGAATGGCAGCCAAATCTGGCTGGAGTCTCCCTGAGAGAAACTCCAGTCAGATATTTATCCGCATATAAACGGTATAGCATAATCAGTCCTCCTACCCCCAGCAATATCCATGATATCCTGTATATCATGTTGGCGGTCCGTCCCAAATCGTTTCTGTCTACAATATCTGTATTGTTCTTGCCAGTGTGGAGGGAGAGTTGGGCGCAGATTTGCATGAAAAGTAGAAAGAGAAAGGCAATGTTGAGTAGTTATTTTTTATAATACCAACTACAACATTTGCATAGAAATTTAAAAGAATGTATACGCAAACTTGCGCTCAACCCTGTTTCCGAGTTCAATTTGGTTATTGCAATTGTTGCAAATAATAATAATTCGAACTCATTAAATATTGCAAATTGAACTCAGTATTAATGTTATAAAATCCAATGCAGATAAACTGCTATGGTTCCCACGGTAAATGTAATTCTGAAAGTTGGTAAATGATAGAAAAGTGAATTATTGTAAATTAAGTTATATAATATAGTTAATAAATATCAAAGTAAATAACAGAATGTAAGATGAAATGTTCAAAAATAGTACTTATAAATAGATAAATATAATATGTAAATAATTTGGAATTGTTACGAAAGAATTATAAAGCAATGTCGCAAGATTTTAAAATGTAATTAAATAAATAAAAATTTTGTTTAAAGTGTCAAAAATTAATAAATAGGAAAACACAGTCTCTGATTAAGTCAGGGGAATTCGCGGGCCGGGCCAATTAAGCGCCCGGACAAAAAAAAAAAAAAAAAAAAAAAAAAAAACCTAACCTAACCTAACCTAACCTAACCTAACCTAACCTAACCTAACCTAACCTAACCAGTCGCGCGCCGCCCGCCACAGTGATCAGATCGTTTTTCGTGAGCTCCGCGAATTTTAAATGTGTTAAATAGGTTTTTATAGCGCTTAAAGGTTTTAAATAGTTTATTATTGTGTCTAAGCGCTAGCCTAACGTGGGCCACCAAAAAGTTTTAAGATCTGATCAAAACTACCCGAAATACAACCAAAAAGTGGGAAAAGTGACATTTAGAAAAACTAAAAGTGCATGCGGCGTAAGATTTGAAGTGAGAGCAGTAGTGTTTTAAATTGTGATCCAGTGCCTTCCAGTGACCTCCACACCTTGGCTGAGTTTGGGATTTTTCCCGGTTAAACTCGCCAAGTTAGTACCTTGGAACACAAAATCGCCCGACAGCCGAACCAAGATCCTGAGCCGTCCGGCTGCTCCTGAAAGCGGATTCGTGTTCTCCAAGAGGAACCATACAGGCAGGCACCAAAAAAGTGAATCTAGGATCACCAGTAAGGGAGTGGCATTAATTTCAAAGTACACCTTTTTCAAAGCACTCTAGCCGGAAATCTAGATCGAGGGCCTATACTTTTTATAGTGCCTTCTGCTAGGTTCCACTCCAGGCTGAGTGCCCTCCAAATTCTGGAATTTTGTAGTTTCCCATTTTTAAGCAACCACCAAATTACGTACAGTCGACGTCGTCGCTTTAGTTACTGCGCAGTTGCGACGACGAAATTTTATCACGCCATAGCAACTCCCTTGCATTAGTCATCGCACACCTGGGCGGAGTCGACGACGTGGAACTTTCCACACCCTGCTGACGTCACTCGAACATTCGAGATCTTTACACATTCTGACGTCACAGGCATCGTCACTTCGTCATCATCACCGCGGTGCTGCGGCTGCTGCTCCTCGTCTTCGTAGTCCTTAGAGTTCTCCCCCCCTTTTTTTTCTCCCCCCTTTTGTCCCCCCTCCCCAATTTACCCCCCCCCCCCTTTTTTTTTGAACTCCCTTACTACCCCCCCCTCCCCCTTTACCCCTTATTTCCCCTCACCCCCCCAAAAACCCCTCGAGCTGTAACTCCTCTCTCCGTTTTCGGAGAAATACGAGAGTGAGTTCCGTAGAACCGGAAGGACCTCGCCCATCTATTGGCCCCCACAGCTCGTCTCCAAAACTCTGAGGACTTAGATAAGTTTAGTTTTTAAGATTTTGAAGCGACCTGAGGAAATTGATTAAGATTTTAATAATTTAATTTCTGACGTAGGTATTACCATTGTTTATTGACTAGGGTATACCTACATATTTTAGATTTTTGACATATAATAGGTTTTAAAAAATTCTAGTCTTATTGACCAAATATTATTATTTTTAATTTTTGTTGACATTACAATATTTGACGATACTTGGTTTATTGATCAAGTATTATTACATTTTATTATACACTTAGTTTAAGATTTTAGCCCTCAGGTCATACTTAGATAAAAACGTTCCCCTGACAAACATTTATATAATACTGTGTGTGTGGTATTAAAGTGTAATATCACAGAACTTTTAGCTTCAAATAATTATTAGCTTGCGACCAAGTTAATTGTAATTGCTACATTTACCCCACATTAAATTATTCGCTAACTTACCCGCTCAAAATTTTAAACTATCAAAAAATGTTCGGACTACGTACCCCCCCAAAAAAGGCCGAAGAAACAAAAGCCGGTCCCTCAAAAGTCCGACGAAGCATAGAAGTTTTTGAAACCGGCAAGCCTGCGTCCCCGACCAAGGTTTCTCCACGGAATGCGGCGGTCTCGGCGACTGTGTCTGCAAAGCAGAAGCCAAGGGCTCTAAACAGTAAGCCACCATCGGCTAGCTCTGCGAGCCCACCGCCGAGGCCGACGTACCCGAACCGGGTCGCTGAGGCGAGGGCGTGCCTTAACAAGGCAAAACTTCACCTCAGCAACTCGAGAAACCTTAAGACAGATATAAAGGAAGGGGTAATCGCGGCTTTAGACAGGCTGTACCAACTGGTCAAGGAGGTAGATGCCGATAAGGGCCAAACTGAGGTGAGAATCACAGCGAAAGAGGAGAGCCCTTTACACCCTCCTCCGAGCGTAGTCCCTCAGCTACACAATGATTTGATAAGGAAGCTAGACGAGCACTCCAGCCTCCTGAGAGCTTCTACCGAGAAGCTAGAGGAATTGCGTGTCAACATCAACAGACACAACGAATCCCTGGAGGTGGCCACGTACGCGAGTGTGGTGGCTGGTGGAAAAACCGGCAAGAACCCGGACCAAACCACCCTCCACTCCGTAGTGGTCACCTCGAAGGATGAGGATGAGACCGGTGAGCAGGTTCTCGAGAGGGTTAGGGGCGCCGTCAGAGCGAAGGAAGGGGGTATCGAGATTGAAAGGGTTAGAAAAGCGAAAGACAGGAAGATTATCGTGGGCTGTAGAAGTAGGGAAGAGAGACAGAAACTGAAGGATAGGTTGAAACAGGCCGAGGAGCACCTCAGTGTGGCCGACATACAAAACAAAGACCCGTTAGTCATACTTAAAGATCTTATGGCTTACAACACTAATGAGGAGGTCTTAGCTGCACTGAGGAAGCAAAATGTGGAAATTTTCAGAGACTTGCGTGCGGAGGATGATAGGGTGGAACTTAAATATAAAAAGAGAACGAGGAACCCCTTGACGAACCACGTGGTCTTGAAGGTGTCACCACAAATCTGGACGAGGATGCTGAGGGAAGGCACTGTGAGGATAGATCTGCAGCGAGTTCGAGTTGCAGATCAGTCCCCCCTCGTCCAGTGCTCTTTGTGCCTCGGTTATGGGCACAGTAGGCGGTACTGCGCAGGGACTGCTGAAAGGTGTAGTCACTGCGCAGGGCAGCATAAAAAGGCAGACTGTCCGGATTGGACTGCGGGCAAGATACCAGTTTGTTGTAACTGCACGCAGGCCAAGCTGGAACAGACGGACCACAATGCCTTTGACGTGGAGTGTCCGGTGCGGCGAAAGTGGGACGTACTAGCCAGAAGCACCACAGCGTATTGCTGAGGGCACGCATGTAGTATATTGATTATACCCGCGAAATGGGGGACAGATATTAGCTATAAGCCTCAAACGGCAGCCACATCTGGCTGGAGTCTCTCTGCGAGAAACTCTAGTCAGATATTTATTTGCAGATGTATGGCATAGCATAATCAGTCTTCCTACCCTCGGTGATATCCATGATAAACCTTTATATCATGTTGGCGGTTCGTTCCATATCGTTTCTGTCTCAAATGTGATGTGGTATTGTCAGTGTTCAGTGTTGTAAAGGAGCTGGGCGTAAGTTTGCACGAAGTGTTAATTATAGAGAAAAGGCAATGTTGAGTAGCTATTTTTGAATAACAACTACAACATTCGCAAGGAATTTTAAAATGAGTGTATATGCAAACTTGCGCACAACACCCTTTTTAGAGGTAACAAAGCTTATGTTAACAATATTAAGAAATTTAACTTACGCAATATGTAAGTGTAATTGTTTTTTTTTTTTTATAAAAGCGCTGACAAAGTGTAAATCTCGCCCATGATAAATGTAATACTGTAATAACTGGTAAATGTATGCAAAATGTATTGTTATAAAATAGTGTAATATGAATTGCTTAAAATTTATTTTTTGGAAAGTTAAAAATAAAAACAAATAAAAAATTGGCACACCGAATTGGGCACCAGATTTTGTCGGCGGCTCCCTTGTGTCCGACGCGTTACAGTGACGAGCTTCTAGACCACTTCGTATGCGGCGCGTCGAATCGCAAGGGACATCTCCGGCAGACCTTGGTTGCTCAATCTTAGTTTTAGAATTTTAGTATACAAAACCTCGCATTTAATGTGTAAAGTATGAATCAGAAATGTAAAAATATTCGCAAGCCTGTAAATGTAAACAATAAATAAAATATTAAATTGTAAATAATGAAAAAAAATGGAGAACAAAGACTCTGATTATGTCAGGGGAATTCGCGGGCCGGGCCAATTAAGCGCCCGGAAAAAAAAAAAAAAAAAAAAAAAAAAAAAACCTAACCTAACCTAACCTAACCTAACCATATAAGTCGCGCGCCGCCCGCCATAGAGATCGGATCGTTTTTAGTGAGCTCCGCGAGTTTTAAAAGTGAAAATAGGGTTTTTATAGTGCTTGTGAGTTAAAAATAGTGTTAAAGTGTGTGCAAGCACTAGCCCAACGTGGGCCACTAAACAGTTCTAAAATCCGATCGGCGATACCCGAAAAACATCAAAAAAGGGATAAAACTGTTAATTTTAAAAACTAAAAGTGCGTGCGGCGTAAGATTTGAAGTGAAAGCAGCAGTATTTTAAATTGTGATCCTGTGCCATTCAGTGACCTCCACATCTTGGCTGAGTTTGGGATTTATCCCGGACAAACTCGCCAAGTTAGTACCTTGGAACACAAAATCGCTCAACAACAGAACCAGGACCCAGAGCCGTCCGGCTGTTCCTGGAAGCGGATTCGTGTTCTCCAAGAGGAACCTACCAACGAGGCACAAAGATCAAGAATTTTGGATCACAGGTAAGGGAGTGGCCATCATTTTAAAGTACATCTTTTTCCAGGTGCTCTAGCCGGGAATTTAGATCGAGGGCCTATATTTTTTATAGTGCCTCCGGCTAGGTCCCACTCTAGGCTGAGTGCCCCTCAACTTTCAGAATTTTTTAGTTACCCGTTTTAGAGCTAAAACTAAATTACATACTGTCGACGTCGTCGCTTAAGCTACTGCGCAGTTGCGACGACGAATTTTATCACGCCACAAGCCACTCCCTTGCATTAGTCATCGCATATCTAGGCGGAGTCGACGACGTGGAACTTTCCACACCCTGCTGACGTCACTCGAACATTCGAGACCTTTACAACTCTGACGTCACAGGCATCGTCACTTCGTCATCATCATCGCGGTGCGGCTGCTGCTCTACGTCTTCGTAGTCCTTAGAGTTCCCCCCCCCTTTCCCCCCCCCTTTTCCCCCTCCCCCTTTTGCCCCCCCCCCCAATTTAACCCCCCTCCCTCCCCCTTTAGCCCTAATTTCCCCCCCCCCCCAAAAACCCCTCGAGCTGTAACTCCTCTCTCCGTTTTCGGAGAAATACGAGAGTGAGTTCGGAAGAACCGGAAGGACCACGCCCATCTATTGGCCCCCTCAGCTTTCCCCAAAAACTCTAAGGACTTAGTTAAGTCTAATTTTAAGTTATCTAAGTGACCTGAGGATTTGATTTAATTTTACATTTTTGACGTAGGTACATAACTATTGTTATTCACTAGGCTGTGCCTACAATTTTAAATATTAAATTTTGACATTATTGGTTTATTGACCAAATTTATAATATTATATTATATCGACAATACTTGGTTTATTGACCAAGTATTAATATACATTATTATTAAGACTTTTACACCTCAGGTCAAACTGAATATTGATTCCTCTGACAAGCATATTATATTTAGACTGTTGAGATATTAATCAAAATATCCCAAATTTTTCTTTCCAGACTTTTATTATTGGCTTGTGTGATTAAGTAAATAGTTATTGCTGCATTTACCCAACACTACATTATAAGCTAACTTACCTAATCAAAATTCTAAACTACGCAAAAATGTTTGGACTCCGTACCCCCCCCAAAAAGGCCGAAGAGAAAAAAGCCGGTCCCTCAAAGGTTCGAAAGAGCATTGAGGTGTTCGAAGCTGGCAAGCCTGCGTCCCCGACAAAGGTTCTCCCACAAAAGGCGGTAGCCGCGGCGACTGTGCCCGCGGAGCAGAAGCTAAGGGCGTTAAACACTAAGCCATCATCAGCTAGCTCCGCGAGCCCACCACCGAGACCAACATACCCCAACCGAGTTGCTGAGGCAAGAGCGAACCTAAACAAGGCCAAGCTCCACCTCAGCAATTCGAGGAACCTTAAAACTGATATAAAGGAAGGGGTTATCGCGGCTCTTGACAGACTTTATCAGCTCGTAAAGGAAGCTGACTCTGATAAAGGCCAAAGTGAGGCTACAGCGAAAAAGGAGGGCCCTTTACACCCTCCTCCAAACGCAGTCCCTCAGAATAACGAAGAACTAATTAAAAAGCTCGACGAGCACTCCACCCTGTTGAGAGCTTCCACTGAGAAGCTAGAAGAGCTGCGTGTCAATATCACCAGACACAATGAATCCCTGGGGGTGGCCACGTATGCGAGTGTGGTGGTTGGTGGAAAAACCGGGAAGAACCCGAACCAAACCACCCTCCACTCCGTCGTGGTCACTTCAAGGGATGAGGACGAGACCGGTGAGCAGGTTCTCGAGAGGGTCAGGGGTGCCGTCCGGGCCAAGGAAGGGGGTATAGAAATTGAGAGGGTAAGGAAAGCTAAGGACAGAAAAATTATCATGGGTTGTAGAAGTAGAGAGGATAGGCAAAAACTAAAGGATAGGCTAAAGCAGGCAGAGGAGCACCTCAGTGTGTCAGAAATAGAAAATAAGGACCCTCTTGTTATATTAAAAGATTTAATGGCATATAACTCGAATGAAGAGGTCCTTTCCGCACTGAGGAAACAAAATGAGGAAATCTTCAGAGACTTGCGTGAGGAGGATGACAGGGTGTACATTAAATATAAGAAAAAGACCAGAAACCCCTTGACGAATCACGTGGTCCTGAAGGTGTCACCGCAGATTTGGACGAGGATACTCAAAGAAGGCACGGTAAGGATAGACCTGCAACGAGTTCGAGTTGCAGATCAGTCCCCCCTCGTCCAATGCTCCTTATGCCTCGGCTATGGGCACAGTAGGCGATTCTGCGCGGATACTACTGAAAGGTGTAGTCACTGCGCAGGGTCCCACAAAAAGGCAGACTGTCCTGCTTGGTCTGCGGGCAAGTTGCCAGTTTGTTGCAACTGCACGCAGGCCAAGATAGAACAGTTAGACCACAATGCCTTCGACACAGAGTGTCCGGTTAGGCGTAGATGGGACGCACTGGCCAGAAGCACCACGGCGTATTGCTGATGGCACGCACGCAGTATATTGCATATTATGCTCGCGAAACGGACTGACACTAGCTGGAAACCGGAAACGGCAGCCACATCTGGCTGGAGTCTCTCTGAGAGACACTCTAGTCAGATAATTATTTGCACATAATTAAATACGGCACAGCAGAATCGGTCTTCCCTACCATCAGCGATATCCATGATATCCTTTGTATCATGTTGGCAGTTCGTCCCATGGCGCCTCTGCCTCCAACGTCCACGTTGGTTGTAGTCAGCGTCGTAAAGAGTTGTGCGCAGGTTTGCACGAAAAGCATATAGAAAAAAGGCAATGTTAAGTCGTTATTATAATAATACCAACTTTAACATTTGCATGGCAATTAAAAAGAGAGTACATGCAAACTTGCGCACAGCCCCGTTCAGAGTCCAGTTTGGTGTTTGCAAATTGTTGCAAAAATACCTACATCTAGTTAAATATCGCAAACTGGACCCGGTGATAAAAAGAAATAGGCAACGCTGATAAAATGTATAATCGCCCATGGTAAATGTAATTCTGTAAAATGGTAAATGTTTGCACTGTATATCATGTTGTGTGTCATTATTGTAAAATAAATAAATAAAAATAGCATGTCCTCAAAGTAATTTCAGTGATACCAAATAATAGAAATATTAGTAAATTAGATTAATATAAAAGCAAAACAAGATGTTAGAATAATAGTAAAAATGTGTAAAAAATTTTAGTGTTGTAAAATTTTGAAATGTATATTGAACCGCAAGCCATGAAATGTAAATAAAAAATAAATATAAATATAAATGTAGATAATTAAAAATAAAGAAAACAAAGTCTCTGATTAAGTCAGGGGAATTCGCGGGCCGGGCCAATTAAGCGCCCGGACATAAAAAAAAAAAAAAAAAAAAAAAAACCTAACCATATATTAAATTTCTTTGAAATATCCAAATTTGGAGGTTTTATAGTGGGATTTTGAAATTTTTTCTTTTTGAATCGTGATCTAATAGGCGGGCCCTATATACACCTGCAATAAACAATAGTAATTTTATTAATTTTGGCTATATATTTGGTTTTTAAAGTAAATAATTAACAAATTTCATAGTTTTCATACTCTTTTTCTTACCTTTTGGTCCATTAGTGAACTTTTTTCCAAAATTTCTAGTTGATCATCATCAGTCCGCCTATCCGCTTCTATTGAAACGTCATAGGACTAGCTTTCGCTCCCGGAAGCGCCTGTAAACATAAGAAAATAGTTAGCGTTGATTCGAATCCGCTATATATCGAACATTTCACGTACGACATTGACCCAATGCACCTACGGGTGCTGTTTATTGTGTATCTCGGTCTCACCTATCGTTCCATATCAAAATTCGACAATAGTTACATACAAAATTTTATAAATTTCTAACAAATTTCTTTCAAAAAACCAGTCTTTTGCCCAAAACTTGCCCACTTAGTGGGCGAGCCATCCCACTTTTCTTCAGATTAGTATACCCGGCGCTCTCCCGCGTCGATTGACACCTCGCTCGTCCGGCTCAGCCGTTGGGAAGTGCAAAATTTTGCCCTCTCACCCTCCCGTTTTACATCGCTAAGGCGGCTTTTGCACGATCACGAAAATTAAACATTGCTAAATTCTGCAAAAATACCTTTTAGGGAACTAGAGGTACACAATTGAATTGCATATTTAGACGTAGGTAAATCTACCGAGCCGTATATACTATTTTATTGACTCTTTATACCAACTATTTATAGAATAAAGCTGCCAAAAGTGGACCAGGGTCCAGGGTTAGGATATTTTAACTAATAATACGGGCCATTTACACCCTATTTATAACTTTATTCGTATTCATTCATTTCTTATTAATATTTATTTATCGACAATTCGTAATTATTTATTCATCGCATTGTTAACTTGACTATATATTACTAGGTACTATACATACATACATTATAATATTATTTTGACTATAAATATAAGATCAAATTATTTGTACATTTTTATCAAATCTTTTTATATTGTTGATATTTGTTTAATTTATATCTTAGCTGCATTCTTATAAACACCCATCATCATGATGCGATCACCACAGCTCGATCAGACCCGTACCGTCCGGCGTATCAGCGGAGAGTTTGAGGCGAGGACTACCACTACCCAGGAGAAGCCTAAGCCAGTCTCCAAACTGGCCGAGGCAAAAAATTGCCTCATCAAAGCCAAGCTCCATCTGGGTAGTGCGAGAAACCTAAAAACCGAAATTAAAAACGAAGTCCTCGCCCAATTAGACCGATTATACGCCCTCGTCAAGGAGACGTCGGGCGGTAAAAAAGGGGATGAGATAGCAAAAGAAAAGGAGAAGGAGGTAGTAATCTCACCCGAACACGGAGATATATTAAAGAAACTGGAACAAAATACAAAAATATTAAATGATAACAATGATAAATTACAAAGCATACATAAATTAATGGAGGAAACTAGAGCCAATAGCACAAATATATCATACGCGCAGGTGGCGGCGAGTGGAGTGGTGCCTAGGCCAAGAGGACCTGGGGCACTTCACTCGGTGATGGTCTCATCATCCGATGACCAACACACGGGTGATGAGATCATCACAAGAATCCGCGACGCAGTTAACGCGACTGACGGATGGGTCAAGGTCGAGAAAGTGAAGAAGGTTAAAGAAAGAAGAGTAGTGGTAGGTTGCGGAAGTAGGGAAGAGAGAGAAAAGGTGAAGGAGCGGCTGAGAGGAAAGCCGGAACTGAAGGTAGAGGATGTGAGCAATAGGGACCCCCTGATTGTCCTCAAGGATGTATTTAATTACAACAAAGACGAAGATATAGGAAAGGCCTTACGGAATCAGAACAAGGCCGTCTTTGAGGACATTCAGGGGGAGGAGGGCAAGTTGAAAATACTGTATAGGAAGCGTGCACGGAACCCCCTACAGAGCCACATAGTAGTCAGAGTGTCCCCGCGAGTGTGGAAGAGATGCGTGGAAGAAGAAAGATTATACGTAGATTTGCAGCGCGTGAGGGTCGAAGACCAGACCCCACTGGTGCAGTGCTCCGGCTGTCTTATGTATGGGCATACGAGGAGGCTATGCACTGAGAAGGGTAAGGTATGCGCCCACTGTGGAGGTCCTCATATGAGGACCGACTGCCAACAGTGGGCAAACCGAGAGGCCCCGACCTGCTGCAATTGCAGTAAGGCGGGGATAAGCAGCACGGGGCACAGCGCCTTTAGCAATGAATGTGAGGTACGAAAGAAATGGGACGCTCTGGCTCGCTCTGTGGTTATGTATTGCTGAGGTTCGCCAAAGCAAAAGGGGGACCAGGTGTGCCGACCACGGTGATGTGACGGCGCGTTCAAGGCACTTGCCGAACCGAGTGGTGAACTGGTCAGTCGAGGCTAGGTTTGACTGCAGTGACATCTTGTTTGGCAACAGACAACACAGAACAACAGGCACAAACAAAACACAGATAACATGCACAAACACACACAAAGCAAACTGGGCGAACTTCTTGACAGAAGCTAGCCCGGTTATTGTTAAGCAGACAATCAACTCCACAAGGCACTAACACAACACACAGCACACAAATAATAACGAGGATTCACATTAAACACGGAGGAGACAAAACAACACATAATATACACGGAAATCCAAACAAGGAACACACATTATACTCACATGTCATTGTAGTCCGGGGAACCAGCTAAGATGTAAAACAGGAATCCATGAGGTGACGCAGGATACGGGACGCAGTGCCAGCTCGGGAGATCACGTGGGAAGCTACACCTGGAATGAAAGAGAAGAATAAAATGGTATGATGAATGTGGTGAAGGATGAATGAGAGAGACAGAGAAAGAAGGTATAGGGGAGTAGGTTCGGAATAGGGGAAGAGGAAGTGTGGATGTGCTAGGGGACCATTTACACCCCCTAGCCAGAATATACATGTATTCCATAGTATATTATACATTAATATTTCTATATATTTAAACAAAAGAGTATAATATTTTGTGTATAAGTATTACTTAAATATGTAATAGTATAGTAGTAGTAGTATAGTATTCATAGTACAGGACTGGGGGGACCTTATACATCCCCCCCAAACAAATTACACTTAGTTATTTAAAAATTTATTAAAAACACTGACAAGGGACTTTTATATCCCACTTACATAATATTATTAAAAAAAAAAAAAAAAAAAAAAAAAGTTTAAAATATCGACAGGTACAATTATTGAAGGAGATATGTGCAAAAAAAAAAAAAAAAAAATGTATTACTTTATATTATATGAATTTAATTGTAAACGCATTAAATGTGTTGTATTGATGATAAATGTCTAAATGAATAATGAACAAAAAAATTGAAGAGTGGATGAATGTGAATTAGGTATTTGAAACCGAACAATATCGGCATAGTATAAATTATGATTGACGTATACAGATTCTTTGTGACCAAATGACTTAGAGGAAAATTCCTCTAATACAATAATATATATGAAAAATGGCACAAAATTAAACATTAAAAGACAGAAAAGGGCCCTAGGAGAAATTTCCGCTAGGGGAAAAGGCAGCAGCGGTGGCGCAAAGCGCTCCCGTCATTTATAAAATAAAAAAAAAAAAAAAAAAAAAACCTAACCTAACCTAACCAAACACAGTCTTTTGCCCACCACTTGCCCACTTAGTGGGGAAGCCATCCCAACTTTCTTCACAGTATACCTGCTGCTCTCCCGCGTCTATTGACACCTCGCTTGTCGGGATCGGACGTTGGAAAGTGCAAAATTTTGCCCTCCCACCCTCCCGTTTACTATTACCGAGGTAGTTTTTTGTGGTCAAGCCTGAAAAATAAAAATATTATTGTTATTAGAAAAATAGACTGGTTTTATTGACATATAATAATTCTTTTATATTTACATTTTCAATTAATTGTTATTTGTAAAAAAAAAAAAAAAAAACCGCTGCCTGACAGGGCCTGTAGACAAGGGCCATTTACACCCGAACAAATTGCTATATATAAATGTTTATTGATATTGTAATCATTGTTACCTTATTAGGTTCTTATTATTGTTGTTAAAAGATTGGTTATTATACTTCTATATGTTACTGAACTTGGATTATTGTGAAAATTCTCAATTATTTTTAATCCTTTGCATACTATTCTTTGACATTTAATTAATTGACTATTATTAACACGTTTTTAGTAGTTATATTTATTCATTATCTTGACTTTTAAACTGAATTATTTATTACCTTAGTTTGATATTTAATTTATGGACATTTTAACATTTAATTGACATGTAATAATTTACCTTAATTTAAATTATTTAATTCTATAATAAAAATATAACTCGACCATTAAACTTAATTATTTATTAGATTAGTTTGATATTTAAATTAGTCAGATTTTAACATTAATTGACATTTTAAATAATTTACTTTACTTTTAACTTTATTGATATTAATTTACACTTTAACTTAGTTATTAATTTTATAAATTTTTGTATTTACTTTAGTTATTAATTTTACTCTAGTCAAAATAAAATTTTTAGTCTACGCAATACTTACCACTAAACACTATGATTAGATCACCCCAACTTAATAAGACGCATACAGTCAGGCGAATTAACGATGAGTTCGAAGCGAGGACCAACAGTCCTCTACAGGAGAAGCCGAAGCCAATGACGAAATTGGCGGAGGCGAAGAGTTGTTTAATGAAAGGGAAACTCCAATTGGGGAATGCGCGAAACCTAAAGACCGAAATAAAAAATGAGGTAACCACGCAATTGGAACGATTGTATGCGATCGTAAAGGAAATGTCTGAGAGTAAGAAAGAATGTGAGAAAGGCAAGGAGGAAAAGAAAAAGGAAGAGGGAGAGTTAGATTTAGTACACTCACCCATGCCCGGACAAGAAGTGCTCTTAAATAAGATAGATGAACAAACGGTTATGATCAAAGAAAATAGCAAAAACTTAGATCAGTTAAAGAAATTAATAGATGAGACAAACAGAGACACGGAGAAACAGACGTATGCTATGGTAGCCGCGAATAGAGTAACGCCCAGGCAAATAAGACCTGGGGCGCTCCACTCGGTGATGGTTTCATCGACCGACGACCAGAGTACGGGAGATGAAATTATCACGAAGATTCGTGATGCGATAGACGCAAAGGAGGGATGGGTGAGAGTGGAAAAGGTGAAGAAAGTAAAAGATAGAAAGGTTCTGGTGGGATGCGCCACGAAGGAGGAAAGGGAGAAGGTAAAGGAAAAACTGAAAGAGAAACCGGATCTGAATGTGGAGGATATGTTGAATAAGGACCCCCTGATTGTCCTCAAAGATGTCTTCAACTACAACACCGATGGCGACATCGAGAAGGCCCTGAAAAACCAGAACAGGGCCATCTTTGAGGACATTCAGGGGGACGACGTAAGAATGAAGATATTGTATAGGAAGAAAGCTAGGAACCCCCTACAGGGCCACGTAGTGGTCAGGGTGTCCCCAAAGATATGGAAGGGATGTATGAAAGAGAAGAAAGTCTACATAGACATACAGAGAGTGGGGGTCGAAGATCAGACCCCCCTTGTACAGTGCTCGTGCTGCTTAGGGTATGGGCATACACGCAGGTTTTGCAAGGACAAGACGCAGGCATGTGCCCACTGTGGAGGTCCTCACATGAAGACCGACTGCCAGCAGTGGGCAAAGAAAGAGGCCCCGAATTGCTGCAACTGCAGCAAAGCGGGACTAGGCAGCACAGAGCACAGTGCATTTAGTGATGAATGTGAGGTAAGAAAGAAGTGGGACACCCTGGCTCGCTCCGTGGTCATGTACTGCTAAGGTTGTGCTAGGCGAAAACCGCGGCTTCCAATACCGCTTTGCACAGGCCAACCTCCAAAGGAGTCAGCTAGCCACCACCGAGCTTCTGCTCGAAGCCGCCAAGCGTAAGGTCAGCGTGGCGTTGCTTCAGGAGCCCTACGTGGGTGGGGCAAAAAGTATGAGGAGCTACCGTGGAGTGAGGATTTTCCAGAACGCTGGAGAGCACGCTGATACCGTCAAGGCGGCTATTGCTGTCCTTGACGAGACCTTGGACGTCCACTACCATCCGGACTTGTCCACAGACAACATAGTCGTAGTCAGTGTGCGCACCAGTGTCTGGGAGATCCATGTAGTCTCCTTATACTTTGAGCCGAACCGCCCACTTGGGCCCTACCTGGACCACCTTATCGGTATAGGAAGGAGGTTGGGAACCGATAAGATGGTCCTGGGTGGTGACGTCAACGCGAAGAGCCCGTGGTGGGGTGGCTATGTTGAGGACCGGAGGGGAGCGGAGCTGTCGAGCGTATTGGAGGCCTTGGGTATGGAAATACTCAATGACGGAGGCGCTGCTACATTCGAAGTAGTAAGAGGGGGTACCAGGTATGCCAGCCACGTTGATGTGACGGCGTGTTCCAGGGACCTGCTGAATCGAGTGGTTGACTGGTCAGTCGAGGTGGGGCTCACCAGTTCCGACCATAATGGCATCTTGTTTGGGATGAGACAACACAAATCCACAGGCACAGACATAAAACGCACGACACGCATCTATAACACACGCAAAGCAAACTGGGGGAGCTTCAGTGAGAAGCTAACCCAGTTATTGCAAGACAGACAATTGACTCCACAAAGCATAAATACGATACACAGCACTCAACAAATAGATGAGGTTTTGGACAGTTACACGGAGGTGATCACACAAGCATGTAAACACGCAATTCCAAACAAGAAACACACAGAAACACTTACAATGTCATGGTGGTCCGATGAGCTCGCCGAGATGAAAAGACAGGTGGCCACAAGGAGACGCAGGATACGGAACGCAGCGCCAGTCCGTAGAGATCGCGTGGTAAAGCATTACCTGGAAATGAAAGAGATGTATGAAAAAGCGGTGAAGGATGCACAGGTGAGAAGCTGGAAAGATTTTTGCCAAAAACAGGACAAGGAGGGCGTATGGGAGGGCATCTACAGAGTGATGGGCAGGGTCGCTGGCAGGGAGGAAGATCTTCCCCTCGTCAAAGGGGGAAAGGTCCTCGACGCCAGCGATTCTGCAAAATGGCTGGCCGAGACCTTCTATCCCGGGGACCTGGAAAGTGGTGAAGGGGAGGAACACCGTCGGGTACGCCGGCTTGCGGAGTCACTGGACTCGGAGCCGACGGACCTGGGAGGTGAGCCGCCCTTCATCATGGAAGAGTTGAACAGGGCCGTAAGGTCTTTCAACCCCAAGAAGGCCCCCGGTGTGGATGGATTTACGGCTGACATTTGTCATCGCGCTGTAGAGTGTGACGCCGTATTTTTCCTTGCCTTGTTGAATCGCTGCCTCGCCGTTGCCTACTTCCCAAAGTCGTGGAAACGGGCAACGGTGGTGGTATTGCGAAAGCCGGGCAGGGAAAGATACGATGCCCCAAAAGCCTACCGCCCCATCGGCCTCCTTCCTGTTCTTGGCAAAATCTACGAGAAGATGTTGATGGCCCGACTCAGGTACCACGTGCTGCCGACTATAAGCCCGCACCAGTATGGCTTCATGCCGCAGAAAGGCACCGAAGACGCCCTCTATGCTCTAGTGGGCCACGTCAGAAAGATGAGGGAAACCAAAAGGCTTGCTGTCGTGGTCTCGCTGGACATAGAGGGGGCCTTCGACAGCGCCTGGTGGCCAGCCATAAAGATGCGTTTGGCGGAGGTTGGCGTCCCGTGGGGCCTGAGGCGTGTGATCAGCAGCTACTTGAATGAAAGGGAAGTGTATGTAAGGTACTCCGGTAAGGAAGTGAGGAGAGGGACCAACAAGGGGTGCGTACAGGGTTCGATCGGTGGACCGATCCTGTGGAACCTCTTGTTGGATCCTCTGTTATGGAAGCTGAAGAATGATCGAGTGTATGTACAGGCATTTGCCGATGACGTGGTCCTCGTGTTCGATGGTGAGACGGCACTCGAAATTGAGGAACATGCAAATGTCGTGCTCGCCCGTGTGTCGGAGTGGGGGGTCGAAAACAAGCTTAAATTTGCACCGCACAAGACATGTGCGATGCTGGTAACACGTAAGCTGGTTTTCGACACTCCGCGCCTGCACATGGGAGGGACCGACATTTGTATGTCCGATGAAATCAAAGTGCTTGGTCTCACCATCGACAAGGGGCTCACGTTTAATCGGCATGTTGAGAGGGTGTGTGCGAAGGGAATTAAATGGTACAAGCAGTTGTCAAGGGCTGCGCGAGTTGGGTGGGGCCTCCATCCGGAGGTAATAGATGTTATATATAAAGCAGTGATAGAGCCCACCATCTTATACGCAGCGCCAGCATGGGCACCAGCCGCGGGTAAACAGGGAGTAAAGAAAAGACTCGCCACACTGCAGAGAGGTTTCGCTCTGAAAAAGATTAAGGCCTATCGAACGGTCTCCCTGACCTCAGCGCTGGTTTTAGCAGGTATGCTACCTCTTGACCTCAGGGTACGCGAAGTCGCATCCCTGTATGAGGCCAAGAGGGGGTTGCCCCACCCAGCGCTGGGTGATAGGGAGATTGAGCGGATGGCCTCCGCCCTAGAAGCAGACCATCCAGCTTCACAGACGGGGCTAGAGTTCGGTCTGATAGATGGTGAAGAGGGTGGGGATGCTAGCGCATCATACGATGTGCGCATCTTCACCGACGGGAGCAAGATTGACGGCAAAGTCGGGGCCGCGTTATCCTTTTGGAACGGCGCGGTCGAGACTAAAACCGTCAAACTTGCTCTCTCACCATACTGCACCGTCTATCAGGCCGAACTTCTGGCCCTGTCTAGGGCAGTGGAGGAGGCGACGAAGCTGAAGGCGGCGTGTGTGGGAGTATTCAGTGACTCCATGTCCGCCCTGCAAGCCGTTACGCTGGATTCCCCCCACCCCCTGGCCGTTAAATGTAGAAGCATTCTGAGAAAATGCTCCAAAAATAATACGCATATTAAATTATTTTGGATCAAGGCACACATAGGGTTGGAGGGGAATGAGCGAGCGGATCAGTTGGCTAAAGAGGCGGCATTGACATCGCGAGTACGCCCGCACTATGACCTGTGTCCCGTCTCGTACGTCAGGCGTTGCATTAGAGAAGCAACGATTGACGTATGGGACGAGGAGTACGGGAAAAGTGAGACCGGCGGCGGCACTAAGATGTTCCTCCCCAATGCTAAGGCAGCATATAAGGTCATAAATAAAATAAAACTAGACAAGTATATAACGCAATTGCTGACGGGGCATGGAGGGTTCTCCGACTACTTGGAACGATTCAGGTGTAAGGAGAATCCCTCATGTGTCTGTCAGCAAGGGACGAGGGAGACGGTTTCCCATCTTCTCTTCGACTGCCCGGTTCATGCAAAGGAGCGATTCGAACTGGAGCAAAAATTGGGTGTCGAACTGGCGATGGTAAACGTCCCCGAAATAATGCTTAACAAAAAAGGGAGGAATGTCTTGCTAGAATATGGAGTCGAGCTGGTTAAAAGTGCAAACAAAAGGAATAAAACAAAAGATATGGATGGTGGCGCGAATAGGTAGTTCTTGGTAGTCTAGTTACGGGGGGACCCTATACATCCCCTGAAGGAATCATTTGTTTGTTTAAGTTTATTATTGACAAGGGGACCCTATACATCCCCTGAAGGAATTAATTGTTTAAGTTTATTATTGACACGGGGACTCTATACATCCCTGAGTAGTTAGATATAATTCTTAAGTTTTTAACCAATTATTGCACATTATTTATTTATAATTTTACTTAGAGTAAGTTTTAATTGTATGACCGGGGGACACTTTACATCCCCCAATATTATATTGTTTCAAAGAATAGTATGTTACAAATAAAAAAAGAGAAAAAATGAATTAAGGAAAAAAAAAAAAAAAAAATAATAATAATAATTATATATATATGAACCATGAACATAGGTCGATTAATTTTAGGACACAGGAATTAACCTCTGAATAAAAATAAAATAAAAAATATCACAAAAGTAAACATAAAGAGAATTAAGGGCCCTGTCTATGATAGGGAAACGGCAGCTTTAAAAAAAAAAAAAAAAAAAAAAAAAAAAACCTAACCTAACCTAACCTAACCTAACCTAACCTAACCATACCATGGAATGGTATGGCACAAAATTAAACATAAAGATTAATAAGGGCCCATAGGAGAAATTTCCGCTAGGGGAAAAGGCAGCAGCAGGAGCGCAAGGCGCTCCCGCAAAAAAAAAAAAAAAAAAACCTAACCTAACCTACCAAGCGCCCCCGACCAAGAGTTCTCCACAGAATGCGGCGGTCTCGGCGATTGTGTCCACGAAGCAGAGGCCGAAGCCACTCCCGGCCTGCTCTGTGAGCCCACCGCCGAGACCGAAGTATCCAAACCGAGTCGCTGAGGCAAGAGCGTGCCTTAACAAGGCTAAGCTCCACCTCAGCAACTCGAGAAAATTAAAAACTGATATCAAGGAAGGGGTAGTCGCAGCTCTCGATAGGCTATACCAAATAGTAAAAGAAGCAGAGAGTGAAAAGGACCAAACTGGGGTCGTTATAGCGAAAGGGGAGGGCCCTTTACACCCTCCTCCAAACGCAGTTCCTCAGAACCATGAGGACTTAATTAAAAAGCTAGACGAGCACTCCGCCCTGTTGAGAACTTCCACCGAGAAACTAAAAGAACTGCAAATTAACATCAGCAGGCATAACGAATCGCTGGAGGTGGCCACGTACGCGAGTGTGGTGGCTGGTGGAAAAACCGGCAGGAATCCGGACCAAACCACCCTCCACTCCGTAGTGGTCACCTCGAAAGATGAGGATGAGACCGGTGAAAAGGTTCTCGAGAGGGTTAGGGATGCTGTCAGAGCTAAAGAGGGGGGTATAGAAATTGAAAGGGTGAGAAAAGCGAAAGACAGGAAGATTATCGTGGGCTGTAGAAGTAGGGAAGAAAGGCAGAAATTAAAAGATAGGTTGAAGCAGGCGGAGGAGCACCTCAGTGTGGCCGATATAAAAAACAAAGACCCATTAGTCATATTAAAAGATGTCATGGCTTATAACAAGAATGAAGAGGTCTTATCTGCGCTGAGGAAGCAAAATGCGGAAATTTTCAGGGACTTGCGTGCGGAGGATGATAGGGTGGAAATAAAATATAAGAAAAACACTAGAAATCCCTTGACGAACCACGTGGTCCTGAAGGTATCACCGCAAATTTGGACAAGGATACTCAGAGAAGGCACGGTAAGGATAGATCTGCAACGAGTACGAGTTGCAGATCAGTCCCCCCTTGTCCAATGCTCCTCATGCCTCGGCTATGGGCACAGTAGGCGGTTCTGCGCGGAAACTACTGAAAGGTGTAGTCACTGCGCAGGACCGCATAAAAAGGCAGACTGTCCTGCTTGGTCTGGGGGCAAGCTGCCAGTTTGTTGTAACTGCACGCAGGCCAAGCTGGACAAGACAGACCACAATGCCTTTGACTTAGAGTGTCCGGTTAGGCGTAAATGGGATGCACTAGCCAGAAGTACCACTGCGTATTGCTGAGGGTACGCATGCAGTATATTGTATATGCTCGCGAAATGGGAGACTGACAGTTGCTGGAAATCCGAACATCAGCCACATCTGGTTGTGGTCTCTCTGAGAGATACTTCAGCCAGATATTTATTTGCAAATAAAATACGGCACAGCAGAATCAGTCTTCCTCCCTCAGCAATATCCATGATATTCCCTATATCATGCTGGCAGTTCATTCCGAAAAGTTGTTTCTGCCTATTATGTTTGAGTTTTTATTGTCAGTGTTGCAATGGAGCTGAGCGCAAGTTCGCACAAAAAGTAGAAAGAAAAAGGCAATGTTGAGCAGATATTTTTTGAAAATACCAACTACAACATTTGCATCGGTTAAAAAGAGTGTACATGCAAACTTGCGCACAACTCTTTTCGGAGCTCAATAACAGAGATACGCATCATTTTGGCTATTGAAAATTGATATTATATCCATGAAAATTAATTATTTCCAAATTATGTAATAATAACCTTTAGTTATATAAATGCTGACAAATTGTAAAGCTTGCCCATGATAAATGTAATCCTGTAAATTGGTAAACGCATGCAAATGAATTATTATAAAATGTATCATTAAGTGTAAAATAAAAAAAAATAAAAAAAAATTAAGGTAATACTGTACAAGAATTTTCAATATAGTAAAAGGATGTTGCAATTTAAAAGGACGTATGGTTTTTAAATTCTAAAACCTAGTGTTGTCGGAGGCCCCCTCCGTGTCCTGCGACACAGTCACTATTCGCCTCAGATATAAAAAGTAAATAAAAAAGAATTTGGCCTCCTATGGACCCCTGCACACACCTTCTCTTCGGGTGTTTTTGATGTGTTGTGCCTGTTTACGCCGGATCGCGGAGGGTATCTCCAACAGCCCCAACTGTGTTGAGGATTCTATGATTGCTTGAGAAGCATCAAATATTATAACAGTAAAAGTGTATAAAATTAGCAATTTAAATTAGTTTTACAAGAATACAGTAATGAAGAAATAAAAATATTGTAACGACTATAATTTCAGAACATAAATATGTATTAAGAATTTCATTTTATTGCAAGCCTATAAATGTAAATAATAAATATAATTTAAAAAATGCACATAAGTAACAAAATGATAACAAAGTCTCTGATTCTGTCAGGGGAATTCGCGGGCCGGGCCAATTAAGCGCCCGGACAAAAAAAAAAAAAAAAAAAAAAAAAAAAAAAAAAAAAAAAACCTAACCTAACCTAACCTAACCTAACCAAACACTTATATTTCTTTGAAATTATCAAATTTGGCGGTGTTGTTGTGGTTTTCCGAATTTTTTTTCTTTTGATTTGTGTTCTAATAGGCGGGCCCTATATATACCTGTAACAAGCAATAAAAGTTTCATCAATTTTGGCTATTTTTTGACATTTTAAACACAAAATTAACAAAATCTTATAGTTTTTCATACATTTATTCGCATTTACCGGTTCCTTAGTGAACTTTTTGAAAATTTTCTGCTTTCATCATCATCGGTCCGTCTATCCGCTTCTTTGGACACTAAATTAGACTAAATTAGACTAGCTTTCGCTCCCGGAGGCACCTGTAAAATTGAAAAATTATTAGCGTTTGATTCGAATCCGCTATATCCCGGACATAAAAGCCACACCTTTGACCCACTGCGCGTACGGGTGTTGATCATAGTCTACCTCGGTCTCGTCTGTCTTCCTATAATAAAAAATTACAATAGTTCCATATAAAAATTTTAACTTTTCATACAAATTTCTTTCAAAAACACAGTCTTTTGCCCACCACTTGCCCACTTAGTGGGGAAGCCATCCCAACTTTCTTCACAGTATACCTGCTGCTCTCCCGCGTCTATTGACACCTCGCTTGTCGGGATCGGACGTTGGAAAGTGCAAAAATTTGACCTCCCACCCTCCCGCTTACTACTACCGAGGTAGCTTTTGTGCTCAAGCCTGAAAAATAAAAGTATAAAATTCGGCAGATTTCAATTAGTTTTTTTTTTTTTCTTTCGTTTAAGACAATTCAAAATATTAACCAAGCTTTTAACAGTTGGACGGAGACATCGTAGGAAATTTGAACAATAAGGGCCATTTACACCCTATTTTACTATCTGCCGATAACCGCTGCCGTTCAGGGCCCGCAAGGTGATTTTACACCCAAAAGTGCCATCAGATAATCGAAAACTATTGACTTTATTATTATTTTACATCGAATCGTTTATTGGGTTTTCAATTAGTAGGTTTGTTAAAGGATTACTTAACTATTTACACTTCTACATTTTAAACTATACATTATTTATATTTATTTAATTATTAATTTTAACTTTACATTATAATTGGAAATTTATTATTTCTTAAGTAATTAAATCCACCAACACAATGTTAAGATCACCACAATTAGATAGGACACACACCGTCAGACGCATCAGTGGAGAGTTTGAGGCGAGGATGACCACTCCCCAGCAGGAGAAGCCGAAGGCAGTGTCAAAGCTGGCCGAGGCAAAAAATTGTCTAGTAAAGGCCAAACTCCACCTGGGGACTGCAAGGAATTTAAAAACTGAAATAAAAAATGAAGTCCTCGCCCAACTCGATAAACTATATGCTATAGCGAAGGAAATGGCGAAGGAGATAACGTCTGACGGCAAAAAAGGGTGTGAGATGTCAAAAGAAAAAGAGATGGAAACAGACATGAAATTACCCATTCCCGATGAGCATAATATTATTATTAAGAAATTAGAGGAAAATACTAAAATATTAAAAGAAAATAACAGTAAATTAGATAATATTCAAAAAATAATGGAAGAAACGAAAAACAACAGCACAAATGAGTCGTATGCTAAGGTAGCGGCGGGTGGAGTGGCGCCCAGGCAGAAAGGGCCGGGGGCACTTCACTCAGTGATGGTCACATCGCTCGATGACCAGCATACGGGCGATGAGATCATCACGAAAATACGCGAGTCCATAGATGCGAAAGAAGGCTGGGTAAGGGTAGAAAGGGTTAGGAAGGTAAAAGATAGAAGGGTGGTGATCGGATGTGGAACGAGTGAGGAAAGGGAAAAAGTAAAGAGCCGGTTGAAAAAGAGTTCGGACTTAAGGGTGGAAGATATAAAGAACAAGGACCCCCTCATTGTCCTCAAAGATGTTTTCAACTTTAATAAAGATGAGGACATCTAAAAACCCCGCCAAACCAAAATAGGGCCATCTTTGAGGATACTGAGGGGGAAGAGGAAAGAGTAAAGATCTTGTATAGAAGGAAAGCAAGGAACCTCCTGCAGAGCCACATTGTGGTCAGAGTGCCCCCCAGAGTGTGGAAGGGATGTATGGATGTAGGAAAACTCTATGTCGACTTGCAGAGAGTGAGGGTCGAAGACCAGACCCCACTGGTGCAGTGCTCCGGCTGCTTAATGTATGGTCACACGAGGAGATTTTGTTTGGAAAAAGAACAGGTATGTGCCCACTGTGGAGGTCCTCGTATGAGGACCGATTGCCAAAAGTGGGCAAAGCGGGAGGCCCCAAACTGTTGCAATTGCAGCAGGACGGGGATAAGCAGCACGGGGCACGGCGCCTTCAGCAGCGAATGCGAAGTGAGGAAGAAATGGGACGCTCTGGCTCGCTCTGTGGTTCAGTATTGCTGAGGTTCGCCAGGGCGAAAAGGGGGCCAGGTGTGCAGACCACAGTGATGCGTCGGCGCGTCCAAGGCACCTGCCGATCCAAGTGGAAAACTGGTCAGTCAAAACTAGGTACGACTGCAATGGCATCTTGTTTGGCATCAGACTACACAAAACAACAGACACAGACAAAGACACAAATAACACGCACAAACATACACATAGCAAACTGGGCGAACTTCTTGATAGAAGCTAGCCCAGTTTTTGTTAAGCAGACAACTGACTCCACATGCACTAACACAATATATAGTACACAACAAATTACGAAGACGAACACAAAACACGGAGGAGTTAAAACAACACAGTAACACGAAAATCCAAACAAGGAACACAGTATACACACATGTCATTGCAGTCCAAGAAACCAGGAAAGATGAAAACCGGGAATCCACAAGGAGACGCAGGAAACGGGACACAGCGCCAGTCCGGAGTGATCACGTGGAAAGCACCACCTGAAATAAAAGAGAAGAATGAAATGGTATTATGAATGTGATGAAGTATGAATGAGAGGGATAGGAAGAGGATTAAGAAGAGTCGGGAAAGGAATAGGGAAGAAGAAAGGGTGTGTGAACTAGGGGACCATTTACATCCCCTAGCAAGAACATAATATTATGTATAATTATTTATAGTTATTATGATAAATATACTTATTAGATATATGACTGGGGGACTTTTACATCCCCTCAAAATTATTATTAGCATTAAAGACGATATTATTTAACAAATTAAAAAAAAAAAAAAAAACATTTTACATCTCGCAATATAAATAAATTAAGTATAATATGACGTGATAATTGATTGTAAATCTTACATTATTCACTGGGGATATAACATGTCTCGAAGCCAAATTGTTCTGGAAAGTATTATGTAAGTTATTATATATGAAGGTGACAATAGTATTCGACTTTTTATGGATAATATTATGTAGTGTATATTATAGGGGACCCTTTACATCCCCAATCGCAAATAAATATAAAATTGTTTTTAAATTGTGTTTTTTAAATTATGTATGGTGCATACTAATATAAGTAGAAGTGATAAAGATGGAAAATAAAAAAAAATTAAAATAAAAAACAGCCTATTAAATGTAAGCAAATCTTAAAATATGTATTTAATAAAAATTATGTAAAATAGATTTAGATCAGTTGTAGGACGGAGGTACTACCTCATAGAATATGAGTAATAAGTAAGAATGGTATGGCACAAAATTAAACATAAAAAAGATTAATAAGGGCCCATAGGAGAAATTTCCGCTAGGGGAAAAGGCAGCAGCAGGAGCGCAAGACGCTCCCGCAATCAAGAAAAAAAAAAAAAAAAAAAAAAAAAAAAACCTAACCTAACCTAACCTAACCTAACCTAACCTAACCTAACCGCCAGAGCAATGACAACGTATTGCTAAGGGCGTCCCAGGCAAAATAATGGTAAAGAATCACCCACCCACCGGAGGATCATATTTAGTAGTGCAGGCCAATCTGCAGCGAAAAGAGCTCGCTACAAATGAGCTCATATTGGAAGTCACTAATAGAAACATAGCCATAGCGCTGCTCCAGGAACCGTATGTGGGGGGTATCAAAAGAATGAAGGACTACAGGGGAGTAAGAATCTTCCAGAACACTAGTTCGGTCGTGGGGCGTCGAGAATAAGTTAAACTTTGCTCCGCAAAAAACAAAAGCGATGTTGCTAACGAGGAAACTTAAATTCGACGTCCCGCGGCTGACCATGGGAGGGGTGGAGATTGGCATGGAAAAAGAGATCAAGATATTGGGGCTCACAATAGACCATAAATTGACATTTAATAGCCATTCCTCGAACATCTGTAGGAAGGCTATTAATATATACAAACAACTGTCAAGAGCCGCCAAAGTAAGTTGGGGACTCCATCCGGAGGTCGTACGTGTCATATACACGGCCACGGTGGAGCCCATTGTCTCTTATGCCGCCAGTGCATGGGCCCCGGCAACTAATAAACTCGGAGTGCAAAAACAGCTAAATGCAGTCCAAAGGGGTTTCGCCCAAAAGTTGTGTGGAGCCTACCGCACCGTCTCGCTGAACTCAGCGCTGGCGCTGACTGGGCTTCTGCCTCTCGACATTCGCATACGCGAAGCCGCATCATTGTATGAGGCGAAGAGAGGAGTACCCCAGCCAGTGCTAGGAGGCGGTGAGGTTGAAAGAAAAACGGCCTACAGCTTGGCCCCGCATCCTGCTGGACATATGGACATGAACTTCATAAGTCTGGTGGACCAACAAGAAGTGGATACCCACGTTTACCATGCGGTACAATTTTACACCGACGGCAGCAAGATTGAGGGCAAGGTGGGTGCCGCATTGTCTGTAAGAAGCAATGAGGCCGAAACTAAAGCCATCAAACTTAAACTGCCGTCGTACTGCACAGTCTACCAGGCGGAACTTCTGGCCATATGTCAAGCAACACGGTTAATTTTACGGCAGGATGAAATGAGTTTCGCCATCATAAGCGACTCACGCTCTGCCCTCGAGACAGTTGTCAATTCCCACTCCATGCACCCCTTAGCTGTGGAAAGCAGGAACAATATTTATGAGAGCAGACTCCAGAATAAGGAAGTATCCCTGTTCTGGATCAAAGCACATGCTGGACTGACAGGGAATGAACGCGCTGACCATCTAGCGAAAGAGGCCGCTCTCAAACTGAAGAGGAAACCCGACTACGATCAGTGCCCGGTTTCATACGTTAAGAGGTGCATCCGAATGGAGTCCCTTGACGAGTGGAACCGGCGCTATCAGTCGGGTGAGACAGCGGCCGTGACACGAATGTTCTTCCCCGACGTGCTTAAAGCCCATAATATTGTTCGAAAAATCAAACCAGCCGATATAATCACCCAGGTTCTGACGGGGCACGGTGGTTTTTCAGGTTACCTGCACCGTTTTAAGTGTAAGGATACCCCATCGTGCATCTGCGAACCTGGAGTGGACGAAACTGTTGCGCACATCCTCTTTGAATGTCCCGTGACAGCGGGAGCGCGATTTGACGCTGAGCAGGCTCTAGACTGCGAAATTAGTAAAGAAAATGTCGAGAAACTAATCGCAGATAGAAATTTAAGAAACGTTTTTATAAATTACTGTATTAAGACTGCAAGCCAAGTGATTGCAAGGAACAGGCAGTGTTGAGTGTCTACTTTGCAAGTATACGCCATCAACACTGCAAGTTGATTTTAAGAGTGTGCTTGCAGTCAAAAGTTTGTTATTATTACTTTTACTAAAAGAATATTGTATTGCTTTTTATTTTTAATATAAGAGAGCCTGCATCATGTAACCTGACATTGTAAGATATTTTTAACTGGCAAATGGAAAGTCCATAAATCAGACGTCGTAATATGTTTTTACGTTACGATAAAATTAATTATACATTTAAAAAAGTTTTATTATTGTTTTTGAAATAAATATTAAAGAAATTATATCTCTGATTACGTCAGAGGCGACACGCGGGCCGGGCCAATTAAGCGCCCGGACAAAAAAAAAAAAAAAAAAAAAAAAAAAACCTAACCTAACCTAACCTAACCTAACCTAACCTTACCTCTTATGCATACCACCGGGCCCGGGGGAGCCCGGGGGTTATGTGGGACTCTCTGCGCCCGAAGAGATGGTGATGGTAATTGGACGTAGACACTACCCACTAAACCCCAGCGGTGTTCTCCTCGTCGTACTGGCCCGGCGCGGGAACTATTCAATGGTCCGCACCGGCGACGTTGTGCCTGAAGGCACTCTCCTCTAGAGGCAGGGGGTGGAGTCCCCGCCTCCTACTCCGCTTAAGGCACCCCGAACACTTAAGGGTGCCTTATAGCCTGGACCTAACGCGCGCACGGTGGATCCCCCGATCGACCGCGCACAGGTCCCTCACGGCGGTGCGACCGCCTGTCGCCGCCGCGCTCTCCTGCGAGAAGGGGCACCAGTGCGCTCCCTCTCCCGCTCCGCCTCCTCCTTCTGCGGCATTACGACCTCGCAGAAGGAGAGGACCGCCTCCCATGCACTCTCACTGGCGATCATCGCGTGGATGACCGCAGGGAGTGAAAGGTCGGCACCAACCTCGGCAACGAGGTGCGCCCTTTCTAGCGCCCACGCAGGGCACTCCGCCAGGGTGTGGTCAGCAGTGTCCTCCTCACTGCTGCAGTGATGACACCCTGGCAAGTTCTCCGAGCCTGCCACCCTACACAGATACCTACCGAAGCAGCCGTGCCCCGTTAGGATCTGCGCAAGGTGGAAGGTTATAACGCCGTGCCGCCGGTCAACCCACTGCTCCAAGATTGGACCGACGGCCGCCACAGTGCGGTGACCCGCAGTTGGCTCCTCCAGCCTCTCCTTCCACTGGAGGAGCACTTGCCTCCGTATTCGACTCCACCAGGGCTCCTCCTCACCGGAGACATCCTCGTCGTCTCCACGCCTCCTTCGCCAAGAACGAGCCAGGGCACCTGCCACCAGGTCCCACGGTGCAGAGCCCGCCAGTACGCACGCAGCCTCGTATGAGGTAGAGCGGTACGCACGGACGGCCCTAATTGCCATTGCTCTCTGCGGTCGCCGCAGAAGAGCTACGTTGTCTCGCGTTAAGGCGGCCGCCCATATCGGTGCGCCGTACAGCCCCATGGACTGCAAGACGCCCATATATAGACGGCGGCAGCCAGCGCTCGGTCCACCCACGTTGGGGAGGAGGCGACTCATCGCCCGCGCGGCTCCGAGCAATTTCGGCACTAGACGCCGGAAATGCTCCTGGAAATTCCATCTGCTGTCGAGGATGAGGCCCAAGTACCTCATGTTCGCCTCAACAGAGATGGAAGTTCCTCCCACCATTAGGCTGGATCCAGGTGGAGGGGCTCGCCGTGGCCCGTGAAAGCATATAGCTTCACTCTTCTCCAGGGCCACTTCGAGCCCGAGATGTCGGATCCTAGCCACGACCTGGGCGACTCCGGCTACCGCAAGCATGCGGGCCTCCGAAAAGTTGCCTCCACGCGCGGTGACGACAGTGTCGTCAGCGTAGCACGTGACGCTGACACCCGTCAAGTTCGCGCCGCGGAGGACCCAATCATACCCGATGTTCCACAGGAGCGGGCCCAGGACAGAGCCCTGTGGAACACCGCACTCGACTCTCCTAGTCGCCCAGCCGTCGGCCGTCGGGTACACGACGCACCTACCAGACAGGTAATCTCCTACCAGTCTGCGCAGATACGCCGGCACTCCGTGGAATCTCAGCGCCCCCAAGATTGTGTCAAAAGGGAGGGTGTTGAAGGCGTTGGCGATGTCAATAGACACCGCCAAAAGCACCCCTCCACTTTCGACCGCCTCGTCGGCGAGGGCCCTCACCCTGGCCAGAGCGTCCAGGGTGGACCTCCCCCGCCGGAAGCCAAACTGGAAGGCGCTGAGACTCGGGCCTGTCTCCTCCAGGTGGTTGATGATACGGGTAGCCGCGATCCGCTCCAGCAGCTTACCCGCATCATCGAGCAGTACGATCGGTCGATATGCCGACGGCGAGTCGACCGGTCGCCCGTCTTTCCGAATTAGGATCAGTTTCCCCTTCTTCCACGCCGTGGGAAACTGACCTTTCGCCAGACATGCACTCATCAGGCGTTTGGCGTGCGACCGGAGTGGGCCCAGGGCCAGAACCAGGGCCCGACCGGGCACGCCATCCGGTCCGGGGGCGGTATTCCGCGCCTTCGACCGTGCCAATACCATGTCCATCTCTCCTTCTGTCACCTCCGGGATTTCCGCCTCAACGCTCAACGGCCCACTGCTCGGTGGAGCCATCGGCGGAGGCGCGTGGTCTCTTTGACCTGGGAATAAGGCCGGGACTATCCCTGCCACAAGGTCAGGCTGGAGACTCTCCGTCAGGGGAGGGGCACAGGGGCGCAGTTTGTTGCGAACCATACTGTACGGCCTCCCCCACGGGTCTCTGTCCAGAGTCTCCAGCATCTCCCTGTACGCAGCATCTTTTGCGCGACCAATAGCGTTACGTAACTCCTCGGCGGCGGCTCTGTAGGTATTATAGAGCCGCCCCTCCTCCGCTTCATCCCGACGTCGCCTTCTGCGACTTCGGGTGTACCGGCGTCTCGCCGCAACGCACTCTCGTCGCAGTTCAGCGAGCTATGGCATATACGAGACGATCGGTCTCCTCGTCAACCTCCGCCTCTACCCGGTCTACCCGCGCGTCGAGGTTCCAGGCTTAGACTATGGCTGCCTCGAGGAGGGCCTCCTTGTCCAACCTCCTCAGCGCCCAACGTGGGCCGCATCCGGCAGCAGAACCGCGGCTTCGGGAGGGGGCGGAGACACCGTATCGGAACCGGATATACCGGTGGTCCGACAGCGTCTCGCCCTCAAACACCTCCCAGCCCTGCACGCGGCGAGCTAGGGCGGCATCGGCGAAAGTAACATCAACGATGCTGCCGCCCCTCTGTCGTATGCATGTGTGCCTGGACCCAACGTTGAGCACCTCCAGCCCAACCTCGACCAGCCAGTCCTCCAAAACTGCACCCCGCGCATTGCTCACAGGGGAACCCCATGCCGCTGATTTTGCATTAAGGTCTCCGGCGACCAGCACGTGATCGAGGCGAGCTCGCCCCACCAGAGAGCCGACCTGAACCAGAAACTGTTCGAAGTCGGCGACGCTCCGACTGGGCGGGAAGTATGCCCCGATCACAAGGACGCGACCGATCTCGGCCGCAACGAAATTACGCCCT
The DNA here is from genome assembly GCA_963853865.1 of Helleia helle. Classification (NCBI taxonomy): domain Eukaryota; kingdom Metazoa; phylum Arthropoda; class Insecta; order Lepidoptera; family Lycaenidae; genus Helleia; species Helleia helle. The sequence continues at coordinate 87,714 of OY971420.1, forward strand.
CTCTCCACGACGCCAAATGGTGGCGAGCCGTTTAAGCTGGCGATAGCCACAACGCCATCCTCGTCCCCGACCCAACTTGGCGAGTTGGGGACGCGGTAGGGCTCTGCCACTATGGCCACCTGTACCGACCACTCCGCCAGAGTCTGAAAGAGCAGATCCTGGGCTCTGGCGCAGTGGTTGAGGTTCCCTTGTAGAACTTGGGTGAATGGGTGTGCCATCACTCCAAGGTCATGGGGACCTCCTCGCCTAGGACCGCGAAGCTATTCGCAGTTGGGCAGACTGGCTGTGAGGGGGGATTTAGACCCTCACCAGCTTTTTCTCCTTCCTGTGGCCCAAGGCGCCGTCTGCGGCGTGGGGCAATGCACGCTGCGCTGCCCATTTTGTGTGCGGCTGGACGTCCCTCCGTGGAACAGAGCACGCACTTAGGTGTTACAACCGTGCACGTTCTGGCAATATGCCCCTCTTCGCCGCAGCGGAAACACAAGCTACTCCGATCCACTGGTGAGGAACATACCGCCGCCATGTGGCCCATCTCCATGCAGCGGAAGCATCGGAGGGGGCGGGCGTCCAGCAGTTTAAACTGTGCGGACACCCAGCCAACCAGCAGCCTGCCCTTGGCGAGGATCGTCTTTGCCGCCTCGCAGGGACAACGGACGATGGCTGCACCCAGTCCAGAGGGGCTGCGGCCGATCTCCCCCGATCGGACTTGCTCAAGGGGGCACCCGCCTGCCTCTGCCACAGCCACAGCTACGTCTGCCTTCGTTACCGAGTCATCCAACCCTGAAATGCGAGCGCTGACGCACCTCGTAGGTCTGGAGACTCGGACTACGTCTTCTCCGACCACTTCTTTTATTTTTCGGGCCAGGGTGTCGGCCTTATCGCCGCTGGCCGCTCCGGGCAGCACAAGAAGGCGAGCACCCGTGGCCGCCTTCCGGCAGCGGACAGGCTCTATGCCGAGGTCCGAAAGGCGAATTTCTGCCTTCGCCCTTCCCAGCACATCGGCATACGTCAATCCTCTTGAAGCGGCTGCCGGCTGCAGCTGTAGAACCACAACTGCAGACGTAGGCGTCCGCAGCTTTGGTGGGCCTCGTTTCTTCGGCGCCGCCTTTGGTGTTTTGGCCTTCGTCCTGGTGACCGTCGTCCATCCATCACCGTCAGCTGCCTTCGTGTCCAACTTTAGGGCCGCCTTATTTTTGGAAGCCTTCTTGTTGGAGCCGGCCGGCCCAGGATTTGCCGGTGGCATCAGTGTTGTCGTCGGTACTGGTGTCACCGAAGGTGCCTTCCTCATTGGCCCCTTCTTGGCAGCGCTCGATGGCCCCGGCCTCGCCGCAGGAGAAGGTGTCTCCACTACAGCCGCCGCGCGTCTGTCCGCTGCGAGCGACGGGCGAAGCCGCGGCTCGGGAAGGAGCCTTGACTCCAGGCCCTCGAGCCTTGCGTTGAGCCGCGCACTCGACAGGGCCACTGCCTCCCGCATCGCCCTCTGCACGATATCCTCCAGATTGGCTGATGGCGGCGCAACGGCTACGGCCGGCTGTTGGCGGGATGAGGCGAGCTCACTCCTGAGCGTCGCCAACTCCTGGCGTAGCTCCGCCACCTCCGCCGACAGCCTTTTGTTGGCCGCCTCCAGTGCCCGCGTCTCTTCGCAGGACGTGCGGTCCAGGAGCGTGACTGTTGCGTCCTGGATTGCATCCGTCGCTGTCCTTAATGCCTTCACCATGGGGCCCTTCAGGTTTTTTGACCTGGTTCGGACCCCAGTGATGGTCTCCCGGGCCTTGGTAATTCGCGACCCTAGAGCGCTCGCCGTCTCTACACTCGTCCTATAGGGGGCCGCCTCTGACCTGGACGACTCCGACAGGTAGCACGGTGGTATACTTCGTGCGAGTGCCGTCACACTGCACTTCGCTTCAGCCTCCATCGCCTGCCGCCGTGCCGCCGCCAGGTCTTTTTGGGCCTTGGCCAGTCCTACATATTGGCCAGTCGTAGGTGGCCGGCCCCGTCCTCGTTTGGTTGGTGGCGTGGTCTTTCTAAACGCCTGTGCTCTTTCTTTGAGCGTTTGTACGCTGCTATCCTCCTCTGAAGATGACAATCGGGTCCTCTTCGTATTACACGGGGCCTCAGTCCTAGGACTGGCGGGATTCACGGTACCCGCCCGGAGAGTGTTTTTACTAGTGAAACTAATTTTTTACAATACTTGGTCCCCTCTGGTGTCTCCACCTTCAGGGTCAGGGAAACAAAGCATCCTGGGCAGAGCCCTATGCACCAGGATGGCGTACATTTGTATCCCAACCGGGGGGTCCGCAGGTACCCCGGCTGGGGGTGCGCTAACGGCTGGTGACCCACCGACCATTCATCTCCTCGCCGCGCACCAAAACTTGAGATTGGGGTAATTTTTTAGAGTGGTTTTCTTCCACGTAGTCCCCATCCCGACGTGGGATAGCGACCACCACCCCCAGCACTATGTACCGGGGAGCGGCTTGGCCGGCAGTGGACAGAACCAACTGCCGCCCGATTCGGATCCGATTAGTTCACCCGGGGATTGCACCCCGAGCTTAAGCCCCACCGCCGCGTCTAGGCCCGGATCCGGATGGTGGGGATGGTGGGGTACCTAACCTAACCTTTTTTTTTTTTTTTTTTTTTTTTCTTGGGGAAATCTAATAGATACCACCGGGCCCGGGGGAGCCCGGATGGTTATGTGGGACTTTCACCGCACTAAAACCCCAAGGTGTTCCTCCTCTTCGTTCTGGCCCGACGCGGGAAGTGTAATTGCGCCGCGCCGGCCCCTGACTGTGCTCCACGGCACTCTCCGCTGGCAAAGCACCCTGAACACGAAGGGCGCCTTACAGCTCAGACCTTCTCGCACGCGCGGCTAATCCCCCGACCAGCCGCACACAGGTCTCTTGCAGCAGAGCGACAACATGTCGCCGCCGCTTCTCTCCGAGTCCTGGAGGTTCCCAGAGCTACTACTCTTCCGACGCCATGGGAACCTCCTCCTCCGCCAGCACCGCGAAGCTATTGCTCACGGGGCAGATGGGCTCAGCAGGGGCCGCAGGGACCTTGCCAGCCTTTTTCTCTGTTGTGTCTGTGCCGCTACGCTTGCTACGGCGAGGGGCGACACACGCTGCACTGCCCATTTTGTGGGCGGCGGTTTGCCCCGTGGCGGTACAGACCGCGCATTTTGGGGTGACCACTGAGCACTCTAGTGCCTTATGGCCTGCCTCTCCGCAGCGGAAGCACAGTCCACTTCTGTCCACCGCTGACGTGCAAGTCGCCGCCATATGGCCCAGCTCCTGGCACCGGAAGCACCTAAGCGGGCGGGCGTCCAGGAGCTTAAATTGGGCGGAGACCCAGCCTACAAGAAGCCTTCCCCCTGCCACAATCTTCTTCGCCGCCTTGATAGGGCAACGGACAATCGCCGCTCCTAGCCCGGAGGCACTGCGGCCGACCACGCCCGACTGCACCTGCTCTGCGGGGCAGTCACCCGCCTCTGCCACCGCTTGCCACGACATCGTCCTTCGTGACCGAGTCGTCCAGACCCGAAACACGTGCGCTCACGCACTTTGTGGGTCTGGAGACCCGGACGACGTCGCTGCCGATCACTTCGCGGATTTTGGCGGCCAAGGAGTCCGCTTTCTCCCCCATGGCGGCCCCTGGTAGCACCAGAAGACGAGCACCGGTGGCCGCCTTCCTGCAGCCAATTCCGGGCTCTATGCCAAGGTCTGGAAGGCAGATGCCGCCTCTCGCCTTTGACATGACGTCGGCATAGGTCACCCCTTTCTGAGCTGCGGCCGGCAGCAGTTGGAGCACCACAACCGCACTGTTGGGCACCCTTAACTTTGGCGGGCCACTCTTCGGTGGCGCCGACTTTGGATTGGGCTGCTTCTTGCGGGTAACGGTCGTCCAATCACCGTCACCCTTAGCACCCTGTGCAGTCACCTTTGGCGGGGTTGCTTTGTGCGCCGCCTTCTTTTTCACCTTTTTCGGGGCGGCCGATGCCCCTGGATTCGCCGGCGGCATGAGCGTCGTCGGCTGGGGAGGCGTCTTCTTCTTCGTCGCCTTCTTCGTGGCGGTCGATGGCCCCGGATTTGTCACCGGTTTTGGCGCTGCCTCCGCTCTTCGGTCCGCCGCGAGTGGCGGCCGTAGCCGGGGCTCGGGCAGGAGTCGAGCCTCCAGACCTTCCAGTCGTGCGTTAAAGCGCGCGCCCGACAACGCAACCGCTTCTTGTATCGCCCTCTCGACGATCTCCTCGAGATTGGGCGGTACAGGTGCGGCCAACGCTACGGGCGCGGGCGTCGTCACGGTCACAGCAGACTGCTGGCGGAAGGAGTCGAGCTCGCTCCGTAGAGCCGCCAGTTCTTGTCGCTGCTCCGCCAGTTGTTGTCGCTGCTCCGCCACCTCCGTCGACAGCCGTCTATTGGCGGCCTCGAGGGCCTTCGTCTCCGTTGAAGACGTTCTATTCAGGAGGATGACTGTTGCCTCCTGGATGGTCTCTGTTGCCTTCTTTAGGGCGCTCACCATGGGTCCCTTTAGGTTTTTGGACCTAGTGCGGACCCCAGTGATGGTCTCTAGGGCCTGTGTGATAGTCAACCCTAGAGCACTCGCCGTCGTCTCTGTCCTGTGTCCTGAGTCCAGGGCCGCTTCCGACCCGGACGACTCCGAAAGTCGGGGCAGAACCAGGCGGCGGGAAAGCTCGAATACATCGCGCTCCGCCTCCGCCGCCATGGCCTCCCTCTCTGCCGCTGCTAACTCTCGCTGCGCTTTAGCGAGGCCTACGTACTGCCCAGTAGTCGGCGGACGGCCCCTTCCTCTCTTCGTGGGTGGCGGTGGTAGTGCCTTTCCCCCAGGCGTCCCCGCGCGTTTTTTCCCTATCTCTTCCTCCTCCTCCTCTGACGACGATCGTCTTCTCGTCCTCTTTCCTCTATTGCCTTGTGACCCACCAACTTCGCTGGACGGACTCATCTCCTCGATGTAATCAGAGACGTCCGTCCACCATCTCTCCGTTCGTCTTCCTGTCTTCTTCCTTTCCATAAGACATGAACCAGACGACTCACTCCAGTCGCTTTGGCTCATCTCTTCAACCTCGGAAGATATTCTTGGGGAGTCACTTTCCTTCTTCTTCCCTCTTACCAACTCACGTGCCTGACGTGCCTCCATGTCCCGCAACAGCTCGCTGAGATCGCGCTGTTTTGGGATTGTCGAAACACTAGGCTTCACCGTATCACTTGCCATCAATTCCATATTCTTGCCAGGTTCGTCGGTACTGGAACGAGCTCTGCTCATCCCTGGAGCAAATTGTGCCCCCCCCGTATACGTGGGGCAGACCTCCGCCGAAATCGGCGGGGTGCGGGATTCCCCCTTTCGAGGACCCGCCCGAGGATTCTTTGCCATTTGCTTACTATCCATTATTTAACAACTACTCATTTGGGTTGAGTGAAACCCGTAATCACCTTGAATTATGGTGCGCTAATGACTGGATCCCCCCCAGCCATTCATCCCCTCGCCGCGCACCTGAGCTTATATTGGGATTGGGGTAATTTTTTAGAGTGGTTTTCTTCCACGTAGTCCCCACCGCCGCGTCAAGGCCCGGATCCGGATGGTGGGGACCTTTTTTTTTTTTTTTTTTTTTACGTCGGGAAATGCATTAGGCATCCCACTGGGGAGTGGGGACTCCCCAAGTGGGTATGTGGGACTCGCTGCGCCCGAAAAGATTAAAGATGGTAAGGTGGGCGCAGCTCTACCCACTAAAACCCGGCGGTACTCCGTCTCTCCGTCATCTTGCTGAACTACGGGAATGCGTGAGCTTGCTCCGCGACTCTGCTGACGGCCGTCTGCTGGTAGGTGCAGACCCTTCTATAGGGGGGCTTTTAGGTGCCCCCAACGTCCTGCAGAGGCCCTATGGGGCTTACATGGATCGTTCCGTCTCTGTGATGGCGCGATGCGCAGGAGTACGTTGCGCATCACGGTCCGCTCGGGGACTCGATTCAACGGGCAACGGCGTCCCCACACCGCCACCCCGAGATCCCCCGCTAAGGCGGGACGTTGCGGTCGTCGTGGTTGACCGCACGACGTCTTCGTCTCGGCCTTCTTATGGGATCGAGCGCCTCCATCTCTCTCCGACGCTCGGCCTCTTCTTTAGTGGACATGACTTCTTGCGCGAAAGTGTCCACTGCGTCCCACGATGTTTCACTGCTCAGCATGGCGCAGATGATTGCTGGCAGTGAGAGGTCATGTCCAATGGCGGCCGTTAGGGCCGCACGTTGTCCTGTCCAGGAGGGGCAGGCCGTGATGGTGTGCTCAGCCGTGTCCCTATCCACATCGCAATGGTGGCAGCGCGTGGTGTTTTCTCGTCCCGCAATCTCACACAGGTACAGCCCAAAGCAGCCGTGTCCCGTCAGCACTTGTGTGAGGCGGAAGGAGAGCGCGCCGCTCTTCCTGTTGACCCACTCCTTCAGAACTGGTCGGATGGCCGTCAGCAACCTCACACTGACTTGAGGCTCTTCCAGCCGTTCCGTCCACAATTCTATGGACCTCTCTCTTGCCGAGTCCCTCCACTGACGTACGACTTCCGGTAGAGGGTTGCTGCCCTCGGCGCGAACCGATGCGCACCGCCAGTACACGTCAGCGAGGGATAGAGCGTCTAGGTCCCAGGGGATACTGCTCGCGAGCACGCACGCCGCATCTTTTGATATAGTGCGGTATCCGCGCACTGCTCGTATCGCTATGATCCTCTGCAGCCTTCCAAGTACCAGCCTGTTTTCGCGCGACAGGTGATCGGCCCATATAGGCGCTCCATACATTGCCATGGAGCGGAGTACTCCCAAGTACAGGCGACGACAGCCGAGGCTCGGGCCCCCCAGGTTTGGGAGGAGCGAAGCCAACGCTCCAGCCGCCATCGTGACCTTCTCTGATAGGCACCGGAAGTGTTCCCGGAACGTCCATCTTCCGTCAAGCACCAGGCCAAGGTAAGTCATTGATGTTGCGACGCTTATCCTGGTCCCACTGATTACCACAGCCAGGTCAGAGGGCGGTGAATTCCTAGGCCCATGTAAACAGATAGCCTCCGACTTTTCTAAGGCCACCGCGAGGCCTAGGGTCCGAATCCGGCGAACCACTTGTGCGACTGCCGCCGTGGCGAGTATAGCTACGTCCCGGTATGTCTTGCCGCGGCTGACGACTAGAGTGTCGTCTGCGTAACTGATCACTTCCACGCCACGGAGATTGGCACCGCGGAGCACTGGGTCGAATCCGATGTTCCACAAGATTGGACCGAGCGCCGACCCCTGTGGAACACCGCATACTACTTCCTTTTCTTGCCAGCCCTCCTGTGTTGGGAACTGCACCGATCGTGCCGAGAGGTAGTCGCCAATCACGTCGCGTAAATACTTCGGCACGCAGTGGTGTCTTAGGCCTTCTTTAATGGTTTCCCAGGGCAGCGTGTTAAAAGCGTTGGATATATCTAAAGACACAGCTAAAACTACACCACCTTGGGACACCTCTTCCTCCGCAATCGAGCGCAGACGTTGTATCGCGCCTATGGTTGCTCGGCCTGAACGAAACCCGTATTGATTTTCGCTTAGGTTCGGTCCGACGCGCTCGAGATGATGGGTGAGACGCGCTGCGATGATCCGCTCCAGTATCTTGCAGACCTCGTCGAGCAACACAATAGGACGATACGCCGACGGTTGATATTCTGGTCGACCTTTCTTCCGCAGAAGTACCAGTTTCCCGGACTTCCAGCGCCGCGGTACTCGGCCCTGTATCAGACAGTTGGTCAAAGAGGCGAGCACTCGTGGTTCCATCTGCTCCATCGCCAGAACCCAGGCGCGTCCCGGTACGCCATCGAGACCGGGGGCCGTGTTTTTCAGACCCATTCTCTGTACTGCGACGGCTAATTCTGAAGACGTGACTGGTGGTATGTCCTCTTCAGATCTGGATGTTTCGCTTGTTGCCATCGTCGATGAAGACCGCTCGGCCCTGGGTGGAAACAGGGTCGAGACGATGTTGTTGAGAAGCTCTGGTTCGAGATTCTGGGTGAGCGGTGGGGCGACTGGGCGGAGCTTCTGCCTCACCCACTTGTACGGCCTCCCCCACGGATCTCCCTCCAGTGTTTCCAGCCACTCCTCCCAGGCTTCCGTCTTCGCCTTCAGGATACCGTCGCGTAGGGCGCGGCGCGCCGTGCGGTAGCCGTCGTAGATGGTGTCCTCCTCAGCTTGGTCCCTGTTGCGCCTTCTACGGTACCTTGTGTAGCGACGACGGGCTGCAACACAATCTCGCCGGAGTTGTCTTAGTTCAGGACGCCACCAGTAGGTTTGGCGCCGAGGCTGGAATGGTCCCGCACGTGGCATCGAGGCTTCGCAGATGTTACGCATCGCCTCGTTTAGCCACTGTGCGCACTCTTCCACCCCTCCTTCTGCGGGAAGTGGAGCCCAGGATGCGACGATTGCCGCCTCCAGAAGTAACTCCTTATTCAACCTCTTGAGGGACCACCTTGGGCCGCCGGCAGGTGTAATTGGGCAGCCGAGATCCGACGTGTGAGCTGAGACGTCGAATCGTATGTACCGGTGATCCGAGAGGGTTTCGGTATCCTCCAGGACCCGCCAACTTGTGACTCGACGAGCGACAGATGGGCTGACTAGAGTCAGGTCCACTATCGATTCACCTTGTTGCCGGACACATGTGTTAACGGCGCCTCGATTGGCCAGAACGAGTCCTGTGGAGGCCAACCAGACCGCCATCACTCGGCCTCTTGCGTCCGTCGCCGGACATCCCCAAAGCGTTGACTTCGCGTTGAAGTCTCCGGCGACAATTACAGGGCCTGACGTTGCGCTGATGAAGGTTGTCAGCCGCTGGAGGAACGCCTCGAATTCAACCAGGGGTCGGTTAGGGGAGAAGTAAACCCCCACCACGGTGAGGACCCCTATTTTAACGACGACGAATCCATGGCCCCTGGTCGTGTTTCCATATGATGGAAGGGCGATTTTGGGGCCGAAGACCAACGCGACTGATGCATTGACGTCTCCGACCCAGTCGCTTCTGGCTGGAACGCGATATGGTTCTGCCACTATGCCTACGTCGATTGACCACTGCGCTATCGTCTGAACCAGGAGATCTTGTGCCTGGGCGCAGTGGTTCAAGTTTCCCTGCATGAGGCGTAGGGTGTCCGTTATTGGGCGTCCATCTGTACCGCTCCATCCCGAGTAGCCGCCTTAGATGTTGTGGCTGCTATCTGGGGTGCTGCGCTCTTTCTGGAGCTGCCCTTCTTCTTGGGTGCAGGCTTCCCGCAGGTCTTGCTGCCCACACTGTGGTCCGCCGGTTTGCCACTTGCTGCGCACAACGCACAATGAGGTGCGTTTTGGCACTGCACAGTTGTGTGGCCTGGTTGGCCGCAGCGGAAACAGAGTCCACTGCGGTCGTCCTCGCAGGTGCATGTCGCTCGCGTATGTCCAGTCTGGTGGCAGCGGTAGCACCGCATGGGGCGTACGGATAGCAGCGTTACACGCACCACGGTCCACCCGACGTACACTTTGGTGTTTGGTGTCGTCACCTTCTGCGCGGCTTCGACCGGGCACTTAAGCCAAGCCGAGCCGCGACCACTCCGATCTAGGCGGATTTCGCCGACCTTAATGTCGCTGGCTGTACAGCCACCCGATCTGGATATTGCCTCGGCAATTTCTGCAGCAGTGGCAGAGTCATCCAATCCGGTGATGCGGAGTTCAGCGCACTTCTGGGGTCTGGCGATACGGACGTCTTCCTCACCCATTATTATCTCCCTCAATTTCCCGGCGAGAGCATCCGCCTTCTCCTTGCAGGCATCCCCCGAGACCTCGTACATGCGAGCGCCGGTGACTGCCAGTTTGAATTTGACGGCCGGGATCTGCAGCTCAGATAGGTCGAGCCTCTGTTTCGCCTTCTCCAGAACGTCTTTGTAAGAGACGCCCCGTTCCTCCGCACCCGGCTGTAGCGTGATGACTACGGCTGCAGACTTAGGGGCACGGAGTTTGTCCTTCTTCTCCTTTTCAGGCACTTTCTTCTTTTCCACTTTTTTCTGAGGCTTCCCTTTCTTCCGGGTCACCTCTGCCCATGTCTCCTTGCGAGAGGGCTTCGGCGCTGCCACTGGTGCTTCCACAGCCTCGCGCCTTGCGGCTGCTGCTTCAACAGCAGCGGCAGACTTTTTCATCTTCTTTGTCTTCTTCTGAGCCGGGCCGGGATTTGTCGGGGGTGTCAAGGTTGACACCGCGGGCTCCGATTCAGGGATCTTCTTCTTGGCCTTTGGCACGGATGATTGTGTGTCTTGGGCCGCACCTCTCTTATCTGCTGCGAGGGGAGGGCGCAGGCGGGGCTCCGGTAGAAGACGGGCCTCGAGGCTCTCCAGCCGTGCGTCCAGTCTGGCACTCGAAAGCGAGACCGCCTCTCTAACCGCCTGCTGTAACATTTCTTCCACACTCAGTGTCGGTGTTACAGAGGCGATCTGTGGTCGTGCATTGATGAGTTCGCGTTTCACTGCCGCAAACTCGGTCCTCAATTCGGCAAGTTCTCTGGAGAGGCGTGCGTTCGCTGCCTCAAGTGCCCTCGTTTCGGCAGTGGCCGAACAGTTCAGCAGGGCCACACATGCTTCCTGGATGGCGCTAGTGGCATCCTTGAGAGCTTTAACGTACGGTCCGCTGAGGTTTTTCGATTTTTTGGCCACATTTGAGATGACCTCTAGGCTCGCGGTGATAGTGGAACCTAGTTTGGCTGCCGTGACCTCGTCGTCCTTGTCCGTCATTATGATGTCCGATGTAGTTGAGGCCTCAGACAGCCGCTGTGATCGCACCGGCAGAACGTCCTCGTCATGTCCAGTATATCACGGTCCGCTTCGATCGCCAGGGCCTCACGCTCTGCGGCGTTCTTCTCCCTGATGGCCTGAGCTAGACCGACATATTGTCCGGTGGTGGGCGGCCTACCTCTACCACGCTTGGTGCATTTCGGTGTGGCCGCGCCCTGTTCCATCTCCGAGTCATCGTCTACGTCACTTCCGCGTCTTTTGCGTAGACGTCTCTGTTTTATCTCCTTAACATCTCTTTGTGACAGAGAGACGGCGGTCTCGCTGCCGCTCTCGTCTGCCGATTCTCCTCTTCCAGGTTGCTTTCGGAAAAACCTACTCACATTTTCTGTGGACGCGGGCGTTGCCGCTCGCGATCCTCCTTCTCCTTCACTAGCCGTCAACAGATCCAATTCGTTTGCAACATCAATACGTTCCAGTATGATCGCCGGGTCGCGTCGGTCCGGGATAGCCGAACCGCCGAAGCATTGTTTTGCCCCCTCCGTATTACTTGGGGCAGCACACGAGGTGACGGGATTGGAACCCGCTCGGAGAGTTTCTTTCTTTGTTGAATTAATTTTAAACAATACTTTTCCCTCTGGTGTCTCCACCTTCGGGGGTTAGGGAGACGAAGCATCCTGGGCAGAGCCCTGTGCACCAGGATGGCGTACATTTATGCCTGACCGGGGGGTCCGCAGGTACCCCGGCTAGGAGTGCGCTAACGGCTGGTGACCCACCAACCATTCATCTCCTCGCCGCGCACCAAAACTTGAGATTAGGGTAATTTTTTAGAGTGGTTTTCTTCCACGTAGTCCCCATCCCGACGTGGGATAGCGACCACCACCCCCAGCACTATGTACCGGGGAGCGGCTTGGCCGACAGTGGACAGAACCAACTGCCGCCCGATTCGGATCCGATTAGTTCACCCGGGGTTCGCACCCCGAGCTTAAGCCCCACCGCCGCGTCAAGGCCCGGATCCAGATGGTGGGGGGATGGTGGGGACCTTTTTTTTTTTTTTTTTTTTTTGTTGACGCTGGGGAATGCTCTTATGCATACCACCGGGCCCGGGGGAGCCCGGGGGTTATGTGGGACTCTCTGCGCCCGAAGAGATGGTGATGGTAATTGGACGCAGACACTACCCACTAAACCCCAGCGGTGTTCTCCTCGTCGTACTGGCCCGGCGCGGGAACTATTGTATGGTCCGCACCGGCGACGTTGTGCCTGAAGGCACTCTCCTCTGGAGGCAGGGGGTGGAGTCCCTTCCTCCTACTCCGCTTAAGGCACCCCGAACACTTAAGGGTGCCTTATAGCCTGGACCTGACGCGCGCACGGCGGATCCCCCGATCAGACGCACACTGGATCTCTCACGGCAGAGCGACCTCCCGTCGCCGCCGCGTTCTCCTGCGGGAAGAAGGAGCAGTGCGCTCCCTCTCCCGCTCCGCCTCCTCCTTCTGCGACATCACGACCTCGCAGAAGGAGGAGACTGCCTCCCATGCGCTCTCACTGACGGTCATCGCGCGGATGACCGCAGGGAGCGACAGGTCAGCACCAACCTCCGCAATGAGGTCCGCCCTTTCTGACGCCCACGCAGGGCACTCCGCCAGGGTGTGGTCAGCAGTGTCCTCGTCACTGCTACAATGATGACACCCTGGCGAGTTCTCCGAGCCTGCCACCTTGCACAGATACTTCCCGAAGCATCCGTGCCCCGTCAGAATCTGCGCAAGGTGGAAGGTAATTGCGCCATGCCGTCGGTCAACCCACTGCTCCAGGACTGGACCGACGGCTGACACTGTGCGGTGTCCCGCACGCGGCTGCTCAAGCCGGTCTCGCCACTCTCTAAGTATTTGCCTCTTAAGGCGACTGCGCCACGTCTCTCCATCCTCGGAGATCTCCTCCTCCTCTCCTCCGTGTCGTCTCCTCCACGTCTGCGCCAGGGCCCCTGCGACTAGGTCCCACGGCGCTGAGCCCGCCAGTACGCACGCAGCCTCGTATGAGGTTGTGCGGTACGCACGGACGGCCCTGACGGCCATGACTCTCTGCGGACGTCGCAGCAGAGCCACGGTCTCCGCCGTCAAAGCGCTCGCCCATATCGGCGCGCCGTACAGCCCCATGGACTGCAAGACGCCCGCATATAGGCGGCGGCAACCAACGCTCGGTCCACCCACGTTGGGGAGGAGACGACTGAGCGCCCTTGCACTTCCGAGAAGCCTCGGGACTAGGCGTCGGAAGTGCTCTCGGAAGTTCCACCGGCTGTCGAGGACGAGGCCCAGGTACCTCATGGTCGACTCGACAGCGATGGAAGTTCCCCCACGATCAGGTGGGATCCGGTTGGAGGGGCTCGCCGTGGCCCGTGGAAGCATATAGCTTCGCACTTCTCCAGGGCCACTTCGAGCCCAAGGCGCCGGATCCTCGCAACGACTTGCGCAACACCTGCTACCGCCAACAGGCGGGCCTCCGAAAAGGAACCTCCGCGCGCAGTGACGATGGTGTCGTCAGCGTAACAGGTAACGCCGACACCCGTCAGATTCGCGCCGCGGAGGACCCAATCGTAGCCGATATTCCACAGGAGCGGCCCGAGCACCGAGCCCTGTGGAACACCGCAAGCCACTTCTCTCCTCCTCCAGCCGCCGGCCGTGGGGTACACGACGCATCTGCCAGACAGGTAATCCTTTACCAGCCTGCCCAGATACGCCGGCACGCCGTGGAATCTGAGCGCCTCCAGAATTGCGTCAAATGGGAGGGTGTTGAAGGCGTTGGCTATGTCAATAGACACCGCCAAAAGCACCCCCCCTCCGTCGACCGCCTCGTCGGCCAGGGCCCTCACCCTTGTGAAAGCGTCCAAGGTGGACCTGCCCCGCCGGAAGCCAAACTGGTAGGCGCTCAGGTTCGGTCCATTCCCCTCCAAGTGTTCGACGATGCGGGAAGCTGCAAGCCGCTCCAGCAGTTTTCCCGCATCATCAAGCAGCACGATCGGCCTGTATGCCGATGGCGACTCCGCCGGTCGTCCCTCCTTCTTGATCAAGGTCAGCTTCCCTCTCTTCCACGCCGAGGGAAACCGTCCTTGCGCCAGGCAAGCGCTAAACAGGCGCTTGGCATGTGACCGGAGCGGACCCAGGGCCAGAACCAAGGCCCGCCCGGGAACGCCATCAGGACCTGGGGCGGTGTTTCTTGCCTTCAATTTCGCCAACGCCGCATCAAGCTCCGCCTCCGAGACTTCTGGAGCCTCTCCACTCGGCGGCTCAGCACCCGGTGGAGCCATAAGCAGGGGCGTCTGCTGTACCCGGCCGGGGAAAAGGGCCGGAACTACCCGGGCCACGAGGTCGGGCTGGAGACTCTCCGTCAGGGGAGGGGCACAGGGGCGCAGTTTGTTGCGAACCATCCTGTACGGCCTCCCCCACGGGTCTCGGTCCAGAGACTCCAGCATCTCCTCGTGGGCAGCCTCCTTGGCTTGACCTATGGCCGTCCTCAGTTCCCCGGCGGCGGCTCTGTAGATGTCATAGAGCCGCCCCTCTTCCGCCTCGTCACGGCGACTTCGCCTGCGACTCCGGGTGTACTGGCGTCTCGTGGCAACGCAGCTTCTGCGCAACTCGGCGAGTTCCTCCGACCACCAGTACACCCTCCTGCTTCGTGGGGGCCGCCGACCGATCCTCGGCATGGCCGCGTCACACACCTGCGACATTGCGGCGACCATGCAGTCGGCTTCCTCGTCCACGTCGGTCGGGACCGGGCGATGGTCCATGCCCCAGGCCTGGACTATGGCTGCCTCGAGGAGGGCCTCCTTGTCCAGCCTCTTTGTTGCCCAACGTGGGCCACACTCTGCACCTGAGCCACGGCTTGGGGAGGGGGTGACGCCGCCGCATCGGAACCGAATGTATCGGTGGTCCGACAGCGTCTCGCACTCCAGCACCTCCCAGCCTTGCACGCGGCGAGCGAGAGCGGCATCGGCGAAAGTCACATCGACGATACTGCCGCCCTGCCGCCGCACGCAGGTGTTCCTTGACCCCACGTTTAGGACCTCTAGCCCAGTCTCGACCAACCACTCCTCTAATAATTCACCACGAGCGTCGGTCGCGGGGGAACCCCATGCCACTGACTTGGCGTTGAGGTCCCCGGCAACAATCACGTGGTCAAGGCGAACACGCTCCACGAGAGAGCCGACCCGAACGAGGAACCGTTCGAAGTCGGCGATGCTCCGGTTGGGGGAGAAGTATGCCCCAACCACCAGAACTCTTCCCACTTCGGCCGCGACGTATCCGCGCCCCCTTTCCACTGCGCCAAACGGTGGAGAGCCGTTCAGGCTGGCGACAGCCACCACGCCATCCACGTCGCCGACCCAATTTGGCGAGTTGGGGACGCGGTAAGGCTCGGCGACTACGGCCACCTGCACTGACCACTCTGCCAGAGCCTGAAAGAACAAGTCTTGGGCTCTGGCGCAGTGGTTAAGGTTCCCCTGTAGCACTTGGGTGATAGGGCGTGCCATCACTCCAAGGCCATGGGGACCTCCTCGGCCAGGACAGCGAAACTGTTCGCTGTCGGGCATATGTGTTGCGAGGGGGGACTAGGGCCCTCGGCAACCTTTCCTCCTCTTTTCCGCGCAGCCTGGCCACGGCGTGGGGCAACGCACGATTTGCTGCCCATTTTGTGGGTAGCAGGTCTTCCCTCCGTAGAGCAGACTGCACACGACGGTACCGCTACTGTGCATGCTCTTGCAATGTGCCCCTCAGCACCACAACGGAAGCACAAGCCGCTCCTGTCAACCTTCGAAGAGCATACCGCCGCCACATGCCCCAGCTCTTGGCAGCGGAAGCAACGGAGGGGGCGGGCGTCCAGCAGTTTGAACTGGGCGGACACCCAGCCCACAAGCAATCTGCCCTTTGCGACGATGGCTTTAGCCGCCTCAATAGGGCAGCTCACGATTGCCGCACCGAGCCCGGAGGGACTGCAGCCTATCGCCCCCGACCGCACTTGACCCGGCGGACAGCCACCCGTCTCTGCAACCGCCGCCACGATGTCTTCCTGAGTCACCGAGTCGTCCAGACCCGAGATGCGTGCGCTTACGCATCTCGTGGGTCTGGAGACCCGGACGATATCCTCTCCAACCACCTCCCTGATCTTCTGGGCCAGGGTGTCAGCCTTGTCTCCACTGGCCGCGCCGGGTAACACGAGAAGGCGGGCGCCCGTGACCGCCTTTCGGCAGCGGGGAGGCTCTATACCGAGATCAGGGAGGCAAATTTCAGCCCTCGCCTTCCCCAGAACATTGGCATATGTCACCCCCCTCTCCACCGCCGCCGGTTGCAGTTGTATCACCACAACTGCCGAGTTAGGCGTCCGGAGCTTTGGCGGACCCCTCTTAACTGGGGCTTTTGCCTTCTTTTTCTTTTGGGCGACCGTCGTCCACCCCTCGTCATCTCTGCCTTCCCGCGTGGTCTCCTTTAGCATGATAACTTTTGGCACCGTCTTATCTTTGGGCGCCTTCTTCTTTTTTACAGCCGATGGGCCCGGGTTCGCGGGCGGCATCAGGGTCGTCACTTCCTTAGGTGTCCTATTTTTAGGCGCCCTCTTCTTCGGGGCGGATGACGGCCCCGGGTTTGCGGTTGCCGTTTTTGTTGCCTCTTTCTCCGCCCATTTATCTGCTGCGAGAGGCGGACGAAGCCGTGGCTCAGGCAGGAGCCTGGACTCCAGTCCCTCCAGCCGGGCGTTAAGGCGTGCGCTGGACTGCGCCACAGCTTCTCGCATCGCCCTTTGCACGACCTCCTCGATGCTCGCCGGTGGTGTTGCAGCCACGGCCGGCTGCTGGCGTAAGGAGGCGAGCTCACTCCGGAGCGTCGCCAGTTCCTGGCGTAGCTCCAGTACCTCCGCTGACAGCCGCTTGTTGGCCGTCTCTAACGCCCTCGTTTCAGCAGAGGTCGTGCGGTTAAGGAGCGCAGCTGTGGCCCCTTGGATCGCTTCCTCCGCCTTCTTGAGGGCGTTCACCATCGGACCCTTAAGGTTCCGGCTCTTTTTACGAACCCCCTCGATCGTCTCCAGGGCCTTGGTGATGCTCGTGCCCAGAGCGCTCGTCGTCTCCTCATTGGTCATATTGGGGGCCACCTCCGACCCCGACGACTCCGATAGACGAGGCGGGCGTATGTTGCGCGTGAGTGCCGTAATTTCGCACTCCGCCTCGGCCTCCATCGCCTCCCGCCTTGCCGCTGCCAGGTCTCTTTGGGCTTTAGCCAGACCGACGTATTGGCCGGTTGTTGGTGGCCTACCCCTTCCGCGCTTCGTGGGCGGCGTCTTACGAAACACCGCCGCGTTTCTTTTTAATGTGGACTCGCTGCTCTCCTCCTCCTCCGACGAGGACAGCCGGGTCCTCTTCCCTTTTGGTTGAAGATGAGCTAAACGCGACGACCTTACGCTCTCAGCGGAGTCGCTCGCGCTCATCACCTCCACGTCTGAGAAAATTCTTGGGGAACCTCTCTCTTTCATCTTTCCCTCCTTCTCTCTCACCGAATCGCATGCAGTATCGAAGTCAATTGTGGTCGCCAGGTCGCAGTAGTCCGGGTTAACCGAACCGCTGAAGCTTTGAGTGGCCCCCTCCGTATTACACGGGGCCTCAGTCCGAAGACTGGCGGGATTCCCAGTACCCGCCCGGAGACTGTTTTCATTTGGCAAACTAATTTTGGTCAAAACTTTTCCCCATCTGGTGACATCACCGTCAGGGATAGGGAGACAAAAGCATCCTGGGCAGAGCCCTATGCACCAGGATGGCGTACATTTATTCCTGACCGGGGGGTCCGCAGGTACCCCGGCTAGGGGTGCGCTAACGGCTGGTGACCCACCAACCATTCATCTCCTCGCCGCGCACCAAAACTTGAGATTGGGGTAATTTTTTAGAGTGGTTTTCTTCCACGTAGTCCCCATCCCGACGTGGGATAGCGACCACCACCCCCAGCACTATGTACCGGGGAGCGGCTTGGCCGACAGTGGACAGAACCAACTGCCGCCCGATTCGGATCCGATTAGTTCACCCGGGGTTCGCACCCCGAGCTTAAGCCCCACCGCCACGTCAAGGCCCGGATCCGGAAATGGTGGGGATGGTGGGGACCTAACCTAACCTAACCTAACCTAACCAGTACCACGCCAACCACCGCAGGGAACGCACGCTCCCCGCGCAATAATCAAGAAATAATTTTCAAATTATTTACAAGTGAAATTAAATTATTAAATCATGAAAGGGAGTGTTAGTGTGTAACATATAGTGACTTGGTGACTAACGACATAGTGTGAAGCGAGAGAATACCTCCTGGATCGAGCCCAACTCCATCCTAGTATTCCTGTGCCGTTTTGCGCAGGAAAACGAGAGACGGAGCTCTTCAGAGGAGCCCACCAGTCCAGTGGAGCGTGGTACATCACCCGGGAACCTAAATCCCGCCCGAAAAGCGAAGAGAACTACGGTTTTTACAACTTTTATTGCAATTTATATAAGTAATCATTGACTATTTGTGACCTGACGGCGACCGGACGAGCCCAGGAGCCAGGACCAGCACACCATCCGGGCCTCCTATCCCGGACACAGCGCCAGATCATCATAATTACCGTAAAACCAGAGAAATAGTGATAAGACAGACGATTTTATTTATAGTTATTTATAAGGGGCGGAGCTTAATATTAGGGTTCCGGGCAATATTGTTGAAATAAGAAAACCTTTTGTATTATATCATTATAATTGGCTATACTATACTCCATATTATGTCTTAAAATATTACCATCAAATTAATTTACTTTGCTAATCATAATTATATATTATATAGCTTAAACTGTGACAATTATAAATTGGACTCCATAAATACCGAATAAATAGACCATACACAAAACAGAATATGGAAGGCTTTTGAAAGTCAAAGTTTTATAAATAAGTTAATTTTATACCATATTTATAATATTATTGTATTAAACTCAAACGAAACAACTTGTTGCGCCAAAACCGGTAGTAAATAGGCCCTGTACTATTATTAAAACTTAGACAATTACAACTTAGAAAAAAAACACACACATATTTACATATCAAAACATAAATCCTAGACAAATACATATAACTAATATTTTATTTTCTACAGAACCACACTGACATTAAATCGAAATAGTAGGCGAGGCCAGATGCACAAGGGGCGGAGCTTGTAGTCCATTGTCCTCACGGGTGCACGACGGGTGGTCGGTGACGTCATCTTTAGGGTTACTTAAGATCAATAAACGCATTCAACAACATCATCACACGCCGTCCGCCGACGATACAGGTCTGTCTGCTGTATCATACACACATACATATTATATTATATATATACACACATACATCATAGCATACATTGCTATTTACACTATATACATACATTATAATTGTAGTACAGGCTGTTCATCATTATTTATATTAAAAAATTGTTGGCTGTAGCTACTTAGAATATTATTTATTTAGGTTTATACAATATAAATAATAAGTGTTAAGGTTTTTGGAATCCAAATTATTTTTTAAAACATTATATTACTCTAGATCTAATTAAAATTTTACTATTATATAGTATATACACATTGATATTATAACGGAAGCCTTAAAACGTTGAATTGTTTTAATTATATTTCTGTAGTTATTTATTGTAAAACTATAAATTTAAGTAATTAAAATTCCTTGTAAAGAACTAACGGCAACTTATCAGCACATTACATACATACACACATAATATTACTACACATAATATACAACAAATATATTATTTATAAACCTATCGAAACACATAAACATAAGACAGTTTAAATCAATATTATACCGAACCACATCTACATTAAACAAGCAATAAACCCGAGCGGCCGCACACATTGCGGGGCGGAGCTACGCGCCTCTGTTCGCTTTGTTCTCGAGCCTTTGTCCCGGCCACACCTGAAATACCTCAATCGTGCTTTCGTGCAATTGAACACTAGTGCAATTGCATTGTGCAATCGTGCAATTACTATAGCTCATACCAGCCATCATCAGCGTTACCGCCGAAGGGTTGTTATTGCCTTACATACATTCACTATACACATACGACACATATACACGGTACGTTGCCAGACGGAGATATATACTTTAACAATTATTGATTAAACTAAATCCTCTTGACTGGATTTATTATTCTGTTATATACACTAGATATAAGTTTTATTGTTTATAACTATATACTGACGTAGAATAAGACAATAGCTGTATTGAGCTAGGACTGTGATATTTTGACTGGTATTTTATTGAATAATATATCGTATTACGATCTGTGTTAGTTTTATAGTTTTAAAAGATTTAAATTGCACATTGACCAGAACTTCGTATTCGGAGCCTGGATTTAGATTAGTAACAAATTATTGTAATAACTGATTATTAGACCACACCTCTGACACACACATTTTTACATATACATAATATATTTACATTTATTTCATTATACAAGACAACAAGATGATCCGCTCCCCGCAGTTAAGGAGAAGTGTAGGTGAGATCGTAGCAGCGATCTCCACGCCACCAAGTGACACGACATCTGATCTCCTGGCGGAGGCGCGCAGGTGCCTCCAGAAGGCGAAGCAGCACCTGGCAGCCTCGCGGAACCTGAAGGCCGAGATTAAGGTAGGAGTGGTGGAAGCGGTAGACCGCCTTTACCAGTTGGTGAAGGAGTCTGTGAAGACTCCCAGACCAGCTGATAAGGGCGAGAGCGGTAAGAGTGTGAAAGAGGTGATAGTAAGTAAGAAGAAGGATGTGAGGGAAGTCTTTGGCCAGGACATATTAGACCTAGTTAAACAGAACAATACGCTACTTCTAGAGAATAAGGAAAGGATGGAGGGGTTGAGCTCGGCGCTGGAGACCGCGACCACTGCGGCCAAGCCAAGCTATGCGGCCGCTGCGTCGGCCGGAGTTGTTAAAAAACTCCCCGACGCAAGAGCCCTGCATTCGGTGGTGGTGGCCTCTTGCGACGATTTCGACACGGGAGAGCAGGTCATTGAGAAGATCCGGAGAACGGTTGAGGCCAAGGATGGATGGGTGAAGGTGGATAGGATGAGAAAGGTGAAGGATGCGAAGGTCGTAATTGGTTGTGCGAGTGAAAAAGAGAAGGATAGAGTGAAAGAGAGATTAAAGAAGAATGATAGCCTGAAAGTGGAGGATGTTAAGAACAAAAACCCCCTCCTGGTATTCAAGGACGTGTTCGAGTATAACACAGACAAGGAGATTGAGAAGGCTTTGGCCAATCAAAATAAGCACGTCTTTGATGGCCTAGGGGGGAGGAACGCAAAGTTGAAATAATCTACCGGAAAAGAGCAGGAAATCCACTCCAACGTCACATTGTCGCCCGGGTGTATCCCAAAGTGTGGAGAAGATGGATAGATGAGGGGAGCGCTTATATTGATATGCAGAAGGTGAGGGTCGAAGACCAGACCCCCTTGGCTCAGTGCTCGCGCTGTCTAGGGTATGGGCATACGAGAAAGTATTGTAAGGATGTGAAGGACTGTTGCAGCCACTGCGCTGGTCCTCATCTGAGGACTGAATGCGATAAGTGGCAACAGAGAGCACCTCCCAAGTGCTGCAACTGCAGCAAGGCGGGGTTAGACAACGCCGAGCACGGAGCCTTCTCGAACGAGTGTATAGTAAGACAGAAATGGGACACCCTGGCGCGGATGTCAGTGGCGTATTTTTAGTAGCGGAGGTCAGCATATATATATTAGTAGGTGTCCCCGTGACTCTGTTCGCAGCCTGGAGCAGCCAAACGCTGGGGGCCCCGTATCCGGCGAGACCGACGGGAATGGAGTTCGGCATGGCAGACCGAAAGCAGTATATAGATGACCCAGCATCGTGCGATCTGAGGTATTTATATTATGGACGAGGGCAAGACTGGTGGTTGGGTCAAAGTCGCGCCATCCCCGTGGGATGGCGAGGCCGAGGCCATACCACCGGCTTGCCAGCCGCACCACTGCACAGTTTGCCGGGCCGAGCTCCCGGCCCCGAGTCTTGCCGCATACGTTACTGCGTACGGAAGCACGGAGACCATATACACCACACACCACACGCCACTAGTTGTGACTGGGCATGGCGGACCCGACTCATATCGGAAGCGATTCGGAAATGGGAAGGACCCGCCAGACCTAGATCAGAACGGCACAAACCAAACAGTTCCTCACCTGCCATCGTGTGCCCAATTTCTGCTAATGATATATACGATATCGAGCAGAGGTTGGACAAAGCGGTGGTAGATGAGAAACTGTGTGCCACGAAAAAGATCGGAGACGAGGCCACGCGCTGATGATGAGGCGTGTGTGAGTGTTGTTTCGAATGTTTAAAAAATGTATGGAATAAAATTATTAATGCTATGAATGTCTTAATAGTATCTATATTATATTAAAGTGGTATAAATTGTAAAATATGTATGGTAAAATATAGAAATGTAAAAGTGTGTGTTTAGTAAAAATAGCTTATTAATATGTATGAGTATAAAATATTATTATTATTTAATAGCGTAAAGCATATTAAACAGAAACTAGAGACAGAAATAATATAATTATGTAATTAATATTTAAATACTAAAAAAAAGCGTGATGTAAATAAATAATGTCACAAATTAAAAATAATGTTATATAACATGTTCACATAAATAAAAACTATAGCTATATAAATATAATATTATATAAAGAATAAAACCTATATGAAAAATGTATCAAAAATTCATAGAAATTCATATAACGTAAATCACCGGTGTTATTAGGATAAATGTATAAATAATTTCAGTATTATATTAAATAAACAGTAATAATCATAATATAAATGTAATAAAAAGTAAATAATAGCGTAACTACTCTAAAAATGTATAAGCAACATATTATGTAATTTTTTCTTATAAATAAAAATTGTAAAAAAAAAAAAAATTGTAAATAATGACTCTGATAAAGTCAGAGGTGAATGGTTAAAGAATAATAAACTCCCCCGTGGGGCGGTTTTACCCCCGCGGGGAAAAGGAAAAAAAAAAAAAAAAAAAAAAAAAAAAACCTAACCTAACCTAACCTAACCCCTAGCGGAAATTTCTCCTAGGGCCCTTTTCTGTCTTTTAATGTTTAATTTTGTGCCATTTTTCATATATATTATTGTATTAGAGGAGTATTAAGTCATTTGGTCACAAAGAATCTGTATACGTCAATCATAATTTATACTATGCCGATATTGTTCGGTTTCAAATACCTAATTCACATTCATCCACTCTTCAATTTTTTTTTGTTCATTATTCATTTAGACATTTATCATCAATACAACACATTTAATGCGTTTACAATTAAATTCATATAATATAAAGTAATACATTTTTTTTTTTTTGCATATATCTCCTTCAATAATTGTACCTGTCGATATTTTAAACTTTTTTTTATTTTTTTTTATTTTAATAATATTATGTAAGTGGGATATAAAAGTCCCTTGTCAGTGTTTTTAATAAATTTTTAAATAACTAAGTGTAATTTGTTTGGGGGGGATGTATAAGGTCCCCCCAGTCCTGTACTATGAATACTATACTACTACTACTATACTATTACATATTTAAGTAATACTTATACACAAAATAATATACTCTTTTGTTTAAATATATAGAAATATTAATGTATAATATACTATGGAATACATGTATATTCTGGCTAGGGGGTGTAAATGGTCCCCTAGCACATCCACACTTCCTCTTCCCCTATTCCGAACCTACTCCCCTATACCTTCTTCCTCTGTCTCTCTCATTCATCCTTCACCACATTCATCATACCATTTCATTCTTCTCTTTCATTCCAGGTGTAGCTTCCCACGTGATCTCCCGAGCTGGCACTGCGTCCCGTATCCTGCGTCACCTCATGGATTCCTGTTTTACATCTTAGCTGGTTCCCCGGACTACAATGACATGTGAGTATAATGTGTAAATGTGTATAATGTGTATAAAGGCAGCAGCGGTGGCGCAAAGCGCTCCCGTCATAATAAAAAAAATAAAAAAAAAAACCTAACCTAACCTAACCTAACCTAACCTTTTTTTTTTTTTTTGGTAATGCAGCGGAAATTTGCAGACCAAACCATAACTAGGACCGGGGTGAGTTTTAAACCTAGCCGTGAGTGGGGTTCGCACTTGGAGATGCGTTACCCACTAAAACCGCTGCAAGTGCCCTCAGCCGCCTTTTATGAGAGTCCCGGATCATGCAGGCAACGCAGGACCCTCGGCGACAGGCTGGCCCCGGCGAAAAGGCCAGACTCCTCCTCTAAAGGGGGACTGCTCGGCTGTTCGTTTGATTCGATACTTTTAGCAGTCCCCGACGACGTCGTGTCTAGCTGGACCCAGGTTAAAACCCCATCCTGGGCCCGACACGAGCACAGGGGCGTTACTGGGGGCGCATTAGGTAGCGCCTCCTACGCACCCCCGTTCGTCGCCCGCGGTGGGAGGTCTCGTCGGCGGCCTCCTCTCTCACCCGCTCATCGGCCTCCTTCTGGGACATTACTGCCTCGCAGAAGGAGACCATCGCCGTCCAGGACTCGTCGTCACCGAGCATCGCGGGGATGACACTCGGCAGAGACAAGTCCCCTCCGATAACTGATGTCAGATCATGACGCAGCGCCGCCCATCTCGGGCACACCTCGAGGGTGTGCTGGGCCGAGTCCACCGCCGCGCCACAATCGTGACACACAGTTACCGGCTCCCTTTGGGCCGTCCTGCACAGATACTCACCGAAGCACCCATGCCCGGTGAGCACCTGTGTTAGACGGAAGGTGAGGGGTTTGCGTTTGCGACGCATCCACCGCTCAAGGACCGGGCGCAGGGCAACCGTTAAGCCTTTGCCATACGGCTGCCGCGCCAAGTCCTCCCCCCACCTTCGCATTAGTGCCTCCTGCCCTAGTCGGCGGACCCGTAGGATCCCGTCCGGCGTCATGTCCTCTCCGAGGGACCTCCTATCCGAGACATAGGAGTATACCTCGGCGAGAACTTCCGCCACGAGTTCCCACGGGGGGTCGCCGGCTAAGGCAGTAGCTGCAGCCCATGATATCGTACGATACCCCCGGACCGCTCTTACCGCGATTACCCGCTGCGCCGAGCGCAGCTGGGCCCTACTCCGCGCGGTAAGGCGATCCGTCCAAATCGGAGCACCGTACGTCGCCATACTCCGGCAGACACCGGAGTATAGCTGCCTGCAGGCGGCGCTGGGTCCTCCGAGGTTCGGGAGGAGTCTGCCCAGCGCACTCGCCGCCTTCACGACCTTCGGACCCAATTGTTCGAAATGTGGGCCGAAGGTCCATCCACCGTCAAGGATGAGCCCCAGATATTTGATGTGAGGGCTCATCCTGACCCTCACCCCTCCGATCTGGAGGGCAGCCCCCGGTGGGGGTCCTTTCCTCCCGGTCCCGCGGAAGAGGAGGGCTTCGGTCTTGTCGACTCTAACCCGAAGCCCTAACCTCTCAATGCGGCCGATCACGAGGTCGAGCCCGACCTCGGCCAGCCGCGCCGCCTCCTTATAGTCTCGTCCCCGGGCGTAGACGAAGGTGTCATCAGCGTAACAGATGACACCCATCCCGGGGAGGAGACGACCTCGCAGGACCCAGCGACTACTTGGAGCGATTCAAGTGCAAGGAGGACCCCTCATGCCTCTGTCAGCGGGGCATGAGAGAGACGGTCCCCCACCTCATGTTCGAATGCCCGGTTTATGCGAGGAAGAGAATGGAGTTGGAGCAGGAACTGGGAGTCGAGCTGAGGATGGAGACCGTCCCAGATATAATTAATAAAAATAACGAGAGGAAACTTCTTTTAACATACGGAGAGATGATAGTGAGGACTACGAACGAGAGGAACGCGACCAGAAACAAGGATGGTGGAGCTCAGTAGGTTAGGTTAGATTAGGAACATACGGGGGACCTTTAACTCCCCCAAATATTAAATTTATTATTAGCACACATGACTCAAGGGCACTATACACCCTAAATGGTTTTAAGTATCTAAGTATATTAAAGAATTACTATTGTAAATCGAAATTGGTATTATGTAAATAATATTTTAAGAGTTTTAAACTTAGGATAGATTTTAATTAATTGACTGAGGGTCTTCTACACCCCTAAATAATTTGACATTTATTGTATAATATATTATGATTGCACATATTTTATTGAAATTATTATTACCGATTTATTATATTGTATCTAGAAAATTAAAAGTAGGATTTAGAATAAGTTTTAACCAATTGACTGAGGGGCTTTTTACACCCCTCAACAACCTGACATAAATTGAAATTGTATTTATAGAGTTAATGAAAAGTAGGAACACAATGCACAATAACAAAAATATGTTTTTATATTAGATGTAAGCTTTATATTAGATGTAAGGACTGGGGGACAATATACATCCCCCAAAAAATTGTAATTAACTTAATAAAGTAAGCAACTACTAATATTGTAAACAGAAGGGAAAAAAAAAAGAGAGAAAGAAAGAAAGAAAAAAAGGGGAAAAAAAAGAAAAAAAAAAAAAACAAAAAGAAAAAAAAAAAAAAAATTGTTTACTTACTACCCTATAGATATTATAAATGAACCACAGACATTAGATAGGGACAGAGGTATAATTACCAAACAAGATATATATAATCATTAAGAAAAATAATAATTATTAGAAAGCACATTGTAGTAAATTAGGAAATAAAATGATTGTAATAGTAATATAAGTAAAGAATGTTTTTAGACAGTAGCATATATTAAATATATACATATACATATATAAGAAATGTAAATTAACTAGGTTAAGGAGTGAAATAAGACACCAACATGTAAATTAAATTAAAATTTCACATAATGTATTAATGTAACAATAAATAAAAATCTGTGTACAATTATTAAGACAAAGACAAAAATAAAAGATAAATAAAAGACTCTGATTAAGTCAGAGGGATTCGCGGGCCGGGCCAATTAAGCGCCCGGACAAAAAAAAAACCTAACCTAACCTAACCTAACCTAACCTAACCTAACCTATCCTAACCTAACCTAACCTTATACTGGTTTATTGACCTAGTATAACTATAGTTTTAAGTTTTAACTTCAGTGGCTTTTGCCTTATTTTCGTACTATATTCTATATACATATTTACAAGTTAAATTATTATTAGTGTTAACCAAATCAAAACATATTGTTGATTATATTGCTGCCGCCCAAGAAGGGTCCTAACTATAACTACTTTTTCATTATTATTTTTATTTATTTAAACTTACGTAATACAGTTTATAGTTTATATAAACTAATTTTTTTGTAAACACCCAACATCATGATGCGATCACCACAGCTCGATCAGACCCGTACCGTCCGGCGTATCAGCGGAGAGTTTGAGGCGAGGACTACCACTACCCAGGAAAAGCCTAAGCCAGTCTCCAAACTGGCCGAGGCAAAAAATTGCCTCATCAAAGCTTGGAGCTTCATGGAGCTTGTCCATCTGGGTAGTGCGAGAAACCTAAAAACCGAAATTAAAAACGAAGTCCTCGCCCAATTAGACCGATTATACGCCCTCGTCAAGGAGATGTCGGGCGGTAAAAAAGGGGATGAGATAGCGAAAGAAAACGAGAAGGAGATAGTAGCTTCACCCGAACATGAGAAGATCATTAGTAAACTGGAAGAACAGACGGAACTGATAAAGAAGAATAATGACAAGTTAGAAAGTTTACATAAAATAATGGAGGAGTGTAAGGCAAATGGCACAAGTGCATCATATGCCAAGGTTGCGGCGAGCGGAGTGGTGCCCAGGCAAAGAGGACCGGGCGCACTTCACTCGGTGATGGTCTCATCATCCGATGACCAGCACACGGGTGATGAGATCATCACAAGAATCCGGGACGCAGTTAACGCGACTGACGGATGGGTGAAGGTAGAGAAGGTGAAGAAGGTAAAAGAAAGAAGAGTAGTGGTAGGTTGCGGAAGTAGGGAAGAGAGAGAAAAGGTGAAGGAGCGGCTGAGAGGGAAGCCAGAACTGAAGGTAGAGGATGTGAGCAATAGGGACCCCCTGATTGTTCTCAAAGATGTATTTAACTATAATAATGACGAGGAGATTGAGAAAGCCCTACAAAATCAGAATAGGGCCATCTTTGAGGACATTCAGGGAGAGGAGGGGAAATTGAAAATCCTGTACAGGAAGCGTGCACGGAACCCCCTACAGAGCCACATAGTAGTCAGAGTGTCCCCGCGAGTGTGGAAGAGATGCGTGGAAGAAGAAAGGTTGTACGTAGATTTGCAGCGCGTGAGGGTCGAAGACCAGACCCCACTGGTGCAGTGCTCCGGCTGTCTTATGTATGGGCATACGAGGAGGCTATGCACGGAGAAGGGTAAGGTATGCGCCCACTGTGGAGGTCCTCATATGAGGACCGACTGCCAACAGTGGGCAAACAGAGAGGCCCCGAACTGCTGCAATTGCAGCAGGGCGGGGATAAGCAGCACGGGGCACAGCGCTTTTAGCAGGGAATGTGAGGTGCGAATGAAATGGGACGCTCTGGCTCGCTCTGTGGTCATGTATTGCTGAGGTTCGCCAAGGAAAAAGGGGGACCAGGTGCGCCGACCACGGTGATGTGACGGCGCGTCCAAGGCACTTGCCGAACCGAGTGGTGAACTGGTCAGTCGAGGCTAGGTTTGACTGCACTGACATCTTGTTTGGCAACAGACAACACGGAACAACAGGCAAAAACAAAACACATATATCATGCACAAACACACACAAAGCAAACTGGGCGAATTTCTTGACAGAAGCTAGCCCGGTTATTGTTAAGCAGACAATCAACTCCACAAGGCACTAACACAACACACAGCACACAAATAGTAACGAGGATTCACATTAAACACGGAGGAGACAAAACAACACAAATACACGGAAATCTAAACAAGGAACACACAGTATACTCACATGTCATTGTAGTCCGGGGAACCAGCTAAGATGTAAAACAGGAATCCATGAGGTGACGCAGGATACGGGACGCAGTGCCAGCTCGGGAGATCACGTGGGTAGCTACACCTGGAATGAAAGAGAAGAATGAAATGGTATGATTAATGTGGTGAAGGATGAATGAGATCGGCAGAGGAAAAAGGTACAGGGGAGTAGGTTCGGAATAGGGGAAGAGGAAGTGTGGGTGTGCTAGGAGACCATTTACACCCCCTAGCCAGAATATACATGTATTCCATCGTATATGTCATATGTCGATAAGTGTTTTATATTAGAAGTATGTATATGCATTATAATTGTTTCAACTGTAAGTGCAAAGATATTTTTGTGACTAGAATTTCGTAGATATTGTTGTAACTTTATAAAGATAGAAGATAGCATATAAATAAAAATAGAATTATAAGGACTCTGACCTCTGGCAGAGGAAAAAGGCAGCAGTGGGTAACGCAAAGCGTGCCCACCATAAAAAAAAAAAAAAAAAACCTAACCTAACCTAACCTAACCTAACCTTTTTTTTTTTTTGTTCCCGCTGGGGAATGCTCTGATGCATACCTCCGAGCCCGGGGGAGCCCGGGGGTTATGTGGGACTCTCTGCGCCCGAAAAAAGTTGGTAAAGTGGGCGCAGACTCTACCCACTAAACCCCAGCGGTGTTCTTCTAATCGTGCTGGCCCGGTGCGGGAACTATGGTATGGTCCGCACCGGCGACGGCGTGCCTGGAGGCACTCTCCTCTGAAGGCAGGGGATGGCGTTCCCTCCTTCTACTCCACTTAAGGCACCCTGAACACCTAAGGGTGCCTTATAGCACGAACCTTACGCGCGCGAGGCAGATCCCCCGACCGGCCACGCACAGGTCCCTCACGGCGGTGCGACCGCCTGTCGCCGCCGCGCTCTCCTGCGAGAAGGGGCACCAGTGCGCTCCCTCACCCGCTCCGCCTCCTCCTTCTGCGGCATCACGACTTCGCAGAAGGAGAGGACTGCCTCCCATGCACTCTCACTGCCGGTCATCGCGCGGATGACCGCAGGGAGTGAAAGGTCGGCGCCGACCTCGGTCACGAGGTCCGCCCTTTCTGGCGCCCAAGCAGGGCACTCCGCCAGGGTGTGATCAGCAGTGTCCTCTTCACTGCTACAGTAATGACACCCTGGCGATTCCTCCGAGCCTGCCACCTTGCACAGATAACTCCCGAAGCATCCGTGCCCCGTCAGGATCTGCGCAAGGTGAAAGCTAATAACGCCATGCCGCCGGCCAACCCACTGCTCCAGGATTGGTCGGACGGCTGACACCGTGCGATGGCCAGCACTCGGCTCCTCCAGCCGTTCTTTCCATTTTCGGAGGACTCGTCGTTTAAGACGCCTCCGCCAG
The DNA here is from genome assembly GCA_963853865.1 of Helleia helle. NCBI lineage: Eukaryota > Metazoa > Arthropoda > Insecta > Lepidoptera > Lycaenidae > Helleia > Helleia helle. The sequence continues at coordinate 117,830 of OY971420.1, forward strand.
CTCTCCTCTTCAACTTGTTCTGTCTCGTCCGAGACTCCCTCCTGGTCCTCTCCACGTCTCCTCCGCCAAGAACGCGCGAGGGCACCTGCCACCAGGTCCCATGGTGCAGAGCCAGCCAGTACGCACGCAGCCTCGTATGAGGTAGTGCGATACGCACGGACGGCCCTGATTGCCATGACTCTCTGCGGACGTCGCAAGAGAGCCACGTTTTGTCTCGATAAATTAGCCGCCCATATCGGCGCGCCGTACAGCCCCATGGACTGCAAGACACCCGCATATAGGCGGCGGCAGCCAACGCTGGGCCCTCCCATGTTAGGGAGAAGGCGGCTCAGCGCCCGTGCAGCTCCAAGCAACTTCGGCGCTAGGCGCCGGAAATGTTCATGGAAGTTCCATCGACTGTCAAGGACGAGGCCCAGGTACCTCATGGTCGACTGGACAGCGATGGAAGTTCCCCCCACGATCAGGTAGGATCCGGCTGGAGGAGCCCGACGTGGCCCGTGGAAGCATATAGCTTCGCACTTCTCCAGGGCCACTTCGAGCCCGAGACGTCTGATCCTCGCAACCACCTGCGCAACACCGGCTACCGCACGTATGCGGGCCTCCAAAAAGGAACCTCCGCGTGCAGTGACAACAGTATCGTCAGCGTAACAGGTAACGCCGACGCCTGTCAGATTCGCACCGCGGAGCACCCAATCATAACCGATGTTCCACAGGAGCGGCCCAAGTACCGAGCCCTGTGGAACACCGCATGCCACCTCTCTCCTCACCCAACCGTCTACCGTTGGGTAGGTGACGAACCTACCTGAGAGGTAATTCTCCACAAACCTCCTCAGGTAGTCCGGTACCCCGTGGTACCTCAGCGCCCCGCGAATGGTGTCAAAGGGCAGGGTGTTGAATGCATTGGCGATGTCAATAGACACCGCCAAAAGCACCCCTCCCCCCCCAACCACCTCATCGGCAAGGGCACCCACCCTGGTCAGAGCGTCCAGAGTTGACCTGCCCCGCCGGAACCCAAACTGGAAGGCGCTGAGGTTAGGCCCCACATTCTCCAAGTGATCGACGAGACGGGCAGCTGCGATCCGCTCCAGCAGCTTGCCTGCCTCGTCGAGCAACACGATCGGACGATACGCCGATGGCATGTCTGCCGATCGTCCCTCCTTCTGGATCAGGATCAGCTTCCCCTTCTTCCACGCCTTGGGAAACTGGCCCTGCGCCAGACAGGCGCTAAATAGGCGCTGCGCCTGCGTCCGAAGCGGGCCGAGGGCCAGAACCAACGCCCGCCCGGGGACGCCATCTGGACCCGGGGCGGTGTTACGCGCCCTCATGCGGGCCATTGCTACGTCCAACTCCGCTTCGGAGATCTCCGGGGCCTCGCCGCTTGGCGGCTCTCGGCCTGAAGGAGCCATAGGCGGGGGCTCACGCTCTTCCCGACCGGGGAACAGGGCCGGTACTATCCTGGCCACGAGGTCGGGCTCGAGACTCTCCGTCAGGGGAGGGGCCCAGGGGCGCAGTTTATTGCGTACCATCCTGTACGGCCTCCCCCACGGGTCTCGGTCCAGAGTCTCCAGCATCTCCTCGCGGGCAGCCTCCTTAGCTCGTCCTATGGCCGTTTTCAGTTCTCCGGCGGCGGCTCTATAGATGTCGTAAAGCCGCTCTTCTGCCTCATCACGGCGTCTTCGCCTCCGACTCCGGGTGTACTGGCGTCTCGCTGCCACACAAGTCCTGCGCAACTCCGCGAGCTCCTCCGACCACCAGTACACCCTCCTGCGTCGCGGGGGCCGCCGACCGATCCTAGGCATGGCGGCATCGCACACCTGTGACATCGCAGCGACCATGCGGTCGGTCTCCTCTTCCACCTCGGTCGGGACTGTGCGATGGTCCATGCCCCAGGCCTGCACCAAGGCCGCTTCGAGGAGGGCCTCCCTATCTATCCTGCTCAACGCCCAACGTGGGCCGCACTCCGAGTCTGAGCCACGGCTTAGGGAGGGGGAGGAGCCGCTATACCGGAACCGGATGTACCGGTGGTCCGACAGCGTCTCGCACTCCAGCACCTCCCAGCCTTGCACGCGGCGAGCGAGAGCAGCATCGGCGAAGGTGACGTCAACGATGCTGCCGCCCTGCCGCCGCACGCAGGTGTGCCTCGAACCCACATTTAGTATTTGTAGCCCGGCCTCGACCGACCACTCCTCCAGGACTGCACCGCGAGCGTCTGTCGCGGGGGAACCCCATGCCTCAGACTTGGCGTTGAGGTCCCCAGCGATGAGGACATGTGCGAGGCGAACCCGCCCAACCAGAGAGCCGACCCGAACTAAAAACTGTTCAAAGTCGGCGACGCTCCGGTTGGGCGAGAAATACACCCCGATCACTAGTACGCGGCCAATCTCCGCGGCCACATACCCGCGCCCTCTCTCTACTGCTCCGAACGGTGGCGAGCCGTTCAGGCTAGCAACGGCTACTACGCCATCCTCGTCCCCAACCCAACTTGGTGAGTCTGGGACGCGGTACGGCTCTGCCATCACAGCCACCTGCACCGACCACTCCGCCAGAGCCTGAAACAACAGGTCCTGTGCTCTGGCGCAGTGGTTCAGGTTCCCCTGTAGCACTTGGGTGAATGGGCGTGCCATCACTCCAAGGCCATGGGAACCTCCTCGCCCAAGACTGCGAAACTGTTCGCGGTCGGGATAGTGGGCTGTGAGGGGGGACTAGCGCCCTCGGCAGCCTTCGCGGCCTCTTTGCGTCCGGCCCTGTTACGGCGCGGAGCGATGCACGCTCTGCTGCCCATTTTGTGGGTGGCGGATTGCCCCTTTGAGGAACAGAGAGCACATTTGGGAACGATCACAGTGCACTCCCTGGCCTTGTGCCCCGCTTCCCCACAGTGGAAGCAAAGGGCACTCCGATCGACTGTTGAAGAGCAGACCGCCGCCATGTGCCCCTGCTCCTGGCAGCGGAAGCACCTCATTGGGCGGGCATCTAGCAGTCGGAACTGTGCCGACACCCAGCCCACCAGCAGCCTGCCCTTTGCGATGATCGTCTTTGCCGCCTCGCAAGGGCAGCGAACGATCACCGCACCAAGACCCGATGGACTGCAGCCGATCTCTCCCACTCGCACCTGATCAGGGGGCAACCACCTGCCTCCGAAACCGCCGCGACGACATCCTCCTTAGACACAGAGTCATCTAGACCCGAGATACGAGCGCTCACGCATCTTGTGGGTCTGGAGACCCGAACAATGTCTTCCCCGACCACCTCTCTGATTTTATTGGCAAGGGAGTCGGCCTTGTTCCCGCTGGACCCACCGGGCAACACTAAGAGGCGCGCGCCCGTGGCCGCCTTTCGACAGCGGGGCGGCTCTATGCCGAGGTCAGGGAGGCAGATCTCGGCTCTCGCCTTCCTCAATATGTGGGCGTAGGTCACCCCACGTTCTGCCGCCGCTGGTTGCAACTGCAGCACCACAACGGAACTGTTCGGGGTGCGCAGTTTGGGAGGGCCCTTCTTCTTTAGCAGCGGTGCCACTTTATGACTCCCGCTCTTTTTCTTGGTGACGGTCGTCCACCCGTCACCATTGTCTCCCTTTGCCGCCTCTGTTTGCAGAACCGCTTTGACCGTCGACTTTGTCTTCTTTGTCGCTGCCACCTTTGAGGCGGTTGGAGGCCCCAGATTCGCCGGCGGCATCAAAGTCGTCACCTCCTTCGCCGCCTTCTTTTTTGGCGCCTTTTTCGGGGCAGTTGACGGCCCCGGGATTGTTGACGGCACTGGTGTTGTCACCGCTGTTCGTCTGTCCGCTGCGAGAGGTGATTCCAGGCCCTCTAGCCTCGCGTTTAGTCGCGCACTCGACAGCGTCACCGCCTCCCGCATCGCCTTCTGGATCATCTCCTCCAGATTAGACGAGGCGGGTGTCAGCGACGCTACGGTCACAGCCGGCTGCTGGCGGGAGGAGGCGAGCTCACTCCTGAGTGACGCCAACTCCTGGCGCAGCTCCGTTACCTCAGCCGACAACCGCCGGTTCTGTGCCTCCAACGCTCGAGTCTCGGCAGAGGACGAGCGGTCCAGGAGGGTCTCCGTAGCCCCCTGGATGGTCTCCGCCGCATCCTTTAGGGCTTTCACCATGGGGCCCTTCAAGTTTTTGGACTTGGTACGGACCCCTGAGATGATCTCCAGGGCCTTTGTGATGCTCGACCCCAGAGCGCTCGCCGTCTCAATGTTTGTCAAGTTAGGGGCCGTCTCCGACCCCAACGACTCAGACAGACGGGGCGGGTGCAGGCCTCGCGCCAGCGCCGCAATACTGCGCTCCGCCTCAGCCTCCATCGCTTCCCGCTCTGCCGCCGCATATTCTCGTTTGGCCTTTGCTAGCCCTACGTACTGGCCAGTTGTAGGTGGCCTTCGTCGTCCTCTTTTTGTAGCTGGCGCCTTTCGGAACGCCGCCGCGTTTCTTTTTAGCGTCGATCCGCTACTCTCCTCTTCCTCCGACGATGATAGTCGGGTCCTCTTTCCCATATTCTTGAGATGAGCTGAACGCGTCGACCTCACGCTGTCAGCGGAGTCGCTCGCGCTCATCACCTCCACGTCTGAGAAAATTCTCGGGGAACCTCTCCTTGGTTCTTTACTCCTCTCTATTACCAAATCGCTTGCTAAATCTGTATCCGTTGTGGTCGCCAGGTCACGAAGGTCCAGGGATGCTGAACCTTCGAAGCATTGTTTCCCCCCCTCCGCTCGGAGAATGTTTTCTTTAGGCAAACTAATTTTTAACAATACTTTCCCTCTGATGTTTCCATCTTCGGGGCTAGGGAAACGAGGACATCCTGGGCAGAGCCCTGTGCACCAGGATGGCGTACATTTATGCCTGACCGGGGGGTCCGCAGGTACCCCGGCTAGGAGTGCGCTAACGGCTGGTGACCCACCAACCATTCATCTCCTCGCCGCGCACCAAAACTTGAGATTAGGGTAATTTTTTAGAGTGGTTTTCTTCCACGTAGTCCCCATCCCGACGTGGGATAGCGACCACCACCCCCAGCACTATGTACCGGGGAGCGGCTTGGCCGACAGTGGACAGAACCAACTGCCGCCCGATTCGGATCCGATTAGTTCACCCGGGGTTCGCACCCCGAGCTTAAGCCCCACCGCCGCGTCAAGGCCCGGATCCAGATGGTGGGGAACCTAACCTAACCTAACCTAACCTAACCTAACCTAACCTAACCTAACCAGTCGCGCGCCGCCCGCCACAGTGATCAGATCGTTTTTCGTGAGCTCCGCGAATTTTAAATGTGTTAAATAGGTTTTTATAGCGCTTTAAGTTTTAAACTAGTGTATTAGTGTGTATAAGCGCTAGCCTAACGTGGGCCACTAAAAAGTTTTAAGATCTGATCAGCTATACCCGAAACACGACCAAAAAGGAACAAAAGTGACGTTTGAAAAAGTTAAAAGTGCGTGCGGCGTAAGATTTGAAGTGAGAGCAGCAGTGTTTTAAATTGTGATCCTGTGCCTTCCAGTGACCTCCACACCTTGGCTGAGTTTGGGATTTTTCCCGGTTAAACTCGCCAAATTAGTACCTTGGAACACAAAATCGCCCGACAGCCGAACCAAGATCCTGAGCCGTCCGGCTGCTCCTGAAAGCGGATTCGTGTTCTCCAAGAGGAACCATACAAGCAGGCACCAAAAAAAAAAGTGAATTTTGGATCACCAGTAAGGGAGTGGCATTTATCTTAAAGTACATCTTTTTCAAAGCACTCTAGCCGGAAATCTAGATCGAGGGCCTATACTTTTTATAGTGCCCCCGGCTAGATCCCACTCCAGGCTGAGTGCCCCTCAAAATTTGGAATTTCGTAGTTACCCATTTTAAAGAAATCATCAAATCACACACAGTCGACGTCGTCGCTTAAGTTACTGCTCAGTTGCGACGACGAAATTTTATCACGCCACAGCCACTCCCTTGCATTAGTCATCGCACACCTGGGCGGAGTCGACGACGTGGAACTTTCCACACCCTGCTGACGTCACTCGAACATTCGAGATCTTTGCACATTCTGACGTCACAGGCATCGTCACTTCGTCATCATCACCGCGGTGCTGCTGCTGCTGCTCTTCGTCTTCGCAGTCCTTAGAGTCCCCCCCTTTTTTCTCTCCCCCCTTCCCCCCTCCCCAATTTTGACCCCCCCCCCTTTTTATTGAACTACCATACCCCCCCTTCCCCCTTTACCCCTTCTTTCCCCTCACCCCTCCAAAACCCCTCGAGCTGTAACTCCTCTCTCCGTTTTCGGAGAAATACGAGAGTGAGTTCGGAAGAACTGTAAGGACCACGCCCATCTATTGGCCCCCTCAGCTCGCCCCAAAAACTCGGAGGACTTAGTTAAGATTAAATTTAAGTAAATTAAGTGACCTGAGGAAATAGATTTATATTTTAAGTTTTTAATTCTTGACGTAGGTATTACCATTGTTTATTGACTAGGGTATACCTACAAAAAATTTTAATTAACGACATTTACTGGTTTTTTGACCAATTATTTTATACTTTTGACATAATATAATAGACAATACTTGGTTTTTTGACCAAGTATTATATAATTTTATAGTTTTAATACTTTAAGACTTTTGTATCCTCAGGTCTGACTGTATACTATCGGTTTCCCTGAAAAAATCTTATACTCGACTGTTGGGCTATTAATCAGAAATATCCCAAAAAGTTTCTCTTTATTTAGTATAGGCTTGTGTGTTAGGTTATTATAACTTCATTTACCTTATTATAATACCAGCTTACTCACCCTTCAAAATTCTTAACTACGCCAAAATGTTCGGACTTAGAACCCCCCCAAAAAAGGCCGAAGAGACAAAAGCCGGTCCCTCAAAAGTCCGTAGAAGCATAGAGGTGTTTGAAACCGGCAAGCCAGCGTCCCCGACCAAGAGTTCTCCACGGAATGCGGCGGGTTCGGCGATTGTGCCCACAAAGCCGAAGTCGAAGGCGTCAAACAGTAAGCCATTACCGGCTAGCTCTGTGAGCCCCCCGCCGAGACCGACGTATCCAAACCGAGTCGCTGAGGCAAGAGCGTGCCTTAACAAGGCTAAGCTCCATCTCAGCAACTCGAGAAACTTGAAAACGGACATTAAGGAAGGGGTAGTCGCTGCCTTAGACAGGCTCTACCAACTTGTAAAGGAGATAGAGGTGGAGAAGGGCCAGACTGAGGTGAAAATCACAGCTAGAGAGGAGGGCCCTTTACACCCTCCTCCAAGCGTAGTCCCTCAGTTACATGAGGATTTAATTAGAAAGCTGGACGAACATTCCACCCTCCTGAGAGCTTCCACCGAGAAGCTAGAAGAATTGCGTGTCAACATCAGCAGGCACAACGAATCCTTGGAGGTGCCCACGTATGCGAGTGTGGTGGTTGGTAGAAAAACCGGGAGAAACCCGGACCATGCCACCCTCCATTCCGTCGTGGTCACCTCGAAGGACGAGGATGAGACCGGTGAGCAGGTTCTCGAGAGGGTTAGGGGTGCCGTCAGAGCGAAAGAAGGGGTTGTTGAAATTGAGAGGGTGAGGAAAGCTAAAGATAGGAAAATTATCGTGGGCTGTAGAAGTAGGGAGGAGAGACAGAAGCTGAAAGATAGATTGAAGCAGGCAGAGGAGCACCTCAGTGTGGCCGATATTCACAATAAGGACCCGTTAGTCATACTAAAAGATCTTATGGCTTACAATACGAATGAAGAGGTCCTGTCCGCATTGAGGAAGCAGAATGTGGACATCTTCAGGGACTTACGTGGGGAGGATGATAGGGTTGAGCTAAAATATAAAAAGAGAACCAGGAACCCCTTGACGAACCACGTGGTCTTGAAGGTGTCACCACAAATCTGGACGAGGATGCTGAGGGAAGGCACTGTGAGGATAGATCTGCAACGAGTTCGAGTTGCAGATCAGTCCCCCCTCGTCCAGTGCTCCTTATGCCTTGGCTATGGGCATAGTAGGCGTTTCTGCGCAGAGACTACAGAAAGGTGTGGTCACTGCGCGGGACAGCACAAAAAGGTTGACTGTCCGGCTTGGTCTGCTGGCAAGGCACCAGTTTGCAGTAATTGCACGCAGGCCAAGCTGGAACGGACAGACCACAACGCCTTCGACTTAGAGTGCCCGGTTAGGTGTAAATGGGATGCACTGGCCAGAAGCACCACGGCGTATTGCTGAGGGCACGCACGCAGTATTATGTATATGCTCGCGAGATGGGGGACTGACAGTAGCTGGAAACCCGAAATGGCAGTCACATCTGACTGGAGTATCTCTGAGAGATACTTTAGTCAGATATTTACTTGCATGAAATAAAACGTGGCACAGCAGAATTGGTCTTCCTCCCCTCAGCGATATCCATGATATCCTTTATATCATGTTGGCAGTTCATCCCAAAATTGCTTCTGTCTATAATATCTATGTCGCTAATGTCAGTGTCGCAAGAGAGTTGAGCGCAGATTTGCACGGGAAGTAGTTAAAGAAAGGCAATGTTAAGTAGTTATTTTCTGAAATACCAACTTCAACATTTGCACAGAATTTAAAATTTAAACTTGCGCTCACCCCCCTTTTTAGATTTTGATATAATTAATGTTACCCACTGTCTTTTTGTCTATTAAAATTGATATGGCTACATTCATATGTATACGTTAATTTTTAAATTTATGTAAAAATAATCGTTCTGTTACATAACGCTGACAAATTATAGAGTTCGCCCATGATAAATGTAATCCTGTAACAACTGGTAAATGTATACAAAATTTAATAACTATAATACAGTGTGTTTTTATTGCTTGTTTAAAGATAAATAGTTAAGAAATAAAAATTATAATAAACAAAAAATTAGCTCACTAAATCGGGAACCAGGTTTTGTCGGAGGCTCCCTTGTGTTCCGGCGCGTTACAGTGACGAGCTTCTAGACCACTTCGTATGCGGCGCGTCGAATCATGGGGGACGTCTCCGATGGGCCTTGGTTGCTGAATTTTATTTAAAAATAGAAATAGATTCAACTTTAGAATGAATTTAAATAAGAAATGTAAAAATAAATTAATGTTAAATTTTTCGCAAGCCTAAAATTGTGATGTGTAATAAATAAATTAATAATAAAAAATGTAAATAATAACCAATAAGAGAAACAAAGTCTCTGATTCAGTCAGGGGAATTCGCGGGCCGGGCCAACACTAAAAAGTTTTTGGATCTGATCAGTAATCCCCGAAATACAACCAAAAAGTGGGAAAAGTGACGTTTAGAAAAACTAAAAGTGCGTGCGGCGTAAGATTTGAAGTGAGAGCAGTAGTGTTTTAAATTGTGATCCTGTGCCTTCCAGTGACCTCCACACCTTGGCTGAGTTTGGGATTTTTCCCGGTTAAACTCGCCAAGTTAGTACCTTGGAACACAAAATCGCCCGACAGCCGAACCAAGATCCTGAGCCGTCCGGCTGCTCCTGAAAGCGGATTCGTGTTCTCCAAGAGGAGCCATACAGGCAGGCACCAAAAAAGTGAATCTAGGATCACCAGTAAGGGAGTGGCATTAATTTCAAAGTACACCTTCTTCAAAGCACTCTAGCCGGAAATCTAGATCGAGGGCCTATACTTTTTATAGTGCCCCCTGCTAGGTCCCACTCCAGGCTGAGTGCCCTCCAAATTCTGGAATTTCGTAGTTTCCCATTTTTTAACAACTACCAAATTACGTACAGTCGACGTCGTCGCTTTAGTTACTGCGCAGTAAGTTTCGACGACGAAATTTTATCACGCCATAGCCACTCCCTTGAATTAGTCATCGCACACCTGGGCGGAGTCGACGACTTGGAACTTTCCACACCCTGCTGACGTCACTCGAACATTTGAGATCTTTACACATTCTGACGTCACAGGCATCGTCACTTCGTCATCATCACCGCGGTGCTGCTGCTGCTGCTCTTCGTCTTCGCAGTCCTTAGAGTTTCCCCCCTTTTTTTCTCCCCCCTTTTTGCCCCCCCCCCCTTCCCCCTTTACCCCTTCTTTCCCCTCACCCCTCCAAAAACCCCTCGAGCTGTAACTCCTCTCTCCGTTTTCGGAGAAATACTAGAGTGAGTTCAGAAGAACCGTAAGGACCACGCCCATCTTTTGGCCCTAGCAGCTCTTTCCAAAAAATCTAAGGACTTAGATAACTTTAGTTTTTAAGATTTTGAAGCGACCTGAGGAAATTGATTAAGATTTTAATAATTTAATTTCTGACGTAGGTATTACCATTGTTTATTGACTAGGGTATACCTACATATTTTAGATTTTTGACATATAATAGGTTTTTAAAAATTCTAGTCTTATTGACCAAATATTATTATATTTTATTTTGATGACTTTACAATATTTGACGATACTTGGTTTATTGATCAAGTATTATTACATTTTATTTATACACTTAGTTTAAGATTTTAGCCCTCAGGTCATACTTAGATAAAAACGTTCCCCTGACAAACATTTATATAATACTGTGTGTGTGGTATTAAAGTGTAATATCACAGAACTTTTAGTTTCAAATAATTATTAGCTTGCGACCAAGTTAATTGTAATTGCTACATTTACCCCACATTAAATTATTCGCTAACTTACCCGCTCAAAATTTTAAACTATCAGAAAATGTTCGGACTACGTACCCCCCCAAAAAAGGCCGAAGAAACAAAAGCCGGTCCCTCAAAAGTCCGACGAAGCATAGAAGTTTTTGAAACCGGCAAGCCTGCGTCTCCGACCAAGATTTCTCCACGGAATGCGGCGGTCTCGGCGACTGTGTCTGCAAAGCAGAAGCCAAGGGCTCTAAACAGTAAGCCACCATCGGCTAGCTCTGCGAGCCCACCGCCGAGGCCGACGTACCCGAACCGGGTCGCTGAGGCGAGGGCGTGCCTTAACAAGGCAAAACTTCACCTCAGCAACTCGAGAAACCTTAAGACAGATATAAAGGAAGGGGTAATCGCGGCTTTAGACAGGCTGTACCAACTGGTCAAGGAGGTAGATGCCGATAAGGGCCAAACTGAGGTGAGAATCACAGCGAAAGAGGAGAGCCCTTTACACCCTCCTCCGAGTCCCTCAGCTACACAATGATTTGATAAGGAAGCTAGACGAGCACTCTACCCTCCTAAGAGCTTCCACCGAGAAGCTAGAGGAATTGCGTGTCAACATCAACAGACACAACGAATCCCTGGAGGTGGCCACGTACGCGAGTGTGGTGGCTGGTGGAAAAACCGGCAGGAACCCGGACCAAACCACCCTCCACTCCGTAGTGGTCACCTCGAAGGATGAGGATGAGACCGGTGAGCAGGTTCTCGAGAGGGTTAGGGGCGCCGTCAGAGCGAAGGAAGGGGGTATCGAGATTGAAAGGGTTAGAAAAGCGAAAGACAGAAAGATTATCGTGGGCTGTAGAAGTAGGGAAGAGAGACAGAAACTGAAGGATAGGTTGAAACAGGCCGAGGAGCACCTCAGTGTGGCCGACATACAAAACAAAGACCCGTTAGTCATACTTAAAGATCTTATGGCTTACAACACTAATGAGGAGGTCTTAGCTGCACTGAGGAAGCAGAATGTGGAAATTTTCAGAGACTTGCGTGCGGAGGATGATAGGGTGGAACTTAAATATAAAAAGAGGACGAGGAACCCCTTGACGAACCACGTGGTCTTGAAGGTGTCACCACAAATCTGGACGAGGATGCTGAGGGAAGGCACTGTGAGGATAGATCTGCAGCGAGTTCGAGTTGCAGATCAGTCCCCCCTCGTCCAGTGCTCCTTGTGCCTCGGTTATGGGCACAGTAGGCGGTATTGCGCAGGGACTGCTGAAAGGTGTAGTCACTGCGCAGGGCAGCATAAAAAGGCAGACTGTCCGGATTGGACTGCGGGCAAGATACCAGTTTGTTGTAACTGCACGCAGGCCAAGCTGGAACAGACGGACCACAATGCCTTTGACGTGGAGTGTCCGGTGCGGCGAAAGTGGGACGTACTAGCCAGAAGCACCACAGCGTATTGCTGAGGGCACGCATGTAGTATATTGCATATACCCGCGAAATGGGGGACAGATATTAGCTATAAGCCTCAAACGGCAGCCACATCTGGCTGGAGTCTCTCTGCGAGAAACTCTAGTCAGATATTTATTTGCAGATGAATGGCATAGCATAATCAGTCTTCCTACCCTCGGTGATATCCATGATAAACCTTTATATCATGTTGGCGGTTCGTTCCATATCGTTTCTGTCTCAAATGTGATGTGGTATTGTCAGTGTTCAGTGTTGTAAAGGAGCTGGGCGTAAGTTTGCACGAAGTGTTAATTATAGAGAAAAGGCAATGTTGAGTAGCTATTTTTGAATAACAACTACAACATTCGCAAGGAATTTTAAAATGAGTGTATATGCAAACTTGCGCACAACACCCTTTTTAGAGGTAACAAAGCTTATGTTAACAATATTATGAAATTTAACTTACGCAATATGTAAGTGTAATTGTTTTTTTTTTATAAAAGCGCTGACAAAGTGTAAATCTCGCCCATGACAAATGTAATACTGTAATAACTGGTAAATGTATGCAAAATGTTATTGTTATAAAATAGTTTTCATTCCGTCATTAACCACCGTACGCTTCGCACATATTACATCGCATCTAGTGTAGTTATCGGGGTTGCGTAATCGCAAGTAAGTCACCAGTGTATCTCAAACTTTTTTTTTTCTTACAACATTTTATACAAAGCAAAATGAAGTGCGATGTCTGGAACACTAATTTTACCGATGGAGTATTTTGCAACGGGTGCAAAGGAATATGGACTTTTCTTGTGCTTCAATATCGGAAGTTGGCTATCGTAAGCTCGGCCCAGAGCGACGAGCCGGTTGGAGATGCCCTAATTGCAAGTTAGCTTCTGTAAGTCCGAAGTCAACAAAAGTTCCTGAGGTGACCATTGTTGAACCTGTCACTCTGGAGATGGTTTTGTCAGAGATACGTGGTTTGAAGACACAACTTAGTAAACTTCCCGAGCTCCTTGAAGACGTTAAGTCGATTAAAAACGAAATTATCGAGCTCAAAACCGCCTGCGATTTCAATAGTTCCAAACTTGAAAACTTAGACGCCAGAGTTATAGACATTGAAAATAAGGTCCTTCATATCCAACAATCTGACTTGAATTATTCTAATGACATTGCAATGCTCAAGAGGGATAACATCAATAGGGAACAATGGTCTCGCATAAATAATGTTGAGATAAAGGGTGTGCCTCTTAAAACTACAGAAAATCTGTTTAATATTATTGAAAGTATCTCTAAAGTAGTTGACTACCCCTTCCCAAAAACTCAAGTGAATTATATTGCACGTGTTCCGACACACGGCTCAAAACAAAAGTCCATCATTGTCAGCTTCATAAATCGTTATATTAAAGAAGAATTTGTTGCTGCGTGTCGCGCTCGGAAACACATAACGGCAAAAGACATTGGATTTTCGGAAGACAATCAGTTAATTTATATAAACGACCATCTGATTCCTGAATTTAAGAAGCTTCTTACAAAAGTCAAAGAGCTGACCAAACAAAAGGGCTACAAATATGTTTGGGTTAAATTCTGTAAAATTCACATAAGAAGAAACGAAAAATCCCCGATCCAAATTATTTCTAAAGAAGCGGATTTAAACAAAATAGCTTAGTATGTAGCTTGCATTGTTTATTAATATATAAGATTTTCTATTTATATTTCGCATTAGCAAAATATTTCTATATTTTTTTTACATTATCGTATATCATTAGTAAAAAAATATATGTTACAGTAACTATTAGCTTAAATATAATTTCTTACCACAGTTTGAGAATCGCACGCATAGTTGTTTATCGGACGCACAGCTTTTGTTCAACCCTATCTTTAAAGACGAGATCGCAAAACATACATCGATCACATTCACACTCAATGAAACGCACAAGTTACTTTTTGCAATCAACTTACTACCCGCAGTACGTATCTACCAACGTAATGGAAGTAGAGTATTTGATTCTCATTGTTTACTTTCTATCTACCTACACATCACCGTATTATTTATTGCATCAATATAAGTTTTACAACAATTACTATGAATTTAAACAGCTATTTATTTTATTTCGCTTGGCAATATGAATTATACAAATTCACTTAAAATTTATTATCAGAACGCCAGGGGACTTCGCACAAAAACTTCCATTTTTTATCGTAATTTATGCCTAAGTTCTTACGATATTATAATGATCACAGAAACTTGGCTCGTGGATAGTATCGTAGACACAGAACTATTTGACGGGCGTTATATTGTCTTTCGTAGGGACCGTGATTATGAGTCACTGGGTCAAACCAAGGGGGGTGGGGTGTTGATTGCCGTCCGCCGTGGCCTGCAGGCTAGTTCTGAGCCTGAATATCACTCTAGCGCGGAAGACCTTTGGATAAAAATCCCGATAAAGACACGTGGCGCTGCTCAACGTAACCTTCACGTAGGTATATTATACCTTTGCAGCCAAAACTTAGGATTGTCGTTTACTCAACAGTTACAGAATTATTTCTGTTCCGTCAACCGGTTACTCACAAAATTTCCTTATGACCAGTATCTTATTGTAGGTGACTTTAACCTTAGCGGAATAGTTTGGATTCCGTCTGCGGATGATGACCACTCTTTTGTTCCCAATAATTATTCCAGTGAAAGTGAGACATTATTAATAGATGAAATACATTCTTTAAATATGAAACAATACAATGGAATTTTGAATAAATTTGGAAAAATATTAGACTTAGTATTATGTAATGTCTCTGTCACAGTACAAGATGCTTGTAGTGAGGCGCTTGCACCTGTCGATCACCACCATGGTGCATTGGTAATCGATTTAGTGTGTGTCTGCGAGTCAGTACTGGGACATGACAGTTTTAAAAAGTTCTTGTATTTCCGTGCTAATTATGATGAAATCAACTCGGAAATATCTAATATCGATTGGTACCAAATTTTTGCATTAATGTCATTTGATGAATCCATTGCTTATTTTTATACGGTAATTGACTCAGTACGCGATAAATACGTCCCTACTAAATGGACTGGTAATGAAAAATACCCTAAATGGTACTCGCGGGCACTAATTAAAGTCCTTAAAGAAAAAGCCAAATACCATCGGAAGTTTAAAACCTACGGCAACAGGTCAGACGAGGAATCTTTTAAACTCTTACGAGGTACGGCTAAACATATGGAAAAAGAGTGTTTTGACAGTTATATTCGATCTGTCGAAGACTCAATTACGGAAAACCCAAAATATTTCTGGTCATATTATAAATCAAAATCAAAATCAGCTGCCATTCCTAACAAACTAGAATACAATAATAATATATACAATACTGGCGAGTCTATATGCAACGCCTTTTCTTCTTACTTCTATTCAACGTTTTTAAAACCAGATACTTCAAGCGATGACCATTGCCCCATTATTTAAAGCACTGGCGTATCGGATATTTCTAAGATATTTGTAACACCAGATATGGTTGAAAAACTACTGCTTGGCTTAGATACTTCTAAATCGGCAGGCCCGGACAAATTACCTCCCCACTTCTTAAAGAATTGCTCCAAGTCCCTGAAATTACCAATTTTTCTCTTGTTTAAGCGATCCCTCGACGAATGCGTAGTTCCGGCTATTTGGAAAAGTGCGTATATATCCCCTATTCATAAAAAGGGTGATAAGCAGAAAATAACTAACTATAGGCCGATTTCCAAGTTGTGTATACTAGCTAAAATGCTTGAAAAAATAGTACACGGCCAATTATCGGCGGCTTTGCAATCAAATTTCAGCCCTTACCAACATGGCTTTCTTCAGGGCCGCTCTACAGTAACGAACCTGATATTGCTTAACTCTTTTATAACCGACGCTATGGAGGATGGTGTTCAGGTTGACGTAGTTTACACTGACTACAGCAAAGCGTTTGATCGTATCCAGTACAGAACCCTATTAAAAAAGTTAAGTCAAATTGGCATCAGGGGTGATCTATTGAGGTGGTTCTCTTCCTATATTGATAACCGTTCTCAGGCAGTGGTCATTAACAATTACATATCTAGTTGGGTAACCATTCCTAGTGGAGTCCCCCAGGGATCGTTATTAGGTCCGCTTTTATTTGTGATCAGTGTAAACGACGTCAGTTCGTGTCTTCATTCGTCCCATATACTTTGTTTTGCTGATGACATGAAGATTTTTGCGAAAATCAGAAATAGCTCGGATGCTGAAAAGCTACAGGCTGATCTTCTTCGGTTGGAACAATATTGTAACACAAATTTTTTGGACCTTAACGCAGCCAAGTGTAGCGTCGTTACATTTACAAGGAAGCATAACATTATATTATACAATTACATTTTAAAAGGCGAGGTGCTGCCTAGAAGGTCTAGAATGACAGATCTGGGTGTAATACATGATACTAAACTCCTCTTCGATGCCCACATTGATAGTGTAGTTACTAAGGCCACTAAAGCTTTGGGCTTTGTGATGCGTACTTCGGTGGACTTTACTAAAGTCAAAACATTAAAAATATTATATTGCTCGCTTGTACGTAGTCATATGGAGTACGCCTCGCAAATTTGGAATCCTAGGTATATAACATATATTGCACGCCTCGAAAATATTCAAAAGAAATTTCTAAAGTACATTTGTTTTAAATCAAATCAGCCATATAACTCCTGTAACTATGTAAGCCTCTGTAAAAAGAACCATATTCTTCCTCTTGAACTGAGAAGAGATATTGCTGACTTAACTTACCTGTTTCATATTACATCAAATCGAATAGACTGTCCTGAACTTTTATCACAAATTTTATTTAATATTCCATCAAAAAATTTGCGGAAAACCCCTTTAATTTACCTACCCTTTGTCTCCTCGAACTATAAACAAAACACCTTCATTTGGCGAGTGGGTAACAAATACAATATGTTTGCGAATTGATTTAGATCTCTTTAACACTAGCTGTGCGTCTGTTAGAAAGTTGATTAGCGACTCATTCTTTAACTTTGTTCGTAATTGTAATTGATAAATTTAATATAAATATAGATAAATTTAAGCGATAATATCCGATATGTGGTTAATGATGTATTTATATTGTAATTGCTGTTTCTATTTGTGGGGAACTATTGTTAGCTTTATGTTTCTATGTTAATTGTGTATCTGTGAAAGTGCTTTAGCTGTTGTTCCTCCTCAAAATTAAATAAATAAAAAAATAAAAATAGTGTAATATGAATTGCTTACAATTTATTTTTTGGAAAGTTAAAAATAAAAACAAATAAAAAATTGGCACACCGAATTGGGCACCAGATTTTGTCGGCGGCTCCCTTGTGTCCGACGCGTTACAGTGACGAGCTTCTAGACCACTTCGTATGCGGCGCGTCGAATCGCGAGGGACATCTCCGGCAGACCTTGGTTGCTCAATCTTAGTTTTAGAATTTTAGTATACAAAACCTCGCATTTAATGTGTAAAGTATAAATCAGAAATGTAAAAAATATTCGCAAGCCTGTAAATGTAAACAATAAATAAAATATAAAATTGTAAATAATGAAAAAAATGGAGAACAAAGACTCTGATTATGTCAGGGGAATTCGCGGGCCGGGCCAATTAAGCGCCCGGACAAAAAAAAAAAAAAACCTAACCTAACCTAACCTAACCGGAAAAGAGCAAAAAATCCACTCCAACGTCACATTGTCGCCCGGGTGTATCCCAAAGTGTGGAGAAAATGGATAGATGAGGGGAGCGCTTATATTGATATGCAGAAGGTGAGGGTCGAAGACCAGACCCCCTTGGCTCAGTGCTCGCGCTGTCTAGGGTATGGGCATACGAGAAAGTATTGTAAGGATGTGAAGGACTGTTGCAGCCACTGCGCTGGTCCTCATCTGAGGACTGAATGCAATAAGTGGCAACAGAGAGCACCCCCCAAGTGCTGCAACTGCAGCAAGGCGGGGTTAGACAACGTCGAGCACGGAGCCTTCTCGAACGAGTGTATAGTACGACAGAAATGGGACACCCTGGCGCGGATGTCAGTGGCGTATTTTTAGTAGCGGAGGTCAGCATATATATATTAGTAGGTGTCCCCGTGACTCTGTACGCAGCCTGGAGCAGCCCAACGCTGGGGGCCCCGTATCCGGCGAGACCGACGGGAATGGAGTTCGGCACGGCAGACCGAAAGCAGTATATAGATGACCCAGCATCGTGCGATCTGAGGTATTTATATTATGGACGAGGGTTACACTGGTGGTTGGGTCAAAGTCGCGCCATCCCCATGGGATCGCGAGGCCGAGGCCATACCACCGGCTTGCCAGCCGCACCACTGCACAGTTTTCCGGGCCGAGCTCCCAGCCCCGAGTCTTGCCGCATACGTTACTGCATACGGAAGCACGGAGACCTTATACACCACACACCACACGCCACTAGTTGTGACTGGGCATGGCGGACCCGACTCATATCGGAAGCGATTCGGAAATGGGAAGGACCCGCCAGACCTAGATCAGAACGGCACAAACCAAACAGTTCCTCACCTGCCATCGTGTGCCCAATTTCTGCTAATGATATATACGATATCGAGCAGAGGTTGGACAAAGCGGTGGTAGATGAGAAACTGTGTGCCACTAAAAAGATCGGAGACGAGGCCACGCGCTGATGATGAGGCGTGTGTGAGTGTTGTTTCGAATGTTTAAAAAAAAATGTATGGAATAAAATTATTAATGCTATGAATGTCTTAATAGTATCTATATTATATTAAAGTGGTATAATTTGTAAAATATGTATGATAAAATATAGAAATGTAAAAGTGTGTGTTTAGTAAAAATAGCTTATTAATATGTATGAGTATAAAATATTATTATTATTTAATAGCGTAAAGCATATAAAACAGAAACTAGAGACAGAAATAATATAATTATGTAATTAATATTTAAATACTAAAAAAAGGGTGATGTAAATAAATAATGTCACAAAGTAAAAATAATGTTATATAACATGTTCACATAAATTAAAACTATAGCTATATAAATATAATATTATATAAAGAATAAAACCTATATGAAAAATGTTATTCAGCAAATGTATCAAAAATTCATACAAATTCATATAACGTAAATCACCGGTGTTATTAGGATAAATGTATAAATAATTTCAGTATTATATTAAATGAACAGTAATAATCATAATATAATTGTAATAAAAAGTAAATAATAGCGTAATTACTCTAAAAATGTATAAGCAACATATTATGTAATTTTTTCTTATAAATAAAAATTGTAAAAAAAATAAATAAATTGTAAATAATGACTCTGATAAAGTCAGAGGTGAATGGTAAAAGAATAATAAACTCCCCGTGGGGCGGTTTTACCCCCGCGGGGAAAAGGAAAAAAAAAAACCTAACCTAACCGAGTCGAGTCGAGTAACAACCCGAAAACGGTCCAGGAAACATATCGCTCCGCGTAAAAAAATCGTAAAAATAGGATTTTCTAGTGATACAGTATATTGTATAGTGTGGAGTAGTGTCCAACTCACCGGGAGTAAAGTGCGCAAAGCTGGGATCACTTCCAGACCAGCACAGGAGTTAGCTGAACTTTGGGACGTTACCCAGGTCGCACCACCAACCTCACAGACCACCCCCACACGAAAGCGCCCTCCCCAGGACTAGACCTACCAGCTGACACCAAAAAATCCCGAATCCGAGAACGGGAAGAGCCACAACATCAGTCTCAGGTACTGCTCCATACGTAATATATAGGGACATACGTCACAAGAGGCAAACTCGCGTCGAGTCTCACTGAGCTGGCCAGCTGGCCAGCGGATACAAATCGTCATCAAGATCATCATCAGCAGCCTGCAACCATCCAGCGGAGGCCTTAAAGGAAACCCCTGTCTGAGGGTACAAGTGAGTTAAGGGGTAAGACCCCTAGGCTTCCGCCACCCCTGAGACCGGGCCCGCACAACCCCTTCCCCCTCAAACCCCCCCTCCTTCTCTTCGCATTCACCCAAGCAATTGAGGACCTAGCCAACCAGACACTTCAGAAAGTATCAGAGTGGGGTATGAAAAACAAACGCAGCGCACAAGACCAGCGCTATGCTACTCACAAAGAAGCTGAAGCTTGCCCCCCTTAACATACGAATGTCTGGAGTCAACATCAATATGGTTGAAGAAATTAAACTGCTAGGACTCAAAATCAACAGGACGCTGACCTTCACATCTCACGTAGCCGCTGTCTGCAAGAAAGCAGCAAACATCTACAAGCAGCTAGCTCATACAGCGAAGGTCACGTGGGGACTAAACGGAGAGATTATAAGAACAATCTACACAGCGGTCATAGAACCCATCATACTATATGCCTCAAGCGTCTGGGCGCCATCTACAGAGCTCGTTCAAATTCAAGAAATGCTTAACTCAATACAGAGAAGCTTTGCCATTAAGATCTGCAAAGCATATAGGACGGTAACACTAACATCAGCCTTAATACTGACAGGCCTATTACCATTGGACCTAAGAGTACAGGAAGCGGCAGTATTATACCAAGTCAAGCATGGTCATATCAGAGATTACCTGCCGCCAGGTCTAGAACTCCAAGGCAGAGTGAACCCAAAAACACTACCTCACCCCTCTCTACTCACAACACCAGAGTATGAACAACTTGAGGATATGGATCCACAAACTGTGACAACGTACCAGATAACCGGCCCCCAAATCTACACTGATGGAAGCAAAATTGAGGGGAACACGGGAGCCGCAATTACATGGTGGGAAAACGGAGAAGAGACCAAAAACAACACCTTTAGTCTACACCAAACCTGTTCAGTATTTCAATCAGAGATGCTCGCTCTCATGAAGGCAACGGAAATGGGGAAAAATAGCAAGGAGCCACAAATAAACATCTTAAGTGACTCCCGCTCCTCATTAGAGATGATTAAAAACCCTAAACCTCCGATCGCTTTAGCAGCGAACATCAGAAAAAATATCAAGGCTATAGAAGAGGAAGGAAGGAAGATAAGATTATTCTGGCTGCGGGCCCACGTTGGCACCCCCGGTAATGAAAGGGCCGACGAATTTGCCAAGACTGCGGCATTAACACCCAAGCCACAGATGGATTATGACCTTGTCCCCCTGTCTACCATCAAACGGAAGATCAGGGAAGAGTCGGTCCGGAAATGGCAAGACAGGCAAAATACTTCCCAGACAGGATCAATCACTAAAACCTTCTTTCCAAATGTGACCAGTGCTTACCGGATAATTCGCACAATCAAGCTAACACCATATCAAGTGCAGGCTCTAACCGGACACGGAGGCTTCGCCGAATACTTGTACCGGTTCAAACTAATAAGCAGCCCTGCTTGCGAGTGCGACCCCAACACCCAAGAAACGGTATGGCATCTACTCTTACACTGTCCTCGCTTCCTTCATCAAAAATACGATTTAGAAATACAGCTGAAAATCAAGCTGGAGGAGGCGAATCTCTGTAAAATTCTTGAAAATAAAAAACAACAAGCAAAACTACTGGAGTACATAGATACCATCATGCGTGTCGCCAACAAAAGGCACGCAAACAAGCAATTGGAATCTGGAGAAACAAACAACACAAACATAACGACAACCACCGACGGAGTAACTCAACTTCAACTAACACAAACGCCCCAAACCAGTCGCTGCAGCGTAACACCTCAGCAGTGGCTTGAAGGAGGCGAGAGAGGAATCCCAGGAATCAAAGCGAGGAACGTAGTTCTATTCATGAACACGAACTACGAACGCTTGGGAATCAGCTTCTGTAACCAGCAGGGACCTTCAACCATGGCAATATCACCAGGCCTAGCCCTGCTGCTAAAGGGGAGCACCACGAGAACAACGATGAGAAGAAAAAAGTATGATGCCCTTAACACCTGGCAAATACTGTGTATAGATTGTAAAGTGGTACGCACCAAAAACAAGACAGTGCTACTAATCGACAAAACACCGAAGAGTACCCAGTTCTCGTTGGCATGCTCCCTCCTAACAAAAATGGCGGAAGAGGACGTGTCCACACAGCAAATACCCAGAATCATTAGCGTGGACACAATGTGGGTAGGATATTACCAGGGATAGGTGGCAGACCACCTCGGGAGTGTAAAGCTGGCCAAATACCACCAGATTGTGGCCTATGAGAGGAGAGGAGAAGATCTCAGTTTCCTAGAGGACAAAGAATCACCCCCCACCTCACCGAAGGTAACAACATCCCAAACGCCTACACCGCAAAACACACGAACGCCAAAACAGAAGCTCGTCTCAAAACACCTAAAAGAGACAAAAACCCGTAACATCCTGGGATCTATAAAGAAGATCCGTCAATGGCTAGACAAGTCGCCACCAACAGAGCGGGACCAGCCGAGCACCTCACAGATTCAAGTGATCATGCAGCAAACACCATCAAGCGCGGAACGATGGGCTACCGAACAAGACAATATCAAGCGGGGAGAAAGAGAGAAGGCCCTTGATGAACAACAAAGGGCAAGGTGTGTCAACCAGACGCTAAAAGCGCTCGATAGACAAATACACATATTGTCGACATCGCGGCCGCCTAAGAAGAAGGTTGATACCACCAACAACGTCGCAGAAGAAATACCTCCAACAACCTCAAAGGCATTCACCCCCAGCGGTAACCCAGAGAGCCAAGCGGCTGCAATAAAGCAATTTGTGAGGAAAACAACACCAAAACCCCAACAAAAACAGAGCGAGACGCGCACCAAGGCACAAATGGGCATGGTCCAAGCGCCTCTTCTGAAGAAAGACGTCAAGGTACAGGACCACCTAGCCAATGCCTTCACCGAATACGTGGCAATAACATCTGCCACCAAGGAAGTTAAGATACGCGAATGCAAGAGAATTCTAGAGGCATACCACCGAGAAAACATGGGCCTGCTAGATGTCAGATTGGAGGAGGCGGAGGCTACAATCTATAACAATATGACCACCAAGACGATAAAAGGGAACAAAATAAGACACCACATGGCCGCGTATAACGCCACAGCAGGCATAGTTCCCTTAGACGAAGAGGCCTCAAAAAGGAAAGGTGTTCCCGTATTCAAGACACCGAGGAGAGACCCCATCGTAGTCACCACCAAGGGTACAGAAATCTGGTTGGATGACAGAATCTTGGACCAAGCCAGGATTCTGGCTGACAGCAATCCTCCAGACACGTGGGAGCTGCCCCGAACAAGATGGGTCAACGGGGTGCCAGGCTGCGGGAAGACCACCTGGATTATTGCCAACTTTAACAAGGAAACGGATGTCGTAGTGACAGCAACCATCGAGGCGAGAAAGGAATTAAGGGAGAAGATTACCAACCGCGCAGGAGCAGACGCAAGGAACAGGGTTCGCACACTGGCCTCAGTACTCGCCAATGGAACAAAATGATTCGAGAGAGTCGAGTGCAAGCGATTAATCATGGACGAAGCACTCATGAATCACTTCGGTTCCATAGTGATGATACTGAAGATCGTAAAAGCCAAGGAGCTGCTCCTTTTAGGCGATATCAACCAGCTGCCTTACATAGAGCGCGAAAATCTTTTCCCGGTCCATTACCACCGCCCAACAGTAATAACATCTGTCACGGAAGAACTACTATGTACACACCGATGCCCACAAGACGTAGCATATGCCCTCAGAAACATACACAAGGGCATATATTCCTCCAGTAAAATAAGGCAATCACTCACCATAAGACCCTTACAGGAGGCAGACAACAACAAAAATCGCCCGAATACGCTTTTCCTAACATATACCCAAGAGGGAAAGCACACCCTAAAAGACCAAGGGTTTGGAGAAGGCGAAGAGTCCCTAGTTTTGACCATCCACGAAGCACAGGGACTCCGCTACGAAACCGTGTACGTAGTAAGAAACGAGAAGAAAAAGATACGACTCCACGATAGCGCGTCTCACGCAGTGGTTGCTCTCTCGCGTCACAATAAAGAAATTGTATACTATACAGATGACAGCGATGACGCATTGGGCAAACTAATGAAACCTGCAATGGTCCCGGACAAAGAGCACGAAATCAAAGAATATAATCTCAAGATGGCCATCCGCAGCAGAGACCAGGCCGTCATCAATAAAATAACCAGGAGTTGAGGACAATGGGGCGCACCACACCAACTAGAGCAGCCCAAAAAAAATAAAATGAAATATGTGTCAGTTAATTGATTTACCCTAACCCAACTATGAGCGCGGGGAGTGAATCACTAGGATCCACACCCCGCGACAAATATTAGATTAGATATTATGAGCTCGGGGAGTCGATCCAAGGATCCACACCCCGAGATAGGGACTTAGGTAACAAACTAACGGTGACAAATAAGAGGAGCCTAGAACCACCTACTTAAGCGCGCGTGACCACCATCCACCGCGCAAACACTTTATCATCATCAAGTGTTAAGTATAGGGACGCCGCCCACTGAGTTTCTGGCCGGTTCTTCTCAGGATAGGGCTAGGGTTCGAACCGGTGGTAACATCACTCACTCCCTCCACCATCTCTATGGTTCCTCTTAGGCAAATAAAATCAAAATCATCATGATTAACAAAACTAACAAATTGCGGAGCAAACAAATTTACTAATCATCATCAATCATATCCTAATCTTCCAATGGTGCGGACCAATGGTCTGCAGAGAAATTCGCGGGCCGGGCCGATGAAGCGCCCGGACGAAAAAAAAAAAAAAATAAAAAAAAAACCTAACCGAGTCGCGCGCCGCCCGCCACAGTGATCAGATCGTTTTTCGTGAGCTCCGCGAGTTTTAAATGTGATAAATAGGTTTTTATAGCGCTTAAAGGTTTTAAATAGTGTATTCGTGTGTCTAAGCGCTAGCCTAACGTGGGCCACCAAAAAGTTTTAAGATCTGATCAAAATTACCCGAAATACGACCAAAAAGTGAAAAAAGTGACGTTTGGAAAAACTAAAAGTGCGTGCGGCGCAAGATTTGAAGTGAGAGCAGTAGTGTTTTAAATTGTGATCCTGTGCCTTCCAGTGACGTCCACATCTTGGCTGAGTTTGGGATTTTTCCCGATTAAACTCGCCAAGTAAGTACCTTGGAACACAAATCGCCCGACAGCCGAACCAAGACCCTGAGACGTCCGGCTGCTCCTGAAAGCGGATTCGTGTTCTCCAAGAGGAACCATACAGGCAGGCACCAAAAAAGTGAAATTTGGATCACCAGTAAGGGAGTGGCATTTATCCTAAAGTACACTTTTTTCTAAGCACTTTAGCCGGAAATCTAGATCGAGGGCCTATACTTTTTATAGTGCCCCCGGCTAGGTCCCACTCCAGGCTAAGTGCCCACCAAAACCTGGAATTTTGTAGTTACCCGTTTTCGAGAAATCCCAAAATTATATACAGTCGACGTCGTCGCTTTAGTTACTGCGCAGTTGCGACGACGAAATTTTATCACGCCACAGCCACTCCCTTGCATTAGTCATCGTACACCTGGGCGATTTTTCTCGATTCTAGTCTTATTGACCAAATATTATTATATTTTATTTTGTTGACTTTACAATATTTGACGATACTTGGTTTATTGATCAAGTATTATTACATTTTATTTATACACTTAGTTTAAGATTTTAGCCCTCAGGTCATACTTAGATAAAAACGTTCCCCTGACAAACATTTATATAATACTGTGTGTGTGGTATTAAAGTGTAATATCACAGAACTTTTAGTTTCAAATAATTATTAGCTTGCGACCAAGTTAATTGTAATTGCTACATTTACCCCACATTAAATTATTCGCTAACTTACCCGCTCAAAATTTTAAACTATCAGAAAATGTTCGGACTACGTACCCCCCCAAAAAAGGCCGAAGAAACAAAAGCCGGTCCCTCAAAAGTCCGACGAAGCATAGAAGTTTTTGAAACCGGCAAGCCTGCGTCCCCGACCAAGATTTCTCCACGGAATGCGGCGGTCTCGGCGACTGTGTCTGCAAAGCAGAAGCCAAGGGCTCTAAACAGTAAGCCACCATCGGCTAGCTCTGCGAGCCCACCGCCGAGGCCGACGTACCCGAACCGGGTCGCTGAGGCGAGGGCGTGCCTTAACAAGGCAAAACTTCACCTCAGCAACTCGAGAAACCTTAAGACAGATATAAAGGAAGGGGTAATCGCGGCTTTAGACAGGCTGTACCAACTGGTCAAGGAGGTAGATGCCGATAAGGGCCAAACTGAGGTGAGAATAACAGCGAAAGAGGAGAGCCCTTTACACCCTCCTCCGAGTCCCTCAGCTACACAATGATTTGATAAGGAAGCTAGACGAGCACTCTACCCTCCTAAGAGCTTCCACCGAGAAGCTAGAGGAATTGCGTGTCAACATCAACAGACACAACGAATCCCTGGAGGTGGCCACGTACGCGAGTGTGGTGGCTGGTGGAAAAACCGGCAGGAACCCGGACCAAACCACCCTCCACTCCGTAGTGGTCACCTCGAAGGATGAGGATGAGACCGGTGAGCAGGTTCTCGAGAGGGTTAGGGGCGCCGTCAGAGCGAAGGAAGGGGGTATCGAGATTGAAAGGGTTAGAAAAGCGAAAGACAGAAAGATTATCGTGGGCTGTAGAAGTAGGGAAGAGAGACAGAAACTGAAGGATAGGTTGAAACAGGCCGAGGAGCACCTCAGTGTGGCCGATATACAAAACAAAGACCCGTTAGTCATACTTAAAGATCTTATGGCTTACAACACTAATGAGGAGGTCTTAGCTGCACTGAGGAAGCAGAATGTGGAAATTTTCAGAGACTTGCGTGCGGAGGATGATAGGGTGGAACTTAAATATAAAAAGAGAACGAGGAACCCCTTGACGAACTACGTGGTCTTGAAGGTGTCACCACAAATCTGGACGAGGATGCTGAGGGAAGGCACTGTGAGGATAGATCTGCAGCGAGTTCGAGTTGCAGATCAGTCCCCCCTCGTCCAGTGCTCCTTGTGCCTCGGTTATGGGCACAGTAGGCGGTATTGCGCAGGGACTGCTGAAAGGTGTAGTCACTGCGCAGGGCAGCATAAAAAGGCAGACTGTCCGGATTGGACTGCGGGCAAGATACCAGTTTGTTGTAACTGCACGCAGGCCAAGCTGGAACAGACGGACCACAATGCCTTTGACGTGGAGTGTCCGGTGCGGCGAAAGTGGGACGTACTAGCCAGAAGCACCACAGCGTATTGCTGAGAGCACGCATGTAGTATATTGCATATACCCGCGAAATGGGGGACAGATATTAGCTATAAGCCTCAAACGGCAGCCACATCTGGCTGGAGTCTCTCTGCGAGAAACTCTAGTCAGATATTTATTTGCAGATGAATGGCATAGCATAATCAGTCTTCCTACCCTCGGTGATATCCATGATAAACCTTTATATCATGTTGGCGGTTCGTTCCATATCGTTTCTGTCTCAAATGTGATGTGGTATTGTCAGTGTTCAGTGTTGTAAAGGAGCTGGGCGTAAGTTTGCACGAAGTGTTAATTATAGAGAAAAGGCAATGTTGAGTAGCTATTTTTGAATAACAACTACAACATTCGCAAGGAATTTTAAAATGAGTGTATATGCAAACTTGCGCACAACACCCTTTTTAGAGGTAACAAAGCTTATGTTAACAATATTATGAAATTTAACTTACGCAAATATGTAAGTGTAATTGTTTTTTTTTTTATAAAAGCGCTGACAAAGTGTAAATCTCGCCCATGATAAATGTAATACTGTAATAACTGGTAAATGTATGCAAAATGTTATTGTTATAAAATAGTGTAATATGAATTGCTTACAATTTATTTTTTGGAAAGTTAAAAATAAAAACAAATAAAATATTGGCACACCGAATTGGGCACCAGATTTTGTCGGCGGCTCCCTTGTGTCCGACGCGTTACAGTGACGAGCTTCTAGACCACTTCGTATGCGGCGCGTCGAATCGCGAGGGACATCTCCGGCAGACCTTGGTTGCTCAATCTTAGTTTTAGAATTTTAGTATACAAAACCTCGCATTTAATGTGTAAAGTATAAATCAGAAATGTAAAAAATATTCGCAAGCCTGTAAATGTAAACAATAAATAAAATATAAAATTGTAAATAATGAAAAAAATGGAGAACAAAGACTCTGATTCTGTCAGGGGAATTCGCGGGCCGGGCCAATTAAGCGCCCGGACAAAAAAAAAAAAAAAAAAAAACCTTACCTAACCTAACCTAACCTAACCTAAGGTAATCTAGTTTTTACGTCATTTTTACACTGTTGGTAAAACTGACGTAAAAACTAGATTTTATTGTAGCCTGACATCGGGGTTACCTCCACTTATCGGATTATCCATTATTTACGACAGACCCTGTATATATACATATACATATTACACTCCGCGCTTGCGCATGGGGAAGACCGACATTTGTATGTCCGACGAAGTCAAAGTGCTTGGACTCAGCATTGATAAGGGGCTCACATTTAATCGGCACGTTGAAAGGGTATGCGTGAAAGGGATTGTAAGATAAAAGCAGCTAGCCAGGGCCGCGAGAGTTGGGTGGGGCCTACACCCGGAGGTAATAGACATAATATACAAGGCAGTGGTAGAGCCCACCATCCTATATGCAGCACCAGCATGGGCACCGGCCTCAGGTAAATTAGGAATTAAAAAAAGATAAGCTACGCTGCAGAGAGGCTTCGCTTTAAAAAAGATTAAGGCGAACGGTCTCCCTGACCTCAGCACTGGTGCTGGAAGGTATGCTACCTCTTGACCTCAGGGTACGCGAAGTCGCTTCCTTATATGAGGCCAGGAGGGGGTTGCCCCATCCGGTGTTGGGCGACAGGGAGATCGAGCGGATGACCTCTGTCCTGAAAGCAGACCATCCAGCTTCACAGACGGGGCTTGGGTTCGGACTGATAGATGGCGAGGAAGCACATCATACGATGTGCGCATCTTCACCGACAGGAGCAAGATTGACGGCATGGTCGGAGCTGCGCATTCCTTCTGGAATGGCGCGGTCGAGACAAAAACCGTCAAGCTTGCTCTTTCGTCGTACTGCACCGTCTATCAGGCCGGACTACTGGCTCTGTCCAGGGCAGTAGAAGAGGCGGGGAAGACGAAGGTAGCGAGAGTGGGCGTGTTTTGCGACTCCATGTCTGCACTCCAGGCCGTAACGCTGGACTCCTTCCACCCCCTGGCCGTTAAAACAAGATGCATCTTGAGAGAATGCACCAAAACTAATAATCAAGTAAAATTATTTTGGATTAAGGCGCACAGGGGGTTGGAGGGTAACGAGAGAGCTGACCAGCTGGCGAAGGCGGCAGCTTTGGGGTCGCGGGTACGTCCGCACTATGACCTGTGCCCAGTCTCATAAGAGAAACAACGATTGACGTGTGGGACCAGGAATACAGGAAGAGCGAGACCGGCGGCGTCACTAAGTTGTTTTTCCCCAATGCCAAAATGGCGTATAAAATTATAAAGAAAATCGAAATAGACATGTTTATCACACAGCTGCTGACAGGCCATGGAGAGTTCTCCGACTACTTGGAGCGATTCAAGTGTATGGAGGATCCTTCATGTGTTTGTCAGCAAGGTACAAGAGAGACTGTTTCTCATCTCCTGTTCGACTGTCCGGTCAATGCTAAGGAGAGGTTCGAGTTGCAGCAGCAACTGGGAGTCGAATTGGGGGCGGGAAATATTCATGAAATAATTATGAACAAGAAGGGGAGAAACATCTTATTGGAGTACGGGAAAAGACTGGTGGAAGTTGCAAATGAAAGAAACAAGACAAAAGATTCGGATGGTGGTGCGGGATAGGTTAGGTTAAATGGGGGACTCTATACATCCCTCAAAGGATTTTTAAATCCATTTAATTATATTAAATTTTATGTAAAATATTTATTGACAAAGGGACACTATACATCCTTGACCACATGTGATATTAGCAGTAAGTTTTAACTAATTATTGAATTTATTATTACTGGTTTTAATTTAGATGTAAGTTTTAAATGTATGACTGGGGGACATTAACATCCCCCGATATTCTTAGCATAAATTGACACGTGATATTAGCATTGTAAGTTTTAGCCAAGTGACTGGGTGACAATATACATCCCCAATATTATATATATTTAAAGTATTAAATAACAATTGTATAAAAATAAAAAAAGTATATATATCAATAAATATAAATTACTGTTAAAACTGGGGGATCCTTTACATCCCCCACAAAGTACAAGTCAAATAGTCATATTGTTTATGTAGTTAAGTTAAAGACGGAGGAATACCCTCAAGATTATTAAAACAATAAGGAACAAAATTGAAACAAAGTTCAATAAGGGCCCTGGGCCCTGGGTGGGTAAATTTCAGCTAGGGGTTATAGCAGCATAAAAAAAAAACCTAACCTAACCTAAAAAAAAAAAACCTAATCTTTTTGGACTTTGGGGAAAAAAAAAACCTAAACGCTGGGGAATGCGTTTAGGCATACCACCGGGTCCAGCGGTGTTCTCGTCGTCTGGGTGGCCCGGCGAGGGAGCTCTGGACGTCCGCACCGGGTCACAACGATGTGCCATGCGGCACTCTTCTCTGGAAGCGGGGGTGGCGTCCCCCCCTCCCTCTCCGCTTAAGGCACACTGAACACATAAGAGTGCCTTATAGTCCGGACCGTACGCGCGCGCGGCAGATCCCCCGATCGGCCTAACCTAACCTAACTAGTAAAAAAAAATTACCTACCTACCCTTTCAACATTCTCAACTATCAGAAGATGTTCGGAATCGTACCCCCCCCCCCCCAAAAGGCCGAAGAGAAAAAAGCCGGAAAAGTTAGAAAAAGTATTGAGGTCTTTGAAAACGGCAAGCCTGCGACCCCGACCAAGGTTCTCCCACAAAAGGCGGTGATCTCGGTGACTGTGCCCGCGGAGCAGAAGCTAAGGGCATTTAACATTAAGCCAACATCGGCTAGCTCTGCGAGACCACCACCGAGAGCAACATACCCCAACCGAGTTGCTGAGGCAAGAGCGAACCTAAACAAGGCTAAGCTCCACCTGAGCAACTCGAGGAACCTAAAGACTGACATCAAGGAAGGGGTAATCGCGGCTCTAGACAAATTGTATCAGCTTGTAAAGGAAGCAGAAGCTGAAAAGGGCCAAACTGAGGTTATCACAGCGAAAGAGGAGGGCCCTCTACACCCTCCTCCAAACACAGTCCCTCAGAATCTAATTTCGCGGTGGTAATCGCTATCGGTATCCGGCGTGACGTCAGGGATCAGGGCATCAAGATAGGCCTTACTAGTATCTTCTAAATTTTGTGTGTAAGAGTTGTTAATTTTAATATTTTAGAAAAAGTGCGGGTTGGAATTCCTAGTAGGCTTCAGCTTATGATGAAGGGATGACCACGGGCCTTCCCTGTCTAGTCTATTGGCAGCGTTTTTAAGCATATTACCTTTAGCTAATAAGAGGTAAAATTTCAGTGTTGTGAGTATGGTTTATTAGAAAATTGAAGACAAAAATAAAAAGTCATTTGTATATCGATAAAGTTTATATTTTATGAAGGTAATTTACTAACGTTTTTTAAACTTTTACTAACATTACAGAATAAGTGCCTTCATGTCAGGGTGTGGTATGGGTATAGTATGACATAATATGACATTGGGTTTTCATTTAGCTATTTGCATATGAAACTTCGATCTATAATATCTACCTAATACTATAAAGTATAAGTAGTAAACGGCGCGCGTCCAGCACGACGTCCTAGACGAGCGTGGGATGATAATGATGATAGTAAATAATGCCTGGTCTCACCTTTGAAATAATAATAGTATTTTGTATGTATAAAAGATGGATTCGTTTTTACGGAAAGGTTAACATGAATGACAATTGACAACGAATAAACTGTAAGACAAAACTAATTTTCGTCTCTGATATTTCCCCATTTTAAATAGTTATTCATCTCTTCGGCACGAAACGAAATTTAAGTAATACCTTTAAATTGGCAAATAACATATCCTTTATAATGTTATAAAGGAATCTTAAAATGTGTTCATTCCTTTTTAAATTTTGGGGAACTTGTTTATTTACTTGTTAATTCTAAGTTAAAATCATAAGAAAATGATCATTTGTTGCATACATTATTATTATATTGCAATAATTATATGTTTTAGGAGACTCGGGCTATGGCCAAAGAACTATTATGATGACACCTATTTGGATGCTCCGGCTGGCTCACCTGAAGAACACTACACCAAGTTTCATTGCGTGGCACGCAATACAGTAAAGCATACTATTGATGTTTTGAAGAATAGGTGGTGATGTCTCCTAGGCCACAGGGTCCTTCACTATAAGAAAGTGATCATTTGTTCCATACATAAATATTATATTGCAATAATTATATGTTTTTAGGAGACTCGGGCTATGGCCAAAGAACTATTATGATGACACCTATTTGGATGCTCCGGCTGGCTCACCTGAAGAACACTACACCAAATTTAATTGTGTGGCATGCTATACAGTAAGCATACTATGGGTGTTCTGAAGAATAGGTGATGATGTCTCCTAGGCCACAGTGTTTTTAATGTTTTCATTAAACTCTTGTTAAACTACTATTTGTTTTTATTTCCCTGTCTACATTTTGGTCATTGATTGATATAATCTATATTACAATCACAGTATTTATAAAAATAAGTACTAAAATACTTAACAATTAGTCTTTTATTATCTTTTAACCCAAGAAAGCAATATTTAAATAAATCACAGTATTTTGTAAACAAATTAAGCCTATGTTTATGAGTAAAATACTTCATTTTCAATAAATAAACACCAAGATGACCAATCTCTAAAATACATAACAATAATAATTTGTATGTTGTTGGTTGCCTGTCAGAACTTCAGTTATTATTTTGGAAAGCCTTGGCACCAGCATTACTGGTAAATTAAGAAAGAAGATGATTTCTCTTTATTTTTAAGCTATTTTTTGTTTACTATATTTTGAGCTATTTTGAAATTTGATGTCTATTCAAAATTGCGCGTAAGCTTTTTTTTATTTTAAAAAATAAGTTTAGGTTTAATTTAAGGAACTACATTATAATAGATAATAATTAATTATTGGAGACATATTTTAATTAAAAAAAAACATAAACATCATAATATGTTGAATTTTATTTTGTTATTATATTTTATTATAATGGCCACATCGGTCGTCGATTCCAATTTCAATTCAATCGTAAACACGATTTGTTCAAGAGTACCAATATACTCCAGATTGGAACTGGATTGAATTCGTATTGTTGTGAGATTGGAACTGCAGTCAAGAGTAGGCCGGCTGGTTCCTGCTACGGAGGCCATCCATAGTTTCATGTATTTAACATAAACAGAAAACGTTCTGTGAGAGAGGTTGTATAATATGGGAGTGATAAAGTAATTGTCAACTGCTAGGAGGTCGGGTCGGATACAGGGTTTTCAGTAATGGTGAAATAAAACAAATAATAATATAGATATATATATATATATAGTAACGTTTATTGTTAGTCGAACTCGTTTACTTCGAAGCGATATATGACTATACACTATACAGTGGTACAGGTTAATAAATAGTAGACGAGTGTCGGTCGCGCCATACACGTTTGATATTATGTACTGAGCTAATTTATAATTAAGACAAAAAATATATTATTTACACTAATAGATACACCTCAGTACTGCTTTTTATATTTTGTCTATATATTCTATTGAAAGTACAAAAATAATAGAAATAAAGTCACTGGATGTATAAAGCTAAATGCAGATAAATTTTCTAGCATGACACAAAATGTTGTCACTTGTTGTCGAACTAGCTACTTAAATAAAAATGGCAGTGTTACAAACTGAAAAGGTATTTGGCACATTTTTGAAAGTGCTTAACTGTAAATAGGTGAATCGAAGCTTAATATAAAATATAGTACAGGCACTAAACGCATGATAGGTTTGCATCGTGTGACGCCTGTGACCTATGACCTGTGACCTGTGACACCGACGTCACCGACGAGAGGCGGCTGTTGATTACATTAGTTCACTCTTACTCTATGTCACAATAAACACTATGAACGGTAACAAATTTAAAATTGAATATTTTTTTTATAACATGAAACAATTACACGACAGCGTACACATATAATAGCGTGCACATATCGTACTTATGGTAGTTCTATGATGTGTGTTCACACATCGACAACGCGCCAATTTCTTATATAAATTACAATATTATGTTTCTTCTTAGAAGATTCCATTAGAAAATATGTAAGCATATAGTTATTCATTCGGTTGTACACATCTGAAAATAATTAAAATGACTTTAGTAAATATTCAATTAGACCATTGTACATAGGTAATATTTGAGTTACTTAAGTACATGGCGACGCAGTTGCAAATAGGCTACGTGGCGAACTTGACATTACAATTAGAGCTCTCTAAGAAAAGGTACTCCCCTCGGTCGGTCGAGACAACCCATACTGCGATTCTGCCTCGGCAAGATGAGATAATATAATAGTGTGGGACTCTCTGCGCCGGGGTATATGGTATGGCGGACGCAGACTCTACCCACTAAACCCCAGCGGTGTTCTTCTCGACGTCAGGGTGACCCTGCGTGGAAGCTGTTGACGTCCGCACCAGGCCACAACGATGTGCCATCCGGCACTCCTCTCTGGAGGCGGGGGTTGAGCCCCTCCTCCTTCTCCGTTTAAATTTCAATGTTTCAGTACAAATCGGCAATTTCATACTATAACCCCTAATTTAAAACTGTGCCGCACTCACCTTATATCAACTTATATACTATTATTGTTGTAGATATTTTCTCAGTAGCCCCTCAGTCCTCTGAAAATAGACGAATCATAATTTAATATTAAATTAAAGAGTAAAAAAGAAAAAAAACACACTTTATTATTGAGTGGATAAACTAAGACATAAAAAATGATAATATCATTGTCAAGACGCGTAGTTTTGCTTGACTTCACTTGGGAATATTCCCTATAAAATAATTATTTTCTTTGTTATCTCAGATATTCATTAAAATCAAATAAAGTCAAGGGCAATTTTGTTCAGAATTAAATCCTTATAACTCTTAACGATTATTTGGATTACGATAAATATCATGTTTATAAAAACTCCTTCGCAAATCATGCATTATTTTAGAACAAATTTGATAAAAAAGATTATAGT
Source organism: Helleia helle (assembly GCA_963853865.1). Lineage (NCBI taxonomy): Eukaryota > Metazoa > Arthropoda > Insecta > Lepidoptera > Lycaenidae > Helleia > Helleia helle. Next base: position 152,929 of record OY971420.1, read on the forward strand.
GAGTTACCTAACCTTCAAATACGTGGGTAACACTGAAAATGTTTAGAACTGGCCAGTTAGAAACATTGAAAATGAAAACTTTTTTGAATTTCAATTTTAGAACTTTTTGGTAACCTAATGTAGTATATTGCATTCATTTGTCATTTGTTTTTGTGAATTGGCGGCAAATCTAAAACTCTTGTTACACGTGAAAATGAACATAGCGCGAGAAAATTTTCGGTCAATGATTTATTATGACTTTCGTTGTGGGCTTACTCAACAGCAAAGCCATGATAGGCTGCGATTAGCATTTTTTAATGAAGCCCCATCTCGTGCCACTATTTACAATTGGTTTAACGAGTTTAAGCGTGGACGTAGCAATCTCAGTGATGATCCGCGTAAGGGACGTCCTTTAACAGCGATTACTGAAGATAACATCAGTGCTGTGCGACGCATGATAGAGGAAGATAAGAGAGTGACCTATCAGCAGATACGGGCAAGCCTAGGCATTGGTATGAGTCAAGTTCAAAAAATATTACACGAACATTTAGGCGTCAGGAAGCTTTGTACCAGATGGATTCCCCATACTTTAACCGACGACCAGAAACGCCTCCGCATGGACTGGTGTCGCCAAATGTTAGATAAGTTCAACGGCGGTAACTCAAATGCTGTATTTGACATCATCACAGGTGATGAAAGCTGGATATATTGCTACGAACCCGAAACCAAAAGACAATCAGCTCAGTGGGTGTTTCCTTTCGAGGATGGGCCAACTAAGGTAAAGAAAGGAAGAAGTCAAGGAAAAAAGATGATTGCCTCATTCTTTGGTCGGAAAGGTCAGTTCGCTGACCTATAAGATGGAAGGACAGTTACTGCAGACAGGTATGTCAATCGCTGTTTGTCTGTTGTCTTGGAAAAAATTCGACAGCCGCGCCCTCGATGCAGGATCCTCCTTCACCACGACAATGCTTCAGCGCACTCCGCAAAACGGACTGTTGAATATTTGACTATGACAGGTGTCGAGATAATGAGTCATCCGCCTTACAGTCCTGACCTGGCGCCCTGCGACTTTCATTTATTCCCAAGAACTAAAGATAAAATTCGAGGTATTCGCTTTACGAGCCCTGAAGATGCGGTGAAAGCGTACGAAAATGCCATAGAAGAGACTCCTAAGGAAGAATGGGCCCACTGCTTTTCTCAGTGGTTCCATCGAATGCGACGATGTGTAGAAAGAAACGGAGATTACTTCGAAAAACAATAAAAGTATTGGCAACTTTCTACATTAAGCCGTTTTTCATTTTCTAATAATTTTTAGTGTTACCTAGGTACAATAAGGTAGAAATATTTTTTTTATAGAAGTGGGGGCAAACCGACAGTCGGTTCACCTAAGTATAGTTCAGGTAAGTGAATAGCGACATCCACAAACACCCGCTACACCAGAGGATCAGCAGGTACGTTGCCGGCCTTTTAGATGTGAGTATGCTCTTCTCTTGAAGGTCCCTAAGTCGTATCGGTTCGGAAACACCAAAGGTGGCAGCTGATTCCATATATTTGTGGTGCGAGGCAGGAAATGCCGTAAAAATTAAGATGTTGAGATTTCCGGACATCAAGATGGTGAGGGTGAAATTTGGAATTCTTAAGCGATGTCCGGTGGTGGAATTCTGCCGCAGGTATTAATCCGAACAATTCCTCAGAACACTCCCCGTGGTAGATGCGGTAGAAGATGCAGAGCGATCCGACATCTCTACGCAGCGCCAAGGAATCAAGCCGATTGGAGATAACATTGTCATCGACGATTCGAGCCGCCCAGCGTAGGACAATGTCAAATGGAAGGAGCTGATATTGGGGCGCTCCAGTCCAGACGTGAGACCAGTTATATTCCATGTGAGGCCGGATCTGCGCTGTGTATATTTGAAGGCGGTGTAAAGGCATGAAATACTACTTCGCCCTACTGAGCACGCCGAGTTTCTTAGAGGCTAGTTTAGCCTTTCCTTCCAAATGACCACGAAACTGCACATCTCTCGATATGTCGACGCCAAGTATCCCAATGCTGGCAGTAAGGGGAGTACCTACAAATCGTAGAGGAACGACGAAGGGTGATTTTTGGTGGTAAACGCGCAAACTTGTGTCTTGTTGGGGTTAAATTGGACCAGGTTAAGTCGTCCCCATTGTTTGCAGCATATCATTGATATGCAGAAGAAACAAGGTTGGAGATAGTACACAGCCTTGCGGAACACCAGCATTAACAGACTTGAGGTCCGAGCATACACCGTCGACAAACAAAAAAAACTGGTGATCCACTTACATACTTTCTCGGGAAGCCCATATGATGGTAGCTTCACTAGAAGTGCTTTATGCCACACCCGATCAAAGGCCTTCGCTATGTCCAAACTAACCGCCAGCGCTTCCCCCTTGCTCTCAACTGCCTCCGCCCATCGCTGCGTTAGGAATATTAGAAGATCACCAGCTGAACGATTCCCTTGAAAGCCATATTGGCGATCGCTAATAAGCTGGCGCTCCTCCAAATACCGCCGGAGCTGGCAGTTAATTATGGATTCCATGCGGCGCTGTGGAGGACTCGGCTCAGCACACCCTAGAGTACTGTTGTGGGATAGATGGGCCGCACAGCGTCACAATCTCGTGGCTGTGTTTGGAGGGGACCTTTCGCTTTCGAGTATGGTGCGCTGCATGTTCAAGAGTGATGAGGCCTGGCAGGCGTAGAAGTATTTCGTAGAAGGAGGCCGCGGAGCCTGACAGAGAGGAGACGCCACGTCCGTCCCGCTCCGTCGACGTAGGACAGGAGTGCGGAGGAGGCGCTACACGCACCTCCTGCCTCCTGTCTAACGGGACCTGGGGTAAGGTTGGGTACCTGCCCCGGTAGAGAAGTTCCGACGTCCCCGGGGGTGCTCCAGGTTGTCGGAGTTTCCCCATACTAGGAAGAAGACCGATTAGTCCTTTTGAGGGAACCGGCCGGTCGCGGGGTGTGTTCTGTGTTAGAAAGATCCGGGACACTCCCCTTCAAGCGGCTGAAGGCAACTCAATCTTCCTCAATAAACGAACTATTCAACACAAAAAATATGATTGTTCAATTCGAACTAGTATTAGGTATCTGAGATTAGTGCGTTCAACCATAGAAACACAAAAACTCAACGAGATAAAATATAAAACTACCTATACAGATAGATACAGGTCAAGCTAATTAAAAAGCGTGTTACGAATTCGACTGCTTTCGATTTGCCACGTTTTTGGCCTAGCTGCAGGGCTACTCTGTAACGATATTTTTGAAACTCGAAATCAAATTCATGTAGTGAAATTTGATTTTTCTCAAATTTTATCTTGTACTTATAAAGCATAAATGTCATCACAGAATAGCAGCGCCAGAAGCTACAGTTATATTTAAATAATTCTAGTTCAAGATGCTATAATTTGTTTCATACGATAAATACATACCTTCCTGCGGTTAATAGTAGACGTAGGAGTTAATAAAACTAAAGAAGGACGGCATAAAGGCAATACAGAGGGCGCCGGGGGCGGGCCGGTCGATCGAGTTGAAATGGAAGTCAGGAGGAGGGGACTCGAATACTTCGATCTCTTCGAAAAAGGGATACACGTCGGGGAACATCAAGCTATAAGATCCGTGGCAGCGTGAAACGAGATAATTCAGTTAGTAGTATGCGCGCAGTATGTAGTTAAAGAAGGTACTTATAATAATATATGTGATGGGATGGCGACTGCGGGTACTCACTCCTTGCAGCGCTGCGCGTTCCGGCCGGCGACGGCGGCGCCGCCGAGGTTGATGCTGCGGTCGCTGTTGAATTCCACCTGCTCGATGCACCCGTTCAGGCCGGGATACCGGTACGTGTTCCGCTTTTCCGGAATACCACCTGAATAACCACAGTGTAACCAAGGAGAACAGTATTGGGTAGTAGTTGGTACGCCTCTGCGCCAGCCGAAAGAAGGTCGGCGTTTTAGCTTTACAGACTCTCAAAGGCTATCATCATGCAGGCGTCCTCACGATGGTTCCTTTACATATCTGCTAGCGATGGTGACGTGGTCAGGGGTACAGGGACACATTTTAGAAAATCTTTTTAACTTATTTTACTTATCACCCCGCCCTGGTCCGGTTTGAACTCTGACCTCTCACTTACGAGGCCGCGTCCTTATCCAACTAGACCATCGTCGCGCACGTGAATAAACAAAACTAATATTATACTCGATAACTCTACATCACTTTTTCGTTGGGATGTATCACTTACCGATATATATGTTCGAGTCGGCGTTCATGACACTTGAAATGCCGTTGGTGATGGCCGTCCTCGTTTGTCCGTCCACCATCAGCTCCACGTGGTTACCGTCATACAGCTTGGCAGCAACCTGAAGGTTGACATTTAATTTAATTTGAGTATATGGAAACGGAGCGCTCGTCGCAGAGCCGGCACTACTCCCACAGATATATTATATTTTTTTGAAGTGAAACTTCTTTGCACGCATTAGGGTAACATTTTTATTATATGGTAAAGTAGGTTAAATTTTTTATAATATATTTTTATATATTTGAGGGTAATATTCACAAAAAATGCAACGTCTTTGTCCAAGAAGGGGGAGAGTGTGATTGAGAAAGGACGAACGTAGCATGAATCGCAAGTCTCAGAAATTTATAGCTTTAGTATAAGTATAAACAAGATTTAAAAATTAGTTTGCCATAGAAGTTTCACTTCTGTTATGTGTATGCTATGCTATGCTGTCCCACTGCTGGGCAAAGGCCTCCCCCAAGCTCTTCCATATATCACGATCCTTCGCCACCGCCGGCCAGCCAGCCTGGTATGAGTCTAGGTTATCAAGCCATCATTTTCGGGGCCGGCCTCGGCGACGTCGTCCATCTTCTGGCACCCTAAATGTGGTGGTATTTTCCCAGCGGTTGAAGTGCATTCGGCTGACCTGCCCAGTCCCATTTCAACTTAGCAGCTTTGATGCCCACGTCGGTTATGCCCGTTAATGAGCGCAGTTTCGCACTCTATCTGTTATTTTTACGCCCAAGATACTGCGATCCATAGCTCTTTGGCACAGCCCGAGATGGAACTTCTGCGATTCGGTCAGTGACTAGGTCTGATCATCGTAGGTAAGGAAGGGGACCCCACCATTGTTCAGGCCTTGATGTAGCATCGGGGCTTAGTAGCCTAGGTTGAGCCCAGTGCCTTGGGCGAAGCTAATTGAGCCGAGGGGGCTCTTTGTACCCCTCTTATATGGAGAGGGGACAAAAGATCAGGGGGCATGGGACGATGACGGGAACCTCACCCCATTGTACTGTCTCGACGTTGGGAGGGGTTGTTCTGTGGTACGAGACAACCACTTTGTGGAGGTGGCGTCGGTCCCTTGGGGGACTGACTAGCCGTCGAGGTGCCCTGTTTGCTCATTTGATCCGGGGCACCCAAACAAAGGCGGCATTGGTGGCACTCGCCGGGTTTTAGTGGGTAGAGCTGTGTCCACTTAACAGCTTTCGGGCGCAGCGAGTCCCACATACCCGCGTGGGGAAACCCACTCCCCTCATAGGTCTCCCTTCATTACTCTCTACATGGACTGGCTTTTCCAGGCGTTTTGCAATGCGGCGATCGATTTCTCTGTTTTGTCTGTTTTCGAAAAAAACTAACTGGCCCAAATAGAAATAGGGCTGGAAATACATGATGTCATATGAAATTCATGTATCTTCATGTATCTACACTAGATAATATATCAGTATCGTTTATTGATTATGTGTAGTAATGGAGGTCGCGATCCAGGCAGACTCACCCGATGTCGCTCGCCGTCAACCACCGGGACCTCTTCGACGGCGACCGTGTTGGAGCCACTGCCCGTGTCCCACTCCATCACCACCACTCCTCTCTCCACTGGAACGATACGAACACGTCAGTACTGTCGTGCGTTTGGTATAAAACTTTATTTAATATACTGTAGATTGGCAAAAATTTTTCGTGTTGTAGACCATTTTGTTTTACAGTATAGATACATAACCAATCTACGAGTAAACAAAATGTATAAGCATGAGTGGAAGGCGATCAACCTCTGAGCATGAGGAAGTCTCCGACGTCGGTGGTGTGTGCCTCGGTTTGGTACATGAGCACGCCGTCACCAGAGGTGTGGAATGCTAGCGCCACCAGCGCCGGTTCGCTCTGCAGCTGGTCGTACCGGAGGTAACTTTCGGGCAGCTCCAGATATCCGTCGCCATTGAAACCCACGCTCTGCAGCAGTTCTAGTCCTGTAAATTGTATCAATCGTGATCTTTTTACATGTGTCCCATATACCGCAAAACATAAACGTTCGGCGTACGTTGCCACCGGCCTGTCGTGTTCGGTGACACGGTACTGGCCACTGGGTACATACGTCTGATGCAGTTGGCGCCCGTGTAGCCGAGCGGGCAGTCGCAGGTGTAGTTCGCGGCACTGGTGCGGTCAGGCCGGCAGGTGCCACCGTTCTTGCAAGGCGCGGCCAGGCACGGGTCTCGTGCGGGCCGTGCCACGTTGGACAGCGGCACGCGAGTCTCACAGTACAGCCCCGTGAAGCCCGGAGGGCACGTGCACGCGCTCGCCTCGGCGTTCACGCAGTAACCGTTGTTGCGGCACTGCGAGCACACGCTGTCCGTCTGCACATACCACAAAAATGCCACACCATTACCACAAATTCTGGGTTTAACAGCATTTATTTATTTACCTATTTATTTATTTATTTATTCACATCACAATCACATAATATAATAAAACTTATAACTATGATAATTACAAACATCGATTAGATTTTATCAATAAATTATTAGCAAAAAAAAGTTAAATTATAATCTTAAATAACAAAAAATAACATTAAGTACCAAAAATTTAGATATTATATATACGGATTCAATTTGTCAGGGCTGTCTGAGCGTACCGTACGACCTCATACGAGGTTATGTGTGTACTGGTGGGCTCAGCGCCTGGGACCTAGTTGAAAGGGCCCTAGCAACGACGTGGAGATGGCGAGGAGAGGAGGAGGAGGACGCTGGCGGAGAGCCCAGCATGGGCTTAGGCAATGAGGTTGGCGAGCACATGTCGCTCCCTGCGGTCATCCGAGCGATCACCGTCAGTGAGAGCCGCATGGCATGCGGTCCTCTCTTTCTGCGAGGTAGTGATGTCGCAGGTGGAGGTCGAGCGGTTGAGGGAGCACGGCGGCGACAGGCGGTTGATTGGTGGATCCGTCGGGCGCGCGTGAGTTTTGAGCTATGCGTTTCCTTTTTAATCATAGACAATTATAGTCTGCTGTATGTATAGAAAATAAATAAGGACCGCTTACATAATCACCATTAGGAACCCCCCACCCCCATGTCATCAAAAATAAGCAAATCAAAGACCCTCAACCCCTACAGTGCTTACGTAATACTTGAATGGCATCCGCAAACATGCCGGATGCACTGAAGAGCCTGGGAAATCCCAGCAGCATCCTAAAGAGGTTGTTGTAAAGAACTATTAATTAATAATTTTTAATTTCCATTAACAGCCTTTGTAGTTCTAACAGCACGCGGCCGCCCCGATCTTTTCTGGTCTTCGGCAGACGAAGTGTTATTGTATCTGTTGATAGTACGATATACGAACAAACGGCTGATACCAAGCTTTTGAATTGTCTGGAATGTGACCGACGGCTCCATACCCACTTTGTGCAAGGCGATCACTGCAATCCTATTTTCAAATTCCCATTCCATAATGTAATTTGATAATGAACACGAAAAAGTATGTAAAATGGCGCAAAATTGAAGAAGTTTTTATACGTGTTCCTTCAAAATTCAAAATAAATAAACAAGCTTCTATCTAAACTTTCGTATTTCAACACTGCTTTTAGCCCAACTTTGGGCGTAAATAAATAGTATACTGAGTACGAAAGCTCAAAAATAAAGCCCGTACAGATATAGTTTAGTTATTCAAAAGATAAAATTAATTTATTTTAAAAAGATACACTTATTAGTTTTTCTATAATAACTGTTTTGCTAAAAGGACATTTTCGGAATGAATCATTGTGCATTTCATTCTAGCACGCATGTTCGCGCACTATGTCGGGTGAGATAGCAATCATTTTGTTAGAGTTCACGCCGTCGACTAGTTCAACCTTAAGGGTATAAAAATCGCTTTATCAATATTAATTTTATACTTGGCGGCCGACCGTCACGCGACATGCAACACACAGACGAAAAAGTTAGAGACGATATAATAAAAGTTTCACTTTAAAAGTTGAAAAAAAAGAAAAGTTTTTATGTAACAGTATTTATGGCTAGACTAGCTAGACACACGTACCTCGGGTATGTCGCCGCGCTCGAAGTTGGCGCACTCTTGTATGTTTGCGGAGAGTATGCTCGCGTTTGTAAGGTCCAGGTGACCTTCGTGCAGGGAGACCTGTTCAAACGAAGCTTTAGTGGTGGATCTACTCAATTGTTGACCAATTGTGGCTTTATTTATTACGAGTGCGATGACTTACGTCTTTGATGCAGCCGAGAAAGCCACCCGTGACACCGGTGTTGTTGTTCAGCACGATCGAGTCCTCCACGCCACCGATGTACATCGCCGTTTGCAAGTTTAGATCCTGTCAAAAATAGATATTGTATGATGAATATTTTGTATAATCTTATGTTAGTAAATATGGCGGCACTCGCATGGGCTGCTAACTGATAAGCGAACCTCCTTTGGCGAGGCGAGTCGGGCCTCATAGCTCTCGAACATGTCTATCTTGAGGGATACCACGGGACCGACGCGAGCTATATGTATGTCCGTCCATTCGTTGGCAGGGAGCGTCTTGTTGCTTGTTAGAATGATCGGCTCGTAACCTGTAAACACATAGCCGATGAAGTATCCGGTATAACGTACTCCTAGCATCACATATTTAGTATTGTGTTGCGTGCGAGTTGCGTCGTACCGTCTCCAAGGTGGTAGCGGAACTCGACGCGGGAGTCATGTACGGCGAGTGAGGTGAATCCACCGTAGCCACGTGGCGACTGCGCGCAATACATGATAATGCCGTCGGCGACAGGCGCGCGCGCCTTGATCTTCATCGACATCCTCAGGTACCGCGACGTCGTCGGCGCCTTGATCGCCAGGTAGGCGCTGCCCGTGAATGCGGGATACGCGATGCTCTGTTTGATGTCACAGCTGTAAATGAAATTATAATTACAATGTGTGTAACTATGTATAGAAGATGTTCACGGTGACAGTTTGGCGGTCAAGGCCGCAACCATGGACCAAATCCACGGTCACAATGTTCTATAACGTTAAAGATGGAATATTCGTCTGGCACGCGACAGACATACACGAAGCGTCAATGAGAGCGCTTGTAAATATAATAATATATAAAGTGAGTTTACTTTTTGCCAGTGAAGGTGACTGGGCAGGCGCACTTGTACCCGTCGGCGGTGTCGCTGCAGCGGCCCGGACCGCACAGGCCCGGGCGGCAGGCCTCGCCGGCGCGGTCGCAGTTAAGGCCAGCGAACCCGGCGGAGCAAAGGCACATGTAGCCGCGCTCGTTTCTCGCCTCCTACGTAACACACACACATATTGAAAGACACACAACACACACAATATGGCGCGAGCGTCACGGCGACCGGCGGGTCAGCGTCATCGCCCCTGCTCTCACCTGACACACGCCGCTATTGAGGCACAGGTTCGGCGCGCACGAGTCGCAGTCCTGCACGTTCTCCGACTGGATGCTCTCGGCTATTATGTTCTTCTCCTCCTTACCCAATATCAACATGCTCACGCAGCCGATGAAACTGTAATCAAAGAGTTTATTTATTTATTTATGGATTACCAACAGTTGTTACAATTTCGTAAACACAAATATGAAAATACAAAAAATACACAATATAATTGCACAACTACTTACTGATAACCACAGCATGCATCAAACAAATACGGAATGAACAAGAAAAAAATGTGTTCTGAAATTACTCCTTGTGAGCATTTCAGAACACATTTTATAAAATTAAAAAAAAAGTAAATTGATATTAATATACAAATAAAATAATATCAATTTACTCGTTTCTATTTGCAGTTATAGACTTCTTAAACTATATATTGAATCGTGGAAGACGTCACATTCACTGGAAAACCTATTATAGAGTTTACAAAGACGTGGAACCGTAGAACTCTGACCCAAAACCGTTCTACGAAAGGGTACCATAAACAAAGATTTAATATATTTTCGTGGATATCTGCATGGATGGATGGTTAAAATATATTGTGACGCCTAACGATAATTGGGAACCAGATCAGACAGCACATGGCTGCGTGCAACACCGCAGCGGGTATTGTTCCCCTCGGCGATGATGCCACGGAGAAGAAAGGTGTACAATATTCAAGGCACCGAGAAGAGACCCTATTGTAGTCACCACTAAATGCACGGAGATCTGGTTGGACGACAGGATCCTAGAACAAGCCAAGATCCTGATACTTATTTGTTGGATTAATTTATTCATTAGGCATATTTTAACTATCTTTTTATTACCTATACTTAGGATAACTTAATTTTTGTTTAAATCTTGATTTCACTTAGCCGTGGGGGACATTTATTAACCTTTGGGATAAGTATATTATATATCTTTTTCATGTTTTTTTATTAAATTACGTAAATTATCATACTTAGGCAGATAGTAATTTATATAAGAGATAAAATGCCTCGAAGGATTAATAACAATAAACAAATTAATTAATATACATTAACACGGGCGAAGCCGCGGGCAAAAGGTAGTAATACGCCTAAGTATAGTACTAACGTTATCATAACAAGGGGACATCCTCGGACGAATCACCTGGTGTAGGGCTGAGTCTCAACAGATCGCAGCACGACGCTGCTCTGCCGAGCACAACACCCCGTCTGGTAGGTAAGTCGTCTACAGACTATTCCGAGCCCGACATCGATCAGAGTTAATTCGGAAACTTCGAAGCCGTGATCCACTTAAGCACCGATCGTAGCGTTCCAAATGTTCTTCGATGTCGCACCTTACGAGTAAAGCGCGACTAATGAAGTTACATTGCTTAGAGCCTCCCGGCTCTCGGGGCTCTACAGTGAGTAAATCCTTGCCGGATTTGGCTAGGCTGATTTCCGCCATATAGGCGTTCAGACAAAATCCCGCGAATGGTAGCTTCGCATCACCGGCCGTTCGGCGATATGAATGTCCCAATATTTCTTTTTCTTATCTCATATTATTATGACGGAGGATGTGTGGTGTGCGCACATGAGTAAATAAACGGACAGAGGGAAAGCTTCATACAACCGCGCGAATCGATTGCACTACTACAAACGACCTTACGCATGTGTGCGTTAGCACTCGTGGCTTGTCACGTACGAGTAGAAACCGGTTGAAACCGGTTCGACGAGTGCTCGAACGCAGGGATGTGAGTGCACGTGTTAAGTTGCGTTGTATATATTTTGATATTTTTTTCGCTTTGCGGGTATATCGAATTATTATCATCTTTCTTAAATTTTTGTTAATTAAGTATACTGTACTGTGTGTATGAACAATAACAGAGCAAATAAAAAAGAATCATATTTTATAACATTGTTCTTAAATTATTGTTGATAATTAAAGGTAAAAAGTGTCAATATTGTATACTGTACTGTATGTATGAACAATAATAGAGCAAATATAACAAATCATATTTTAGCTATCCAAAAGATTTCAATAGGTAAGCTGTATCTTATTATTTTATTTCTACTAATTATTATTACTTTTGTTCACTAAGTTTTTATGGATGTGCTTAAACTCTTGTTAGGGAAACATTGACCCGACATTAAATCTTAAATCTTAGCTAAACTTTACAGTAAAAATACAATAATTATAGGTACAGAATACGTAATTAGGAGACGATTCCTGTTCGGAAAAAAAATATTATAATAGTTATGATAAAACTGATATGCAACGAGAGTGCTTTCCATTAGAATTTACTACTCTATTAAAAGGTACAACAGATTATTGCAATAAAAAAATATAAACGCAAAATATTTAGAAAAAATATTTTGTAATAAAGATAGAATATTTACAGAGATTACTACGCAATAAAAAAATCGTTTTGTACGTTTAATTTTATCCACCTGTGACAATCCTACCATAATAGGTAACAATTTTACGCGTTGTATGGAAGCTTTGTCTCTGTCCGTTTACTTACTCATGTGGTGTGCGTGTGTGCGTGTGTGCATACCCGGAAGACGGCGGGTAGCGGCGGGGGGCGTGTCCGACGAAGAGCGGCGCGTGCAGGTCGAGCACGCCGTACTGCTGCGGCGACTCCGCCACGAACGGCCCCGTGTTATCCACGTCCATAGTCACTGCGAACAGGACACATTTAGCAGTGTTTCATGTTTACAATTAAAATATCGTGGGGCTTCAATTTGAGATATATATAATTTCTTTAGACATACTTTTTAGAATCTTTAGTAGAATTATGATGATTTAGTTGACTAAATGTTCTTGAGAACAAAATAACAAAAACAGACTTATTATAATGAAACAATTTTTTACGGATTTTATCGCATACCTTACATCTGGCTATATGTTGTGGAATAGTTTTTTCTATAAGCAAGTAAGTAGATGGAATGGCCATGGGCTCACCAGTATCCCCTGTTGTTGCCGACATATTTATGGAGGACTTCGAGGAGACTGCTCTGCAAACTTCGCCCATAACACTCAGGTTCTACAAGCGGTAGGTAGATGATACTTTCACAATATTACCATCTGACAAAGTAACCATATTCTTAGATCATCTTATTTTTTTTATGTTAGTTGGATAGGCAAACTGGCAAACGTGCCACCTGATGGTAAGTGGCCGCCGTCGCCCATGAACAAACTAGTTTACCTGGAACGAGCCCAGGCAACTAATTTATGTGTCATCTATCCTGAGACATAAGATGTTAAGTCTCGGTGCCAGTAATTACACTGCCTGTCTTGCCCTTCTCTCCGAGACACAGCAAAGCTGTTTCACGGGAGAAACAAGCAAGATGGTGGTACCCATGCAGCCGGGAGCGCGGCACAGCGCTTCCCTCCCACCGGTTACTTCCCTCCCACCGGAGGGATTAATTCCATTAATTCAAAAATTCTATTCATAATGGAATTAGAAGCAAATAATTATCTAGCCTTCTTAGATGTATTAGTGATCCGTAATCCCAACAATACCTTAAGCCATACAGTGTATAATAGGAAGCATACCCATACGGATAAGTACCTAAACGGCGAATCTCACCACCATCAAACACAGTTAGCTACCGTGGGTAAATCTTTGTTTCAGAGAGCACAAGGGATCTGTGATGAGCAACACCTGGCAACCGAGCTTCAACACGTTAAGCAAGTACTGCGAGACAACAAGCTTCGGGTGCCGCGTCTTCATCACCGTGACCGCGTGAAAGCAGCCACTGTTGAGCGAGTACCTGCTGTGCTACCATTTATGAAAGGAGTCACTGACAAGATTGGCTACATCCTAAAGCGAGCTTCTATCAAAACCTTTTTCAAGCCGCCAAAAAAGATAGATCAATTCTCACCATTTGTCAAGTGTCATATACCCTTACAATATGCAGGAGTATACAAGCTTGATTGTGATTGTGGCCTTTCTTATATAGGCCAAACTAAAATATCTATTAAAACTCGCGTCAAAGAACATATAGCTGATTTAAAACACCGTCGCTACACTAAGTCTGCCATCTGTGAACATAGTCTTGACAAAGCTCGCCATTATACCAGATTTGATAAAGCACAAGTCTTCGCAAAAGAACACCGATTCCAACCAACATCCTAATTTTAATAGAGAAGATGGCTGGCTCTTACCATCTGCTTGGGATCTCATTATTAATATTATCAATTTAATAATGGGATTATTATCAAAATCCAAGCATAATATGTCACCGATTAAAGATACAGTTAGCACTTTCTAGTTTCTGCGTAGATAGGACTAACAAAAATATTCTTTTAATGAATTACTATTAATGAATAAATATCTTAGGGTAGTTTCGAATAGCATTGTAACATTAAGACGTATGACACCTCAGTCCTCCCGTGACCGTGGTTGCTGTAAAGTATCCGAAACGTCGGGCTTGTAAAAATCTTAATAAACCGCGATAAAATCCGTAAAATTGTTTCATTTATAATGAGTGAAATTCGCGTAAACATTAGAAGACTTAGACTAATAGTGATAAAAGACTAAGTAGACGAGAAAAGGATGAATAGTAGGTAGTACCTTTGGACTCGCTTCTGCTGATGCGTATGGTATGCCAGGCGTTAAGCTGCAAGGGCCGGTCGCCCACAGTGATGAGCGGCTGCGCGGTGTAGCTCAGGGTGAATTGCGGCACTCCATCGACCAGCTGCAGCAGCAGGTAATCACCGGTACCATCTTCGTTTTCACTGTTGTACAGTAGTACTCCGCTGTCTTCTAAAATATAAAATTACAATATCGGTAACAAAACGTCGACTTGCTTCACTCAGAATCAGTGTCGAATTGAAAAGCGTACTGACCAACGGGTTTGAACGAAATTTCGATGTCGAATTTGGAGTAGGCGTCCCTGAGGGTGGGGATGGCGATCCAACCGTCTCCGTTGAACCGGGGGATGACGCCGAGCACACGCAGTGTGGTGCGTGCCTCGACATGCGCACGCTCGTTGGTGACGCTACACACGTACACGCCCGCGTCCGCCTCCGACACGCGCCCCAGATGCAGCACCGCCTTGACACACAGACACACACTCTCAATCCTCGCCACTCAATCTACCTATTTATTGATGTCGAACATAGTACCGTGGTCTCGATTGACTTTATGGTACGCGGCACGACGCTGTCATTTGTCAGACTCGTCCGTTGACATGTAGATGGGGTAATTTGCTCGTCTGTCGTTGGTGTTCAACGTCGGCAGATTTATACGCCAAAAATCCATTTGTTGTCGGTTTTTGTGTCACGGATTAAAGGGTTTCAGCGCGAACGTTTGGATAACAGACGTGTGGACGCACGTCGACAGATGCATCTACATACGTCAGCGGACGCAACTTCCGACGCCTGCCGATGTAAATGAATAAATGTCTTCCTCTCATCATGTTTTATAACATTTAATATAGATCGGTTACAAATGTGTATCTTTTGCTGTTGCCTAGTCATCGTTGCGCAACATTATCGACGATCTGTCTTTTGAATTGATTTGCTCGCTAATTGCTACGTGGGTAACACTGAAAATGTTTAGAACAGGCCAGTTAGAAACATTGAAAATGAAAATTTTTTTTGAATTTCAATTTTAGAACTCTTTGGTAACCTAATGCATTCATTTGTCATTTGTTTTTGTGAATTGGCGGCAAATCTAAAACTCTTGTTACACGTGAAAATAAACATAACGCGAGAAAATTTTCGGTCAATGATTTATTATGACTTTCGTCTTGGGCTTACTCAACAACAAAGCTATGATAGGCTGCGATTAGCATTTTTTAATGAAGCCCCATCTCGTGCCACTATTTACAATTGGTTTAACGAGTTTAAGCGTGGACGTAGCAATCTCAGTGATGATCCGCGTGAGGAACGTCCTTTAACAGCGACTACTGAAGATAACATCAGTGCTGTGCGACGCATGATAGAGGAAGATAAGAGAGTGACCTATCAGCAGATACGGGCAAGTCTAGGCATTGGTATGAATCAAGTTTAAAAAATATTACACGAACATTTAGGCGTCAGGAAGCTTTGTACCAGATGGATTCCCCATACTTTAACCGACGACCAGAAACGCCTCCGCATGGACTGGTGTCGCCAAATGTTAGATAAATTCAACGGCGGTAACGCAAATACTGTATTTGACATCATCACAGGTGATGAAAGCTGGATATATTGCTACGTACCCGAAACCAAAAGACAATCAGCTCAGTGGGTGTTTCCTTTCGAGGATCGGCCAACTAAGGTAAAGAAAGGAAGAAATCAAGGAAAAAAGATGATTGCCTCATTCTTTGGTCGGAAAGGTCAGTTCGCGACAGTTGTGCTATAAGATGGAAGGACAGTTACTGCAGACTGGTATGTCAATCGCTGTTTGTCTGTTGTCTTGGAAAAAAATCGACAGCAGCGCCCTCGATGCAGGATCCTCCTTCACCACGACAATGCTTCAGCGCACTCCGCAAAACGGACTGTTGAATATTTGACTATGGCAGGTGTCGAGATAATGAGTCATCCGCCTTACAGTCCTGACCTGGCGCCCTGCGACTTTCATTTATTCCCAAGAACTAAAGATAAAATTCGAGGTATTCGCTTTACGAGCCCTGAAGATGCGGTGAAAGCGTACGAAAATGCCATAGAAGAGACTCCTAAGGAAGAATGGGCCCACTGCTTTTCTCAATGGTTCCATCGAATGCGACGATGTGTAGAAAGAAACGGAGATTACTTCGAAAAACAATAAAAGTATTGGCAACTTTCTACATTAAGCCGTTTTTCATTTTCTAAACATTTTCAGTGTTACCTCGGTATAATCGCGGATTGTGTCGGTAGTTGTTCGTAGCTATTGTGAATAGATATTTTACGCTGAGACGTCAACGTCCGGGTACTCTACCTCGTTCGTCCTAATGTGCAGCGCTAGCGGGGAGTACTCTCTCTTCCACTCGACGGCGGTGGGCCCGTCTAGGTTGTGGTTGCACGGCAGCTGTACGATGTCACCGAGTCTCACCGTAATTGTCGTGTCCTTATCGGTCTCCGATGGATATATGGGCTCGTTGGGGCCTGCCGAGTATACAAATATTGGATAAATATACCCATACACAGTGTAGTCCAGTCGGGGTAGACATTTAAATAGAAAAAAATCCGGGGAGCGATTTTTTTTTTAACGCCTGAGTTGTTGGAAGTACTGAGCCTGAAGAAGAGTACTGAAGAAGTCGCCCCCCGGATTTTTTTCTATTTTAGGCTTGTTTTATGTCTGCCCCGACTGGACTAGTGAACGAAAAAACATATACACAATAATACAGCATACAGACAGAGACTTAAAAAAACCGGCCAAGTGCGAGTCGGACTATCGCACGAAGTGTTCCGTACCATTACATAATATAAAACATTAGACACTAACAAAAAAAATGGTTTATTTTGATTTTTTTTTATATTAGAATTGATTGAATGAAAGGTAAATTGCCCCACCATGGTTCAGGCCTTGTCGTGGCGGTGGGGCTCAGTAGCCTAGGGTCAAGGCCGAGGGGCTCTTTGTACCCCTCTTATAAGAAGAGGGGACAGAAGAGCAGGGGCAAGTGGTGAGGATGGGAACCTCACCCCATTGTACTGTCCTGACGTTGGGAGGAGTTGTTCTGTGGTGCGGGACAACCCCTCTGTGGAGGTGGCGTCGGTCCCTTGCGGGATTGACTAGCCGTCGAGGTGCCCTGTTTGTTTTCTAGGCGGCATTGGTGGCACTCGCCGGGTTTTAGTGGGTAGGGCTGCGTCCATTTACCAGTTGTCGGTCGCAGCGAGTCCTACATACCCGCGTGGGGAGACCCACTCCGCCGCGGGATGCCGAAGAAAAAAAAAAGGTAAATTGCGGTTTACGATTTGACGTATTAAAAAAAACCACTTACTAGATCTCGTTCAAATCAATTTTCGGTGGAAGTTTACATGGTAATGTACGTCATATATTTTTTTTAGTTTTATCTACACACTTTACCACTTTGGAAGTGTCTCGACCTTTTACTATGAGTGCCTATCAAATCCGTCACTATACCGACTGATTAATATTAAATCCAAAATACATACACACATATTATATATATATATATATATATATATATATATATATATATATGGCTGATGCAGTAATAATATTTAGACAATGTACTATCCAAAATATGATCGTTTTCTTCTCACGCATAACACAAGACGGCATTTTAATGCTGAATATTAAATTCTGTCAAGAACAAACGCGTGCGTATCGTATTCGTTCACAGGGACTTCAGATTAGAGTCCATTAGGGGCCACTTCAAAATGACGTCAGAACGTCACTTTGAAAAGGCACTCCTCCATCCAAATCCGCTCATCGTGAGCGCGGCAAACTATGCCCCAGACGACGTAAGTTCCAATTAGACATAGGTTACCTAAGCATGTTTTAATAGATCCAGCTGACGAAATCTCTCAGCTACTAATGCGCGACGCAAAAGCGCGACGCGAACGTCACAACATATACAGACACACACACGGTGCTAGGTACACCTGCACACCGCTTGGGCCTCGGGGTCGTAAGCGACGTCGAACCCTACACATGGAAACCACATCGATCCAGATCGATCGCGGAAGCTTAGGTTCGAATCCGATACGAGTAGACACAAACCCAGACCGCGCAAACAGCGCTAGCACTACGCTACCGCTAGATTGCTTGGGCACCGCGCATGACCCGCCTCCCTCTCCAGAGGGAGGGATGAGGGCCGGCCCTCATGATGATAGGTTAAATTCAACCGTAAAAGATTCGTCGACCGTATCGGATTTGACTAGTCCAAATCCTGCTCTCCCGAGCAGCGCGCGCGATGAACGGCGCCCCCTGCGGGACGCGGAGGGGAGCGTCCCCCTTTCGAATATTTCTTAAGTGAGCCATCTGCTCACTTATTGTACCGATTGAGCTTAAAGGCCATCAGGCCGAAAAGTCTAGCCCTTCCGAAAAAAGAAAAAAAAAATCGTATTCGTATCGAGAGAGCGACTGCGATCAAAGGGGCTAAATGGCTTCTTTTAGGTGTTTAATTTTTGGTGCGCTAGTGATATATCTACCTCTTTTATACGTATAATATCATCGCTTTATTTGTACTATTTTGATAAGTCATTTTTTATTATTTCAGTTTCTGAAAATAGCTGTATAGTAATATTAAATATTAATATAGTTATGCATGTAATATAATAATATGAAGTAATGTCGTGTACTCACTCGGAACAACCACTAGGTTGAAGTCTTCGTAGGAGCTGCGGGACTGCCTCAGGTCTTCTCCGATACATCTGTACACTCCTGCATCGTACTCTTGTACGTTGGGTATTATGAGGAGAGCGCCGTCTCCGTAAATCTGCAGACGTTTATATATAGACGTTTTAACATTTTAAAATCAATTATATTGATTACTACCACGAGAAACGCTTTGGTGCACTATCATTACAGTCAATATTAAGATTGTTTATATTCAAAGGTTTCCGATGACCTGCTGAATCTTGAAAGCTGAATGATATAAATGGTCGCAGGAATCCGCTGGATGCGGGCGGTACAGGACCGGCTTTGGGGAGATCCTTGGGGGAGGCTTACGACCATCAGTGTCCAAACAAGTCGTTTTGGCTGATGAATGAATGAGTATAAATAAGGTTTTCTTATTTAGTAACTGTTTTATTTTGCATCGCAATAATATTTCGATTATTTGTTACTAGCGGATTACTAAACATTTTGACTCACCCTGTGCTCGACGTACTGTTTGGTGTTGCCTACGTATCGCTCCCACTTCACGTGAATATCTTTCGACACCGCTCGGCACAGCACCTCCACTTTCCCTCCGACTCTGAACGTCTCTTGCGACTGACCAATGGATATAAGAGACGAAGGATTCGCATTGGCACCTATAATAAGAGTAAGCTATTTCAGACAGGCCCTGATTGATCAATAATTACTTTAAGCTGTCGGACCTCTTTTGGTCGCAAAGGTCTAATCAGATACACAAGTTGGTCGCGACAACATAGTACGTGCTATCATATTGTGTCTGTATCTTACCGACAGACACGGGAACCCTATACATCTGGAAACGTGTAAATGAGCTAGTAAAGATTAAGATGCCATGCATAATTCTAGCACAACCAATACCAAGCGTAGACGGGTTACACAAACACAAACGTGCAGAAGCAGTATTATAATATGCAAAAGAAATGTTAGACACACGCAAGGAAAGTTGTACAGTTTAATATCCAGCTATTTCACTGTGGACGTCACGCTAATTAAATCAAAGGTAAAAAACGGAACAATGTGAAGTTCAGCGCCCAGGGTCCCACAGACAAACAGGGCTGTATAACATTTTATTTACCGGAAGCCTTGGCATTTGGATCCGACTGAGTCCCCGAAGGACGTCTCTTTTTCCTATTACCACAGTCAGTTTCGTCACTATCGTCGGCACAGTCGGCCCGACCGTCGCACACTAGCGCTTCTTCGATGCAATTGCTGCCGTCATTGCAATAGAACTGTCGTTCCGAACAATAAAAACCTTCACGTAAAGTAAAAACAAACACCGTCATTAGTTAGGTATAGAAATGTATAAGCTAGTAGATCTGAGCATGCTCGGGGTTAATAGTAGCGTAATACCCACGAAGTGGCGTGCGCGTGCGCAGCGAAAACTGAAGAGACACTTAAAAGAGGACACGAGCGACTTAAACACCAACTACGAAACCAGAACCATTTGAACAGTTACAACTGGCACTGACCCTCAATGTGGAGAATGATGTAATTGCTAGTCTGCCTTCCCAGTCTGTCGCTTATGATACAGACATAGTAGCCGCTGTCCGACTTCTGCGCATTCCGGATGAATATGGAGCCGTCACTCTTGTGCGTGACGGAGCGCGGCAGAGCTTGACCATCTTTCCTCCACTGGATGTTAAGGCCGCGCTGCGTCACGTTGCAGCTGAGGTGCACGCCGGCCCCGGCATGCGCGTATTGCTCGTTATCGTGCGATACCGACGTCTCGCGGTCGGTCCCCTCTATGGACGGTCATTGTAACATGCAAAACTCATTCGACTCCAATCGGTTACTGTGTTCAGTGTATATTACTGTGATACTTTGATGGTGAGATGAGGTGAGGTGAGCGAAGAGCGCGCACAGTAGGTGTAATGAACAGGTGCAAAAGGTAGTGGTGCAGGAGGCACCGGTGAGAGGTTCGGTGGGAAGCGATGTGGTGGGTGTCGTGCTACGGCGGTGGTGTGGGGGACGCGTCACTCACCGCTCACGATGACCTCTGCGGAGTTGTGGGCCTCGCCGCCCGCCTGGCTCAGCGCCACACACTCGTAGCGCCCGGCGTCCTCTACCTCAATCTGACGGAATATCAGCGTGTTGTTGCGAGCCTCCACGCGTCTACGAGTTTAAAATAGGTATATTATAGTTATACTACATTCACATAGGCTACAAAGACAATTTCGAGTATATATCTGCTACAGCTAGTCTCTTATGTGATACTGACAAATATAAATGAAACCCAAGATTATTACGACCGAATATTGTCAAAAGTATTTCGTCTTTCTATTAAAACTCACAAATCAAACAATTTTTACGAATTTTATCGCGATTTATTAAGATGATAGAACGTATGACACCTCAGTCCTCCCGTGACCATGGTTACTGTAGAGTATCCGAAACGTCGGGCTTGTAAAAATCTTAATAAACCGCGATAAAATCCGTAAAATTTGTTTCATTATAATGAGTGAAATTCGCGTAAACATTAGAAAACAATATCACGAATCAAAGTTAAAAGTAGAAATGAAAACATGAACCAGAATATTTTTTTTTGTTAGTACCTGGAGAACGCTCTATTGACTGGTCTCCAATACACACTGATGATGTCGTCTCCGTCCACGACGCACTTCACCATGGTGGAGTCTCCCGGGCGGACGGTTTGAGTGGGCGGCTGCAGGGTTATCCGCGGCTCCGCGACAACCGAGAAGCTGGTTATGGCTGACAGCTGAGCCACTAGTGTTCGTTGGTTTATCAATATACATTCGTACGTCCCAGAATCTTTCTTGGTTGCCTATGAACATGAGGGATATATTTTGTAAATGATATTAAAGTAGGTAAACACAAAATACATTAATGGTATTTTTTTATAAAAGCGAGATTTAATTTAATTGTCCTAAAAGAAGAAAATAATCTTTTAATTAAATCAAACCAATAAATTTTATACAATATGTATTCACAATAATTTTATCATGGATTATGCCTACGGAGGAAACCATGTAAAAAACGCACTTTGCATCCTACCTCGAAGGTGGTAAGAAAGAGAACGTAGTGTTTATATATTCTTTGGAGTGCATTTCCTGCCTCGTACCACAACTATTTGGAACCAGATGACACCTACGGTATTTCTGAACCGATACGAGTTAGGGTACTTCAAGAAAAGAGCATACTCATATTTAAAAGGGCGGCAACGCATCTGCTAATGATGTAGCGGGTGTCTATGGACCAGGTGGTCCAACTGTCCGTTCTTCTATTTAAAAAAAATCGCTTTCTCACCGCTCTACTGCGAAAACGGTTAATTATACAGAAAAATTCAAATCTTCATTACAACGCCGTAATAAATGTGTATACACATATTTAGCTTAGTAATTCTCGCAGATTGGTTTTTGAAATGCCTAAATTGATTGGACTAAAAGGGTTTAGACTGCGTTTTCGTTGAAAGCTCCCAAATGACTTATTTTTGTTAGAAGACTCACGCTCTGTATTACGAGGTCGGTGCCAATCTGGCGCGCGTTGTCCTGCAGCGGCCGGCGGTCGGCTCTCCTCCATTGGACGCGATACTCGCCCGAAGCCTCGCACCTGCAACACGTCTTCGTCATCATGGCTCACTCACAGTACATCACGTCACAGTACGTCGTCGTGTCGTCCAATACTCACGTTATTTTGGTGGTCTTCCCTTCCGCTATTACCACGTTGTTTGGGTTATTAGAGTTAGGGGCAATAACTTCGTTGTCGATGTCGGGATATAATGAAGAATCTCTTTCTCCACTACCTTCGTCTGAAAATATTTTTAAATGTCAAATAGTAACTTCAAAAGCGACATAAACGACAGCCAAAACAGAGGCAAATCGGTTCGGTACGCACCTGTGTCGCCGAGGCCCACGTCGCCGCGCTCGAGGCGGATAGCGAACTGTTCTTCGATGGTGCCGGCGGACGAGGTGGCGGTGCACACGTAGTCTCCGTCGTCGTCGTCGGAGGCGCGCGGCACGAGCAGCACGGCTAGGCGCGGCGCGGGTGGCACCAGCACGCGGCGTTCGCGGCTCGCGATGGACACGAGCGGCTCGGGATAGCCGTCGGCACGGCACTCCACCTCGATGGGGTCGCCGACAAGTGCGCGTACGTAGTTGCCCGGCGTGATGGTGATCTCCGGCGGCGAGCGCACTTTCAGCGTGGCCGTGGCGCTGGCCACGCCCGCCTCGTTGGTCGCCGTGCACGTGTACTCGCCTTCGTCGTTCACTTCCATATTTTGGAATCTGCAGGTATGAAATCCTCACATAAATATCAACAGGACAGTGATTTACGAAGCCGGAACTTGAAGGAGTATTGTGAATAAGCACAAACCCTAGGAGGCGGTTGTTTTGTTGTATTTGGACGTGCGGCGACAGCGGCCTGCCCCCGCCCCTGCTCCACATGACGACGGGCGGCGGTATACCGCCGGTCACCTGGCACTGTAGGTTATATTGGCTGCCGAGAGACACCCAGTTCTCGCCCTGGGGATATATCTCCACGCTAGGTTTTTCGCGTCCTGTAAACATTTCATAATTTAATGTCCTACAATTTTTTCTAGTGATTTCTAAAAGTCGCAAGTTTGATCGATATTTTTAGTTTTTTTTAGTTTAGTTTTTTTGAACAAGTTATAACATAATATTATAAATAAAATAATGAAGTAATTGTTGCTGCAACTCCAACTTTCTATGAATTTTCACCCGTCTCCTTTAAGACTGTTCCGTAAGTTTGCCGTAGCTCAACGTGCTATGCTGGGTGTTTCTTTGACAGATAGGATTAGGAACGAAGACATCCGCCTGAGAACTAAGGTTATCCGATATCACGCAAAGAATAAGCTCATTGAAGTGGCAGTCGTCGGCAATCTCGTCACGAACATTCGGGCTGCGTGTGCGTTATCGCGCGGGCGGCGGTTCATCAAACGGTTTTAGCGCGCTAACATATCGCGCTTCGTGTTCAGACACTACTTAGTTCATTTTGGCCGTTGTTTTCGATCGGTCGAGACACATCCGGTGGCTGTGTAAAATGTAAAATGGAGTGGAGCGACGAAATTGTACTAAGTATATTATAATTATTATGGATTCAAAAAATGTGAATCACAAAAAAATAAGAAACTGGTGTTGTCAAATTGTTAGCATACATGTAGTAGTGAAGAAACTCGTCGTCCATAGTTCTCGTTTGAAAATGATTTTGGCCATCTTGAAACAAAAAACAATATTGGACGATAGTTCATGCAACATATGGAAGCCGCTAATGTGACCACAGCTTTTATCGCGATAACTTTTTAGTGTTCAAACGTACGAAGCTTCGGCTCGTATTACTTCGGGACGATACACGCAGATGCGGCAGTAGCAAAAGTAGAAGGATGGCCGATGGGCCAATAAGGTTCATGAGTGGAGGCCACGTTTAGGTAGACGAAGTGTTTGTCGGCCATTAGCGGTCGGACGATCTCCCCCACCATGGTTCAAGCCTTGACGTGGCGGTGGGGTTCAGTAGCCTAGGGTGAGCCCAGCGCCTTGGGCGAATTGAGTCAAGGGAGCTCTTTGTACCCTCTTATAAGAAGAGGGGAAAAATGTATTTTTACCACATATATTTTGTGTCAAAGTGGCATGCCATTCAACACGCATTCAATACAATAATAACACAAACAACAAATATGCATATTTTCAAAGATTTCAAATTTTGTCAATAACAAATGTTTTTAAATCTAATTGCGCATTTATAATGGACAATTCACACTGACTTAATATACCATACATTGTTTTGATATTATAATTTGACGGCGTATAACTTGTACTCACTCAACACCTCGACGTAGACGTAGTTGCGGACGACCGGAGCGCCGGCGACCACGCCATCGCATACGTAGTAGCCGCGGTCGCTCTCTTGCGCGTTCGTGATGATCAGCGTGTTCTCTCGCTGGCTGGTGCCCGGCCCAAACGTGTCTTGAGACTGTCAATCAAACGACAAGCGTAACGCCAACTGACGTACACATCAATTTCTAGTTTTGTGACATTAAACCGGGCGTACACTTACTCTTGACCATTTAACCAATGGCAATGGGTTTCCATGCGGATAGCATTCGATAGTTTTGCTTCCTCCGGTGGGTATCTCGATGCGGTCCTCGGACAGGGTGATGTTAGGAGCGTCGTTCGGAGATGGCGTGCTGATGGGGATGACCGTCAGCACCACGAGGACAGGGGTGATCTCGTACGAAGTAGCTTGACAGACGTACACACCCTGGTTCTGCATGAAAGCTCTGTCGACGTACAGCACCCCGTTGTCGGAATGAACGTTTGACGAGAACGGAGCTCCATCTTGCCTGTAATTAGGTGAGGGTTAATCGAGCCCCTTCAGAAAATGTGTATGTCCAGCGACGGTCAGGCGGGAGATGCGGCGGTGGACTCACCGGACCCACTCGATGGTACCGCCGGCGACGTTAGGCGAGGCGGTGCACACGATACGGATGTCCTGGCCCTCGCCAACGGCGGGCGCCGTGGCAGAAACGGTGAGCCGCTCGCGCGCCGGTGCCGACGGCCGCGGCTGGACCGTTATCATAGCCGTGCCGAAAGCTGATCCCGCGGCATTTGATGCTATACACCTGTTTACATGAACCATAACGTTAAATATTACTCAGAAACTCTGTAGCAGTTAGAATTTAGAGTAGAGTAGAAGTAGTAGAAGTTGAGCTGCAGACTATCTACGGTTCCACAGGTGGCGGATAGTGTAATAATAAAATGCTACAATTGTCCTATGACGATCTTGTGACGTAGCAAGCAACGCCGCTAGTAATAAGCAAGCAAGGCAAGTTGAGCAACTACCGTTCTGAGCGCCCCAATTATGTATATAAATAATAATTAAGTATGGAAGACTGCTGCACCGACAAGAGCAAGGCTCTTAAATAGAAAGAGAGAAGTTATAGTTCATAGATACAGGACGAGAACTTTATGTTGGCTGGATTTAGTTTGGTGTTACATAATTTTGTGCATTTGCGTTACATACGTGTAAGAAATCCTTACAGTGCATCTGTAAGGTTTTTTTTTTGTATTGATATTGTAAATAATATCATTTTGCGAAGTGAACACAAGTAGACATAAAATCCTAATTACAAATTATTAAAGGTAGCGGGAGTAAATAGGAAGAGCGGCGCGCTCTCCTTCCGTCTTACGCTGACAGGGCATGACTGCTTTAGCTGAGGGGAGTACCGCCGGGTTTTAGTGGGTAGAGCTACACCCATCTTACCATCACTCCGGGCGCACCGAGTCTCACATACCCGCCTGGAGTGTCCCCACTCCCCTTTAAAAAATACGACACCTGACGGACGACGGTTTTGGTGCTGTACCTAGTACCTAAGATTAACTTAGCTGACACCGACTCCAAAAGTAACAATAATGACGTGGTAAACGCAAAGTTTGTACATTATTAGAAGTACATAATGATTATTAGTTGTAGACACAAAAGTTAAAGAAACGTGATTATTTTATTACGTTTTATTTTTTGAAGTCGGCACTGTTGAGCTAATCCCCTCCTGTCTCACACCGCTCTCCAACCTATATACGCTTGAAAGCTCACCTGACCATTTCACTTGGTTCTGCTGATGGGAACTAATGTTTTAGCAGTGATATGTACTAATAAGGCAAGTCAGTATCCTCATACAGCTTTTTCCATAAAATGTCACAACTAACTAAATCAAATGCTTTTGACAAGTCCAAAAACACAGCAAACACGGGTGTATTCCTCGCAGTATAGTACTGCACAGTCTGGTTTTTTTTTTTTTTTTTTTTTATGACAGGCACGCTTTGCGTTACCCACCGCTGCCTTTTTCCCCTGCCAGAGGTCAGAGTCCTTATAGAGCTTCATTTAAAATGTATGTGCATTTTCTTTATTTATATTTTGAAGATATTTACTCTTCTTTTGATACAAACTTTTACAATACTATACATACATACTATACAATCTTATACTATACAATTTTACACTTAATCTTTTATAATAATAATATTAAACACTACTTTAAACAATATTGCTTAATCGGTTAGCAATTTTTATACATTGCTTCGTATCCTCATTTCCCACAATACATGATTTTATATACATAATATATTATAGCACATTTTACATTTGTCAAAGATTTTGTTTTGTTATACTATTAAGGGATGTAAATGTCCCTAGTCAATGTTTTTAATCACTATCGAATTTACTTTTTATTCATATTAATGTCTTTACTCTAGTTACAAATTTGGGGATGTAAAAGGTCCCCCTGTCAATTTTTATACCTAACAATACATATGTATATCGCTATTTACACCGTACCGATCAACAACTATACATAATATATTATTACATATAGAAAATAAATATATATATATATATATATATATACATGTATATTCTGGGCTAGGGGGTGTAAATGGTCCCTTAGCACACCCACACTTCCTCTTCCCCTATTCCGAACCTACTCCCCTATACCTTCTTCCTCTGTCTCTCTCATTCATCCTTCACCACATTCATCATACCATTTCATTCTTCTCTTTCATTCCAGGTGTAGCTTCCCACGTGATCTCCCGAGCTGGCACTGCGTCCCGTATCCTGCGTCACCTTATGGATTCCTGTTTTACATCTTAGCTGGTGCACAGTCTGGTTGAGGCATATAACAACCATTTTAGTGGAAAGGTTTGGTCTGAAACCAAACTGTGCATCGTTTAGTTTAATATGTACACAAGGCCGTTGCTCAAGCAGCCTGTCAAGTACCTTAGCGATGATAGTTGCCAGAGATATTGGCCTCTAATTAGACCTGTCACTTACATTTCCTGTGTTGTTTTTATATATGTAATACGTACCTACGTATTGTGAAAAACAAAACAGGGACTACTAATGTTTTTATCATATCATTTGGTAAATAATCACGATTTAAACAAAGTGAGAAAAACATAGCTAAGATTCGAGGCAGATGCACCCCTGCATACTGTGGGTGTTCCATATTTAAGTACCAGGTGACTTACCTCGAGTATTTTTTTAAGCACGGATCTTATTTCTGATGCAGTAATCAAAATTTATTTTTGATTGTGATTATCATTGTCCTGTAATGACAATGGTAATCATCAGCCATGTCTGACCTGAAGGTGGTTTCACCATAAAATGTCCCTTGAACATTTCAGCATTTGTTGTAGTTCACTTAAACCTTCTACGCTAGCTGGTAAGGCTGTCTTCGGACGGCTGAACCCTTCTTTGTTTTTCCAAAAGCTAGTAATATTTTTCTTATCATGTTCGTATCGTTTTCTTGGCACGACTTCAATTTAGCTTTGAAAATGCTTCTACTTTCACTCACTTTATTGTAAACAACCCTAGAACTCGGTTTAGTTATTTAACATTTTATAATTAAACACGGTTTGCGATACATAACCCAATTTTGGAACCAAAGACGAGCCTCGCTGTCCATCCACAAAATATGTACTTACATTTGTAATTATTATTATTACTTTGGTTACAGCTCAACATAGACATCCACTATTATATAATATAAGCTTCCTCTTTTGAATCGGGTATTGTCCACTATTTCATTGATTTAATTTTGTTTTTGCGATACCCTACAACTAATCCATGACTCACCTGTATTCTCCAGAATCTTCGACGAGGGCATTTTCGAGGACGAGTAGAGCGTCGTTGACGACGGCGGAGTAGGGCAGGGCGCGGTGGGCGGCGCGCTGCCAAGAGATCTTGGGCGCGGGGTTGCCGGCGCTGCTGCACACCAGCTCGACCCGGTCGCCCTCGTAGTACTCGCGCACCGGCGGACTGATAGACACCGTCGGCGGACTCATTTCGATTCCTGCTTGACGATTCGTCCGTTATAAATAAATAAATATTAATTTCCCTCGATTTCTCTGGGATGCAAGATCCCGGTTTCCTTATCATAGGACGTATACCCTTTTAAACAAAAAATAATTTTGAAAATCGGTCCACAATGGGCGAGAAATCGGTGTACATACATAAAAAAATACCGATCGAATTGAGAACCTTTTTGTTGAAGTTTGTAAAAAAATGAGAATTACACGCGTTTGTACGGTCGGTCCGTCGGTCTCACTGATTTGACAGTACACTATACCGTAGCGAGCTAAAATCTTGTATTAAGCGTTGAATAATGAATCATAACATGCCTCAAATTGCAGGGACTGACGTAAAATTACATATTCGGCGTTGAAGATATCTGCTTCAAAAATGGGTTCCAAGATTCCACCCAAACATATCATATACTTTGCAAGTTAATAAAAAGCTTGTAAAAATGAACATGTAATATTTTGGATAATAATGAAACACGTCTTAAGCCACTCGTATATTCGCAGACTGCATTACATAAGAATGTTGCAACTAACGGCGAATTATCTACCCTACAAATTACAATACAAATATTCACTGACGTCATACATTACAGAACACTGATAAATATTATACACGTTTGTTTGTAAAACACCAGCAACCTCACAATACATTAACAACGATGATTGTTCTCCGACGTTTTAAGTGGGGTGGGGTGGGGGCACAATGATATATTTCTTACCTTTTGCGTAAAACACCCAATCGGGAACAACTATTCCACAGTTGGCAGCATGAAAGCATTTTACACGTAAATAACAACATAAGACCAAAACTATAATAGTAATTTCGTTACTTACAATATTATGATCAGTAGATCAAATCGAACTGTGTGTTTTACGTGTCATATTTTTTTTTTTTCAAAATCAAATTTTTTTTTATTCAAAATAGTACTAATACAGTATCTTTTTGAACGTCAATTGAATCTACCACCGGTTCCAAGGTAAGCCCACTGAGAAGAACCGGCGAAACAAACTCAGTGGAACTAATCTTTTCAAATAATATATATTAATAACAATTTTAACATCTTATCTTGAAATGCCCGGGAGGAACGCCTTATTCCCAGGGTGTGGTATCTTCCATGAAATCTTTTACTTTATAATATGCTTTACCACACAAACGTTCTTTAACAACTTTTTTGAATTTTTTTATGGAGAGCTTTTGAACGTTTTCTGGGATCCTATTGTAAAAGCGTATACAGTTGCCTTTAAAAGAATTGCTTACTTTCGAAAGTCTAATCATTGGTGCATGTAACCTGTGTCTATTACGTGTATTCCTACTATGAATATCACTTTTCTTACAAAATTCATTTATGTTTTTACGGACATACAGTAAATTTTCTAAGATGTATTGAGAGGTGACAGTCAGAATTCCTATTTCTTTAAATTTTTCTCTCAAAGATGAATAGGGAGGCAACTTGTAAATTGCACGAATAGCCCGCTTCTGCAGCACAAAAATGTTGTTTATGTCGGCTGCATTTCCCCATAAAAGTATGCCATAAGACATAATGCTATGAAAGTAGCTAAAATATACTATTCGCGCTGTATCTACATCAGTAAACTGTCTTATTTTTCTCACTGCATATGCTGCTGAACTGAGTCTATTCGCCAATTTAGCTATGTGGGGACCCCACTGCAGCTTAAGATCTAGAGTTATTCCTAGGAAAACTGTGGAGTCCACCAATTCCAAGTTTTCACTGTCTAAGAGTACATTTGTTTGCAGTTGCTTAACATTTGGCAAGGAAAATTTTATGCATTTAGTTGTGTACCAATGTAACCAATGTACCATTCTCGAAAGTGTGTTGTTTACCTCGTCATAATTAGTTTCTTGTCGTTTGATTTTAAAAATAAGTGAAGTATCATCAGCAAACAACACTACCTCTTGACTATCTTTAACTAGGTAAGGTAAATCGTTTACATAAATTAGAAAAAGAAATGGACCTAGAATGGACCCCTGTGGGACCCCCATCTCTATTTTAGTCCCGGATGATCTTTTACCATTTATCTCGACCTTTTGAGTCCTGTTTTTAAGATAGGAATTCAAAAGATCCAGTGCCGTACCGTCTATCCCATAGTGGCGTAATTTCCTGATCAAGGTCTCATGCTGTACACAATCAAACGCCTTGGATAAGTCGCAGAAAACTCCCAAAGCATCACGTGACTCCTCCCAGGCCTCATAAATGTGGTCAATTAAGTTAACGCCAGCGTCTGTTGTGGAGAGACCCTTTCTAAATCCGAATTGTTTTTTGTGCAGTAACATATTGGTTTCAAAGTAATATAGTAACTGATTTAAAATAATTTTTTCAAAAATTTTACTAAATGAGGGGAGTATTGATATTGGTCGAAAATTTGTAACATCTGATGTACTGCCAGATTTAAAAAGAGGCAAGACTCGACTATGTTTCATTAAGTCAGGAAAAACGCCACTATCAATATATTTATTAAAAATTGTTGCTAGATGGGGTGCAATTACATCAACTATGAGCTTAGTGACTTTTACAGATATTCCCCATAAATCTGGGGTATTTTTATTGTTTAATAAGTTAAATGCATTTAAAATATCTTTGGGTCCTATCTCTTTAAACTTAAAGTTAGCTTCACAGTTTTATATTTTGTTTTATATAATTACAAATACACATACAACCCAACTAGCAAAATACGGTTTTTTCTATCTAACTAACCCAAAACAATAATTTATCAGGACAGTAAGGGATTTATAAGCGCTTACAAGTCCGGAAAGGGACCCATTTTATAAGTCTATTTGCTCTTATAAGATACAACAGCCCGTTAAAATGTCAAATATGCCAATAGTGGTTACGTTCATTTATTTAAACATTCCTGTCAAAAAACTTCTTTAAGTATCGAACAGTAAAAAGTTAAATTAATAGGGTCTCAGCAATACTTGCAAGTTCATTTCTGATCAGTTGTGGAAGACATTCAAAGGGCTTGCTTAGTGTATTCTATATAGGGTCATTTCGCCTTTTTGCGTCCACTTAGTGGAGTTGTCAAGTTCGAAGGAGAAAATAAAAATGTTTTAGCACTAGTTTTGAATGAAAAATTAGTTTAATGTTATAATTGTATAGTCTTTTTACGTTTGACTCAAAGTTTTGGTCAAAACATCTGTTTATTTTCTATAAAAACTGATAAATACCAGAATTAGGCGATTTACCCAGTTTGCGTCCACAAAAGCCAAATCGCGTCCACCCTTGGACCAATTCGCGTCCACCGATTTAAAAAAGGAATGTAGGAGAGATTTTTATAAATTATTGTAAGGAAAGATTGGATTTTAACAATTTCTTTTTTCAAGAATAAAGAAAAACCACCTTTGGAAAGATATTTCCAAAGGTGGTTTTTCTTTATTCTTATTTTTATTATTATTATTATTTATTCTTGATAAAGAAGCCATTGAACTACTTTTTATCACCATTAATTCCCAACGCTGGCTCCGGTCCCAGGTTCTTTGCTCTACCTGGTCCGCGTATATTTGTTTTGTCCAATATAGTAAGTAGTCTTGGGAATGCCATACTCGTTGCATATTTTGTCTTTCGGATATGTTCTTGTCACGAATATCACATAACCCTTTTTTTTAAATTTTCTTCTGTGTATGTTTTTTTTATTATTTGTAGTCTCTAAGTGACTCGTCTTAAACGAGAAAAAAATGCAGCACATTTAAATTTTATTATTAATCGTATATCATAATACGATTAATAATAAAATTTTTACTACTATTATTATTATTGACGACCTCTGTGGCTCAGTGGTAAGCGCGTTGGCGCTCAAGTCCGGAGGTTGCGGGTTCGAATCCCGCCAGGGAACAAAAATATTTTCTGTGTTCCTGAGTCATGGATGTATATTAAATATATGTATAGTATACAAGTATTAAATATATTTCCGTTGTCTGGTACCCGTAACACAAGTTCCTCGAGAACTTACCACGGGACCAGATTGACGTGGTGTGAAAGCGTCCATAGATATTATTATTATTATGATATTTACATTATAATTTGTATTACATTAAAAGATGGACGCAATTTGCTGCATAGTATCCACTATAGGAATAGTTGGCGTTCAACTTCCAAGTGTAATTATGGACATCTGTATCTTTTTGTACAATAATAATAATGTGGACGCAAATTGGCCATTATAATATACATAATAATAACGTTAAAATAAGCATAAACCCAATATTTCTTTCATATTTCATCACATAAAAATAAACAACCAACTAGAACATAGATAGACTAGTTTGCGTTCATTGCGGACGCAAAGTGGAATATTTATAAATTTGGTGGAGTAATTCGCGTCCACCATATTTTAACCGTTAACAATTAAAAACTCAAACAAATTCATGATTACTTTTATTTCTTGTTTTATTATTAAGGTCTAAGAATAGCTATGTATCTAAATTTCATATGAAACAATGAAAAACTTACCGTGAAACTCGCTGCTGCTCACTATTTTTTAACTATTATTTCACACTTCCGCTATCT
Source organism: Helleia helle (assembly GCA_963853865.1). Classification (NCBI taxonomy): domain Eukaryota; kingdom Metazoa; phylum Arthropoda; class Insecta; order Lepidoptera; family Lycaenidae; genus Helleia; species Helleia helle. The sequence continues at coordinate 186,202 of OY971420.1, forward strand.
TTTTTTACACAACAGATACTCATAAAAAAATTGTAATAGGAAAAATTGCACATAGGGAAACTTTGCGTATATGTGTGTGCTTCTTATATATTGGGGTATTTGCAGAAATGACTTTTAGTTTTATTTTTGTGTTAGTATACTTATTTTTAAGCTTTTTTCAAAGGATACCCGTCAAATGGACGCGAACTGGGCGATGGACGCGAACAGGCGAAATAACCCTAAATTAAAACAAATTGTAGTAAGTACCTAATGTGAATTGTCTTATTAGATTACATTATTATATTATTGAATTACTGTTTTGTAGCGTTATTTAAACTTAGGAGAAAATTAGTTTTCTGTGAAATCTATCACGTTTTAGGTAGAATTTTTTAACGCGCCTATTGAAATATTTATTTATATTTATCACTTTGTTTACAGCTTGGCAAAAAAGAGTATGACGTGGTGACAGGTGGAACTAAATAATTTACTAAATGGAAACCTATGATGTTGACAATACTTGGCCGACAAATACTAGATTTCGAGTAAAGCTTAGTGTTTCACATTTATTTTTAACGATTTTATTAAATTATCTTGCTGATTTTCCATATTATGATGAGACCTAAGTGAAAGTGGCGCCCTCATTTTTTCCATACTCTTTTTTGCCAAGCTGTACCAAATCATACAAGGTAGCTGCCATTTTAACAGTTGGCATTTTGAAGTGCGTTATAGTGCTATAATAGGAACACTCGGTTTAATAACGGTATGGGTCAAAACCAAAGAGGCCGCCATGTTCTAAACTTTAGGATTAAACAAAGCAAAAAGAAAATCTGACTACGTTACGTTTTATTCACTTTAAGGCTAGTGTAAAACCAAGAAAGAACTATAACTTATAACGGCTCGCAGATATTCCCTTGTAACCGGAGTAATTACTCTATGTAGTAATTACTCTCCAGTCTATGTAGTAATTACTCTCCAGTCTATGTAGTATGTACGCATGGGAATTGGCTGTTATAGGAGTCAAGATTATAAAAGTGAAGTGATAACACCCAAGAGAGTCTCTTAGTGAATGATTTTACTAGAAACTTGGTCTTATAATGGTCAGGAAAAACGTGCTTGTAAAATGTAAACAGTTCCAAGTTAAAGTAATAGTAGTAAATTTACTTAAGTTATAACAGCATTTATTTATGCTGTTTTAACGTTCGTGTTGTACGTGTTCCAGGACAATTTTGCTTGTTGGGAACACTAGGTTAGTTTTAGTTGATCGCGGGACTCGTGAGATATGCCTCTGAATTTGAAATTAATTTTATAAAAGTTGTATGTCGTTGGATTTGTTTTTTATAGAAGAGATAATGATAACCGACTATCCGTTTGCCCCCAAACGATTAGTGGTAAGTGAAATGTATGTCAGATAATGTAAATATAGTCCGGCAGATGTGAATCATGTATTTTAATATTAAAATTACATGCGATGATGATGATTTTACTGCCCAGACGGGCCAATAGAAGGTTAATTGGTTAAAGGGAGGTTGTTGGTCGGATGCCGTATTACCTGGTACTTTTAGTGTGGCAGTCGCTTGCTCCGTGGACACTCCGTCGTTCGACTCACATATGTACTGTCCACTGTCGGATATTTGTAGGTTCGTAATGATGATCACACCGGCCTTCTGATCGAAGTGCGTTCTCTCCAGAGGCAGGTTGCCGTCGGCCTTGTACCACTTCACTCCAAGCTTGGGCGTCATCACGCTCTTCGCCTGACATGTAAAGTTGACAGTGCTTCCCACTTCTTGTATCTTGATAGTCGGCCCGGAAATCCTGACGACAACAGTGCTCTTCGGTAGAGGCGGCCTATATGTCGTGGTTACTTCTTCACCTAAAAAAAAATCAATGGATTTAATGTAATTTTATTGTTAATAATATTAGAAATAGGTGCTGCTTTACAGATTTACTATCAAACTGTGTAAACCATCGTAGAAGTAGTAAAATACAAAATCCTTAACATTTTCCATACACAGTTAAATTGATTGTCTGTGGCGCCCCGCCGCGCCGCCGCGCCGTAGCGCTTGAACTGAATGAAAATGAAAACGTGAATAGAGATTCATTCGGTTTTTTTATTTGTCAGCAGGTTTACTAGCGGCGGGCCATAGATATAATATTTTTTTAACAAAATCGTTTCAAACGTTTCAAGGTCCATCAGATCTTTTGTTATTTTGTTAGTTATTTATTAATGTTAAATGTTTTCAACTCTCTAAATATTGTAATTTAAACAAATGTTAGTAATACAGTTTAAACATAAACAAAGTTAGTGTAGCACATATATGAGCGGTTTGATACACATAAATATTTTAGCTTTGCCTCAAATACTTCTTCAGCAGTATAAAAAAATTCGTAGCTCGTTCGCGCCTCGAGAATATTAGTTGTGGGTGTCGAGCAATGTCAGAATACTTAAAAACTCCAAGATAAGATCCACTAAGTGTTTAGTGTCAAAGTAATATAATACCGAATGTTTAGTGTCGAAGTACTATAACACCGAATGTTTAGTTTCGAAGTAATATAACACCGAATGTTTAGTTTCGAAGTAATATAACACCGAATGTTTAGTTTCGAAGTAATATAACACCGAATGTTTAGTTTCGAAGTAATATAACACCGAATGTCACAAAACCTCACCGACTAAACCAATACGTTAAGTTCACGATCAATTGATGTATATTTTGTTTACTGTTCATTAATATTGTAGATTATTCAATTAAATACCAAAAACTGTAACCGACTTAAAGGTTCAATTGTTCACTGTTCAAAAGAAGTTTTAATTAAAATAATTTAAAAAAGATTATTCCAATTACTATAACACTTATGTAGGAATTTTTTTCCAAAATTCCTACATAAGTGTGTGAATATTTGAAACAAGTATCATGGCAGTCGGCAGATAAAGAAAGAACATAGGGTTACAGTTTCAAATAAGTTTGTAGCGTTCGGACGTATTACACCTCAGTCCTCCCATGAACATGGTTGCTGTAAAGTATCCGGAACGTCGGGCATGTAAAAATCTTAATAAACCGCGATAATCCGAAATGCATATTATTCGGTTCTCTACTATTCGGTATACAGTGGAACGTCAACCGGAATTCCTACACCCGCCGACTCGTGGTTGACTATCTGTTCCCGCGGTACAATCGTAGCGAACTTGTCAGCTGTACCACTCCACTATATCACTCCCAAGTAGCTCCTAATCGATACATGAAACTCTTCTTTTCACTTAAATACCTATAGTTCTTAGGAAGTTTACACTTGCTTAGTCTATATTTGCGTTAGTTTCAAAAAACAGAATGCGACCAGTATCGACTCTCTTAAAAATTTGCGTCCTAGCCCATAGGCAGTAGAAATCGCGACAAAGATTAGGTACTTCGGCAGACGAAGATATACATATTATGTCTTTTTAACCGACTTCAACAAAAAGGAGGAGGTTCTCAACTCGGCCGGTATTTTTTTTTTATTTTTATGTATGTACACCGATTTCTCCGTCAATTGTGGACCGATTTTCAAAATTCTTTTTTTGTTTGAAAGGGTATTCTTGCCAAATGGTCCCATGATAAGGAAACCAGGATCTGATGATGGCATCCTAGACAAATCGAGAGGAACTTTCAAAATTCGTAGGAGCGACTAGTGCGCTTAATATTTTTTTAAATAAGCATTTAAAAGCACTACATTTACTGAAGGTCTAGAGTCGATCTGATGCTGGAGCTGGAAGACAGTTGAGGGAACTCCTCGATGATTTACTTCAGTAACCTTGTGTTTGGGCTTGATTAATTTGATTGAATGATTTGATGAGAACTTTACACCTAGATGGGTTGTGACTGTGATTGGGGGTCTGATGATGAAGACGAAGCTCAGTTAAGGTAACTCCTAAATAGTTTACAGTAGCTACCTTGTGATTGGACTTAATTAATTTATACCGATGAGAACTTTGCACCCATATGGGTTATACGTGCCATTACAGGTCTGATGATGGAGACCACAGACAGTCGAGGGAACTCCTCCACGATTTACAGCTTTTGTTGGGCTAACTTCATACGGTTAAAAATGCAAAATGTCTATCTCTGTATGTCTTTCTTTAATGAATCACTAAAAATTAAGAAATAAAAATTTTGAAACAAAAATTATAACAGACTTCAAAAAAAAATTAACTAAAATGTAATAAAATAATCACATTTCTTTAATTTTATGTCTATAACTAATAATCACTTCTACTAATGTACAACTTTTGCGTTAATCACGTCATTATTGTTACTTTTGGAGTCGGTGTCAGCTAAGTTAAATAGGTAGTAGATCAGGTACAGTAACAAATACGTCACCGTCGTCCGTCAATGGTGTCGTATTTGCTGCTGTAGGTACCTTACCTGACACCGACTCCAAAAGTAGCAATAATGACGTGGTAAACGCAAAAATTGTACATTAATAGAAGTGATTTTTTTTTTTTTTTTTTATAGAAGAGGGGGCAAACGGACATTCGGTTCACCTGATGGTAAGTGAATAGCGACATCCACAGACACCCGCTATACCAGGAGATCAGCAGGTGCGTTGCCGGCCTTTTAGATGTGAGTATGTTCTTTTCTTGAAGGTCCCTAAGTCGTATCGGTTCGGAAACACCATAGGTGGCAGCTGATTCCATATATTTGTAATGCGAGGCAGGAAATGCCGTAAAAATCTAGATGTTGTGGATTTCCGGACATCAAGATGGTGTGGGTGAAATTTGGAATTCTTACGCGATGTCCGGTGGTGGAATTCTGCCGCAGGTATTAATCCGAACAATTCCTCAGAACACTCCCCGTGGTAGATGCGGTAGAAGATGTAGAGCGATCCAACATCTCTACGCAGCGCCAAGGGATCAAGCCGATTCGAGATCACATTATCATCGACGATTCGAGCCGCCCGGCGTTGGACGCGGTCAAATCGAAGGAGCTGATATTGGGGCGCTCCAGCCCAGAGGTGAGAGCAGTATTCCATGTGAGGCCGGATCTGCGCCTTGTATAATTGAAGGCGGTGTGAAGGCATGAAATACTGCTTCGCCCTATTGAGCACGCCAAGTTTCTTAGAGGCTAGTTTAGCCTTTCCTTCCAAATGACCACGAAACTGCACATCTCTCGATATGTCGACGCCAAGTATCCCAATGCTGGCTGCGGCAGTTAGGGGAGTGCCTTCATTAGTTGTAGACACAAAATTTTTTGAAGTCGGTTATAATTTTTGTTTCAAATTTTTTTATTAGATAATATGTTATGTCATTTTTTTCTTCAATTCATATTAATTGTGATTAAACATATAAATAAGTTAATGATCCTACTCGAATTATGAATGTGAACATTTGTAAAATTGGACGCTTGTTACTTTATCATATAAAACGGCTGTACTTATTTGGATAAAAATTGGGTTACAAATAACTTATACCACGGGAATAGCACGGGATAATCTTTTTCATTTTAGTGTAAGGTTGGCGTAAACTCTCTGAATATCTACGATTCGAAATTACAATCAAAAGACGTGGCGTTGACAAATATTTATGAATGTATCACGATTGAACAACATTGAATGACATCGTACTTGATGGAGAAGCATAAAGCATGACGGATCTGAACTGACACAGGTACAATCTGGGAGTCTATCAGACGACTCTACCTTCTCTCGGCAGGGTGGTGGTGAGGACACCTAAAGTGAAACCCATCCTCGTAAGGGTACGGCACTCGTATACATCTGGAGGGCGGCGAGGGTCCCAGCGCGTGCGCCACGCGAGCTCGGCCTCCCAGCCGGTGCTATACCGACGCGATTCTCCGTACGACTTGTCGACGCCTACCTCCCGGCCGTTGTGGTAGAACTTGATACTGAGCGGCTCTGCCGCTTTGTAATTGCACCAAAAAGTTACATCCACTAGACTCGAGTTTGGAAACCGGTACTCGAACTTGGGTTGCAGTTCCATGATCAGGCCTAAATCATTTTATCCAATTTCAAAACCTAACATCACAAATTGAACATTTATACATACATATATATTAATATTTGAGGAAAATATTTTTTTTCTAAATAGGTACTTCACGCCCGAGGCCAACCGGGTTTTTCTTTCAATCGGTAATTTCAGAATTTTATAAGTTGGTTTTATAAATGGTCTAACTGTATTTATGTTATAACTAGTCAGTGCATGTGCTTGCAGTTTGTAAGGTACACACCTAAGGTGGAGCAGTCTGGTCCGTTGTAGGGCAGGCGGCAGTTGCAGACCACCTCGCCGTACCCATCCAGCTGACACTCGTGTCCGTTGCAGTTACACTGCCTGCAGTAGCCCGAGGTGTCCTTGTAGTAGCCGCTGGTGCAAGACTCGCAGCTGGTGCCGGTGAACCCTTCGGGGCACAGACACACCTGTCCGAGATGTCACTTGTCTTAGTCGATCACAAAATAGGATTAACAACGAATTACTTTACATTATCGACCCTCGAGTATATACCGATTACCAATGAGAACGATGAGTAGTACTTCACTGGTAACTCACTTGAGTGTGAGAAGTCGCAGATGGTGAGGTACCACGAGTGCTAAAAGTATTGGACCATGAATGTAGTAGTCACCTCGACTCCCGCGGCGGCCGGCAGGTTGACGTCGAAGATGGTGAGGTACCACGAGTGCTAAAAGTATTGGACCATGAATGTAGTAGTCACCTCGACTCCCGCGGCGGCCGGCAGGTTGACGTCGAAGATGGTGAGGTACCACGAGTGCTAAAAGTATTGGACCATGAATGTAGTAGTCACCTCGACTCCCGCGGCGGCCGGCAGGTTGACGTCGAAGATGGTGAGGTACCACGAGTGCTAAAAGTATTGGACCATGAATGTAGTAGTCACCTCGACTCCCGCGGCGGCCGGCAGGTTGACGTCGAAGATGGTGAGGTACCACGAGTGCTAAAAGTATTGGACCATGAATGTAGTAGTCACCTCGACTCCCGCGGCGGCCGGCAGGTTGACGTCGAAGATGGTGAGGTACCACGAGTGCTAAAAGTATTGGACCATGAATGTAGTAGTCACCTCGACTCCCGCGGCGGCCGGCAGGTTGACGTCGAAGATGGTGAGGTACCACGAGTGCTAAAAGTATTGGACCATGAATGTAGTAGTCACCTCGACTCCCGCGGCGGCCGGCAGGTTGACGTCGAAGATGGTGAGGTACCACGAGTGCTAAAAGTATTGGACCATGAATGTAGTAGTCACCTCGACTCCCGCGGCGGCCGGCAGGTTGACGTCGAAGATGGTGAGGTACCACGAGTGCTAAAAGTATTGGACCATGAATGTAGTAGTCACCTCGACTCCCGCGGCGGCCGGCAGGTTGACGTCGAAGATGGTGAGGTACCACGAGTGCTAAAAGTATTGGACCATGAATGTAGTAGTCACCTCGACTCCCGCGGCGGCCGGCAGGTTGACGTCGAAGATGGTGAGGTACCACGAGTGCTAAAAGTATTGGACCATGAATGTAGTAGTCACCTCGACTCCCGCGGCGGCCGGCAGGTTGACGTCGAAGATGGTGAGGTACCACGAGTGCTAAAAGTATTGGACCATGAATGTAGTAGTCACCTCGACTCCCGCGGCGGCCGGCAGGTTGACGTCGAAGATGGTGAGGTACCACGAGTGCTAAAAGTATTGGACCATGAATGTAGTAGTCACCTCGACTCCCGCGGCGGCCGGCAGGTTGACGTCGAAGATGGTGAGGTACCACGAGTGCTAAAAGTATTGGACCATGAATGTAGTAGTCACCTCGACTCCCGCGGCGGCCGGCAGGTTGACGTCGAAGATGGTGAGGTACCACGAGTGCTAAAAGTATTGGACCATGAATGTAGTAGTCACCTCGACTCCCGCGGCGGCCGGCAGGTTGACGTCGAAGATGGTGAGGTACCACGAGTGCTAAAAGTATTGGACCATGAATGTAGTAGTCACCTCGACTCCCGCGGCGGCCGGCAGGTTGACGTCGAAGATGGTGAGGTACCACGAGTGCTAAAAGTATTGGACCATGAATGTAGTAGTCACCTCGACTCCCGCGGCGGCCGGCAGGTTGACGTCGAAGATGGTGAGGTACCACGAGTGCTAAAAGTATTGGACCATGAATGTAGTAGTCACCTCGACTCCCGCGGCGGCCGGCAGGTTGACGTCGAAGATGGTGAGGTACCACGAGTGCTAAAAGTATTGGACCATGAATGTAGTAGTCACCTCGACTCCCGCGGCGGCCGGCAGGTTGACGTCGAAGATGGTGAGGTACCACGAGTGCTAAAAGTATTGGACCATGAATGTAGTAGTCACCTCGACTCCCGCGGCGGCCGGCAGGTTGACGTCGAAGATGGTGAGGTACCACGAGTGCTAAAAGTATTGGACCATGAATGTAGTAGTCACCTCGACTCCCGCGGCGGCCGGCAGGTTGACGTCGAAGATGGTGAGGTACCACGAGTGCTAAAAGTATTGGACCATGAATGTAGTAGTCACCTCGACTTCCGCGGCGGCCGGCAGGTTGACGTCGAAGATGGTGAGGTACCACGAGTGCTAAAAGTATTGGACCATGAATGTAGTAGTCACCTCGACTCCCGCGGCGGCCGGCAGGTTGACGTCGAAGCTCTCCTCCGCCGTGTCCATGGACACGTCCGCAATAGATGTTGTAACTATGTTTTGTGACAGAGTGCTCCTGACGAGAACTCTTCGCAGATTTTTGAGAACAGACATGAAGTCGTGACGACTAGCGCGTGTTGCCGAGTTGAGAATATACCACTCTTTCTCTTCTAGGGGAACCTGGTAACTCTGAAAAAGTTAAACCACAATGTTAGATATTTACAATAGCCCGTAAGCATATAAGTAAGGTTAAAGTCAATTATTTAGTACTAGCGACCCGCCCCGGCTTCTCACGGGTGCAATACTAAAAGATATCTTTATATACAAAGTGCACAGCGTTTTTGTAATTAGACAATAAAAACATGTTTTCTTTAGAAAGAGTGACATATAATTGGCCATGTGAAAAAAACTCAACGCTCAAATCTAAGCCTGCAACTACAGTCTATGAAACTACGAAAGATTGACCCTGCGATTTATTAATGGTCATTAATAAAATCGGATGTCCCGGCCGGTACCGGTAGCCGCTATGTCCCTGCATTTTAAATCTGTAATATCTTCGAAAATATTCCTTTAAACTACATGCTTTAATGGTCATATTGATCTTTATTAAATGCACAATGTATTTAAAGTATACATATATCACATATGTGGATAATGATTAATGCTGTATTGTTTAAAATCGCTTCATAAATAAGCCATTATTTGTCGTGAAAAGTAGAAAGTAAAGTGTCGTAAAAAGTAAAGAAGTGAAACTTATTTGGCAAACTAATTTTTAAATCTCGTTTATATTTATACTAATCTAAAGCTTTAAATTTCCGAGACTTGCGATGCGACGATCGCTCTATCTCACTCTCTCTCGATCTTTCTCACTCGCTTGCTCCCTACTCTCACTCCATGGTTATAAGCTTCATGCTACGTTCGCCCTTTCTCACTCTCTCTCAATCGGTCTTAATCTCTCTCTCTCTCTCTTCTTGAACAAAAACGTTGCACATTTTCATGACGTTTTTCATCCGTCAACATTTTACCCTCATGCGGCAAAGAAGTATCACTTCAAACATGTTTATTGTGGGCTATAGACATAAGAGATAGACATACACCATCGCGGACTCTTTTGTAGACCTTTGGTGTACAAAACTGAAGTAGGTACATTATTTCGATCTATCTGGTAGGGTTCAGCCAACGTGGGCTATGTAAGCGGAAATAATGTGTTTATTTACATCACATTAGAAACCTCTAAAATTATCAGTGTTTATTTACTATTATGCATATACATACATAATAGTAATTAAACACTGATAATTTTAGAGGTTTCAAGACGTTGAACTGTAGAGGTTTTTAATAGATAAGAGATTCACGAGGAAGGTGTATGAATCTCTTATCTATTAAGAAAAAGTCATCTAAATCCGTTGCCTAGTTCTAAAGATCTAACCATATATATAGGAACAGACAGCGGGAAGCGACTTCGTTTTATACTATGTAGTGATATGACGACGTTATACTCACTAAGGCTTCACCAGATCTAATTATAGTCGGGTTGGACCAATACACAGAGAGCTCGTCCCCGACGAGGATAACGTCGATGCCCGGGGAGGACTGGTCGTCAAAATTGGCGTAGAACTTCTGAGTCAGCGATAGTGTCCCGCCGTATGAGAGCACGCGATTACCTGACACAAAACAAGTATGCTAAGAAATGATGAATAGGTGAATGAGTTCAACCAGCTAGTGGTTAATTTAAAATAAATAAAGTTGAAGTCTGGAAATAAGACGAGTTGTTCAGTTCAGTCAGTCATTTACCTGGAAATACTGGCAGGGACCAGTACAGCTCCTCGGAAGGAGGGGTCGAAGGGAACGTGTAGGCGAGCTCGCTCTCGTTGGGGTCCGGCACGAACTGGTTGTTCACTTGGTTGGCGTTTATGTCCATGAGAGCATATCCTCCATAGTTTTCTCCAAATATCAGTGCTGGCATACGTCTTCTTTTGAAGTGGCTAGCCTGAGGTTATAGATAACGAATTAAAGTAAATCAGGGTAGCTTACACCGTTATATTAGTGACCCGCCCCCGCTTCACAAGGAGACAATTTAGACCGTCACGGCTCGACCGGCGCGCGGCAGACGTAAAATATGATGAGGCCCTTTTGTTATTTAAATTTAATTCCTATTGAATTATAATAATTTAATGATATTTTTTAAAAGGGATTCGACAAAGCTGCGAATAAACTTTAATTGTCGTTTCTCTGTATCATTAGAGCAACACACTAAGTTAAGTTTATTTCGTTCCCTAATTTGCCGAATTATCTTATTTTATATATTCTAATATTAACATTAATATTAGAATTCATAATTAGTAAAAATATATGTTGGTGACGAAGAGAAGCGTGCACTTACCGCGTGACAATCCTTCGTAGCTCCCGAGCAGTAGCAGTCGATGCAGCCCACCGGGTTTTTGGCATCCAGGCCGAACGTACCGGGTCTGCAGCGGTCGCAGTATTGCCCTTCGACGTTCTGCTTGCACGAGCAGTACCCGGAGTAACAGGGCTCGGCCTCGCCGCGCGGGTCACAGCTGCAAGTGTAGTCAGTGTATGTGAGTCGTGGTGATCGCTAAGGTATGGGACGGGACTAATGTTGCGAGGGTGGGGCTGGACTCACTTGCACGTCGGCGCCTGTGTCACGTCGGCGGGCACGCAGTTGTCGTACTCGTCGCGGGAATAGCCTTCACGGCACTCCTCGCACTTGGATCCGGCGGTGTTGTGCGCGCAGTCCTGAAATAGCGTGAATACGTTACATATACGTCCGTGTTTTTTTTTATATTAGTTGGGTAGGCAAACTGGCAAACGTGCCACCTTATGGTAAGTGGTCGATGTCGCCCATGAACATAAACTAGTTTACCTGGAACGAGCCCAGGCAACTCATCTATGTGTTGCCTATCCTGAGACATAAGATATTAAGTCTCGGTGCCAGTAATTACACTGCCTGTCTTGCCCTTCTCTCCGAAACGCAGCGAAGCTGTTTCACGGGAGAAACAAGCAAGATGGTGGTACCCGTGCAGCCGAGAGCGCGGCACAGCGCTTCCCTCCCACCGTGTTGTAAAGCTATTCGCTCATGCGAGGCTAAGGTACTGACCACGCACACGCCGGTGTCCGGATGGCACATGGTCGAGTGGTCGTTGCAGTCGCAGGGCGCGCAGTGCTCCAGGTACAGACCGTAACCGGACCTGCGAACAGTTACGTATTCATATTATGACTAAGTATAGCTAACTAACTGTACTTTGTATAAAACTTACATCTCGCCCCGGCTTGCATGAAAGCAATTCATCATCATCAACCTTTATCCGTCCACTCCCTAACATAGGTCTCTTTCAATGAACGCCAAGACGACCCGATCCCTTGCCAAAGTCTTCATCCAATGCGTTATCCCTGTGATGCCCTACGGAGCCAAAACGCGGTCTCTAAATTTACCTTGTCTTTGTAATGTTTGTAAATTTGAGAGCGAAAGTGTGTGTCAAAGCTGGATGTTTCTTTGGCAGATAGGATCCGAAACGAGGCCAGAGAACTAAAGTTGCTGATATTACGCGAAGAATAAGCTGGTTGAAGTGGCAGTGGGCTAATCACGCACTCAGGAGAACAGATGGCCGATGGGCCAATAAGGTTCAAGAGTGGAGGCCACGCGTCGACTATTAACCAGATGGGAAGACGATCTCCGTGCAGTACCCGGTCGTGTTGGATGAGAGTGGGTGGAATTAGTTATGATGAAATAAAAAATGTGCTTCTAAAACAATCTTTATCCTTATCGTTACTAATATAATAAACGTGAAAGTTTGTAAGCATGTAAATAGAAATAGAAATGCTTTATTCAGTGCTAGAAAGAAAAATTACAGATTACACAAACACAACATAAAAAGTTTTTACAATAACATCGAAACAAATATAAAATGAAATAAAAACAAATAATAACAAGTATGTTACATTCAACTGTAACCCCATATAATAGAGATGATAATGATGATAATCAAAACGAAATTAACAAAACATTATTTATGCTTACTCATCCAGACTCATTTCCTTCACCGGAATTAGTTAAATTTGCTAAATTCGCACAAGCATTGGCAATTACTAGTAATAATGTAGATAGTTTACTAAGCAAAATAAGTAGAATAGAAAATGCGCTGGCATTTTGCAGCGCTTCGCGCACTCATCATTCTATGGTAGGTATAGATGTTATGAAAAATATGTTAAATAAGCTTTAGACATTTTATGATAAGAATCAGTTATTACATTTAGAAATTAGAGAATACTATGATATCATTAAGCAGCATCTTATTATAATGGAGATCAATTAGTTTTCGCTTTTAAATTTCCCATAGTTTCTTCACTCGAATATAGTTTTTATAAATTAATTATTGTCCCGGATAAGTATAGGCAGGCTATAATCCCTCCATCTCCATTCCTTGCAATCACCGGTAATATTCACGTGTACATAGAGGCTGAATGCCCGAAGTCAGGTATGAGGTATATATGTGAAGATGAACTCAATCACCAATTGAAATCCAAGCCAGATTATATAAGCAATATTATAGAAGGAAAAACCAATAAAGATACATCCTGAGAGATGACTTCAATAGACCTCGTGAAGCCGGCTATGGAAAAACTGGATGATCGCCATTATGTCGTCGTGTTCCCGCTACCATCTCAAGTCCACTTAACCTGCGAACGAGATGAAATCTTAACCCTAAACGGTAGCTATCTCATAACTATACCACATAATTGCAAGATGCATTCAAAAGATTTCACCATAGTTATTGTCAACGACCACATAGATGGACAGCCCATGAAGATTATAAAAAATTTCGCTCACATAAAAGAGCCCAAATTACCTCTCACTATTCGAACTAATTCAGTTAATCTGAAGAAACTCCATGAAATTCAAGAAAGAATTCACCAGCAAGAACCTATTCATTTAGAACAAATTCCAATGTTCTACACTACAACCATTCCCTTTTATTCTATAATATTCGGTGCGTTTGCACTCTCTCTTATAATCCTGGGCCGAAAATGCTATCTAAATTGAAGCAAGAAGATCAAAGAAACGAGCAAGAAACCCAGTCAAGAAGAAAATTATGCAGAACCGGGACTTAGTCAAGAAACAAGGAAGCTGCCAATGACATTTTTTCCCATCGTTCAAAAATAGTCATTGATCTGAGGGAGGAGATGTTACATTCAACTGTAACCCCATATCATAGAGATGATAATGATGATCATCGATACCATATTATAATATCATATCGCTTCCACAAGTTAAATAGTCTATGATGAATTCAACCACTGCAAGAAGCTAATCTATGACGACCTAGAATACACAAGTTTCTGGAAACGTACTGCTGACTCCGCTTCAGGTGTCCCGGCCAGCGACGACGGATTGCGCATCACTTTTGCCTCATACTTCGAGCGAGTCATTTACTTATAAATTAGATTTTAATTGTAATAATTGTGTAGTTAGTTAATAAAGTATTAATTTTAAATTGGTTTCTTTTGAGAGAATTAGGCGCCGTAAATTTAATTGCCGCGTAGCATACATAACACCTAATATAAATATTTTTATTTAGCAGTGTATTTTTTTGACGATATCTGTGGCTCAGTGGCAAGCGCGTTGGCGCTGAAGCCAGAGGTTGCGGGTTTGAATCCCGCCAGGGAACTAAAATATTTTCTGTGTTCCTGGGTCATGTATTCCTGGGATGTGTATTAAATATGTGTATTATATAATAAAAATTTCAAATATATGTATATTGTATAGTATAAAAGTATTAAATATATTTCCGTTGTCTGGTACCCGTAACACAAGTTCTTCGAGAATTTACCACGAGACCAGATTGACGTGGTGTGAAAGCGTCCATACATACTATTATTATTATGTTGTCGCAAAAAATTAAATACCAGTCGCAGCGACATTATTCATCATGTACTATGCCGTATGCTGCATATTAGTATACAGTAAACAGTACATGCGATAATCGCATCCGCCGTATCATCTGCATAGGTAAATAACCTGCAATTAGTTAGGGACATATTACATAGATCGTTTATGTAAATAAGGAAAAGACTTGGACCAAGAATACTGCCTTGCGGAACTCCAAAAGTTATATTTGCGTCGGAACTAATATAATTATTAATCTTAACCCTTTGCACACGACCACTAAGGAAAACTTTAAATATAAGCAGGGCCGAGTCTCTTATTCCAATTTGCTCCAATTTGTCCACAAGTATAGGTATCGAGACGGTATCAAATGCCTTGGCAAGATCAAGGAAAATACCAAGGCATTTTTGTTTCCTGACAAGTTTTTCGGTGACATACTCTATCAAGCTACCCACAGCGTCTTCTGTCGACATACCCATTCTGAAACCAAATTGTGAGCTGGACAGAATATTGTACCGATTTAAAAATTGTATTAACCTCACGTGAAGCATCTTTTCAAGAATTTTAGATAGTGCTGTAAGCACAGAAATCGGTCTGTAGTTTGCAACACCATCCCGTGCCCCACCCTTGTGAACAGGAGTAATGAGAGACCTTTTAAAGACTTTTGGAAAGCAGCCTTCCCTAAAACATGTCTGAAACAAGACAGTAAGTGGCGATACAATGACATGTCTTATCATTTTTAGAAATCGAGCTGATATAGAGTCCCAACCAGTGATGAAACCAGAAAAGTCCGCGATGGCATAATATGTCAATATGTTAAAGGTAACATACTTTAAAAATTGACAATTATAGAGCAGCAATGTAAAAGCGGCGATGGCCTAGTGGGTATGTGGGTATGACCTCGGCCTTTTGTGTGACAGCCAAGAGATCCGGGTTCGATCCTGACCTTGTAATGCCTACAAATGGGTTTTTCTAAATTTCTACGTGCACCTATCATGAAACCATCGCTCTGTTGAAGGAAACATAGTGAGGAAACCTGCATGCCTGATTAGATTAAAAGTCTTCGAAGGTGTGTGAAGTTCACCAACCTGCATTGAGCCAACGCATCGGTGAACTATGGCCCAAAACCCTCCTCGCCTGATTGTTTCGCATGCTTGCATGATTGCATTTTATATTGCATGTTATAATTCAGACCATTACATTACACCACCTGAGGTAGATTATAACTTATAGTAAACTAGCGGTTCCCGCAGCTTCGCCCGCGCGTTAACTTATCTTTATATATATAATTCTTCTGTGCGTGTGTATGTCACTGAACTCCTCCTAAGCGGCTGGACCGATCTTGATGATTTTTTTTGTGTGTGTTCAAGTGGATTCGAGGATGGTTTAGATTCACAAAAAAAAATTTGTACAGGACAACGTCTGTCGGGGCCACTAGTATACTTATACTTATATATTTACAGCCGTATACGGACTGCCGACCGCGGTCCGTAGAAACGTATCATGATGATCATTTTTCTACGGACATGCGGACTTGTTTTATAATGTTATGTAATGGAAAAATAATCTTCATGAAATATTCAAGCTAACTAACGTATTTAAAATGATAAGGATTAATACCACATTTGTGTAAATAGCTTTCCAACTACCGTTTTATAATTGCCCATTTTTTAAGTATTGAAATGAATATTAATTAAGAGATAGACATTATATGCCATCCCGGACTTTTTTGTAGACATTTTAAAGTGTAAAATACTGTAGAACATTATTTTAATATATCTGGTACGATTTAGCCAGTGTATTATACATATAAACCTTCCTCTTGAATCACTCTATTTAATAGAAAATACCGCATCAAAACGGGTTGCGTAGTTTTAAAGATCTAAGCCACAGAAATCTTTTCTGTTATCTAAGCATATATAGGGACAGACAGACGGTCAAGCGACTTTGTTTTATACTATGTAATGATTATTTACCAAGATTTTGTGTAAATTGGTAAATAATTATATAAGGACAATTATCGTAAGAGTGTGAAAATTTAAACCACTTGTATTATATTTATATTTTCCTTATATAGCCTGCCTTATATTTTCCTATAGAGATAAAAAAAGAAAGTAGAAAATGATCATCATCAGTCCGGATACGTCCGTAAATATAAGTCAACGCGGGCGAAGCTGCAGCTTGCAGGTATTGAATATATTTAGCTCTAACCACAATCTCGCTGACTTTTTGTCCATGATAACCACAGAAATATAGCGAGATAGACTTAAAGAGTGTATGTAGGTACCTAGCGTGGCAAAAAGACGTCTCGAGTGCTCCATTGCTCGAAACTTTAGTATACTCCCGACCGCGGTCAGTATGCGACGTAAGGTTTTAAAAACAAAATTACTCGTATAATTAATGTTCAAACACTACCAGTAAAATTGGAGCTGTTAATCGAGGTTTTCCTTTCACCGGTAAGTATTATTTGTCCTAAAATCAATATTAATCAGTTATTAATTTTAAAAACAATTTGTTTTACTATTTTCATCAAAACAGTAGCGGGCGATTGTGTCCAACGCTAGTTTTCCATTGCCGCTTTAATTTGATGAGCTAGACTTGGTGGGGGAATTTGCTATTAAAACTGTCAAGTCACGTTGGAGACAATTTCTCATTTTTTCTGTCAAAAGTGCTGTACCTACACTGCGATTTTCTTACTCGATTTAAAATCAATTTTAAAGGCAGAGGGAATGATGATTTCGTTTAATATTATAATAGCTATAATGTAATGTATGTAGTGCAAAGCAAATATTATTGAGAAACTGATAACGGCTATATTACATATTGTTTTCTAATGTTTGCGCGAATTTCACTCATTATAATGAAACAATTTTTTACGGATTTTATCGAAACGTCGGGCTTGTAAAAATCTTAATAAACCGCGATAAAATCCGTAAAAAATTGTTTCATTATAATGGCTATATTACAATTTTTTTCAGTTTTCCGAATGATCCTTATATAAAAAAGTGTGTGCGTACTTATGTATACGAGGTAGAAGTTATATTCCATAAATAAAAATACATAGTATAATTTTATTACACTATAACTTTTTTGCTTATTGTGTAGTTAAAAACCTATCGTGACGGTGTGCGCCGCATCGTAACAATGTACTCACATCATTTTTCCCTTACGTGCCAAAAAAGTATAACTTCAAAAATAAACGGATTGTGATAATCAGTGGTTATTTGTAGTCCTATTCATTCTCCGTATTTTTGGCTTCATTACTTAAATAAAAAAGTAGCCACCGTTTGCCGTTTAGATGATGAAGCTAAATATAAGCAAAATGACACTATTTGATAAAGACCAAAAGTTGGGCAATCAGAAGGACTACAACTAATCACTGACGACTTTAATGAAATTGATTGGTTTATTAGAAATCACAATCCCTCTAATAAGGGCGCCAGTGGACGGTCTGATCAAATCAACGTTTTGATTATCAATAATTAAAAACCCATTAAATAATCCAATTACACGTTATAATAATATAGTCTAGTCTAGTCTGTCACGCTGTCATAAAATAGTTTATTTGAACAATACTTTTAACTTTAATACTTTTTTTTCTTCCTTTACGCAGGGAAATGCTCTGAGGCATCCCGCCTGGGGAGTTGGTCTCCCCAGGTGGCTATGTGGGAGTCACTGCGCCCGAAAGATGGTAAATGGACGTAGCTCTACCCACTAAAACCCGGCGAGTGCCACCAGTGCCGCCTTAGTGAGGTGCCCTGGATCTGTTAAGCTAACAGGGCACCTCGACGGCCAGTCAGTCCCGCAAGGGACCGACGCCACCTCCACAGAGGGGTTATCCCGCACCACAGAACAACCCCTCCCAACGTCGGGACAGTACAATGGGGTGAGGTTCCCATCCTCACCCCTTGCCCCCTGCTCTTTTGTCCCCTCTTCTTATAAGTTAATCAGTTCGGTCGCATCGCGCATCGGACACGGACGTGCCTTATATAAGTGCACCGTAGACTTACGTACATAATTAATGTTCAGCGCGGCTATACGCCGCTGCCCGCTCGCGTCGCTATGAGTTCGCAACTCATAGCCAACGAACTGTTGGCGTTCATACAACACGCCATCGACACGATGGATGAAGTTAGCATCTTACAAATATGTAAGACTAACTTCAAAGAAGATGACATAAGCAGCGGCAGGCGACTGCTGTACGAGGTGCTGGGCAAGCTAGACCAGATGCCGTCTCGACGGAGGGACGGTACTGAGAAGAGTGTCCAGGACATCATCACCTTGTTAAAGGTGACCGACCCAGACGACGTGCCGAGTTTCGTGGCGAAGGAGTTGCACAAGCTGCCCCCCGTCACGTTCGACCACGTCGACGTCACCAGGCTCCTTAAGGATATCATCTTCCTGAAGTTGAGCCTAACAGAAGTGCAGTCCAGGTTGGAGGTCTCAGACAGGACCATTCAAGATCTGCGTGCCGAGGAAGTGTCATTACGTAACGCTATGTCGGCAAGTAGGTCACCTGAAGAGGCCTCGAACGTGAACATGCGTCGCGGGGCGCAAAATTTCTCCGTCTGCAGTTTTGCATCGGCGGACTCCGATGCGTCACCGCATGCCATCGAGTGCGATGCCCCGGCGGTTGCTGCGAGTGTAACCGTGTCGACACAGTCGTTTGGGAGTGCAGTTTTTGGCAAAATGAACGAACATTAATGCTCGACAACATCCGTAGCAAATCGGGAGTAACTTATTACAGCGATCTCGTGGACGACGTGAAAAACTTCCGTGCATTCAAGCGATTTTGCCACAACTATTACTGGAAACATAACATACCCCCAAGTCATACATAAATAGCTCATAGTTAATATACACTTGTATATTACTTCACTATGTAGATATTAGATGACTTAAAAATACAAACCAACTTTCAAACAACAATTATTATTTCAAGTTTCAACCATGATAATCACTAAGTTATACATAATAACCCATAGTTGATATACAATATGTATATTAATCATACTATGCAGATATTTGTAGACATAAAAGTTTCTCCGTGGTGCATTACAGCTGGGCTTCCCCTGGCTGCTGTCTTTTCTTGACCTTTGTTAGTCATTGCATTCTTGGACTGTCTCCCGCTTTAACCGGGGAGGGAAACTGGAAATTTTTCCTACTCCTCCTGAATACTTCTGATTAAATTCGTTGCGGGTCCCAAGGCAATTTTAACGTATCCCTCGGGCTCCCTGAGATCGTATCAAAGGGTCATTTAGTGGTTACCGCTGTCGATCCTGGCTATACAGGAGTAGCAGTGGAGGGAACGAGTGGTGGGCCTAGCCCGTTAAAAAAAAAAAAAAAAGAAGACTTCTGGCCACAGGATGTGGTGTTCCGTCGCTTCCGCGGAACAATTCCACCGAAACGTACGAAAACGTAACATTAGGAAGTTTTACTAACATAATTTTAAGGTTTTATTTATACTAACACTAATGTAATATAATATATGTATGTTAGTATGTAAGGTATATATCTATGGGCCATAGTGCCTAAACATAAATGATTATTATTATTATAAGAGGAGTACAAAGAGCCCCATCGGCTCAATTAGATTCGCCCAAGGTGTTGGGCTAGGTCACCCTAGGCTACTGAGCCCCATCGCCATGTTAAGGCCTGAACCATGGTGGGGTAAACAATACTACTGATAGAATCGGTGCCGTGTTATAATCGATCTGTGAATCGATGCTTTTGAATTGTACCTCACTAAATAACACTCGTGACGTCAGTGTACCTACAGCTACGCAAAATGTTACGTTCGCTCGGTCTCCATACAAATTGCGGAACTCTTTACTTCTATCTTGATATAGTTCTGTGATGATCACCAACTTTTTTCATGATTGTCATTGAATATAGGTGATAGGTATATGCGGATATTCTACACGGTGTGTACCATTTGTATGTTAGTTAGATAAACAAACTGGCAGACGTGCCACATGATGGTAAGTGGTCAGCATCGCCCAAGAACATTCATGTGTTCCGCATCCTGAGATATAACATGTTAAGTCTCTATGTCAGTAAATGTTAGTAATTACACTGCCTGTCCTGCCCTTCTTTCCGAAACACAGCAAAGCTGTTTCACGGGAGAAACAAGCAGGATGGTGGTCCATGCAGACGGGAGCGCAGCATAGTTAAACCTCCCACCTAGTGTATCCGGCTGCGCAGTCCTCGCATGAGGTGCCTCGGTAGCCCCTTGGGCAGGCACACTGCTCCACGTGCAATGCTTGGGCTCCGAGGCCTCCGCGAGACGCCGTGTCGATGCTCGCGCTCGCAATGGACGCCAGTTCGCCACCCTCTGAGTACGACGCCTTCACCAAGATTGTCTTCACATCTGCCAGCGCCAGCAACAAGTGTTCGCGGGTCACGGGGTTGCCATCAGCCCTGAAACACGTTCACGTCGTAGCATTATTACACCGCAGCGTGACTATATCGCATCATGTTTACTCTGCAGCTTGGCTACATCGCAGCGTGTTCATATCGTTGCATGATTACTCTGGAGCGTGACCACATCGCAGCGTGCTCGGTCTTCAGCTGTGAGCAGGTGTAAGTATTCATTACCTCTGCCAGTTCGACTCCAGGAACTGCACACTCGCGTTCAGGTAGCCGTCGCTGGTGGGTACGAAGTTGCCGAAGTAGTGGAACGTGAGACTGTTCATCTGCAAACACAATAGAGTTGTTATTAGGTACCGTGCGTGTTAATAAAATTATATTTAAACTTAGAATAATGATTATTATACTATAAAAAGTCAGTCTTCATACAAGTGCTTTGACAAAAATGAAACATCGATTCACAATGTTGCCAGTGGTGGTGAAGTTTTCCCGAAAACGGGGAATGAAAAAAGTTATCAGCGGCCGAAGATAACTTTTTTCATAATTGACGTGGTGTAAAAGCGTCCATTAGACATAGACATAATAATTTGTTATATACGTATATATAGCCATCTTCTCTATTGAAATTAAGATGATTTTTAATTTCAATAGCCTCACTTGTAAAAATGTTAATAAACCGCGATAAAATCCGTCAAATTGTTTTATTATAATCAGTTAAAATATTTTCACAATCGGGCAACATGACTGAGTATTGAAACAAAATGTTTTTAGTTAAACCTAATTAACTACAAGATACTACGAAATATTAAAAGATTTCCTGTGAAAAGTAGTTTTATTGCATTTATTTTGTTTGATTTGTACATTAAACTTATAATAATACATTAAACTGCACAAATCGTCATAATAGGGATGTTGACAGTATCCATATAAAAATATAATTTTGATGTTAATTGGTAGTTTCTATGATAGAATTCTGGAAAAATACAATATTTTTCCTTATTTTTATTTGATTAAATTAATATTTAATAAATAAAATGTAATAAAATTTAAAATAGGTCACGTGATAATAAACAGAAATGACGTCACCTGTTCCTACTTAGCGGAAGCGGAAGAATATTGACGTACTTTTATACACCATTTTCCGTACGCAGTACATATTGTAAAAATAAAGTAATTTTCAGGCGTTTTGACAGTGTACAAACACATAGGCACCGTACAACAATTATAAAACTTAGAAGCCATTTTTTATTAACGACAACTAGAATCATTTTATCACTCTTTTACGATGTTTAACAACATATGACGTCACGTGACAAGTGTTAGCGTTTTAGAACGAAATTTAAAATGCATTATAAAATGCAAGATTTTATAGGCATTAGACGTATTTAAGCAAAAGTTAATAATATTTACGCCTCTATTAGATATTTATAAATGATCTATAAACATTTATGAAAAATGTCAACATCCCTATTGGTTTTTTCGCGAGACACATACAGCTTGGCAAAAAAGAGTATGGAAAAAATGATGTGGCGCCACTTTCACTTAGGTCTCATCATAATATGGTAAATCAGTAAGATAATTTAATCAAATCGTTAATAATAAATGTGAAACACTAAACTTTACTCAAAATCTAGTATTTGTCGGCCAAGTATTGTCAACATCATAGTAAAATAATTAGTTCCACCCATAAACATATAATATAATAGACCAATAAAGAGTTGGAAAGAGAAGACAGTCCTTTATGGAATTATAACAAGATGAAAAGAGAGAGCAATCTAATGTCAAGTGTAACCACTTTTATTTGACAGGTCAGCCAAAGTCACCAAGCGTTAAAAGAGCGTATTAATATTTCCAATTTATTACGTTGATCCAGATATATTTGTAATAAATACTATTGCATTTAAGAAAAATAACCTTTTATTAGAATGATTGCAGTGTGAATCATAGAAACAATCCCGAAAATTATACATTTCACAGGTAATTCATCTTCATACCCTAATTGCTAAGATGTGTTTATTTTTTGCTATATTCTATCTTTACTTCTCTATTTCAAATAAAATAATGTCAATCGTCCTATTTACTTTCATATTTTGCGTAATTAAAGATACAACTGCTCTTAAATTACACAATATTTGAAGATTAATTTTCATCAATATTTTACACATATACGCTAGTGCTTGATTCAAATTTATCGACATGCTTATTGGTTTCTAATATCATTAATTTGAAACTAATATTACAACAAAAAATAAAACAGCTTTCGATATAATATAGAGTGACTCAAGAGCAAGGTATATATGTAACGGGAATATCAGAAGTGAAATGCGTTTAATATAATAATAACAACAATTTTATTACACTCTGATAAAACAATAACAATATTAGGTCCAGAAGTAATGTGTAGGTGCGTGTGCATGTGCATGCATAAAGCACCTCCGTCCTTACCCACACTGCACATGCATACACATACACGAACCTCACACATCATAAATACTACTACAGACTACTACACAATTAAGAAGAGGTTGGCCCAAATTAATTAACAAACTTAACATGGCCGATAGTGATTTGGCCAGACTTCCTTCCAGGTCGCAGATTTATATCGCCCCTCTACGAACAAGACCTTGCTTTTTAAAGGCAGTAGTCGGGTGTGTCTATGACGTAATACAAACTCCCCTACGCCTCGGCCGTCCAGCCTATATTCTTGACAATCCTAACACAAGTTTTTGAATTGACACTGCAGCGCCACCAATCTCCAGCACTCGTTGTTAAATCCGCTCCCGTACTAATGTCCTCTCCGACATATTATGTATTATACATTGCTGATTGGACCCACGCGAAGCTGGAACTGTTTGCTTGTTAGCGATGAATCATAATCATTTTGTTTTACAGATTTCCTCAAGATCCTATAACTAGAGGAAAATGGCCGATATTAACTGGGCGTGTTAGTTGGAATCCCAACAATACAATTTGCAAAGCGACGCTTCTAATATTGGAAGATAATTCCGACTTGTTTTTGTGCTTAACGAGCCACAATATTATGGACCAATAAGTTTTAAGTGGGCAAGGATACTTAATAATGAAGTATTTTATAGACATCTGTTCGATATTCGGCTCAAATACGAATGTAAGCTACTTAATTTGAGTAAGGAGACTGTAAGGAACCACCTGAATAAGATTATTTTGTTTAAAGGACAGTAACATCTACCCATTTTTTTTTTAATTTTAATTAAATGACTTGTTTTACGTTTATAACAGTATAATTTTAAAGTAACCGTTAAAATAATAACTGGTCATATACTTAGGTTGTGTAAATCTTGTGTAGTAAGTCATGGACCAAGCGTCCATTGAATATTGATCGATTCGTTCCCTAATTTTATTATTTTCCTTTTGTTAAAATCATTTGAAACAAATAATACATAAAGTAGGTATCTAACTACATAATAAAAGTCATTATTTTATATAAATAGTAAGTATGAGTGTGTAAGAGTATTATGATATTCCATTTGAGAATAAATAATATACTACGTGTTGTTTTATTTCGATATTTATATTTTACCTTTTATCTCAAATAATTTAAGGGCTGTCTTTGCAATCGTCAGATAACTTTTCTTTAGGAATATGCAGTTTACCTTCCTTACTGAGGAATAATTATGTGACTTTGTATTACTTTGTAATGTGTATATTAAGTACCCTTATAAAAACCATAATATATATGACCATTGGAAAATTCACCCCAAACAACAATGTTTACAATTTACTCGAACGGGCTGTAGTATTGAGTATCGATAGTAAAAGATACATCACTGTGTGCCAATGTGTGCGTGTGCTAGGCACACATTGACTTTTCAAAAATCGTCACGCATTTTCGGGCTGTTAGGTAGTCTATTATGTATATTCTAAGTCTATGGTTCCACCTGTCACCACGTCATACTCTTTTTTGCCAAGCTGTACGACTCGCTTTGACATTAAAGACTACGGAGCGGCCCAGCGTTTGCCATGACTGCTCCCAATAAAGGTGCTTCAAAATGGGCGCGCGGACTTGGTTTCTATAGTGTAATAATTACTCTAAGTACTTAAAATTGTTTAATATGTATTATAGTAAAATTAAATATGTTTTCGGTCATAATAGTGTCCGACAGAAAAAAATTATTAATGTTTTCTCATCTTCACCAGTTACAGATTTTGCAGCTCTAGTGACACGATTCTTCAGATGTCGACTGTCGTCATAATACAATCATTAACAGTACTTACGCTTATAAGCTGCACGTCGGCGGCGTTATTTCTTGAACCGATGCTGGGAGACCAGACGTGGTTGAGTTCGTAGTTAAGGTAGCCGCCGTACGATGTCACCTTGTCACCGGAGAAGCTGGACAAATAGACTGGTAAAAATAACATGAAAAAGTACAGCCATTACCCAAGAATCAAACGTACGATCTTCCGAAGGTCTTTCATATATGTTACTCTCACATAGAAACTAGAGCTACATTGTTTCCATAATTCTCGGATCGCCATTACATTAGCAGAGTTTATAGTATGGACTCACATGTTGGACGGGAGGCTCCAGTAGTAGACAGCGGGGTCAGGAGTGCGCTCGAGCATCGAGACGCCCAGGCCGCTGCGCGTCAACGTCGGTCGCAGCGCCGTCTCTACCAGCTCGCTGTAGCGCACGGCCTCGCGCGCGTCCACGGGCGCGCTCTTGTACAGGCGCACCTGACCCACGATGTCGGGCACGTTGAAGCGCACCGCCGTCGTCTCGCGCCGCAAGTTGCTTACCGTACAGTTTTGTGTCACGCCGGTGCAGAAGCATTGAGCGCAACCGTGTCTGAACAATTATTAATAATATGTAATTAAACTCACGATCTTCAATAATAAACTCGGTAAATATGAGTTTTTATTAAGTATAATACTGATGTAATTTATTATATATCTTCATATATATATTTCTTGCGTGCGTGTGTATGTCACTGAACCGACGGCTGGAATGACGGCTGGACCGATTTTGATGAAATTTTTTGTGTGAGTTCAAGGGGATTCGAGGATGGTGTAGATTCACAAAAAAAAAATGTACAGGACAACGTCTGTCGGTGTCACTATTATATATATATATCTCTTTTGTGGACAATAGCACCCCAGAAATGGAGAACGACGTTGGAAGTTTTAAATTTTTAACCCAAAGAATAGGTACCTGAAGTCGTTAGATAAGAAGAAGAATCCAGGTTTACATTGGTCGCAGTTGCGGCCTTCCACATTCTCCTTGCAGACGCACTCGTCGGGAGGTCGGACTACTGTGGTCCCCACCGCGTCACAGGTCTTGGACGGTTTGGGCTTGCATGAGTTGCCGACGACCAGCGGATTGCCATAATAGTCCCGTGCGCAGTAGCTACAATCTTTACCTTCATATCTTGAAGAAAAAAAGACAAACTGTAGTAGAAAAATAATATTTAAGAAAGGTATCAAAAGCGGCGGCGCCGACGTGGACTTACCCGGGCATGCAATCGCACACAACGTCTCCGTCCTGGCCGATCGCGCAGGTTCTCGCAAACTGGTTCTCCCGGTTGGTGAGCGGGCAGGGGCAGGGCCGGCAGTCCCCTCCGCTCCTGGGGTCCCCGTACGTGCCGGAAGGACACTCCTTCTTCGTTACACACGTTCCTAACCACGGTCCTGTCATCACGCGCTCGTATCCGCTAGCGCATTTCTAAAATAGAATATAATAAGTATAGATAGATAGACTTTATATCAATTTAATATTTTAATTTAACTTATTTTCAGATTTAAGATCAGTGAAATGGGCCGAACCCACAGGCACCAGAGCGAGAGACCGTCCACGCGCGAGGTGGGCAGACGAAATAGAGGCGGTAGCGGGAAAAGGTTCACATCGCAAAAGACAGAGCAACCAAGATCAGAGCAGAGATTTCATTGGAGCTTCCGAAGGCAGGGCGACCCCCGGACTCGGCTACGTCGATGCGACCGGTGGTGCTGCTGAACGAGGCTGGGAAGGCTCTGGAGAGAGTCGTAGCTTCCCGGCTCGTTCAGCACCTGGAGGAGGGCCCGGGACCGGGACTCTCAGAGTCCCAATTTGGGTTCCGGGCACGCCGGTCGACCATCGATGCCCTCAAACGCCTGCGGGCGGTGACGGGTGAGGCGGAACACAGAGGGGAGGTGGTGGTCGCGGTGTCCCTGGACATCGCGAACGCCTTCAACAGCCTCCCGCACAGTGTGATACGGGAGGCACTGAACTACTTTGGTGTGCCTCCCTATCTCAGGAGGCTGTTGAAGTTCTTGCTGAGGTGCACTCCTATGTCTCGGATAGGAGGTCTCTCGGCGAGAGCCTGACGCTAGACGGGATCCTGCGGGTCCGCCGACTAGGACAAGAGGCGTTAATGCTGAGGTGGGGAGAGGACCTGGCGTGGGAGCCGTATGGCAAACGCCTAACGGTTGCCCTGCGTCCGGTCCTAGAGCGGTGGATGCGCCGTAAGCGCAAACCCCTTACCTTCCGTCTGACACAGGTGCTCACTGGGCATGGTTGCTTTGGTGAGTACCTGTGCCGGACGGCCCGCAGGGAGCCGTTGGCAGTGTGTCACGATTGTGGCGCGGCGGTGGACTCGGCCCAGCACACCCTCGAGGTGCGCCCGAGATGGGCGGCGCTGCGTCATGATCTGACATCGGTCATCGGAGGGGACTTGTCTCTGCCGAGTGTCATCCCCGCGATGCTCGGCGATGACGAGTCCTGGACGGCGATGGTCTCCTTCTGCGAGGCAGTAATGTCCCAGAAGGAGGCCGATGAGCGGGTGAGAGAGGAGGCCGCCGACGAGGCCTCCCACCGCGGGCGACGAACGGGGGTGCGTAGGAGGCGCTATCTAATGCGCCTCCAGTAACGCCCCTGTGCTCGTGTCGGGCCCAGGATGGGGTTTTAACCTGGGTCCAGCTAGACACGACGTCGTCGGGGACTGCTAAAAGTATCAAATCAAACGAACAGCCGAGCAGTCCCCCTTTAGAGGAGGAGTCTGGCCTTTTCGCCGGGGCCAGCCTGTCGCCGAGGGTCCTGCGTTGCCTGCATGATCCGGGACTCTCATAAAAGGCGGCTGAGGGCACTTGCAGCGGTTTTAGTGGGTAACGCATCTCCAAGTGCGAACCCCACTCACGGCTAGGTTTAAAACTCACCCCGGTCCTAGTTATGGTTTGGTCTGCAAATTTCCGCTGCATTAAAAAAAAAAAAAAAAAAAAAAAGAGATTTCATTGGAGGAGACTTTTACCCTTTCTGTAATACAGAAATAACTACCAAGAATTTGTTAATTTATTGCATGCTATTGATATTATGACTATGTATATAACTAGTCTGGCCATAAATATACTGTTACATAAAAACTTTTTTTTTTTACTTTTTAATTCTAAAATAATGTATGATTTTGCGAAGGAGATTTTAGTCTCATGATATTAATCGTTATGCAAATTAATAGGTTATTAATCATCAGTATTTAATTTTTTAAAAAATCCTTGACATGTTTGATCTCAACGAATATCGTCGGAGATATCACAATATTAATACCGTCGGAGATATCACAATATTAATATCGTAGGAGATATCACAATATTAATATCGTCGGAGATATCAAAATCAATTTTTTTTTATTCAAAATAGTACTAATACAGTATCTTTTTGAACGTTAATTGAATCTACCAAGGTAAGCCCACTGAGAAGAACCGGCGAAACAAACTCAGTGGAACTAATCTTTTCAAATAATATATATTAATAACAATTTTAACATCTTATCTTGAAATGCCCGGGAGGAACGCCTTATTCCCAGGGTGTGGTATCTTCTATGAAATCTTTTACTTTATAATATGCTTTACCACAAAAACGTTCTTTAACAACTTTTTTGAATTTTTTTATGGAGAGCTTTTGAACGTTTTCTGGGATCCTATTGTAAAAGCGTATACAGTTGCCTTTAAAAGAATTGCTTACTTTCGAAAGTCTAATCATTGGTGCATGTAACCTGTGTCTATTACGTGTATTCCTACTATGAATATCACTTTCCTTACAAAATTAATTTATGTTTTTTCGAACATACAGTAAATTTTCTAAGATGTATTGAGAGGTGACAGTCAGAATTCCTATTTCTTTAAATTTTTCTCTCAAAGATGAATAGGGAGGCAACTTGTAAATTGCACGAATAGCCCGCTTCTGCAGCACAAAAATGTTGTTATATAATATATGTTATATAATATCACAATATTAATACCGTCGGAGATATCACAATATTAATACCGTCGGAGATATCACAATATTAATACCGTCGGAGATATCACAATATTAATCAATTACATACACACGCGCAGCGCGTTCATTTATATTCATTTATATATTTTTTAATACATTTTTTAAGGTTTTTAGTTCTAGGTTCTTTGTACATTATTAAGTCACTATTTTAATAATATCACTTTAGCTTTAAATAATTATCTATAATTGTTAATTTAGTAAGTTGTTGATGTATAGAAATCCAGAATAAAAAATAGATATTACGATGACCTCGAAATATTAATATCGTCGGAGATATCACAATAATATTCAAGTACATACACACGCGCAGCGAGTTCATTTACGACATGCAAGCCGGCCGCCATGCGGCCTGTGAGGTACCATGTCGCGTGGTCGGTTCCTTACAGAACGGTTGTCTTGCGTACCTACTACCTACTTACATTTTAATATTAATTGTTTTTGCGATATGAAAAATAAATTCATATATTATTATCTATACTAATACTACCCAGATGTATTTTATATGTATAACTAGCTGTTGCCCGCAGCTTCGCCCGCGTTAACTTAGATGTACAGCCGTACACGGATTGATGATGATTATTTATCTATGGACGGGCGTAGGACTTTATTTTATAATATGAAGTGATTAATACAGTATTTTTCTAAATAGCTTTTACATTACCGCTTTAAGATTGCCAATTTTTAAAGTATTAAAATGGATATAGGTAGTATGTTATATTTAACATAATATAGACATATTATGCCATCGCGGACTTTTCAGTAGGCATATTTAGGATGTACAATTCTACCATATTACATTGATACAAAAATAATTATTATCCTAACTTTCGGAACCGGGGCCGGGCCCGGCTCGGGCGCGAGGCGCGGCATCACGGAGCGCCCAGCTTGGGCGGCTCGGTCGAAATCACGGTGTCGCATTATTTTGATTTTGCTATATCTTCTAAGATATGCATTTCATTTGCATGGTGTAAACGGGAAAAATATACTTCATGAAATGCTCAAGCTAACTAACATATTTAAAATGATAAGGATTAATACCACATTTGTGTAAATAGCTATCCAACTACCGTTTTATAATTGCCCATTTGTTAAGTATTAAAATGGATATAGTATGTTATCCTTAAGAGATACACATATGCCATCGCGGACTTTTTTTATAGATAATTATGTAGTACATAATTTTGATCTATCTGTTAGTGTTCATCCAGCGTTTGCAATGTAAGTGCAAAAAATGTGTTTATTTACGACATCACATTAGAAACCTCAAAAGTAACAGTATTTCTCCACTATTTAATGGATGTTATTATACATATAAACCCTCCTCTCGAATCACTCTATCTAATTAAAATCCGTTGCGTAGTTTTAAAGATTTAAGCATACAAAGGGACATAGGGACATAGGGACAGAGAAAGCGACTTTGTTTTATACTGTGTAGTGAAGAGGAAAGATTTTATTATTTGTTTGTTTGTTGCGAATTAATTAAAAACTAATCGATCAATTTTAAAAACTCTTTCATCATTTAAATGCACATAGGCTAATCTATAAATATATATGTCCACCTTGCTTTGTATTTGGTAGATCTAACCTGACATGAGAGTCCCTGGTATCCCTCGGGGCAGGTGCACTCCTCCACGAGGCTGGTGGCTCCCAGTCCCGCGTCTAGGTACTGTCCGGACTCCATCACGAACTCGGTTATGTTCACACCGGCGTTGTTCAAATCCGCACGCAATAGTATCATCTTTATGTCGTCCAATCTGGCAACATGAAGTTCAATAATATATAATGCAGCTCGTAATGTACTCGTGTGCCGCGCACACATGAGTGTACCCAGTAAACGACTACATTACGTCGAGTATATTCGACGCCATGTTCACACATGGCGTCGGTAGATTTTTTATTTTATTTATTTATTTATTTTTCAAGGAACACAAACGGTTACAATTAATCTTAAAATAGGTTTAAAAAATTACACAGAAACCAGTGAAGTGTCCACTAAAAATATAAAACAAAACATTAAAACGTCGCCAAAACAATTAACTAATAAAACAAAATAAATAAAAGATCAAAATAAGATTAAACATCGTGAATAAATCATAAGAATACAAAAATATACATTAAAAAGAAAGAAAAATATGATATCGCTGGATTGTGCAGATACTCACGCCATCATAATGTCCTCTCTGGACGCCGGCACAAGCCCCCGCGGGCTGGATTTCTGCCAGTTGCCAGGCGTGAAACGTGCCTCAACAAACGAGTCCCTTGATTGATCACGACGGTTCGTATATAACAAGTTTCGGTATTTCCCCTAAAACATTTTTTACAGTAAATTAGTTGTCAAAAAACTGCAACACGTGCACGATTTATGACGTGGCGGGGTCGCTAAAAACATCAAATACGTATGCAAAAGACATTCAAGTATCACAAGTGTGCGCCCGCCACTCACCATGACGATGATGTCAGCGAGTCCGTCGGGCAAGTCGAAAGTCTGCGGTGCGTGTGGAGACAGGCGGTACCTGATGCTACCTCCGTACGACTTCAGCTGGTCGCCGTAGTAGTTCTCTGGCAGGGTCAGGTACGGATGATCAACGCTGTCGGCGGACCAACCCGAATTCACGTCGGCCAGCTTCGTTACCTAAAAGTAAAACAACTCCATGACGCAAGCATTCGTACTTTTGATGCGGAACGCAAAGTAAAGTAAGAAAAGCTCACCGTTGCACCGTTTCTCAAAGGTCGGTAGTAATAGTAGTTATTGATGGACTGTTGCTTGTCGAGCTGCACGTCCCCGGTGTAGTTCTGGCGCACGCCCACCAGTCGCGTGCCGCCCTCGCCCAGCGGCGTCGGCATATTCGTGATGTACAAGTCTGCACTTTGGCAGTCACTCGATTTACCGAAGCAGAAGCATCGTACGCATTCGTTTCGTGATTTCGCCTCGCTGGTAATGAAAACATAATTAAGTTAGATGCGGGTACAGTACCGGACATTGCGGCCATTTCGTGATCTCAACGGAGATCTTAGACGCACCTGTTGAAGTACCCGCCGGGACACAACCTCTCGCCTCTCTTGACGGACACGATACTGTCCGGGTTGGCAAATGACGATCCAGTGCTGCCCAAAACTTCACAAGAATAAGCACCGCTGTCTTCAAACTTGAAATAAACAGTTTAAATATTAATTACTAGCTATTGCCCGCAGCTTCGCCCGCGTTATCTTAGATTTACAATAGTATATGGACTACGCCAGTCCTTAGAAAAATAATCATGATAATCATTTTTCTACGGACGGGGACGGAGGATTTCTTTATAATTTCTTAATTGGTAATTAAATTAATTTTAAAGTATTAAATGGATATGGGTAGTATGTTATTTTTAACCTATTGACATAATATATACGATCGCAGACTTACTATAGGTATATTTAAGATATATTCCACCATTACACACTACCTAAACTTTCGGAAACCCCGGCTCGGACACGAAGCGCGCCGCGCCGTCACGGAGCGCCCGTGCCCGTCGAATCACGGCGACGCATTATTTTAATTTTGCTATATCTTCTAATGTATTCATTTAATGTGTATGGTGTACGGGGTAAAAATAATCTTCATGAAATGCTCAAGCTGACTAACGTATTTAAAATGATAAGGATTCATACCGTATTTGTGTAAATAGCTTTCTAATTACCGTATTATAATCGGTTACGTTTTTAAATATTAAAATGGATGATTAATATGTTATCCTTAAGAGATAGACATATGCCATCGCGGACTTCTTTGTACACCTTTTTAAGTTGTACAATAATGTAGTACATTATTTTGATCTATCTGATAGGGTTCAGCCAGCGTTTGCAATGTAAGCGCAAAAAAATGTGTTTAATTTCGACTTCACATTAGATATCTTGAAATTATCAGTGATTCTCTAATGTATTAAGCATATTATTATACATATAAACCTTCCTCTTAAATTACTCTATCTATTTAAAACCACATCAAAATCCGTTGTGTAGTTTTAAAGATCTTAGCATACATACATACAGACAGACGCGGGAAGCGACTTTGCTTTATTTATTATGTAGTGATGGTCGTGAAAACGACACTAGATTTGGATAGTTGAACGCGCTTATCTCAGGAACTATAACTGGTTCTAATTGAATTTGTGTTTTTATTTGTTATTCATTCCGTCAAAGGGTCCGTTTATCGAGAAAGGCTGTACATAACATCCTGCTACGACTAATACGAATCAATGAAAAATGTGGTAAAAACGAGTTTTTTTTTTTTTTTTTTACAACTTTTCGTTGCATGCGTAGCGAAGCAAGTTTGTAAGAAGGCGGAAGGCTGAGCATAGCACCAGGATGCTCAATATTCTCCACCATTCAACTTGTTAAGGCGTACAATCAAATAGCTGTGAATCCAGAGGATATACCAAAAACTGCGCCATAAGTCAACCTTTCGGACTATTAGACTTCCTTTCATGATCTTTGGATTTAGAAATGCGCCACAAACTTTCAAACGTGTTATCCAGCATAGATTTCCTTACGGATAAATCGATGTCATTTTGGTGTTTTCTAAGTTTAAAAAGAGACATCTAAGGCAGTTCTTCGAACGTCTCAAGCAGTATGTAATTTTAATTAACACTTAGGGTATAATACGTCTTTACCTATGAAATTTTCGTTCTGCAGTTCAAATTTGGCCATTTCAAATCAAATTTTTTTTTTTTTTTGGCTAAGAATTTCTAATTTAAAATTAATTTTATTTTCAAAATATGGAATTCTTTCTCCTACTACTACTAGGTTTAGTCATTTGTTTATTGATTAGTGTTACATTTTCAACGCATTTCAATCTTTTTCGTCATCATGGATACGTTAAAAATTGGAGTAATTATGGAATATGAGTACCGTCGTGGCAGCAACGCGGCACGCAACATAAACAACGTTTACGAAGCTAACACTACAAACCAACGCACCAACTGTTATTGGAATGCTCGCTTCCGTTCTGGAAATTTACATCTGAAAAATGAACCTCACGGTCGTCCGAAGACTTTGGTCGACAATGACCAATTAAAGGCGATTGTGGAAGTTGATGATATACAATCTACGACTGGATTAGCAGCAGCTTTCGACGTTAGCGTCAAAACCAATATTGGTCCATTTGCGTCAAATTGGCAAGGTAAAAAAGCTTGATAAATGGGTGCCCCACGAACTCAATGAACGCCAGCGCGAAGTACGCGTCGAGACGTGCCTTGCACTGCTCAACAGACACACAAATGAAGGAATTTTGAACTGCATTGTTACCTGCGATGAAAAATGGATTCTGTTTGATAACCGCTAGCGCTCAGAAAGTTGGTTGGTTCAGCACCTAAACAATGCCCTAAACGAAAACTTACCCCTAGAAAAAGGATGGTCACTGTTTGGTGGTCTAGTGCCGGTGTGATTCATCACAGCTTCTTACCAAACGGGGTGAGCATTACTGCAGATGTGTACTGTGAAAAACTGAACACAATGATAGAGAAGCTGGCACATCTCCAACCAGCATTGGTCAATCGCTCGTCTCCGCTGCTCCTGCACGACAACGCGCGACCTCATACTGCACAGCAGACGGTCTCCAAGTTGCAAGAACTGGGGTTGGAAGCTCTCCGTCATCCGCCCTACTTACCAGTCCTTGCGCCTACAGACTATTACTTTTTCCAGAATTTGGATAACTTATTGGCGGAAAAAATTCAATACCCGAGAGGCAGTACAAAAAGCCTTTGAAGAATTTGTTGCCTCCCGTCCAGCTGATTTCTTTAAGAAGGGCATTAATAAACTGCCACTGCGTTGCCAAAGATGCATTGATTGCATGGGTGATTACTTCGATTAATATAAATAAAAAATACATGAAAAAAATAGTTTGAATTTTTCATACAAAACGGCAATTTCATAGGTAAAGACCTAATATTTTCTACTTCTAAATCTCTTGACATAAAAGTCCAAGCCTTCGAAAAAATCTTGATAGAGACAGTTTAAGAAATTGAATTGAATCAGTTCCTAGGAATGCTGAACTTTTAACGTAGGCTTATTCCGGATGCAGCAAAACTCCTGGCGTCGTTGAATTCTATTCTACAAGGACCCAAACTCAAAGGTTTTCACGCAGTATAGATAGTATCTATATTGTTCAAGTCTTTTGAAAACTGTAAAGCTTCACTATCAAAAGCTTCACCCTTAGCACATCCTCATTACTCAGCAGAACCCATAATTGTAATTGAAAGCGGAACAGCGGAAAGTTGATGAGTGGCAACCTCTAGTACTTTGGGTACTCTCATAAGTTATCTGCTGCACAAAATAGTAAAGCCCTTATAACTGTGTATGAGACTATTAACAACTTTCGCCAGATGATAGAAGCTGCTACAATTATCGTTCCGACCATAAGCCTCGACCCTTACTTTTGCCTTTTTTTACCAGGAAGCAAGATCATCATCACCAGTTCCTATCTGTATAGTCTAACTCGCACCTTGGAGTGCCCACCCTAACTAAAACTACTGCGAGCGCCTTCAGCCGCCTATTTAGGGTGTTGAATATGCAGGCAACAGACAGTATCACCTCAGCGACAGGCTGTCCTAGACTACTAGACTCGTAAGAGGGGACTGCCCGACCGTGCCATACTGGGCCCAGAGGCGTTACGCACCCCTGTATCACCTGTATTCTGGTGACCCCACAAACGTAACAAACTCGGAATAAAAACTGTAAAAGTTGTTTCGTTATAAAGAGAAAGATATTTTATAAAAGATATTTTAAGTAATATTAATAGTGTTTGCACTGATTAGACTAATGCTTTAAAATTGTTTTAGTCACTGATGGCTAGTACTGATGCATTTAAAAGTCATCCCTGATTTATACGCCTAATAGATTCGATCCTCCTACTTGCTTCGTGTTCGTCGGTGCTGAGACATGACCTCCCTTCTGTGTCAATTTCTCTCTTATGGTCCAATAGATTCAATATAGTGTAGTAAAGGGGAAGGAAGGCATATAGTATTAATTACCTGCATGTTCGGGCAGTACAACCTTCCGATTCCATTACGGCTGGTGATCTGGCATTTTTTTGGCACGAGTCTCCAGTTCAACCGCCACGTTATGAGCGGAATCGGGACAGCCACCGCCTCGCACTCCAAAGTCAGAGAATCGCCTTCGTTCAGCTGCACGTTGGCGGGGTACGGCGGCCTCGTTATTACGGCAATCGCAGCTGTGAACAAATTCTCACTTGAAGGTATCGTAATGGACGTATTGATGTGTCGTGTAAATTATCATACAATAGAACACGGAACTCACTGCAGCCGAGCTCGTCGGAGCCGTCTTTGCAGTCTTTGTGGCCGTCGCAGTGGAAGTACTTGGGTATGCACTGGCCGTGCCGGCGACACGCGAACTCGACCGGCAGACACTGCTGGTCGTCGTCGGTGTGTCGGCAGTCCTGCTCGTCGGTGTTATCGCCGCAGTCGTCTTGTCCGTCGCACGTGAACATCTTGTAGATGCACCGCCGGTTGCTACATTCGAACTGGTTCGGTTCGCACGTGTCGTTCTTAACTGGAAATCAATTTCATTATTATTTGTGACAAAAATTCGTAAGTTCGCAACATTTTGTTCGCCAGTACTTACAATGCAGAAAATACTGTATATCTGCAAGTCGCCGGTGGTAATTCTAATTAATACCCGCAAACCCTTTTTTTATAATTCTTATTTATTGCACAAAAATACGGTGACATTTAAGATGTACATTAAAAACACATTCAAAGTTACTGTGCAGTCTCAGAATGCAGTATTAAATATTTTATACAGGTGTCCCCAAACTAGGCTAAGCCTGTATCTTGGCCACAGATTTACTGTTCTGTGAACCATACACAATATTTTGTAACTGCAAGCACTGAAATTGAAATTTTATATAATATTAAGTATCTATTAAATTAAGAATTTTAACTACAGGTTTATAACTACTTAAAAAAAGAGTGAAACACATCAAAGACACATACAAAATGATTTAGCATATGGTATAGATGGGACATGTAACACCATCAAACATAAACACAGCATTTCCTCCGTAGAGGTATAGTCCAGCGATAGCAGCCAGGTAGTTAATCTCTTTTTTGCCTCAGGGACAGTACAAGATATCACACTGCAGAACCCAATAACCGCATTGTAAAATCGTGCTTGTATAGATTCACCAAATCTGCCAGCGTACGTCGAGCTTATAGTTGGGGTCGGTTATCTAAAGACTCTTTTTTAAGAAGCAATTCATAGTGTTAGGAACAGATCAAACGTTTATGGGCAATGAGCGATATTTTAAGAATAAACAACTGTCGAACTGACAATACTTGCGCCCTTATATAAAGATTGACTATCGGGTAAGTAGCGATCTATTCGCCCGTTCCGCCACCAAAAGTGAAGTGAAGAATTGACAGAATTGATCTGTAGATGATAATGAGCAAATTATCGTCGGCTACAGTCCTAAGTTTCCTAAAGACACCCGATAACGTTCTGATTCACTTTGCCAGATTCAGGATGTGACATTTAAAATTAAGATGGTCATCGACTATTATTCCTAAATAATTCAATGAGTCGGTGCGATTGATGACATTACAGTTGCAGTTGTTCGTGGAGACGACATTACAGTTATGAACCCTAATCTGAGCAATATCAATGGGATTGGATGCTGCTGTTTTATGAAAACAGATGAATTTGGTCTTTGCATAGTTGAGAGTAAGAAGATTTCCATTTAACCATTTATATATGCAGGACATCCCATATTCAGCAGCATGTACCGTGTTAGACCATGATTTGCTTTGAATAGGACCACTGTATTATCTGCATAACAAATTGCTTCAGCATCTGGTAAAACTAAATCATGAATGTCATTCATGTAAATAATGAATAACGTGGGGCCCAGTATACTCCCCTGGGGCACCCCAAATTTTACTGAATGAAGATCACTTGTATGATGTCCAACCTTAGTTGTTGTCTATCCGAAAGATAGCTCTCAAACCAGTTAAGCGCAAGGTTAAGAATTCCTTATTCTTATTTGCTACCGAAATCATAAATAATGTACGAGTATAAATAACTAATTAGTAATTAACGCCAAATGTAAAGTCATAGCTAGTTAAGACCTGGTCGGAACAGCTGTAGTGTAATGTTTATGGTCCAACCTGTCCTGGCTGTAACGAGGTAGCATGGCCACTCACCACATGAATTCTCGTCGAAGGAGTTCGTGCAGTCGGCCTTGCCGTCGCAGATCGCCGAGCGCGGGATGCACTGGCCGTTACCGCAGGCCTCCTGCTGGGGTGGGCAGGAGCTGAACGGAGAGCTGGGAATTGAGGCTGCAACAAATGGTCATTATGAATATATAATTATGTCATATTTGTTATTAGACATGGTTATCAATGTCACTGATAATGGTGAATTCCGTTGACTAAATTTATTGATAAAATGACATTACCGCTAAAAGGGTCATATAAAGTAATAGGAAAGAGAATAAGGAAATACTTACTGGGGGCTTCTACGACCAACGTCGCTCTAGCTTCCGATCCTGGTCTCCCTAAGTACCGTGGCGCTTGACAAATATAGACTCCGCTATCTGCAGGCTGTGAACAGATTAAAACAGTCTTGGGTATAATACCTGTAATATATAACATACCTTCTTTGGATAACACATGGAAATGCATTTAAGCATGTAGCCAAGATCCTCGGGTAGGTTCCTGAACCTATGTGGGACTCGCAACTGAGAGTGACCTAACCAAACTAAAACTACTGCCGCTTTTTTAGGATCCCGGACTGCAGGCAACAGGATCACCTCAGCGTAGGCCAGCGTAGGCCAGACTACTCGTAAAGGGGGACTGCCCTCCACTAAGCAGTCCTCGCGACGTCGTGCCATACTGGGCCCAGGTTCCCACCCCGATGAGCCCGAGATGTACAATATACCTTAACATTTTGTCCCATTGAAGACTTTTATTATTCTTTAGAACTCTGGATTCGATGGGTGGGTGAATAAAACAAACTAAATGAATTATTTATGCACATAAAACGATATCGTAGAATTTTTAAGGTATGTAGTGAGCTGAGAAATTTGTTGGACACGCTTTGTACAGTGATGGTATAGAATATAAATAGGGTACATTATTAAATAAATACAGAATCATGACAACTCCCGACTTTTACTAACGTCTCCCGCGCACCTCGCCCATCATCTATATCACAGTACTTTGGGCCAGTCTGCACGGTAAACCACCATAATCATTGGATTCATAAAAACGAATTCGGCTTACGATAAGATGGGAAATAATTATATTTTTCGTCCCATAGTAGACAAATGTAATAAGTGTCGATACAAACCGTCAGTGAGGTCATCTCGAGCCGTCCGTTGATGTCTAAGGCGCCGGGCTTGAGCGGCCTGCCCCCCTCCCGCACCCAGCGCACAGCGGCGCGAATTTCACCCACGTCGCGGCACGAAAACACGGCATCACCCACTACAACCAATGGTCAAGTCTCACCAACTACACCAAAATGTATATCCACAGGCTCCCACTAACTCCCTAAAACTTTTGTTCGTGTTTACCCAAAAAAAAATCACTCACATGTTAATTTTACAAAAAATAACCAACTGATGAAAAATAAACATCAAATGAAGTAAAGAAATATTTTCTTTTTAAAGTGAAACTTTTCCTATCATCTCAATTTTTTTCTTGCATCTATCACATGTCGCATTACAGCTGGCCGCGGAGTATGGATGAAGTGTAAGACCATTTCAGAATTTCACATCATGCGAATGTTAACACTGCGTTGTCTTTCAGAATTTCACATCAAGCGAATGTTAACACTGCGTTGTGGGGTCGTCGCATCGACAAAACGACGTCTACGTACGGAATCAAAGGAAAAAAAATATCGTAAGTATACGGCGTCGCACAAAATAACGCTAACCATTATTAACATTAACCATTATAACAATAACAATATTTAACAATATATCGGTTAAACGTAAAGAAACTCTTTGTTACCTTGGGCTAATACTTGAAAATAAATTCACCTTTCTAGAACATATTATAATTCAGACAGGAGAAAGAGCCAAACGAAATTTTTATGCATTTACTAAAATATCATTTTCAACGTGGGGTCTTTCTTTTAAAACATTAAAATTAATTTATTCCGCAACATATTTAGGCAGTATATGTTACGGAGCACCCGTGTGGGCTGATAGGTCCACCATTGGAGCAGCCCGTCGTAAATTATTACAAACGTCTGTCACTAATATTCTTATGTAAAGCCTATCGGACAGTTAGTACAGAGGCATTACCAGTTCTAGCCGGAGTACTACCAGTTGACTTAGAGATACAGCGCCGC
Source organism: Helleia helle (assembly GCA_963853865.1). Lineage (NCBI taxonomy): Eukaryota > Metazoa > Arthropoda > Insecta > Lepidoptera > Lycaenidae > Helleia > Helleia helle. Next base: position 226,697 of record OY971420.1, read on the forward strand.
GCTGCCTTGTATTATCATTCGCGAAATATTTCTAGTGCTGACTTCTTAAGACCACAAAACCGACAAAAAATTACCAAACTTTTTGACCCTATAGAAATAACCACTCAAAATTTAATTAAAGATTGGCAATCCCGATGGGATAATACAACTAAAGGGCGTCACCTTTATAACTTATTTCCATCTGTATTCGATCGTTTATCAAAGGATTGGTTAGAGGTTGACCACTGTGTCGCTCAGTTTCTTACCGGCCACGGAAACTTTAGAAGTAAACTATTTGGCTTTAATCTCATACCGTCTCCGTTATGCGGCTGTTTGACGGAAGGCAATGAACAGGAACATACCGCACATCACATTCTTTGGGAGTTCAGTCTTTGGCAAAATGAACGAACATTAATGCTCGACAACATCCGTAGCAAATCGGGAGTAACTTATTACAGCGATCTCGTGGACGACGTGAAAAACTTCCGTGCATTCAAGCGATTTTGCCACAACTATTACTGGAAACATAACATACCCCCAAGTCATACATAAATAGCTCATAGTTAATATACACTTGTATATTACTTCACTATGTAGATATTAGTTGACTTAAAAATACAAACCAACTTTCAAACAACAACTATTATTTCAACACTGATAATCACTAAGATATACATAATAACTCATAGTTGATATACATATATATAAATCATACTATGCAGATATTTGTAGACATAAAAAAAATCTCCGTGGTGCATTGCAGCTGGGCTTCCCTTGGCTGCTGTCTTTTCTTGACTTTTGTTAGTCATTGCATTCTTGTACTGTCTCCCGCTTTAACCGGGGAGGGAAACTGTAATTTTTTCCTACTCCTCCTGAATACTTCTGATTAAAAGTCGTTGCGGGTCCCAAGGCAGTTTTAACGTATCCCTCGGGCTCCCTGAGATCGTATCAAAGGGTCATTTAGTGGATACCGCAGTCGATCCTGGCTATACAGGAGTAGCAGCGGTGGGAACGAGTGGTGGGCTTAGCCCGTAAAAAAAATAACCATTATTAATTCATTTTCATTCCAATCCTATATTTCAATAGGATCGAGTGTCAAGAGTAAGCCCGCAGGGCACAAACGAGAATGAATGCGCACTCATACTGGTTTCGCAAACGTGTGGACGCGTCGTAAACGCTTGCGGCAAATTACCTTTAATTTGTGCATAAAATATCGACAGTTGCAGGATCGGCTTCAAGTCTTTGAAAACCTACGCAAACCAAGGAAAACGCTCTATTCGTGCGTTTAAATATGTGGCGGTTTGTCGAGGTTTGCCAAGCGTGCGGATAGGGCTTTACATTTTTGAAACTATTTGCTTTTTTATTATTTCTTTGTTCTTAAAATAAAACCTACGTCCATAATATAAAGAGTAATATGTTCAAGTATTTTTAATGAACGCTTCCTTTAGCTTTTTAAGAGAGCTCATGTAAATACATGGCTTATGACATCATCATTCTGTAGGTACCTAACTAAATATTTTAAATGAACTTTAATATTGAATTGGTAGTTGGCCCTTTTCGAATCTTTTAAAATGGCCTCCGCTCTATGAATTCAGTTCCCAAAATGATTAATTGATATCCGCCTATAAATAAAATATTTCTGCAGCAACACTATAGTGCAACTCAAATTAAGATATTATGATGATGCCCTGGACTAGATGTCATCCTATTAATTTTGTTACCGGATATGTTACCAGGACACCTATTGTAGCTGCCTGGTTTAATACATCCTAATATTATATTATATTATATAGTATGATTGTCGCTCAAGTCAGTATTTTTTTCTCTCTATTAATGTCTTCTACTACTAATTTAGCTGTTGTTCAAACAGATCAAAGTACATATTAATTTTATTAAATTGCTTTCATAAGAATATGCTATTTTATATTAAATAAATGTTATTCGTGCTTTAATACATGTACATCCACAATAATATTAATATATCGACACAATGTAGACAAATGTACCAAGTATATTTTTTTATTTTGCAGAAAGACTTACATAGCTTCCAAGATTACTGCTCAAAAAATAAGCAGGATCTTAACGTCTCAAAGTGCTATACGTGTTCATTTACCATGAAACAAAGTCCTATTCATTTCCCTTATCAATTATGTGGTACTCTTCTTACCAGAGTAAACATGATTAGGGACTTAGGCGTTATTTTTGACTCTAAGATTATTTTTGATATGCACATTGACAATATCGTCAGTAAGGCCACGAAAGCATTAGGTTTCATTTTCAGAATTTCTTCAGAGTTTAAACAATTGAAGACAATTAAGATTTTGTATTGTTCTTTTGTTCGGAGCCATCTTGAATACGAGTCTCAAATTTGGAATCCGACTTATAAAACATACATAGACCTTAGAAAGGGTTCAAAAGAAGTTTTTAGGGCATATTCAATGGCGATCAAATTGTTACCTTCCTTCGTATATTTCACGATGTCGAAACTTTCATTTCCTACCATTAGTTGAACGCAGAAGGATTGCAGATCTGACTTACTTATTCTCAATCTTTAATGGAGCATCTGATACCCCTGATTTGTTAAGCAAGTTTGGGCTGCGCGTACCTTCTGCGTTTTTCCGTAAATTCAACTTACTGGATACCCTTGACGCCAAGAGCACTTACAGGCAGAACTCATACATTGTGAGAGCGAGTCGTTCTTTTAACACCGTGAGCCAGGAATTCGATGTAGATCTTTTCCATACCAGGGTTCCAAAATTAAAGAAAACATTGTGTGATAGGTTTTTTGTTACGTAACCATTAGATATATATTTTTTGAAAGTTTAAAAGCATACAATATTATAAGAACTTGTATTTAGGTACTATACTAATGTATATAAGCGAAAACTCTTAATTGGCCTTATAACTGTTGTATTTTATGTTAAATATGTTTACTAGCTGTAAGTTTTCCAAAGTGTAAAATAAAATAAATAAAATAAAAATATATTTTATGGTCATCTTAATAAAGGACTACAGGAACAAGCTAGTACCTACTGTTAAGTACACGGGGCACATACCTACTTATATTATGTTATTTGTGCGCACAATACGTTTGTTACTTTAGACCTCCCAAACGATAAGCTAGTTGAAAGTTGAAACCATTGAGTTAATATGTAGTTACTACGCTAGTTTAGTTCAATGGTTGAAATCCATTTTGTTTATTACGTTAACTTAATAATGTATCAATATTGTTATCGTAAACATGAATGCACTCAGATGGCTGACTCATCTGCTGTCCCGCCACTACCCACCATGGAAAAGACATAAACCCTCTTTTATTAAAAATACTCAACCACCATCCACTCTGAGATGAGCACGAGTTCCAATAAAAAGGTAAATATTATAGGTAGTAAATTGTATCAACCATCGGAGCGCGTGCGCGTGCCGCTGAACATTGCCTGATTGTTAGCCGCGCGAAATATGAACACGGCTTACTTCTACCTCACCTTTGTCACCAGATGCGTAAGAAGTCACAAAAATTGTAATAATGTATTCACATACAAAATACTTATTATAAATAAATCATCTTATTAACGGAAGGCAGGAAACTATGTAGTGTTTGTTCGATAAATGTGCGTAGCGTTGTAATAAATGAACGTAGCCCTTCTCGTGTCTTACCTGAGTCCATCGCCTTGTTTGTGGTGGAAATATTTATAAGATAATATTATATCATCTGACTTATATACTTTACATAATATTGGAATTTCTATTTTAGATTAAACTCTACACATTTCATTAAAACATATTATGTAAAGTGAAACAAGACAAATACTTACGGTATCTGATGGTTTGATCTGATGGATACGTTATGTTGAGTCTAAGAACATCTGTAAATATATAAATTGAGTCAACACGTTAAAGATAATAGATAATATATGAAACTATATTTATTGTACAGTAGCAGGCCACTCAGAAAGTTTAGCGAAAAAAAGTTTTAATGTATGAAGCCCTGGCTAGTTTATTAGATGAACAACATTCCATCATTATAAATATTGCTTACAATAATCGAGTTATTCCAGTTAGAAACCAAATTATTTTTTAGAAGTTTTATTTGTGGTTTCAAAATGCGAGCGTAATTTAAATATTCTGTTAAGACGCTTATCGGGTGTTTGGTGGGGTGCTCACTCTTTTTGTTTTGACTGAAGACGGTTTTGGTGCTGTACGGTCTATTTAACTTAGCTGACACCGACTCCAAAAGTAACAACAATGACATGGTAAACGCAAACATTGTAATTAGTAAAATAACAAGTTGATTATAAGTTCTAGCCACGAAAATTAAGGAAACGCAATTATTTTATTACCTTATAGTTTATTTTTTACTTGTTGAAGTCGGTTTCAATTTTTGTTAAAAAAAAATATTTCTAAATTTTTAGTGATTCCGAATTTCGATAACCGATTTTATTTTTCTGAAATATAGATATAACTGCTAAACGCATTTCCACTGTCTACATTCCTGTCTATACTCCATCATCAGACCTATAATGAGACTTATAACCCATATGGGTGCAAGGTACTCGTCAATATAAATGAATTAAATCCAAACACAAGGTAGCTACTGTAAGCCGTAGAGGAGTTCCCTCAACTGTCTATGGTCTCCATCATCAGACCTGTAATGATACTTATAACCCATATGGGTGTAAAGTTCTGGTCAACATATAATGAATTGTGTCTAAACACAAGGTAGCTACTGTAAACTGTTGAGGAGTTCCCTCGACTGTCTATGGTCTTCATCATCAGACCTGTAATGACACTTACAACCCATATGGGTGCAAAGTTCTCGTCAATATAAATGAATTAAGTCCAAACACAAGGTAGCTACTGTAAACTGCTGAGAAGTTCCTATAACTGTCCTTCGTCTTCATCATCAGACCCCTAATGATAGTCACAATTTATCTAGGTGTAAAGTTCTCATCAAAACAAATTAATCAAGTCCAAACACAGGGTTACTGCTGTAAATCGTTGAGGAGTTCCCTCAACTGTCTTTCAACTCCATCATCAGATCAACTCTAGACCTTTATGAAATTGTAGGGCTTTTAAATACTTAATTAAAAAAAGTATTAAACGCACTAGTTACTTCTACGATTTTCGTAAGTTCCCCTAGATTTCTCTGGGATGCCATCATCAGATCCTGGTTTCCTTATCATGGGACCACCTCGGAAGTGCACTCTTTTGAATAAAAAAAGAATTTTGAAAATCGGTCCACAATTGACACAGAAATCGGTGAACATACATTTAAAAAAATATATACACACGAACATAATTAAACTTTTTCGAAGTCGTTTAAAAATAGATCTTATTCGATACTAGCTGTTGTCCGCAGCTTCGCCCGCGTTAAATTAGATTTACAGTCGTACGCGGATTGATGATGATTACTTTTATAGCCTGAGTTACTCCTTCATAAAATCAGCTAGCTGCCAGTAAAAGTCCCATCAAAATCGGCCCAGCCGTTTCAGAGATTAGCCGGAACAAACAGACAGCCAGACAGACAGACAGACGGACAGACAGACAAAAATTGTAAATAAGGCCATTTTGGTCTTATCCCATGTATGCATATGGATGCATTTAGGCCTGAGGAGACAGTTTCTATCTGATAGATTTCTATTTAGGCTAAAACAGTATTCTTACCATCCTTTAATAGAAAAGTTAGTTAGAGATTAAATCAATACATACAAACGTACCCCAACTCGCCATACGTATCAATCAATTCCATTTTAATATTGAGCTCTAACAGAATTATTTCGACGTCAGCTGATATCAAATAATATCATTATTTTCATATAACTTGCTAGACAGTAATGAGTTTTTCTAAATTTCTACGTGCACCTGAACATGAGACCATCACTTGCTCACCGGTGAAGGAGTCATCGTGAGGAAACCTTCATGCCTGATGAGATTAAGTAGTCTTTGAAGGTGTGTGAAGTTCACCAACATTGGGTCAGCGCATCAGTCAATTATGGCCCAACACCCTCCTCACTTGATTTCTAGGTGGAGACCCGTGCCCAGCAGTGGGACATATAAGGGTTGATAAATATATAATATATATTGTGATTGTTTAGTTTCTTTAAACTTTCTGAGTGCCCCACGTTAGGCGTAAAAAACATGCGGGGCGCTTTGCACTACATAGGTACTAGACTAAATATTTAGTTTGGTTTGCTATTTTAATATGACAAATGCCACATTACTTTTTAATGATTCAAGTTGTTTTATTTACTTAATATCCAGGGACCCATTATAATGTATATCCACACAATTTGTAAAAAAAATGGTACCCGGACTGTATGTGGTAGGCAGGGGCGGCGGCAGCGTCGGGGTGGGGTAGGACGGCTCGAAGGGCATGTGCGTGGTCTCCTCGTCGGGGGAGCAGACCTGCTCGTCGGAGTTGTCCCTGCAGGAGGCCACACCGTCGCAGAGCTCCTCCTCCCGGATGCACTGGCCTGAGTGACACCTCCAGTAGCCCACCTCGCACTCCATGTTGGCTGTTCAAGTTTACAAAAATTGTACATCGTTGTGCCATCCGCGATACAATTACATACTCGTACTAGTGTAAAATTACTACAAAGAATTATATACGAGGGAGGAAGATATATTGTCAGAATATACATTTAGGCGACATAATCGCAATGGCGATAAAGCCTTTTAATAAAGCTTAAAAAAAAAGAATATGTAACATTTCCTAGGCGCAAAAACCAGTTGGTCTAATATTATCTCTAAGCACCCTTATCCTCTCCATACATATTCACTATAAATTATCAGATACAGCTGTAGAAAGTGAAAAAAATACAACTTTTATAAATAGTACAGTATTTAGGTCATTATTGTAAAAGGTTATTATGACATAAGAATATTTCGATGATAAACTTTTATTAATAATATATAAATATATGAAAGTTTATCATCGAAACATCATATTCATAAATTAATACACATTATTATAATCTCCATTAAATAATATTACATCAAGGCGCGCCTCCTGTCTACTTACTTGTTAGTTGCCTCCCGACAGAGTTCTTAACTGTTACGGTTATAATGTATAATATTATAATATTTTTAAAATTTCCTATTTAACTTTACTTACCTTAATTTACCTTTGTACACTATGGACTAGTGTACAAAGGTAATTTATATAAATTTTGCAAATAGTTATTGAGTATTGAGTACGTTTCATCAATATCATTATTTTTATTTAACCGTAATAGTTAAGCACACATTTAGTACACATTTTTTCGACTTCATTATAATGACCATGATTTAAATAAGTATAAATTAGATCAAATTGTAAATGGGAACCAATTTGCATGCAATGCGTACAACATACATCAATCAGAAGAGAAGCATATCAGAAGGAAAAAGTATGTAAAGTGAAGTCCAGTTACTCGACGCCTGGCCCGTGGCAGACGTGACTACTATAATCTACAATTAAAAAGTCTATACCTAAAAATGGAATGAAATAAAGAAATGTAGACCTAGTATAATTATAGACCTACGCGCTCGCGCACATAATATCAGCCGAGAGCGGGCGGCGGTTTGCCGTCACGACATTCGAGTTGATTTTATTGCTAATGAGCGCCAATTGATGTTTCACGTAAAAAATAATACATGCCATTCTACTCTCACGAAATATAGAAAAAAAATCTATCAACTAACTAAAATGGAGAAGTTTCCATTTTTTTGTTTAATTCGTTCATTCTTAATTACAATTTATGTAAAATGTAATACGATTTTCATATTATGTTTTAGTATGAGGGGGATTTCGGGGACGGTAAATCGATCTAACTAGGTTTAATTTTAAAGGCCCCTCTACATGACTCGCCACCGGGTCATAAAGCTCGATCCACCCAATCTTGGTTAGTAACCACCGTTCCGGACTTCATCAGAGATGAAGACTGGCCGTTATCAAGTCCCGACATTAATCCACTGGATTATGATTTGTCTTTGTTTGGTCAGTTTTAGAGAGTATGGCTTGCTCTAAATGCCATGATAATAATTTGGAGTCCCTAAAATAATCCAAACGATTGGCTGTGCGAGTGTGCGAGCTTCTATTGATAACTGGCCTGTATTGGACTGTATTGCAGCTAATGGAGACCACTTAGAATAAGTTTTATAAATTTATAATGGTGTTACATTAATGTAATAATCTAACACACTGTAGTATGGCTTGCTCTAAATGCCATGATAATAATTTGGAGTCCCTAAAATAATCCAAACGATTGGCTGGAGTGAAGAATCTTCCCATGGTGAGAGTGCGAGCTTCTATTGATAACTGGCCTGTATTGGACTGTATTGCAGCTAATGGAGACCACTTAGAATAAGTTTTATAAATTTATAATGATGTTACATTAATGTAATAATCTAACACACTGTAATAGTAATAAATGTTACGTGTAATAGAAAAATGATTTTTTCTTTGTAACAATATTTACGGCAAGACTAAGTATATTGTATTAATTGTTAATAATTGTTATTGCTACTACGCTGTTAATTTGTATTTTTTGTTTTATTTACATTAGGTATAGTTTTTAGTTGATTTTATGGAAATTTTAATTTGTATATTCATATTTTTATTCCTTTGTGATAATTTTTTTTTAGTTTCGTTGAAATAAGTTTCTAGTTGTTATGCATTTTTAACATTGCAACTAAGAAAACGGTTATGTTGTTTAAATTACTAGTGTTTAATCTTTTTTATAAATTACAAGAGCAAATAAGATTTAAATTAATGTTTTTATCAAATTGATAACTCAAAAATGGTCCACTTTTGCATAATACATATTATATGCACCGCCTAACGGGAACACGTGAAATTATATTTTGATAAACCTGTAAGTAGTCATAGGTAATCTATTCTGAGTCATTTGTGACTGATTTTTTTTACAGATTTGTTAAATTTGTCTATGTTTTGATTCCATTGTGTTAAATATAGTATAGTTATCAACACCACGAAACTTCTCCATTGTTTATAAAATTTCGTATATAATGTGCGGGCTCAGGAACTAAATGGTATGGCGGCTCGAGCACGCACCGTACCCAACCACCGCTTATGAAACATGTAAAAGTTACAGAATACTCTATACATGACCAGCTGGCCTTATACAATATCGAGCCTATTTGTAATGTTTTCCATCGTTTTGGTCGGCATTCGGCCGGTACTACAGAGCGGTCTTCGGTGGTAGTCGGAGGCATGTGGGAGCCGCCAGCGGGACCAGGCATTCCACAGTACATGGGTTATATCAGGCGAATACCGGAGTTGTAACAGTTTTGCTCGTCTGAGAAATCCGAACAGTCATAAATATTGTCGCATCTCCTCGAGTGCGGTATGCAGCGGCCGTCGTAGCACGTGAACTGAGCGGGCGTGCACGCCGCGCTCTGGCTCGCCGTCCTCGCTGCACATCACCAGTTTATACACACTTCACTAATTACTACTCGAGAAATATAATAATGAGGGACATACATAAAATTTATATATGTCCCTCTCGTAATGTAGCCGAGCGCTTTCGACAAAATCTTTAGTGAGTATACGTTATTCTGGTTACAGTCAAAATTAGGTATAACCACTTAAATGGAAAGTGCAGTGCGTAGTGCATATTAAGAGAAAAAGTGCAGGTTAGTTTCATTGCATTATATGTTAAGTGTGATTAACTTGTCAGAAGCGTGTTTACTGTGAAGTGCTACGACAATATTACTCGATGCGGTGCCCATCCGTTGGGCACGCGGGTTAGGAACGGGTGTACTCACGGCAGTTTTCCTCGTCGGAGTTGTCGTTGCAATCACTGTGAGAGTCGCACCGGAACTGGCCGTTGATGCAGCTGCCGTCGCCGCATTGAAACTGGTCGGAATCGCAAGCTCCTATATCTGAACAACGAGGAAAAGGTTTTTTTTGAAGTGAAAACTTCTTTAGACGCGTTGAGTTTTGCAATAAAACATCCAACACGACTAGCAAGTAAAACATGTATCGATAATTTTATACATAATTTTAAAACTGCATGTAGATCGGAGGTGAGAGAATTTGGTTTGTCAGATCATACGGTTCAAATTATAACACTACCAGTCAAAAAAAAAATCCCCAAATAAAATGTTGGCGTAAAGAAGTGCGGGAATATTCTACTCAAAATATTTTAAAATTTAAGGCATGTATTAAAGAGCTACATTTTTCCGAGATGTATGAGAGCATAGATCCTTCAAAGGCATACTATTATTTCATTAAAGAATTTAAATTATGCTACGAACTATGTTTTCCAAAAAAGTATATTACTATTAATGTGGTTCATAAACCAAAATGGATATCACGAGGGATAAAAAATTTGTAGTCGAAAAAAAAGAAAAATGTTTCGGAACAATCCAGTTTAGATACAAACCTAGTGTTGAAAATAAATTAAAATATAAAAATTACTAGCTGTTGCCCGCAGCTTCGCCCGCGTTAACTTAGATTTACAGCCGTTCGGATTGATGATGATTATTTTTATGGCCAAAGTTACGCCTTATAACGTCAGCTATCTGCCAGTAAAAGACTCTTCAAAATCGGCTTAGCCGTTTCAGAGATTAACCGGAACAAACAGACGGACAAAAATGTTTTTTCTTAATGTAAGTGCAGTATATTATTTCATAGATTTTAACCGCGACTGCGTCCGCGTATAAGAAGTATTGTTTTAAATCTTATTTTTCAAATAAAGTAGTAGTAGCCAAAGTTTGCTGCTTTGCAAGTGAATTGGGCTGGCACAACCGTGGTGGTACCTCTCGCTCACATAACACCGGCGTCAAGTGACAGCTAAGCTGTCGCGTTTCGTGCGGTTTGTGAGTTTCTGGTGGGCCCATTGGGAGGTATAGGGAAAAGGAGGGCAACGCATCTGCATAACTTTTGGCTGTGCCGATGTCTATGGGCGTCGGTAGTCACCTCCGGCTCCGACTGCTCGATTGCCTCCATGTGACATAAAAAAAATGGTTCCAATTTACAAACTATAATAATTTAAACAATACTATTTACTTCCACTGTAAGGCCCGATAGTACGTTTTAATAAAATATATAATTTATTTAATTTAGTAGTACCTACATTTTTATTATATTTAAATAACTTTTACGGATTTTATCGCGGTTTATTAAGATTTTTAAATGCCCGACGTTTCGGATACTTTCCAGCAACCATGTTCATGGGAGGATTGAGGTGTCAGACGTCCTATAGTATTTATTTTGTGTCCTAACGATACAAAATTATTCGTAACTACCCTATGATACATCAATATTTTAATTCAAATTAGTACCTACTACCAGCAAAAAAACTACGAAAAAGTTATATTTTTTATTCATATATTTTATTATTGTTCCTAGCATTGTTTATAAATAGAAAGAAAGATAGAAAGAAAAACATTTATTTGACCACACACTAGAGACAACAACAAAATAGTTTAGGATATACAATTGAAATATATATACTACTACTAGATACTTATAGATTTAGTTGACAACAATCATCCCATAAACTAAAGTGTGCCTCAAGGATGCAGCAAATTGGTTTAGTTCGACATTGTCAGATAGTCATAGTAAATATGGTATCTGACGCCGGTTTTCAACTAAACCAGTGAAGGAGTGCGTCTCTGACATCACGTGCCTACTCATAAATAAAATGGCAAAAAAGTAGGTACTATAGAGTCAATTAGTACAATCATAAATATAAAATCAATCAAATAAGTTCACACACCCAATATATTATATACAAGTAGATTAAAATACTAATAACTATGTATTATATTATAATACAGATACATAAAATATAATAAACAGATAGGTACTCGATAAATATTATATAATAGAGACATTCTCGATAGCCATGCCCCTCTTTCGTTGCTCGTCTAAAAGAAACTGTTTCAGATGTCTTTTGAATGTTTCTAAGGTGTTGAGTGCCCTTATTGGCGGCGGCAGGTTGTTCCACACCTTCGAAGCCGAGTACCGGAAACTACCTCTGAAGGCTGCGGTTCTGTACGGGTGTGTTGCAAGTTGCTGTGAGCACTGCCTGCGTGCCGTGAGCCAACTCAACTTGTCATATAGATATAGTGGCTTTCGATATTTAACGAGTCCAAACAGAAGACAAGCAAGATGGTGTTTGCGCCATGACTTAATTTTTAGTAGACGGTGACTATTTAAGAATGGCGTGACATGAGTTCTTAATGGAATGTGGTAACAGAATCGAGCGCATGCGTTTTGGACTCTCTGAATTTGCTTTTCCGTTCGAGCCAGTAGACGAGGTCCGTAAACCGTATCTCCATAGTTTAATTTTGACAGAACAAGGGTTTCCACCAACTGTTCACGAAGCTCCTCAGAGAGATAAGGTCTCATTCTATAAAGAACCTTAAGTCGGTAAAAACAGTTCTGTACTGATTCAGCCACGTGTTTTTCATACCTAAATCGGCTATCCACGAGTAGTCCCAGGTTTCGGCTGTTCCACTCTGTCAACAGGCGTCCCCAATAAATTTACATTTATCGATGATGGTAAATTCATAATCTGCCGCTGTGTTCCCAAAACCATATAGTCTTTGACGGATTTAAAATCAGACCGTTTCTCTCTGACCACGCAGAAATTCGATCTAGGTCAGAGTTTAAATCATTTAATGCCCTCACATGATCTTTAGCATAGAATGACATATATAGTTGAAGATCATCTGCATACAGGTGATAGTTGCATTTTTTTAAACAATCAGTTATGTCTGCGCAGTAAAGATTGAACAGGATTGGTCCAAGAATTGACCCCTGAGGTACCCCCCTCTTTAACGGTGCCAAGGCGGATGCAGCAGTCCTCCCATTAGCAAGCTTGAGCTCCACCTGTTGTTGTCTATTTTCAAGGTAACTATCAAACCAATGCAAGGCTGTAGTGTCAAAACCAAAGTAGCTTAGTTTCGATAACAGCAAAGGTATATTAATTGAATCAAATGCTCGGGAAAAGTCTAATAATACGAGTATTGTACACATTCCATTGTCCTGGGCAGCCAAGATGTTATCAGTAACGTCCAGCAAAGCAGTGGTGGTACTTCGACTCTTTCTAAACCCAGACTGAAAGGACGGTAAAATATTATTAGTATCCAAGTAATGCGACAATTGCAGGCAAATGACCTTTGAGATACATGGCAGGATACTAATAGGCCTGAGATCTTTCATATCTACTGGGTCGTTCTTTTTTGGTAATGGACGAACGACAGCAATTTTCCATATATCAGGATATGTGGATGTCTCTATAGAACAGTTAACAATGTTGGTAATAGCATCTAGGGTATTTGGGAGTGTCAGTAGTAACATATTTAAAGTAATGTGGTCATACCCTTCAGCATTCGATTTTAGTTTATAGATAATCCGAGAAATATCCGTGTTTATGACAAGTTCGATTTTAAAACATGCAGAGGTAAAACGATTAAATTCAAAGTAACTTAAAGTAGACAAGTTGGTGGTTAAGTTTCCAGGGACGTTTAAAAAATGCTTATTAATTGCATCTGGATCTATAAAGTGAGGAGGAAGTTCTTGGTTACGCTTTTTGGGGACAGTAAAAGATTTTATATTTTTCCATAGCAATCTTGGGTCATTAATTTTATTGTTTATATTGTACCGAAAATATGCAACCTTTTCATTATATAAAGACGTGTCAACTAGCTTTTTAAACTGTTTGTAATATGCCTTTTTAGAGTACGTCTTATAAATAGTACTTTGTCATTTATTGCAATTTTAAATTATTAAATAATCAAATACAAAACATATTGGATATGAATTACAAAGAACCTAAAACTAAAAACCTTAAAAAATATAATATAATAACTTAAGTATATTAATAAAAAGGAGTCCCTTTAGGCAAGGTTCCGAAGATTTTCACAGCGTTCCCCCTTTGAATTGCTAGACTAATTCTTTGTCCGAGGTAGCTGCCAGCTCTTCGGTCTCCTGTGATGTCGACCAATCTTTTTGTTATTTCCTTAAAGAGCCTTAAAGCGCTAGGACCCCACGGACCAAGGGTCTCGACACCGAATGGGACAAAATCATATTCTGAGCCTAGACCCCTGTATTTGCACATTTTAGCTTTTTCAGCCGCTTCATTATTATATATAAGTATTCCTTTTTTATAATATAATGAATTCTATTAATAAATCATCTTTTAAATTACTAATATATGAATACTTCATTAAAAACGCGTGCAATACAAAAGTGCGATCCTCATAAGGATTCGCATCTTGTAATGGATAGCGTGATCTACATTTTGTGTTAACGCCATCTATTGACACATCTTAAAAACTTCTTGTTACACTAATTATACATCTTATATCTTACCTAGGGTCTCAAACTATCTCCATATTAAATTTAGCGGTTTAGCGGTTTAACAAATACACAGTCCCGACGTTTTAGCTGCACAACTCCCGTTCCCGTGGGATTTTCAGGATAGCAACTATTTTAAGTCCTACGTTAAGTTCCAAAGTATCTTCATACCAAATTTCACCACCACCACCACAAGACCACAAGACCGACAAAAAATTACCAAACTTTTTGACCCTATAGAAATAACCACTCAAAATTTAATTAAAGAATGGCAATCCCGATGGGATAATACAACTAAAGGACGTCACCTTTATAACTTCTTTCCATCTGTATTCGATCGTTTATCAAAGGATTGGTTAGAGGTTGACCACTGTGTCGCTCAGTTCCTTACCGGCCACGGAAACTTTAGAAGTAAACTATTTGGCTTTAATCTCGTACCGTCTCCCTTATGCGGCTGTTCGACGGAAGGCAATGACACATAAACATACCGCACATCACATTCTTTGGGAGTGCAGTCTTTGGCAAAATGAACGAATATTAATGCTCGACAACATCCGTAGCAAATCGGGAGTAACTTATTACAGCGATCTCGTGGACGACGTGAAAAACTTCCGTGCATTCAAGCGATTTTGCCACAACTATTACTGGAAACATAACATATCCCCAAGTTATACATAAATAGCTCATAGTTAATATACACTAGTATATTACTTCACTATGTAGATATTAGTTGACTTAAAAATACAAACCAACTTTCAAACAACAATTATTATTTCAATCATGATAATCACTAAGTTATACATAATAACTCATAGTTGATATACATGTATATTAATCATACTATGCAGATATTTGTAGACATAAAAGTTTCTCCGTGGTGCATTGCAGCTGGGCTTCCCCTGGCTGCTGTCTTTTCTTGACCTTTGTTAGTCATTGCATTCTTGGACTGTCTCCACCTTTAACCGGGGAGGGAAACTGAAAATTTTTCCTACTCCTCCTGAATACTTCTGATTAAATTCGTTGCGGGTCCCAAGGCAGTTTTAACGTATCCCTCGGGCTCCCTGAGATCGTATCAAAGGGTCATTTAGTGGTTACCGCTGTCGATCGTGGCTATACAGGAGTAGCAGTGGTGGGAACGAGTGGTGGGCCTAGCCCGAAAAAAACAAAACCAAATTTCTCCCAAATCTGTTCCGTGCTTTCGAAGATAGACAGTCCCGGGTTTTACCCACATAGGTCCCGTTCCCGTGGGATTTTTAGGATAAAAACTATTTTAAATCCTACGTTAAGTTCCAAAGTATCTTCATATCAAATTTCACACAAATCTGTGCCGTGGTTTAGAAGATAGACAGGCCCGGGGTCTTACGCGCATAGTTCCCATTCCCGTGGGATTTTCAGGATAAGATTTATTTTAAGTTCTACGGTAAGTTTCGAAGTACTTTCATATTAAATTTCACCCAAATCTGTTCCGTGGTTTAGAAGACAGCCAGTCTCGGGGTATTACCCGCATAGGTCCCGTTCCCGTGGGATTTTCAGGATAAAAACTATTTGTTAATGTCCTTTGTTAATTTTCAAAGTATCTTCATATCAAATTTCACCCAAATCTGTTCCGTGGTTCAGAAGATAAATAGTCCCGGGGTTTTACCCGCATAAATCCCGTTCCCGTAGGATTTCCGGGATAAAAACTATCATATGTCCTTTCTTTCTATTTTCTTTGTGCCAAATTTCATCCAAATCTGTTCAGCGGTTTAGGCGTGAAGAAGAGACAGACAGACAGACAGAGTTACTTTCGCATTTATAATATTAAGTAAGGATTGTTACTTATTTAAAAAAATCATTACTTTAACAAAACGAACACAAAATAATTATAAAATTTTAACTTCGACTAATAAATCTAAATCAATGTGGAACTTAATAAATAAAACACGCTTAAATTTACCAAATCAATCCATTGTTAGTATTATAAATAATAATAATGAATATATTATTATAACTGATCCCCGGAAAATCGCCAATGAATTTAATAACTATTTTATAGATAAAGTTAAACCAATATCCAATATTATGTTATATTCTAATAGTAAAGCTACATCTTTCAATAATTATCCCATGTTTCTAGCTCCCTGTATCCCTCAAGATGTACATAAAATTATAAGATCTCTTAAAAACACACATAGTGTCGGATTTGATGGAATTTCTACAAAAATAATTAAAGCTGTAAACGAATTAATTTGTCCTCATATCTGTTTTCTAATTGATCTGTGTATATCGACAGAGACTTTCCCGGATGATCTTAAAATAACGATTGTTAAACCGTTATTTAAAAAAGAAAACCGTTAATGAAAAGAGTTTTACATGCCATTCCCAGTGTATTCATAAAAATTTTGAAAAGTATTTCCATAGTCAAATTTATTCATGTCTTGAAACAAAGAATACTTTGTCTAACGAGCAGAAAGGATTTAGGAAAAACAAAAATTTTGATCTCGCAATTTTTGACTTTTTAAAAAATGTAATGCATAACGTAGATAGAAGGAATCCAGTTTGTGCTATATTTTGCGACATGACACAAGCATTTGACTATGTACATCATAATATTTTACTACAGAAACTTGAGACCTACGGAATAAGGGGCAATGTACTACAATTGATCCGCTCTTATTTACGTAACAGACCTCAAATTACAGAAATAAGTCACATAAATAATAAAACCAGAACTGAAGTAAAATACAGATCTTTGCAGCGAAAAATAGAGTTTGGCGTACCTCAAGGAACTGTATTGGGTCCATTTTTCTTTACTATTTACATAAATGACTTGCCAAACTCGGTTAACCAGCCCATGACATTATTTGCAGATGATAGCACAATTACAGTAAACTGTAAGGACATTATTTTATATGAAAGCGACATTAATAACGCATTACAAACTTTAATTGAATGGTTGGATCATAATAATTTAATCATTAATTTATATAAAACAAAAATAGTACACTTTAATCAAAGAGATACAAGCTCATCAAATGTTAGTCTTATCTTTAATAATAATGAAATAGAGGAAGTTAAGACAACACGATTCTTAGATCTGGAAAAAGACAAACAATTAAACTGGAAGAAACATACACAAGTACTTGCCAAAAAAAAAAAAAGCAGCTTAGCTTATGTTCTAGGTAAACTCTCTTTATCGGTCAGCATTAACACCGTCATTACTGCTTATCATGGTTTGGTTGAATCGGTTTTGAGGTATGGCATAGTTTTTTGGGGAAATGCCACAGATAAAGAATTTATATTTAAGATGCAAAAACGCTGTATTAGAGCCATGTTTAAAATTAAATGTACCGATAGTTGTCAGCCTATATTTAAACAATACCAGCTTCTGACACTTCCTTCTCTATATGTACTTGAGGTTGCATTATTTGTAAAAGGTAATTCTCATCTCATTATTTATTGCTTGTAATGTAATTTGAATTTAAATTAATTTAATTTGACAAATTTACAATGTTGACAATTTTATATTTATTTCATTATAATACTTGTACAATAGGATTAAGTTTGACTCGATTTATATTTTATAATATTTTAACACATTTCTATTAATAATTTAATCTTACAGACTTTTAATAAATTTATGCATAATTAATTAATTTCTAATTTCTTACTCTTTAAAAATTTGCACACCATGAAAATGGTAAATTGTGAGGGATGATTTTTTTATATGTAACATCTATGTAACCACAATATGAGCAAACAAAACAAATTATTATTATTGTTATAAGATTTCTATCTATCGCAGTCCCTGTGACTACCAGTTCATTAATATATTTGATTCTGAACACTGATAACGAGAAATACTTATAATGTTTAAATTGTGTGAGAGACGCCCGTCCAGCGTCCACTTACCGGTCGGCGTCACCGTATTCCCGCAGCCGTACTCGTCACTGCCATCGTCGCACTCCTGCAGACCGTTACACCGGAGCACCGAATTAATGCATTCACCGCTCTGACATCTACGAATATAAAATTTCTTACTAACTCAACGAGTCTGAATTTAATTACATTCAAAAATTGAATGTAAAGAAAGAGAGAAAAGTAAAGTATGTCCTGGTTCCAAACTATAGTCTTATACTAAAAAAAACACAAAAACTATTTGCCATATGTCTTAAAATTACAACATTAATAAAATATTTCACGCAAGTCGCATATAAACACAGTTTGATAAAATTAAATATTCTTTAACATAAAAATCGCATTGCAATTTCGCAGCAACAAGAAGGGCTAAGCGAGGTCGCCTATGACACATTTTAAATGAACTTCTCTTATCAATGAACATCAAGAACCTACAAATATCACACAAGCAACAGTTAACAGTTACCTGAAGTCTTTAAACTTGTCGCAGTAATTGCAGTCGAGCTCGTCGGAGCCGTCCGCACAGTCGCGGATGTTGTTACAGATTTGAGTTTCGTCAAGACATTTGCCATCACACTCGTGCTCGCAATCTTAAAAAGAAATATCATTAGGTTGTATTACAGGCATTACGATAACCTTCAGTTTATTTTCGCAAAGCTAGTTTTTCGATCTGTAAAATTCGCATTTGGGAACGCTTAGCAATGAAACTTAAATTAATTTACAATCGCATTATCTAAAAATTGTTATCGACAGCGAAATTTGACAGAAACCGAGTACTATTTTTTGTGTCCATGCCAGACATGATCTATGTGGAGCATATAAGGAGCTACATAAGGAGCTAGCTATATGTATAAGGAGGAGATTTAATTCGACCAACATAATAAAATAATTAGACATTTGTCATAACTGTTCAACGGGTGCCAACCAATAGCTGTAATTCAGCTGTAGATAAAAAGTTTTATAAATGTTTTGTAAATTTGATATAACTGTTATAACATAAATTATCACATAATAAAGTCACATAAAGAATTTCCATTACTGGAACGATTAACTTAAAACATAAAATTAATTAACTGTTTCTATTACGTAAACTAAATTGTGAATTTACCTGAATCGCACTATCGATATTTTTACTTGTTGACAGTTGGAATATACCAGTTGCACTTAAGTTTTATCCTGTAAAATGTGACTGACTCGGACGTAATAAAGAGTCGTATAAATGTCTATTCATTCGACTATTCGGTTGTTGGTTTAATTTATTTAAAATAATACGATAATCGGATTAACCCATACTTGACCGCCAAGTCAAGTAGGGCATACTTATGTAAAAAAACATTTTTTCAACTTTCAAAACTTGGATAAAAATGAACCCTCTTTGATCTCATTGGCGTAAAAAGTTTCACAGACTCCTGTGGCTGAGGTTTTCTCAAGTCGCAGTCTAAAATTAAATGCCAGGTCAGTACAATTGGAATTATTGTTTCGACCTAAGCCAGACTTTTTTCAATTCCCTCTATAATTTAGAAATATATAATATGATATCCTGGTACTTTGCAAACGGCAATACCCTCCTCGTAGTATGACATGAACACCAATTTTTTTTTTTTATAATAATTGTCGCATGAACATTATTTTGAGCGGCGGTAGTGTTGGCAGTTCACAGTCTGTCAAATCTGTCAGACGCGAGAGTTCACTTACAGGTGGGCTTCGTGTCGTCGCAGTCCTTCTCGTCCTCGGCGCCGTCGCACTCGGGCACGCCGTCGCAAGCGGTGGCGCAGCCTTGGGTCCAGCGGGACGCGACCCGCGTCGGATTGCACGTGAACTTGTCCTCCGGGCAAGCGCGCACGCTCGCTGCAAAACCATCCGCATCTCATTAATGTTGTTCTCTGCCCGATACACTACGAGTTACGCTCTGCATCCGAACCGACTCGTTTGTAATAGAAATTGTAATACAAATAAAACTATGGCTTCTCCGGTCCCTCAATAATCCCTGAAAGACTCAAATGATGGAGAAAAATCGTATTTTGATGGATTCGTATCGGATGCAGCGCGTGACCTTGAATCTACCACAGAACATCATAATATTTTATGGGAAATTGATGATATTATGTTACTAGAATTTAAGTATTTTCTTGATTCTACTTCTTTATACGCAGTGAAAGTGTGACACGTATGTATGTATGTATATATGAGAGAGACGCGTTGTGCCGCGCTCCCGGCTGGATGGGTACCACCATCGAACCACGGAGAGAGGGGCAGGACAGGCAGTGTAATTACTGGCACCGAGCCTTAACATCTTATGTCTCAGTAGGCAACACATTAACGAGTTGCCTGGGCTCGTTCCAGGTAAACTAGTTTATGTTCATGGGCGACGTCGACCACTTTACCTTCAAGTAGCACGTCTGCCAGTTTGCTTATCAAACTAACATAAAACAAAGTATATTCCTAGGTATTTGTTGTATGTACTGCAGAAAACTAAAATATTAAAACTACATACAAGTTTTGTCGTAGGTATTAAATAGTATAATTTTCATAGCGATGTAGGTATTTTTTATTTATTTAGGATGTAGTTTGATATTAAGCTTTGCATCTAATATGATGCTCTATAAGTTATAAAAAAGTACCTGTTCAGGTAATCAGTAAAGAGATTCACTTTCCGTTTTTAATCGAACTGCTAGACATATTTTACTGATGACATTAAAACAAAGAAACACAATTTACTCAACAACCACCTTTTGTTAATAACCGAAGACCGAACGACAGAAACTGGTTTAAAGGAAAATCTCATGTATGTGCAAGGCTTTAGGGTCGAATAATAGGTTAATAAGTATTCACGACAGTATAGAAATCCATGCAAGAGAATGATATAAAATTATGGCTTCGTTCTACGGAGAATAGAAAGTAAGGAGAACCATCTCTGTAGTCTGTACTAAGAAAAGTGTCCGTCGAAATGTGATAGATTGAGGTGTTGTGCGACAAATTATGACATTTACTGGTGGCGCCACAAGTAGCAAGTGGAATGATTTTTAAACGTGTGTTCACCATGAAAATACGCACACACACATTTTTATATATAAACACGTTTTCACATGCGTCATTGTGGACAGTTTGTAAATGACATAATTTGCGGCAAATTTTACAGGTGGACACTCTTTCAACTTGTCGCCTATACAGTATACAAGATGGTTCTCCTTATTATCCATGCCTCGTTCAAACATGGCGACAAGTCGACAACCGCGCGATTTCAGAACTATAATTAGAATTTGACATAATATAATCGTGTGGTTCCCGCGTGTCTGAACAAACGCAAAATAAATCTATACTAATAATATATAAGCTGAAGAGTTTGTTTGTTTGAATTCACACAACATCTTTATATTTAGTCGATTTTATACGAAATAGTAACAAAAACATACTTACAAACTTTCGCAGTGATAGTATTAATAAGATTATTAACAAGCAACAGTCCCTTTGACTCATTCGCAAAAAACCGACACGTATCCGAGACCGAATGAGGGTCACGTTACGCGACGCGACGAGAGCACTATGAAACTTAGAGATTTATTGAGTAAAGAATGAGAAGTGTCTTGTGGTCTATAATGTAGGACGAAGACGTAAGACGGTGGTAGGACAGGTGAAGGCGACGGCGAGGTGCGTCGATTGTCAACGTGGTGTTCACAACGTCGCCAGCCTAGCATATGTACATATTCAGACCCATGCATTCGTAATTAAATACAACATAAATAATATTATCATAATGGTACAAGACATGCCCCGATAGATGTTATGTAGAGTGGTCGCGGTGTCGCCGCCTAGACGTGGACGGCTAGAGGCTACTCACCGCAGTTGAACTCATCCTCGCCTAGCGGCAGGCAGTCGCGCCGCCCGTCGCAGCGCCGCGCTAAACTAATACAAGAGCCGTCGCCACACTCCAACTGGTCCCTTTTGCAAGGGCAGTCTCGTTCGTCGGACACGTCAAGACATTCCGCAGTCCCGTTGCACCTCGCCTCGGCGGGTACACAGCCGCCGCTCGAGCATTTATATTGATAAGCCATGCAAATAGCGCCTGCCGTCATATAATACATACACCGTAACCAATTATATATGTGTCACATTTATATATTAAAAAAATGTAATACCTACTTCTACAGTTAAACAAAATAACTAAAAAGATCTTACTTTAAAATGACTAAAAATCATATTTTAAACATTTTGTCTACAAAGGATGACTGTTTTCATATGTTTTCATATGAGCACATCGTCTGCTAAACCGTCACCATCGGCATAATTGCCTATCGTCGTCTACCGGGACAACCATAAAAGGACATAACTAGAATTTTAGAAGTAGCCAAACCATAAGTGCAATCACGTTCATCGGAACCGTCCTGACAGTCATGCGTTCTGTCACAGCGTTTGGACGGTGGGATGCAGTAGCCATTGTCACATTTGAAGTCGCCATCACCACATGCTGACCGGTAAAAGAAAACGCTACATTCTTTTATATATACCTATTTCGTTAAGAAAGAAATATGAAATTAAGAGAGATGAAAGATGAGGACACTAGCGATGATAAAAATGTGCAAAGGATGCCGTCTAGATGGCACTAACGAGACGGAGAAGAACAGAGGAAGTTTAAGTAAGAGATGTCGAAGGTCTACTAGAAATGTAGAAAAGAACAAGGTTCGAAAGATATTCGTATATTGAACCCAAACTTACGACAATTTTTCTCATCGGAATAATCTCCAGAATCACAGTCATAGCGACGATTACATCTCTGATAGTCCGGGATCAGCCTGCCGGATCTGCATCTAAAGTACCCTACAGCTGAAAAGTACATGCGTGCTGGTAAAACTCATTACTTAGACTCGTGCGCGTGTCAAATGTGTCGTTTAAAATATCCGAAAATATCAACTAAAAAACTGAAATAAATGTGTCAAATAAATAATTATCAAAAACACCCCACCCCCTTTTTAGGTGCGTATTTTAGGAGTAGGAATGGCTCACCGACACAGTTCCTCTCGTCGGAGCGGTCGGTGGGACAGTCGACGCGGCCGTCGCATCGCCTGCTGCGCTTGATGCAGCTGCCGTGGTCACATTGCCACTGGTTCGAGCTGCATGCTTTACAAATGACCGTTCGTTAGTTATTAGTACATGCACCCGCCCGTCGCTAGTTGTGTTAGTGGACTCACGGCAGTCGAGCTCGTCGGCGCCGCCCCTGCAGTCCCTGTAGCCGTCGCATCGTAATAGAATGGAGATACACGATCCATCTCCACACCGGAATCTCCCTCGATCCTTACAAACATGATCACCCGACCAAAGCAATGTAAGGGATGCTACTCACATTTCAACGAAGTCCACGAAGCATGCACAGAAGGATTTTTTCAATTATAAGTCCCATTAACTTATTATAGTTTTAATCCTTATTTAACATTTTTTCGTATTACGAAAATATTAAGTGCGACTAGTGTTTAAATAAAGATCAAAATCAAGTACTTAGTGTTAATATACATAATTAGATATAAGTCCTTACTGCAGTTGGCCTCGTCGGACTGGTCGTCGCAGTGTGCTATACCGTCGCATCTCTTCCTATCCTCTATACAGTAGCCGTCATCCTGGCATTTAAACTCGCCTTCTCTGCAAGCTGGAAATGTTACGCAAATATAGGTACTAAGTAGCTACATTATGTCTTCATTCCAACAACCCAAGCATCTACAAATATTATTTTTCAATTTTCTATTACAGTTTTATATTAACGATATTAAATTTTATAGGAAAATAAATAAAGATTGTCGATTGTCTTCAAGAAAAGAGCATACTCCTATTTGAAAGGCCGGCAACGCACCTGCTAACGCTCTGGTGTAGCGGGTGTAAGTGCATGTCGCTATCACTTACCATCAGGTGAACCGATTGTTCGTTTGCCCCCACTTCTATATAAAAAAAAATAAAAAAAAAAATTTCTTTACATACACGTATAGATTGCGTAATTGAATAAATATTATAGTTAAAAAAACTTAAATAGCAAACCGAACAAAAAATTTGAAAAAAAAATTAATACAAGAATTAAATGGATTCATTGGATAAAGTACTCAACTTATGGCAATCACTTTAGAAATGAGTGAGAGACTAAAAACAACACAAGTGATGTAGGTAACTTGCGCGCCTTACGCCTTCCTAGCATGTGCTATCCTGATTATCCTGATCAGGATATTGGAATAATTTTATCAAATTATTGTATTGTCATCGGTCCACGATAAATCTACAAAGTATCAACTAAATCTAGCCGTTTGAAGTGGGTCAAATTCGCGCCCAAAGAAGTCGGTTACAAACAAACATACAAACGTGTGCGTGTAAAAAAACATTTACTTATATTAAAATTAGCTGTTGGCCGGAAGGCGGAAGCTTCACCCGCGTTAACTTGGATTTACATTTTACACTGTATAATTATTGTTAATGACGTTTCCATAAATCTACCACTAGATGGCGTTGTATCGTCAAGTATTGTTTAAGGGGGACACCAGCGAGGCCAAAAGGGTGATAGATCACCGAAACTATTTCAAACAATTCCCCAAGCCATTCGTCAAGTAACCATAAGGCATGAAAAAAAATATTAAATTTTAGTTCAATAGTGTACCAGTAGATGGCATTGTGCAGTGAATTACCATAAAGTTAATATTATACCTACTTTATGTGAATAACATCTCGCTATTGGTATCACAATGTTTATTGCATAGATAAAAAATTGGCCTCCGCTGCTCTACGACTAGATACCGCGCCGTACTCGTAATGTGCGGCAACAAATACCACGCCAAATTCGGCGTACCCGAGTCAGTCTCATAGCAATCGTTGTGTAAGGTGGAGGTACAATGTGTTTTATTCAATTTTGGTAATTATCTGAAATAAAATGCCAGTTTGCGTAGTGAAACTGTGTAAAAATAATACTACAAGAAATAATAAAGACTCTGGGATCACATATCATCTGTGACTATCATATAATTTCGAAATTTAATCATAAAATAACATGAAACTTTAGGGTTCATGTCACGTCATTCAGTGTTGCCGCGTATACCAAAATTAAGTCCCCGTGGTTGCGATTTTTATATATCGATTTATTGTTATTATATTTTATAATTTATATAGAATACTTACTCCATTTATCTATCCTAGTCATTATTACTGAACTATTTTTTATTTATAAATTATTTTAAATACTGAATACTTTTAATCATTAGTATAGAATGAAACAATTTTTAAAAATCTTAAATAAACTGCTATATATCCGTATATATCGCAGTTTATTTAAGATTTTTGCAAGCTTAACATTTCGAATACTTTATAGCAACCATGGTCATGGGAGGGGGGAGGAGGAGGTAAAAAATTTTTCATTATAATGAGTCAAGCGTTTGAGTAAAAGTAATATTTTACTTACAACTAAAAATATTTACTCTCATCTCTTGGCATGTTGTCTAAAATTCAATAATTTTTTGTGATATAAATTGACCTTACACATATTTTCTGAGCCATATTTACAACCGTACGTAGTTCTACTAGTATCTAGATCATTGCATGAAATAATTTTTCCCATTAATTAAGGGTACACTTACACACTAGCATCCTTGGACATTGTCTTACACACACTATGATATTTGCTTGCGGCATCAAGGAGCTATTGTTTTTTGCGCTCCGCAAAATAAATAAAGATTGGAATTGGAAAGATTGGAAAAGGAAAATAAATAAAGATTGTCGATTGTCTTCAAGAAAAGAGCATACTCCTATTTGAAAGGCCGGCAACGCACCTGCTAACGCTCTGGTGTAGCGGGTGTAAGTGCATGTCGTCGTAGCGTAGCGGAGACCAATTTTTAATCTAAGGTTTATTGTATCAGTACCAAGAATATTATGAATAAAAAAGGTACAAACAAACATACTTTTTTTTTTTCTATGGACGCTTTTTACACAACGTCAATCTGGTCCCGTGGTAAGTTCTCGAAGAACTTGTGTTACGGGTACCAGACAACGGAAATATATTTAATACTTTTGTACTATACATGATAATTTAATTTTATGAGGTATGAACGTTATAAGTTGTGTTTAACTTACAACAATTCCTCTCATCCGCCCCGTCAGCGCAGTCTATAACTGTGTCACACAACCGCGTCGCTTCTATACATTTGCCATCACTGGGACACCTGAAGTCGTCCGAGCCGCAATATTCTGAAATGAACAAAAAAGGCTTTAAGTACTCGTCCAACACACGCGGATCATGATCATAAATGTATTTACTAATCGGCCTCAGCGCTGGTACCGCATTAGCAACATATAATACGACGATAGACGCCGCCGCTCAGCTGTGTACAAACTAGAACGATACGCAGCAAACGTTAACATACATTTTATGCTCGAGTGAAACTTAGCTTATAACGATATTTGTACACTTAATTAGTACTCAATAGTCATAAACTAACAAGTGCGGTAAGCGTCATAACGCTAAGCAATTAGTGCTGAATGACGACAAGACGTTGAGATAATATTAGATAGCCGCCAGGCGCCACTGCTGGTTACATTTCAGAACGCGGGGTAGTCAGTATGTTGTGCGGTGCACAAGTCGCGTGTCACCGTGTAGTGTGACATATAGAGGTCCTACCAACCAACAGTAATACCAGTACCTACCCACTTATCAAAAAACTTTGCAGTTTTCTCACTGAGATGAGATTATCTGTAAGCCACAAAACATTTTTACAGGCGGGTCGGTTGAAGGAACGATCACGTAATTCGCATATGCTATATGTGCGCATAAATCGACAGTAAAGTGTTAGAGAAAATACTTGGTTTTGTAAAGATTTTCCTGTCATTTTTGATACCATAAGAATTTGAGAAACACCTTCGCTCGGGTAGTTAAGATTCTGGAAGCGCGGGTAGGCCTACGTGATATACTTAACGCCGTGGCACCGCGACGACCTACGACCTAAGTTTGGAGACACCCGGTTTACGTCGTAACGGCCCGTGTTAATGTTTAAATATTTTATTTTTAAATCATATGCAGACATGTATGTATATTTGTATGGGGTACTTCCGGGTGACCTAGAATTGCTAATTTTGGTTAAAAACAAGATCTTACAGCACAAGTAAAGGGAAAAGTCCGAAAAATATAAAAATAATAATTAAGGTATTTTGTTACTTAGAAATTTGTGCGAAAATCTAAATTTGTTTTTTATCGTGTTAACTCAGGACCTTGACTTTTATACTCCTAATAGGGATTTATAGACCTCAGTAGTAAAATTTCAATTTGCTAGGTCCAGCAGTTCCTGAGAAAATTGGTGGTGACACACGGGCAGACAGACAGATGGGCAAAAGTAATATTTTAATTGATTAAATTAATATATTATTATAACCATAGCTTGTTCTATCTATGTAAACAAATATTATAATAAAATCACACAAGTGACAGCTATATCCTGTTTTTCGTCGCGGCATGCGATTTAATATTATTGTCAAGGCGCGCCAATAGATGTTTTTAATTTAACTTTAAGCGCCGCAGAATCATTGCTAGCAAATACATTACATAGGGTCTCATAACATGGACTTCGCAAGGTAACGCCGGATTTTATGAACTAGCCCCAACAGACTTCATATAAAAATATTTTTCAAACATCATTAAACATGAATTATATTTTTCGTTACATATAAATCAAAAGACACTATAATTTACAAACACTTTTGACCATCTTGTTATATCATACAATATTGATTAAAAGGCATTTGTTGCAGATATTTTGTAAACGAGACGTCTAGGGTGAGTTTAAAAGTAGGTATTTGAGGAGGTCGCGGGCTGATAGTGAGGATTGTTGTGAGTAAATTAAATTGGACCAACCCTGACCAAGCCCAGACCTACCAATACCGCCCGCGGGTCCGCAGTTCTCTAAATTTGAAATCCAGTTTTAAATATTGATTTCTCGATGACTTTTAAGTCACATGTGATAATGATGATGACCCCAGGTAATCTTCGGCTCCTCAACGTCCGCCATTTAAAACAAAAGTCGGAAATGACGAAGAAACTCAGTATATTATGTTCAGATCGGATTATTTTGATATAATCAGATGAGCATTATTTGGTCCAGACGGAGACGTCTCCGTTACGGTTATAGACAATTCTAATATTAATGCCTCGCTCTATTTCTAAATGTAATAGAGACCCGCCCTTCGCAATTATACCTTGAATTCGATAAAGTTTCGTGTAAATATTATGAGGGTTTAACTTGTCTCCGGATGAAAACGCGCATGGTAATTAATAAAAGTTTTACCAGGCTGTCGTTGAACTTCGGAAAATTTTAACGCTTTTTTTAAACATACCTCGTGAAAATTTAATTACGAGCAAGGAGTTTTATATGACAGATAATGTAAACACTGAGTTGTGCGAACTACCAGTACTACGTGACGTTCTACTGTGTTTTATAAATGAATTGTGTGTGTACAATACATGGAGAGAGCAGAAAATTAAGACTTTGACCGGAGGCAAAAATGGTGATCGCTACAAATAAGCTAAGTAGGCTGTCACCTCCATCAAAACATAATACGACGATCCCATATTCATCCGTTTGGTAAGAGGTTATAAAGTGACAGCTATACTGTCGCGTTTCGTGCGGTTTGTGAGTTTTTGGTGGCCCGTTGGAAGGGATAGGGAAAAGGCGGGCAACGCATCTGCATAATCTCAGGTAGTGCGAATGTATATGGACGTGGAATTCCGATAGCCGCTAAAAAGCTTCGACTACTCGTTTGCCCTCCTATGGTATTATAATAATATAATAATATCAACCCTTATATGTCCCACTGCTGGGCACGGGTCTCCTCCTCGAACCCTCGAGGAGGGTTTTGGGCCATAGTTCACCGATGCGCTGGCCCAATGTGGGTTGGTGAACTTCACATACCTTCAAAGACTTTTAATATCATTGGGCATGCAGGTTTCCTTACGATGTTTCCTTCACCGGTGAGCAAGCGATGGTCTCATGTTCAGATGCACGTATAAATTTTTTAAAAACCCATTTCTAGGCATCACATCGTCAGGATCGTACCCGGACCTCTCGGCTCTCACTCAAGAGGCCGAGCTATTACCCACTAGGCCATTGTCGCTCACCCTACTATGGTATAATATAGTTAAAAAAAAAAACTAAAAAACACGCTAACAAAATTATAAATGAGTGAGAGACTAAAAACAACACAAGTGATGTAGGTAACTTGCGCGCCTTACGCCTTCCTAGCATGTGCTATCCTGATTATCCTGATCAGGATATTGGAATTATTTTATCAAATTATTGTATTGTCATCGGTTCTCGATAAATCGATAAAGTTTGAACGAAATCTGGCCGTTTAAAGTGGGTAAAAATCGCGCCCAAAGAAGTCGGTTACAAACATACAAATAAACATACAAGTGAAGCTAATATAAAGCGTGTAAAAAAAATCCGTGCTCCCACCTCCTGGCCCAAAGACACTGATTTCAAGAGTGAATGATGAACATATATAACAATAATATAAAAATATGTTTCAGGTTTAAAACATTTAATGGGCAGTACGCGTGTCAAAAAATCTGTTAATTATCAGATCTGACACCAAATGAAGCAGCATCAAACGAAAGGAAGATGGCGCGGAGTATAAAATATTCAGTCCAGAAAAACGCAGGTTGTTGATACACAGGACACTTGTATTTAGGTAATTTTAAACGATACATACAGGTTGTTATAGTGCAATAGGTCCCGGGGGGCGGAATCGATAAATAAATTAAACTGCCGTAAGGCCGTCTGCACCAGGTACAAACTTCCCCTTATTACCCAAATTGTCCCCGCGCTTTTTCCTCGAGCCACTTTAATAACTAGAATACGCACGAAGGTGGCTAAATTTTAACCGACGAAAAAAATACAGAGCAGTACCCATTTAGGTAATTCCTTCTTTGTTGGAAGGGAGATATTCTAAGGGGGGTCCTATGATAAGGGCACTAAGAACTGATGATAGCCTCTCAGAGAAACCGAGGGGAACTTTTGAAAATCGTGTGGGCAACTAGTGCGTTTGTAACTTTTTTTATTTAATAATTTAAAGTACTTTAATTTAATGGAGATCTAGAGTCGATCTGATGATGGAATTGAAAGACAGTCGAGAAAGAACTCCTCAACGATTTACAGCACTTAACTTGTGTTTTAGCTTGATTATTTTTATTGAAGAAAACTTTACATCTAGACCGGTTATGACTGTCATTATGGGTCTGTTGATGAAGACGAAGGACCTTTAACTCTTCAGCGATTTAGAGTAGCTTACTTTTGTTGGGCTCACTTCATGCGGTTCTATAAACCAAAATATTCTAAAAAGAGTAAAAGATATTATATAAAAAAACCGATTAAAAAAAACCCCAAACTAGCACTCAGAAGCAAAAAATAAGTGGCGCAGCGGTAAGCGCGTTGGCGCTCAAGCCGGAAGTTGCGGGTTCGAATCCCACCAGGGAATAAAAATATTTTCTGTGTTCCTGGGTCATGGATGTGTATTAAATATGTGTATTATATAATAAAAATCTTAAATATATGTATAGTATAAAGTATTAAATATATTTCCGTTGTCTGTTACCCGTAACACAAGTTCTTCGAGAACTTACCACTGGACCAGATTTGACGTGGTGTGAAAGCGTCCATAGATATTATTATTATTATATTATTATTATTATTATATCTTAACAAGTTAGTCACGTCGGTTCCTACCAGAATCTATCAGATAGGTCGCGCGCTCTCTCTCCCATCTCATCTTACTATTACAAGTAGTTCACGTCGGTTCCTCTACCAGGTAGGTTGCTTGCTCTCTCTCCCATCTCATCTTACTATTACAAATAGTTCACGTCGGTTCCTCTACCAGGTAGGTCGCTTGCTCTCTCTCCCATCTCATCTTACTATTACAAATAGTTCACGTCGGTTCCTCTACCAGACAAGTCGCGCCCTCTCTTTCCCATCTCCATTTTACTATTCCAAGTAGTTCACGTCGGTTCCTCTACCAGGTAGGTTGCTTGCTCTCTCTCCCATCTCATCTTACTATTACAAATAGTTCACGTCGGTTCCTCTACCAGGTAGGTTGCTTGCTCTCTCTCTCCCATCTCATCTTACTATTACAAATAGTTCACGTCGGTTCCTCTACCAGGTAGGTTGCTTGCTCTCTCTCCCATCTCATCTTACTATTACAAATAGTTCACGTCGGTTCCTCTACCAGGTAGGTTGCTTGCTCTCTCTCCCATCTCATCTTACTATTACAAGTAGTTCACGTCGGTTCCTCTACCAGGTAGGTTGCTTGCTCTCTCTCCCATCTCATCTTACTATTACAAATAGTTCACGTCGGTTCCTCTACCAGGTAGGTTGCTTGCTCTCTCTACCATCTCATCTTACTATTACAAATAGTTCACGTCGGTTCCTCTACCAGGTAGGTTGCTTGCTCTCTCTCCCATCTCATCTTACTATTACAAGTAGTTCACGTCGGTTCCTCTACCAGGTAGGTTACTTGCTCTCTCTCCCATCTCATCTTACTATTACAAGTAGTTCACGTCGGTTCCTCTACCAGGTAGGTTGCTTGCTCTC
This sequence comes from Helleia helle, assembly GCA_963853865.1. Taxonomy (NCBI): domain Eukaryota; kingdom Metazoa; phylum Arthropoda; class Insecta; order Lepidoptera; family Lycaenidae; genus Helleia; species Helleia helle. The sequence continues at coordinate 258,476 of OY971420.1, forward strand.
TCTCCCATCTCATCTTACTATGACAAATAGTTCACGTCGGTTCCTCTACCAGGTAGGTTGCTTGCTCTCTCTCCCATCTCATCTTACTATTACAAATAGTTCACGTCGGTTCCTCTACCAGGTAGGTTGCTTGCTCTCTCTCCAATCTCATCTTACTATTACAAATAGTTCACGTCGGTTCCTCTACCAGACAAGTCGCGCCCTCTCTTTCCCATCTCCATTTTACTATTCCAAGTAGTTCACGTCGGTTCCTCTACCAGGTAGGTTGCTTGCTCTCTCTCCCATCTCATCTTACTATTACAAGTAGTTCACGTCGGTTCCTCTACCAGGTAGGTTGCTTGCTCTCTCTCCCATCTCATCTTACTATTACAAATAGTTCACGTCGGTTCCTCTACCAGGTAGGTTGCTTGCTCTCTCTCCCATCTCATCTTACTATTACAAATAGTTCACGTCGGTTCCTCTACCAGGTAGGTTGCTTGCTCTCTCTCCCATCTCATCTTACTATTACAAGTAGTTCACGTCGGTTCCTCTACCAGGTAGGTTGCTTGCTCTCTCTCCCATCTCATCTTACTATTCCGAATAGTTCACGTCGTACTTCAACCAGACAAGTCGCATGTTCTTACTTTAACCATATCAGTTATTTATATCGTCGATACTCCGGGACCAGTGCGGATCGCGTATAGTTTACTGAATACCATATAGTATAGACCATAACCATACCATTTTAAACACTGTGCAAATATAATTATTATAAGCTATATAATACCCACTCATCTATTTGAAGTCGGTGCCAGCCAAGTCTTCTGTCTAATAGGTAGTAGATAGATACTAGCTACAAGTATCTACCTAGTTACTACATACATAGTATCTATCTACTATATAATAGGCATAGCTGGCACCGACTTCAATTAGATGAGTGGGTAGCGCTGCAACTATTAAGATACTAGAGGAGATAGAATACGGGCTCCAGTGTCTTCATGATCAGCTCGGAAATACTTTGTGTATCGGTCGTCGTGCGATTTGTTAATTTCAAACCCTATCACAATACGAGCTCTAATTGCACGCTTCTATCGTCATGGTGTACGTGTACGTGTAAGCACGTGTTTGTGTGGTCGTGTGTGTACAGAGGCAGGGAGTAAGGGGCAGGGTGGGAAGGGGTGCACTATCACGTTATGCGTCGCGCGTTTTATCGCGCGGTCTGCGGTGGTGGCGCAATATTCTAAACAGCGCACAAAAAACGTCCACAACGATCAACGCCAGCTTATTTAAATGTATAAACACCCGACAAATCCGAAGCCTCAGCGAGGTCCGTGTTTGTATATTGTTAGTGTACGGAACGTAATTGATGAAATATGCAAAATAGAAAGGCCTTTTAAGATGCGATACGGCTACTTACATGTCGATTAAATATTTCAGTTTATTTACTCTTATATTGTCCGCGACTTTCATCACGTTCGTTTTGAATATTTTCTTTTGGTCGCTCGAGGTTACGTTGTATACTTCAATTAATTTAAAATTGAGACATACACTTAGGTTCAGATATACACGTACATACATGAATGTGTCTTATTAATTCATCGACTCAAAGTTATGAGGATAAAGCGGATAGTAGGAAATCGCTGGATTGTAGTTAATGGGCGAGTAGCTGCAGTAACTTTGAACATCTACTTTTTAACTTCCTACCCAAAAAGAGGGGTGTTACAAGTTTGACTGAAACACAGAGGTGTTTGTCTGTCAAAGACCATAACCGATTTGGATGCAGTGTTATTCTATTTTAAAGCAAGTTTACCAGCGATGGTTTATTATTTAACTTGACGTTATATACGTATCATCTTTATGATGATCTTATGATTGTCTTAGCGACTAAAATTATAATGAGGGTTCTGAGGAGAACCCACAAGACACTCTGCTGGGTTCCTATCATTCTTTTAGTTGTGATCATTATTTGGATGCAGTGTTATTCTATTTTAAAGCAAGTTTACCATTGATGGTTTATTATTTAACTTGACGTTATATACGTATCATCTTTATGATCACTTATGATTATCTTAGCGACTAAAATTATAATGAGGGTTCTGAGGAGAACCCACAAGACACTCTGCTGGGTTCCTATCATTCTTTTAGTTGTGATCATTATTTGGATGCAGTGTTATTCTATTTTAAAGCAAGTTTACCAGCGATGGTTTATTATTTAACTTGACGTTATATACGTATCATCTTTATGATGATCTTATGATTGTCTTAGCGACTAAAATTATAATGAGGGTTCTGAGGAGAACCCACAAGACACTCTGCTGGGTTCCTATCATTCTTTTAGTTGTGATCATTATTTGGATACAGTGTTATTCTATTTTAAAGCAAGTTTACCAGCGATGGTTTATTATTTAACTTGACGTTATATACGTATCATCTTTATGATGATCTTATGATTGTCTTAGCGACTAAAATTATAATGAGGGTTCTGAGGAGAACACACAAGACACTCTGCTGGGTTCCTATCATTTTTTTAGTTGTGATCATTATTTGGATGCAGTGTTATTCTATTTTAAAGCAAGTTTACCAGCGATGGTTTATTATTTAACTTGACGTTATATACGTATCATCTTTATGATGATCTTATGATTGTCTTAGCGACTAAAATTATAATGAGGGTTCTGAGGAGAACCCACAAGACACTCTGCTGGGTTCCTATCATTCTTTTAGTTGTGATCATTATTTGGATGCAGTGTTATTCTATTTTAAAGCAAGTTTACCAGCGATGGTTTATTATTTAACTTGACGTTATATACGTATCATCTTTATGATGATCTTATGATTGTCTTAGCGACTAAAATTATAATGAGGGTTCTGAGGAGAACCCACAAGACACTCTGCTGGGTTCCTATCATTCTTTTAGTTGTGATCATTATTTGGATACAGTGTTATTCTATTTTAAAGCAAGTTTACCAGCGATGGTTTATTATTTAACTTGACGTTATATACGTATCATCTTTATGATGATCTTATGATTGTCTTAGCGACTAAAATTATAATGAGGGTTCTGAGGAGAACCCACAAGACACTCTGCTGGGTTCCTATCATTCTTTTAGTTGTGATCATTATTTGGATGCAGTGTTATTCTATTTTAAAGCAAGTTTACCAGCGATGGTTTATTATTTAACTTGACGTTATATACGTATCATCTTTATGATGATCTTATGATTGTCTTAGCGACTAAAATTATAATGAGGGTTCTGAGGAGAACCCACAAGACACTCTGCTGGGTTCCTATCATTATTTTAGTTGTGATCATTATTTCACAAAAGTCAATTCTAAATCTAAATCTAGAGCAATTATTATTATTTGTTAGCTGCGGTAGGAATATCACACTCATAATGGGTAATATTTTACTTTAGAAATTAATAAACTTGTAACCTCCCCCCAACCTTATTAGAGAGGGTGCAGATCAGTGTATTCAACTAGGGAGCATTCCGCAGTCCTGAGAAGGTGAAATTTGGTATACAGGCTAGGATTTACATCCATATAACCAATTAAATAAGAAATAAGTTAAAAAAATATAATTCTAAAACAAATAGCGTTTCTTTTGTACAGTACCAACTAATGTACAGCCTAAGCGTTTACCACGTAATTATTGTTACTATTAGAGTGCCATCCATCAAGTTCTATAATTAATACAATATATTATAGCTATATACATAATATATTTATCATATATATTAATATTAATATAATATATACATATTATATTAATATTATGATATAATGTAGCTGTTGCTCAATCGAATTTCATAGCTCAAGGTGGGGTATTATTTTTGACTCTTAAAATGTTAGCTGTGGGGATTTTTTAAATCATAAATGATTTTTATATCAATTTTAATACAAACTCCGCATACGGATGCTATTCGCGTGTATGTACGGCGCGTAGTCATGTCTCTGTCATGCTAATAATATTATATCCCTCGGTGGTTAATGTCTCGTAAACCTCAGCGGGTCGTTTGCCAAAGATTTCAATGGATAAAAATGCATACATACATTACCATCCTAATACACACCCTTTAGGTTCACTTTTCCTTATTATGTAATATGTATTTACATTACAGCTAGTTGTGTCTTTGTAGGTAGTATTCAAAATTCAATACTCCGTCGTGTTTAAATCTTTTTGATCCCCGTGAAGCGTACTTTAATCTTATAAAAAATCCGCTCCTTATTCCACCAAACAGCAAGTACGTCGGAGAGGTGTTTGAATATAAAATGAGAAGGTGAGATCTATCGCACGCGGGCAGGCTCAGTGACCCCACTTGTACCACTGCTTGTACCGATCGACTACTACCGCGGTGGTATGGTATCACTGCACGTTAACAATAAACACAAGCGACAACCAATTCGATAATAGTTTAGAGTTGTATTTCAAATGGTACGAATGATCATTCGAAGTCATATTGTCACCCGACATGTTTAGTAGCGTAGCGCGCTTTGGTCTTTGGCAGATAAATCGGCTCAAATACCGTGACGGCATATGGCGTGACGCCTTCACTACCACCAGTCACCACTTCTCTCGGCGTATCGCTCCGTATTATATATTTTTTATTTTTTGAAGTTTAACATTTAAAGACAACGTGTCGGACAACTTTTTATCTCACATTTTTACTACTGTGAAGCTTTATTGAAAGTGTATGATTGAATTATTTCTAGTTTGAAATGGTATGTTCATAATAATTATTCAATACATTATTAATATAGGTCACGTACGCCGGAATATTTAACCTAGAGTGGGCTATCGAGAAGTGCGCTGATGTGCACACTCTCGTCTGACGTGACGAGACACTCCCACTCGAGAGGTCTAGTGCCCAACCACCGCGCTCTACATCTTAGTCAGTATACCTCCACTGACTGTTGCCGTTTACATTTACAGCAGTATTGGGACTGGTGGCGATGATTTTTGTAGACTATGTCGCTCAGTGATAACAAAATATTAAACTGGTGAAAGATTGTGTTTATCAGATGAGTTCAAAAGGTTACGCATCCATGAACTTACGAACATAGCCTCTTCATCGTATATTATATTGTAATATATAAACGACTAAGGTAACTTATCCTGCCATTAAATGACGCCATCACACGTTTTTCATTATATTTTTCCTCCAATATTGAGTAACGAAAAAAATCTATACTTCTACTAATCACAATTGAAATTAAAGAAATGACATTTTTATTTTGGCGACTTCATAATGTTGAATTAATGTTGTTACATCCCAACCATCGTCTCGCGAAATAAAATACAGGGAAATGAGATTACTTACTAAAGATATGTCTGTATCTTTTCACGCTCAAACCACTGAACTAAATTTGATAGATTTTGCTACAGTTATGTGGAATCTTGGAGAATATAGGCTAATATTTTTCACAGAATTAAAATTTGAAGGGGCTGAAATAGGGGATGAAAATTTGTATATCAGTCATATTTTATAATTGTGATCAATCCGTATACTGTTATAGATCTCAATGAATCCCCACCATGGTTCAGACCTTGTCGTGGCGGTGGGGCTCAGTAACATAGGGTGAGCCGCTGCACCTTGGGCGAAGCTAATTGGGCCAAGGGGGCTCTTTGTACCCCTCTTTTAAGAACAGGGGACATAAGAGCAGGGAGCAAGGGGTGAGGATGGGAACCTCACCCCATTGTACTGTCCCGACGTTGGGGGTTGTTCTGTGGTGCGGGACAACCTCTTTGTGGAGGTGGCGTCGGTCCCTTGTGGGACTGACTAGCCGTCGAGGTGCCCTGTTTGTTTACTAGATCCGGGGCACCTCACCAAAGGCGACATTGGTGGCACTCGCCGGGTTTTGGTGGGTAGAGCTGCGTCTACTTAGCAGCTGTCGGGCGCAGCGAGACCCACATGCGAGCGCGGGATGCCTCAGAGCATTTCCCGGCGTTAAAGGAAAAATAAAAGATCTTAATGAACGAAGGAAAATCCGCAGGCGACAGCTAGCTACATGACGTATATAAATATATTTGAAACTATATTCAATAACATAAGTCGTGTGTCGGGTGTGCGGGCCGGGCCGATGGGCGACGGTTATCAATTACTGTGTTTTGTGGGCGCTGATTATGACCCGCCCAGAGACCTCCGCAGACCTCCACAGACCTCCACACACCCCGACCTCCCTACTATGCTACTATATAAGTATGAACTGATTGCAGTTATTTTTATAAAAAACCACATCCAAATCGGCTCACCCATTTGAAAACCATTTCCCAAATAATAATGCTCTATGCAGTTATAAATATTATTATTATGTATAGTATTAATTATTAATATTAATTATAATAATATATAATATAATTCATAGAACATTATATTTTGAAAATGATTAAAATTATTTTCTTGTCTTTTTAACCCGGGTCGGGAAAAGACGGGTTTTATAAGTTTGGCAGCGTAGTCTGTCTGTGGAATCTAGATTTGCATGCGGCTTTTTTATTTGAAAGTTTGTTAGACAAGTTAAGTATCTTAATAAAGTTCAAATAAGTACACTTTTTAACACATTCGGTTCAGCCGTTTAAAGATCTTTTGTTTATGCATTAGGGATTTTTATTAAACATAACCTTATATTTTCTTTTAGTTTCTGTCCTCTCTATTATTCTATATTTATATCCCCTTTATTTATTTATTTTTTATAGACGAGGTTATGAGTAAATACGTATCACGTTATCGTACATTTCAATATTATAGATAATATTGAAATGTACGATATTGCCGTGTCTGACGGTTCGTAGTGCTAGAGTTCTAACTCTCAGTATGGCGATGATTAAACACGCCTCTTATGGTAACGGCCGTACCCGCGCGCCGCGGGCCACCCGCCGCACAGCAGTCAAATAAAATTTGGTAAACGTCCCGAATAACGAAGAGAATCTGGTTTAATCAAATTGTTGATTGAGTTTTTGTATTGCACATAGAATAGACGATAACGACGGAACCACACCCATAATGGTACGACGCTTGGGTTTTATGTTTTAGAGATCCGAGAAAAAAAAGGAATCATTCGAAATTCGAATGAAATATATTGTAATGGAGTGTACAACGAGTTAGACTTGTGCTTATTCGGACACTTAAAAGTACGCACTGTAATAGTACAGTGCGAATAATGTACTAGTACACCTTATTAGTACTATTAGGACTATTAGTACTTGAACTGTACCTAACCAAAAGACACGTTAAGACATTATTACCACACAGCGCAGGTACTAATAGTAATATTAAGCGAGGGCTAAATATCAGATACGTCCACGAAGCAAGCTTGTATGAGATATTTTTAACCGACTTAAAAAAAGAGGAGGTTCTCAATTCGTCTGTATGTTTTTTTTTTTTTTTTTTTGTATGTATGTGACACGATATCTCCGCCGTTTATGAATGGATTTCGATGGTTATTTTTTTGTTTGAAAGCTGGTGTTTCCAATTTGGTCCCATATTAATTTTATTAAGATTTGACCAGCCGTTTTTTAGTTATTCCCAATAATGCCTATTTGGTTGGTTTGTTTACCTTGATGATATGATCATTTTATTACGTGTCGATGTAACAATTGTATAGGATGCTTTGGGAGCACACCATAGTATGTCGCGGTCATCGTAATCATCATCATTATTACCATCACCATCATCATCATCATCCTTTATCCATCCACTGCTGAACATGCCTCCTTCAATGAACACCAAGACGACAAATTTCGGAATCACAAAAAATTAAGAAATAAAAACATGTGTCGTATTTGTTGCTGTACATTACCTACCTACCTACCTTGGCTGACACCGACTCCAAAAGTAACTATAATGACGTGGTAAACGCAAAGTTTGTACATAAGTAGAAGATTAAGTTGATTATATTATGTTGTAAGCACAAACATTAATGAAACTGTTATTTTATTACTTTTTAGTTTAGTATTTTTGAAGTCGGTTTAATTTTTTTGTAAAATGTTTTTATATCAATATAAATTAAACTGTCTCTAAGTTCAATTTCACGTTATGTAAAAATTAGATTGATTTGGGTTGGTTGATTTCTTGGCAGAAGCGTTTAAGTTTTAAATCACCAGAGTGAATCTATTATTTTATTCTGTATTATTATTTATTTATACAATGCATAAAAGCAGCACAAGCGCTGAATAAACAGTATTATTGTATGTAGAAGGCTTTAAAGCACTGCTACGCTTTATTTCAAAATACCAACTCCAATCGCCACTGTCTCGCTTACTCTTATAATAAACTGTATCGCGCTTGTTCATTCTCGGCCAGTAAGTCACGTGAGTGAAGTTAGATATACCAGTGTACTAATAGTCCGACTGTCCTATTAAGAATTTTCGTTCGGTAACGTTACCTTTCGGACAGTGCCGAGTTCCATCACCTAATAGTACATCGTACATGTACTACACAAGACCAGGAAACACTGAAAGTTCTTAGAACTGGCCACTTGTAAACGATATAATAAAAAAATAATTTTAAAATTTGAAAATGGAACTTCTTGCCAATATTATTATATGTAGGTATTTCATTAATTTGTCATTAATTGTTTTACAATTTGGCGAAAGTTTTCATGCAATGATTTTTTATGATTTTCGATGTCATTTAAGTCAACAAAAAAGCAATGATAGACTTCTATTAGCCGTTTAATAATCTAAACAATGATCTGCGTGAAGGCGAAGACTGAAGATAATATCAGTGATGTGCAGCGTATGATAGAGACTGACACATTTAGCGGCCAAGAAACTTCGTACCCGGTAACCGGATACCTCGTAATCTAAGACCAAAAAACTCCGTCGTGTCGATTGGTACCGTGAAATGGTTAAAAGATTTAACCGAGGTGACTTAAATGCTGTGTTCGACATACGGGCAACGAAAGGTGGATTGGAATGGACAAAATAATGTTATGAACCTGAAACTATAAGATTGTCTGCTGAGCGGGATCTTCCTTCAGAGAGCCAACAAAAGTGCAGAGAAGTCGTGGGGACATAGATGGTGGCCTCGTTGTTCGGAAGGATAGGTCATTACGCAACAATTGTTTTAGATGATCTAAAAACACTTACTGCAGAGTAATAATTGTTTGCCACTTGTCTTGGAAAAAGTTCTGTAGAAATGACCTCACACTAGGTCCTCCTTTACAAGCGTTGTCGTGGTGAAGGAGGACCTACGGTGAGGTTTGCACACCGCCAAGCACACGATCGACTGTTTGGCGACATTAGCTTAGAATTAATGGGTCGTATAGCCCAGACCTTATACCTCGCAAGTTTTATTTATTTCTGAAAATAAAAGAAAAACTTCGATAAAACGTTTTATGGACGCGAGGAAGCAATGGCTGCGTTTCAAAAGACTGTCGAAGAGACCCGTGAGGTCGAGTGGATTAAGTTCTTTTCTAAGTGGTTCCATCGGATGCAGCGATGTATTGATGTGAAAGGCCACTATTTTGAAAAGATATATAAAAACTAATAACTTACTAATTAGTTCTGTGTTTTTTTCTAAGAACTTTCAGTGAAGCCTTCGTAGTTGCTCAACTAAGTCTGATTTCAATACGTATTTTACCGACTTAAAAAGGAGGAGGTTTTTAATTCGACTGTAATATTTTTTATGTTAGTTCCACGTTACTCTAATGGAGTTTGGTGATTCTCTTATTATTTGAAAGCTGGTGCAACTAATGTCATGGTCCGAAATAAATTTAATTGAGTAAATACAGTTTTTGAGTTATTCCCAATAATGTTTATTTGGTTGGCTTAGTTTACGTCGATGATGTTTTTATTTTATTACTTGTCGATGTAAAATAAACAAAAAACAATTGTATTAGTCTATGGAAATACATCGTAGTATTTCCAGGTCATCGTAATATCCATTCTAATTTGATGATGTTTTGATGAAAATCATTGGTGATATTTATATGTAACTAGCAGTTGCCCGCAGCTTCGCCCGCGTTTACAGCCGTATCTGGGTTGATAATGATTTTTTTTATAGCCCAAGTTACTCTCTATAACATCAGCTATCTGCCAGCGAAAGTCCCGTTAAAATCGGCCCAGCCGTTTCAGAGATTAGCCGAAACAAACGGAGAGACAGACAAAAATGGTAAAAAACGTTATTTTGAGACACAATATTTAGATTAGTCCATTATACTCAAATTAATCAATCTACGTGACTATGCCCCAAGTAGGCGAACAAACGAGTCACGTAACAAATAGCGCTCGCCACGGCAACAAAAGCCACAAAAACACGACGTAACAAATAGGCTGATCGCGGTAGACTGGCGGGCCCTACTGCTGAGGCGCGGGCGCTGCCCGCGTCCGTAGGGGTGTGAACGAAAGTCGATAAGACCGTAGTGTGGTGCTACTCGATACATTTGGTTCGTAACATACCGTGTATACATCCATATACATTCAGTAAAAAACGGTTATTTTAATATTACAAACAGACACTCCAATTTTATTTATCTGTATGTAGGTATAGAGTATAGATATATAGATTGAAAACAATTACGGCAGAAAATGAAAGCATTTTCCGCCATTTATTAAAAAAATCCAATAATATGTATTGTTTACACAATTCAAAATTGGTTTTCTTATTGGTTTAAGCCCTTACTTCGTCTCGGCGCTGTCTAATATGAGATTTTAATAGGTCTGCTCCTATTGTAACAAATAAAATCAGAATTTGAATTTACGGTTCACAAAAAATTGAGAAATGATTTTTATAAAAGTTAGAACCAACTTAAAAAAACTAAAAAGTAATGAAAAAATTGCGTTTCTTTAATTTTATTTTCCTACAACTTACAATCAACTTCTTATTCTACTAATGTACGATCTATACCACTACACGCCTTTATTGCTACTTTTGGAGTCAGCTTTTTGGTACATAAAGATAAAAATATATAGAACATATTAATGTATCCTCGTTATCAGTGCTCAATATTAGAAGATAATTTTATTAGAAGTGAATTAGTTGGTAGGACCTCCTTAGTGGTGGGGTCAGGATCAGTGAATGCATCTTCCGGACGGTGAGTACGTAGAGTATTCGATGTTGCGTTTTCTTCGGCTGCAGGATATCCTATCGATCTTCAACCCACGGTTATAAGCTAATGGATTAAATGCACCCCTCAACATTCAACAGCATTAATTTTTCAAAGTGAAACTCTACAATGACAGCTAGTATTTTCTGCGTAGTCTTTTATATATCGGCAGCGTCGTCGGTAATACGACATAATATATTTTTTCTATATGCTGACATAATTTTAGAATGCGTCTATTTTTAGAATAGAATTCTATAAAATAATCTTAGTGATTCCGCCACAATATAGTATATTTAAGTATATTTCGGATATTAAACGTTATTATCGTTAGAGATACGTCATTTCTGTTAAAAGCGTAAATTAAACACAAATCTACATATACTTTTTTTTTCTTTAACGCCGGGAAATGCTCTGAGGCATCCCGCGGGGGAGTGGGTCTCCCCAGGCGGGTATGTGGGACTCGCTGCACCCGAAAGCTGGTAAGTGGACGCAGCTCCACCCACTAAAACCCGACAAATGGCACCAATGCCGCCTTTGGTGAGGTGCCCCGGAGGCCGGATCTAATGAGTAAACAGGGTACCTCAACGACTAGTGAGCCCCTCAGAGGACCGACGCCAACTCCACAGAGGGGTTTTCCCGCACCACAGAACAACCCCTCTCAACGTCGGGACAGTACAATGGGGTGAGGTTCCCATCCTCGCCCATGCTCTTTTGTCCCCTCTTTTTCGCTGGTGTTGGGTTATCTCGCTGTCCGCATCTGGCTAACGGGAGATACACAAGCATTTTGGGCCATCTGATTCGTGTTGCGCTACTATTTGCGTGCAATATAGGTCGGTGGTGCAACGAAGGCGTGACGGACACAACACTAACATTATAAATAGCAGCTGATTGACATTTGCGGCTAGATATTTGTAGTAATTGTCTAGTCACTTAAATAATTTCGTTTTAAATTATCTATTTACAAAGCCAGTGTTTTGTCTTGTAAATATTTGATGTGTAATAAACAACACTTCAACATTGTGTGTGAGATTAAATGGTAATGGCTCTCAGTGTTTACTAATATCAATTATGTGACAAATTAATTGATGAAAAGTTTTAATGCACTGTTAAACACCAGACAGGCATTAGACAGTCAGTCGCAGCAGCACTTGTATTTCTCGCACCTATGACGCCACCAAAATGTCACCAACGAATGATTTCTTCTCGGGCTAGGTCCAATAGGTACACGTTCCCACCTTTGATTTCAGGGAGCCCTAAGCATACGCAACCCAAATCCATTGCAAAGAACAATTCAGAAGGAATAAACATAAACAAAAAGATGATGTGCAAGTTACTTACGTCTGATGACGTTCTGGGCGTGCAGCGAGGCGAGCCCGACCAGGAGCAGTAGGAGGGACCAGGGGCCCCTACACGGTATCATTATATCCACTCGGTTATTGCATTTATTTCTGGAGCGCGTTCGTCTTCCAGAACAAAAGGAGTCATAAATAGAAATATTGGTACAGTATCCGACATCCACCACAACAGACAGTCTCACAGACACTCTATTTAACTTTCCCTAACCTCACAATGGCAGTATTTATGAAAAGGTGAAACATCTTTTGGCACGCTTTGCAATAAAATCGACTCAAATGCCGTGAAAGTGTTCGGCACGAGGTTGTCATATATTTTTGTCCGACAGTCCGTACATTTTTATTAATTATGAATTTTATTATTAACGATGGATGTTTGACATCTTCCTGCCGTCCCGCGACGATCGACAATTTGGTATAGTTAACAATTTAAATAAATAAATGTTCTTCTATTCTATTCTTCTATTAGGTATAGAAACTATTTATCTATGTATCTATTTTATTACGACTTCGACCTGTCACATTATTTTGTAAATATTAAAAATATCACTAGTGTTTAATTCATCGTCGATCTGTTATCGTCATCATTATCATTACATAGTATAAAACAAAGTCGCTTCCCGTCTGTCCTTATAATATACGCTTAGATCTTTAGAACTAGGCAACGGATTTAGATGCGGTTTTTTTAAAAGATAGAGTGATTCAAAAGGAAGGTTTATATTATGTATAATACATGCATAATATAGTAGATAAACACTGATAATTTTAGAGGTTTCTAATGTGACGTCGTAAATAAACATTTTTTTGCGCTTACATTGCAAACGCTGGCTGAACCATATCGGATAGATCGATATAATGTAGGTACTACAGTTGGTATTGTACACCTTACAAAGGTCTACAAAAAGTCCGTGATGGTATATTATGTCTATCTCTCAGAGATAACACACAATAACCATTTTTATCCATTACTTTTACACTTGGCTTATTTACGAAGCGATTTTAAGCAATGGGTACTTCATTAATCCTTATCCAATTAAGTGCCTTAAACACATTGTGCATTTAATAAATATCAATATGACTCTTTAAAGCATGTAATTTAAAGGAATATTTTCAAAGATATTACAGATTTGCAGGGACATAGCGGCTGTGTCGGTACTGGCCGGGATGTCCGATTTTTTTCAATGACCATCTTCGATCAATAATACCAACATGACCATTGTTAAATCGTAGGGTCAATCTTTCAACGTTGCAGGCTTAGATTTGAGCGTTGAGTGTTGAGTGTTTTTCACATGGCCAATTATTATATTATTATATCGCCCTTTCAAGAGTAACCTCTAAAGAAAACATGTTTTATTTTCTAATGACAAAAAACTGTGAACGTTGTACATAAATACATTCTGTAATCTGTTGTATATTTAGTATCAGCATTGCATCCGTGCAAAGCCGGGGCGAGTCGCTAATATTCTAAAAAATATAAATATAACTAGTGGCACCGACATACGAATTTAAATTTGTAAAATCCTTTACAAAATATTTAAATATATATTTTTTGTGAATCTAAAGTCTAAACCATTCTCGAATCCACTTGAACACACACAAAAATTCATTAAGATCGGTCCAGCCACTTAGGAGCAGTTCAGTGACATACACACGTACAGAAGAATTATATATATAAAGATAATATGCCTATAATATCTAAAATAGATAATGTCGTCATAATAGGCACTTTATTTAATGGTGAAATAGATTTTATAACAATAAATACAAACTTTAATGAAGTACGGTCGATGTTCGAGGCCGGGCCGCTAGTGAACATAACTTTACAATATCGCAGTTAAATGACATGACAGTAACTGCCGGTAAGCATTACGTTTACCTGATTCGCGTGGAAAATAGAAAAAATGAACCTTCGTCAGCAACACGCCAGGTTTTTTTATAAAATATATTCTATACCAATATTAGCTTGTCAGAAAAAATCATAAAATATATTCCCAAATATCAAAATCCGAATGTCTTCGGGAAACGGGTTACAATGAAATTATAAAGACTGTTCCCGGGGTTACTTTAGAAACAATATGCGGAGTCTATAACTTTTTATGTGAATCATCTATTAGCGCATCTTGATATCTTGCCACCTACAATATCGCAGTTACCTAAACATGTGTATTGTAGGGACGCAGACGGCGCCTGCAACGTAGCGCGTCGCGCCTACGTTCGCAGCACGCGGCGCCTCCCGTATGTGTAGTGGAATGGCCAGCTGCACAGGGTCTATGCAGAGAAGCGCAAGATCGCGCAGCTGGCTTTCAGTCGGGCCAAGGAGAGAGTGTGGCTGGAGATGAGGCAGGGTCTCGAAAGAGACTCTTGGGGCCGACCGTACAAAAGGGCGCAAGACAAACTTCGCGCCCAGTTGGCCCCTCTTACGGAGACGCTCCAGTCAGAGCTGCTAGGGAACATCGTCGAGAAGTTATTCTCCAACCCCCTGGCAGGCTTCGCGTACCTACCATCAGACGGAGTATGAAATGGAGGCAGTTCCATTCCGCCTCCGAAGTAAGAAGAGGGCGCCAGGTCCGGACGGGGTGTATGTGAGAGCTCTATTCATAGCTTTCGTCATTCGTGCACCTCGGAAACAGCCTTCGGTTAACCGCTATATGGAGTCCAGTTAGTTGTCGAGGGCCTGAAAGGAAGGCTCACGCTACTACGAAATGGGGTCCGACTGCGGAGGAGGCGCTGTGTACCCTTCCTGCTTCCCCACTAACGGAGCGTTGTGCGTCGGATGTTTCAGGTTGTCTCAGTTCCTCCATTCTAGGAGGAAGCCACAAGAACGCAGAGTCTCGAGAACGACCAGAAACATTACACCTACACACGGCGTATTATGTACTTAAGCACAAAAAACTGCGAGATATGACGACACCAAGATAATTTTTGTCTTAAGACTACAGAGCCAAGGTTGATAAGGATTTGGTTTATCATTGTGATAACAGTTACGTAAGCGAGTATTTAGCTACTCGCAACTGGTGATGCTAGCTACAGTTTGGAATTTGTATACGTCTATCAACAAAGTAGCACTAAATGGAATATTTTTAGCAAAAGACTTAGAGTTTCTAAGTCGTATTCTCATTCATGTTATATTCGTTTACAATTATAATAAAGATGACTCTAGGAGATCCCGATTTTTATAGAAGGGATGTTGGTGAAGGTACTGAAAACAATTTCAACATAATATTTATTATATATCCTTACTGCAAACGCACGACGTCGCGTATACGAGAGTATTGACGGGTATACGAGAGTTATTCACTTACAAAACTATTTACAATGTCAATTTATGTAATTTTATGTTAGAAACTTAATAAGTGTTCAAATTAATACCCACAAAATTTACATAAATTTTAAATTTGTAAAATCCTAGTAAGATCGTTTTGTGGCGAATGGATAACTGTTACCTGTAATATGATATATATGCGAATGTAACTCTGCATCGAACATAAAAAAAGTGTTGCTGAACGGTCAGCCCCCCCCCCTCTCCACCACAACCCTCGGTTTCATAAAAAATACCAGCATACAATCAATATTTAAAATGTTATAAGCCCAAATATGTTGAGTTTTAGACGACATTATATTACGTTCCTATACGCTCGAATGAGATCACAAAACAGCGTATCGAAATAACTGCATTATCGGTTACAAAAGTATGTGGGTAGCGAAAACATTTTAGGGGTCTTCTTTGCAAGGGTTACTTGAGGTAACACTCCGGCGTTTCATAAGTATCAGTACCTATCCGTTATAAAAATCTCGGTCTCTTAAAATTACTGCAGCTTGTCGTATCAAATGTTAATACTTTCTAATCCCTTGGTTTTCTTTTTTTTTTGCATGTATGTAATTAGATTTCCCGATCTTATAAAATTGTATTGGGGAAAAAAAGTTTTAAGAATTCGGCCGTCTTCAAGCCTGAGTCACATTGACGTTAGTTTATAACTTCGTACACTGAAAATATATTTTGTTATCTTATTATCCTCATAAATGAGTTTTCCATTTTTGATATTAAATATCTATTGGTATATCAGTAAAATCAACTCAAACGCCATGACTTTCAGCATGACGCTGTTTTACATGCCATGTACTTTGGTTTTTCCATCTTTCGTTAGAGATTTATATTAATTGTTAATTTTAATATTAACACATATGTCACGTGTACCAGACTAAACTTTCCTCTTATACTATTCCTGGTACGATGTTAAATTGGGCAATGGAGAGGAGCTGTTTAAATATAAAACGGAGAGGTAGAGTAAGAAACATAAAAATTCGGAAAATAACCAAGGTAAAGGATGCTCTACATCTCTCTCAGTCTAAAATGGAGGTGGGCTGGTCATGTCGCCAGATACGATGACAGTCGTTGGACAATCAACGTCACAAAATAACCAAGGTAAAGGATGCTCTACATCTCTCTCAGTCTAAAATGGAGGTGGGCTGGTCATGTCGCCAGATACGATGACAGTCGTTGGACAATCAACGTCACAAAATAACCAAGGTAAAGGATGCTCTACATCTCTCTCAGTCTAGAATGGAGGTGGGCTGGTCATGTTGCCAGATACGATGACAGTCGTTGGACAATCAACGTCACAAAATAACCAAGGTAAAGGATGCTCTACATCTCTCTCAGTCTAAAATGGAGGTGGGCTGGTCATGTCGCCAGATACGATGACAGTCGTTGGACAATCAACGTCACAAAATAACCAAGGTAAAGGATGCTCTACATCTCTCTCAGTCTAAAATGGAGGTGGGCTGGTCATGTTGCCAGATACGATGACAGTCGTTGGACAATCAACGTCACAAAATAACCAAGGTAAAGGATGCTCTACATCTCTCTCAGTCTAAAATGGAGGTGGGCTGGTCATGTTGCCAGATACGATGACAGTCGTTGGACAATCAACGTCACAAAATAACCAAGGTAAAGGATGCTCTACATCTCTCTCAGTCTAAAATGGAGGTGGGCTGGTCATGTTGCCAGATACGATGACAGTCGTTGGACAATCAACGTCACAAAATAACCAAGGTAAAGGATGCTCTACATCTCTCTCAGTCTAAAATGGAGGTGGGCTGGTCATGTCGCCAGATACGATGACAGTCGTTGGACAATCAACGTCACAAAATAACCAAGGTAAAGGATGCTCTACATCTCTCTCAGTCTAAAATGGAGGTGGGCTGGTCATGTTGCCAGATACGATGACAGTCGTTGGACAATCAACGTCACAAAATAACCAAGGTAAAGGATGCTCTACATCTCTCTCAGTCTAAAATGGAGGTGGGCTGGTCATGTTGCCAGATACGATGACAGTCGTTGGACAATCAACGTCACAAAATAACCAAGGTAAAGGATGCTCTACATCTCTCTCAGTCTAAAATGGAGGTGGGCTGGTCATGTCGCCAGATACGATGACAGTCGTTGGACAATCAACGTCACAAAATAACCAAGGTAAAGGATGCTCTACATCTCTCTCAGTCTAAAATGGAGGTGGGCTGGTCATGTTGCCAGATACGATGACAGTCGTTGGACAATCAACGTCACAAAATAACCAAGGTAAAGGATGCTCTACATCTCTCTCAGTCTAAAATGGAGGTGGGCTGGTCATGTCGCCAGATACGATGACAGTCGTTGGACAATCAACGTCACAAAATAACCAAGGTAAAGGATGCTCTACATCTCTCTCAGTCTAAAATGGAGGTGGGCTGGTCATGTTGCCAGATACGATGACAGTCGTTGGACAATCAACGTCACAAAATAACCAAGGTAAAGGATGCTCTACATCTCTCTCAGTCTAAAATGGAGGTGGGCTGGTCATGTTGCCAGATACGATGACAGTCGTTGGACAATCAACGTCACAAAATAACCAAGGTAAAGGATGCTCTACATCTCTCTCAGTCTAAAATGGAGGTGGACTGGTCATGTTGCCAGATACGATGACAGTCGTTGGACAATCAACGTCACAAAATAACCAAGGTAAAGGATGCTCTACATCTCTCTCAGTCTAAAATGGAGGTGGGCTGGTCATGTCGCCAGATACGATGACAGTCGTTGGACAATCAACGTCACAAAATGGAACGGACCGCTTGGCGTTAGAAAAGAGGTCGCGCGTGCGCCCGATGGCAGGATGAGATTGTGGCCAACGCAGGGAAGGACTGGATGACCGCCGCCAATGATAGAAAAACATAGAATTCTTTGGAAGAGGCTTTTGGAAGAGGCTAAGGAGGACCCCTGAGGGTCCACAAATTAAACGATCCTTATAAGCAAAAAAATCGATGTAAATATTATAAGTACACTGTAATTTAAGTAATACTTTTTGTTTTCAACCTAGTTTGTTATTAACTTTCTTTTCTTTTGTGGAATAAATAAATAAAAATAAAGCTATTTTATTATTCCTGGTAAATTGTCACATCACAAGTTATAGAAAATTATTAGACACAGTTTTAGCTCATACGCAGTTATTGCATCTATTTCTTATACTTTATAATGTCTACAAATTAGATTAAATCCTCCCTTTAGGTAGGTGAACTTCGCCGTCGAGACAGACCGGCTAATATTATTAACGTCACTCTTGGCGTGATCGGAACCTGACAAATAAGTACTGACATCATCATCTTACTAGACATTGCAGTGAAACACTGGAGTCTAGACACATGACATATACAGGCTAGAGCTGACACCGTGAAAATGTTTAGGACATTCAAATGAGTTGTCCTCTAGTGTCACGACAGGTACCGCTGCCGGTACCCGAGCTGATGATAGTAGATGGTGTTTACAAGTAACAAGACGTCTCCGGGCGGTGACGTAAGCGTGCACATGGGATATTATTTTAACATAGCCCTTGAGATCATACCATCTGGTTTTGAATCGCGTCATCGTTCGATCCGAGCCGAGATCGGGTTACATCCGATGTCGAGATATTTATTACTTGTGAGCGTTATTAGTTGATGGTATATTACCAGTTCGTACAACACATACTTTACGATCATACAGGCCATTCTCGAACTGTTTTAACTTCCGTAGCAAAAGATGCATTTTGTAAGTTTGACCACCGGATGCCTGTACCATCGTAGTCCTCAACCTAACTTTCAAGGTTAGCATTTTTAACGCGATATTTTTTTTAAGCATTCTATATTAAAAGTTTTATAAAGTGAATTTAGAACGGCGATATGAACTGGAGAGGTACTGGTACCGACCTACGCATGTATGTAGCATTACATTCGAACCGTTCCGTCTACCACATCTACAGTCTACACCTACATGCTACATGCGACAAGTTCCGTCTACGGTCTACCACATCTACAGTCTACACCTACAGGCTACATGCGACAAGTTCCGTCTACGGTCTACCACATCTACAGGCTACATGCGACAAGTTCCGTCTACGGTCTACCACATCTACAGTCTACACCTACATGCTACATGCGACAAGTTCCGTCTACGGTCTACCACATCTACAGTCTACACCTACAGGCTACATGCGACAAGTTCCGTCTACGGTCTACCACATCTACAGTCTACACCTACATGCTACATGCGACAAGTTCCGTCTACGGTTTACCACATCTACAGTCTACACCTACAGGCTATACCTATACGACACGTTCCGTCTGTGGTCTACCACATCTACAGTCAACACCTACAGGCTATATACGACTCGTTCCGTCTGTGGTCTACCACATCTACAGTCTACAGCTCCAAGCTATATACAACACGTTCCGCCTACTACATCTACATCATATTGCTAATTCTATAAAATATTATAGTGGCTAGTTTTAAGTTTTCTTACAGAAGACTTGTATCGTTACAATTTGCTACTATTACGTCTCCAGTGACACTAACGAGCTCAAGAGTTTGTTTGTGAGCACGCCATAATCTCAGAAACTATGCGTCGAATTTGAAAAAATATGTTTGCATTTGATAGCCGATTTTATTTTGGTTATTTATTTTGGATGTATGTTTATATTTTCAGTTATGTTGCGGATACGATCACATAGCTAGCTAGTTATAAAATTACATGCCACATGAGATAAAAGTTCGTTGAGGGTGAAATTCACTTAAATAAGACTCTCCTCGCCTAATTTCGAGGAGACCCGTGCTTCACAATGGGGAATATAAGAGTCACTTATGCTATATACGCTAGTTCCCTAATGTTAAGATGTGTCGATGCTTTGTACAAATGCGCGAGTCGTCATTGTGTAGCCGTTCGACGGGCGTTCGTTGTTCATCTGCGGAATGAGAGCAGCCGCGTGTAATGAGAGTCGAGGCAGCACAATCTGCACTCACATAGTAATTGATACAAGCCGCATACGCTATTGTATCAAACCCTTATCTATATGTCGAAATATACTAATATTATGGAAATACAACTGTATAACGTAGGATGGTGGATGGCAAGTCAGTGGCTATACATGACGTGTACATTGCAATTTCAAATTTGAGTTCTCATGTTTCAAAATGACCACTATTCTTTAATTAAATATTTGTAGCTAATCAGCCAGTTATAATACGGTTTTATATAATATTATAGAAGATATTGATGATTTAAGTAAAGCACTCGCATAATTTTTTTGTCGTAACTACTTTAGAACACGAAGCCTTTAGTTGACTAGCAGGCGAGCTTTTGTCTAATAAATCGATCCAGTTTCGACGCAACTGCTACTGTTATATATTTCGTATATCTTTTAGATTGTCCTATGCTTGTAAAAATACTTCTTCCAACAATTGAAAATATTACGTAGTAAGGTCAAATATTATGAATTGTGATTGATCATAATGAAATAATATTTACTCTACTACAATGGTGATCGAGAATCTATACCCTAATTAATTCAGTCATTGTAACTTCTTAACAAGTCAAAAAAGACTAAATTTTATGAAGAATATTATCTGTAAGCACAGCTTTTTTGACCGTTGCCTAGTTATTGTCTTAAATTATTATTAACAGTCTAACTCCTCTACTTTTCGCGTGATTGCGTTTCAAGAAATCATACTTTATATAGGAATAGATATTATAATGTGACGAAAACGTTTGCGTGATCATTTCCGTTGCGCAAAACTTAAATGTGTTTTTATTTAGAACCGACGGAGTCTAAAGAACCATTGTGTTTTTAGTAAAAGAATATTCGTGTCATTCTGTATACGCCACACGTGAAATCGATAAATGAATTAATTGCTATAAATACGTTTAAATACGCGTGTGTGATGTACGCACGTGCTGCGGCGGGAGGGGGAGATAAATATTTATTTATTAATACATTATAAATGGTTGTACGGATTGCTGCAGGACATACACATGCGAAAGACGGCCAGTATTTAGCGAAACGTATAAACTTTAACAAAACTTACATTATTTATTTCTACAAAACAGTACTTACCTAATTTCAAAAGAGTAAATTTTTTGTGTCTATCCGAAAGTAACTCATCAAATATCAGACATAATCAAATTTTATTTGGTCTCGTTTTAAAATACACAAGGCCGATTTATTAATTTTCAAATCGATAGTATTTGGTGATGTATGTGATGTCATGTGTCAGTCCTATTAGAGAAAACCTGAAGGTGAGATGTGTCACTGGACAAGACGTGGACACTAGAGCGTGGCCGTGGACTGTGGAGTGAGACGCGGCGCCGCGGCCGCCTGCACAACAATACCTGTCTGCGAACATTGTTTTTGATCCTGTCTCATTAACGGGATCGTGTTACCGACAATATCGCATACCACAACGAGGTGTTCTCTTATACCATATCAGTACAGTACTTACCATACGTTATCTAACTTCAAACTTACTAGCAATTGAATTGAACGGGAGAAAAATATCGCAGGATAAATATATATTATGATGACATAACATGCATGTTTGATTTACCGAACAATCTTTATCGTTTTTGTAGTAATTTACAAATAGGCAAAGGCATATCGGGACACTTATTTAGAGACAGATATTAATTTCCCTGGGAGAGGGTATCGCGTGCGCGTCGAGCTTGCCGCAGGTAACCGGCTGCAGCGACTTGTTTCTAAACTAAACGATTTATTAGCTTACTACACGACAGTATAGAAACTATAACTTTACATTCCACTGTTTTATTAAATACAATATAATCTTCCTTTGTGGTTCAAGAATTGTTATATTGCACGCTTTTGATCACGAGTATAAAATCACCGCTATACAATAACACAGAATAGTAGCTATTTCAAGAATTCTAAATTATTTTCATCACAACCGGCACAATAATCACATATCTTTATATTCATTTAAATTGATTAAAATAATTTTACTGGGAAATTGTTCTACAATAGTTGATTTAAGCCGGTAGTTATAATATAAAGGGATAATAATAATAATATAAACGTAGGTAATAGAGTTAATTTGACATTAAGTAAGAAGCTTTTATATAAAACATTGAATATACTTTAACACACTTATTCTATGTCTATACATATATCTATGTAACAGAATCTTTTAGCGATATTTTGTCACACTTTAAGACGTCAAATTAAGTTGAAACTATTCACACTTTTCAAGGACTGATGACAATACAATAATTTAATAAGATACTGATCAGGATAATCAGGTAAGCACATCAAAGGAAGTCATAATGCGCGCAATTTACCTATATCACTCACAATCTAATAAATAATAAAATTTATTTAAAAAATCGATACTTAAAATTAAATATTACGTATAAATTTTTGTTAAAAAAAACACGCTTTAATACCAAACTTAACTAAAATTAGAAAATATTAATATTAAAATATTTAGCGAAATAAACCGAAGCTAAGCGTGCAAGCGAGAGCGCAGAACAAGCGATAGAGCTACTCTATCGTTTATGTCGCATTAAGACGTTATCACGTAAAATTATTGTCCGTAGACTGACTTTACAGACAACAATGGACAACATGTAAGTTTTTAACTTTTATTGTCTCGCTGCAGCGTCTAACTTGCAGGCGTGTGCGCGTGGAGTCGGCAGTCGGTACGTAGCTGCTCTTTATGCAAGTTTGAACTTCGACACGACAACCGCCGCGTTTGTTTTTTAACTCAAACGCATCATCGTCCTTTTAGCGTTCATTTATATCATTCTCATCGTGTAATAAATGTAACTTTACCAAACCGATTGTATCTTTGTATCATAATAATATTGTACAATGCGATTCTGTTTAGATGCTTAACATAAGCGACTAAGTACTTCTCCTACTCTCATTTTTTGAGCTCACGATATTATGGCAGCAGATCTGACGAACACCAATTTAAAATACAATATATTGTGTCCATCATTGAATGGCTAATATTGATCAAGTTAAAGTTAGAAACGTTCAATAGAGTAACTTAGCGAAGTTTCATAAGAAACGCCGACTGTATGCGCGCCTCGACTGTGGCGAACTACTGGAGAGTTTCCGCGGGTTTGCGTCCCACAAACACAACCAATACTTGACGATTGTTTCAAACTTGTCCTGCCATTGTTGTTTTATTGTGACGTTGATTCAAACTAGAACACCGTAATTAGAGCGCATAGTTCAGGTGAACGCTGGGATCTCTGTCGATGTCTAACTATATGACTATGTATGTTGTTATCTTATAAATTGATGAACACCAGCAGCGCGCACGAAAAAGTGTCCCGTTCTACCCGAGCCTTTCAACCGATAGACAGGCCCAAGCGTTTGCTTGGAAACCATTATTCATAGCAAATGACAATACGTGTTTAGTGTTGTTATGTTTATTTCTACAATTTAATAAGATGTAGGTAATTGATTTCCTCCATAATTTTCAGTTTAATTTTGCTCACTTCAATTAACTGTTTTTCTTAAAACAGCGGCAAAAAAGATAATTAATTTTTCGTCAGTGTTTCTTTATGACGTTATCACGTAAAACTATCGTCCGTAAACCGACTTTACAGACAACCAATATTTTTTAATATAAGAGGGGTCAAACGGACAATCATTTCATCTGATGGAAGTGATAAGCGATATCCATAGACACCCGCTACATAATTATTAGCACATGCGTTACCGTTATAGCTTAATACAAGAAAATGAAGGAGGTTAAATTGTATAGTAAACGGTGTTGCCTCGGCCACAAATTGTGATGCTTGATTATAATATCAAATCTAATGCACGCTCTAATTATTGATCATCATCATGATCAACCAAAATCATCAACTTCATCAGTAATAATGAACAATGACTAAAGTTGAGGATGTACGCTAGAATAAGTAAATATCGATACATATTATGCTCGTTTCAATGAAGCAGTTGCTCATTCGTCTAGCAAGACTTAGTCGTTACTTAGATCGTGGTTGCGGAGGTGATGATAATTACAATAAACGAAATATATTATAACTATATACAAGCTATATATATATTATAACTATATACAAACTATATATATATTATAACTATATACAAGCTATATATATATTATAACTATATACAAGCTATATATATATTATAACTATATCAAATTTGTTTTGTATTATTCACGAGCTGAGATCACCCACACGGGCACTTTACGACGCGCCCGCTACGAATTTATTTAATGTCTTGATTTATACGTATCCAAAACCAATGACAACATCCAATGACATGTTACACATAACGTGACTGTTTTGACGACCGTCCGTTTGTGATGAGCTGACATTGACGCTTAATTGACTGTTATATTTGGTTACTATCAAAACTAGGTTTCATTTTTTCTGACGGAATCGATTTCGACATTTTAATGGTATAATCATTAAAATATTTAGCTGCGCTTAATTTTTCCTTGATCGTGGCATCATTGGGACTTTTCCTGTGGTGGATGGTGGTGACTAATTTTATGTCGCAAATTGTGTCTCTCAGACATACGTTTGTTGTCTTCTATTGTACGTACATAATTAAAACGTACTATATACTTATATATAATATTATCATACGTAATATTTTATTAAAATAGATGTCCATGAGTATTATTAGTTAAGAAAATCTAGTTGGCGTTATCAGGAGGCATATTTAAGGGTGTCAATGAGGCGATAACGATTGACCGGGCTGGTCGTGACCCGCGCTATCTGCACCCAGCTCCAGAAGAGCCGATAGCAATGTGTGTCACCGGTGAAGAAACAACTACCGTCGCGTCGCCCTAGCACCACGCCGTAGCCCGCGATCGGCACGTGTTACGTCCAATTTACAACCGTGTCCGGGATGATGATTATGAAAGCCTATCTTTTCTCATGTATAATAAGTTATTCCTTTGCTAAATATTATCTAAATGTAATCTGCGATGTGAGCATTAAAGCGCTACGAATATATTAGAAATACCAATTTTATTAACTAAATTCAAAGAAGGATACCCTTTGTTCAGATCAGTTTAGTCGATAAAATATTATAATACACAACCGA
This sequence comes from Helleia helle, assembly GCA_963853865.1. NCBI lineage: Eukaryota > Metazoa > Arthropoda > Insecta > Lepidoptera > Lycaenidae > Helleia > Helleia helle. Next base: position 284,245 of record OY971420.1, read on the forward strand.
CGCACACCAATTGTATACGAATGCAATAATGTAAACTAAATAACGCGACGATATTCAAAACCAACCCAAATAAAGAATAAAACATATAGCCTACCGTCATAGCTTATACGTAAACAACAAGAATTCGATAGAAACATGAGCGAAGAGAAGATCTTCTTGTCTTCGGAATAGAGTATCGCATTTTTCTTTTGATAATAGCGAAGGGTGTCACCAATTCACATGTAATTTCAACAGAGCGTATCGCATCGCTGACTCCAACAACAAGACACCACATCAAAGAACATTTAAATGACAACAACGAAAACACATCGACTCGAAAACGTTCTCCGATAAAACAAATGCCTAATTCGTAAGTGAGTCGTGAGTACGCTGGCGACTAATGAAATACCTCAAACTACTTTTTTTCGCTAAATACTTTGTTATACAAATGCATTATTAATAAATGAATATAACTTCTAGAGCTATAAGGCATATCAACACATTAAAGTTGTTGAGAAGTCGCGGTCTCATACGTGTATTAGTAAAATAGATTAGTCGACAGGCTACGCGACAAGACACAATTGTATATTTATAGGTTTATAGGAAACGACTTAATGTCTTGATGACTCTTATTTTATAAATAAATTTATTCGAAATAAATTTAAAAAGGCCTCTCATTTTAAACGTAGGAGAGTAAAAAGACTGTGAACAAAACTTTATAATACCACTGTTCGTTTATGCCACATATATTTTCCTACCGCATCACAAACGATATTTTAAACAAAATCTTTTATCTCATTCGATAGTTGCCTTAATTCATCAGAATCAGTGGCGCGACATGAAGGGAAAAGTTTAGTTGACATACGGTTGATATTTTCGAGCAGGGCGAATGAGCTCATCAGGTCCGTCAAACAGAGAGCAAACATTGTTATAGCGCTGTGTCGTCTCCGGACGAGTGGTGAGTAGACGTAATGAAAATATAATGTACTTATAATTGGAGCGCGCCACGCGACGCGACTTCCCGCGAAGACGCCGAGCCCGGACGCGACCGCCTCATACTTACGAGTTACATACAAGTTACAGTCACAAATACCGTCAGTTGTAAACTGCCATCTTCATAATAATTCTAATATTGTATTGAACCATACATAGATCGTTTGAAATAGGTAATTGAAAATAATTAACATAATAGTTAAAATTTAAAACTTAATCATTTGCAGTAACAATTACATTTTTACGAGCAAATTATATATAAGTTGTTTTTATAAAAAATTAAATCATTAATCTTACTAATATTAAAAATGCGAAGATTTGTAAGTTTAGATGTACTTATGTTACTTTTTCACGGCAAAAGGCCCGAAACAATTTGGCTGAAAGTTGAAATGTTGGATATGTTGAAACTTATACTTTGGATGGATATAGGCTACATTTTATCCCGAAAAATTCAAAGTTCCTACGGGAATTACATTTGCCATAATATTAGTAGTAATTCATACTTGTGCCCTGTTTGTTTATTAGATCCGGGGCACCTCACCAAAGGCGGCATTGGTGGCACTCGCCGGGTTTTAGTGGGTAGAGCTGCGTCCACTTACCAGCTTTCGGGCGCAGCTCTACATACCCGCCTGGGGAGACCCACTCCCCCGCGGGAAGCCTCAGAGTATTACCCGGCGTTAAAGAAAAAAAAGTAATTCATACTTACGTGAGTTGAAATGTCAAACACGACGTAGGTATTTGTTAAATACCTAAACCCACCTACCGCCACCTACCCACTGGCTAAAGGCATCAAGTCGTTCAATATTGACTAACATCTGTACTCTATACATCTATACATCTATAAAGATAAATAAAATTGGAGTGTCTGTTTGTAATATTAAAATTACCGCTTTTATTGAATGCATATGGATGTATACACTGTCTGTCCGTCAGTCTGTCTGTCTGTCTGTCTGTCTGTTTATTCCGGCTAATCTATGAAACGGCTGGGCCGATTTTGATGGGACTTTCACTGGTAGATAGCTAATGTTATAAGGAGTATAGTATAGTATAAAAATAATCATCATCAATCCGGGTACGGCTGTAAATCTAAGATAACGCGGGGGAAGCTGCGGGCAACAGCTAGTTATAAATGTGAATGTTGGTTTATTTGTTACAACGTGTATCCGAGTTTTTATTGATCATTTCTACAGAAATTCTTCACTAGTGCCTATCTATACAGATAAATAAAATTGAAGTGTCTGTTTGTAATTTCAAATTAACAATTTTCACTAAATTCATATGAAAGTATAAACGGTACCTATATCAATAAACCTATTTAAAAAAAATTATCTGTCTGTCTGTCTGTTTGTTCCGGCTAATCACTAAAATACTGGACCGATTTTGACGGGACTTTCATTGATAGATAGCTGATATCATAGGGAGTAACTTAAAAAACTTATAAAAATAATCATCATCAAACCCGGTACGGCTGTAAATCTAAGTAAACGCGGGCGAAGCTGCGGGCAACAGCTAGTTTTCCCATATAATTGTAACCACCCACAGTCGTATCTATTTCATAACCGACTCGATGGACGTGGGACAAGAATGTGCCTGGTAAGATCTAACTCACGACCATAATATTATCTCTGATCGATCTTCACTCGAAACGAACTCGATAAATAAACGCTTGTACAACATGTTAAACGCTATAAACGCGTCTTGAATTATGTATCCTCTAAGCTTTGTTCTCGGACACATATTTAGAATGTGAATGAATTAATTAATTACCTGGTAATGATATTTAACTCAATATTCTCCTAATATTAATCTGTTCCGTACTTCATAACTTTTATTTGTGACGGTGACGTTGATGTCTCATTGTCTCACACACAAATCATACCGAACCTTTACACACGTAAACGTACGTACATTACTTACAATATCTTGTAAGTGAGCCTATCTGAATAATTTTGACTTTCTGAGCATACCTATAAATCTTTAATTATAGTAACTGCTTATCAAGTCGAACCTATAGAACGAAAAGTATGAATCTATAATTTCAATATTTTACAATATTGAAAGTGAAACTCATGTGTTATTAGAGCCGACGGGTCTAGCAGGCAGGATGGAGATCGTCACACGTGCACGAAGATACCAAATACTTCTTTTAAAATGTATATACTTAATATAGCAATATTCTAAAATCATTATGGTCATCAATGACCATGATGCGGACTGCTTGAAATATGATCGACGATTACGAAAAAAAGTAATGGACTGTAAGAGTTATTTTAGCTTTTATAATATTAGTATGGGTTTATGTCACCGGCCACCAGCCACCAGCCACCAGTCACCTCAAACAGAGTGATGCAACTGAAACTACTGAAACAACAGCGACATGTAATTTTGTCCGAGTTCTATGAGTATTCTGATTGTCTTAAGACATTTTCATTGACAAACAGGATTGCCGACATGATGATAATGGCGATCAATATCTTATATTTAGACAATCATAATAAGATAGTGTTTGTCCGAGTTCTATGAGTATTCTGATTGTCTCAAGACATTTTCATTGACAAACAGGACTGCCGACATGATGATAATGGCGATCAATATCTTATATTTAGACAATCATAATAAGATAGTGTTTGTCCGAGTTCTATGAGTATTCTGATTGTCTCAAGACATTTTCATTGACAAACAGGACTGCCGACATGATGATAATGGCGATCAATATCTTATATTTAGACAATATTAATAAGATAGTGTTTGTCCGAGTTCTATGAGTATTCTGATTGTCTCAAGACATTTTCATTCACAAACAGGACTGCCGACATGATGATAATGGCGATCAATATCTTATATTTAGACAATCATAATAAGATAGTGTTTGTCCGAGTTCTATGAGTATTCTGATTGTCTCAAGACATTTTCATTCACAAACAGGACTGCCGACATGATGATAATGGCGATCAATATCTTATATTTAGACAATCATAATAAGATAGTGTTTGTCCGAGTTCTATGAGTATTCTGATTGTCTCAAGACATTTTCATTCACAAACAGGACTGCCGACATGATGATAATGGCGATCAATATCTTATATTTAGACAATCATAATAAGATAGTGTTTGTCCGAGTTCTATGAGTATTCTGATTGTCTCAAGACATTTTCATTCACAAACAGGACTGCCGACATGATGATAATGGCGATCAATATCTTATATTTAGACAATCATAATAAGATAGTGTTTTTCCGAGTTCTATGAGTATTCTGATTGTCTCAAGACATTTTCATTCACAAACAGGACTGCCGACATGATGATAATGGCGATCAATATCTTATATTTAGACAATCATAATAAGATAGTGTTTGTCCGAGTTTTATGAGTATTCAGTATTCAGTAGCTGAACCACCAGAATTCACTCTGCTATATTTTATTGTATGAGATATCTTTTTCTATAGAATTTTTAGAAGTTTATTTTTTAATATTATCAGAACGATGCAGTCAATCACATAAGACAAGTCAATCACATAAGACGTACTTTAGAATTAAGAGAAACGACAAAATGACAGCCGGGATTAAGTGTGACATGTTATTCGTTAAAATTAATATAATGATCGTGTATGTATTACATAATTATTGATATTTATTTCCTTTTTAAAACTTGCCAATTAGGTAAACAAGTACCTACTTGTAAAATGGTACACTTTAATACTCTGAGTATGTATTTAAATACTAGTTGGGCGTTTCTATTTTAGAAAATCTAGATAAGAATTATAAGACAAGTCAACCTTTTTTGCGTAACTTTAATTTTTGATACCTATATTTTGTTAACTACTAAAATTTAATTGTAACATAGAGAAACACATTGTAAGGAAAGCATTACTTAGCCTGACATAACAGTAAGGATACACCTTTATCACACTTTTTGACGTTAATATTAATAACAAGCCGATAATAAATTAATAAATAAGCATAACAAAAAGAGGAACCTTACAAAATATTTTTGATAGGAGCCCTTTTTTCTGAACGCCGGAAAATGATCTGAGGCATCCCGCGGGGGAGTGGGTCTGCCCAGGCGGGTATGTGGTACTCGCTGCGCCCGAAAGCTGTTAAGTGGACGCAGCTCTACCCACTAAAACCCGGCGAGTGCCACCAATGCCGCCATTGGGGAGGTGCCCCGGATCTGTTGAGCAAACAGGGTAGCCGTCGGCTAGTCAGTCCCTCAGGGGACCGACACCACCTCCACAGAGGGGTTGTCCCGCACCACAGAACAACCCCTCTCAACGTCGGGACAGTACAATGGGGTGAGGTTCCCGTCGTCGCCCCTTGTCCCCTCTTCTAATAAGAAAAAGCACCCCTCGGCTCAATTTGCTTCGCCCAAGGTGCAGCGGCTCACCCTAGGGCCGAGGCTACTGAACCTCACCGCCACGACTAGGCCTTATTCCTGAACCATGGTGAACCATGGTTTAAAATACCTCTGGCGTACGTAATCACTAAGGAGCTGATAACCTTGAAACGATTAAACTGATTTTGATAAAATACGGGTAAAGTCCATCGCTTTGAAACGATTTTTCTTAAAAAAACCACCTCAAAATCGGTTCATCCCTAACCTAAGCTCTACAGTGCCGCAGTCAAACATATTGAAAATGAAAGTTGTCAATAAGCAGTTTCTCCCGCGTAACTCAATACGATGACATTCACCAGGACTCAATAAATCACATTTGGACCGAAATTATTAGTCTTATCATTCCGCAATATAAAGGTGCTCCTACACGATTTAGTATATGATAATAAAATAACTAAAATGTCAACGGCCATATTGGATAAATGGGATTAACATTCGTGAATAAATCTTTGATAGTTTTATAAGTTTCGTTAGCCTTAACTAACTCTTATTATCAGCTGGTTTTATACCTGAATATCTTAAATCAAAAAATGTGAATTGCCCAAGATGAAGCATTCAAGCAAAATAGTTCAAATGCTGGTTTACCTACAGAAGAGTAATACTATTTTTATTTAAATTAATTTTTAGTTAAACTTAAGAATCAAAAGAAAAGTGTCATATTTTACCTAACTAATTAATTTTATTTCACAGAAGGTTGTGTGAGATTGGTCGTTAATTGGCCTTTCCGTTTTCGCCCTGAATATTTTCCGATGGAACCTATATAATTGACATTAATATTTGAAAAGAGTTGAATTTAACCTTAAACACGAGATTTGCGTCTGTCATTTATTCTATAATGTAATATTGAAACCACATCATTCTATTTATATACAAATTCTTCTATTGACAATTGCGTACAAAATAATGGAACCCAATTCATCAGCAACTGATTCACTGACTCGTTCAATATGATCTCGTAATAATAATTAATGTTCACATAAATGAAGTTTAGTTCTTTTCAATCATACTGTGGGCAAACAGTTGTTTGTTAAGAGAGCACTATCGTGCTAGCAATATTATAACCCCAATGGATTGTTTGATTTGAATATAGTGTTATTGGACGAGGCGAGTGACGCTTGAAACAAGCCCACGTTTCAAGCGTCACTACGATATAAACTGGTATTAAACCGTTTAGTATCTTAAAATATTTTACGTTATGCGAAATAATCGAAAACTAACGAGACAGTACTAAAACAAAATATATTTTCCAAATAACATTTTCTCAAATGTGAAATGATTGGTTTGTGATCTATCTCAATAATATTATGTAAACTTAGACGTAAAACTACGTCTATGTCTACATAGACGTAATTATAATGTGATTTGACTTCGTCGACGACCTTACAACATCACTGCGGGGTGATGCAGGGTGTTCGGTGTCAGGAGGACGCGTGCAGCGGACCATGGGTGATCCTGTAGATATCAAAAATATCGCTCGTAACCGGAGAGTATTGACAGACAGTCGGTACTGACACCCGCATTGTATAACGCTACCGAACCCGGCCAGGCTTCGATACACTTTTTTAGCGCCGGGTAATGCTCTGAGGCATCCCGCGGGGGAGTGGGTCTCCCCACGCGGGTATGTGGGTACAATGGGGTGAGGTTCCCATCGTCACCCCTTGCCCCCTGCTCTTTTGTCCCCTCTTCTTATAAGAGGGGTACAAAGAGCCCCCTCGGCTCAATTAGCTTCGTCCAAGGTGCTGGGCTCACCCTAGGCTACTGAGCCCCACCGCCACGTTAAGGCCTGAACCATGGTGGGGATAGATGAGTTGCCTGGGCTAGTTCCAGGTAAACTAGTTGTAGTATGTTCATGGGCGACGTCGACCACTTACCATCGGGTGGCACGTCTGCCAATTTGTCTATACAACTAATATAATAAACGTAAATTATTTGTAAGCTATGTAAAACTAACTTCTCGTTGTTCGCTTACAATTTTATTTATTTATTTATAATATAAATAAATAAATATAATTTAATTTTAAAATACATACTTATGTTACAACTTTCCAGTTGATCTCTGTAGCCGTTCCGATGTGATTGAGTGTAATATAATATTAGTAGGATAGTTAAAGTAATGAACAATAATATATTGACTGGAGAACAAATACGTAATTTAATTTAACTTTCAATGTGAGGAGAAGAACGTTTAAAAAGGCAATGCGAACATTATTAGAAACAACCTTTTATGAGGCTTCTTATAATACTCTTTATATAGAAATGCAGTGCAAAAGTTTCCAGGAAAATCCTTGGCAATTTTTTGAGTACTAGACATATTATGGGGGTTTACTTTTTATGTGAAATATCAATTGGTATGTCTCGGCAGTAAAATTGACTTGAATGCCGTGACGACAAACAGCGTGACTGTGGCATTTCTTTATTTGATTCAATCTTTAATTACATAATTATTTTATTATTTATATGCTTCACATCAGCCAGGTGTCCCGTGAGGGCCAACTTTTTTTCAAATGTAACGTGCGTAAGTACAGAATGGGTCAATTAGGATGCGATCATTTAACGAAGGTGGAATGTTAAGAAGTGGACATTCTTTGGTTCTGTAATATACTGAACTAAACTTGGATACAATATGTTCAGTTATTCTAGTCTTACTCTTGTATCGTACTCTCAATATTTATAAATGTGTTTGATCGATAGCTATAATTGAAGAACCGAGTCACCTATTTAAGTGTATTAAGAAAATGCAAAATTAAATTATTGCACAATTAATTTTTGTTCGTAATTTTTAAACCGCACGCAGTATACATAATATTATATATGTCATAAGAGTGCTCGTAGTATAAGGGCTTGTTCAGACACGGCGACAATTCAGAAATCGCGTCGGAACCGCGCGGTTCTTATTTATATTATTTAAATATTTATTTTGGACATGTTCTGAAACCGCGCATCTGTTGCCGTGTCTGAACGAGGACTAAAATTACAAATATAATATATTAAAAGATTCGCACTGTCTGTCGTTTACAAAAACTTTAAATTAATTTTATTGATAATTCTGCCTCACACTATAATACAATTTGAATTTAAAGTCAATAATTTACATAAAAATTTTACAAATCGGAAATAAGATAAATAAAGTGAACAAACAAAGTCGTCGAGTCTGACACAGTATGTGATCTACGGAGTCCACAATTTACTATTTTCCCTATTTGAACTTTTAATAAGTTTATTGCTTTATACTAATATAATAATAATTATTATTATTATGAGTTAATTTTTATAAACGCGGTTTCGCTTCAGCAAATATAATATATTTTGGTGGAAACATAGCGACGGCACGGAAATAAATTCATACGGTTGTTACGTTGAAATGAAAACTAAATTTGATTGTAACATGATTTAGAAAACAAATAAGTTTTAGTGGGCCGTATGAAATCATCGACGAAATTTAATTGTTAAATAGATTATGTAGTGGAGTGTGGAGGTAACGCGCGTGTGAAATATGTGTCGCATGACGAACGGCGACGAGCTGTTGTTTGCCGTGATAACGAGATTACACGACTAATGAAAATCCTCCCAAAAACGCTCATCATACGACAAACACGCACTTACAAACAAACTTATATCACACTTAACTGTCCGCAACTGTTAACTTATAGTTTAAATTAACATTTTCTTTAACTTCTAATAATTATTTACAGAAAAAAAGAATTTAAATTCAACGTTTTTTTATAGAATTTCATTTACAGTGATATTTTAGAAATTCGAATAAATTACTTTGTAAAATAAATACGTAATATAATACCCAATTTTCGAGATTATAAAATATAATAACGTTAATTAACTCTAGATAAAATAGTTTGGCAGTTCTCACATAAGTTTAAAAAACGGGTATGGGCAAGTTGTGATAGTCCTACTATAAAATGAATCCGTCGCGCGGCGATGAGGCTGTCTGTTGGATGTTAGTACGCGGAGGATACTGTCACAAAACTTACGGGTTGGGAGCGACCGGTGGGAGCGTGCGACCGCCCGCGCGCGCCAACTAAGACTGCCTGAGCCCTGAGCCCTGAGGCCTGAACACTGAACACTGAACAGTGAACTCTACTCTACGCTCCTACCGCTCGCCGCCTGACAAGGGACCCGTAGGCCTTACCACCATAACTTCACCAGCTCCCACCTTATATCGCTCGGTCATGATCATACCGATGCTGCTACCAGGAACCCGATCGGAAAAGCTTGACAGTTGATACTCTGGCTGTAACTTTTTCCTTTAGACAATAATAATAAATATTAAATAACAATCGTTAATCTAGCCCCGTGGCAAGCTTTTAAGATCTAATATTACGAGCACTAGAAAGGGATATAATTTAATAAATTTATATAGATAGAGCATAAATTATTCACGACTTGGTACAGACGTCTATATTTATCGTACAAATTATCAGCACTTGGCGGGATTCGAACCCACGTAGGCAGTCACCTGACGACTATACGACTATAGACTACAACAAAACACCCGCCCAAGCTATCTGTATCTTTTAATAAGATAGTCACAGTACAACAATCGGTAGACAAGATTCGACCACGATTGTTTCCTCAAGAGTGTTGATTCCTAAGACTGTCTCTGGTTATCCAGCTGTTGGAAAGACCTTCAATGTACAAGCACCTCATCACTCGATAGGCCTACGTAACGATACCATCGATATTTCTAGATATCTGTATCACGTGGGCTATAGTCTATACTCTATAAGTGACTCGAACCTACTCGGCACTAAATAAATACACGCCGCTCGCTTGTTTTCGGTGCGACACGGTAATATCATGTGTACGAATATTAGCATACTGCGTTTGTTTTAAATTATACATTGTAAATAATAAATAACACGAACTTGCTGTAAAAACTACAAAAGGATGGGATTATTTACACTCATGATAGTACTCTATATTTATACGTGAAACTGGTTTATCTACGGCATTATCTTCGAGAGTAAGCGTTAATGAGGTAGTTTTCTTTAGAAAAATAACATAAAATTTTGATGATAAGTTTCCTGATACATCAGATAAATGGTCATGGCCTACGCAATTGAACCTAAATGACAGCTAAGACCCAATTTGTACAGGAAAATAATGTACCGTATTAGATAGTTGTATAAAGTATCCTTCAACCCCAACCTGAGCCGATCGAGGGAACAAAGTGCGATGTTTTCAAGTTCCTGAGCTATTAATGAAGATAAGTGAAGTCCAGTTTTATTAGTGCGCACTTGTAAGGCGAGCGGCCAAGTTAACAAGTGTCGTTTCAAAGTTCGCACCGAGTCCACCGTCTCCTTAGAAACCTCTGTAAGATTTTCAACTAAAACCTCCGCTATTAATGTAATACTTTTGAACATTTTAATTCAATGAGAAATATAATTATGATATATTTATTTAACGTCGTCCACGAGCCTGAGGTAGACTGGTCCAGGCTTGGTGAAAGAACCAAGTCATTTTTTTATATTCTAATATATTTCTTGAATCTACTTTCTCAGGCTCTTGTTAAAATCTTGAATCGATAAGTTTCTAAAAGTAGGTTGGTACACTGTTTGATGATTAAAAGAGTAGCAAGCGAGAAAGTTTAATGTATAGAAGAATGAGAGCGTGTGTTAGGAGCTTTTATCTGAGCCCAGCAGATTTTTTGGTTAATCCTGTAATAAATGCCAGTAGTCAACACTGCATTTCATTTTTCTTTCTTCCATAAGCACGCATATAAAATAAGGGTCCGACCCGTCGGTGGTAACCTCTTACCATCTCGTGAGCCGTTGTTCTTTCGTCTCAAAAAAAGATGACCAACTGATTTAGTGATCAAGTTTTTAACTTGACGTGTCTTGTACCGACCCGACCCGACGCTGACTCCTCGTCTCTTATCGCCGGTATCAACTGATTTAGTGATCAAGTTTTTAACTTGACGTGTCTTGTACCGACCCGACCCGACGCTGACTCCTCGTCTCTTATCGCCGGTATCAACTGATTTAGTGATCAAGTTTTTAACTTGACGTGTCTTGTACCGACCCGACCCGACGCTGACTCCTCGTCTCTTATCGCCGGTATCAACTGATTTAGTGATCAAGTTTTTAACTTGACGTGTCTTGTACCGACCCGACCCGACGCTGACTCCTCGTCTCTTATCGCCGGTATCAACTGATTTAGTGATCAAGTTTTTAACTTGACGTGTCTTGTACCGACCCGACCCGACGCTGACTCCTCGTCTCTTATCGCCGGTATCAACTGATTTAGTGATCAAGTTTTTAACTTGACGTGTCTTGTACCGACCCGACCCGACGCTGACTCCTCGTCTCTTATCGCCGGTATCAACTGATTTAGTGATCAAGTTTATAACTTGACGTGTCTTGTACCGACCCGACCCGACGCTGACTCCTCGTCTCTTATCGCCGGTATCAACTGATTTAGTGATCAAGTTTTTAACTTGACGTGTCTTGTACCGACCCGACCCGACGCTGACTCCTCGTCTCTTATCGCCGGTATCAACTGATTTAGTGATCAAGTTTATAACTTGACGTGTCTTGTACCGACCCGACCCGACGCTGACTCCTCGTCTCTTATCGCCGGTATCAACTGATTTAGTGATCAAGTTTTTAACTTGACGTGTCTTGTACCGACCCGACCCGACGCTGACTCCTCGTCTCTTATCGCCGGTATCAACTGATTTAGTGATCAAGTTTATAACTTGACGTGTCTTGTACCGACCCGACCCGACGCTGACTCCTCGTCTCTTATCGCCGGTATCAACTGATTTAGTGATCAAGTTTATAACTTGACGTGTCTTGTACCGACCCGACCCGACGCTGACTCCTCGTCTCTTATCGCCGGTATCAACTGATTTAGTGATCAAGTTTATAACTTGACGTGTCTTGTACCGACCCGACCCGACGCTGACTCCTCGTCTCTTATCGCCGGTATCAACTGATTTAGTGATCAAGTTTATAACTTGACGTGTCTTGTACCGACCCGACCCGACGCTGACTCCTCGTCTCTTATCGCCGGTATCAACTGATTTAGTGATCAAGTTTATAACTTGACGTGTCTTGTACCGACCCGACCCGACGCTGACTCCTCGTCTCTTATCGCCGGTATCAACTGATTTAGTGATCAAGTTTTTAACTTGACGTGTCTTGTACCGACCCGACCCGACGCTGACTCCTCGTCTCTTATCGCCGGTATCAACTGATTTAGTGATCAAGTTTATAACTTGACGTGTCTTGTACCGACCCGACCCGACGCTGACTCCTCGTCTCTTATCGCCGGTATCAACTGATTTAGTGATCAAGTTTTTAACTTGACGTGTCTTGTACCGACCCGACCCGACGCTGACTCCTCGTCTCTTATCGCCGGTATCAACTGATTTAGTGATCAAGTTTATAACTTGACGTGTCTTGTACCGACCCGACCCGACGCTGACTCCTCGTCTCTTATCGCCGGTATCAACTGATTTAGTGATCAAGTTTTTAACTTGACGTGTCTTGTACCGACCCGACCCGACGCTGACTCCTCGTCTCTTATCGCCGGTATCAACTGATTTAGTGATCAAGTTTTTAACTTGACGTGTCTTGTACCGACCCGACCCGACGCTGACTCCTCGTCTCTTATCGCCGGTATCAACTGATTTAGTGATCAAGTTTATAACTTGACGTGTCTTGTACCGACCCGACCCGACGCTGACTCCTCGTCTCTTATCGCCGGTATCAACTGATTTAGTGATCAAGTTTATAACTTGACGTGTCTTGTACCGACCCGACCCGACGCTGACTCCTCGTCTCTTATCGCCGGTATCAACTGATTTAGTGATCAAGTTTATAACTTGACGTGTCTTGTACCGACCCGACCCGACGCTGACTCCTCGTCTCTTATCGCCGGTATCAACTGATTTAGTGATCAAGTTTATAACTTGACGTGTCTTGTACCGACCCGACCCGACGCTGACTCCTCGTCTCTTATCGCCGGTATCAACTGATTTAGTGATCAAGTTTATAACTTGACGTGTCTTGTACCGACCCGACCCGACGCTGACTCCTCGTCTCTTATCGCCGGTATCAACTGATTTAGTGATCAAGTTTATAACTTGACGTGTCTTGTACCGACCCGACCCGACGCTGACTCCTCGTCTCTTATCGCCGGTATCAACTGATTTAGTGATCAAGTTTATAACTTGACGTGTCTTGTACCGACCCGACCCGACGCTGACTCCTCGTCTCTTATCGCCGGTATCAACTGATTTAGTGATCAAGTTTATAACTTGACGTGTCTTGTACCGACCCGACCCGACGCTGACTCCTCGTCTCTTATCGCCGGTATCAACTGATTTAGTGATCAAGTTTATAACTTGACGTGTCTTGTACCGACCCGACCCGACGCTGACTCCTCGTCTCTTATCGCCGGTATCAACTGATTTAGTGATCAAGTTTATAACTTGACGTGTCTTGTACCGACCCGACCCGACGCTGACTCCTCGTCTCTTATCGCCGGTATCAACTGATTTAGTGATCAAGTTTATAACTTGACGTGTCTTGTACCGACCCGACCCGACGCTGACTCCTCGTCTCTTATCGCCGGTATCAACTTTCCGTCTGACGCTTACGAAGGTTTCTACGAGTCGTCGGTGTCTGGTGTCTGTCATACATGTCGTATGGCCGAATCGCCAGGTCAGGTCAGACATATAACCGGTGGGAGGGCAGCCCCGTGCCGCGCGGGTACCACCACCCTGCTCGTTTGTTCCGTGAACCAACAGACAAGACGGGCGGTGTAATTAATATCATATTATGTCTCAGGTTGCTCGTCTACCCCTTTGCCTACACAACATAATATACAATAAAAACAACTATTTGAGGATCTTTGTCAACTCTTGAAAGGTCTAGAGCTATTCAAACAAATGAACATCGATGGTTTTACAACATGAGTTGGAGAACAAGACAAGTGTGGGTTCGATTCCAACGCGTACTGCAACACTAACGCTTGTCCAGTTAAGGTAACACTGTTTGTACTGATATAACCAAGATACCATAATATGGCTTACGATACATATCCATCTCATGTGATAACTACCCAGGAACATTGACATTGGAAAGTATAAGAAGCGAGTCTTACTTAGATGATATTATAATAATGTATGTATTTCGAATTAGGTAATAGTAGTTCGGATCGTTCAGTTGGGTTCAGCTACGTTCAACTATGTACAACTAAGTTCAGGTTAAGTTGAAGTCGGTAATTAGTATAATTGGTGGAACTATGAACGTAGTACTGGTTTCTTTTGTACCGCAACGTTAGTTTTAAAATCATCGTCATCTTGTAACGCATGTTTGATGATGCATGGCAAACGGGTAGGTGACCGGTAACCTGGTGAGTGGGAGTGTACTTAGGGACGAAGTATGTCGACCCTCGCATATCCCGGTTATAGGTTCAACTTAGCACATATCTTGTTAAACGGATTAACAGTGAACTTAGACTAGAGAAACTGGTAGAAACTGGTTTACCGCGCATAAGATTACTATGGTTTCATTCAAAGAAATCTATTGCGTTGAGTCATATTATAGTTTATTAATATTTTAGTGATAATCAATATTGGATCATCAGGTCTCGGGCAGGTGCGCTGATGATGTACTGGTTTTAGTTTCAAAAAAAGTTTTGATATTAAAAGTAGATGATGCAGGTGACTTCTATTACCTACTTACTTTTTATATTTATTGTTTTTACCTCAAAAAATGACACTTGATAAATCATGAAAAATTTACAAAATGATCTGCTAACTTCACTGTTTGGTGTGAATCTAAATAATTTAATTTATTTAATTCTTATTAAGTCAAATATAAAAGTGTTATTTTGTTGTACATTTAAGGCCAAATAAAAATGGGATCGATATTGAAATGTAGTTCCTTATCGCGCGTTATGAAAGGGGGCTAGACGGAAAAAATTAAGATGAAAAGTAAAAACGACACTTTTTGCTATAGTTGTAAGCCATGCGGCTTTTTGATTGACACATCACTGCGTCGGTAGCTGTTTTTATGACACTATTGGGGCTGCTTAGTAAAAAAAACCCATTTTAAATCCCACCGATCTCGGTGACTTTTTTTTGTTTTTTTTTTTTATTATTTTACGCCGGGAGATGTTCTGATTTTTATTGATATAAAATCATAAAAAATTTATCCTACCCGAATAATTATTTTCCTTACACCTTTTTTTGTTTTTTATTACAATTCCTTCACTAATTAATGGAAAGGAACTTCGTTCCATCCGGGTGTCCCTTGACACCTCTATTTAGTTTTTTTTTTAAATTTCCGTTTAAAAATAAATAACAATAGTATAAAATGATATAGCTCTAACGGGGTGAAACATGGGCGGCTAAGTAACAAAAAGTGTTCTGGCCGAAGACACGGGATTCCTTTGAGTAACATTAATAGGTTTCATTTCTTTAGCTCTTAAACGGCACTTATTTTTCGACTAAACACTGCCCTTTTGAAATCACGTAACCCACAAAAATGTTCTTAAGTTAAAAAAATTATGAAAATAATAATTTACAATATGGTCCGGTTTTATGCTTAATTTTACTTGAAATAAAACAAGAAAAAATTGAGAAGTAAAGTAGGACCAGTTGATCTGTAATAAGGACCACTACACATGATATAATATTATGTCATCTAACATATCAGTACATCCATACTAATATTACACATATAGAAGACACCCGATGGACGTCGTCCTGACCTTATCATCACTTTCTTTTTATATAAACCTTGTCCTGGCGATAATCAACACAACAAAAAACGATTTATCCAATTTGATGCAGTGGTTCTGAAGTTATGTGCGTATATATATAAATAAATAAGTTTGCATGCGGTTGTTATCTAAGTTGACGCGGGCGAAGCAACAGCTAGTCATCTATATATATATATATATAGAAATAATAATTATTATAAACTTCCTTATCATTGTACAACTGACTCACAGACGACAGGCCGCAAATATTTACGAGCACATCGCGTTAACCTAGTCCCGTTTAGAACTTCTAGAAACGAAACAAGTTCCTGCTTGTATTACAAGTACGGTACGGTATGAATGCCGGCTGCATGCCCGAAAATATCTCGTTAAACTCAATGTCCCGTTACGCTCATTGTACGCTTGCGTTTTCTTATGACGTTGTCACGTTAAACTATCGTTCGTAAGCCAGCTTTACAGACAACCAATTTTTCATAACAAAGTACTGAAAAATAATTTATACAGATATAAATAAAATGGAGTGTCTGTTTGTAATATTAAAATAACCGCATTTTACTAAATGCAGGGTATACACGATACATACACCAAAATAACCTTTTTTACAATTTTTGTCTGTCTGTCTGTCTGTCTGTTTGTTCCGGCTAATCTCTGAAACGGCTGGGCCGATTTTGATGGGACTTTCACTGGTAGATACTTGATGTTATAAGGAGTAACTTAGGCTATACAAATAATTATCATCAAACCGCGTACGGCTTTAAATCTAAGTAAACGCGGGCGAAGCTGCGGGCAACAGCTAGAATATAATAATAGTCATAATAATATATTTGATGCGGGTATAAAATATAATAACTAATAAGAGAATGGTTTTAATTTTCCTGGTCGGACAGATTATATTTAGAGTATAGAGGTTTGTCGTCCGGTTAAGTGTTGCGCTATATTTTCTCATTAATGTAAATTTAATAATAATTTAATGACAAACAAAACCAGGACGATCGGAAGTAGACGTCAATATCTGCACGCGTAACGAGCTAGCGTGGACCATAAAGTAATATGTGGTCCAAGTATTAACCTGGATCTGGAAATAGACTCCCTCCCGCTGACGAGTGAGGAGCCTGCGGCAGTCGGGTCTCCGGGAGGTTAGCAATTTGCAATCCAAACAACATTTTATAATACGAACTAGCTACTACCACTACTACGGCACGCGTTCTAAAGGGTAAAGATACAATTTATTGAAACGAAAGAAACCGGACAAAGCTCTTCACCTGTCGACAGTTGACTCGCGCATGTCACTTTACTTGAACTTTCTCGTTTGATATCTCAACGTATAGGCTCTGCGTGATCGACCGACAGATCAACACTGAGGCTGCACCGATGTGAACGCAGTGTAGCGTGAACAAAGCTTGTCATGTCAAAGGTTATACGGGGCGAAAAGAGTCGGCTGCCCGGGCGATCGGCAAATGCGAATTATTTAAGTCAATATTAAAATTCATAATTACTAAAAATCTATAACGAAAGGTGGCACAAAATAGAGTAACGACAGCGTCATGCTGTGGCATACAATCACGGCAGTTGGTCCACACCGGAAACATACCAGACTAGCTCAATGCTTCTGATTGACATAATTATACACACAGTAGGTATAATATATGTCTCCTACTGTCTACCTGCCATTTAACATAACCAGATACGATAGGAAACTTATAGTATTAATTCTAGCAAAAGTACATGTCACAACACCACAATCCTTTAATTTTAGAAGCAGAATAATTATTAAACGTACACGTGTGTTAAAACGTCAATTGCAAGAAAATTTCAATTCATGCGTAGCGTGTCCGTGGGCAGTGGAAACAATCACACATTTTCTTGAAAGCGAAACTTGACAAATGTGCGCAGCCTCTCCGTGTGCCGCGGTGGAACCGCGCCTTTATATTTGATCAAAATAGAAAAACGTCAATTTGATAAATGCTCTCCATACCCGATATAAAATCCGTGTTGTTTGATGGAAGTTGGATAATTAAATCGTTCTGAATTAATTTTTATGATCGAGTTAGAATCAATCAAGCTGTTCATTTAGATCGGCAATATCAGTTTAATTGATTGTTCGCTCCGACAACAATACCGATACATGACATACTAATAACATTAGAATAAGATCATTTTAACATTTATTTTTGTTATTTTAAGGTTTTTTATTATTATTTAAATTGTGTTTTTATATCTCTTTGTACCGTAGTCCCGAGCGGATGAACCGATTTTGATGTAGTTTTAATGGTAGATTTTTGATAAAAGTTTTTTTATAATTTCAGCTGTATTCAAGTTACGAATGTTTTAATTTCTCAATACAATTTGTTCTTGACGTGTGTTTGGTCAGTAACTAGACTGGTAGGATCTCTAACACTAAAATATGGAACACAATAGCTCAGTTGCGGGCGGTATTAGTGGTATTAGCGTCGGTCGGTTGTAGTTGTACGCCGCACTACTAAAGCCCAAAAGGGCACAACTAAAGTAAAAAAAGTTGTCCGTCACGGGATGCCCCGCAGACACGCCTGTATTATAATAATTCTCAATAAATTAAAATATCCAAATCTAAAAATAAATGACAGCGTGATGTCGTGGCCGTCACGGCATTCGATTCGATTTTACTGCCGAGGCTAGCAGATGTTTCACGTCAATAAATAATTTTAAAAGAAAAACTATAGTAAGTAGTGCGGGTGAAGTAGCGGTCGTAAGCTATACTATAGGGCCCGATTTGACCCCTCATCGTTCGTTAATACCCGTTTGATGCAGTAATGAAATGAGCGCGCCGCCATTGTGTTTGTGGACGAAATCAGCGCCCGCCTAAAACTAATTAAATGTTATTAAAATAACTGATAACATGTGCATCCATCAGCGTGACACGCCACGCAATACCTCAAGCCGAGGCTCGTAGGAACACACCATCGACATACAACTGTATGAATAGTTTATATATCTACGTCGGCTGAACTATTCATAGCCACCATTTACATGATCTCTTTCATCATCGTCTCAATCTGGACATCAGCCCACCTACGACCGGTCACTGGTCTCGGAGATCGTAGACTGGTCTCGGAGATCGTAGTCCCGTCTACTCGGAGGTCGCGCGTCTCTCTTTCATTTTGAAAGGTCCTCACCGAGGTGATATGGCCAGGCTCCGGACAGAGCGGTTCGTTAGTGCGCTTCACACGCCAAACGACAGTCGCTCGAGTGTTCAAGTGGCCCTTCACATGGAGTCAGCAAAGCGTTGCGGCTTTAGTTTCTAACACGAAAACAGAGAATCTTGATTGAACGTTTGAGACATAAACAATACATAAATAACATAATACTTGGGTAGGAGCGAGTTGATCATCATCAACTTTGGTACTCTTATTTTGAATCTTTACATTCTAACTATCACCAATAAAACATCACCCATCTAATCATCAACAACTGTACATTTAGTATTCGGCTAAATTCTATTATTTTAATTATATATTATATTCTAATGCTCCACATTTCAAATGTTCCCATAATGATGTTGATAATTTATTCAAATGTTAATCAACACGCCATCACATGGGATGGTGTTTGACTGAATGTTATCAACACAATATGTAATCACAGTATCGACGGTTTTGTCCGACCGGCGACCGGTCAGCTCTCGTCCGCACGTAAACACCAACGTTTTTCAATTTCCCTTCCGATGAAAATATTTGGAACATAATATAATCCTCGCATAGCTTGTGAAAAATTCTAGATTTTTCGATTAAAAAATTAAAAGCTTCCAGAAGAATGGGGCATTGGATGATCTCATGTAGGCATATACCTACTATAAAATAGCCGGATAGGCTGTAATGGACCGGCCGTGTAGGTTGCATAATTTAATGTCGCAGTTTTTGGAAGTCGGCTCGGACATACCGCTTACTGAGCAAACCCTTTATTGTGACTAATATATCGTTAGGGTTCCGTAAACGAGCTGCCTATAGTGTCATAAAGTCAATATATACATTGGTACCTGACTATGGAAACAATGTGAAAAATCTATTCACGCATTGGCAGTAAAATCGACTAGAATGCCGTGACGGCAAACGCCATGTTATTGCCGTCGCTACGAGCCGCTCTCGAGTCATTTGATGTGTGCTCGCTCGATGTACTTTGTTTACTATTTTATATTTCTGTGAAGTGTTTGACGGTCCACACAAGCGGTGCGTTTATTAAACTGTTGCCGGTAGCTTCATCGTGTAACATTCGATCGCCTGATTGTACATTCTGATGACGTTAGTCATCGCAGCCTCCGTCAGTACCACCGACCGAGATAACCGCACGCACTTGAATCCCCTAAAAACAAGCTGCGCTCCAGTTTCACGAGATTATAAACAAGTCCAACATATTTATGACCCGCTTTACGAAACATCCTCGCGACATTCACACACATGTAAGACGAAAAGGTTAACTGGGAGTTTGGACTACCTTTTGTTTGTGGATAGGTATGAACTACGAAGCATAGGAGCCTGCTGGTAAGACACATACACGTAATATGGTAAGTGATATTAATATACGCCATTCACAATTTGACAGTTTGTCTTCGATAGGTTGTTGTCTATCAAAAAATAATGTGTTAAATTCACAAATTTTCGACGGTTTGCAATCTCGCGAGATTATATTATAGTCTAACGATAATTACAATTTTACGAAGACATATTATACACTGCCATACAAAAATTGAGAATGAATGGTATTATATAACTTTTTCTGTCCACTGCAGGATCTAGGCCTCTTTTAATTAACGCCAAGAATTATTATAGATTATTATTTTTTTATAGAAGATGGGGCAAACGGACAGTCGGTTTACCTGATGGTAAGATTATAGATTATATATAAAATATATATTACTAATTAACAACCATAACTTACATAATCTTAATAAATACATTGTTATACGAATAATAAACAGCTAATAAAAAACCATGTCTCAAAATAGCTGGTACTTGAATATACGTTTCTTGCCCATCCTGGTCCCAGCCCGGTATGAGTTTATACAAGAAGGATGTGTCAGACGGAAGCGTGTCATAAAACGTGGTGCACGAGGGCGGCGCACGCGACAGGAGCAGTCCGCAGGCCGCGGGCCGCCACAGGCCACGCGCGCGGTACACCAGTTCAAATACAACCCGCGAGTTTATTTTAAAAAGGTTTAAAAAACGGTTTAAAAACGGCAAGTCTTTTTACGTGAAACATATGATGGCGCGCCTTGGCGACGTTTTTTAGTTTCCTCAATTATTTTATTAATTTTAAATGTTAATATAAACATATAGATGTTTTACATCTGTCAAGCGTGAGAACCAACTTTATTCAAATTGTATATTAATAAAGGACTCATTATTTTTTAAAATATTTTACGACTTTTATATGAAATAATATCCATTAATTAACAATATACATACCTACAATAAAAAAGTGTATTACTACTACTTCAGTCACATAAAACTTAACCTACTGCCTATCCTTTACATAATCAAAGTGCCTATCATATTTTACTGTGACGTTGAACGCTGGTCGCTGACCACACCGAGACCTTTTTACTTGTGTTTACATTATCTAAACCACCACAATACCTTTATTTAACTCATTCTTTAGCACATGAGTATGACTAAACTGTATGCGTTTGTGTATAACCCAAGGACTTCTGAGTTAATGTACCCGTTCCTTCAAACTTAAAAAATAACACTTTAATGTTTTGCATTATCACTAAAATGAATATTATTAAAATAACTCAAAGAATTTGAATGAATTTGTATGTTATAGAATATAAGCACCAAGGATACGATAAGAATAAAGCGCTCATAAACAGCGCTCATATACAGAGCGCTAGTAGTGACGTCAAATAATGTAGGTAATTCGAGACGTCCGAAGTCTATTTGACTGACATCCATATTATCATTTCTCGAAAGGTCACTAAGCCTGAGCTTCGATAATTCAATTTGTAGTGGCACTTAAAATGATTGTAATAAAGCCAAAAACCACCGTAATATTATGTATGCTAACCGCCACAGTTTGAAGCTGTTAGCGGACCGACCACAGTCGTGATACAAGGCCACTCGTGATGCATATTTTTAATTTTATAATGCTAGTTTATATACGCGAAGTATTATTTGTAACGCGAAAGTTTGTTAGCATGTTAGCACGCAAAACTACTGAATGGATTTTAATGATATTTTACAATAACATAGCTTATACATCAGAATAACATATAGGCTATAATTTATCCCTGTACTCCCACCTATAATAATACTTTTGCAGCGAGAAAAATGTAATTCAATTAGATCTACGGCTATAATAAAGAGGTAAGGGAATTTGGAATTTGGATGTATGAGGTAATCATCAAAACTACTCCGTTACATAAAGTTTCATTGGGTGAAAGAGGGTGTATAAAGTCTGAATACCTACGGGTGAAAATCTGAGTTAATACGGGCAAAGCTGCGGGCAGGAAGTAGAGTGCTACGATGTGGTCATGACAACATAACAAATGTTAGTCATTGTTTATTAGTAGTAGTTAGTCATACTCATGTCATACTTATTGACTCTACATCAATCGATCCAAATTTATTTAACAGAATAACAATGCCATTAAAGTACCTACTCTATACAAGACGCAAGTTAGAAGTGAGGAGATTGAAACAAAAAATAACTGTTATCCTCATCGATATAATAACAATGCCATTAAAGTACCTACTCTATACAAGACGCAAGTTAGAAGTGAGGAGATTGAAACAAAAAATAACTGTTATCCTCATCGATATAATAACAATGCCATTAAAGTACCTACTCTATACAAGACGCAAGTTAGAAGTGAGGAGATTGAAACAAAAAATAACTGTTATCCTCATCGATATAATAACAATGCCATTAAAGTACCTACTCTATACAAGACGCAAGTTAGAAGTGAGGAGATTGAAACAAAAAATAACTGTTATCCTCATCGATATAATAACAATGCCATTAAAGTACCTACTCTATACAAGACGCAAGTTAGAAGTGAGGAGATTGAAACAAAAAATAACTGTTATCCTCATCGATATAATAACAATGCCATTAAAGTACCTACTCTATACAAGACGCAAGTTAGAAGTGAGGAGATTGAAACAAAAAATAACTGTTATCCTCATCGATATAATAACAATGCCATTAAAGTACCTACTCTATACAAGACGCAAGTTAGAAGTGAGGAGATTGAAACAAAAAATAACTGTTATCCTCATCGATATAATAAAGCTAAAGTGTTTGTTTGAATAAATCACACGTGCAACTACTAATTAGATTGAAATATATCTTTATTACATTTATCGAGGCAGCCTTATCATGAGGGATGGTAAAGCCATATTTTAAGAAACCCTTACAAGATGCAGGAGTATACTAGCTCCCCACCATGGTTCAGGTCTTGTCGTGGCGGTGGGGCTCAGTGGCCTAGGGTGAGCGGTGCACCTTGGGCGAAGGTAATTGGGCCGAGGGGGCTCTTTGTACCCCTCTTATAAGAAGAGGGGGCAGAGGAGCAGGGGGCAAGGGGTCCGGATGGGAACCTCACCCCATTGTAATGACCCGACGTTGGGAGGGGTTGTTCTGTGGTGCGGGACAACCCCTCTGTGGAGGTGGCGTCGGTCCCTTGCGGGACTCACTAGCCGTCGAGGTGCCCTGTTTGTTTTCTAGATCCGGGGCACCTCACCAAAGGCGGCATTGGTGGCTCTCGCCGGGTTTTAGTGGGTAGAGCTGGGTCCATTTACCAGCTGTCGGGCGCAGCGAGTCCCACATACCCGCGTAGGGAGACCCACTCCACCGCGGGATGCCTCGGAGCATTTCCCGGCGTTAATGAACAAAAAAAAAAAAAAAAAAACACGGCTGGTAAAGTATAGCAAGTTCTCATTATATTGATATTTATTTTTTAACACAATATGTACTTGTTAAAAAATCTTAATATCAGTGCAGAGTTACCTAAGTCAACAAGGTCATAACTGAACATGGGCTTTGGTCACCGAACATTATAACATCCACTCTGACACTGGCAATTCAATTTGGGAACTAAGGCCTAAGAAGTATATTAATAGTTGACAGCTCTTCAGTTAGTTGGGATGACGTCACCGGCCACCGCGCGGCCGACGTGTATCAACTCACAGATGTACGGGGGGTCGGGCGACATAAATCACTTTTGGTAACGACCAATGACGCCTCTGATACTGGTGGCTCGGTTGACCCCTGGCTTCCCATTGGACTTTATGACGTCACTAGAACCTTCCACTCATCATCATATTCAACTCTTTTCACTTCTTCCTACTACTTGCATCCAACTTTAATCAGGCATGGAATTCGTCCGTCCATCTGGTTGGAAGGTCGATCGACGATCAGTCTTCAGGAATAATAGATTTTAATAAAATGTAATATGAAAGTGTATACTTAAATACACTTGTGATAATCCCAAATTTATATCACTAATGAAGGCTTAGCTAACTATAGAAAAGAAAGATAGGTATTTGTAGAACAATTACGTTGACTAGGACATACATAAGAGCCTTGTATTTGTATACTCTTATAATAATACTTAAGTAATAACGATAGTATTTATATACAAAGAACGATCTATCGACAAGAAAGTTAAGTCCTCCAACCACTCAACTGTCACTGACGTCAACCAACGGCTTAAAAACAAATAAATCGTTTCAAGTGACCCTTCATCACACCCACTTCTAACAAATCTCCATAACAGTAACAATGGACAAACACTGGGTCAACATCGGCGGTGTGAGTAGTGCACATAACCGGCAATAGTGTGGGCGAGCTTTATAGGGCACAGATAAAATCTCACCCGTGAAACCATCATTATAAATATTTTTGACGTAGACATTGATTGGCGCGCCTTGGCAATAAATTCGAATCGAAAGCCGTGACGGCTTATACTGTTATTATTATTGTTGACATAGTTACTATACATACATTTATAGACATAGGTACTGTTATTATTAATATTATATGACATATTTTACATATGCTGCCTAACGTCCCGTGACGTCCCAGATTATATACTATAAAAAAAGAACATGTTCAACTAGAACGACCGCTAGAAACTATATAAAATAATGTTGACTATAACTAACTTTAGGGTGTCGATTTTCCGTGACGGTGTGCGCGTGCATCGTAAAAAAATACTCTGATCATGTGTTATATAGGTTTTATACTTAGTTATTAATTCGCGCCATAAATGTATGCTTTCCACTTATTTTTTTTTTATTAATTTTCATTAATACATGTATTTTGACATTTTCTTTTAAATTATTATTGGACTTTGATGACATTTTTACTTGTTAAGAGATCCAATTAAGAATTTATCCTAAATATTTCTGAATTCTGACATTGTAAATTACCTGAATTATTATTATTTAATATCATCACTCTGACAGATACAGAATGAAAATCTTATGTAGTAAAAATAAGTAGGTACTTAATAATGATGACACAAAAAATCTTAAAGTTTAAATAATTTTAATTATTGGACTGTAAATGTGCATGCTGAGTTTAACTATAAGTAATTGTTATACGTTTATTTTTTTTCTGATCTTTTTTTCAAATTGTTTTACGTGTAATCAATTGTTGATAAACCTAAATAAATAAAATAAAATAAAATAGTATAAGTATAACCTGTTCAAGAGGTACGATGCCACAAGTAGACTACCAAGTTAGACGAAATAGTCAAAAGGGATTTTGTAAATACAAAATCCCTTTTGCATCAAAAAAGCAAATGACATTTGCGAAATAAAGTTGTATACTTGATGCACTAAAAATTTTAAGGCGTTGTGCGCAAAAAGTAAACAAGACATGTTTGCGTAGTGACGGCTCGCTCAGCGGCAGGGACGTTTCCGTAGCGTCGTCATTCCGATCCCGACACTATCAGGTCCTCGTTTCCCCACGTTTCCCCACGCTTCCCCACACTTCCCCACGCCTGATTTATGCCCTGACGACCACGTACGACATTACGCTACTAATATCCTACTTAATTTTTACAATGTTGTGTTTGAAAGCAACGTGATAAAGGTCTTAGGTAACGCGTGTCTCGTTTTATGTCTCTTATAAACTACAAAACCGATTTAAATTAACTTGTGTGCACTGGACGTACATTTTGGTCCAACTTGAGAGATACGATAGAACTTGTGGACATGACATCTGCTCGGCCCTCTAGTATCCCATATATTATTTCACTAAAACCTTTTTTGTTAAGTTGAAATGGTGATGGCTTATACCTTGGATTAGGACTTAACATTTTATCCCGAAAAAAATAATTTTCCTACGGGAATTACGTTTGCCTTATTATTAGTAATAATTCATAATTTCGTTACTAGAAATATAAAAAAGAAGTAATTGTAAAAAGCTCGAAATTGATAATTATGTAGGTATTGTCCGAAAGCAACAAGTCTTTCAATCCTTACTGATATAATATTTTAAATGTAAATGTGCGTTTGTTTGTTAAGCTTTAACGCCTAAAAATAAACTGATTAAAAAAAGGTTCCTAATAATAATCTACTAGGGTAGTTAATAGAATCAGGATGTAGACTCTACGATTTTAATAAAATCGTAGAGTCTACATCCTGAGGATGCCTCGGTGTCGGGGCGAAACGTGCGTAGATTGTTTGGTGGTGGTCTTGTACTGTGGTTGTGGTGCATGTGGGGTGGTGGTGCATGCGAGTGTACGCATATGCAGTGTGGGAAAGGAGGGCGGTGCTATATGCATGCATATGCGTGCACTCACACATTTGCAGTAAAGACTGCGTGTTTTGCGGAATTATTGCTAATTAAATTACAATTTAATCATAATCTACTAGGGATCTATTAGGAAGTGTCACCACAGGCTCTGTCTCCATATTCCCACGGAAGTGAGAAGTATGAGCGTGAAACCGGGGCGAACAACTAGTTCACATATGTTTACATCGGGGCGTCCCGGGACGGCCAGATTATTTAATTAAAATTTTATTTAAACTGAGTAAAGTACAGTAAGTAGACCCGGTCGCGATACCACTATCAATGTTTCATAATATTATTCGATCGAAAGGTCGACGCAATCGTGGTGAGTTCATGAGTCCCGCGATTAACAATCCTATGTACTATTAACTATTCGACACTTAGATAAAGTTATCTGTAGCAAAGTATTGTAATATTATGTGTGTTTTCCGACATAAAACAAGACCGCGATCGTTTTAAAATATTAGTATAAAAAAAATGTTATTCGTTCAGGGCAATAGTTAATACCACCAATTGCATTTCCTCACTAAAACATTTATAAGCATGATATTATCTAGATATCCAAATAAAATGCCGCACACCTAGTCTTATTATCTAGATATCCAAATAAAATGCCGCACACCTAGTCTTATTATCTAGATATCCAAATAAAATGCCGCACACCTAGTCTTATTATCTAGATATCCAAATAAAATGCCGCACACCTAGTCTTATTATCTAGATATCCAAATAAAATGCCGCACACCTAGTCTTATTATCTAGATATCCAAATAAAATGCCGCACACCTAGTCTTATTATCTAGATATCCAAATAAAATGCCGCACACCTAGTCTTATTATCTAGATATCCAAATAAAATGCCGCACACCTAGTCTTATTATCCTAGGTACTCCGCGTGGACGAGGAACTTGTACACGGATATCAAAAATAAGTTCTTAATATTTCTATGATCTTGTAAATGTCAATTGACACTAGAGAGATTTCCAATTGTATAAATATGCGTCCAATTTATTTAACCCCTAACGCAAATAAGTTCTAAATACTTAACTTTTTATGGTATCATGGTAATATTTACAACTAGCTGTTGCCCGCAGCTTCGCCCGCGTTAACTTTTATGTACGGACGTATCCGGACCGATGATGATCATTTTTCTACTTTTTTGTTATATATCTAAAGGGAATAAGGCTGTGTTTTTAATGTAAGCTCCCAGGCCGCTAAATTCTTTCCGACTCTCACAATAATTATCCAACTATTTATCAATTTATACAGTCTTGGTAAATTATATACTATAACCTGCCTCAGGAATTACTCTATCTCATGTTGACAACAGCATGAAAATCCGTTTAGTTAGTTTGTACCTAGTTGTACAGATAGACAGACGCGAGGACTTTGTTTTATATTATATTTTTTGTTTTATGTGCTCTTGTTTCAGTCATGCTCTCTCGCATGCGGTTTAACCGGGACTCTCGATTATTGATTGATTACAGATTCTTGTGATCTAACTAATCTCATTCGCTTAGCGTATTTCGATGTAGCAGAAAGAGAAGTTTTCTTTCTGGAAGGCATCGTGTTATAACCGTATTAAAAATATAGAAATCTTTAAAACTACCCTTATAGAAAAAGAATCACGTAACGCCTAATTTAGAGAATGAAAATTATTAATTAACCAACTTTACATATTGCCTGTATTGAATTATATATTAGTAATTAACAAATACCAAAGATTATTAAGTAAGGTCTACGCTAAACAATATCTACTAAAACATAATACACGAATGAAATGCGTCTATATGTATATACTTTGATATTTTTTTTTTGAAAGACCCCACTTTGATTTCATTTTTAAATTAAATAATCAATTAATTTCGTTCTTCACAGTATCACTCAAATCGTACAACGAGGTAAACTATTTTTTTTTCATCATAGTCATGATCAGCATGCGTTTTGAATATTAACAGTAAATCTGACTTTCAAATAACAAATACATTCTTGAGGAGCATTGTGGACCACGGTGTTGCAACATTATCCATTTTACTCCTAAAACAATCGCAAAATCACAAAAACCACACAAATCTCTTTAAAACACGTTGTTACCACTGAATTTGACTGCTAATAATCGCCGATTACATTACATTGCCGATTTTTCTACAAAAACGCAGTCCAATTAGTTATTTTGCTCACCATGTTTTAAATATGCATACCGATCAAATACACTGCTTAAAGACATGTTTTCTCTGCTGATCAATCATCAAATCTTGCTGATCAAGTAGTTATTTTGCGGACTGAATGTTTATTATGCAAACTTATGTTATTGTAAGCTGCCTATTTATGATTTAATTTTTGACCATTATCAAAATTATTTGCTGAACAAGGATCACTGCCTGATTTTTTTTATTGCATTGCAACAAAATCTTTGTATGCTGATCAAATTATTTAAATGCTCTTTTTTGTGGCTCACCAAATTATATAAATGCAGGACATTTTATTACTTAATGTCTTTAAGAATAATTATTATGAAGGAACACTCCCCGCTCGACACGTTCGTCTGCAATAACAGTCAAAAATGTATGATGCGATACGTCATACGCGCGGCCTGAGACTCTGACATTAGCTAGGTGCTCGCGAGGCTGGTGTCCGGGATAAAAAGTACCCAGTGTGATGCCCCGGATAGTAAAGTATAATTATACCAAGTTTCATCGTAATCGAACCGATAATTTTTGCGTGATACTTGAACAAACAGACAGACAAACATTTTTTTTTTTTACATTTTTGGGTTGGGTGTCGATCTATTAACACCGCCTGCTGTGTATTTTTAATTATTTTCAATGTACAGAATTTACGCTTGTATAGTTTTATTATGAGTATAGATAATATAACCATATTAGTCTCGTAAACAAGACATCACCATCCAGCACCGTCAAATGAAGGTAAAAAACATGTCAAATAAAAAAAAATGTTCAATAATATATAAAACATATATAAAACTCTTTTGTTTTTAGTTATCACAAATAGATTTTATAAGGAGTAAAGAGAATTTATAATGTACATGCATAATTGACTAGTTCCTATGA
The DNA here is from genome assembly GCA_963853865.1 of Helleia helle. Taxonomy (NCBI): domain Eukaryota; kingdom Metazoa; phylum Arthropoda; class Insecta; order Lepidoptera; family Lycaenidae; genus Helleia; species Helleia helle. The sequence goes on from OY971420.1 coordinate 314,206, forward strand.
GCATGCACATTCCATGCGATCATAACAAAAACTGGATCAAAATATTTTGCGAGGAAGATGTAGATAATATGTTAACTTATTGCACTTAATAGTCTGAACGTTAGCAATTTAATATATAAGCCATAAAGGTTGAGAGAGACATCGGCTCGCACGCGATATTCAATTTCATAGAGAAACTTATTTTATGTCAGCGATGTTACCCGCTCACGAAAACCATGGAAGTGATCACGTTGATGCAGAGCAGACATCCTCGCTCGATATTGTACCTATACTCTAAATGATATAGATACTATCATTACTCATACATTTACGAGAACATCCCAATAAAACTAACTATAAGTTTGATTGGTTCTAAATTGGTTAAAAGGAAATCTACTTTAATAATAAAAAAAGTTAAGTTATTAACTTATAATACTGAGATTTTATCCTAATTAAAACATACATAATAAACCAAAAACTAAAATCAAGCCCATCTAAATAACAAAAAAAAAAAACCTTAAAATCGCAAATTCGTTTTAAAAAATCTGGTATATTTACAAAACCGCACCCAAATCTGTTCACACGTTGGACAGGTGGCACAGGGAGCGGCTACAAGCCAGGACTCAGGACGAGGACAGTACCTACAGTGAAACGAAAGCGCAAGTTTCACAGGTTTTATTTGCACTTGCGTTTTCTTTTCAAGTAGCTGGTCAGGGCTTAGAGCAACACGGATCGGACGGAAAAACTCCGGCGCCGGACGGAGGCCCGTGTTGCTCTATGGGTCAGGGTACTGGACATAGTAAGGCGGTCGCGGGTTGGAGTCCCGCCACGTGCAGATAATTTGTATGATGAACATAGACATCTGCAGCGGGTGCTTATATACATTTCTTTTATTTATTTCCGTTCCTAGTACGCGTAACACAAGATCTCACTAACTTACCACGGGGCTAGGTTAATTTTGCGTGATTGTTGTTTAAGGCGACGCATTGTTAAACAATAATTCTAATACCGGACACGCGCCAGAGGGGACAGAGCGTCTGAGCGGGGAGAGGTTCTCCATACGCGGGCGAGCTTATAACTAAAGGACGTAAACGACAAAATGGTTTTGAAAAAAGGTACAAAATGCACGTGTCGCGCTTCTGTAATCTGTGTCTCAACAGTCTGTGTCAGCGCGCCCGTACTACGCCGGTACTAGCAGGAGGCAGCTCGTTTGGGTACGGTCATGCCCCCCCCCCCCTCCCCTCGCCCAGTGTGGCTTGCGTGGCTCATCATACTTTGTGATACAACAATCATTCACTTTACCGAACATATTTTAGTGCGGCTGATTGTGGCGATCGATTTCGTTAAAATTATGCAATACGTATCTATGACAATAATATGATCTAAAGACAAGTACCTACTTATATGTTTCTGAATAACTTGACGTAGTGTTGAAGTTATTTCGATTATTAAAGTGTCTAAGTTATTTAAATAATTAATTTTTAGTATTTAAGTTATTTCGATTATTAAATTGTCTAAGTTATTTAAATAATTAAGTTTTAGTATTTAATTTATTTCGATTATTAAAGTGTCTAAGTTATTTAAATAATCAAATTTTAGTATTTAAGTTATTTTGATTATTAAATTGTCGTTTTCGATTTCTAAGCAGTATTACATTTTTACCGGCGGAAGGATGGTGCTGTACCGCGCTCCCAGTTGCACCCTGCTTTCTTCTCCCGTGAAATAGCTGTGCTGTGTTTCGGAGTTGGACAGGCCAGGCAGTGATATTACTGGCACAGAGACCAAACATCTTGTATATTAGAAATGTCAACACATGAATCACCCCTTGCTTCCAGAGATAAGTGCCGGAGACGGACGGCACACCGTTGTGGCCTGATGCGGACGTCCACAGCTCTCAGGGGGTTCACATGTTGTGATTAGTACTCGAAATTACATCGTGTTTGCGCTCTAGACGTTTCCCGACTGAACGGCGTATGTCCCTTCAGTTCCTGCAGCAATGTAGCTAATGAATATATTGAGGGTTCCCGAGGGACGCTCCGCTAAACGATCATCGATGCCGGGTTTATGGGGACACGCAACGAACTCTTCAGTTTTATCGACAAATCAGTACTGATACAAACTATTCTAATAATATTAATACATTGAAAAGTAGTAAACATTAATCTATGAAAAGGTACCTAGGTTTCGGAATATCATTATATTATTATAAATACATCGTCATTTTTTATAAAACGATCCCAAATAATTAAGTAGGATACAAGTTATTATAATATTATTAGTTATACTTCTCGTGGTAGCAACGACTTTAAAACAAGTAGATATAATAATCTGATTGCTAAACATATTTTATAAAGGTTTACTGGACAAATCAGACAGAACTGGTATTACTCCAAGTAATGGTCTAATTCTAATAAATTACATATCAGACGTAGTAACTATTATCTAATTTGTGATATCAGTGCCAAAAGCAAGCAGGCAAACCCGGAGGCAGCTCGCTATCAATACTGACCTACACCCGAACATGACCAGTCAATGTAGAGATAAAACCACCAACCCTAATTAGAGTTAGGTTCATATTATCTCCATATCTCAGAGTTCACGTAATATTATGTCAAACTACGTATTGCAATTTGCAAACAAGATTGTTCTCAGAATTTAAACATTTTCTTATATTTACGTACTATGATTAAAACTATCTTTTTAAATAAAAAATTAAGTGATTCGATTTAAAACATTGTTTCAACTTTCATCATCATCTGACGTGTATTAGTTGGTCATTATTGTCGCTAGATGTACTTTGATGTGCATATATTCTATTATAAGGAGGCATGTATCTGGTCTTAGGAGTAAACGTCACGCAACGGTCGCGGGATCGAATCCCGCCAAGTTCAGATAATAGGTATGTATTGACCTGTATAATAGATGACTACATATTGTATGGATGTGTATTAATACTTTTTTTATTCTTAGAATTATTTATAGTATTGGTTAAACTTCGTCAGGTGTCCCGATTTCTCCCGTCTCAGCTGAACCCTCGACCGACAAAGATCTCGCTATTTCAATAAGAGTATCGTCTTCCAACACTACACGGTTATATTACTAGTTATATTACCGGCGGGAATTTCATTGATGCTCACAACTTTTACCAAATTATTTTGTACGAATATTTAGTATTTTTGTTTTGTATTATTATATATTATATTCTTTATTAAATTCCATCTTCCGTAATAGTAATTTTTATTAAATTTAAATATTACCATGTGGTCATACAACATGACCTTCCTAGTTCCTACTAACTACTATAGTATATCGAGAGCACTAACCATCGACTATACTCATGGTTCATGAACATAAACTGTTCCCAGGTTACGATACAACTTTTACGGATTTTATCGCTGGGTTACAGTTTCGAATAAGTTTGTAACATTAGGACGTATAACACCTCAGTCCTCCCGTGACCATGATTGTTGTAAAGTATCCGGAACGTCGGGCTTGTAACAATCTTAATAAACCGCGATAAAATCGGTAAAAGATGTTTAATTTTTTATTTCAAAACGTTAGAAAACAATACAGACAGGTATTCGCCAGGTATCTACTAGCAAACCCAACTTGTATGTGTCTTTAGACTGATTTCCTAAGATCTACCTAAACGTGAAAGTCTCGACCAAAGTTATTACACTTCCTCACATCTTTTAACGCACATCTTTCAAAATACATCAAAACTATTTCACAATATAATATAATACAATGGATTAAGCACAATAATTGTGGATCTTATATTTTATCTAGGTACAAGTAACTGCAGAATAATCGTAAAAGCGATCGTAATCGCTTTCTAGTTATACTAGTAGTAGCTTAGAAAACAAAACAGTTTACAAAAATTATGAATACATAGTATTATACAAACATTTGTCTACAGCTGTTGTCGGGATTTGAGCTCGCGACTCGCAACCACAGAGCAAATACAAAGCGCAACTCTTGAGTATTAGGAAGTATTAATAAATAGAAGTATATTATTAGCTATGATTGCACTGAATTATTCTATTACACAAATTACACAAAATAACACGAAAAAATCACACTAACATAAAGTTGTCGAGTAATGACTTCTCACACAGAAGTCAATATTATCTTGGATGTAAAACAATAAATCATAATTATAATAACGAAATAGGCGAGACATTCCAGACTTGTACATTACTTTACGAATTTCACAGAGTAATTCAAACCCAATCAAGACAATTGAGGCTGCCGTGCTGCCGGTGACTGTTACGTTTGGACTTGTCACATGTTATAGTCCGAGAGGTATGAAATCTGTTAATTATTTCCCCTCGAGTAGTTGCAACCACCGACGCATGGAGAAATGAAAAGTTTTTTTTAAGTTACTTCCTCCCATTTTAAAATTTGTCGGATTATAGTTTACCTAATATATTAAAGGAAAAATAAGGTCAGTTAGCCGTAGAATGGTTAATAATTATACGACAGCTGGCTGCTTGAACATGAAAAAAAAAATATTTTCAGTGATATCCTCTCAACTATAACTCAAAAAAAAAATCCTGGTGATAGATTATATGCTGCTGTAAATGTATACTAATGTCAGCTTGCTATATCTCGGTGGAAAGTTTGTCAGTTGGTACCTTGAAAGATGTTTTAAGTGCCATTACTAGATAATTTCAACTGAGCATTGGTTTTTTGCAAAAGACGCTTAAGTAGGTGATAGATACTCCCGCGGTACACCTTTCAAAGTATTCATAATATAAATTCATAATGCATTTTACGAATTTCCGATTGGGAGGGACTTGGTCGTGAAAATCTGTCACTGACTCCCGGGCTATTACCATATTAAAATGGTTACAAACCTCGCCTGATTGTTTGTTACATCCAATCAACACTAATTATTGTCAATGATGTTTTCATTGGACATGATTGGAGTGAGGCGCCTTCTGTCAGATTAGTAGGTAACAATACACGCATAATATGTTCTTGTGCGTGTCAGCGCGTAACTCGGCTTGTTTATCAATTGTTTATTCGATATTATTATCATCAATGGTATGGTGATGTGAATCATCTATTGGCGTCTTGGCAGTAAATCGACTCGAATAACGTGACGGCAAACGGCAAAATGCCATAATATCACGTTTATTTCCGTATAGAAATGTATTATATTTTATGAATTCTAATATTAACATAGATGTTTCACATCTGCCTGCCGTCCCGCGACGGCCCAACTCTTACATAAATAAGATTAATGTCAATAAGACAGCAGGAGGCACTCACTGTTGGAGCAGTCTGCCTCGTCGGTGCCGTCCTCGCAGTCCCTGACGTTGTTGCAGAAGCTGTCGACGGACACGCACCGCATCTCGTCGCACCGTCGCTCGTTCTCGGTACATACCACTGTCAAAAACATATACGATTACTTCCCCGTCATCATCATCTACATCATCATCAATACGTATTACTGATTCTGACCACGAGCTGTGACAGGAACGTCATGATGACCACGAGCTCTAAATGAAACAATGGTCTCGTCGAATTATAATGTTATCCTACTAGCTATTGCAGCTTCGCCCGCGTTAACTTATATTTACGGTCGTGTACGGACTGATGATGATCATTATTTTATTTTTTTATTTTTTGTTACATCTAAAGGAAATAAGGCGGAGTTTTGAATTTTTCCGACTCTTACAATAATTATCCTTTGTAAGAATCGGAAAAATTGAAGCCAATTGAATACATTGAAAACTATGCCTTATTATTATTTACCAATTTACACAAAATCTTGGAAAATTATATACTACAAGGTACTATTATTTATTCTGTGCTACAAGCTATAACCTTCCTCAGGGATTACTACATATACTTAGGTATATAAACTTGGGTATTAAAATGGATATAGTAGCTTGATACATAGACATAATATAAGCCATTGTGGACTTTTCGTAGATCTATATATTCAAGATACACAATTCCACCATACATTATTTTGTTCTCAAAAGGTTAAGCGTTCCCGAGGTTTTGCCCGTATAGTACCCGTTCACGTGGGGTTTACTTAAAAAAATATTATAAGCCTTTTCTCGGGCTCCAAACTATCTTTTCACCGAATTTCACCTTCAAAATCAGTTCAGTGGTTTAGGCGTAAAGAAGAGACAGACAGAGTTACTTTCGCATTTATAATATTATTAGTAAGGATGATAATATGGTTAATAAACGAAGTCGGTAGTAATGATACCTACTCTTATTTGAATGACAAATACAGGCTAAATAAATATGTTTTTCTGCTGTTTTATTGTATAAACTATATAGTAAAGTTAGTATTTACTTGTTTATCCAAATAACAATAATAAAATGTTATCCAAGTAGGTCCTATCCGATAAACCTAACGAAACTAGACTACTACTACTAACTACATATCTTATATTAGTAAAATAAAAAACATGAACCTGGGCCCTGGCACACCACAATAATGAACTGCACAACTTTATAGTAACTTTATAGTTGTGCAGTTCATTGTTGTGGGGCAGATGTGCAGATAACTGCGTCAGTGGTTTTTCCGCGAGAAACTCCTAAGCTATTATCGAAGTGACATAACGAATATTGTACGGTGTTGTAATGTACAGTTTGGTCCAACTTAGAACTATACATCTTATAGAACTAGCATCACAATTATATCACAATTATAGATTTGTTTTATAGCATAGGAGGGCTAAGGAGCAGGCGAAGCTTTAGACTACCGACGCCCATACACATCTGCACAACCACAGATTATGGACCACTTCCAATGGACCACCGGAAACTCATAAACCGCACGAAACGTGACAGCATACATGTCACTTGACGCCGGTGCTATGTGAGCGAGAGGTACCGCCCCGCTCTTGACGGCCCAAGTTGGCTGCATAGGAGCATGGCACTACCTCTTACTAATTAATTAACTAATTTAATCTATAACTAATTGGTTAATGATTAAATAATAAATATTATAGAATTAACTATCTGTAACCAGAACGGCAATATAACGATATATCCTATATAACGAATAACATAAGAACCTTCTACAATTTGGATTGGATACTGGGGGTTGCCGCCAACCGTGCAGTCTGCGACCACACGGCCTCCTGGCGTCGGGTTGGATTTTTCTCTTGCATGGCGTCAATTTAGTGTTAAATCTAGATTTAAACAAATGTCAAAATTAAACCGGCCACGATGTGGGTTTAGTTCTTAAATCTCGATTTAACGCAAATTTAACGTTGATGTTAGACGTCAGTCTATAAACGTCAAGATAAACAAGATTCGATTCGTTCAATGCAAAATGATATAGACTAAGATCCGGGATATAAAACGACCTTCCCCGAGATTTTTATTTGATGAAACGTATTTAACCGACTTCAACAAAAAGGAGAAATGTTCTCAACTCGGCCGGTTTTTTTTTAAAATGTATGTACACCGATTTCTCCGTCAATTGTGGACCGATTTTCAAAATTCTTTTTTTGTTTGAAAGGGTATACTTGCCATTTGGTCCCTTGATAAGGAAACCAGGATCTGATGATGGCATCCTAGAGAAATCGAGGGAAACTTTCGAAATTTGTAGGTATGACTAGTGTGCTTAATATTTTTTTTAATAAGCATTTTAAAGCACTACAATTTAATGAAGGTCTAGAGTCGATCTGATGCTGGAGCTGGAAGACAGTCGAGGGAACTCCTCGACGATTTACTTCAGTAACCTTGTGTTTGGGCTTGATTAATTTGTATTGATGAGAACTTTACACCTAGATGGGTTGTGACTGTGATTGGGGGTCTGATGATGAAGACGAAGCTCAGTTAAGGGAACTCCTAAATAGTTTAAAGTAGTCGTACGACTCAATTAAGTCAGTTTAGATAAATCTTCAAGAAAAAATGCAAAGCAAGAGAAATTTAAATCGGTTTAAACTTAAGACAAGTGGTAAATCGAATTTAAGTAAACTCGACTTATTATCTCCTTTCTGCAAGTCGCCCTAAGTCTAAACACTGCATTTAAGAATATAGTATTTTATGTGTTAGTAACGATATAGTGAATTATTATACGGTCACCTGCAGCTGGTACATCAGTTTGAAATGTACCACAGTCTATTTCGTCGTCTCCGAGAGGACAGTCCCTCACATAATCGCAAACTTGTGATTCACAGATGGTCAACGATGATTCTTGGCATGGGATTCTGTTGCAGAACGAAGCTGTCGCAGGGAGGGGAAAAAAATTAATAAAAAGAAAAAAAAAACAATAAAATGTAAAATGTGGACATAATAATATATTACCGGGAGTCGTGAATGACCCACCGAGGTCAGGTATTTCGTCATCCGGCTTCTGTTCGTCTACATCACCTCGGTCTGTTTAGGTAAAAAAAAAAACAAATAAAAAAAAGTGTATGGACTTGATACCACACGACAGTGAAAACTTCTTTATAGCGACATTGTTAATAAGAAATACATCTCTTCTGTTCCACATTCATAAAGTATTTAGGATATTATATATAATACTTGTATGTTACTTGGGCAGGCAAATAGGTCGACGGGTGACTTGGTGGCAAGTGGTAAAAGTCGCCCATGAACATAAACTAGTAACCCTGAGACTATCCCAGGCAACTTGTTCAAGTGTAAGTCTCTGTGCCAGTAATTACATTATCTGTCTTGCCCTTGTTCCCGAAACAGCAAAGGTGGTTCTCAGAAGAAACAAGAAGGACTGATCTCTCTCGCTTCCTCTCGACTGAAGCCGACATTACCTGAACGTTACGTAGCCGAGCGTAATACCTCAGTCATCCAATAGCCATAAAATAAATAGTGATCAGCGCGTATAAAGAAGTTTTCACTTTAAATAAAAATAAAAAAATAAAGCATAATGTACCAATGGGACAGTTGAGTTCGTCGGCGCCGTCCGAACAGTCGTCTCGACCGTTGCACCGCATCGACTGTGGGATGCAGCGTCCCTCACTGCATCTTATCTCATTCCGTTCACAAGAATTCAGCGGTGTATTATAACCTACATCAAAATTATTTTATTTTTCGAATGTTCAATAGTTTAGATGTGTAGTGGTCGGAAGTCTGATTCTTCGCGAGGAGGTTGCGGGTTCGAATCCCGCTAAGTGCCGATTTGTATATCATAATATGTATACACTATACGATGGACCCATGAGGTTCTAGAGTGGATACCGCGTTCGGGTAGACGAAGTGTTGGTCGGCCATTGACCAGGTGGGAAGACGATCCACGTGCGGTGGCCGGTCCGTGTTGGATGCGAGTGGCGAGGGATCGTTCGTCTTGGTGTTGTTTAAGGGAGGCCTATGTTCAACAGTGGACGGATAAGGGCTGATGATGATGATGTATACACTTAATATATAATAAGTACCTAAATTACTGACATTTGTTTCCGTGTCCGTAACAAAAATTCAAATCAAATCAATTTTTTTTTATTCAAAATAGTACAAACAGAGTATCTTTTTGATCGTCAATCGAGTCTACCACCGGTTCCAAGGCAAGCCCACTGAAAAGAACCGGCGAAACAAACTCAGTGAACAACTGAAATGCCTGTGAAGAACGCCCTATTCCCAAGGTGTGGTATCTTCCATAAAATCTTTTACTTTATAATATCCTTTACCACACAAACGCTCTTTAATAACTCTTTTGAATTTTTGAATTGGGAAGTTTTGAACATTTTCTGGGATCCTATTGTAAAAGCGTATCCAGTTGCCTTTAAAAGAATTGCTTACTTTTGTGAGTCTAATCACTGGTACATCTAGCCTGTATCTATTCCGTATATCCCTACTATAGATGTCACTTTTCTACAGAATTCACTTATGTTTTTCTGGACATATAGTAAATTTTGTAAGACGTATTGAGACACGACAGTCATTATATCGGCAGCATTTGCCATAATAGTATGCCATAAGCCATAACGCTGTGAAAGTAACTCAAGGAAACTATTCGCGCTGTATCTTCATCAATTAACTGTCTTATTTTTCTGACGAGCTTACCGCGGGACTATGTTTTGATGTAACAACGTCTTATAATTCGATGGAGCCGGCTGCACGAACGAAAAAACATGACGCATGCGGCGTTACCTCGCTCTGAGGCGTTCCATTTTCTTATGACGTTGTCACGTTCAACTATCGTCAGTAAACCGACTTTACCGACAACCGATTTTTTATCCGGGCTAGGCCCACCAAATTTTTCCAGTTTCCCTCCCCGGTTAAAGCGGGAGACAGTACAAGATTGCAATGACTACCAAAAGTCAAGAAAAGACAGCAGCCAGGGGAAGCCCAGCTGCAATGCACCACGGAGAAATTATAATAAATGATAATAATAATAATATCTATGGACGCTTTCACACCACGTCAACCTGCCCCCTTCCTAATTACTCGAAGAACTTGTGTTACGGGTACCAGACAACGGAAATATATTTAATACTGTTATACTATACATATATTTAAGATTTTTATTATATAATACATTGTACACACTGCATTACACAGACATCCAAACACGAGATAGAGTAGAGAGACGTGAGGTTATACCTGGTTCGATCACCGCGGCGCTGAAGTCGCTATCGAGAACGGCGACGTCTCCCAGTTTCCTTTTGTACCTGATGTAGTCCCTAAGGATCTCGGCGATGCGACCCGTGTCGCCGTTCGTGACTATTTCCAGGGTTACTTTGCATGAAAACTCGTCAGTGGGACGGGATCTGAAGAGACAGAATTATTACCTCAGCATATACCTAGTCTAGTTGTGTGTGAAAAATAGACTTTCAGAAGGTGCAAATTTGATTGTGTATTGTCAAGAGGAATATTGTGAAGCCCACTTGCCCGATGAGATAGTCGAGGGTGCGTGGTGAGGTTATAATAATCTGTGAGCTACATGACAAGTTCAAATAGCTTTCGATGAATTGAAAGCTATCCATGTTACAGAAATATTATAAAGAGTAATAATATTTATCGTAAATAAATAACTGACGATAAATTATTTAAATTTATCGTCTAAGCGATTGTTGGTCATGGGTCCGTCTCTGAGACAACCCTATTAGTCGCTAATAGCGCATAGATCGGCGCACTTCACACACGCACAAAGAAAGTCAGTTCAGTCAACAAGGTACATATATTAAATTGTCAGCTCAGGGTAAACTCACACTCACACAGTATAGGAGCAAACGAGCAGACAGATCACAGTGGTGAGCGTTGCCGGGAAACATACACTTTCATCTAGTATTAGTTTTATCATCATCATCATCAGCCTTTATCCGTCCACTGTTAAACATAGGCCTCCCTCAATGAACGACAAGACTAAAGTATTAGTTTAGGTAAATATAATGTAAACTAAATAAAAAAAAATCAACCAAATAAGCATTATTAAGAATAAAGTAAATAATATTAATGTTCTAGTGAGTTTCCGGTGGCCCAGTATCCCAGGGGGGATAGGGAAAAGGAGAGCAACGCATCTGCACGACTTTTGGTTGTGGGGATGTCTGTGGGCGTTGGTAGTCACCATAACGCCTCGATTGCCCGTTTGCCTTCTTATGACATAAAAATATAGCTCAAATACCGCTGGTCAGATCTCCATTAAATTTAAATGAACTACATGAAAATACAATATTTTAAATAAAAAGAATCATTGAAATCCATTTACAATAATTAGTTGAGTAGTCGCGTAACAAATATAGAAAAAAAATCAGGCAGATTAAGAACCTGTTCCTTTTTTAAGTCAGCTATTAATATAAAATAAAACTCACTGTATCCGGACGAGGCTGGCTCTGTGTGTGCCGGGCGCGTCTTGGAACACAAAGTTCACGGCCTCCGCGAGCGACTTGGAGAAGTTCTGGAACTCCACGGAGTCGCGGTTGGAGTACGTCGTCTGGTACGGCTGCATCACCACGAACGTCACGTGTAGAGTCTCTGGAACGTCACAAAACAGGTGTACAGTTTTTTGGATTTATCACTTGTATAGCTCACTTGACTCAAGTTAGAGCTGTATATATATAACTGAAAGTACGGAACAAACTCGCCCTTAAACAAAAACGGTTTTCCGGGATCAGCCGCAACTGATTCATGGTTCAATCATGGGACGTCACATGATGAGTCTCAGTGTAGTGTAGAGTAGTACACTTGCTCTCCTCTCCTTCTGTTGTGGAGCACACACCACACTGACGTGCGCCCGTGCGTACCACACTTCCCTCCAACCATTAAAACTTGCAGCAAGCACTAATGGCAGTAAAGGGAATAGAAAAGCAGAAAAGAATATTTTTACACATTACTTCGATGTTCAAGCTCTTGTAATGCACAAATTCAGCTGGATAAATCCTGGCGTCACAAAACTAAACTGTGACCTTAACCGCGGATTACATTTCTCGGGTACATAATCATGTAGTTATAATTTATAAAATAAGGGCAATAATTACTTTCTTTGGTCTCCGGTTCGAGCCTGTCCGGCGAGCCGGAGCCGCCATCGAAGTCGTTGTCCGCGTCGTCCTCCTTGCCGTACAGGTCACTGAAAGGTCACAAGACACGCTTTAGATAATGAATCCTAATATGATTAAGTTTGAACGCGCTAACCTTAAGGACCGAATGTATCAAAATATCCAATTCAAGTAGTTACATCCAGAGCTGGATTTAAGACCTCAATTATTCAAAAATATAAGCTACTTAGTAAATTCAGTTTAATTTACTAAGTAACTTATATTTTTGGGGACCGTATAAGGTTAAATAAGGTTTCATTCGTCAAAGCTCAGCGAACATTAGACTTGGAAAGCGATGGATAAGTTACTAACGATAAAGATTCGATAAAAAAAATCATTTTGAGACAGCCTTTGTATTATAATAAAACAATTTTTTTTACGGATTTTATCGCGGTTTATTAAGATTTTTACAAGCCCGACGTTTCGGATACTTTACAGCAACCATGGTCACGGGAGGATTCAATTCACAATGGAATTAGAAGAAAATAATTCTCTAGCCTTCTTAGATGTATTAGTTATCCGTAATCCCAACAATACCTTAAGCCACACAGTGTATAGGAAGCATAACCATACGGATAAGTACCTAAACGGCGAATCTCACCACCATCCAACACAGTTAGCTACCGTGGGTAAATCTTTGATTCAGAGAGCACAAGGGATCTGTGATGAGCAACACCTGGAGACCGAACTTCAACATGTCAAGCAAGTACTGCGTGACAACAAGCTTCGGGTACCGCGTCTCCGTCACAGTGAACGTGTGAAACCAACCACCGTCGAGCGAGTACCTGCAGTTCTCCCGTTTATTAAAGGCGTCACTGACAAGATTGGCTTCATCCTAAAGCGAGCTTCTATAAAAACTTATTTCAAGCCGCCAAAAAAGATAAGTCAATTCTTACCATCTGTCAAGTGTCATATACCCTTACAAGATGCAGGAGTATACAAGCTTGATTGTGACTGTGGTCTCTCCTATATAGGCCAAACTAAAAGATCTATTAAAACTCGCGTGAAAGAACATATAGCTGATTTAAAACACCGTCGCTACACTAAGTCTGCCATCTGTGAACATAGTCTTGACAAAGCTCGCCATTATATCAGATTTGATAAACCACAAGTCCTCGCAAAAGAACACAGATTCCAACCAAGGATGATCCGTGAGGCTATTGAAATTAAAAAACATCATAATTTCAATAGAGAAGATGGCTGGCTTCTACCACCTGCTTGGGATCCCATTATTAAAATTATCAAATCAAAATCCAAGCATAATATGTCACAGATTAAAGATACAGTTAGCACTTTCTGCGTAGATAGGACTGACCAAAATATTGATGTATCATAGGGTAGTTTCGAATAACTTTGTAATAATAGGACGTATGACACCTCAGTCCTCCCGTGACCATGGTTGCTGTAAAGTATCCGAAACGTCGGGCTTGTAAAAATCTTAATAAACCGCGATAAAATCCGTAAAAAAAAATTGTTTTATTATAATGAGTGAAATTCGCGTAAACATTAGAAAACAATACAGCCTTTGTACATTAATATTAGGAAGTAGAGAAACCAGATCTGTTCTGTAATGTCTGAATGTAGCCAGGGAGAGCCTCTTCAAAATATTGAAAGCTAAAGCTTTTCTATATTCAGCACTTAAATTCAGTATTCTAAAAACAGTAGGTATTCTAAATGTGTCAGGATTTTTAAGTTATTGTTTTTTTTCGACCGGTCGCGGTTCCGAATCCTGCTACGGGTGTAAGGTGTAATGTATAAAAATAAAGATGAAACACATTGTCTGATAATTCATTAATGTAATATAAATCAGTTGGTTCGTGTACGTTTGTTAGTAGTCGACGTCTCGCTGATCAACTAATATAATATTCAAGGACCTGGCGTTACGTCCATGTATGTGCAATAACGAACATCTGTTAATTTACCATCTTTTGGTTGGTTGGTTATAAGCGCTATTATCCTTATCCTACATTTAATTAATTTTTATATATATTAAATTAATTTATATGTTGACATACGATATTAAAATAACCGCTTTTTACTAAATGCATATGGATGTATACACGGTACATAGGTATACCAAAATAGCATTTTTTTTAATTTTTGTCTCTGCCTGTCTGTCTGTTTGTTCCGGCTAATCTCGGAAACTGCTGGGGTGATTTTGACGGGACTTTAACTGACAGATAGCGGATGTTTTAAGGAGTAACTTAGGCTATAAAAATAATCATCATCAATCCGGGTACGGCTAAAAATGTAAGTTTACGCGGGCGAAGCTGCGGGCAACAGCTAGTATGTGTTATATACGCATAGACTTACTCTGTATCCACGCCGTCGTCGGTCTGCGTGTCGTAGATGTCCGGGGAGGCGGTGGTCACTGGAGACATACAACACGCATTAAGTATTTTACACAATTAACGCAACACGTAATAATTTAGGATTTATCTCTTTCATTAATTTCTTGCGTATCTACGTACACACCACAGAATATTATAATATACCTACCTACAACATGTTATGACAGAAATCGCATTATTTGTCCGATACACGACTGTATAACTTTTAACATTTGGTTAAACTAAAAAGTTAGATATTTGCGGAAGGAATAAGCGCTGTTGCACCACTGTATCTAGATGGCATCCTCGAGGATCAGATTATATTTATAATGATCGTACCAAATCGTTTGAATCTCCGTAGGCTCCCGAACAGGCCGGTGTCGGCGTCGTCAACCTCCAAAAACTCGTTCGACGCGTCATTATCATTCTCCCAGTAAATGTCTTCGGCCGGGCAAACCTGGAAAAACAATTAGTATATTAGTACCCTCGACGAGAAAATAGTTTTCACTATGTAATAATAACTAAGTAATGTTTGTGAATCTGTAGGAATGGGACCTCAAAACCACTCATTCGATAAAACAATGTTTCACTTGTATAATGTCACGCTATCAACGAGTGACTGGCTATAAAAATAATGATCATCATCCGGATGCACCACTAAGTTGAGGCGGGCGAAACTGCGCAACATATAATTAAAGCATTTACCGTTGTAGCCCATTTACGAATACGATATATAGTAATATCGTGTCTGATGTAATCTCGTGGTACATGGACGAGGTACATAGGGCCATGTACTGGGTGTCACTAAGACGGGGTAGGCAGTCATCGGTGTTTAGGGATTGGTCTGCGCACGGCCCCGCCTTACTAACGATTGGGATTTGTCGAGTCGCGCGCCAAGCTTTCGTAGCTGACCTCGATTTCATTACGACTTAGGATATATACTTATATATATACTTTTCTAATACTTAAACTGTAATTTCATCATATTTTTAGAAAGTATATTATTATCATTCAACCACAATATTTTTAAACCTCGACAAAAAAGCCGGGTGTTATAAGTTTGAAGTGTCTGTCTATCTGTGTCGTATATATCTGTACCGTAGTGTTTAAACGGGTGAACCGACTTGGAGGCGGATTTTTTAATTCTTATTTATTAGGTTTTATTTCAAAGCATAAAATTTTAATGTGTCATGTTGATATAATTTATTTAAAAATCTTTCACTCAGTTTAGTCAGTCGTCGAATTCTAAGTGAATCTGCTACACTGACCGGTCAAAGTGTTACATCGTTCAACACACGTAAACCTTGCTTACCCGTGCCATTACTTGCAGTTAACACGTTTATAGTAAACAAGCTGCAACTCGCAGTTTTAGATGCGTTCTACGGGTACCCGTATCTTTAAAGCAGACATTTTAATATTTTTTAAATAAAGATAGCCTGTGAAAATGCGACATTCCTAAACTCCTGATATCTTTACAATGAAATGTCCGAATTGAATAATTTAAAAAGAAAGTGATTTTTATATTACCTATTCCAATAGACAATTAGTTTAATCAATAACTTCTTACTGTTATGTGCTAGGAACTCAAACCATTCTGTGCAAATATATTATAATATACTAGCTGTTGCCCGCAGCTTCGCCCGCGTTAACTTTTAAAATTTGAGGGGTTGACTACCCTTATCACTTAGGGGTATGAAAAATAGATAGTAGCCGATTCTTAGACCTACTGAAATTTGGTAAAAATCGGTAAAGCCGTTTCGGAGGAGTACGGTAACTAACATTGTGACATGGAAATTTTATATATTAGATATAATATTGAAATTGTACCAATTGTAAAAAGTAGTCGGCTCGTGTCTTGAGAGGTTAATTTGAGGACAAATAAAAGAGGTCATCACGTGAGGAGGCGGAGGAGCGATCCGCAAATAAATCGTCACTCAAGCCGCAATTACGGCAGGGGGGTTTCCCGCGGCCGAGGGGGATGGGGAGGACGAGGGGGTGGTCTGTCCGGATCCGCTGGCAATCCCGGCGACGTCAGTTGAGCCCCTGACGAGTGTGCCCCACGTGACGGGCAACCCAATGCCCCGTGGCCTCACTTTTTAGTTGCACTCTATCTGCCACTTAGTGTTGACCAAAAAAGATTTGCAGTGACTACCTCCGCGCTGTGGCCGACCCTAGTTGAACTCGAGCGGCGACAGACGTTGTACTGTTGCAACACTGCTGAGTACTTACAACTTTATGCTTTTACCTCACAAATCCTAAAATAATGTAACTGCACCCAGGGAAAGGAATTATTTAATCTGACATTATCTACTTTACATAAGAGTATTATGATAAACGTCACATTAATTATTATCGAAAGTTTATTTATTAATAGTACCTATTACTAGTATAATAGCACCGACAGACGTTGTCAATACAAAATATATTTTTTTCTTTTTTTTGTGAATCTAAACCATTCTCGAATCCACTTTAACACAAAAAAAATCATTAAGATCGGTCCAGCCGATAAGGAGGAGTTCAGTGACATATAAACGTAGGTACAGAAGAATCATTTAAAGGTATAAAGATGAAGGTTATTATCAATTATTCAGGAAACGCGATATTTCATAAAACCTTGGTCACGTCGCCATCTACTGGGTCCATTTATATGTTCGAACTATTCAGCGATCCACTAAAATTCGACTAATATTACAAACGCGCGTAAAAAGAAGAACATACATCCATAATGTGTGTTCGTTACTGTTTCACGCAAAAACTTTACAATAATATAGCTGGCACTGCAGAATAACTATATAGTCTTTAATTTATCCCCGTACCTACGGGAATGGGAAGTACGTGGGTTAATCAAATAAAATCAAATCAAATTTTTTTTTATTCAAAATAGTAGGTGAGCATTTCTCAAAAAAATTGTACAATTGCTTAGAAAATATATTAAAATGAAAATATTGAAATATAACCTGATTTCTTTATGTAAAGTGTGGGTAAAGGTCTAAAGATTATAAATATAAGGATTGTTCTGAGATATAAAACGTAATTAATTAGCAAAATCTATGAAAACAAACCAGAGGTGGAGAAAAGTTCTTATTTTGTTACCTTCACTAGTTCACGTAAATTTAATGTTGAAACATATTACTAGAGGCTTTATTCGATTAAATAGAATAATAAAACAAAATTTAACCTGTTTATTAAAAAATCAGTCTATAGATATTAACAGAGGAATCTTAAAACATAGGCGGTAATGTTTCCTTTACGTTACTATTCGGTCACAACTCTTGATTAACTTTACATTATTGAGTCTATTTTATTTTCTATAAAAATTTTGTATACATACATAATGCAGAAACGAAATTTATATTTTAGTTTTTATCACAAAAACATATTAGTGAAAAGAAATAGCATGCTCGCTTTTATGGGACAGTAACAAAAATATAATTCTGGTAACAAAATAGGATTTCTTAAGCCTAGACTTCACAGTAGTGCAAATAGTTATTTTGACTGAAATAAATTGATATAAAACCACTGTCAGAAGACATTCTTTATGATTTTTAATATTAAATCGAATAATTATTAGGAACATTAAGAGCGTTTGTTTACGCGGCGCGGTTTTTCATAAAAACTTACAAGTTACAAATCATGGAAACGAATAAACCGATTTTAATGAAACATGTAACTCATATGCTTCGATTTTATTCTTTCGAGGTTCTTTTTCCTTTGTTCTTCCATCTTTTCAGGATTTTCTTTTAACCTTTCCCGGTACCGCCTCATTTTTTCAGCCTGTAAAATATAACCGTACACCTTATCTTACATTTACCATGCAAAGCATTTTTTAAACTATTATTAATAAGCAGCCGTTCGAAAGGGTTATTGCTAAAATACATGCATAAAGCTCCCATTCAATTTCGCACATTACCAAAAATTTATTAATATAATATTGGATTTAATTAAAACGTCGTCATAATTATAATCAAAATCAGATAGTCAATATTCTGTCTACCAATTTCCTATTTTGTTACTTTCTTTTCCATTTATACGTTACCACTCAAGAGTAACAAAAAAAATTATAACCCACTTCAAAAAATAAAATAACTAAAATGTAATAAAATAATCAATTTTCTTTAATTTTGTGTCTACAATAATCACTTCTACTAATGTACAATTTTTGCGTTTACCACGTCATTATTGTTACTTTTGGAGTCGGTGTCAGCCAAGGTAGTTAGGTAGCTACAGCAACAAATACGACACCGGTGACGGACGACGGTGACGTATTTGTTGCTGTACCTGATCTACTACCTATTTAACTTAGACATTTAGATAGAAAGTACAATTTTTTTGAGAAATGCTCAAGTACTAATACAGTATCTTTTTGAACGTCAATTGAATCTACCACCGATTACCAAGGCAAGCCCACTGAGAAGAACCGGCGAAACAAACTCAGTGGAACTAATCTTTTCAAATAATATATATTAATAACAATTTTAACATCTTATCCTGAAATGCCCGGGAGGAACGTCTATTGCCAGGGTGTGGTATCTTCAATGAAATCTTTTACTTTATAATATCCTTTACCACATACACGCTCTTTAACAACTTTTTTGAATTTTTTAATGTATAGCTTTTGAACGTTTACTGGGATCCTATTGTAAAAGCGTATACAGTTGCCTAATTATTGCTTACTTTGTTAGATTTAGATTAGTGAAAACGTTATCCAAATCGTTCCAGTCCTTTTTGTAGAGTTAGTTAAGAAACACACGCAGAAGAATTGTATGTATAAAGAAGAATAACAGTTTCGGTATGAGTTAGTAGCCTGCTTCTATTTTTCTATCAATCAAAAATATAAACTTGGATCGAGTACAGCTTTTACTATTACTTATAATTTAATGTCCATTTTTTCATAAAAATTGCTATAAACTCACGTTCACAACACGGTCAGACACAGAAATCTGCGACGAATCTTTAGAGGTCATTTTTTAACATAATGTTCATTGGTCATTACAAGGACGTGACGCCTGGCGAAAGTAAAAAAAAATAAGATTTGATCATTAATTATTATTAAAATACTACACGCGACATGCCGCTTGTCCTCATGGCATTCGAGTCCATTTTACTATCAAGACGCAAGCGTTTCACATGAAAGTTATTAAAAAAATTCCTTATATTTTTTAATGTATTATAATTTTCAAACAAAAATCCATTACTTATAAAATATATATAACTAAATGTAGGTACTTCTTTTCGAAATCCAAGACGTTATAGATGGAGCTTAAATAAAAGCGGTGGGGCTTTAAATATGGCTGAATTTATTGCGGCTACGAGAGACGAAAGTTTTCGGTCAGATTTTTACATTACAGCTTATGAAAGCTCAATGTCTCTACGATGTGCCATTTAGTAAATACCATCTGATCATCGAATTTCATAGAAAGCTCGACTCAACTTACGAGTAGAGAATGGTCAAGGATGCGAAATATAAATTATACGAAAGAAAGATAATTTTTTAAACGACTTCAAAAAAGGAGGTTATAATATGTTCGTGTGTATATATTTTTTTTATGTATGTTCACCGATATCTCCGTCAGTTGTGGACCGATTTTCAAAATTCTTTTTTTATTCGAAAGAGTGCACTTCCGAAGTGGTTTCATGATAAGGAAACCAGGATCTGATGATGGCATCCCAGAGAAATCGAGGGGAACTTTCGAAAATCGTGGGAGTAACTAGTGCGTTTAATAAGGTCTAGAGTTGATCTGATGATGGAGCTGAAAGACAGTCGAGGGAACTCCTCAACGATATACAGCAGTAAACCTGTGTTTGGGCTCAATTAATTACCTTACCTACGACAGGTAGGTAGGCTGACACCGACTCCAATAGTAACAACAATGGCGTGGTAAACGCAAAGACTGTATTTAGTAAATTAACGAGTTGATTATAAGTTGTAGGCACAAATATTAAGGAAACGCGATTATTTATTACTTTTTAGTTTATTTTTTATTTTTTGAAGTCGGTTTCAATTTTTGTTTCAAAATGTTTTTTGTTTGTTACGCTTTGGAAAGAGAAGAGTTAGTATTGGATAAATGAAAAAATGGAGGAGATGTATATCTCTATGAGACCAATATATTAATAGAAATTTGCTTATAATGTGTATTGTGTCATTATAGTATAAGATTTTTACCGGAGTCAGAAAATGTATACAAGGGGGTTTGGTAAGTTGTACGGAGTATGAAGATAATAATATATTAAACGTATAGTCTTTTACTATAATCAAGATCATTTTAATATCAAACAAATCATCAAAAATCAAGTATCATACGATTTGCGTGGGTAAACTTTATTCAATTTTATATATTAGATATCGTGACTATAGTGACTTTTCCAAGTGAATTCGCTTTACTGCAGTCTGCAGTATAGTAGGTACTGTACTGGCGATGACTGATGATAGATAGTCTGTATCTTTAAAGTCAAACTTTATTCAATTCCAGCAGCCGTGGCTCGAAACCGTACAAACAATTTTCGCCTTTACAACAATGAATACGAATGTAAAATATTTGTAGTACGCAGAAAGCACCAGTTTTCAATATAATATTGTCCTCTCTGTATTGTATAGTTTCATGTGGTCCGTGGGACCGGGTCATTTAGATCCAGAATGTTCATTCATCTACATCTCGTAAACCTACATACAGCGACACATCGGGCCACTTATTATATTTATTAGACCAATATCTCCAAATTGGTGATGTCAACGAATATACAAACTAGTTTAGCATTTTGGTCGTTTCGATTATTAAATACATTTTAGTACAATAACTCCCGGCGACATGTTCATTAAAACGTTTTATAAATAATGCCTAGATCAGTTTTAAAATAGGTTGTCTGATATCAAATCTATAACTAAAGATGGAAAGAAATAGTGACATTATATATATGGGCGCAAATCGCTACCTATCGGCAATAGTTAGCAACTATTGATATAAATATGTTTTAGTTTAACATTAAGGTGAACATATTGTTATAGAAATATCAGAAATATATAAGATTAATATTTAAATAGTTATTTGTAAACATATGAACCATTATTTATTAAGGTCTGATATTTAATAGCCACTGTTTAGACTGTTTCAATGTTTTGAAGATGATTGATGTTTCATTTATTTGTTACAATACTCAATTTACTGTGTAAATGTTCAATTTAATATGTATTAGAATTAATATCACTATTCTATATAAAACCTTTGTAATAATAAGAGTAATGTATTTAATACTAGTTACATGTTTAATTGTTTATGGAAGTACTTTGATTAATATAAATAGGGGAACGTAGGGACGCATTGTGTTAATATTAAGTGTAGCGCGAGTTATGTTACCAAAACAAAGGCTAGCATAGTTTGATCCCGCGAGTACTCCACTTGATGGGTGCAGAAACAATCTGACCATAGAAGTCCCACGGACGCCAGCATCCGACACCTTAAGTGAACACTCAACACAGCAATCACCACTCATCGCTGCGTGTGGCCGTCGCCTTCGCCCTCGCCTGGACTCGCCTCCCGCAACCGTTCCCCTCCGTCATTTATAAGATGTTGTAATACCAATAGTTAGGCACTCATTTGTAATTCGTCAAAGTATAAACATCCTTTGTACATACGCTGTAATACAGTATTCTGAGATAATCTGGTTATTATTACTCCATGTATGTGGATCCCGAAGACCTGTACCGTAAAGCCACGCCGACATATACTATGTGCGCGCACATACGAACGCATCATGACATGACAGCATGCCGTTTGCCACAGTCGCGTGTGTTAGTACACAGTCGCGTGAAAAGATGTTTTACATCCAAAAGACCACAGTGGCGTCCAACCCTACGCCAGGAGGCCGTGTGGTTGCAGACTGCACGGTTGGCGGGGGGCAAGCCCCCACTTTTACAAACCAAAAGTGAGCCAAATGGGCTCACACTAATCCGATGTAGCATAGGGCCTTCGCACCGTTAGCATAGATCCATCCGAAAAAAAAACAGTGGCGTTTTCCAGCATTGCCTTAACTAAGGTCCCTAGACCGGACTAGTGCAGTTTGGAGCGAACAATGAATCACACATGCACCAAATATTGAACTGGCCCACGGTCAGCACGTGCTGTAATTCAAAATACGCACATTCGTGATACATGACTTACACAAACAAACTTACAAAGCAACGAGTTCACGTATTTCACTATAAAGGGACTCTAAAATTGAATCAAGTCAAACAAAAGAAATTTAAAGTCTCGATCAAATTTTTTGCGACTTTAGATAGATTTAGTTTAAACTGTTTCATTGACTGACCAATACATTGATTGTTTTTCCATCACTAACATAATATTATAAAACAAAGTCCTCTGCCGCGTCTGTATGTCTGTCTGTCTGCGCCATAAAAACTCAAAAACCACTGAATGGAATTTCATGCTTTTTTCAACAATGGATAGTGTGGTTTTCAACGAAGGTTACAGTATAATTTTAAAAAATTATTAACTTTTTGTAAACATAAATTATGTCATAATATGTCTACCAGTACCACATCATATGGATAAAATACTATACATACATTTTAATTCTTAAAAAATGGGCAATTATAGAATGGTAATTGGAAAGCTATTTACACAGTGTATGCGGTATTAATCCTTATCATTTTAAATACGTTAGTTGGCTTGAAAATTTCATGAAGACTATTTTTTCCGTTTATACCATGCAAATCAAATGAATACCATAGGAGATATGGCAAAACCAAAATAATGTGCAATGAAAAAAATAGTCTTGCCATGTAATTTATGTAGCTCATTTTTCATTTTTTAAGGGGGTGATAGACGTTCGAGTAACTTGTGGTTCGACGACCTTTTTTGCTTGTGTGTCACCCTAAGTACGAGTAAGTTCGTTGGCGATCCGACTAACGTAACCTAACCTTCACGTGTGTCACCGACGTCCAGCCGAGTAATTTCGCGATCTTAAAAACCGCGTATGTTCGTACGTCTATCACCCACTTTAGTTAATTCATCTACCATCGCCACCACGGTAGTCCATCTCAAAAAAAAAATGCCGCGCGTTTGATGATTTATTCACTCGCAAATATAATATTCTATCTATTGAATAAATTGCACTTAAAAATACTTTTAGTTCCCTTTAAATTCGATAGATATTATAAAGAACAAAGATTTTATTGATTGTTTGCATTCAATAGGCTCCGAACGTGCTAGACCGATTTTACTTCCTTCACCTACTTATAGAAAGCCACATTACCAGCAAGTGACACAGGCATAGATATTATTATTAAAGAAGGCATAATATGTTTAGCCGTGCGAAGCCGGCACGAACCGCTAGTATTGTACATTTAGTGTGCTAATAACTTATAGTTATTAGCAAAGCAGCAATTATGAGGTAATACGCCAAACAATAAATAAATTTAATAGAAAAAAAATTACATACTTAATTATTTTTTGTTCTTCGCGTAAAAAGGGTGCCAAAAATTTAATAAAGACAATAGTATCAGAAAATACAAACACAGGAGGATGTTTCAACGAACAGTGATTATTATACAAATAAAAAAATGTAATGCATTTAATCGGGTTCAAACAAATATCGACAGACATTCAAAAGGAAAATATGTCGTCCGGAAAAATGCAGCTCGTCAGTAACGGAAATAATTCGATTTTGATAAAGCTATGTACACACTACAACAACACATTTTAGCGATACCTATCGCACACCAACTTTACGAATTCATAATAATTAATGTTACTGTACGTCGTACTTCTGTACCTCTATCGGTAACTACACCATTGTTGATTATTAGGTTAGCGAAGGAATATGTAAGATGACACTACCTACCTACATATTATATTTTGTGATATAATTTAGGTGCGGACTACGGAACCTGACATTGTTCACTGACAATACTAATTATGCCAAATTACATACTTTACCACAAAAATACTTATTTTTGTAAAACATAACTTTTATAAAATGAAGTCGGATACAAAATAAGACATTAAGTTATGCTTTATAGTATCTTCCACGAGTCAAATTTGTATTATCAAACACCACGCGATTCAAACTGTAATCCGGCCGCGTTAGGGGAGTCCCCTGTGGGCTGTGCCCAGGCAGGCTCGGGGTCATGTCATTAGTGCCCTCTAATGACGGCGCGTCTAATTGTTGTCTCAATTACTACAATACACCCCGGTTATGATTTCGCGGTTCCAAAAATTCGCCAAAAAATGAAGGTGACGCATTGGTAAACAATAATTCAAACACCGGACATGCACCAGAGGGGACTGAGCGTCCTGAGCGGGCGAGGCTCTCCATACATGCGCGAGCTTATAGTCGGATAAGGACGTAAACGTCAAAATGGTTAAAACGTTGTTTTATGCGTTAAAAACCGGCCAAGTGCTAGTCGGACTCGCGCACGATGGGTTTCGTTCCATTATAATAATACAACATTAGATACTTTAACAAAAAAATATGGTTTATGTTTATAAAATTAAATGTTTTTTTTTTTATATTTGAGTTGATTTAATGAAAGGTAAATTGCGGTTTACAATTTATGACGTATTAAAAAAACTACTTACTGGATCTTGTTCAAACAAATTTTCGGTGGAAGTTTACATGGTAATGTACCTACATCATATTATATTTTTTTTAGTTTTATCATTCTCATTTAGAAGTTACAGGGGGGGGGGGGACATTTTACCACTTTGGAAGTATCTCTCGCGCAACTATTCAGTTTAGAAATTTTTGAAGACCTATCCATAGATAAAAAACACACGTATGGGTTTGATGAAAAAAAAAATGAGTTTCAGTTCTAAGTATGGGGACCCCCAAAATATATTGTTCTACTTTTGTATAAAAATCTTAATTCGGTTTACAGGATACATCTACTTACTAAGTTTCAACAGTATAGTTCTTATAGTTTCGGAAAAAAGTGGCTGTGACATACGGACGGACAGACAGACAGACATACATGACGAATCCATAAGGATTCCGTTTTTTGCCATTTGGCTACGGAAGCCTAAGCACGATAAATGAAGACATTCTATTATTTAAAGGACATGACAAACTCATCTACGAAGAAAGTTAAGAGGCTTAAATCGGTCCCGTTTGCCCGTAAAGTGTGAATCTCTTTTTAACCGACTTCAAAAAAAAAGGAGGTTCTCAATTCGTCTGTATGTTTTTTTTTTTTTTTTTGTATGTATGTGACACGATATCTCCGCCGTTTGTGAATGGATTTCGATGGTTATTTTTTTGTTTGAAAGCTGGTGTTTCCAATTTGGTCCCATATTATTAAGATCTGACAAGCCGTGTTTTAGTTATTCCCAATAATGCATATTTGGTTGGTTTTGTTTATCTTGATGATATGATCATTTTATTACGTGTCGAAGTAACAATTGTATAGGATGCTTTGGTAGCACACCATAGTATGTCGCGGTCATCGTAATCATCATCATCATCACCATCACCATCATCATCATCATCCTTTATCCGTCCACTGCTGAACATGCCTCCTTCAATGAACGCCAAGACGACGCATTTCGGAATCACTAAAAATTAAGAAATAAAAACATTTTACAAAAAATTAAAACCGACTTCAAAAATACTAAACTAAAAAGTAATAAAATAACAGTTTCTTTAATATTTGTGCTTACAGCATATAATCAACTTAATCTTCTACTAATGTACAAACTTTGCGTTTACCACGTCATTATAATTACTTTTGGAGTCGGTGTCGTATTTGTTGCTGTACATTATCTACCTACCTACCTTGGCTGACACCGACTCCAAAAGTAACTATAATGACGTGGTAAACGCAAAGTTTGTACATTAGTAGAAGATTAAGTTGATTATATGCTGTAAGCACAAATATTAAAGAAACTGTTATTTTATTACTTTTTAGTTTAGTATTTTTGAAGTCGGTTTTAATTTTTTGTAAAATGTTTTTATTAAAGAGGTATATTATATAGTATGATGACAATTATTTTACTATGTCACTCAGTGATTAGTTAGTATTAGCACAGTGCACATGACTTCTTATACCGTGTTATTAGTATTAATGACTTTTTATACTGTGGTATTAGTGAACGTAACATTCTACTAGTGAAATATTTATTTCAATCGGAGGAGTACACTCCTGCATCCGATATTACGAACATGACAACATTAGTTAGACTTTCAAACCTATACCTACGTTTTATTTTTGAGTTACGAGCGAATAAAGCAAAGTAATAAGTTAATTGCACAAACGGTGGCTGTGGTTTTTAGGAAACAAATAAACGTCTATTCGGCTTGATGGATTAATAAACAAGATGCCTATGTTAGTTTTGTCTATTGTTTTATATGAACGTAAATACTATGTAGTGTATACAATCGGCTTAGTGATCGAAGGGACTTCCACTTTATCGTTCATGTGATTTTAATTTGTAAGGGCTATCAAAGGGGCGCGTATCAGTTACGTGTGATAGTTAATGACTATTTGTAGTGCGCCAACTAACGACTTACACAAAAAGATTAAGAATATCTGTACTGTTCAGGGATCACAGACAAATCTTTTGTACGCAAGAGTGTCGCATTTTAGGGGATAAGAGTTTTAAATTATAGCAAATAATGTCATCATTCTTATCACTAAAATGATTGTTAGCGAAAATGATTTTGGCATGATCATAAATCTGGCGCGGTGCCATCGCCTACAACTACAACGTCATTATTAGCCTATAACGATTCACGTTTGGACACAATTTGTTTGTGACTGGCTGACTCTCGGCTGGACACATGGCTCAAATATAGACCACGACCAAGACAAGTTTATGGTATTCTTATTATATCTTATGTAAGTTATTTCTACTAATAATACGCTACTTTGTAATAGCTATTTGTTTTATAAATATTTCAACAATGAGATTTTACTTTCACTCGGCAGATTTTGTAAACAACAAAAGGATGCAAAACCCACGGGAGAAGAAACACGAAACCGGACCGACTGGTTCTCGCGGGATCGTGGCGGGTCCCGGCCGCTAAACATTACAAATGGAGCCCTAGATATTATAATGCTGTATTATTGGTTGGTATAGATACACTGCCGCCTGACCACAAGTGGTCAACGACACCCGAAAACGGTTAAGCCTGGTAATTGTGCGAGGCCACCAATTATATACCGTCCATTCTAGATGGTACCACCAAAATAGTTCGATGGTACCCCTTCTAAGCGTATCCCTCCCACGGTACAATGGTCGTCGTCGTCATAGGCGCGAGATCTTAGATGGTGCAAAACTGTTTCACAGATAAGGATGATGGTATGCCCCCCCCCCCCACGGGTGAAAACGGTCGCCAATGTTATCTCGTAATGACGACCACCATCTTTA
Source organism: Helleia helle (assembly GCA_963853865.1). Lineage (NCBI taxonomy): Eukaryota > Metazoa > Arthropoda > Insecta > Lepidoptera > Lycaenidae > Helleia > Helleia helle. The sequence continues at coordinate 342,343 of OY971420.1, forward strand.
ACCCCATCATACATAAATTATCAAGTATTAGTAATACATTTCCGTATTATCGATCATTTAGTAAATATAATGGTCCCTTGATTGCTACTTACGGAGATTGAAAAACGAATAATTGATTTGTAACTGCCTAATGACAACGACTTGGGCCCGTGTACTAAATAGACCCTTCGCCCACTTCAGTTACCGCTACTTACTAGGATTATACGCAAACAACCAAATGACAACACCCAAAACCGGTTAAGAGTGAGTTGGATACGCGAACGAAGGGTTCCGTACCAATATACTAGATACGATATTAGTTAAAAATCACGTTTTTAAGTTCTTTGAAAAGCGACATCTGGTGACGTAATGATTAAACTGGAATGTATTTTTAGCTCGGTTAAGATTCCTCTGATTTAATACTATTCCAATAGGTGTCACTTATACCATAAATGATTTTTGTATGGATATATATACGTATATCCATACAAAATATATATATTTTTATATATTTTTTATTATTTATTAATTTAATTATTTATTTCTTGAGTTAATATATAACTAAATATTTGTTGAATATTGCAAGCGTCTACCTGCTACCGTTATTATTAAAATCATGTAAAAATGGTCAAAATCACGTATTTGTATGGGAGCCCTCTTTAAATATTGATTTTATTCTGTTTTTAGTATTTTTTTAAATAGCAGAAACAGAAATACATCTGTGAAAATTTCACTTGTCTAACTATCACGGCTTATAACATACTACCTGGTGACAGACGGACGGACAAAACAGAGGAACTGACCGCGAAGTCTTAGTAATAGGGTTCCCGTTTTACCCCTAGGGACGATACTCTAAAAAAGCAGTCATCTACCAAAGAAGATTTTAGATCAGTGATCATAATATAATATGTAGTACAATATTGGCTAAAAGTAACATACATACAATATGGGACGTAAATGATGACGCGTGATGACGATGATAAATCTTTGGTGGACCGATCCAGTGACGGCCAATGTACTTTTATAAGGCAATAGAAATGAGCGGTCGGACGCAGTCGCCACAACTAGATTAGATAACAATAGACCAGGGTTAGCATTTAGCAACAACGAATCAAACATCACGTGGAAAGATGTATACCTATGCCGAACAGACGGCCGGTAGATTATTTGATTATTTGAAGCAAATATTATGTTTAAGTTAGACTTACAATTGGATGTCAACAATAATTAGATAATAATTTTAAAACGTTTGCTTAATAAATCGATATCGCCATGCCAGCTTGCCAAAAAGTGTAAAAACACATCACAAATACACACAGCATTATCATATCTTATGTACCATAAAAATGTCACCAAACGTATCAATCAGTGAACAAAAATATATTGATTCCAAATTATAGAAAAAATATATAAAAACTGAATAGTAAGTCGTGTCATGTCCTAGTACGGATATGGCGGATTGTGTCGATATATTATAATATGCGGATCTATTACGGAGATTTGCCTAAGTTTGCGGATCCATGCGGATATGTACGGATGTGCGAGATGTGTGCGGACTTGTACGTAAATGTGCGGATATGTACGGATGTGCGAGATGTGTGCGGACTTGTACGTAAATGTGCGGATGTGTACGGATTTGAGCAGATGTGTGCGGATACACGTGGTGTGCGGAGCCCGCTGCGAGGCGTAATGGACTCACAATTATTAATTAATAATTATATTAGTTACGCGTGCTTTCTCCAGGGCTGTCACAAATACTGACTAAATAATATGAACGATATGATTCGATTACACCTCGCGTCTACATACTTTCAGTAATCAATTAATTACTGTACAGTATTGTACGTAATTTATTTTGTATCGATGATATTATGACGTAAGGAAATGCTGTTTTTTTAACAATAAACGAGCACTCAATTAGTGTGTTTCAATTTATTTGACTGAAATATTTACATTTTAAAGATCAGAGGTCGAGTACAGCCCTATTGTGAGAGTATTTTTGCTCGGCGTGGCCCACAACTCAGCCGCGCCTTCAATTAAAGTGATTATTAAGTTTAAGAAACCAGATATTATCAGCGACTCTACGTGAAAAAGGGTTAATGAGAGGGTTTCATTATCAAACAGTATTACATCACTAGCTATTACCCGCGGCTTCGCTCGCGTTAGCGTAGATTAAGAAATAGATCAAGTCTGTTTGCTGGTCCTTGGTGATGGACAGAGTATTTTTAAGACACTTCTAAATTTACTCTCCTAATACTCCTCCTTTACACTCCTAAATTGTATAAATCATATATTAACGGCCTTCATTGGATTGCTTCAGTATCCAAAACCAGACGGACTTGAGTCTGTTCCTGAGGAGCAGACTCAAGTCCGTCTGGTTTGGGTCTGGTATCACATTTTCCTTCACTTAATAATAGATTTGTAAAAAAGATCAATAAATAAATTGACCCTACGACTAACTGAAAACAAATAAAAACTTGTTTCTAAACCAAAAATAAACTTAATACCTTTATCATCATCATCATCAGCCTCTATCCGTCCACTGCTGAACATAGGTCTCCTTCAATCAATGCCGAGACGACCGATCCCTTTCCGCTCGCAATCAGCAAACTATTATACTTAATATTATATTCAATTTTACAAGCTTGAGGTTTAATTTAAAAAAAAAAAACTAAAATTAGTATTCTTACATATTTTAAATGAGCCTTTTATTGGAAGATAGAGTTCTATATAAATGTCCCCGTAAATTTTTAAAAATCCTTCCTTCGTAGATGCGTGTGTGCATGTCACATGTCCGATTTTTTTCTTAGAAATTTCTAGCCTTTGGGCTCTGCGTTTATTTAAAACAATTATCCCCTATTTAAAAAAACGCTGAAATACGTAACTTATTATTTAACTGGCCTGAACTGGTTGGTCTAGTGACCCTGACTGCTAAACCAGAAGGTCGTGGATTCGATTCCCACCCAGGACAAATGTTTGTGCGATGAACATGTATGATGTGTGTGTGTGTCTGGGTGTAATTTATTACATGTACCAGTTGTCTGGTGGCCAGTTTGGGATCAGGTGGCCGTGGTGGTGGTGGTATATAAGTTGTCCCAATATATTATTATTATTGCCAAAATTTTACGCAAATATTATGTTCAAGAAATAATAATATGTTTCTTATTAGTTTATTGTTATAATTGATCATAATAATAATAAAAAAATGATCACTTATGATCGTCTTACTAACTTTTATCCCCTATTTCACCCCCTTGGGGGTTGAATATAGAAAAATCTCTCTTTAATGAATGAAACGTGTGCGAAATTTCAATTTTCTAGTCTTAAGGGTTTGGCCGCATAAATAAATATCGTTCATCGCTAGAGATATTACCAACTAAGTATACTTATATATTACCAGAATAAATATTTACCTGTTTACTAAATGGTAGCCATACTACAATATTTATCAGGACTCTAAGATCCGCACACTCCACAAAAAGTTCTACATAAAATTATTAAAAACATGCTAACAAAATTATCACAACAAAATTTAAAAAATCTCACAGAAGTAATACAAAGTTGACGTTTCAAATACAAAAAAGTATAGAATATAAATATTTCAAATTGGATTCGTGATGCATCTCGCATCATATCGCACTCCCCGCCTGGAATGAAATTATACGTTCGATGAAGTGACAATCGTGTGTGTGTGTCAGCTTATTATATTATGAGTCCTAGACGACCTAGACTAGCCTCGCTCTCCGGGACTGGGCGCAGCTGCCGGGAACTCGATAAACATTGTTTCATTAAAAATCATAGAGACGAATGTTAGGAATAATATTTATTATTATTATTTATTTATTATATTTATTTTTTTCTAACGGCACGCCTCGGTCATATGCCGTCACGCTGTCATACCGTGATGCCCCCACTACGTCCCGTACAGCCGCCTTTTTTAGGGTTCCGTACCCGAAGGGTACCAAAAGGTAACATACATGATGTATTAATTCTGTTGCTATTATACTAACAAATATTAAAAGCGGGGTAAAATAGATATTTAAAGGGGGCTCTTATACAACAACAACAACGTGATTTTTTGCCGTTTTTCTCTCGATATTCATAGCGGCAACAGGTAGTTATAGTGTCTAATGTTGTATTATCATACACGGAACCCTCCGTGCACGAGTCCAACTCGCACTTGGTCGGTGTTTAATTAAGCGTGCGATACTTATTTGTTTGCGAAATAATTTATCATATTCGTTGTTAACAAATCGTACCATAAAACAGTAAATATACATTTGGTTGACGGCTACCAAGTAGTTCATCAAAATGTTCGCCGTGTGGAAGTTGATCCATTATGAAGTTGTTTTACCCGGAGTATTACCAATCGCATTGTCCTTCTATAACGTACGCGACCGTGACTGGCTGAATTGGGGGCACAAAAGCGCAATCACCGGCAGGACAGCGTGACGTCGGCCGAGATCGAGACACGAGGATCAACAAGGGATCAACCGAGGTACCGGTCCGGGCAACTTTCTCCGAACCTGTGGAATGTTCCATCTTAATCCCTCGCAAAACGTATTGTTTCAATTAAATATATAATTGCATAATATCCATATTATGTAAACTGCCTACGATCCCTAAAACTAGCTTCAGCAATAGGCAAAATACTGTATGTGATCCATGTTTGACAATTTTCCTCCGAAACTTATATTAGTATGTATGTACCTACTTATATCCTAAATGACAATTTATGTTTTCATTATCTCTTCTTATCACTAATATATTTTTATTGTTTTGCAAAGAGTATCACTACCTCTGTACAGATTTAAGAACAGTTCATATGAAGTCTAAAAAATGTAAACAAAACTATCGTATAATTATATTAACACAAGTTAAAAACGCATCACTACCGCGAGTAAATACAGATACATATTTCAATATGATATAGATACGCTATGATATGATAATAATTAATAATATTATAAGTATATAATTTCCTAGCTACTTCAATTTCTTTTAATTTCTACTTATTATTGAAACTATTAATTATCTTTAATAATGATTAATAAAAAGTTATAAGTTATAAATAATATGAAAATTTAGATTTTTTAAAACATTCTTTATACTCGTGTTTATTCTAATTATATCTCTGTTAATTTAAAACCTAAAGGCGTTATGTTATGTGCTAACGAGATATTGTTACTGGATTCGTATGTATTACATCATGAACGTACACACAACTTTATTTACTTACATAGTAACAGTGTTTCCACAAACACGCTGATGTCATTGACAGAAATTATCTCGCGCTGGCTGTACCGATATAAAGTTTCTATGTTCGCCATTTTTAGCAGCCGATGCAAAAGGGGGGTGTCATAAGTTCGATCGCTATGCGTGTATGCTATCGTAGCTTCTGGACGGGTAAACCCATTTGGATGCGGTTTTGAAAACACGTTTTCTAGCGATGGTTTGATACATCATCATCATCATCATCATCAGCCTCTTTCCGTCCACTGCTGAACATAGGCCTCCCTCAATGAACGCCAAGATGGCCGATCCCTTGTCACTCGCATCCAATACATACATGCGTAATCGGAATTGGCTCAACTATTTCAAGGTCTCTCTTCAAGCTATTTGGATATTACGGGTTTTAAGGGTATGCCCCTTATTGTGGTATCATGTCGTGTTAAATTGTGACGCCACACATAAAATTAATTAGCACTAATTCTTGCTGACAGAGCGGGAGTAATCACAATGTTCCCACGAACATAATGGTGTCCAAGAAGTGGGACATACCTTTACTTAAAGCGCCAGTGTTTTGAGTATAAGGCCCTGCGCAGCAAGAGTTTCCGCTGCCGACCCCATAAGTCGTCCTTTAAACAGTTAAACCTACAACCAATATTTTATTCAAAACACATACATGGACTCGCATGTAGTAAGTCTAATATTGGTATCGGATCTTTTACTCTTCTTCGAGAATCATTTGGATTAACATACTTCTTATTAGGATCTCAACAATTAAAATTTTTATACTTTTCAAAATATATATAGAAGACCCGTGGCTAAAGATAATAAATATTATGATACAGTAGTGAGTGTAATTTATCTCCGGTGACCGGGGATAGCTATATATGAAATAAAACTTGACCCACACGCGACTGACTCACTGCCTTGACTTATTTTAGAAGCCTAAAAATGGACGCTTCGTGTCGATGAACGTATTTGCAAAAAATTAAAACCGACTTCAAATTTAAAAAAAAAACTAAAAAGTAATAAAATAATTTTCTTAATTTTTGTGCCTACAATTTATAATCAACTTGTTCTTCTACTAATATACAATCTTTGCGTTTACCACGTCATTATTGTTACTTTTGGAGTCGGTGTCAGCCAAGGTAGGTTAGGAGGTAGGTACATCAGCAAATAGGACACCGGCTTCAAAAGTAACAATAATAACGGTCAAATTCAAAAATTCAAAAGTATCATCACACCTGTAATGGCGCTTATAACCCATATGGGTACAAAGTTCTCATCAATTTAAATTAATTAAGTCCAAACACAAGGTAGCTACTGTAAACTGAAATACTGAAAGGCCGGCAACGCACCCGCTAATCCACTGGTGTAGCGGGTGTCTGTGGATGTCGCTCTTCACTTACCATCAGGTGAACCGACTATCCGTTTGCCCCCTCTACTATAAAAAAGAAAAAAAACTGTTGAGGAGTTCCCTTAACTGTCCTTTGTCTTCATCATCAGACCCCTAATGACAGTCACAACCCATCTAGGTGTAAAGTTCTCATCATTACAAATTAATCAAGCCCAAACACAAGGTTACTGAAATCGTTGAGGAGTTCCCTCGATTGTCTTTCGGCTCCAGCATCAGATCGACTCCAGACTTTCATTAAATTGTAGTCCTTCAAAACACTTTATAAAAAAATATCAAACGCACTAGTCGCCCCTGCGATTTTCGAAAGTTCCCCTCGATTTCTCTGGGATGCCATCATCAGATCCTGGTTTCCTTATCATGGGACCATTTGGGAAGTATACCCTTTAGAACAAAAAAAGAATTTTCCAAATCGGTCTAGCCATCTTCGAGAAATCAGGTAACATACATTAAAAAAAAAATTAAAAAAAAAAAACCCGACGTATTGATAACCTCCTCCTTTTTGAAGTCGGTTAATAAAACGAATACCAAACATCTCTCTCATCGGTCGGTCATCGATATTTGGATGTTTTAAATGTGCGTGATGACGCCGCCGCCGCCGCCGCGCGCCTTCCGCCAAGCTTGTGCCGACCTTTAAATGTATACTAATATAATAGTAAAGCTGAACTTTTTGGTTGGTACAAACTTCTCTCCGGATCTGCCAGTCGGATTATAATACTTATATATTTTATTTCATGACCCAATCATTGAGGAAGGTAAGTAGTACCTATTTATTTTGTGCGGTTATGTTAAAAGTTTATAACTGATCAAAACAATTTAGTCTGAAGTGACAAAATGTCATCGCTTGCTGAGTTTAAAATAACAATGCTGACTTATCTGTGAACTGTTCCAGTAAGTAGTTATTGCTGAAACGCGACACTTGAGAGTATGTCTAAGCTGGTTATTGTTCCTTGGAATGTCATCATTAGTAAATAAAATTTAAATATAAACATTAACACGTAATTCTACTTGGCTGAATTGAAGTATGAAGTTTTGAGTGGGCGGCGTGCGTTTCATGCTATCACTAGGACGTCTCTAGCTAACTTCACTCTCCTTTATTCAATCCGTACTATAAATGTACGCAACAAAATAAGTGTTCCTAAATAGCTTCGGCTTCGGCTGCACAAGTTAAAAGATGTGTGGCCATATATTTCTTAAATACATTTTTGATAATCTGTAAAAAGCTATTATAATAAAATTATATGGCACTGAAATATATCAGCAATAAATTAATGTTTTAGGCAGAGGTTACATGCTTATTCTGGCGTCAGTTCAATCCATGATCAATGTCAGAATGACAGCAATCTGACTGTATTCACTGATGGATTGATAATCCAGAATGAATTCTATTAAACTATTTTTATAAATTTTGCCAGTCTACTCAGAGTGACGCCAGACTGAACGTGTTTTAAAATTTGAATAGCTATCAGTCTGATTCATTTCATTCATTCATTCATTATCATTCGATAATAAAAATTGGCATAGTCAACTTCTTCGCCTGTGTTTCTTATCTCTACAATCAATGTGTGTGTATCTCTTTTCATTAGCCACTTTTAACACCACCGCCTTCATTTCTTTGATTCCTCGTAGACACGGCTAAGATTATAGCAACACAATATTATGCTTTTTTCTTCTTAAAATCCACATCCATCTGATGGGTTTTCAACTGAACTGATAGTCAGTCTGACTTACAATGTCACACCGGCCGTCGATCCGTCACTCGGCCGTCAGTCTATACGTGGTCAAGGTCCCAGACTGAACTGACGCATGGGTCAGCATGTAGACGCTAGAATAACCATGTAACCAAGTAACCTCTAAAGCATTTAACAACTTTACAACTGCAACTGCTGTAAAAACTCCTTCATCCCTTAAATAGGTCAATGTGTCTCGAAATCCCGGAAACAAAATATAAACAAATCTTTCAGGCTATAATAAATTAGTCAGGAATGATCAAGATGTCATCGAAGTTGTGTGTGTGTCAGTGTATATATGTGTGTGTGTGTGTGTGTTCTTGAGTATACTGACATGACAGTCGATTTTGAGTAATAGATTCTCTGAACACCGAAGATAATTTGTGTGTTATATTAATAGACGCACCGAACTTGAAGTTCAACTCGGGTCGCCTCCAAAGCCAAACTTTAGTGTCCAGTCCCAACTTCACCTCCAAAACTTCTCCATAAACACACACACACACACGTACACACAGTATAAGCATTAAGTACAGTTCAATGTTCCGTCTATTCATGTCTATTTTAGCACTAGCACTACTTTTTTAAGGAAAATTATATAAGTAACTCTACCGTCGCTTACAATTAATGTAAGAGGTAGTGCCATGCTGCTATGCATCCGAATTGGGCTGGCATGACCGGGGTGGTACCTCTCACTCACATAACACCGACGTCAAGTGACAGCTATGCAGTCGCGTTTCGTGTGGTTTGTGAGTTTCCGGAGTAATGGGCCACCATTGGGGGGATAGGGAAAAGGAGGTCAACGCATCTGCATGTCTTTTGGTTGTGCGGATGTCTATGGGCGTCGGTAGTCACCATAAGGCTCCGACTGCTCGGTTGCCTCCTAATGACATAAAAAAAGATACTTAATAATAGTTAGTAACTGTAAGTGTACTAGATGCTAATTGACGAAACCCAATGACTGTGACATAAGGATAAGGACAGACTGTCTCATTCATATGAAGCTTATTTCTTTATCAAAGGCTTTATCTGACAAGTATTAGGTGCCTCAGTACTTTCTTTCATACGTATTTAAAAATTTGGCTATCACGGGACCCCCACCTAATATGAAAAACGTTAATATTACAATATTTTAACCGTCATGCCGTTTGCCGTAACGACACCCCAAATATTTTCTCGCATATAAAAAAATCCCGGGAAGACGCAGTCAAATAATCCAATGAAATCGATGTTACACTGATATATTTAAACCTAACGAGGGAATCGTTTCAGTTGGACGTTAATTCGCGTTAAAAACTAAATGTACGCAAGATAATTAAATTAAATTAAATAAACGTCGCATAATCATCAGTGTACCAACAGTTAAGTATAGTCATGTCATCATCATCAGCCGCTATAAACTGATATACACATATATGTATATGCGTAGATCAGTTTAAAATACCTTAGGTACAGGTACCTTAGGTAGCCCTTTACCTGTGGGAGGATGGGTTGAGGAGCGCGTCCTTTTACATGGTAACATGGGTACCCCCATTCTGCTTATGTCTTCAGTAAAACAGTTTTGTTATATTTCGGAGAGGGGCAAGACAGGTAGTGTAATTACTGGCACCGAGACTTAACAGCTTATGTCTTAAAGTAGGCAACACGTAAATGAGTTGCCTGAGGTAGTCCCACGTGATCGAATTCATATTCCTAGGCGACGTTGCACACTTACCATCAGGTGTGACGTCTTTAACTTCAACTATCATGAAAAAGGACGTTCTGATTAGGTCTTAGTCATTCAAGTCATAGCAAGTGACGAAACCTTCCACTTGATATCAATATGTTGGTGACTGCTGATATCACGCGAGCCAGCTGATGAAAGGTATCTATGTGTGTTTGTCCAGTACGGGCCACTACCCAGTAACCACCTAGAAACGATTTAATTCAAAAATAATAATTCATTGAATCTATCAGTTTCATAACTTTTGAAGATTGTAATTAAATCTCTTAAATACATCACATAGAATACCAACACCACTTATAGTTCAAGTGCGGTGAAGTTTCAGGACGCTATACACAAGTACAATGTACATGTCACCGCAGATACTGCGAATGATTCTTAGAATTGTATCATAATAAAATGCCGAGGAAGAGGAAAACTATTTAGTTTATCACCTCTAACATTTAGTCATCGCTAGCATATATGTAGCAAATATGTACCTAATTAGGTACATATTTGTTTAAAAGCATCGGTACTTTATAAGACTTATTCCGACCTGTGAGATATTTTCAATTAACGTATTGTATTGTTACGTATTGTAACGTATCATTGATTTTACTATATGCGTAACAAACGCATCATTGATTTTACTTTTAAAAAATACGTTGGTTTTTTTTTTACGCTCTACATTACTAAGAGAAATTAAAATGTAAATCGAGAGTCGTACAAATAATTCGTTTCCATAACAATTTTACATTAGTTAATGAAATAATATTGTTTTGGAACAAGAAAATTTTGTTTTTTGTAAAATTTAGAACTAGCACGGCTCAGACGTCGCGTAAGGGTTCTTTGTCAGCGCTCTGGTCGGGCCCCATTGTGACTCCCTCTCCTCTCCACTCGGCGTTAACACGCGCTAAACTGAAAAGCTTTATCGCTACATGAGATCCATGTTTACAGCCTGTGCTATATCAGGATTAGCACCAACGTACAAGTTAAAGTACACTTGATAAGTTCTGTTAATAATATGTAATCATTCACTACTTAACATATCAGAAGCGACTTTTGATAAAGATATTACCACCAATCAACTGTAATTAGCCAGAGCTGTACTGTAGTTAGCCTATCCAACTAACATAAAAAAATATTAAAAAAAGCAACTAGCCGTTACCCCCGGCGTCACTCGCGTTAACTTACATTACATTCACTGACGATTATGTTGACAGCCTGTTTCAATAAGTGATAACGTTACATTACATTAGTGATATATATCTTTTTACCTACTTGCCTTGTTCTTATACCTTACAAAAATCGCAAGTGCTTATGTTGTTTTATTAGTGATATGTCGATTTTGTGGCTCATTGCAATAATAATTCCGATTAGTAATGGTATTTTCAGTAATTATATTTCACCGTTCAGCATACGACCACGACCTACCGTGATATTTGACAATACTACACAACACCACCATCCTTCTACTGAGTAGTTAATAAATAGCAACTACAAGATAAAATATTATTTATGGTAATAAAGGAGTAGACCAACAATGAAGGAAATAACGACAAACTAAGAATTGACATTTGGAGGTCAATGAACTATGGAACTATGGATCCTAAAGCTGGACGCAGGATGGTGATGGGAATTGACACTTATGATAAACTTGTACCAACTTACAGGCGTTTTATTATCATCTTTACATCGTTGGCATTTATGATAAACTTGTACCAACTTACAGGCGTTTTATTATCATCTTTACATCGTTGACATTTATGATAAACTTGTACCAACTTACAGGCGTTTTATTATCATCTTTACATCGTTGGCAATTATGATAAACTTGTACCAACTTACAGGCGTTTTATTATCATCTTTACATCGTTGACATTTTAGATAAACTTGTACCAACTTACAGGCGTTTTATTATCATCTTTACATCGTTGGCATTTATGATAAACTTGTACCAACTTACAGGCGTTTTATTATGATCTTTACATCGTTGGCATTTATGATAAACTTGTACCAACTTACAGGCGTTTTATTATCATCTTTACATCGTTGGCATTTATGATAAACTTGTACCAACTTACAAGCGTTTTATTATCATCTTTACATCGTTAGCATTTCAGAAACTTGAGAATATATGGGTCAGATTGGGCTTGAATTAGTAAACGATTTATTTTACGTTTAAGCTAATACAACCTTTAGGAATTACAACGAAAAGTAACAGTTGAAACGTAATAACACAATTTGTTTAACATAGTACCTGTGTACTTGGGGGGCTATTCTCGGGCGTGTGCGCTAATTTTAACGTATGGTGTTGGATCCGAACAGGAAACGGTCGCGATACGGCGATCGGTCGACATTTTATGTGGGCTTTTATTACTACATAACTGTTCCGGGGCGATAAGGTCACTTCGTATAACCGGGTTATGGTCGCGGGTTCGAATCCCGTCAAATCTATATTATTATGATGAATTCAGAGGTATGTGATGTGTACCTATTTATGCAGATTAGCATTCGAAAATAGTGATAACATTTAGATTTTAGATATTTTAAATTTAAATAATTGCCCGTTCTTCGATCGCACATTGAAGTGTTACATCATCATCATCATCATCATCATCGTCATCATCATCGTCATCATCATCATCATCATCATCATCATCATCATCATCATCATCATCGTCATCATCATCATCGTCATCGTCGGCCTTTTTCCGTGTAATACCAGATATAGATTTCTTTTTAATGAGCACCACATGTTCAGCTCAGTTATCGGCTTAGGCATAATTAATGAGAACTCACAGTGACCAAAGTGGAAAAAAAATTAACACAAACTTGTTCCACCAAATTTCAGAGTAGGTATTTCCGTTTAATTAATAAAATTCAAGACAAGGAGTCTTGAATAACAATACAAAACTCAACAAGAATAACAAACTCAAGTTTGCTCTCTAGAGGTAATTGAAATTGGGACCAACCCTAAGAAGTAGACTAGTACGGCTATCTCGTTGCTGTTATGTGACAGAATGGAGCGCCAGAACATGCATCACGTGTACCTTTGGACGAGCGAGACTTCTGTTCGATCTTACTCAAGTCTAAAGCTAGTTAACATATTATATAATTTGTGAGACCTATTTACTAATCATATTGGCTATATATTGTGACTCACGTGTAATATATTATTATAATGTACCGACGTTCCCCACCACTTCTACCACTCGCTCTACTAGCTAATATATTCCGTCGTTTGTATCACACACAGTACACGATCGCAAACTGTCGTACGGCTATTTACCGAACGATATAAAAATGTATGTTTGTAGGATGTTTGTGAGCGTGTAAGCCGCACGGCAGATAATAGCTTTCAGGAAGTGTGGCTGACGTCGCCCCTTTGTAGCAGCCTAATCCTCGCGGAGTGCGGTTTATCATTCAACCTTCCCCACTTAAAGGAACAAAACTCCCCTTTTAAACGGACAGATTATGAGAAATTATAAATCATTGTAATAACCTATAATCTCTTACATCATCATCACTATTAATGACACGTTTAAAGAAATATCATCATAATATGATTAATTTAAAACCCGAAACTAATAAAATAATTCTTATACCTCCTCCAATTGCTCCTCTACAGATACAGAATTATTATTTAAAGACGCTGTGACATTTGATGTTGTCGATGACTGTTGAATGAACAGAAGGCAATCTCGTGTATGTACTTGTCTTTTTATACCTACAGTCGGCAGTCGCGCTAGGGTTGTTAACTTTGTCTTATGCGCAAAAATTATCGTGGTTGTGACACTCATAATATAATAGATAGTATTAGTAAATTTTATTATTTATATATTATGCATTTATGTAATAAGTATTAATTAATACTTATGCGAGTGGCAAGGAATCGGCCGTCTTGGCGTTCATTGAGGGAGGCCTATGTTCAGCAGTGGACGGATAGAGGCTGATGATGATGATGATGATGTAGTGGATTCAAATTGAACAACCGTCCACTGAACAACAATTATAATAACGTACTTTTTTCCCTTCATTGTTGATTCGAAATACCTCCTACAAACACAAAAAATACCTCATTATATTTACGTATAGACAAATGCTATATTTCACTCATTAAGCAATCTATGACAAAAACTCAAAGAGATAAGTTAAAAATATTTGTTACCAAAAATATAATAGCTGTATTTGAAAGCATTTGGGGCTGGGTGTAATAGCTCATGAAATATATGTAAGTGAGAGGAAGGAGGCTGCGGGAGCGACCGGTGACAGTAAATAGCTCAGTGGCGAGCCCCAGATTTCCCGTCGTCTTTTTGACTGTTTTAAATATAATACCACTTAAACACACTTACATATAGACACGCAACTTCGTCTAAACACGTCTATAGAGTGGTGATTATAATCTCAAAAACATTGCATACAGATGGAGTAAGATCGCATTTAAATATCAATTTAAATATGAAAAGCGATCGTTAACTTAAAACAGAATTACGGCAATATTTCGAAACGGATTTTTATGGATAAATTCATACATTTAATTGTATTGGACGGGTTTGGATGTCTATTTTTGTATTTAAATACGATTATTTTCACTATTTAAACGGATATAGCATTAAAAATTCTGCATTAAAATATTATGCAGAATTTGTAATGCTTTTTTTTTCTAAAATCTCATCAAAATCAGTTCAGCAGTTTTGTAAATTAGCCGAAAATTTGGTAAAAAGCTATCATTGTATGATTGCTAACAGCCACGAACCGAACTGGACCGTCAAAATTGTTATTTGATAATCGTCTTAGAGATTATTGGAAACGTTCCCGAACAACTATGCTCCTTATAATGAAAAACACGTGCTCCCGTTAACAAGCGCATAATCCGTCGTTGATTGCTCGATACTTTGTCGAGTTACGGAGTTTGCCTCGAAAACATTCCTCTCGCCATTTTTACTAACACACCACAACACACCATACGGATAAAACTTATACTATTGAAATAATATATTTGTAATAACATTAATAACAATATTTTTCAATACTATTTTAAGAAAAAGCAAGAACAGTCCTTGCGGAATTTCATTTGGTATATTCGGCCGTCTTTGCCCAGCAGCGGACAGAAAAAAGATGAAATGATGATGACATAATATTAAAACTAGTATCGAGTATAACGTTCATATCTCTCTTCAAGTATAGGTACGCAGAGCCTTCTAAACGCACTAGAGCCATCGTGTTGACAATACTAATAGTACAATATTCTTACTAATATTATTTAAGGCGAAAGTTTGGATGTTTGTTGATCTTTCACGGAAAAACGGCTGAACTGATTTGGATGAAAGTTAATAATATTAATAATAAGGCTATCTTGGATTAGGACATAGTTGTAAATGTAAAATAACGCAGGCGAAGCTGTGGGCATCAGCTAGTAAAACATAGTATTAAATATTGTACTGGGCGGCGGTCAGTGTTACATAAATTCATACGTTAATGGAGGGCCCATGTCTCAAATCTCGTCCCGGGCTGCGCTCATTGTCATTCAAAGGGGACAATCCGAGGTCAGAAATTCGCTGCTTTGCAATTCCAATAATTTTTCCGCGGAATGTCAAGCGTGACCCGCGACCCGAGTGTGAGGCCAAACACACGCTGGGCCTAGGTTTGGAGAAACTGATGATTGAGGAGAAGTTTAATGTCAATTATAATTTTTCATCCGTCGGTGCGAAAAATAACTAGTATGCCCAGAAATGGCGAATGCAGGCTAATTGTGAGGGAAATACCTAAAATCAACGCGCAGGAGTTGAGGGAGGAGGGGTGGTGGAGAGGTAGGCTTCCCCCTGGTACCACTCCCCCCCCCCCTCTCGAAGACACTTAGTTTATGAGATATTTCAGTTTTTAAAGAAAATATAAATGTATCAAGTGATATAGGAGTTGAGAGGGGAAGAAGGCAGAGGGGAAGGGGACAAGAATTACCCCTCACTATTCCCCCTTCTAGGAAAGGTAAAAACAGTGAAGAAAAACACAATATGCTAGTTATGTGTAAAGTCGGATGTGGCGCTTCGCCGGCCGCCGCGCTGCCGCGACACGCTTGTTTCGCTGTCATGGCTGGCGTCAGTGTTGTTCTTACCTTACCAAATTGTAAGCTTGTTTTGTAATTTCTTGAAAACTATATATTTCCGCATAAAAAGCCACTAGGTATTGTTTCATGGCTTTAACTCCTAATAAATAATACGAAAATAGTTATTTGTTCAACAACAATAGTTAACTAATGTGTGAAGTCGGATCTGGCGCTTGACCAGCCGCTACCGCTACACGCTCTCTACCCTATACGATACGTTACAATGTACTCTGTGCTCTCTACGCTCATGTTTTTAACATGACCTAACCAAGTCGTCATCTTGTTGTAGTTGGTGTTGTAGTAGGCTAAGGCTGCATGGACTACAGTCCTTTGCCTTTCCCATCTATACAAATAAATAAAATTGCAGTGTCTGTTTGTAATATTAAAGTAACCGCTTTTTAATAAATGCATTTTTTACCATTTTTGTCTGTCTGTCTGTTCGTTCCGGCTAATCTCTAAAACGGCTCCACCGATTTTGACGGGACTTTCACTAGAAGATAGCTGATGCTATAAAGAGTAACTTAGGCTGCAAAAGTAATCATCATCTCTCCGACGTCTGTAAATATAAGTTAACGCAGGCGAAGCTGCGGTCACAAGCTAGTCAATAATAAATGTCAAACTCTGTTATCACTTGTCAGTATGTACCTACAGACAGGTACTCTGTGATAACAGAGAAATTCCAATCATAAAAAAGTATATGTTTCGTTAATTAAATAGCAAGATAATATTATATTTTATTACAAACTGAGATGTAGGTTCTTTCGAATTGTAGTGTTTCTATTATTATATTGCATATAATAAATTATTGATATATTTATTTGCATATTTTACATCATGAACAAGAAACACAATACTCCTTATTTTCACTTATCGTTGTCTTCTATAACATGAAGGTTAAACTTCTGTCTTTACTTTAAAACCTATAATTTAGAAAGTGTAATTAAATATCGAAAATCACTATAAAGACATCTTCTTCTATACTTTTAATAAAACTGTAGAGAGGTCAATTCTGTACATTGAATATATATTCAAAATTAATATTGGAGGAAGAATGGTGATCGATACTGATGCCAAAAATGCAATCAGTAAATTTTTTGTCTGTCTGTCTGTCTGTCTGTCTGTATATGCACGCATGTGTCAAAAACTACTGAAGGGATTTTAACCAAACTTGGTACGATTGTAGTCCATACTCCTGAGCAGGTTATAGGCTATATAACATAACGCTAAGACACATAGGAGCTGAGCAGTGACGATAAATTTGAAGCAAGTCGGATGAAAATGCGCTTTCGAGCCGTTATCCTCGCATACGTTGATCATACACCAAAAGTATGTATTACAAAGATGATGGTCTTCAAAAGATCTACAAAAAATTCCTGAATAGTATATATCTATCTTTTATAAATTAGCCACAATAATGTGTTTAATCGTAAGCATTTCTTCAAATTGTATTAAATGCATAAATATATTGTATTTCACATAGATATATATCTTTATCAAACTCCCATATTCAAAAAGAACACTTTAATATCTATTTTATAAAAAAAAATTATAGAAATCGGTTTATAAACACACAAGATATAGATGAAATAAAACTTTCAAATCTCGCCGCGCCAGTATGGGTACGGCTATACGGTTGATTTTTGTTTATAAAAAGGCGAGGGCGTCACGCGCCGACTTCACTCAGATTTGCTGCAGATTTTAAAAATACATAAATACGTAGTTTTTAGATATATGTTTAAAGTAGGTATTAGATAATAACATTTGTTTAGTGTTTTTGTTTGTTTCTCCTTCTTTTCTTTATATATATAATATAGTTGTTAAGTTAAAATATAACATTTCTTTTTCGTAGTTTTTTTTTTGCTTGTAAGGTACTAATTTGAATTAAAATATTGATGTATCATATGATAGGGTAGTTTCAAATAACTTTGTAACGTTAGGACGTCTGACACCTCAATCCTCCCATGACCATGGTTGCTGTAAAGTATCTTAAACGTCGGACATGTAAAAATCTCAATAAATGGCGATAAAATCCGTAAAAGTTATTTAAATATAATAAAAATGTACTTCTAAATTAAATAAATATATTTTTTCAAAACGTACTATCGTGCCTATGAGGAAATTATCGGGAAGTTAAGAGTATTCTTTAAATTATAATATAAGGTGGTAAATTGGAACCATATTATTTGAAAAATAAGTTTAAAAAAAATACTTCTTACATGCGGACGAAGTCGCGGGTAAAAGCTATGAAATAATATACGGTACTTACATTAAAAAATCAATTTTGTCTGTCTCTTTGTTCCGGTTGATCTCTAAAACGGCTAAGCCGATTTTGACGAGGCTTTCTTTCACTGGCAGATAGCTAATGTTATAAGGCGTAACGTTGGCCATAAAAATAATCATCATTAATCCGAACGGCTGTAAATCTAAAAAAACGCGGGCGAAGCTGCGGGCAACAGCTAGTCACACATAATATTACAAAAAAATGTATAACAGCAGATGAAAAAAAAATCGCGACACGTAACACAATTTAGTATCCATTCAATGTCTCTATATATGATCTCGTTATCTAATACGATACTTGTTCAGAATAATAACGAAACAGTATCGAGCAGGAGTTGGGATCGCGGGAATACTTTTTATTAAACGTCGCTTTGTGAAATTAGCGGGTCTATGATAGTGTAAGATCAATCAGTGTCGGCGGTAGCGGCAAGCGTCGGCGGGCGGCGGCCGGCGGTCGAGCCGCTAAGAGCGGTTTCTTGTCCGCCTTGGCGCTTTCCGCCCGCCGTCATCCGCCGCTATTGAGATTGATGTTCCGAACGCCCTCTCTCGGACGGAATACTAAGAGGGTGGCCGTTCCTCGCTCAATTAGCCCCCGATCAAGCGGGCTTGTCTCGGACCGCCGACGCCCGCCGACACCCCCGACCCCGCCGACACCCCGCATACC
Source organism: Helleia helle (assembly GCA_963853865.1). NCBI lineage: Eukaryota > Metazoa > Arthropoda > Insecta > Lepidoptera > Lycaenidae > Helleia > Helleia helle. The sequence goes on from OY971420.1 coordinate 361,444, forward strand.
AAATTGCACTCATATTTCCCCGTAAGCCCGCGATCAAAGTATTACAATCACTGACAAACTGCTCCTACTGAACCACTTTCTTTGACAGCATTAGCATACGTCCAGCGCAGTTTCTATTTCATATTTCATTTCATGTTTGAAGCCCGCATTAATGTTTCATCTTTTTAGGAGGGATATAGAAAATTATTATATGTTTTTTTTTATGTTAGTTGGATAAGCAAACTGGAAAGCGTGCCACCTGATGGTAAGCGGTCGACGTCGCCCATGAACATAAACTAGTTTACCTGGAACAAGCCCAGGCAACTCATTTATGTGTTGCCTATCCTGAGACGTAAGATGTTAAGTCTCGGTGCCAGTAATTACACTGTCTGTCTTGCCCTTCTCTCCGAAACACAGCAAAGCTGTTTCACGGGAGAAAAAAGCAAGATGGTGGTACCCATGCAGCCGGGAGCGCGGCACAGCGCTTCCCTCCCACCGGTATTAGTCATAGACTTATCTATTTTAAACTAAAAATATTTTTTTTTGTTTTATTTCTTCTTTGCGTAACTATTTTATTCATTATTAAAATAAAAAGTAGTTTATCTTTTTACATATTTACTATGCCTTACTAGTCAATTAAAGGACTAATATTGATGAAAATAGCTCTGTCAGTTACTTTTACACCTAAACGACTGACTAGATTTTTCTTTTGTCAAGAAAATACATTATATCGTTATATTATAACGTATTTTCTTGACAAAATATTCTATAAGTTACTTCTTTTTTCATAAAATTTTCATTAAAATTGAATTATATTTAATTCAATAAAAATTTATTCATCAGTCCAAACTGCTCTAACCCCCAAATACTCAAACGAATCTCAAATTTAAGACGTACTTAAACTCGTGTTGTCCCTCTTTTTAACCGACTTCAACAAAAAGGAGGAGGTTCTCAACTCGGCCGGTATTTTTTTTTATGTATGTACACCGATTTCTCCGTCAATTGTGGACCGATTTTCAAAATTATTTTTTTGTTTGAAAGGGTATACTTGCCAAATGGTCCCATGATAAGGAAACCAGGATCTGATGATGGCATCCTAGAGAAATCGAGGGAAACTTTCGAAATTCGTAGGAATGACTAGTGCGCTTAATATTTTTTTAAATAAGCATTTTAAAGCACTACAATTTAATGAAGGTCTAGAGTCGATCTGATGCTGGAGCTGGAAGAATTGTGGACGATTTACTTCAGTAACCTTGTGTTTGGGCTTGATTAATTTGTATTGATGAGAACTTTACACCTAGATGGGTTGTGACTGTGATTGGGGGTCTGATGATGAAGACGAAGCTCAGTTAAGGGAACTCCTAAATAGTTTAAAGTTGCTACCTTGTGATTGGACTTAATTAATTTATACTGATGAGAACTTTGCACTCTTATGGGTGATACGTGCCATGCATGATGATGGAGACCATAGACAGTCGAGGGAACTCCTCGACGATTTACAGCTTTTTATGGGCTTACTTCATACGGTTCAATATGCCAAAATGTCTATCTCTAATGTATGCCTTTCTTTAATGAATCACTAAAAATTAAGAAATAAAAATTTTTAAATAAAAATTATAACCGACTTCAAAAAATAAAGTAACTAAAATGTTATAAAATAATCGCGTGTACAATCTTTGCGTTTACCACGTCATTATTGTTACTTTTGGAGTCGATGTCAGCTAAGTTAAATAGGTACCTACAGCAACAAATACTTACGTCACCGTTGTCGTATTTGTTGCTCTACCTATCTACCTTGGTTGACACCGACTCCAAAAGTAACAATAATGACGTGGTAAACGCAAAGATTGTACACGCGATTATTTTATAACATTTTAGTTACTTTATTTTTTGAAGTCGGTTATAATTTTTATTTAAAAAATTTTTTTCTTTGAATCTGACACGTTGTAGCCCGCGATGACTTAGATTTGCTATACTAGCAAATCTAAGTGATCGCGGGCAACTAAGGTGCGTGCAGCAGCAGTCGTATTTTTTCAAGAGTGGTTGTTAGGTATTCCTAGGTTCCTTAGTTACGTAGTCCTGTGTTGTGTACTTTTGTTTTATACGTATGTTTTATACTTGATATAAAGAAACTAAATTAATATCAGTTTCTGTTGATACTCGTCGAGAACACTGAATTTATAAGCTGTGTTAAACCAGTTCGTGAACAGAGTAACATCTTCAATACGTCATAGTGTAACTTTTTAAAGCGAAGACGAAGTAAAAATATGAAATAGTTGTTTTATTATATAATTTCTTCCGAACAGGCTCTAAAGTCTAAAGTATTGAAATACCTTACAGAGGGAAAACTTTGAACCGATATTTGGTTTTTAGAAATGAGTTTCATATGTCTCAATGTTCAGTATAACCGTTAACGACCTGTAAATGTTCGCCAACTCCCTGTTAACGGCTGTTACAGGAACAGGCTTCAAACACTTATTAGTTTTACCCGGAATTAGTGAAGCATCTAATTATTCAAGCCAATTGTTATTTAACACAAAAGGGAAAATGATTTCATGGATACACCTTAGAAATAGGGTGTTTCTCCCTGGCCATTTCAGTAGTTATGAATCAGTTTAAAAAAAAAAACTAAAAATCACGCTTTAATAGCAAACCGATCGAAAATAATTATTAATATGTAAATTAAATGGATTAATAACAAAAATGATATTGTAAAAAAAGCGTCAGTTGTTTTGCTCTACATATTCATATTAAATTTAGAAAGAACTACCGATGAGATATATTTTATAACAATGAATATCGAACACCTCATTCATTTTTACAATAATACCAATTTTTTTGACGTGTTAACGTCTTATAAATTGCAAACACCAGCAACGCGCACGAAAAAGCATCCCGTTCCGCTGTTAAACAATGGATAGGCCCATGTGTTGGCTTGGAAACCATTATTTATAACAATTAATGTCAATACGCGACAACGTGTGCTGTGTTTTTTTCTACAATGTAATAAGATGTAATTGATTTCCTCCAAATTTTTCAGTCTAATTTAATTTTGTTCACTTCGATGTTTCTTTATGACGTTATCACGTAAAACTATCGTCCGTAAACCGACTTTACAATCAATTTTTGTTGTTAATCCCTTTAATCCTTATAATAAAATATTTTCCCAATTTTTTGTATGGTTTGCTATTAAAGCGTGCTTTTAAGTTTAATAATAATAATAATAATATCTTTGGGCGCTTTCACACCTTTTTATATTTAGTATCGATTTTTTTAAATATTTTCGTATGATTTGGATAACTTAAAGCATCACTTGAGAATGAGTGAGAGACTAAAAACCACTTAAGTGATGTAGGTAAGTTATGCCTTCCTTGCATGTGCTATGCTGATTATACTGATCAGGATATTGGAACAAACTTAGTGAATTATTATTATATTGTTATCGGTGCTTGAAAAGTTTGCTAAGTTTCAATGTTATCTGACTTCTTAAAGTAAAAAGAGTGTGGTAAAAATTACGAGTAAATAAAGTGGTAAAAATAACGTTTAAAGATGAAAGAAAAAGAAGCGTGTTAATATTTAAACTCCACTATGACGTTGCTAAATCTTCTTCAACTTTGAAACCGCCGATAGAATGAATTAACGTTCTTTGTAAGTACTACATTGACTGAAAAATATTTTTTTGGTTTAGACAGTGATATTCTACCGGACTAATAATAATAATAACTATATACCGGACTAATAATAAAAATAAAACTATTAATGTTTTATTGGAGCCAATAATATAGCTGGTTAACAATTATTATATTAAAGGGCGTGGTGAGTTTGGGAGTGTTGATTCTATTGGTCTCTGACCCGACAATTGAGGAACACCATTCATAATTGTTGTGCAATATTTGGACGGACATAAATCATATTTAAGCAACGTAAAATGAGTTCAGGGTTGACATAATTGATACGATTGGTCTTAACAAATATAAAATTGTTCTGGAGACAGGATTGTCGGGGGTCGTCCACTCCGCGTCGACACGCGTATGTTACGAGCGCATGCAGTGTTGCAAAAGTGTAAAATTAAAAATCCTTTAACCTAGAAATCGGAAGAAATCAGGATATTTTTAAAGTGAAACTTTTATTACATCGTCTTAAACTTTTATTCGGAATTAAGCAAAAGTATTTTATGTTAATAATGCGTTCCGTCGTTTAGTTTTCATAAAATTTATGGATGAAAATATCGTTTTTACGAATCTGGAAAACTCAAAACTTTGAAAACAAAAGAACAAACGTTTTTAACCATGCGTGAGTCAGCAACACATTGCATGCTACTCACGCTTGTCCAAAATTCTTCTGCTTTTACACTGAGTGACTCTATGACTTTAGTATTACGAAGCAAACGTGTGTCAATTTTTTGATAATCATTTATCTCTGATAAATTGGGGAATTGTCTACATATTGGTACTATTGATGAAAAAAGTTTTTAATTTAGTTGAAAATTCGAAAATTCGGGAGGTAGGACTGCTAAATCGGGATATCGGGAGACAGTGACCAAAATCGGTAGATCTTCCGATAAATCGGGAACTTTTGCAACACTGTACGAGCAACCTGCGTGCAGAACTTTATATTACACAAATCGGGACAGACGTTGTCCAGCAACACAACACCACATAACATACAACTCTTTATACTAGATCCCATTGCACACGGTAAGCCTTTCGTCAAAATCGTTTTAGTTTTAGTTGGAAAGGCAAAAAACCAATACCAGGCACACCAGGCACTTGATGATAAGAGGCTACGGCCCGTGAACATAAATGATCACCCGCAAGTGCCCGGAACTAAACAAGGCAATTCATGCGTTGCCTATGACCTATCATGAGGCGGATTAGATTTTTGCAATTCACTTAAAGTTTACATTTTTCAGATTACGTACGTAGACCTTCTTTATGTTCAATATTATAGCCGATTTTTGGTCGTTTTTTGCATTCCTAAAGATTCTTAAAAAAACATTAGGTATTGTTAACAATAAACTTTTAAAATTGAACGTAAGTAAAATCCGAAAAAAACTATAATTATCTAAATCTGAGTCCACACGTCGTTGGTCAATCGTTGAATTTATAAGGGACTCGGCCGGTCACAGATGTACGGATTGTCAATGATTCAGTGATCCCACCGTCCTTTTGTCGTCGTGTGCAAATGTCAACCCACAGCTAGGCGTAACCTTTGGGTAATACACAGTTACAGAATCATGAAGTTGTTAGGTATCGACAACGATGTTGTCTCTAAGCGAAAAGCAGCATAAACCTCTTGTAAATTTATTGAAAATTGTATCATAATAAAAGGATTATTGATTGAATAAACTTTTTTTATTCAGGGTATGTTTCTAGCATTATATTATTGACCTATACCTACTACCTTTATTTTTGTGTCAAATAAAACGATCAAATCTAAAATCAAAAAATACCAACTACTTATTCAAACCTTTTAAGTATTAAAAAAAACTTAACAAGTGATCGTATCATATTATTATTTTACGTGGTTTTATCCAAATATGTTCAACCTGTGCTTTAAAAATATCAATTATAATAAAGCTACCCAAGTGCAAGCCATCTGCAGAATGTGTGGAACAATGTATCGCAAGCGCAGGCGATGACGACAGCCTCGGCACAAATTATAAACCATAAGCGTACACAACAGCATTGTATTTAAAAAATCAGAAACCTATTAATTTGATTCATTCCTACATTTGTGGCAAATAGACAGATGTTTTTATAGATCATCTACAGGTGAATGATAAATTCAGATTTAGACGGTCACAAGGCATAAGAGTTTTTGGAAGTAGTAACGAATTTTAACTTAGAACTCTGATCAGCGACCCAGAACTGAACCGATGAAACTTTATAATTGCATACATCGTAGTCGCGGTAACTGTGCGTTGTTGAGAAAAATACTTCCAATAACATAGTGACAGAAAGGTTACAAAACGAACTCTGTCTGTCTGTATATCAAGTGTTTAGTCCATTTCTGGAAAGTTCTACAAGTGGTCTGACTATTAACAGACCGTTGATCATTTACTTATAATATAATATGTATCTTATCACTAACATAAACACTGAGAGACGGTAGTCTGACGTCATCTTGGGATCGGATGCAACAAGAAAAAATATTTGAGTGTATTCTAAAATAAGGCTTTATCCAAACTGGGCCGGAGTTCTAGATTAAATCGTAAGCAAAATTATTGCATGAGCGCTGTAAAATAATATTCTAAAACTTTCCATCATTGCTTAAATAAGATAGTACCCACGTCGTTTGTCGAGTCATTTAAAGCATATTCCCCTTGCCTTTTGTACCATTTTTGTTGCCCACTAGACATAGACGAAGAGGGCAGATCTCCCACCACACCCAGGACCGTATGGTGCATATCCACGAGATTATAATATACATCCACAACATTCTGAATAATTATTTATGGCCAAGTCAATAAATTGGTGTGTGTCCTCGCGTGTCTCGGCTGATGCACTACAATACAAAGTTTTGCGGTCACCATTGACTTGAATCACGTCCCACCGGCCTACGAACGCGACACTTTCCCCACACACGCGACCATTGCTCGTTTGTTACAACTGCATCAATATTCATCGAACTAAACATTCAACGTAAAATGTATACCGTCCGAAATAGACCAAACCGGTTCTGAACATCTCCGCTGTTTATATCTTTGGTAATTCAGAGAATCTTAAGGTATCGCTATGTATTTCTTAAAACTAATATGTATAGCCTTAAGGTAGATTTGCATATACCGTCCGATTACAGACCAAATAACAGACTAGAAAATATTCGTTACACAATTTTGCGAACGAAATTGAAACTAATTTGCGATGCATTGAGTGAATGGCATACAGTATCATCAGAAGATCTAATATACCATTATGTGGCAATTCGTTGACAAGCGTGAAACAGAATATGGTGCGTTTGAGCGATAGAGCATTTAACGTAACGTTTTTGGCCCAGGGACCCTTAGCAATAGACTTTAACAAAACAAACATAACTTATATTTGCAAAGTATCATCAACATTGTTATCATTATGAAAAAATCCACTAAATCGTACATTTCTCGTCGCTCTACACACGCAAATACACAAGCACATAATAAACAATATACACATCTTAGCTTTATAATATAGACACAATTTATGCGTGTACTAACTCTATAGTGTTATCCATAATGTAATGCAGTTGTGAGTCCTGCGAATGACAAACTGTTAAGTTACTGATAGCAGTACCTTCATAAGGGCTTAAGTGGTAGAGCTATTAGCTATATAGTGATATTATGCATGTACTATTAAATTTGCAAATTGTTATCAATTCATTAATGGTATCTTATTATATGAATTAATAACAATTTGCAAATTTACACTAGTACATGCTTAATATCACTATATAGCTAATAGATCTACCTAGCGGGTGTCTGTGGATATCCCTTTTCACTCGAAAAGCGATATCCACAGACACCCGCTACACCAGAGGATTAGCAGGTGCATTGTCGGCCTTTCAGATATGAGTATACTCTTTCTTGAAGGTCTGTCTATTTATTTTATATTTAAAAAAATCTGTTTTGCAACATAATCTATACATCATTTTTACCGGTATCGTCGTTAAGTCGTAAATAACTAACTGACAAACACTCGTATGACATACATATATGTATGAAATAACATGGTATTAGACAGTATTTTTGCCTAAAATTCGTGCAGACATATTATCTGCAGATATAGTAATTAGTCACTAGCAACAGATTTCCGTGAAGCTTGTTTGTTCCGTACGTTTGTGGAGCTCGTCACACTAGCTCAAGGTAGTTGGTCTCTTTCAATCGCACTGTAAAAAATTCTTACGTAAGTGCTAATGTTTGGGTTCTATTTGTGAACATTTTTATTACTAGAAATGTTAGTCTTATCTACGAATTTTTATTATATCCATAATTTTAATCTCAAACTAACACACAACGTTGAAAAAAATGTTAAGAAAGTATAGAATGGTACGGGAGACCTAGCTCGTAATAATGACCATATTACCAAAGTATATCTAAAGTTTTGTTTGAAGGGGCTCTATTTGTGTTTGTTAAAGTATAGAATGGTACGGGAGACCTAGCTCGTAATAATGACCATATTACCAAAGTATATCTAAAGTTTTGTTTGAAGGGGCTCTATTTATGTTTGTTAAAGTATAGAATGGTACGGGAGACCTAGCTCGTAATAATGACCATATTACCAAAGTATATCTAAAGTTTTGTTTGAAGGGGCTCTATTTATGTTTGTTAAAGTATAGAATGGTACGGGAGACCTAGCTCGTAATAATGACCATATTACCAAAGTATATCTAAAGTTTTGTTTGAAGGGGCTCTATTTATGTTTGTTAAAGTATAGAATGGTACGGGAGACCTAGCTCGTAATAATGACCATATTACCAAAGTATATCTTAAGTTTTGTTTGAAGGGGCTCTATTTATGTTTGTTAAAGTATAGAATGGTACGGGAGACCTAGCTCGTAATAATGACCATATTACCAAAGTATATCTAAAGTTTTGTTTGAAGGGGCTCTATTTATGTTTGTTAAAGTATAGAATGGTACGGGAGACCTAGCTCGTAATAATGACCATATTACCAAAGTATATCTAAAGTTTTGTTTGAAGGGGCTCTATTTATGTTTGTTAAAGTATAGAATGGTACGGGAGACCTAGCTCGTAATAATGACCATATTACCAAAGTATATCTAAAGTTTTGTTTGAAGGGGCTCTATTTATGTTTGTTAAAGTATAGAATGGTACGGGAGACCTAGCTCGTAATAATGACCATATTACCAAAGTATATCTAAAGTTTTGTTTGAAGGGGCTCTATTTATGTTTGTTAAAGTATAGAATGGTACGGGAGACCTAGCTCGTAATAATGACCATATTACCAAAGTATATCTAAAGTTTTGTTTGAAGGGTCTCTATTTATGTTTGTTAAAGTATAGAATGGTACGGGAGACCTAGCTCGTAATAATGACCATATTACCAAAGTATATCTAAAGTTTTGTTTGAAGGGGCTCTATTTATGTTTGTTAAAGTATAGAATGGTACGGGAGACCTAGCTCGTAATAATGACCATATTACCAAAGTATATCTAAAGTTTTGTTTGAAAGGGCTCTATTTATGTTTGTTTTTTTCATCATATAAACATAATTAATTTACACATATAAAGATAAACTTTTTATTCCGTAAAGACTCCTTTTTCTATAAATACTTATCATTATATTGTATTTATAGCAATTAATAATAAATAATGTCTTCGAATATTATGAAGAGGTTTGAGTGTACGAGACAATCTTCATTATAACTCATCAGATTTTGAAAAACCTTCCACCTGTGTAATGCTACGTTATCAACATCATCAGTCCAGATACAGCTATAAGTTTAGATAACTCGGACAAATATAGGTTCAAGCGGTGTGTTTGTTGGACCTGACTCTAGACTCTAGAGCCTACATCGAGATGAGATGACTAGATCGTGTATAACTCTAGCTACTAACAAACTTTATATACTTATATCATCAAAGCATGAATTTGAACCCTGTACCTACTCAAAACATCTCCCGCGTAACGTTAATGCTTGAGGGCCGAGGGACTAGAAACAAATATATTATATTGTTCGCTGGAGGACATATAAAAAACAATTAAGGCTAAGTGTGAGATAAGCGGCGTTGCTTAAGCCGCGAATTGAAATTACAAAAACATCCCGCCTCGCCCACACATGGCGACGGAGGATAACACGAAGATTACTGTATCCAAGTTACTGTATACAACATTTTTTAAACGAATATCATTTAAGCTCTAGCTGCTATATTAAGTGATATTCATATTAAGAAGTATTTCTTAGAGTTCTTCTCATCATATAGAAGCTAGAAAATCCTTAAAGAGATACGAAAACAATTACCTATTTAAAACGGGATATTTACGACGTTTTTCACTATTATTTCGCGGAGCTTGATATTTCACGTGAACAAAATATTCGTAGATGACGAAAACGCTCATGTTTTTAAGAATATAATATGGATTATGGATGTATGTTTGTTGCATTTTCATGAAAAAACTACAGAATGGCTTTTAATAAAACTTTACAATAATATAGCTTATACATAATAAAAAACGAATAACATATAGGCTATAATAATTTATCCCTGTTTCCTGCGGGAATGGAAGGAACGCGGATGAAGCCGCGGGGCGCTGCTTCTTGACTTAAGTATAAAACAGGTCTCGAACATTAATATTTTTATTATGATTTTTAATTTTTATTTGGAACATAATATCGAATCGAGTATTTCTAGAAATCAGTTTGGTTCACTCTTTATCTAAAATTCTACGTAGACCCTCAGATCAAGTAAAAAAAGGTAGATAGTGCACTTGGAACATGAAAGTGAAGCCACTTTTTTAAGTATGTGTGAGTGAATGAAGGGTTGCCATTTTTTTTTAAATATCCCTTAAAATTGCATATTAATAAAAAAAGGTAATAAGTGAATGCGACAGTGAATATTTTTATAAAATACAATAACATTACGACTATGTAGGAGGCGTGTAGGATCACTTTATAAATTGTCTCAAAAGATATCTATTAAGACAATTGTTTTATTTATTTATTTATTCCCATGAATGTAATTTATATTATATTATTATTTAAATTTATATATAATATAATTAATAATTATATTTATAGAATATAATTATTAATTATTTTTTACCCTTTTTTCATAACATAATTATGGGGGAAGATTAGAGAAAGACTTCTTTTATTTGAAGTCAATTAAAATATCTTTTTTGGATATCCTGTTCTATGAATTCGGCGAAGTCTATGTTGTGTATACCAGCCTTGGCCCGCCAAGATGGATGTCATTATGGGTCATTTCGACTCAGCCATACAGCGATCAAATAATAAAATAATAATTATGTCACCTCTGTACTTAATTATTTTTCTATGGCTTTGCCTGCAATTGTCTTACCCACTTTTGGGCTATTTAGAAATACTAACTTTTGGCAACACTCTCCCGATACGTCATTTCGGGGCAATAATATTATTTAATATGTCGAAACCTCAAAATAGTGTTAAAATATCTTAAAAAATATAGTCTTGTGTGTATTTATGTGTGAAACGATATTTCTTCAGACTTTTTGGTCACTTTTGTAAGTTTTTACTCCATTTAATTACACAGAACTGTATTTTTTTGGCAAACTTACTGCACGACGACTCATAAGATACTAACAAAAATGAGCTTAGTTTGGTGCATGTGTGTGCGTGAGCGCGTGTATTTACATGAAAGGAGCTGAGTTTTGTGGCTTCAGTATTAGCAAAGGCCGTGCGTCATCTACCTTTTTTTACTTCATCTGAGCGTAGACCGTACTGTATAATTATAAGCCATTATCGATATTCTTATTACGCTTCCTAAATTATTGTTCCAATTACAGTAAAACCACAGACAAAACTGTCAAAAGTAACATAGCCAGTGTGAACCTACTGCTACTGCCAGCAGCTGATGTCATAATATCATCATAAACCCGTGAACTATGCAGTATGCTCTAACTCCGACTTTGCAGTTGCCGTTTGCCGACTTGAATGACGTGACGGCTAACGCCATGACGTTGTCATGTCATTTCATCTTTCGTTATTTTTTTATTAATTATGACAAAATCGAAAGACCCTTTCGAAAAAAATCTTTTCGGCCTGATGGTCTGTAGGCTCCTTTTACTTTTAATATTAACATAGATGTTTCACATCTGATAGCCACTTTATTTTTCATCATCACCCTGACCCATAGGTCCGTCATGCAGACAGCGAAATATTATTGCACAGATTGTGTATTTTAAATGTCAGTATTGTTCACTTGTCAATAATTATTATTTAATTTTAGTTAAAATAAAGTATTTATATTATGCAATTCCATCTAATTCATGAACCTTCATTTCCATTATTCTGCCGTTTCGTAAAATGGATAAATTATTAAATATATATGCATTGTTTCGCTCAATCAATTCAAGTCGACAACTTGAACATTTAATTAGATAATAATAAAGCCTTTCATCCATACATTTTACTTACAAATAAAAAATCAATAAAATATATTCCAATATAATGAAACAAATGAGTTTGGATGTGGGAGCCATGAGGTATTACCCGAAAGTAGTGATGGCAATAACGGCTGTTTTACAATAATAAATTATCCTGTTGTGTTGTTTTGTAACAACTGCTGTTCTAAACTGCTGTCTGTTATCCTGTTATTGTTGATTTATAGACGTTGAAAAATATGAATTGTAACGATAAGCAAAAAAAAGCTCATTCTGCCTATTGCGTGCCCATTATTACCATTGTGTCATCGTTTCAATAATGACAACTGACAACAGGATATAGTTATTCTTTAAATGTTGTTGTAATAATGACCACCACTACCCGAAAGTGCTGTTCCGATTTCAAAAATTGTTTCACTTGAATAACGTGACGTTAACGCTGAGTACCTAATAAATTCAGACTACTAACAGTCGTCTGTAGCAACCTAATACACGTCACGTCAACTCACAAACAATTACTTCTTTGTAGTACTAGTATAATAGATTCAATTGGTGGTGTAACAAGAGGTCAAAATCAAAAGCAATTTCTGTACGAATCAGGAGTAAAGTCGACTCGAATATCGTGGCGGCCAACGGCATGTCGCTGTCATGTCGTGATATTCCCTCTACTCTGCCGCTCTCGACTCAGTGTGTGCACGCGTAAATAATACATAATATAATATGTATTGTTTCTCTATTTTATTCTATATTGCATTATCGATTTTTTTTACTTATGAATTTTAATATTAACAAGGATCCTCACGTCTGCGTCGTCTATCGGTCAACTTTTTTCTTTCAAGATTCTTACATCATCATAAAGTATCTTCGTCACTTTGACTTACCACCGGAGAAAGAAGAACCGGGAACAACTCGCCGGGTCCTATAAATTATTTAACACACCTTTGTGTTGGATCACCGTGAGCTAATGTTCGGTGTGCATTTCAGAATGAGTCACCGGTTGCATACTTCAGACAACATCACTATCAAATGAGGACAGCTGATATCTTCTCAACACCGACTATTATCTACTCTATCCTAGAATATTCTTATCTTTCGTAAGTACTTCATTAAAAAAAGTTATCCAAGACGGAAACGCAGATAAAACTAAAAATATTTAACTCTACAATAAATTAAAAGAATATTTGTTTAATAGTTGCTCATTGAAATTAAGTACCTAACCCAAAATTATCAATAATGTGCAGAAGAAGTCACAATATCTAAAATGGCTAGGCTACGTAATACCATCATCCGCATAAATTATCACTCCTTTTCCTTTATTACTTCTGCACATGGTCCTCGTTCGATAAACGTCAAGACGACCAGCCCACGGACAGAAGATTCACACACACACACACACACTTAGTGTGAGATGTGTTTGTGTTCATTATAAGTAAAGATACGAACGTGCCTTTCATAGCTACACATTATTAAACAAGTGCATTCTGGCAAACCATCAATAGTTTCAGAACTATTTAAGTATTTGAATCTTTTTTTCGGATCGGAATTCGGTTTTAAAGGTTACAGTATACTGATATTGGAGTATTTCATAATCAAGTTACTGATGAAATGTATAGGCTACTCGTCGTCCCTCGGTTTCACCCGTGTGGTTCTCGTTTCGTGGGAATACGGGGATATACGCCTATATTACTTGCTGGTAATGTAGCTATCTATTGGTGAAAAATATTTCAAATCGGTTCATTGTTTTGGTCGTAAAAGAGTAACAAACAAACTAACATTCGCATTTATAATATTAGTTACATGAAAGACGTTTTTTTATTCAAAGTTTTTTAGTAGCCAAATAGGCATTATTTGGCTGAGGATTAAAGTATTTTATATAAACTAAATATCTAATGGAAAATCTTTGCCAAATAATTTATTACAATTAAAATATATTTCAAAACAATCATGATCTTGACATGTAATTTACAGGATCCGATCCTGCCACCTCCTGTCACCTCGGACTACTTCTAAATACTATCACTGACCGATTGGAGTTGACTCTTAGCTCTAGTATATAATATCAGCGCTATAATAATATGGCAAGGATGTTAACATAGACCGTCATCCCAGCGGCTCGTAATCTTCACAGGGACGTATTGTAAATGATAAACGTCAACACAAATATAAAATATTTCTTCCCTTATAATAAATATATTTTATCAGTGTTTTGTTATTCTTCTGGACATGGAAGCTATCTCCGTTCGCGGTGTAACCTTTGCCGGTCAGTACGGCGATAAACAATTGGGACAACAGTAATTATATATAATAACGAAACTTATATATTGTGCAAGATGGGTCACTTTTGATAAACTGCTGGCGTAAAAATCAAAAAATGATACATTATAAAACTGTAATTGTGATGTTGATAGGGAGCTGATAACTCGCCCGATAACCTGACTAAATTGCGGACAACAAACAGGGACGTATTATCACTGACCGAAAATTAAATAATACATATTTTAAAATATAACTGCTTCGCTAAAGTCGGTTCAAATACAAAAGCTTTTACTCGAAAGCTTTCAAACATCATTTGTACAAAAGTAAACGTGATAAAATAATCACGATACTCAAAAAGCTAGGAATGATGATAAACCTCTTGCAATTTTGAGTTGAACATAATATGATTAAACAATTATAACTAACAACCATTATAATTAACATGTAGGTTAGGATTACGGGTCATATTACACTAACAATATTACACTAACAATATTTACTAAAAAATGTATTTAAGAATTCATTTAATTCGTCCTATGATAATATTAAATAGCGCATATTTGTTCCATCGTGTTCATTTCTTAGAAACCTATCAATTGGTATACAAGACATTCTGAGAAACACGAATTTCAAAAAGAACAATAATATGATAGGACTCAAGATCAAATTTCACGCTTCGTAATTAGATTTGTGCAATTTCGATGCAAAGTCGCGACCAATGTGATTTGTTACTACTTTTTATGGTTCCGTACAAAGGGTGCCAATCGGGTACCCTAATACGAAGCCTCCCCTGTCCGTCTGCCTGTCACCAGGTCTGTGGTTGTCTCATGAACCGTGATAGCTAGACAGTTGAAATTTTCACACATGATTTATACAGAATAAAATTAATATTTAAGTGGGGCTCCAATACAGCAAACGTGATATTTTTCGTTCGATAATGATACGGAACCCTTCGTGCGCAAGTCCGACTCACACTTGGGGTTATTTTATTTTTATAAACGGGAAGACGAACCACCCGGTTACAAATGGTCACCGTCGCCCATGAACATAAAAAAGTTAATCTGGGACTATCACAGCTTTTTACAACCACTGTGACCGAAGGTCATATAGGTGGCGTCAGCGCTGGGCCGATTTCTTCCTAATATAGGGGGGCCCAGCAAAGCGTGCAGGCGGCTATACTTCGAAGTCTGTCGGAGTACAGCCACATACGTTGCGTTGGTGCTCGTCGAGGTGCACCTCTTCTATTCCCAGAGGAGGACACACTTAGGCGAGTCACTGAAGAGGGAGGAGATCTCGTTGCTGTTGCGAAGGTGGAGGAAGGTCCTGGCGCAGTCGCTTTAAGGTCAACGTACGGCCGAGGCATCGCATCCGATCCTGGCGGCGTAAATGCTCCGCCGGAAGAAATCTCTAACCTTCCACCTGACACAGATGTTGGTGCGTCACTATGTCGGGTGGCTAGGAAGGAGCCGACGCCAGCCTGCCACGAGTACAGCCCTGTGGAGGACTCGGCCCAGCACACCGGACACTCTAGAAGAGTGCAATAGATGGGCCGCACAGATTCACGATCTTGCAGTGGCAGTGCTTGCAGGGGACCTCTCGCTTTCGTGTGTGGTGCGCTGCATGCTCGAGAGCGATGAGTTCTGACAGGCCGCGGTCACCTTCTGCGAAACCGTAATTTCGCAGAATGAGGCTTCGAAGCGGGACTCTGTCCTACTTCTAACGTGACTCATGGTAAGGCTAGGTAGGTACCTGCCCCAGTAGAAAAATTCCGGCGTCGGTGGGGGCGCTTTAGGTTGTCGAAGTTCCCCCATACTAGGATGAAGCCCGGTTAGGCCTTTTGAGGAAACCGGCCGGTCGCGGGGTGTGTCCTGTGTTAATTAGATCCGTAACACACCCCTCCAAGCGGCTGAAGGCAACTTGAAGTGGTTTTAGTGCGATATACCGGCGCCGGGAAACGGGAAGCACCGGCCACCGGGAGTCCCACAGATCCCCGGGACCGACCCATCCCGGGTGAATGCGCAAAGCATTTCCACTGCGAAAAGGTAATTGATTCATGTGTTGCCTGTGCTGCCAGGTGGTGTAATGATAGGTATCGGTATTTGGTAACAAGGTAGTGGTGGTACCATGCAGTGGGGGCGTGGCATAGCGGCAGTCATCTAAAAAAAGACAATAAGGTAAAAAATACCAAACAAAAAGATGCACGATATATTGTATAAAAACAATTTTTATCTTGCTCCAGTAACCTCCGGTAGGTTACTGGAGCAAAATAAAAAAAATAACAATGGACATTATTTATATCGCTAAATGAAGTACCCAAGTACTAGAATACACCAGCGATACACAGCAGCTGGAGATTCAAGACATGAGGCTCGTCTGGTCCAAAGTTCCATTTAGGGGACACCTAATCGTTATCTTATCCGCGGACCTCACGATTTTGGTCTGCTCAAAGTAAACAGGAGAAGCCAAAATATGATAAGCACGTAGATAGCCTCGGTATGTATATCCTTCCTAAGTCCTTTTTTTGAGAATAACTATATACTATAGTTATACTATATACAATATACTATATCCTTCATCGCCAACGTCAACCCATGCCGTCTCGTCGCCCCGACACCAAAGTAACCCACTCAAACAGATCGAACTCGTTTATTATAATATTACTGTTTTGCAAAACACCATATTTTGATTTGTTTAAGCGACTGCTAGTCATATAGATATTGATAGCTTACTGTTCACTACTGGACATACTCTCAAGTCTCTACATATTACGAAGATTATAACAGGATAAAATGTACACAAATATATTGACGATGACGACCTTTGTGGATCAATGGTTAGCGCGTTGGCGCTCAAGCTGGAGATTGCGGGTTCGAATCGGTCATGGATGTGTATTTAATAATATGTGTATCATATAATAAAAATGTTAACAGTTAAATATATGTATAGTATAAGAGTATTAAATATATTTCCGTTGTCTGGTACCCGTAACACGAGTTCTTCGAGAACCTACCACGGGACCAGGTTGACGTGGTGTGAAAGCGTCCTTACTCCATAGATATATATGTACGACGGCCGGCTGGTCGAGGGGTCAGGCTACTGGACACTTCACGCAGCGGTCGCGGGTTCGTATCCCGCCAAGTGCAGATAATTTGCATGATGAATATATGTTAGATGTCTGCTCCGGGTCATGGATGTGTATATAATATGTATGTATTTATATAAATTTCCTTTTATTTCCGTTCCTAGCTTAGGGGAAATTCAGATAGTAGAACAGAAGTCGCGTTCTAAATACCAGCGCTTCACAGATTACAACCGATTAGCCTTATCGTTATTAGCCCCCTTTCCGTCCACTACTGAATTTAGGCCTCCTTCAATGAATGCCAAGATGGCCGATTCTTTGCCACTCGAATCCAACAAGGACCGGCCACCGCACGGAATTATCTTCCCACCCGGTTAATGGCCTATCAACACTTCTGTTTCTTGACCCTTATTGGCCCATCGGCCATCCGTTCTCCTGGGTGTACGACCAGCCCACTGCCACTTCAATGAGCTTATTCTTTGCGCGATATCGTTACATAATTAAGAACCAGATCACACCAGAATTAGTAGGTACTAGAAGTATAATCACACTCGATATTTATAACGTAGATAAAACACAAGTATTGTTTTAAACTGACTCGGTGAACTTTTATTGTGACCTCTCACTTTTGTGGTTAAAATACACACTGGATATTTCACACTGATAAGATAACGACTCAGTTTCGCTATACATATAACCCCCAAATACTCAAACGAATCTCAAATTTTGTGTCAGATTCAACGAAAAAAGAGGGACAACTCGAGTTTAAGTACGTCTTAAATTTGAGATTCATTTGAGTATTTGGGGGTTAGTATGTTAAAAAAAATATCCAGTACTTACAAGATTTCTCAATTAGCATAGATTGAACTAACGTCACTCTAACTTCAAAATCGAATCAGAAAGTACCAGTACCTACATAAGTGAGCCATAACAAATAACAAAGCCCAACATGGAGCTGCTATAATCGACCAGCGAATGTTTAATTTTGTGCAAAGACCAGTTTATCCCTGGCCACAAATGGGAGCAACTCTCGACTTACAGAAACCTGACATCTCAACATCGACACTTGCCTAAACTTTGTGGCCGTATTAGCAGTCTATTTTTGATCCAAATATATAAGTGGCTTCAGCTACTTGATGGTACTTATACTGTACACCACCCGCGCACACCCGCACACCCGCGCACACACGCGCACCCGCGCCCTCATCGGTGATATCTTTCATTGTAGTCTGAGAACGTACACGATTTTGAAAACTTTGCATTTGCCTAATCACGATATTAAAGTTGAATTGTAGATGTTTTAATTTCAAAAAGTTCGCATACATCATATCATAAACATAAATATGTTTATCCCACACGTGCCTGTGCATATTTTATTTGCACAAGTTCACATGACGGTGTGCTACCATAGACATGCCTACATCAGTGTTAGGTATTCCGATGTTTAAGCGTCAAATTTCGCTTTCATTTATGCAAATGTTGAAGAAAAGCACACATTGCAAAAACAATATTAGATCAACAAAAACCTAACGGTTTAATTGAAACACATTGATTTATAATTCGTTTCCTACGTCCTTGCCGATATTATTTATAGGTATGTCTGTTCGTTTGTTCTTTTATTCACAGAGCAACGGATTGACAAGGAACAATGAGAAGTAACATACATTTTTATATCACTTAATCAATTCCCATCAATTGCCAATTCTACTTTTTAACTGTTTCAAAGAAAAAAATAGCAATGAAAAATGTCATAATTTGATATAGTACATATTTTATGGTACGCGTCCTTTAAGAACATTGTACAAACTCACAAATCGCTGTTGTGTGCCGTACGAGGTTTATTATTTCATTGAGAGTGTAACACGTTCCTCACCTCATTCCCGACGCGTCTCATCGTTTAATGCATGTCTACATGTAAAAGCCTTTTAAGATGGTGGCCCATTTTTAAGGAAATTGAGTTGGTAGGTTTACAATATATTGTCTAAAATCCGATACGACAGCACTCAGAACTGCGGTGACTGAGCAGAACCATATCATTTGTCATCATCAAAAACATCATTTAATGACATTTAAATAATTTCCAAGTAAGAGATATTCTTACGTAAGTTTGTTCTAATAAATGACATTTTAAAAGTTGAACGACAGAGATAATGGGCGATATCGGTTTAATAAGTATTCTTGTTTGTATTCCTGCTTGTTGGATTATAAATTATAATAATGTTCCACGTGTCTTTACTCTTACTTTATTTTGTCATTTAGCATTTGTGAATAGGTACATAGTTTGTACTAACAATTAACAAACTGTTAGTACAAAAACTGGTATGTATTTGTATGCGTGTGTTTGTCACCTCACTCGACCTCGGCTAGACGGATTTGAATGAAATTTTTGCGTGTATGTTTGAGTGGCTCCTTAGATGATTTGAAAATTTTCATTAAAATAAAAAAATAAAAAATTGACATTTCTCAATCCGGAAAAAATAATTTGTCATTTGCCATTCATACTAAAAATAAAAAATATTATCATATAAAATAACTCCACTGGTGTGAAGATGGTATAAAGTATTAACAAAAGGCCAATGTTAGGACAGTATAACTTCTGTCGGGTCCGTTAATTGATTACAAAGTCATAAATTAATATTACATCGTAATTATAATAATAATTACAGTGTCGCGGTAGACGGTCGCCGACAGAGGTAACATTCTTGCAGAAGGTATCAAAATACGCGAACAATTAAAACTGATGACGCCGTAATCTGCTAAAACAACTTTACAATATTAAATATTAAATTCGAACTAACGTTCGTTGACATATATCACTACGATATGGGAGCGAGTATTCACTAGTAGACAACTTACTAAAGCTTGATATTCAGAAGACAGAACCTCAAACATAAAATTAAAATTAGTTGTAAAGGGGTAAAAGAAAATATATTAGTTGTAAAGAGCTATATAAATAAAAGTAAAATAAATAAAACTATGGATGGACTACTATTGTCGCATTTATAATTATCAATTTAATTAGCTCTGTGATTGCCTGCCAAATCAACTTTTCAATTACAATCATCTTATAGAATCTCATGATTTATAAAAATAATCATTAGTTCTTTGTAATTAATATCCTATGTGTTCTTATTTAATAATTTAAAATTGCAATAAATAATCATTAAAATAAAGATGATGTCATGATAATAGTTAATCTGTAAATTAGTTGCAAGTGATTTAAGTTATGTGAAACGACACGAATTCTATATGTAAAGACTTGTATTTGAAAAGCCTTGCAGAAATGTTCGCAGCAACGGAATAATCGTTGTGCGCCTCTCTGTAGTTTTATGAAACAATATTGTGCCGTGTATCTCTTAAAACCTCCTCACAGGACTAGTATTACATCTTCCGTTATAACCTCGTACGATTTGAATGTTTAGTCATATTGAAGAAAACTGTATGAAACAAACTTTTCAATAGGACCTACAGTTTGACTTGAAAAAATATATTTTTCTCTTCCAAAAACACTTTCTTTAATTTTGTATGTACTTTACAGTTTGATATTAATAATAATGTAAGAATATTATTATTACTAATGTAATAATATTAGTGCTTGTTTGACATAATTTTCTTCGTCATATTGTCGGTAAGTTTTTTGAGATTTTAAAGGTAAAGTGTATTCTGGAAGCCGCTAGATAACGCAAATATTATGACCTAACGGATGTGTATTAGATAATAACAAAAAATAGAAGTTTAGGAGTTGCAGGAGTTCAACGGAAATTGTTTTTAACGAGAACTAATAATGTGGGATAATAAAAGAATTTTATTTGATTTTATTATTATTATTTTGTAAATATTTTTATGCATGCGAGTTACTAAACCCAACCTGGAAAAGATTTGCTATTTCTATATGTATAATTATAATGAACCGAAAAAGACTTACAATTGTTTTTAAATATTTATACCTACATAATATTATAGTTGTAGGATCGCGATTTTGTGACATACATGTTAAGAAGAGAAGTGGAATAAACTATTTTATCCCGATGAAAATGCAGGATTTTCAAAATAATAAAAAACACTTTTCTTAATTTCGTTCCATCCTATTTATTTCCTTCTCACATCTCACAATAATTCATGATCAAATATGGTAATGGTATGTTCCAGAACCTTACTCAGGACTTTTCTTGCAAATGAACTATATTTTGGAAAACTTAATACAATATCAACAAGCAATTCTAATTTTAAATAAACACTTTTAATGTACTGGACGAATTGCATCTGTTGAGGTATAACTGGTATAAGTGACTAAATGTATTTAAGTTATTATCATTGTATTAATTATCCTATATACTTCAAAAACTGTGAAAAATAGATTAATTGAAAACATGACTTATCTATACAGATAAATAAAATTGAAGTGTCTGTTTGTAATATTAAAATAACCGCTTTTTATTGAATGCATATGCATGTTTATACGATACGTATACCAAAAGAGCCTTTTTACAATTTTTGTCTGTATGTCCGTCTGTCTGTCTGTCGGTTTGTTCCGGCTAATTTCTGAAACGGCTGGGCCGATTTTGATGGGAATTTCACTGGCATATAGCTGGCGTTATAGGGAGTAACTTAGGCTATAAAATAATCATCATCAATCCGCGTACGGCTGTAAATCTAAGATAACGCGGGCGAAGAAAGCTAGTTATCTTTAAGATATTATCTAAGGATTTAATTTGCAATTGCAGGATTTGAATTTCTCGGATAGTTTATTTTTCCTTTGAGGCGGAAGGTTTTAGTAGTCCTGGAGTAAAGTCGAGAAGTATATCATCATTATGTATGTACCTATATATCATTATAATGTATGTATATATCATCATTATATATGTACCTATATATCATTATAATGTATGTATACTTATATCACATTTCAAAACTTAGCTTTCAAAAATTTTGTTGCTCCTTAAAATATATTTTATTACAATCGCCTTTCAAATTAAGAATAAGTAATCTCAAAAGTACAACAAACGTGGACTTATCACATCAACATAAATAAATGAAGTATTGTACGGTTTAATGATATGTAATGTCAATAAAAAGAACTTGTTAATTGTTTCTAGTCGCCGGTAAGCCAGACTTCGGCAGATGCTCTTTTGAATATAAAATTATAGCTTTATTTTTTTAAACTTTAAACTTTTATTTGTCTAAAATAGTACCAAATGGTGAATTATTTAAAATATATTATCAAAACGTCTGACACAGTTATTCCTGTATCGTTTTACACCGGAATGAGCGGCTACATTTACATACCTGTTAAAATCACTGCCTTTATTTTCATAATGCGTTAAACCACTCGTATGTTTGCATTATAATAAGCTTATAGAATAAGTATTAACTTACACAAACTGCACTTACAGTGCCGGAATAATTACAAATAATACTCATTAGTACGTACATTATTAAATAATAATAATAATTATTATTTATTTATTTTATAATTATTAATATATTTAAGCTCTCTGTAAGTTTTAAACTTGTTGCGAGTTTCTTATCTATTGAAATATAGAAACCTATTCTCTAACAATTAAGCGGGAAATTGTTAACTATTTAAAGTACTCGAAAAAAATAGTTTCATTACATATAATATACATTGCTCGAAAAAATAGTGCGTAGCGCCGGTAAAAATTGAAGTCGCTCAAGAAATTGTGGTATTGAACTTACCTCAGCGAGTAGGGCCAGGGAGACCAGAATGAGGCAGCTGGTCCTCATCGTGTGTAGTACGGCTGACGAGCGCGGGCACCGTGTGTGCCGAGCCAGCGTCTAACCGCGAATGGTCCCGCCGCCGACAACTCACCACGATACGGCCGCCCCCAACTTTTCGTAACTTTACAAAAGTGCACGCATGCATGCCGGCTCTTGCTACGCGATTTTTTAAACTCACTGCTACTTCATTGTCTGCTAACGTTTACTTTAGTTTATATTTCATAAATTGTATTCCAAATAACGATAATGTTTTGTTGTTTTTGCAAATGAATCTAAGATGTCACTATTGAACGTAATTAAATGTACGTGATTATGACTCTTTATTATTAACTTGCTAGTTTTAGCGGTATAAGTATTGTAGTTTCTTCAGCAGTTTCAATGCAAATAGCTATTGTATTGCACATAGGTTTATAAAATAGTAATTGCCAGTGCATTATCTTGCATACCGAGGCAACTTGTGTAGGCTGTGCAAGTATAGAATCGAGAAAATTTTGCATCTCTTTCTTACGAGTCTCGGTCCTGCAAAGTTCCATGACCCCTCTCTCGCGCTTATCAGGCGCTAAGTGCTAACTTGTAACGACATAATGACAATTATTTTATTCACAAAAACCGCCTCTATCTCGAAATAGTAATGAAGACATTGGCGAATCACAAGAAGACGCCGATAAAATGTGATAAAAAGGTATTTAGGCGCTCGTTGACCGTCCTACACAATATTATAAAACGAGTATTTTATAAAGATTATCAAGACCCCACAACTTCGCAGACACCTCCGACCTTATCAATCTCTGATCGGCTCTCGTTTCTTAACTTTAAACGCCATTGTTAATGTACTTAAGTATTTAACCACAATTATCTTACTATTATTGTCTCATTAAAACTGATACGGCTCCATATCTAATATCAAAGTAACTTTCAATAGTTAACAATGAGATGAGTTCGGTCATTACTTCACCTTCAAAGGTTTCTTAAATCAATTTAATAAAGCTATTTAAGTTTAATTTTATTTTCCAACAAAATGTTTATGTTACTTAATATACTTGCTTTAATTATTAAAGCAATTTTGTATTATTTCATACTTCAATACTCCAAAAAAATCCGAATCCCCAAAAAAATCATTTACATCAGTCAAGCCGTTTATACACAAGCACCGCATCCAAACTATCGTATGGTCTCTTAAGTTGGGTCAAATTATTTATTATTATGGTACATTTGCTAAATGTAATTAAAATTAGTTCAGAAGTTTCGGAGATTAGCATGAACAAACATCTTGATGTGAGTTTCTCATAATGTTTGTATTAATTCTTTATATTAATAACTGTTGCACGCAGCTTCGCCCGCCTCAACTAAAGCTTACAGCCGTGTATTATACAGTTGACGAATATTTTGATAGCTTACACTTTATTGCCTACCTTGTGATTTAATCTATCTCCTAACCAAATTTTATCAAATTCCGATCAGCGATTTACACGTTTATGACAGACAAACAAACAACATCAATTTCGCATATATGATATTAAAGTTGATATAAATTGCATGGAAATAAATGTTCACTGTAAAAAATATGAATAACATGTATATGAGCTTTAACTACACTACAAGTTTGTGTCCACAGATGTTTATCACGATACAATGTTGTCGTAAGACGTAAACATTTGAGTGTAGTAAGTTTCATTTGAATTTGCGATCACCTAACACAGATTAGCTTCACATTGTAAACGATCGTTTTCATTTTCCGGTGACAGAATGTCGGTGGAGGGGAAAATTGAACGGTGTATGGAGGCTTCGGGCCGCACTCGCCTAACCCCAATCCGATGACAATCGCCGCCTAAAGCCTCCTCCGGGTATCCAGTCTGAAGGACTATAAGTCGACCACTCATTGAATGACTTACACGTCACTGATTGCTTCCGCCATCATCGCCGGACTTAGTACGAGCTACAGTTTACATGGCCGATACTATCTGTACGTCTTGTATTGTACGTCACACTCGAGCGTCCCTAGCGGAGACTTCGGGGAACTAAATTGTTTGAAGCAATACGTGAAGTCGTTAAGGGCCCTTGGTAGGTGAAAACGGCAAAATTAGCTGTTTTCTATTAGCTGCTATTTAACAACTTGAAGATTTCTGGCACTGAAATTTCTAATATGTATTACAGAACGTATGTATGAGGTGATGACAGTTTTCAAAACACGATTGGAAAAATTTTGCTCGATAGAAAAAAAATCTGAAGTAACCTCTAAAATTTCATATAAATGAATATAACGACCGTGTTTTACAATAATCATTCTTATAAAATCACAAACACATAGGTTTTTACCCTGACGATATGTTGACAGTTTTAGATTTCCAAAAACTTAAAAAAAATATTAACTTTTTGATAAAAATTCGAAGTTTCCATACTAACCACGGACCTCGGGCCAGGCATCACCTGTGAGACCCAGTACCGCTTCGGCATTCGCACGCGGGGGTTGTGTCGCTCGTCACGCGGAACCCGCGAAAGTTACGAGTCCAAAGCAAGAGTAAACAAACTAATATTACCTTGGGAAATAAAAGAAAGTCGCTATCGATATTGACTACCTACTTGTCTGTCTTTAGAAAATAATGTTTAGCTAAATATCACAATATATGGTATGGTAATGGATTTTAGTAATTTTTAAATTGTAAATACTTACATGTGCCGGATTTTGCGTTCATTGAAGGAGGCCTATATTCAGCGGTGGAAGGATAAGGGCTGATGATGATGATGAAATACTTACATAATTTACTTAGATACGAACGTGAAGAGTGGTGTGTGGAGTAAATACTATAAATTGTTATAGAATACATACTATTTGAAAAGATTAGTTCTAGTTTTTTTTTAATTTGAAAAAAAATATTAAAGCTATACAAATATATTATTTTATTATAAATAAAATTGAAGTGTCTGTATCGTATTATACGAGTAATTTCAAACTTTTCACTAAATATGACGACCTCTGTGGCTCAATAGTTAGCACGTTGGCTCTCAAGCCCGAGGTTAGCGGGTTCAAATCCCGCCAGGGAACAAAAATTTTTCTGTGTTCCTGGGTCATGGATGTGTATTATACATATAATAAAAAACTTATAAATATATATAATAAATATACATGTATAGTATAAAAGTATTAAATATAATATTTCCGTTGTCTGGTATCCGTAATACAAGTTCTTCGAGGATTTACCACGTGACCAGATTAACGTGGTGTAAAAAGAGTCCATAGATTTTATTTGTTCGGTACTTACATCGAAAACCATTTTTAAAATCTGTCTGTTTATCTTACTTAGCCGGAAGTTTGGCTAATCTCAGAAACGGCTGGACCGATTTTGACGGGATTTTCACTGGCAGATAACTGATATTACAAGGAGGAACTTAGGCTACAAAACTAATCATCATCAATTCAAATACTGCTGTACCGACTACCGATGATATATCATGATCCACCCATGGCTGGTGATAGGCCTCTCTCACTGAACACCAAGACGGCCGATCTCATGCCACTACATTACATGATAATGATGATATTATATATATCAGTAGCAGAATTGATCCACCCTTGGCTGGTGATAGGTCTCTCTCACTGAACACCAAGACGGCCGATCTCATGCCACTACATTACATGATAATGATGATATTATATATATATATATATATATATATATATATATATATATATATATATATATATATATCAGTAGCAGAATTGATCCACCCACGGCTGGTGATAGGCCTCTCTCACTGAACACCAAGACGGCCGATCTCATGCCACTACATTACATGATAATGATGATATTATATATATATATATAAATATATATATATATATATATATATATATATATATAAATATCAGTAGCAGAATTGATCCACCCATGGCTGGTGATAGGCCTCTCTCACTGAACACCAAGACGGCCGATCTCATGCCACTACATTACATGATAATGATGATATTATATATATATATATATATATATATATATATATATATATATATATATATATATATATATATATATATATATATATCAGTAGCAGAATTGATCCACCCATGGCTGGTGATAGGTCTCTCTCACTGAACACCAAGACGGCCGATCTCATGCCACTACATTACATGATAATGATGATATTATATATATCAGTAGCAGAATTGATCCACCCATGGCTAGTGATAGGCCTCTCTCACTGAACACCAAGACGGCCGATCTCATGCGACTACATTACATGATAATGATGATATAATATATATCAGTAGCAGAATTGATCCACCCATGGCTGGTGATAAGCCTCTCTCACTGAACACCAATTTTTAGCCTAAGTTACTCCTTATATCAAACAACATACCTAACATCAACTATCTGTCAGTGAAAGTGACATCAAAATCGGGCCAGCCGTTTCAGAGATTAGCCGGAACAAACAGACAGACAGACAGACGGACAGACAAAGAAAATTTGTAATAAAACACTTTTTTTGGGTATAATATGTCCCGTGTAAACATCCATATGCATTCAATAAAAAGCGGTTATTTTGATATTACAAACAGACACTCGAATTTTATTTATCTGTATAGATTACACAAACAACATAGCTATTTAAATAATAATTATATATAATATACATTTTAATAAATAAAAAAATAGGTTTCGGTATACATAGCGAAAGGGCTAAACATTATGTAATATAATAATAAAAAATACAACGAAATAGGATCGCTTGATATTATTAAGTTCGGTGACCTACACAGTACACTGATTACCCCTCGCGCGGGGCTCGCGCGGGGCTAGCGCGGGGCTCGTGCGTGTCCCCCGCGCACACGGACCGTCCCCCACACCTCACGGCACGAAATCTGAATGTTCGATGACCGCCTAAGCCCCCTTAATGTAAACTGTGACTGCTTGTACAACAATAAATTAAATCGTCGAAAAAAACGGATTCAAATCTCTACTCTCCTTTAGTGCCGAGTGCGGAGGAGATGACGCTCTACATCCCATCGAGCATATAACCGGAATAGAGCGGTAATGTTATGTGCTTTGTATGAAAACATCCGACAAATTTGTGCTGCGACGCTACTAATTGGGCGACTGATAGCCGTTGATGAATGATTGGGACGTACATACAGAACACTGGTTGCTTGAATTTCTATTACGTCAGTGACAAATTACTGACTAGTTTCGAATTTTTATGGCTCATATTACTACTATATACGGATTTCTGCTCGAGGATAAATCTCAAAAGCAATCTTTTCTCAACGTCCGACGTGTATTGACGATCTCTGTGGCTCAATGGTTAGCGCGTTGGCGCTCAAGCCGGAGGCAGCAGGTTTGAATCCCGCGAGGGAACAAAATGTTTTCTGTGTTCCTGGGTCATGGATGTGTATTAAATATGTGTATTATATAATAATAATGTTAAATATATGTATAGTATAAAAGTATTAAATATATTTCCGTTGTCTGGTACATGTAACACAAGTTCCTACCACGGGACCAGATTAACGTGGTATAATTAAAGCATCCATAGATATTATTATTATTTTGGATTTCAATTTTTAAGACGTCGTAAATTACAATTGTTCATGATAATAGTTTAGAGTAAAGTTATATAATGTTACACTTGATGCTATACCTATAGAGTGTTGTTCAATATTTAGATATTATGAAGAAATTCGACTGAATCTATTTGCATCACCATCACGAAGCAACTGCATCGTGTGAGTGCAAAGGCTACGTCTTGAATCTTGATCCTAAATGATTGACAGTTGACTACTGAATTTACCGTGTCACAGAGCCGTAGCCGTAGTCGAATCGGTTCTAAAACACAACGACTTTATTGGTGGCACAATCTGCTAGAGATATATAAAATCACTTTTCATCATCGATTATTTATTACACTGCGAGGTATGAAAAAAACCAGTTGATATAAATATTATAATAAACATTTAAATTTTTAACAATAATATTTCCAAAAACATGTGACATTGTTTGCGGAAAACTTTGAAACACCGTTTTCAAATGTACCTATTTGTAGTTAAAACATATTTAATTTATTTCAATACAATTATCAATATTTTCGCTCTCGAATAATCTACTTATCGGTTAACCCATATACGCTCGCAACCCTACAAATATAACGTTAGCACAGAGCTCGAATTCTGTGTTTTATCGGCCCCTACGTACAGTCAGATGACAAACAGAGGTTTTCGGGTGAGCGTATTTTGTGTTCAAACTTCAAACCTCTCTAGAAATTATTCTATGTAAAATTATTAAAAAACCTATTCGGTCTTGTTTTACAATATTATAGAACTTTAATATAATGGCATTTTCTTTCTTTAACGCAGGGAAATGCTCTGAGGCATACCGCAGGGGAGTGGGTCTCCCTAGGCGGGTACCTATGTGGGACTCGTTGCGCCCGAAAGCTGGTAAATGGACCCACTAAAACCCGGCGAGAACCACCAATACCGCCTTTGGTGAGGTGCTCCAGATCGAATGAGCGAACAGGGCACCTCGACGGCTAGCCAGTCCCCCAAGGGACCGACGCCATCTCCATAGAGGGGTTGTCCCGCACCACAAAATAACCCAGCTCTCAACGTCGGGACGGTACAATGGGATGAGGTTCCCGTCGTCCCCCCATTGCTCTTTTGTCCCCTCTTCTATATAGTACGGGAGCTAGCAACGTCGGGAAAACAAGAATTTCAGGTAGGCCAGTTTTTAGATATGCTCTCTCTCTGAGTCTCCCGGACGTCATACGGGCTATTTGGCTGGCGGTAGTGGTTGCGTTCATCAGTGCGCATCCTGCTTGTACAGGTCAAATATAATTTTTTCAAATCATTTTAAGAATTTTCTTTCTTTAAGATATTAATTTATATTATATTAATAAGCGATTATCCCGCGAAACACGCAGTCTTTACAGCAAATGTGTGAGTGCACGCATATGCATGCATATAGCACCGCCCTCCTTTCCCACACTGCATATGCGTACACTCGCATGCACCACAACCACAGTAAAAGACCACCACCAAACAATCTACGCACGTTTCGCCCCGACACGGAGGCATCCTCAGGATGTAGACTCTACGATTAATCGTAGATTAACGTTAAATAGTCATAAATTATTAAAAAAGTCAAAGTCATAATTCGTTTTTAAAACCATACAAGAACATTATTTTATTTAATTGTTGCCGCAAAGGCCCTAGAGCCATGCCAAAATTATGAAAGAAAATAAGGACGGCGGTCGCCATCTTGCCGTTGTTTGTGTGCTCCGTCGTGAGGACCTAAAGGAAATATAAGTTTGACACCTGAAATGTATGCTACATTTCGCAAACACTACTAAATGCGAGTAAAGTGACCAAGCGAGTTCATTTGGCTACGGGGATAAATGAAAACACGTTAACACATATCCGACGTGCACTCGGACATAGATGCAGAGATGAGCGGAATTGAAGAGCTAAATCCTGATTGTTTTTTTTTTCACTTAATCTCTGTAAATAAATTTCATTATAAGAAAACTTTTTTGTCCACCCTACCTTACTGGTTTGAATTGACAGCTGTGAGGTCACAATATGGCGCTAAGTCCGTCCTATTCTCATTTGAAATGCATAGTACCTAAAACAAGTGTGACAATTTACAAACAGAATTTACAGAATTAGTTATAAAATAAAAATAAAAAATAAAATCTTAAGTATATTTCTTACCAAAAAAAACCTTACAAAAAAAAGTAACAATAAGTGCCACAAAAGTTTATAATTTTTACATTAAAAAAGCTATGTACTAGGTAAGAACCCCTCGTTCTCGAAGGTGAAGGCCTCCTCTAGAGTTTTCCAGGTTTCCTTGTTTTTTGCTGTCTCTATCCAGTTTTTTCCAGCCACTTTGATGATATCGTCTGTCCACCGAGCAGCTGGTCTTCCTCTTTTTCTTGTGCCTGGTGGTCCTTTCCACGATGTTAAAGTGTGACTCCACCGATTGTCTGTCAGTCTAGCTATGTGACCAGCCCAGCGCCAGAATTAGTTATAAAAATTTAATATTATTTTGAGGTATAAATTTACACGCATACTATCTTCACGCATCTTAAAATCCTAACCCATGGGATAAAAAAATATCAACAATACATCTGGATTGATGATGATTATGTTTATCGCCTAAGTTACTCCTTATATCATCAGCTATCTGCCAGTGAAAGTGCCATCGAAATTGGACCAGCTGTTTCAGAGATTAGCCGGAACAAACAGACAGACACAATAATTGTTAAAAATACTATTTTGGCATAATATGTACCGTGTATACATCAATATGAATTTAGTAAAAAGCGGTTATTTTAATATTACAAACAGACACTCCAATTTTATTTATCTGTATAGATAAGGTTTATTATTGAAATTTATTTATTTAAATAAGAAATAACTTAATTTAAAAGGAAAATTTTAAATCCCAAAAATAATATTAAGCAAGTATTTCAATTTTTTTTTATGTTAGTTGGATAAGCAAACTGGCAAACGTACCATCTGATGGTAAGTGGTCGACGTCGCCCATGAACATAAACTAGTATACCTGGAACGACCCAGGCAACTCATTTATGTGTTGCCTATCCTGAGACATAAGATGTTAAGTCTCGGTGCCAGTAATTACACTGCCTGTCTTGCCCTTCTCTCCGAAACACAGCAAAGCTGTTTCACGGGAGAAACAAGCAAGATGGTGGTACCCATGCAGCCGGGAGCGCGGCACAGCGCTTCCCTCCCACCGGTAAATATAATATCTGTGTATGCAAGCAACTTATAGCATAATTGATTTATAGTAGCAACTAAACAACAAAACACAGCTGTCTAAGCCTATTTATCTTTTTTTATTATAATTTTTAACATTTAATAATCATCACATCTTTAATCAGTCACAGTTATATATCTTACGATTTGATTGGTAAGAGGTAGTGCCATGCCCATGCACATAAACTAGTATACCTGGAACGAGCCCAGGCAATTTATGTGTTGCCTATCCTTAAGTCTCGGTGCTAGTAATTACACTGCCTGTTTTACTTACCCTTCTCTCCAAAATACAGCAAAGCTGTTTCACGGTAGAAACAAGTAAGATGGCGCGGCACAGCGCTTCCCTCCCACCGGTGGGAAAATTTAAAAATCACGTCTTAACTTCTCACGGGTCCCGAAGAAACAACTAGATCAGAAGAGGTTACTCTGCGTCAGCGTCAGGGCCATCAGGAACAGTGACTGCGACGTATTCGAACACTTCTATCACCATAAAAGGCACCACGACAATGGACACTGCGGCGGTGACTGTGATCAAGGTGGTGTCCGATAATAATAAGAATAACGCCGCACAAAAGGAGACCTGCTGACCTCTCATCCGGACAGTTACGTAGTTTCTGTGGACGCTCCACGTGGCTCGTCGGACCAATGTCTGATCCGAAGTTCTGTGCCAGTTACACGCCCAACATGGCCTCGTTTTGTTGAGAGCAAGGGTGAAACGCTGGCGGTTAGTTTGGACATAGCGAAGGCCTTTTGATCGGGTGTGGCATAAAGCACTTCTATCAAAGCTACCATCTTATGGGCTTGCCGACAAATGGAGAACATAAAAGGGTCAAAATATTATTATCAAATACACCTAAAATCGGAGCGTACATCGTGTACACTAAATTAGTTTTTATTTCACTTCAATATATGCAGTATTTCCGAAGTTATAACGACGAGAAGTTTCAGCCATTTTTTGAAATTCCGGGATTACGCGCGCTCATGCTATGACGTCACACCCTTGTTGTAGTAGTCCGGTGCGTTGATCCTACTAAATTACACGCGTCTCGTTTCATTTTGTTTCGATGGTCATCGTTTTCCTATTACTTATAGTGTGCTCGTATTTTAAAGAAATTATATCAAGTCGATAGTTTATTTTCAAGCAGATTTTGTAGTGAAAGTACTTTTATGATAAATTTTTTTTCTTAAATTTACCCAATTTTTGTTTCAAGTTTCGTTTATAAAATATCTTCCGTGGTACTTCTTAAATTTTTATTTCTTGTCACATCTTTTAAGGGGTCAAACGTCAATCACAATATCCTGAACTCGAGGAATGGAATCCTCAATATATATTTCTTCAACGTAATGTGAAGTAGACGCAATACATTCACTTGAGGAAGTTGTCTGTTTGCTAAAAGCTTGTTGTCAATTTTAAGTTTTTTTACAACAGGTTTTTCAACTGATTTTGATAAACCTATGAGGCACTATGCCTTTATACTAGCATCTTGAGCAAAGCTAATTGAGCCGAAGGGGCTCTTTGTACCCCTCTTATAAGAAGAGGGGACAAAAGAGCAGGGGGAAAGGGGCGAGGACGGGAACCTCACTCCATTGTACTGTCCAGACGTTGGGAGGGGTTGTTCTGTGGTGCAGGACAACGAGCAGGCGAAAGTTGCAGGCGCAGCGAGTCCCACATACCCGCATGGGGAGCCCCACGCCCCCGCGGGATGCATCTCGTTTTAAGCGCATGAATGAGTCGGCCATTCTAGTTCGATATGTTATTAGGGTTTTCTTATATTATTCTACAACTTATTATAAATGATATTAGCCTAAAAATTCTTACGCCTTTATTCGCTTTTTAACAAATATTATTAACAAATATCGAAATGGTTTTCACATCAGTGCGCTTTAGTCTTAGAGCCTATTGAATGAACTCTTTTTACGGCTGTCGTCTTTTTTACTCATATTTAGGTCCTCAGGCACATAAAAAAAGAGTTTATCAGGTGTTGTAACTGTTCAATAGAGAACTTTATTATCCGGAGTATAAAAATAAAAGTAATAAAATCCAATAAAAAACAGTTTCACTGTAAATCATCGCGCCAAGTTCATCATTCATCATATTTTATTAAAAATAAAAATGATTTTGATTCTTTACAAAACAATAATGAAATCCTGAAAAAATAACCAAGTACCTCAAATAAATCGAAATTTAAAAAAATACGTTAAAAAAATATAAAAAGAAATTGGTGTACTTGGTATGCATGTAACGTAATACAGAAGAATAACTAATACACGAATGAATGAAGACACAAAATTTTATTCTCTTTCTCTCTAAAAAGTAAAATTTTATTTTTACAATACGCGCCATTTTTTTAAGCGTTATCGATTGTAGGCATCGCTTTCATTAGCAATCTTCTCCTGTCGCTTCAATTTCACCTTCTCTAAATGTCGTTTTCTTTGTGTAGGTAGTAGCTTCTTTTTTGTTCATGACGTTCCCGTGAACAAAAGCTGTCCATCCCCCCAGAAGTCTATTGTAGAGGGATAAGGGATACAACAAGGCTCGTCCTGCCACCCTGAGGCGCAACGTTAGCGATATATGAAAAGAAAAAGTTCAAAAGCTATCCATAAAAAAAATCTAAAAAGTTGTTGAGCCTTTGTGTGATAAAGGTATTATAAAGTAAAAGATTTCAAGGAAGATACCACACCCTGGGAATAAAGCGTTCCTCCCAGGCATTTATCATTAAAATTGTTATATAATACATACCTATTATATGAAACGATTAGTTCCACTGGGTTTGTTTCGCCGGTTCTTCTCGGTGGGCTTGTCTGGGAACTGGTAGTAGATTCAACTGTGGTTCAAAGTGATACTGTATTGGCATTATTTTTAAAGAATGAAATTTCAAAAAATGATATTTTGATTTATCAGTATTACATACTAAATATTGTATGTATTTTATGTTGTTTAATAATTTATCCCATTAGGGAAAAATTGAAGCAAAGCAAAGGATAACTAAAGTCCATACAGTCAAGTCTGTATTTATTTAATAAGGCCGAAGCCAAGTCCGAAATATGGGAAAACGGTGGGAAACTCATAGGCGCGCGGCTCCGCCCCTCCAGTCCTCCGTCACTCAACCATCACTCCCCACCTCACTCACCCATTACAGTTCTCCACAGTATTCGCCAACCAATCACAATATTATATTATATCGACACAGTTTTTAAAAAAAACACCAGTTACGTCCACAGTATTCCGTCGAAAGCCGCTACGAATGAACAAAATACAGAATAATAATTAAGTAACGGGAAACCAAAAAAAAACACAATCGCGCGCCCAGAAATTTCCCGCGTATGTAATGTATTTTGAATAAGCACCGTCACTGACAATGCATTATGTACAGTCCATTTAAAAAAACAGTTATTGACATTTGACAAGTGTCAATCTTATGACGTTTATCATTTGGCAAATCCTATTTAATAATGAATTAGGAAGCTAATATTGAAGAAGAAGAAGAAGAAGAAGACCTTAATTGTCATTTGTCAGTTGTCACCGTAGGTTGTCACCATAAACGCCATAAAATATAAATCTTTCGTCTAAAGTAAAAATGTACATATTAAAATACTAGCCATTTGGGCAATATTTTATTAATAAGTTAATATCTTTGAGGTGGGAAATATTGTTATTATAATAACATTGGATAAAATGATTTTTAAAACTATTTGTCTACATACTTTTGTAAGTAGATTTTCTCTATTATTCTAGTTTCAAATTCAAATTCAAAGTTGACCAGGTAGTGTTCAAAGTTCAAACAAAAAAAAGACAGCGCACAGGCAACAGCTAGTAATTAATAAGTGCGAAAAGCTATAATAAATATATTATAGTCCAAAGAACATTATGAATTGTTGACTATAATACAAGGGCTCTTTCGGTGCCGAGAAAATTATTAATAACATGAATTATAATCAATAAGCACTGAATATTCGAATTATTGAATAGCACAAGTTACAATGTCGGAAAGAATCCTCATTATTGAACCATTCTACGGAGGTTCTCACAAGAAAGTCATTGACATTATCTCCTCAAGTAAGTAAGATATTAGATTTGTTGTCTTTGTTTGAATTCTATAGTGGTGTTACATCCTTATTGAGATATATGCCGTAATATTAAATTAATTAACATTGCAAGTTCATAATTTAATACAAATTATAAATGACTTAGGGAACCCCTTATTTACATGAGACAGCTGGAACCAAAGAAAGTGAGGTCTGAAGGATATTATGAGTCATAGAAATGATGGTTTCGTAGACATAAAAAAAGAATGGCAAGACAGTGTGAACTGTATTATGATGTACCTACTCTTTTTGTAAAAATCAAATGCCTTCTCTTGATTAATGATATGCTCTGATCATAAGCTATTTTTTAAATTGACCTATACTTATGGCCAAATGGCCTTTAAGCTCTAGGCATTCTGTCGTATGTTTATTGGTGATTAGGTGTAAAGAAATATCAAGAAACAAGAAGTTAACTACTAATACCAATAAAAAGGTGTCGTAATAGTTCTTGTGTCTTTTTTTCCTTCTACCTAGCCTTTTCCCAACTATGTTGGGGTTGGCTTACGATGCAATTGGATACCAGTATTTTAAATAGAGTGGCTATTTGACCCCCACAACCCAGTAACTAGGTAACATGATACTCCGTGGTAAGACTGGTTATAACTTTCGGGCTTATGACGACCCATAATTGATTGATCTGTTGGTCTAGTGGTTAGTACCCTGACTGCTAAACCAGATAGTCGTGGGTTTGATTTCCACTCAGGACAAATGTCACCCATCTACGGACCAAATCTGGCAAGTGTTACCTTTATTATTTAAGGGTGGGGACACCAGCAAGGCCAGACGGGTGATCAGTCCTCATTAACGAGACCATTTCACCCAACTTCCGTTACCTTATCTGATAGATCGATCTGTGCGGCTGTTATTACTTAGCCACAAGAACAATTACTGAGGAGGTAATAGTTCTTGTGGCTGTAATATGGATTTTACTTGTCTATTAGCATAATCTATTGTTAGTAATTTTAGTTACCTTCTTTATCTTGTATTCATGTTATATACAAACATTTGTTTCCAGGCTTACCTAAAAATATATACACAAACTAACAATGACTGCAAGAAGAAGAAGAAGAAGAAGTGGCATTCGAGAGCTCGGACCTTATCTCTTTTAACATTTAGCAATCCTATGATCATAATTTCCAAGTCTCATTCTGTACTTCTATATTACCACTGTTTGAACAGTTTGGTCTAAGATCAGATCTTACACATTTAAAGAAAATTGTATATATCCATGAAAACCGAGTAGAATTTCCAGTGAGAGTAACAAAGGCGAGGGATTTTCAATAAGGATTCAATGAAATATGATATTAACTTGGTGAGTTTCTGAAAAATATTCAAATTGACTGGTTGATTTTTTTGTCAAGCTAAATGCTGTTTGTTACAGTTTGGCTGCTGACAAAATACTTTTCAACTCAATCTACGATCAGGAATATTTTCTGTCTCACATAAATAGCCACCTTAAACTGCAGCCTTATAAAGTCAAGAATCTAGATTTAACTATCAGGTCAAAGTGTAAAGTCATATTACCCATTGAGTATAAAAGAGATTGATAAGCACATATGTAATTTGGACAAAGACGTGCGAATTTAATAAGAACCCATAGCAATTGCACAGAGTACTTACCAAGTTAGACGACCATGGATGTTAACTCAAATCATAGTCAATATTGTAGTATACGGGTTCTACATTTCATGGGATTATTTTTTTCCACAGGCCCTGGGTTTTACCAGAAAAGTTCCTGTTCCCGTGAGATTTCTAGGATATAAACTATCCTATTCTCGGGTCTCAAACTATCTTTGTACCAAATTTCATCCAAATCGGTTCAGTGGATTAGGCGTGAAGAAGAGACAGGTAAACTTTCGCATTTATAATATTAGAAGGGATTTTTCTGTTCTCACATGATTTGGAATTAAATATTGTTTTACAGGTGAGCATATGAGGAGAGTCATTTAGTGAAAACCCTGAGTATTCAAAGAATTACAAGAGAGATTCAAAGGTGCTTCGTTACACTGTGGTTATATCGAAAATTCACTTGATTACTACAAAGTATTAAATAATTGTGCTGTAGTTGTATCAACAGCCATACATGAACTCTTTGGAGTGTCTATGTAAGTATTTCTTCTGAAATTGTGTAGTAAATAAAAATTAACTCATTCGAGCTTAGAACTGCACTTCATTTTTATAAAAATACTAGCGGCCCGGTACGTGCTTCGCTACGTATAAAGTGAAATAAAAAAAAATTGGAACATCAAATTAATTTATTCAAACAAATAATATATTATTAATTGCTAGCTATTTTAAAACTTAATGTTGTACTGTCAACACTGAAAAAGTTTCAATTTGACGGCAAAATCTCCATTAACAAAATGATCCGCCATTTATTGGATTAAAAAACTGTGATAAATGAAGAACCGCTCAACCGATTTTGTGCAAACTTCACATAAACCATCTACTAAATAGTCCCAACAAAGCCTAAACATTTGGTTGGGATTGGTGAGCCCGTTCTTGAGTTATAAAATTACAACGAAAAGTGGCATTGATTTTTATATATAAAGATAATTATTATGCTGAAGCATTTATTTTGTGTTTAAATACATAAATAAATAAATAAATAATAATAATTTATTTGCATCAAACATGGTTGTAAGTTGTTACAATACATTGTGATTCTCATGTTTTGCTACACAATTTAATAGCATGCAAAATAATAGAATAGAGAAACAGTAGAGAAGGCTTTATATACATATTATTAATTATTTCATTGTAATTATGTCATTAATGCTATAAAAATTATTTTTTGAGACCCACTCATACATTTTAATTTTAAACATTCTCATACTTAGCTTCTTTATGTTAATCGGTAATTTATTATATAGCTTTACACACATATTTAAACAGCTTTTATTATATTTAGTTAATCTAGGTTGAGCATCTATCACTAGCTTAGCTACTAGGGGTCTCGCCGGCTACGAGAGTTTATTTCCACTGCTGACATAAATAGGTATTTATGCCTGCGTACGAACATACAAGTCTCAAAGAAATATAGTGACGGTAGCGGTAATAAGCCAAGTTTTTTGAAGATGGGTTGACAGGATTCATCCGGTTTGAGTCCACATATAGCACGGACGCATTTTTTCTGTTCGATAAATGCTCTAGTAAAGTCTAGTTACTATTACCCCATAGTATAAGTCCATAACGCAAAATGGATTCCACGTAGGCATGATATGATAAAATAGCCGTTTTTGCGTTAGTCGTGTTTTTAATACGTTTAAGGGCATATACAAATTTATGTATCCGAGAAGACAAGTCGTTTATATGAACTTTCCAGTCTAAATGTTCGTCTATTGTTAGACCTAAAAATGTTGTGTTTGTAACTCTTGTTATTTTAGGTATTTTAAGCTTCAGTTTGTTTTTATTATTATTAATGTTATTGAATTGTATATATTTAGATTTATTTAAGTTTATGTCCAAATTATTCATGTCAAGCCATTTAATTAAATTATCAATTGTATTATTTATATCATTCTCATGGTCATTAATTGTATTATA
Source organism: Helleia helle (assembly GCA_963853865.1). Classification (NCBI taxonomy): domain Eukaryota; kingdom Metazoa; phylum Arthropoda; class Insecta; order Lepidoptera; family Lycaenidae; genus Helleia; species Helleia helle. Next base: position 400,970 of record OY971420.1, read on the forward strand.
TTTTTTATAAGATGTCACAATAATTGTAATATCGTCAGCATATAAGATACATTTGTGTTTAGTAATAGTAATTATATCATTTATGTACAATAAAAATAGGATAGGTCCCAGGACACTGCCCTGTGGCACTCCATATCTGTTATATTCGTATTTTGACGAGTACGATGTGAGTTCTTTGTTTTCGTTTATTTCGGTTATGGTAACACACTGTTGTCGGTCAATTAGGTAAGTAGAAATCCACTGAAGAGTTGGACCTCTAATTCCAAGATTTTCTAAATTTTGCAGCAAAAGGTCGTGCGAAACTAAATCAAAGGCTTTAGATAAATCAAATAATAGCCCTGTCGTAATATTATTATCATTTATATTATTTATGACTGTTTTTAAAAGTGCAAATATCGCTAGCGTAGTTGATTTTCCTTTTTGAAACCCGTACTGTTCGTTTGCTATTATTTTATATTTATCGCAAAACTCAAGAAGTCTTTTTAACATGCACTTTTCGAATATCTTTGACAATATAGGTATTAAAGTTATTGGGCGATAATTGCCCATGTCATGTTTTTCTCCTTTCTTATATATCGATTTAATAAAAGATAATTTTAACGCATCTGGAAACGATCCACAAGAAAATGACAAATTAATCAAATATGTTAATATTGCTGTTAGTTCGTTTGTGCAAGCTTTTATAACTTTTGTGTTGATTTCGTCATATCCTTCAGACTTTGTGTTTCTTAGTAACATCATTTCGGTTTTGACTTCGCTTTGGGACATAGGTTTGAGAAACATTGTATTATTATTATTTAATACATTTTTATTTCTAGTTTTAACACTCGCAGTTGTGTTTCTGTGTGTCGAATTTATGTAGAAATTATTAAACGCAGTCGCTATTTCTATGGGATTGGTTATTATTTTATTATCACTTTTAATGCTTTGAATAGTATTCTTAATATTATATGTGTTGTGTATTTCATTTTTGATAACGGTCCAAGTGGCTTTACATTTGTTATCATTATTTTGTATATAGTTTATGTTCGCGTTTTTTTTGAGATTATGATGCATTTTTTTAAGATATTTGAATATTTGGTGTAGTTTGTCTTGTTAACAATATTTTTATTTTTGTAATAGTTATATCTTAATTTTCGTTTAGTATTGCAGCTTACTTTTAGACCTCTACTCATCCAGTTTTGATTTCTTTTATTAGTAGTTACTTTAATTCGCACTTTAGGAAAACATAGATTATAAAAAAGACAAAACAACTCATGAAAACTGCTAAATGCCACGTTCGCATCAGATTCCATGTATATATTAGTCCAGGATTATTCAGATAAGCACTCTTTAAACTTACGAATGCTATTTTTATTAAAGTCTCTCTTAAATATATGATATATCGTATACTTAGATAAATTATATTTTATAGAGAAGCTCAGTAACTGCGCTGTATCATGATCAGAAAGATGCAACGGGTGTACTGTTGCAGTGGCATCTGGGATGTTACTCAAAATGTGGTCAATACAAGATAGCTTACGCGTAGGGACATTTATATGAATTTTAAGGCCGTAATTAGAAGAGAGATCTTGCAGCATGTTAGTGATGTTACCCTTTTGTAGTGTGTTAATGTTGAAGTCCCCAGCTATGACTAGTTTATGTGTTCTGTATTTATATTTTGATGTTAAGTCGTGTAAAACATAATTCAATTTAGTTAAGAATATGTTCGGGTCCGTTTGAGGCGTGCGGTATACGCAAATGATAATTAATTTTATATCTAAAATTTCTACGCCACAGGCTTCAAAAGTACTCAATGTAGCATTATTTTTTATGGATGGTAGCTCCTTGATTATGATGCCTTTTTTTATTAAAACACAGGTTCCGCCTCTCTGTTTATCTCTGCAATAATAAGCTGCTAGGTTATAACCTTCTATTTTGACAAAGTTCTCGAAGCCCTTTCTTATAAATGTTTCCGAAAAACACAATATGTCTGGGTCATATTGTTTTTCACGTAGCTCATGAAGAGTCAACTCAATCAGCTCTTGCTTTGACAAGATGCTAGCAATATTTTGGTGAAAGATAGTAAAGTTAGTTATAAGGAATAGAATTAGTGCATTTAGAGTCGAAAAAATGTAGTCTTAGTTTTATTAATTATAGGAAAGTAATATGGTATTGTACCCTTTTTGATATGTAGTGGACATTTGATACTTCCCGTGTCTCCGTAAGTTTTTTTATATTTTGAAAATAGAAAGGGATTGTGCCTTTCTTTAATTTTAGAGTTGTTTTATTGTAACTAGGCTTATTCCGCGCTATTAATTTCTTTATTTCTTTGGGACATAAATATTTTTCGGAGTAATCACTACAGTCTATGGCGTAATTAATTGATTTACAAATTTCATGGTCCGTAAAATATTTGCAATTCAAAAATTGGCAATTATCATATTTAGTACATATATTTTTTATGAGGCTATTTAATTTATTAACATTTATATATTAATTTTCATTTACACTTAGCACATAAATCTTATTTTCATCAAAAGTGTGAATAATACATTTGAGTTGCGTTAAAACAGCCTTCATGTCATAATCATTTTCACCTAAACATAATATTATTTTATCATGCGGATTTGGCCGCATCCTACGACAGTTTTTTATCAACTCGTAAGCTGGTGCAAGTGGCTTACATTCACCTGTTACTCTGTATTTTACATATTTTGTTTTTAGTCTAGAATGGGTCAGCGCTGCAGCTAGACCAACGCTTTGCTGTGTACCAAAGATGAATTTACTGTTATCACAATAGCGTTGGTTAACTTTTGGACAAGAAGTTGTGGCCGCTAACTTTGGGCTATCGGTCGGATTCGTACTTTCCGTTACCTGTGTTACATGTCCGGTTTCTACGTCCGGTATTTTATGTTGCATGCTTATTTCAGTTGTGTTGACGCTAGGCTTGGCATACAATTGGGCTGCCGGTGTGGTTAAAAGGGGTGACCCGTTACTGAACAGGAGCGAGCGACGTTTTTTAGTTTTGTAGTCAGTTCGAGGACTGTTTGCAGCAGATGAGGGAGTGTGACATATGAATTTTAAAGCTTTATTCTCAGCTGTAAGCTTATTTATTTGCCTGCGGAGATCGTTATTTTCTAGTATCAAGTTTTCTAATTCATTTTGTGTACTCTCTAATGTACAAGTTAACTGGACAATTTTCTCTTGTAGTTCTGAGACCTGCGTCATGTCCGCCGATATTGTGCCATCAAGGCTTCGGGATAAAATGTTAGGTGTGGAAAACGATTCATCCGATAAACTATGATGATCGGTAAGTGTAGGTGAGTCCCGAGTGTTGGAGGTATTGGGGTCCGGCGTGTGCGGAGATTCAAAACTTTGGATATTCTTACTTAGTTTCCTTTCGTCTGGTAACTTCAAGCGACCAGTATTGTGCAGCTTCTTTCTTATTGTTATGTTAGATACAACATTATTGATATCTGTATTTTTTTCGATGCATGTTTTACAACGCCATTTGTTTTTCTCTCCACTATTCATAAGGCGATAGGTTTTTGCTGGAAATCCATCGCAATCGAGTTCATACCTGTTTTTACATATTGAGCACAATGCCGTATTTTTTACTTCAACTAAGTTCTTGCATTTAAAACAAGTTACGTTTTGCGTCATCTTGCGTCCACTATAGACGATTTTTGTACAATTTTTCGAAGCCATATTTAGTCAATACCATATAAATTAGATATTCAAAAAGTTCTGCCAGTGTGTAATAGATGGCGCTTTTATTTTTATTTCTTGTTTATTTTGAATTTAACGTTTTTTCACTCTTTATTTTTTTAAATATTTTTAATTTGTGGTTAAATATCAATAAGTTGTTACGTAATGTTTGTATTATAGTCAGCATCCACTTATAAGTAAGAAAAAAGTTAATTTCACTTATTATTTTTTGAGTTTTAACTAGTTCATCACTTCACTTTAAGTCTTTCACTAATATTGTTAATCATGCAGTTTTTCTACAGATAACACTACACAGTTTGCATTAGCACTTATTACACACAATTATATTACTTATAGTTTTAATAACACAGTTTTGTATTTATTTATAACTTTTTACACGAGCTCGATGTTTAGCAAGTCGCCATCTAGCGTCAACCTTATAGAGGTTAATCATCAGTCCGACTTTAAAAAAAGCCTTTCTGCATTTGATAGCCTAATTATTTTGAGCATTTTGGTCATAGGGCAGCACCAGCTGTAGCATACATAAGTACCAACTTATGTATACAAAGGTACTGGTAAGCAACTACACGACAAAGTACTAATTATTATCTACATTTGGTGGTTTTTTAACCCGTGACAAGGCGAGATGAATAGTTGATTCTATGAACTAGTCTAGCTAAAGCACTTACTTAATAATCGATTTGTCTATCTTTAAGACAGTACTTTGGCTCTCTCTAAGATGTGAAATTCAGACTAATTCTTAGCCGAGACTAAGTCTATATTTGATACATAGCACATTCTTAGAACACAGTAGTAATCTGTGACAACTGTTGTAGTTCATGACTTCTTGTAGATGTGTTCTGGGGTTGTCACGAAAACTTTGGAAAACTAAAGCTTGTGCGTTGGGTCTTATTTTTTTTCAAAATTATCCTTCACACTTGAATTAAAGTAAACACAGTATTATGAAATAGGTAAGATACGACGCATCAAATACGCCGAACCACAAAATAAAGTGGCCGAACGTTCTACCGCGAGCCATATCTAAGGCCCCGTTCGCACGAGCGTTTTAAAAGTGTCGCGGTAAAACCCGACTTTGGAGTTTGGTATGCTCAATTCGAATTAACGCCAAACACTTAAGGTCGAAAATCCAACAGCACTTGACAAAAATGCGCCTCACTTTAAAAACGCTTTCGTGTGAACAGATACATGGTTATCCATTTGTCCCATTCAAACTCTTTTTCAACGACGGTCGGTCAAAAAACGCTCGTGCGCACGGGGCCTAAGAAATACGGCGCGCGATGGCCGGTGACCGGTGTCGACTGTCGGCTTTTCACAAAGAAAGGGCAGTGCGATACGCGTCATTGTCCGGAGCGTATGTTTTGTTTGTGTCAACCGCGTGTCGCGTATAATACGTAATTACTAATTACGTATTAAATCAAGTCGAATGAATTTTCAAATGGAGAATATTGGGAGATGGTAAGAGCTTATGCTTTATCTGGTGACAGTGTACGTGGTGCGATAGACTTGTACCGCGAAAGGTTTCCGAATCGTCGCGTACCTTGTGTCAAATGTGGTGAATGATATGTTGGATGACGTGCCTCTCATCTATCACCGTAACCTCTACTACCAGCAGGACGGTGCTCCCGCGCATTAAGTACCAGGTTCGTGTTCGTGAGTGAGAGGCGAGAGGTGGATAGGTCGTGGAGGCCCCGTGTCTTGGCCGGCTCGTTCGCCTGATTTAACACCCTTAGACTTTTATCTGTGGGGCGAGCTCAAACGCCTAGTCTATGTGACAGAGTACGCAGATAGGGAAGAATTAAAACCACGGATAACAACAGCGTTTGAGACTGTGAAAAGTGATCCACTTTACTAGGGGAGGTACTAATTTACTTAGATTAATTTAGTAGTTATGTAGGTTGTGTAAATATCTTATTTTCCATTGTTGTAAATAGTATGATTCCATTTTTTTTATGCGCCAGAAGTACATAGGTACTACAATTTCTTTTATCTAACGTCATGTGAATACATTAAACCCTTGGCTTTCGTTAAGCACGCGCGCACCCAGACACAATGTAAAATCAAATGTGTCTCAAATTCGTAATACAAAGGATTAACGATATAGATAAATCAATTTAATTAAATTAACTTGTATCATTACTTTAGTAGGTACCTAGGTAGTTTTGCCTGTCCTAAGCCAGGATCAAAGTATGAAGGAAAAATGAGATCATATTTACTTTACATTACATACATTATTTATTTACCACTTATCAAAGTTCATTCGAATATTTTATACCTACACCACTACCATCACACCGTCTGTCTAAATTTAGCGCGTAAAATGCACGTGATAATACAATAGGGTGAACATATTCTGAGGCCAACAATGCATTATTTACATTTGTCTATATTTTGTTATTTATGTGGTTTTTTTTTGGTGAATATAATTTTCTTTGATTGGTAAAACCAAGTTCTATCACGTCCATGATTATGTCCGTTCTTCAAAAAATCAGGCTGTATATATATATATATATCCCCATCCCGCATGGGGAGACCCACTACCCTATATATACACACATATATATATGTCTCCCCATGCGGGTATGTAGGACTCGCTGCGCCCGAAAGATGGTAGGTGGACGCAGCTCTACCCAATATCGGGACAGTACAATGGAGTGAGGTTCCTATCCTCGCCCCTTGCTCTTTTGTCCCCTCTTCTTATAAGAGGCCTAAGCCATGAATATCAAAATCCTAGTATAATGTAAAGGATTATATAAATGATAAAAACGCTTGGGAATGAATTAATTTAGATTCAATTGACTTTTGTGAAATAATTATCACAACTAAAAGAATGATAGAAACCCAGCAGAGTGTCTTGTGGGTATCTTCTCTGACATGGGCGCATTGCTAGCCCTCATTATAAATGTAGCTTAGCTAAGTTAATCTGAAGTAGCGCTAGGGAAGCATGAGTATGGTCTTAGGCTTAGCAACGACTATTTATCTCGCCCTTAGTGTCCACAGTCCACGTAACTCGCCATTAGATCATCCAACATAATATAGATCATTCTCTTAATTATTTAAGAACCAAAAATTATAATCTATACTAATATTATAAAGCTGAAGAGTTTGTTTGTTTGTTTGAACGTGCTAATCTCAGGAACTACTGGTCCGATTTGAAAAATTATTTCAGTGTTAGACAGCTTATTTATCGAGGAAGGCTATAGGCTATAAAACGTCACGCTGTGACTTATAAGGGTTGAGTACCGCGGGCGAAGCTGCAGGCAACAGCTAGTTTTAAATAAATAATGATTTTATTTTTTTACATTCTTACAGTCTAGAAGCGGTGTATTGTGGGCGTGTTCCTGTTATTCTCAATCGTCTTTCATACAAATAATTATATACTGGCAAAGTACAGGAAGTTTATAACACGGAAGAAGAGTTGTATGAGACACTTACCGACTTGTGTAATAGAAAACAGAATGGTCTACCGGTGAACAATCACTCTACATTGGCTCGTCCATATGATGCAGATTGAAGACATTAAAAAAATCTGTTAAAATTGTTATTTACAATACTAATATACACCCACCGGCATATTTAGCGGAACATAAAATAAAGGTTTGATATCTGTATCATATAAGGTTGCTGGCTGGTTTATACGTCATTTAATTTAAAAAGAAATATTTTCAAATTAAGAAAACAACTGAACTGAACATCATTTTATGCAATTGTTTTAATTTTATTCAAATACAGGATGTATTTGAAAATCTGGAGATAACTTTAAAATTTCATTGAAATACTGTTTTTTGTTATTTTTTTTTAATCGCGTATCTTTTTGGAGTTGAGAACTGAATTATACCTGACTTAGCCCCAACTGAGATTACCAGGGCACTCGAAATGCGAAGAAATGGTCAAACCTACAGAGTGATATCCAGAGATCTTCGTCGACCAGTTTCAACGATCCATCGCAGTATCCAACGGTTCAGGGAGACCAGTACTTATGTGAGAAGAGCAGGAATATAGGTAGGAATGATCGTTTCATTCGGCTTCGTGTACGTAGGAACCCCCGTTTGACGGCCGTCCATGCCCGACATGAGTTAGAAGCAGTGCGGGGTGTAACCGTAAGTGAGCGTACGGTACGAAGAAGGTTCTTAGAAGCTGGTTTGGGTTCATTTGTGCCCGCCAAGGCTCCAAGGCTCGAGGTAAATCATCGTAGAAACAGGTTAACTTTTGCTCAGGAACATCGACTTTGGAACGCGGACCAATGGAGTAAAGTATTGTTTAGTGATGACTGCAGAATTCTCTTAAATCAAATTGACGGCAGGCAAAGAATATACAGACGCAAAGGAGAACGATACATTCAGACAAATTTCGAAACTACAGTTGCATACGGTGGTGGATCAATAATGGTTTAGGCGGGCATTTGTTTGGGAGCTCGCACAGACTGGGTAGTGATTGACAGAGGGAGTCTGACTACAGACCGCTATATCAGAGAAGTTTTAGAAGAAAATGTCGTACCGTTTGCCCCATATATCGGTGACGATTTTGTTTTTATGCAGGATAATGCTCGGCCGCATACCGCTCGGGTAACTCAAGCTTATCTTAATGATATGAATATCACTGTTATGGAGTGGCCGGCGAGATCAACGGATATGAACCCAATAGAGCACTTTTGGGACTTGCTGAAAAGAAAAGTTAAGTCCAGAATTCCGGCTCCTGCCAACGTGGGTGAACTGCGAATCGCCGTAGTTGAGGAATGGCAGAGACTCTCAGGAGACCATCGATAACATCATTCTCAGTATGCCTAGACGGGTAGAAACTTTAATAAGAGCACGTGGACGAAATACGCGATATTAATCACCATTTTTCTAATTTAATTAATTGTTATTTTAATATTAAAATTCACTTTTCCCGATTACATGAAAAGTTCAAAAATGTACCATTTCTCACAAATAGCCTTTACTCGCAAAATCTGTTCTTAATGTGATCTCATTTTAAGTAAAACAAATGAAACTTTAAATAACAAAAGAAGTGTAGTAAGTAGATTTTAAAATAAAACCATATTTTTTAAATTATGGACCTTTTTTTTGTGTTCCGCTAAATATGCCGGTGTGTTTAGTAGAGTCACTTAAGTTATGATTAAAGCTGTCCATTAGTCACAATTCGGTTCACGGTTCAGTAGAAGCTACTGCTAATAGGACTCAAATGTTTTCCATTAAGAGCAGTTAATGCACGTTGTAGGTACTTATTATATCTGATTCAGTTGTATCATCATCAGCCCCTATCCGTCCACTGCTGAACATAGGCCTTCCTCAATCAACGCTTTTTTTTATAGAAGATGGGGCAAACGGACATTCGGTTTACCTGATGGTAAGTGAAAAGCGATTCAGTTGTCTCAATTTATAAAATTCCATTTTACCTACCTCTTAACCCAAGAACATACTAGGTATATTAATTTTCAAATATTATTTACTATGTTATAAGCATACATAATATAAGCAGTGGACAGAGAGGGCCTCTGAGCGAACAATCCCTTCACATCATCAATGGATACTACGTCATTGATATGTGACTGTACCTGCCAGGACCCATAAATATAGTATACAATTTTAATACACTTAATTTCTTGTGATTATTACATAAGCTTCTCCGTTATAAGTGCTCCTTTTGGTGCCAAAGGAAAGGAAATGTTAAATAGGGTTTATAATCGAACGAAAAAAAAAATTGTTTTTAATATGGCAACAACTTATTTTTTTTAAATGATATTCAATGAAATTTGTAAGAGGTAGTGTCATGCTTCTATGCAGCCAACTCGGGCCGGCACTACCGGGGTGGTACCTCTCGCTCACATAACACCGGCGTCAAGTAACAGCTATGCTGTCGTGTTTCGTGCGGTTTGTAGTTTTTGGTGGCCCGTTGGGGGGGATAGGGAAAAGGAGGGCAACACATCTGCATAATCTCTGGTTGTACGGATGTGTATGGGCGTAGATAGTTGGCAAAAGAATTCGCATTCTCGTTTGCTCTCCCATGCTATAAAAAAAATATTAGCGTTCCGCGAATGAAATGTCACGACTAAATATGTTAATGCCTTTGCCAGCTATCGCTTTACCAAGACCGCGCTGTCAAAGTTCGCGCGTCTATTGAAAAACCTTTTATTGTACTAGCAGCGCCCCGCGGTTATACCCGCGAACCTGCTTCCCATTCCCGTTGGTGTACGGATATAAATTATAGCCTATGTGTTATTCTGATGTATGAGCTATGTTATTGTAAAGTTTTGTAGCTGATTAAGAGCGTTAACGCCGATTTTGGCTGCTTGGACCAAAAAGCGTACTTTTAAAACACTTTTATCTCTATGATATGATATCTATATGAAAGTGTGAATTACTAATAATTGTAGGAAATTTATCGATCTTAAAATTTGACTGAGAACATTTTTACATTAATAGAGTATTCATGAATTCTAACCAGATACACGAACAGTGTTTTCTAAATTCCTTTTACAGAGGTCATTTCGAAGCTGAAAATATCCGTAACCACTAATAAAATTTACAATCAAACAAAGTTATTTAATTGTTTGGGCCCTTGTCCAGAAAACTGAGAGAGGTTTTTTTTATTTCCAACTCGTAACATAATAAATCAAACAATAAACAAACTGAAATTAACAATAAAAAGCGGTTGCTAAATTCATAATTTCCTCCAATAAATCTTACTAAAATTTACAAAGAAAGGTGTGTAGTAATAGAAGAATATCTTCTTTGGAAAATACGATACAGTATTAAGGTTACTGAATTTTATTTAATTTATTACAATTTTTTAAAAACTAGTATAAAACTGTGCGGACGTATCGCTCGGTGCTCTACGCGTGACCTCTCCTGACCCTTGACAAGTGTGTTTATAGTGCGACCTAAACGATCTTAGTTTGGTAAGTTATATATTTAATTTTTATTTGAATACAACAATATTTTAGATAATATAATATATAATAGAATATAATAACAATATTTTATAGAAGACTAAATTTCCAATGTGAGAAAACGCATTACGGCGAAGAGTGTCAAAGACCGGACTGCAGATGACTATGAAGTTGCCAAAAATATTTTTCTCCAAAATCTTCAAGAGCAGGTACTTAAATCAGTTTTTGTTACTAACTAAAGATATCCGACTGTCTAAACTCTGTGTATAGTGATTAAAGTGTAATGTTTGGTATTTAAGGTCAACAACAGAGAACAGGTGGAGAAAGACTGTTCTGCAGGCCGAAAGCGCACTTTGGCTCGAGTTGTGTAGATGTCTGGTGACTGGTGCGTACCGTTTAGATTTTATTTGACATATCGTTTAACCGAATTTATTTTCTAACACTTGAATTAATTTCATGTTACATAATACTTACATGACATAATCTTAGTTAAATCGAACAATATTTGACATACCGTTTATTTTATATCATTTCACTTGACCTATTGTTCTTTACATATTATAATGTCATATCCATAACTTCCCCGATATCAAACATTAAACTCCCTCTTCTTACAGCATCCTCCTTCGGTAAGGTGTGCAAAAGAAGGAAAAGTATAAGCTCTGCTCCCCTAGTGAAAAGCCCTTATATGCATATTACTCTACCCTCACCAATATAAAAAGCATTAAACACGGTCAGTCACATGAGGCAACAGCAATCCGGCGATTAGAAATGCAACTGAATATTAAAATTCATAAATGTGGGCTGTTTATAGATGAAGACTTTTTTTTCTGGGAGCTTCACCCGACTACATATTCACCGAAGGTATTATCGAAGTAAAGTGCCCAATTTCAGCATTCGGTATGAATGCCGATGAAGCCATCAAACAAAAGAAAATTAAATTTTGGAACTCTAACGGGAATATCAACCGTCGCCATGATTGGTTTTTCCAAATACAAGGGCAATTACATATCTCCAGAAAGAATATATGTTTGTTTGCTGTTTGGACTGGTGAAGAATTTCCCTTGAAAATAGTAAAAATCAATAGAGACAATGAATTTTGGACCAATGAAATGAAAAACAGACTTGTTGATTATTATAACGAATGTCTGCTCCCAGAAATTGTTGACCCACGAAAGTCCAGATCGATGCCGCTGAGGAGTACAACGTACTAATTTCTTTTCTTTTACACTTATACACTTTTTTATATTACTTTTATATATTTTATATTTACTAAATAAATTCGCGTTCCAAAGCCGTTAAAAAGTACTTTTATTATTAACTAACTATGTGTAAGAGGTAGTGCCATGCTGAATTGCAGCTGAACTGCGTGAGCGAGAGGTACCACCCCGGCACGACCGGGGTGGTACCTCTCGCTCACATAGCACCGGCGTCAAGTTACAGCTATGCTGCTATGCTGTCGCGTTTCGTGTCCCATTCTGGGGGAAGGAGGGCAGCGCATCTGCGTGGCCTTGGTTGTGCGGATGTGTATGGGCGTTGGCGCCGTGAGGCTCCGACTGCTCGTTTGCCCCCTGATGACTTAAAAAAACTAGATGTTGCTAGCAGCTTCGCCCGCGTTAATTTAGATTTACAGCCGTACCCGGATTGAAGATGATTATTTTTATAGCCTAAGTTACTCCTTATAATATCAGCTATCTGCCAGTAAAAGTCCCATCAAAATCGGCCTAGCCCTTTCAGAGATTAGCCGAAACAAACAGACAGACAGACGGACGGACAGACAGACAAAAATTGTAAAAAAAAATGCTATTTTGGTATATGTACCGTGTATATATCCATATGCGGTTTTTTATATTACAAATAGTCACTCCAATTTTATTTATTTATACATAATATCCATATAATAAACATACTATTATGTGAGTAATAGATATTATATTATGTGGGTACTCATTATCGTCATATTCTATGCACGCACAAATTATTTAGTTTTTATTCGAAAGTATCAAAATTGAGTTTGTTTGACTAAACGCTCCAGCGCTACGGCACACATTGACATTGGCTTTAGTGTGAGTAAAAGTTGCACTAAAATATCTAAACTTGACATTACGCTCGACGCGTAAACGCTCTTAATGTTCTGACAAAGACATTGAAGTTGATTCAAACGATCTGATTCAAATAATCTGTCCTGAAATGTGATTGTGGTCGCATGGAAACAGTGATTTGTCCTGAAAAGGGTGGTTTGATTGTGATGCAGAAGAAGCACGTCGAACACAAAGTCTTCGCGTGCAGCAAACCGCGTCCACACGCAACCACAGAACGCGACCGCGCGTAGCAACCGCGTCCGCACGCAGCGAGAGCCGGAGCAATAAGGAAGAGTAATTTAAAATTTTCCTCAAGTATTATATTATTATTTTTAATAATAATAATTAACTGAAAAAATTGTATATAATGAGTGATTTTTGTAAATAAATTCTTTACCATCATCGCAATCACATAGTATTGTTTTTTTACAACCAACAAAAATCCTTGTTTCATTTCAAAAGAGTAACAAACTAAGATAACAAGTACCCCCACCATGGTTCAGGCCTTGTCGTGGCGGTGGGGCTCAGTAACCTAGGGTGAGCGGTGCACCTTGGGCGAAGCTAATTGGGCCGAGGGGGCTTTTTGTACCCAAGAGGGGTACAAAATAAGAAGAGGACAGACAGAAGAGCAGGGGGCAAGGGGTGAGGATGGGAACCTGACCCCATTGTACTGTCCCGACGTTGGGAGGGGTTGTTCTGTGGTGCGGGACAACCCCTCTGTGGAGGTGGCGTCGGTCCCTTGCGGGACTGACTTGCCGTTGAGGTGCCCTGTTTGTTTTCTAGATCCGGGGCACCTCACCAAAGGCGGCATTGGTGGCACTCGCCGGGTTTTAGTGGGTAGAGATGCGTCTATTTACCAGCTGTCGGGCGCAGCGAGTCCCACATACCCGCGTGGGGAGACCCACTCCCCTCAGAGCATTTCCCGGCGTAAAAAAAATATATAATAATAATAAAAAAAGATAACAAGTACAGTGTCGCGGTTCAACTGGAATGGACTGAAGTTAGCTATAGTTAAGTGTTTATTATAATGTTAATAAATATTGCCAATGTAAAATTTTACTGATATTTTTAACTTACGTATATGTTGATATTAATGTTTTTAAAATATATTTATTCTCAAAATGGTTGTGTTTATTAGAAAAATTTATTAGAAAAATAATGAATTTTTAATAGAACAAAGATGGTTACAGGAATATTCGTGATAATTTGTAATGCAAGAATTATTATGTTGTATTACCTACTCCAATTGAGTCCCTTTACTAATTGATTTCAACTATTATATTATATACTTACTAAACTAAAATATAAACATTTTTATTTTTATTTATGTGCCATTTCATAATTTTTCTCACTCTTTTGTTTTTGTCCTAAATACCCCTACAATTTAGTTCGCTATCGTTTGATAAGTGTCTGGCCTCCAAGCACATACTATACCAGTTTGGACCTATCCCAGGGACAGCTAACAATGAGACGGAAGGTGTAAAGAATACTGGGATGGTTGGGTTGTCTTTCAGTCAATATGCACAGTGACTCGGTACTCGGTAGTCGAAACTACATTGTCAAGTTTTGTTATTAAAATAAAAGAAATTTGTTTTTGTATTATACGTATTTTCCAAGTAGTATACCAAATTTGTATTGTATTTTGTGGACGTACACTTCTCCCGGATTGAGAACGGAGTTCGGAAAGTTTTTCTGAAAAAAGAAAACATGAAAATGCTTAAAACTGTCCTGAATATATGCTTTTGTAACCATTTCGTTAAGATACATAATGTGTACATATTACCTACATAGATGTATAAGTTTGGAATCTTTCGCTGTATAGTGACAACTTTAACAATTTCTATATTCAAGGGGATATTTACTTTCGATATTTCGTAAATTTCTAGGAATGTCTTGTTTAAGGGGCTCGACGAAATAAACGCTAAAAATGGTACATATCCCATTTTAAACAGTTTTAATACAGACCGAAGAACCGGTCTCCAGCACTGACAGAAACTAAACTAATTATAGTTGCTGAACTGACTGACTGTATCACCCAAAGTTTACTCCTCTACTACAACACCGCATACAGATGCAGCCGCTAGCACAAGAGGTAATGTACAATACTTACGTACATGGTTAACGGCGTCCGGGTAGTTCTGTGGCATGAGACAGAACAGGCCGTGCTTCTTGTAGTGTGTACCTTGTTTACCCACCAGGGGTACGTACCCGTAACTCTTCTTACCCTTAAAACACAATAAATCATTAGAACATCAACTAAATTTTGGCTAAAGGTGACTTAAATTTTTTCCTCATTAAAAACTAATATTATTTGTGGACCGATTCGTTTGACTGATAGTTTTTAACCGACTTCAAAAAAAAAAGGAGGTTCTCAATTCGTCTGTATGTTTTTTTTTTTTTTTTTTTTTTTTTGTATGTATGTGACACGATATCTCCGCCGTTTGTGAATGGATTTCGATGGTTATTTTTTTGTTTGAAAGCTGTAGTTTCCAATTTGGTCCCATATTAATTTTATTAAGATCTGACAAGCCGTTTTTTAGTTATTCCCAATAATGTCTATTTGGTTGGTTTTGTTTATCTTGATGATATGATCATTTTATTACGTGTCGATGTAATAATTGTATAGGATGCTTTGGTAGCACACCATAGTATGTCGCGGTCATCGTAATCATCATCATCATCACCATCATCATCATCATCATCATCATCATCATCCTTTATCCATCCACTGCTGAACATGCCTCCTTCAATGAACGCCAAGACGACGAATTTCGGAATCACTAAAAATTAAGAAATAAAAGCATTTTACAAAAAATTAAAACCGACTTCAAAAATACTAAACTAAAAAGTAATAAAATAACAGTTTCTTTAATGTTTGTGCTTACAACATATTATAATCAACTTAATCTTCTACTAATGTACAAACTTTGCGTTTACCACGTCATTATAGTTACTTTTGGAGTCGGTGTCGTATTTGTTGCTGTACATTACCTACCTACCTACCTTGGCTGACACCGACTCCAAAAGTAACTATAATGACGTGGTAAACGCAAAGTTTGTACATTAGTAGAAGATTAAGTTGATTATATGTTGTAAGCACAAACATTAAAGAAACTGTTATTTTATTACTTTTTAGTTTAGTATTTTTGAAGTCGGTTTTAATTTTTTGTAAAATGCTTTTATATCGTCTCATATCGCTACTACTGTTTAGATCAAATAATTACTGAATACTGATTGTGCACTTTTTTATTTAATTAATTATGTTTTCATATTATACAGATAGGTATTATATACATAGCATATTATCGTAGTATATTCGCACTTCAATGCATTTCATATGGGTATGAATACTTATTCAGCCAATTTCTGTTTGCATTGAAATATTAATAAATAATACCAATATATCATACCTACTTAGGTATGATATATTGGTATTATTTATTAATATTTCAATGCAAACAGAAATTGGCTTCTATCCATTAAATATGCTGTGGTGTGAGGTCACATTACCTACTCAACGGTATTTTACTCATGCGGCGTTACCTCGCTCTGAAGCGTTCCATGTTCTTATGACGTTGCCAAGTTCAACTATCGTCAGTAAACCGACTTTACAAACAACCGATTTATTTTTATTTTTTATGTTAGTTGGATAGGCAAACTGGCAAACGTACCACCTGATGGTAAGTGGTCGACGTCGCCCATGAACATAAACTAGTAGACCTGGAACGAACTCAGGCAACTCATTTGTTTTGCCTATCCTGAGACATAAGATGTTAAGTCTCGGTATAGCTAATACTTATCATATTTAAAACAATCCAACAAAAGGTCACCTCGCTTTCGTCGTCTGACACTTCCTCGCCGTTCTCATTCGACTCCTCATACACAGACTCCTCCTCTACTTCATACCGAGCCTCGCCCGCGTCTGCCTTAATAGGCGCCTAATGAAAAAAAACAGCTTCAATATAATTACAATTTCCAATCGATCATATAAAATCTCGCATAAAAGTTACTAAACCACATACAAGGTTGATAAAAGCGAGAGGCATTAAATTAAAACACATATAGTATGTACCGTTTTCAGGCTACACACCAAAACTTAGACCAATAGAATCAATAATTTAGTCACAGGATATTTTTAAAGTTTTAAATCCGCTCCGCTTTGTTCGACCGGTTGAGACGAACCCTGTGCCGCGCCGATGCAACGTGCTGTGCGACGTTGCCTTTTAGATTCGACGATCAGTGGTCATTTTACAAAGTATGTTTACGTTTTACTTTGACTATTCGCGTATTTAAGTTGGTTCTTGGAAAAACTATTTTTAATTTCTCTCATAAACTATTTTATAATAGGTTAGGATTAACCGTAAGCATGTGTAGTATAATATGTGGTTTAATTTAATACCTCTCGCTTTTATCAAACTTGTATATATTGTACCTATACTGTGCATTTATTTTCAGTTTTAGATGTCGATATGAATAGGGAGCAGAAAAATGTTTTCAAGATGAGATGATACTGAGATATTTCTAATCTGCCAGGCGTCACGTGACAAACAACTTTTTTAAGGCATAAGGAGGCAAACGAGCAGTCGGAGCCTTATGGTGACTATCGACGCCCATAGACATCCTCACAAACAGTTGCGTTGCGCTCCTTTTCCCTCCACCATCCTCAATGGGCCACCGCAAACTCACGAAACGCGATAGCATAGCTGTCACTTTACGCGTGCATTGATTATGTTATGCTACTGCTCCGGTCGTGCCAGCCCAATTCGGCTGCAATGCAGCAATGGCAATAGGTAACTCTTTAAAAAAATCTTTTTTTATTAATTTACATCCGCTTTATAGTAAACCAGGGTTCCATACCGACCCGACCTCTTTGTATTTAGATTTTATTGTTATCGCAGCGGAAGAGTTACTGTACGAATATTAATTAGAAAAAGTTATCATTTTTATTTATCCTTCAGTATTTATAGTTATTTGGAGAATTTACATATCTCGGTAGTAGGGTGAATAAATTAGTACTTATATTTTTTTTACTTTAACGGCGGGAAATGCTCTGAGGCATCCTGCTGGTTAATGTCTTCCCAGGCGGGTATGTGGGATTCGCTGCACCCGAAAGCTGCTCTACCCACTAAAACCCGGCGAGTGCCACCAATGCCTTTGGTGAGGTGCCCCGTATCTAATGAGCAAACAGGGCACCTCGACGGCCAGTCAGCCCCTCAGGGGACCGACGCCGCCTCCACAGAGGGGTTGTCCTGCACCACAGAACAACGTCGGGACAGTACAATGGGGTGAGGTTCCCGTCCTCGCCCCTTGCCCCCTGCTCTTTAGTCCCCTCTTCTTATAAGAGGGGTACATAGAGCTCCCTCGGTTCAATTAGCTTCGCCCAAGGTGCTGGTCACACCTTAGGCTACTCAGCTCCACCGCCACGTCAAGGCATGAACCATGGTGCGGAAATCAGTATACTTACTAGCTAGGGGTAATAATATCAGTGATCGAAAAAATTCTTTCACTGGGTAATATGAATCTAATAATAATATCAGCATTTATTTCCTACTGCTGGGCACGAGTCTCCTCCTCGAAATCAGGCGAGGAGGGTATTGGGCCACAGTTCACCGATGCGCTGGACTAATGCGGGTTGGTGAACCTCACATACCTTCAAAGACTTAATCTCATCAGGCATGTAGGTTTGCTCACGATTTTTTTTATAGAAGAGGGGGCAAACGGATAGTCTGTTCACCTGATGGTAAGTGAAGAGCGACCGGTAGTAGAAGGTAGTAGCCGCTTATACTGGAGGCGGTTATTTTAGAATTAAAGAATCTAGCAGATTTAAGAATAATCTCTGGTTATAGACTGAAAATCTTGTAAACAAAGCATTGAGAGGCATTGCCAAATGAGTGCTGTGAAATTAAATAGAAAATCATCGCAAGTAATTTATAGCTTATTTATAAGTTTTGAATGATATGATATGAAAGTCTTGTCTTTGGTTTCCTATGCAGGCACAATGAATCGCCAAATAATCAATGAGCTAATACAGTTGTCAGTACTGAACCTCAGGTATGACCAACATTTAGTTACCTCGACAATCTTGTCCGGGTCTGGTAGCAGGTTGCCGGTGTAGAACTGCAGGCCCGGCTGGTTGCTGTACACCTCCAACACGCGACCGGTCAGAGGATGCAGTGCCCTCCAATATTCAATCATATTACTCATAATAAAACTTTTTGAACAAGGCATTCGTCAACAATGCCAAAATAGCTCCGTAAAATAAATACATTTAAAACAATTATAATAGTGAAAAAATCTAAAAGATTAAAATCCTATAACGAATCAATTTGTTATGCAATGAATATTTCAAAACAAATTACAGGAATTACAAAAACAAGAAGAAAGAAAGTCTCCTGAATTTGAAGTTGTACATCAGCAGACATTGTCATTGACTTACAGTCTACAGTAGGTATATCCAGCGGTTTTTTTTTATGTTAGTTGGATAGGCAATCTGGCAAACGTACCACCTGATGGTAAGTGGTCGATGTCGCCCATGAACATAAACTAGTATACCTGGAACAAGCCCAGGTAACTCATTTATGTGTTGCCTATCCTGAGACATAAGATCTTGCCCTTCTCTCCAAAACACAGCGAAGCTGTTTCACGGGAGAAACAAGCAAGATGGTGGTACCCATGCAGCCGGGAGCGCTGTGCTGTGCATATATTAACGCCGTTATACAATATGTTCCCCGCAATCCAATATGATGATTCTGATGTTATTTTTAAAATTATGATTGATGTTTAAAAAACCTAAAGTGTTTGCAAAGGAGTAGGTATTGTACCTCGCTTGGAACGTAAGATCCTGTTCTGTCCCCTGCGTGATGCAGTAGTTGACATCGTACCCGCCCCGCGGTATCTTCGTTATCATTGTCTTCAACATCCTGGGTACCCTGAAATCGTAAGCTGTGCCGCCCACCACTTTCTTCTCACCTGTAAACAACCATATTATGTAACATGTACCTACAGTGCGCGCAATCCGGAGTGAACTTAGCTAGCGTGTGAGTGACGTCACAAAGTAGTTTTTTCACGTTTAGGAATCAAAACTAACTTCGCCTCAATGACAACCTCTTTGGTCCACCCGCCATGTTCAAATTATACCTACTAAGTCTTACCAGTGGTAAGCCCCTCGTCATCCACCGGTGTATATTTGTCCGCGTTGATGGTCAATATGTGGTCTTGCATTAAATCGGCGCCAGAATGCTGTAATAGATTTACTCTTATGTATTATTAGAAAACTGTATGTTCTAAATATTGTCTTAAAAACATATTAAAAAATTACCATATGATTGTAAAATTATTGAAACTAGACGCAAGTATTCCATTGTGAAAGTCCCCGAAAATATAAAACTAAATTTGCTAAAGTGCAGTACAGGTACTTGTTGATCAGATTATCTATATAATAATGTAAATAAAATCATATAATATTTGTAAGTGACAATTAAATGCTAGCAAAAAACAAATTTTAAACTTCCTTAACAATTTGAGCTGCGAGGAAACTGAATTGCTTTTACAATATAGTAAGTAGGTACCACATGGTACTGTGTAACACAAAAACAAATTTATCAGACCACACATAGCGTTACACACAAACAAACACATACACACTGCACACACACACACACATGCATATACTATACACACTCGTACATAAGGATTTTTGTTTGTTAATATTTGGTCTAAATTTAAAAAAAAAACTATTTGTAGAATCATAATATTATGTAATTATATCTTTTTTTACCTATTAAGTAAGGTACTGTAATTTATATTATATTATTTCAATTGTCAAATTTAGAATAAGGGAAAATCGAAGTTGCCAAACAGGTTGCCAAATTTATGGTAGCTTCAAGGATTAGAATTGCACACTATGTTTTGATCGGAATAAACTACTATTATTTCAAATTTACTATTGCAAAACGCAAGCTTTTAAACACGACAATTATATACAATACATAATAGGTACAACATATGAAAAGTAGCTAGATTTGACGGCATAGTTCATTGAACTAAGTATATCACTTACGTAGTAATTACAACTCACTGGCATAGTTTTATGATGAAATAGTTTTATGATGCGTACCTATTCACTATAATTTATATCTATCTTTAAATGTCAGTTGTAGATACACAAACATTAAATTATAATTATTAGTTAGCACATTTCCAAATAATTATAATGATATTATAAACAAAACAATAAAGCATACATTCACAAGTTATGTTCCCTCAATATTATTTTGAAAGTAATTTGTTACGCTTCCACGTCTTGGTACAGCGCTGATCGGATATCGATAATATTTGGCATACAATATTATAAGGGCTATTAAAGTAATCATCATCGGTCCTTGGTACAGACCTCGGCAGTAAAAGCAGCGACAACATACTAAATGACCATATCATGCGCGCGCGCTCTAATATTATTACTTATATCTGTTATACAAATACTTACATGTCCGGCCAGGTTGAAGTATGGCGCGTGGCTCAAGTTGACGACGGTGGGCTCGGTGGTGGTGCACTTCATCTCGATGTTCAGGGTGTTCTCGCAGGTCACCTCGAAGGTGATCTGAGCCATCACAGTGCCGGGGTACCCCTCGTGGAACTGCTCCGACACGTGGCTCAACACCACCTTCTTGCCGGTCACGTACGAACGCCAGTTCACCTGGAACACGAACATTTTGGGAGGTTTTCGAGTTATTGGGTTTAGCTGCTAGCTCCACAGAACTAGTACAGAAATGTTGTGGGTTAACTTACACATGATCTATGTGTTTTGCTTGTGGTGTGAAGTAAGAAGCGTTGATAATATTGTCTACATGACTTGTTCACGCGTTGTCTGCCCTGAGATGCTACTGAGTAAATTTCGGTGCTAGTAATTACTTTAATAATAATAATAATATTTATGGACGCTTTTACACCACGTCAATCTGGTCCCGTGGTAAGTTCTCGAAGAACTCGTGTTACGGGTACCAGACAACGGAAATATATTTAATGCTTTTATATTATACATATATTTAAGATTTTTATTATATTACATACATATTTAATACACATCCATAACCCAGGAACACAGAAAACTTTTTGTTCCATGGCGGGATTCGAACCCGCGACCTCCGGCTTGAGCGCCAACACGCTAAACATTGAGCCACTGAGGTCGTCTTATACTGTCTATTTTTTCAACGTTACGAAACAAAACTACTTGACGGAACTTCGCAAGACTCATATAGATGGCGCGCACATCTTTATATATCAATGCAGATACTTTAGACTGGATAAAGTTGTAGGCGTTTTAGTATTCACCAAGACATAATAAAACAGTTACTAGAGTCTAGTCACCAGACGAAAGTATAATTTACCTTATCAAAGCCAACGTAACCTCCGTTGTAATGGTTGTGCCCCTTGTTGGTTGACAGCATGTACATCCTCCCAGACGGTCTGACGTACATCGTCCCTTCTCGTATATAGTTCGCGTACCGACCAATTGTCGCTCCGAAATACGGGTTTCTTCGCTGAAAATATTCTGTGGGAAAACTTATTAGTGCAGTCTGTAGACTAGCGACTAAGGCGTGATTGGAATATTTGAAAGTTTCTTGGCAAGTAAGCCAATAATTGTTTCTCTGTTTCCATGTAACACATGTCTAGGTCATAATATACGTATAATCCACCAATTTTTAATCTATGGGCGTAGCACGTAGCAATAATTTTAAACCCCGACGCAAAAAGTTGTTATAAGTTTGACCACTGTGAGTCTCTGTGGCACCATTGTGCTAAAACGGTTTGATTTCTAACGTATGTTCCTGGGCATGTTTTATTAAAATCAATGCAGCTATTGCTATTGCTTTGGAATCTCAAAACTCTGTAAAACTAACAAGTCAAAGTATTTTAATGTAGTAGTATGAAGTAATTGTGCGTACCTTCTAACGTGTCAAAGCCGGCGATCACATCGTCTGGTACACCCTTCTTGTCAGGGACTTGGATAGATGTGATCGTTGCACCGTAAGTAATCACCTGTGCCATTACTTTGTGATAATATTACGCGTATATTAGTTAAGATCAACTAAAATTAATAAGTCGCGGTACGATTGATATTGATATTAGTTAGATATCCTATATAGGTACATTTATTATTATTATATATAATACATGTTAACACTTCCTAATTTGTATTACTTAAGTTCGTCAAAAACTGTAAGAAATCATTTTTTCTTGGGATTACACGAAACTACCTCGGTTTGGACAGTGCGAGAACGATACAAATACGAGATTTTGTTCTAAAAAGTAATTAATGAGGTTTACCTGGACGATCATTCTGTTTTTGGTCTTCCAGGTATACCTTCTGACGATGTCTATATTAGAGCTGGACTCGCACGAAGTCTGTTCACCTGGACTCTGCTCTTTGGGGGATTTGCTCAGGACAGAGGAGCGTGTCTTCGTCTCGTGGGCGTACCCCTTGGGCATGAACCCAAAGCCGTCGACGACTAGCTCCACGTGTGGTACCTCCGGGGGCTCGGGTCTGGGAGGCGAGCTGGGTTTTTCTTTAGTACTAACATCCCCACTCGCCTTTTCATCGTTTTCAGACATTGTTACAATAATTTTGTAGTAGCCAAATGGATTTTTTAAATTAATTATAAAATTTTTACTTACAAAAATTTAAACTCCAAAACATGTGTACGTCATTTTTTGACAATTTCTATAGATTAGTTTTTTAAATGTTAAAATTAAGTGGGAGGATTGATTACAAAGTTTGACTGATATTATGAAAAATATAAAATTACCCAAACGCTTTTAAAGAGCGCTACAGTTTCTAATCCAATGCGATCTAGGGGGTAGGGGAAGGGTCATATTGGAGGTCATCAATCCGTCCTTTAAAAATGTTTTTATTACATCCTTATTATATTTTTTCCTTCATTATTTTCCTTGCTTGTCCCGCAATAAAAAATCCTAGTTAAGAGCGCCTGTACCGAAGTAGTGTTTATCTCTTTCCACGTCGTGATCCCGCTCGTTCTTCCTTATATTATAAAAACACTACATGAGGAGTTCTCTACACCTCTCTATTGTTGCTCAATATATCAATTATTATTTATTCTTAGATGTATCATTTTTGCATTGCAATATCTTTAGGTCATAAAACTTTTACGGATCCTATGGAGGTTTGTTTAACAATCCCAAGATTATGTTTGTTAGGAGCAATCGTAAAAAGTTTTATGATATGTTATGTATGTTATTTCGGTTACTGCACTATCCCATAGTGTCTATACTCTATATGGATCCATCACAGGGAAGAGGGGCGAAGCACATTATACTAAGGTTTTGTTATTTTTTAGTGACTACGTTACTACTACTCTATATCATAACAGTGTGCACACATAATTAAATCAATATATTTAGAAAATAGATATACAACACATGAACCAAAGCGACAAGTAACGTTGCTGTGCTGTACTGCCACTCTAGACAAGTGGTTTTACGTTTATAGAATAGAATAGAAATATCAATGTATGAGCGAACGTCAATCTCATACATTGATATTTCTATTATCCTTACTAATATTATAAATGCGAAAGTAACTCTGTCTGTCTGTCTGTCTGTCTCTTCTTCACGCCTAAACCACTGAACAGATTTGGATGAAATTTGGCACAAACATAGTGTGAAACCGGAGAAAGGACATAGGATAGTTTTTATCCCGGATATCCCACGGGAACGGGATTTATGCAGGTAAAACCTCGGGACTATCTATCTTCTGAACCACGGAACAGATTTGGGTTAATCTTGATGTGAAGATACTTTGAAACTTCAAATGGGACATAACATAGTTCTTATCCTGAAAATCCTACGGGAACGGGGCCTATGCGGGTAATACCCCAGGACTGACTATATTCTAAACCACAGAATAGATTTGGGTGAAATTTTGATATGAAGATACTTTGAAACTTAACGCAGGACTTAAAATAGTTGTTATCCTGAAAATCCCACGGGAACGGGAACTATGCGGGTAAAACCCCGGGACTGTCTATCTTCTAAACTACGGAACAGATTTGGGTGTTTGATATGAAGATACTTTGAAACTTAACGTAGGACCTAAAATAGTTGTCATCTTGAATATCCCACGGGAACGGGAACTATGCGGGTAAAACCCTGGGACTTTCTATCTTCTAAACCACGTAACAGATATGGGTGAAATTTGATATGAAGATACTTTGGAACTTAACTTAAAATAATTGTCATCCTGAAAATCCCACGGGAACGGGAGTTGTGCAGCTAAAACGCCGGGACTGTGTATTTGTTAAGCCACTAAACCGATTTGATTGAAATTTGATATGGAGATAGTTTGGAACTTAACGTAGGAGTTAAAATAGTTGTTATCCTGAAAATCCCACGGGAACAGGAGTTGTGAAGCTAAAACGCTGGGACTGTGTATTTCTTAAACCACTGAACCGATTTGATGATATGGAGATAGTTTGAGACCCAAGGTAAGATGTAAAAGATATATAAGTGTTACAAGAAGTTATTTAGTTGTGTCAGTAGACGGCGTTAACATAAAATGTAGATCACGCTATATATTACAAGACGCCTAAGACAGTAAGGATTTATACAAAATGATTTATTAATAGCATTCGTGATATTATAAAAAAGGAATACGTATATATATTATAATAATAAAATATATGAATCTATACAGATAAATAAAATTGGAGTGTCTGTTTGTAACATTAAAATAACCGCTTTTTATTAAATGCATATAGATGTATACACGGTACAATACAAATATACAAAATAGCATTTTTTACAATTTTTGTCTGTCTGTCTGTCAGTTTGTTCCGGCTAATCTTGGAAACGGCTGGGCCGATTTTGACGGGACTTTCACTAACAGATGGCTGATGTACTAGGGAGTAACTTAGGCTATAAAAATAATCATCATCTATCCGTCTACGGCTGTAAATCTAAGTAAACGCGGGCGAAGCTGCGGGCAACAGCTAGTATTCTATATAAATATCAATGTATGAGCGAACGTCAATCTCATACATTGATATTTCTATTATATTCTATATAAATATCAATGTATGAGCGAACGTCAATCTCATACATTGATATTTCTATTATATTCTATAAACGTACAGCCACTTGTCTACAGGAGCTGTTTTGTTACATGTAGATGTTTTTTTTTTCTTTAACGCCGGGAAATGCTCTGAGGCATCCTGCGGGGGAGTGGGTCTCCCCACGCGGGTATGTGGGACTCGCTGCGCCCGACAGCTGGTAAATGGACGCAGCTCTACCCACTAAAACCCGGCGAGTGCCACCAATGCCGCCTTTGGTGAGGTGCCCCGGATCTAGAAAACAAACAGGGCACCTCGACTAGTCAGTCGGCTAGTCAGTCCCGCAAGGGACCGACGCCATCTCCACAGAGGGGTTGTCCCGCACCACAGAACAACCCCTCCCAACGTCGGGACAGTACAATGGGGTGAGGTTCCCATCCTCACCCCTTGCCCCCTGCTCTTCAGTCCCCTCTTCTTATAAGAGGGGTACAAAGAGCCCACTCGGCCCAATTAGCTTCGCCCAAGGTGCACCGCTCACCTTAGGTTACTGAGCCCCACCGTCACGACAAGGCCTGAACCATGGTGGGGTCATGTAGATGATAATGTATCAACCAGGTGATACTGATGGCTGCGAACCTAAAAAGTTTAATGTTTATACCATAATCATAAAAAACAAAATAAAATCAAATATGTTGAACCGACCGGAAAGATGTTTTAAATTTAACGCTCCTCGGATACCGAAAATAGGACAATTAAAAAATATACGACAGAAGAAGGAACCGTAGAGTGACATGAGAAAGTGATTCTATTTTTATTTGTGCATTTTGAAGATTCTTACATTGTAACACGGCATCCTAAATAATTGTATATTGTTCATATTTGTAAACCAATATATAAGGTTCTCATAATTCACACAATGCCTTTATAAATCATAGCCTATGCCCTGTGTCTTATTCTGATAAACTTGCGGAAGGGGGCTAGCCGGCTAAAATCGTCCGTAACGTTAAAAAATAAATTCGTTAATTTCGTAAATATTTTTATGATGGCTATACAGTGCCTAGTGTATAGTCTATCTACATGATGGCTGTTATTATTATTATTATTGTAGTTGGCTATTATTATTATATCATTCGTAATTACTCCATCTGGTGGTCAAAAGTGGAACCATCTGATCATTATTACTACGTAAAACGCATGGAGACTATACACTACCTATGTACTACTTTTTTTTATCAATAAAAATCATAATAAAAAATGTATACTCGAATAATTATTTTATTTATACCTCGAATTGAAATTAATAATTTTATAATAAGGAACTCCGTTCCTATCTGGTGTCCCACGGCATCACATGGTTTTCTATGCCTTCGTTATTTAAAACGTAGACCGTATGTCTCTGGGATATTTATAACTATATTATAACAATTGACATTATATTTTTATTAATGTAAATTTTATTATAAGGTATTAGGTGAGAAATGAGCTATAAAAGATACTAATATTTTGTTCCTTTTTACCGTTCGCGGAAATAAAATCAAATTACTTTTTCAACACAAATTACAAGTGAAATTACTTTGATATAATATAACTTCGTAAAACATCAAACGAAATTTTTCATTACTTTAGCAAAATATAAATAGATGGTATCATGTTAAATAAAAATACACCAGGCCTTGTTTTTTATAAGACGATACGGAACCTTCACTGTGCTGGTACCAACACGCGCTTAGTTAGTTTTTTTTTTCTATATAAATTAGCAAAATAACTCCAAGGTTGGTATTATGAGGTTATTAGACAGACGTTTAGAGAGTTTCTTTGTTACCGTAATAAAAAAATAGAAACTTGGCAGTGTGAAATCTTATTTATTTCATAAATAAAAACTCAGGCATGTTAGTATTATTGTTAAACAAAGGTATTCATAAACATATCATCTGGACGTAATACATTAATTAGCCAATACTTCAATTGTTGCAGCACGTTACTCAACAACCATTTGTACGTCGCCATTTCATAACTCTTACACCCAGAACACTTTTACACTTTGCTTATCAAGTTCAATGGTACTCGTTTTCCATTTGTCTGTATCGTCTGGTGTGTCTTTCAGATAGTCGACCTCCTTGCACGGAGACGGTGGTATTATACTTATTATAGGAAGTCCGATCTCTTGAAAAGAACTCATCGAAGAGAATCCACTTTCGTCTTCTATGAAATTGGATGATGCCCTAAAATCATTTCTTTTGTCCGTCGCCTGTACCACCTTTTCAATAGACTCCAGGCCCGCTTCCGATACTTTTTGTTCGTGGTCGAATACTTTCATATCAGTGGAATCGTTTTCTAATTTACAAGTTAGTGATGAGTCCGTCATGATTAAGTCGCGTACGATTCTAGTATTGGTGTCTTTTATTTCGTTAGTTACGCCATTGTATGTACTTTTGCAGTTAGTTTCCATAGTGATTGAGTCGGCCGCGTCCTCTTCGATTAGATTTAGACCAGACACGTTCTGAATGACACTTTCTTTTTTAATGCCATCGGTCAGCTGCAGAATTTCATTGCTTTTTTCAATACACGTGCAAGCGAGATCGGGAATTTTTGTACTTAGAACTGTTTTGGCAAGAGTTATTAGTCTCGACATCTCTTCAGATAGTTTTTGGCCAGTTTCGTTTTCGGAGACTAAAGATATTTTTGATTGACTCCTGCAAAAAATGATGGTTTATTCTGTGTCCCTAGTAATTTATGCGTAGACCCAAACAATCGATATCGGCGTGACTTACCAGATGCTGGTGCAATCCTTGTATCCATTAACATTACTAATCGATTTACTTATTTTCCTTGAGCTGATTTTCTTTACCGGACTTATTGTGTATTCCAGATTTTTATTGACGTGGAATACAGATCTAGATCGTGGCAAATCTGTCATGTTCAGGGTCTTTGGAAGAATTTTCGGATTTCGAGTTTCTGGTTCATTTTGTTTTAGCTCAATATGCTCCTTTACCCTGTTCAAAAATGTAACTATTTGCTTCAGTAAAGCAATATGCATCTGTCTGTTTGCCTCTGTCTGAAAAAGAATAATTACATTGGCATTTTTTAAATAACAAAGCATCGCATATTAAAATATCGCATAGCAATAGCACAGCATTTCGCATCGCACGCTCATATTGACGTATAAACAATTGGTGCACCAATAACAGACAAAACTAGATTATAAAAACACCTGAGCAAGCTGCCACCTTAATGTCTCCACCTCCATGTTTAAAGCATTCACTTCTGTTCGTCTAATGTCAGGATTACTCTTTGTCAGTTTGTCGGGAGGCTTCACTACCTCACCGTTCTGTTCCTCAGAGGGACTCCTCATCAAAAACTTTGTACTCTTATCGATTTTTTCAGAAACCTGAAACAAACAAAAGCATAATATCATATCTGGTCTGCGGATGTCACAACACATTTTACGAAGTAGTTCCTCTCTAGTAGCAAACTAACTATGGGAACGCATATTACAACGCGCGCCATTCATGTATTATTAAACATATTAGGAAACGTCTTGAAATAACAAAAACAATACGTGATTTAGACATTTATTGAATTAATTATGAACAATCATTCAAAATGACTGCGAGAACATGCCGTGGGAGGTTACAAAAACAAATCGACTAACGGAGCACCCGTTAGGTCTTTGTGTGAATCAGCAAAAAGTTGGGAGTGAGCCGATGCCAAGGGAGTCCCACACTGCGCGCTTGTTGACCTCCATGCACATGTAACAACTACCGCCTCTTGTACGTGCAGTTACATTTATAATTGAATGTGGGTTAGCATGATAGTTAATAACAAGGAAAAAATATTGACGGTTATTTCTACTGCGTTGACATGGACTTACAATAGCATGGTGATTTAAAATATGGGAATTAATTAAAGCTTCTATTATTAAATTCCAACGGTGTTTGTAATGTGGTATGGAGTAACAATTACTGTCGTGCGTTGTACTAAATTATTAACTTTGTAAATATTAATTACAATTATTTATTCAAATTTGATAAAAAATTACTTTTATGTTGGTTTAGAATATACATCAATTTTCAAAATCATCTAATCCTATCTGATAAATATCAAGGGTGAATAACAAAGAACTCCCAAACCAGGATCACATTCACAAACATATAATGCTACTTATAAAATCTGAACACCACACGAGTGCAAAAACCCCAGCGAGTTCAAATACGGTGAAGTCTCTGAAAGTCACTCACTGGAAATTATCGGCGACTACTTCCACTTGCGAAACCATTTGGTAACTACAAAGGCCACGAGCGTTGAGTAAGTAAAGATGGTTGATTTAATGAAACAAATAAAAAGAATTAAAACGTTTCATTTGCTGGGAACAGACGTATAATGAGCAAATTAAAGTGCTTCAACTTTTCATTTTTAGGGTACCGGACTCCAAGTCTTTTTCACGTATTAGTAAAATCACGAAAAAATATTAAATTGTTGTGCATACAACGTAAATAATGATATAATTTTTATATTATGTCATAGAATTCGTGAAAATTGTGACCTAAGATTAAAATTGCAACCGTGGCCTAAAATGTGAAAAATTCGCTTGGACTATCTAAATTCATATCGTTTTGAATATGTAATAGCGAAGCTGACAAATTGTTAACATTAATTCATCAGTTTTATGTAAGTAGAAATAAACCGTTGATCGGCAGGTGAGTCACTGGCTAATGATCAACGACGTGAGCGGGAAATGCAAACCCCTTTGTTTACTCGGAGAAGAGGCTCTGTTACTCGGAGAGGAGGCATGAGGAGAGACTAACGAGTTTAATTATTTTTTTTATGCTACGGATCCCTACACTATTATTACAACACGCACTTTGTTGTTTCATTTTAAACAGGCACTACTTTTACAAATTTATCAAGATTAGCACAAACAATGCATTCGACTATAATAGAGTTTATATTACACACTTCGAGAATATTTTTCTTTAGGGTGGAAATCGTCTTAACGATAACATCGCTATACACAACATATTTTACACTAATTATTTTGTGCATTTGTCACTGACAACATGAAGAAGTGCCACACTGGCAGTTGCAGATGTGTAAGAATAGTATTAGTAAATATTAAGAGAACAACATCCGTATGTAAAACTATAGACTCGTCAAACGGTTTAGTATGCTGTATACATTGAAACTATTTCTAAAAGTAGAATGGTAGAGTCTAGAAAAAACTAAACATTTTTTTTGGGTTATCATTATATTTCACACATGGGCGCCGTCTGCGTTTTTGACATTCTTGTCCTATTTTGATAAGTGCTGATATCGAGTTTTCGATTTTGAGATATGATCTAGATACATTTTGGGACCGCTACCCTAGCTAAAGACCTCTTTATTACGGTATGTACCAAGTAGTATACTTTACTATTAGATTTTTATATAGGAGAGGGGGCAAACGGACAGTCGGTTCACCTGATGGTAAGTGATACATGCAACATCCAGAGACACCCGGTACACAAGAGAATTAGCGGATGCGTTGCCAGCCTTTTAAATAAGTACCTATATTCTTTTCTTGAAGGTACCTAAGTAGTATCGGTTCGGAAACACCGTAAGTGGCAGCTGATACCATATTGTGGTCGTGCGAGATAGGAAATGCCGTAATAAGCCGTTTCCACGCTACTGAAATGGCAATGCATGCGGCCATACCAAGTCAACTTTCAAACATCTAAAACTGTATTACGTGTTAAACATGCATCAGAAATAAAATGAATTTGAATTTGAAAAAAGAGATTTTATAGATGATTTTTGTCACAAAAAACGCCGCAAATTAGTAAGACAAAGTCAAAGGCGTAACGTTCTATCTCACTAATGGTAACTCTTGCAGTCATCATTTGTCAACCAAGCTGCCAACAGCGGTCAACGCATCATGGTCCGCTCCTCCGCAAGGGCGACTGTAACTGTCCACTCGAAGCCCCCTGACCTACAACCAGGCCGGTGGAGATACGTGTCGGGTGTCGTGTTCATAGTACCAGGTTTCCCTTCTCACGTGTCGATGCACCGGCACGGAACCATGTACCAAGGCCAACGTGTTCTATTACAATCTTTAAATCGGTCAATGGTAACACAAAATTAAAACATGCCGTATCATTTTCGCCGAGGTTACGTGAGTGGTATTATGGTGCGCGGTTGTGTCGGTAGCGTCGTGGTGTGGTGGCGTGCGAGAGGGTGGGTGTTTCGAATCGGTCGGGTAGCCGGTGAGGCAAGCCCGTCACGGCGGCGGCGACGCGTGTCGGTTACATCCGGCGCAGCCCTCGGAAGCGCCCCGCCCGGCCCTGCCCGGCCCTCCCGACCCTGCTGACAAGTGCATACACGACACACCGCACTCACAATGAATACGGGATGTACCTGCAACCATTATTACCAAACGTTTGAAATACGACGGCACGACACTGAACAAATCATGTATCATGTATCTACTGTTACAATACTATATCCTTTACTATATTACTGCTATATTCTATGCTAATATAATAAAACTAAAAAATCGTTTGTTTGAGCACGCCAATCTCAACAAATATCTACCAACTTCGGTATTTGACAAAATAAATTAAAGATAATCTTATTATCGAGGAAGGTGAATTATATCATTTTTTCTTTTGTTTTTCAATCCGAAGAACAGTAAAATGTATAAATATATATAAATATAGTTATTGTAGTTTGAAGTGACCGTTATCAGTTTTGATCTATACGTGTATTTACTGTGTAACAGTTACACAGTTTTATTGCGGCAGGGACGTAACATCCTCAGACCTCGACTGTCCTCTTAATAATAAAGCAAGCCTAATGACGAAATGTATTCATGGACACATCAATATTATAGACAAATAGACAACCAAACACATTTTAAATATGAAAGGGATGTGCTTTGCCGTATACCAGACTGCATGGGTACCACTGGCACAATAGATGTTTTTCAGACGAACGCGCTAGACTGGCATACTGTAATTAGTAATTACTGCCAGACTCAGGTACCACCTTAGTATCAGAATAGGCAGCGCATGAACTGCTAGCACGTCTGGTTTATGTACGTGGACGACCACATACCACGACTGTACCCGACCACGATCTGACTCGTCAGTTCGCCTCCTCTCAGACTCCATCCACTTCTAGACGAAGGTCTTCAAAGTGACTGCAGACGGCCAATCTTATGTACAAAAAAGGATACACTAAAAAACCTTCCATCATTTTTTCGACCTAAATTTAAGGTAGAGACCATGTCAACATCCAATTCTCCTCTTATGAATTATGTCGCAAAAATAGTATCAAAGAAGCTCGTTTACGTTAGTAGTTACCGGAGTAGGTCGCACACGCATTAATGTACTTTCTAATAATTATCTTTTTATGAGACCGTTTGTTTACCTAAATAAAAAAATTGTACTCACAAACGTTTCAGTTTTATTGTGTTAGTAGATAACAGAGATACGATAGAGTTCAATAACAAGTAGTGTAATAACGGATCCTAAGATGTTTTTAGTCCTCGACAAGAAAAAAACGGTGTTTTAATATGTTTGACTGTCTGTTGTACCGTAGTTCTCAAATCGACAAATTTTGATGCAGTTTTACTAGACACATTTGGATACGTTTTAACGTTGATACCGTTTGGGATATGTACATCTTATTAGTTTTTTTTAATTAGAATTTATTATTTTTTTTGGAAGCTGATTTTCTAGCGTTGTTTTAGACATGTTTTATCAAAATCGGTGCAGCGGTTTCTCTTTTGTTATTTCGTTGGGATTTTCTCTCAAGTGTAATCTTTTAATATTATGTTATACCTATCTCTCTCACTGTTATGTTATATCTGTAGGTATTGTTATGTTATGTTATATCACTGAATGCAAGACTTTAAAATATAGTCGTTAAGACAACGCTGACATCGCCTTATGGGTTTACTCAATAAAGAGTTTAGAGAACTATTAAAACAATATTATTTTCATACGTCATGACAAAAACGAAGATAATTTTAATGAGCGTTTGTTTAATAATAGCGACTTAGGTAACAGCGCGTCAGATAAGCGATGAATGGTTCATTGTTGCCAACGCGGCAATTGTGATCGCACCCATTCAGATCAGCCTCCGATATTGGTGTTTCAAACGTGAAATATACACTTATAATAACATCGCGAAGGGCATTGTCAGTATTTGTCAAACCCAATTGATATGTGATTGACTCTAAATGATATTTTAATTAAAATATCATTTTGAGTCAATAACAAAACAAAAATAATAACAAGTCTCTTTATTGCTACCTGACTTACAAAAATCTCAACTTAATTTCATTACCATGTATCTAGTCTGCTGGTGTAGTGCTCAGGGCCCAGAGGATTGGATCACTTCCAGTGGTCGTGTGTTCGAATCCCACCGAGGTCAGGTTATTTATATGAGATGTAATGATCATGCGAAATCGTTAACAAATAAATAAAAAAAAGATTCCGACGAATTGAGAACCTCCTCCTTTTTGAAGTCGGTTAAAATACTAAGCGATGATCTTCAAATGGATTCAATTCAAAGAAAATGTCAATAACTCGTCCTGAGTTATATTCGAACAGATTCTCGTTAGCGAATTGGCACTAATT
Source organism: Helleia helle (assembly GCA_963853865.1). Lineage (NCBI taxonomy): Eukaryota > Metazoa > Arthropoda > Insecta > Lepidoptera > Lycaenidae > Helleia > Helleia helle. The sequence continues at coordinate 435,333 of OY971420.1, forward strand.
AGTAATTACCAGTCGATTTTATGCCTCATTTAAATTTTAAAATACCGATTAAATACTTTGATATCAATCAAGGAAATTCACAAATTGTCTAATTTCAATAGTTTCTTTCGTAGAATCCCCATTCGTGGAGACTGGAGAGTAATTAAAATTATACCTGTTATGATGTTATCTGATCAAACAATAGTTGGTAACAAGCGACGTCTAGCTTGTGAAGTTACGTTATTCAAATCGGAGTAATTAAGCAATGAGTATTATGTACATAGACACAAGTACATATTATTAAAAATATTTTTTTTTCTTTAACGCCGGGAAATGCTCTGAGGCATCCCACCTAAGCAGTGGGTATCTCCAGGCGGGTATGTGGGACTTGCCCGAAAGATGGTAAGTGGACGCAGCTCTACCCACTAAAACCCGGCGAGTGCCACCTGTGCCGCCTTTGGTGAGGTGCCCCGGATCTGTTAAGCTAACAGGGCACCTCGACGGCTAACCAGTCCCATGAGGATCCCATCCTCGCCCCTTGCCCCCTGCACTTTTGTCCCCTCTTCTTATAAGAGGGGTACAAAGAGCCCTTCGGCTCAATTCGCTTCGCCCAAGGTGCTGGGCTCACCCTAGGCTACTGAGCCCCACCGCCACGACAAGGCCTGAACCATGGTGGGGAACTATATAAAAAAGCTGCGTAGTAGTACCTACCTATATTGTGCTTATAAAAACATACGCCAGTCAATATATCATTAATTATATTATATCACGAACTAGCTGTGTCCCGCAGTTTCGCCGCGTTAACTCACATTTACAGCCGTAACCGGATTGGCACGTATTGGACAGACGGGCAGACAAAATTGTAAAAATGTTATTTTAATATTACAAACATACACTCCATTTTTATCTATTGGTATGGATTTGTTATTAAAGGATACATTCGTCGCAAAATAAATAATTTGTTAATGTTACAAAATTGTTTTTATTTTCTTTTTAAATTTTAATGGCATTAAATATTAATTTTAATTTTAATATGTAGCATGAAAGGAAACAGGATGGCATGATGGCATGATGACAAATCCGATACTATATACTGTGAAGTACCAGATTTATCGGTATAACCAAGCCATACATAGCATTTTTTAAGTTTTACGAAACACATTTCCGTTTCGCTTACTACTGAACCTGCTATTGTTTAGGAATCCCCACTCCCCACACAGTTGAGGCAGGCTCATTATGTAAGCGAAGGGCCCCCTATTTACCTCGACTTAATGGGCCGTCGACCCCTAAGTTTTTTTTATTTGCATGAGTCACCTGTGAGTCCACTTACCTCACTGTGTATTCTAGTGGTACCACTTACCGTTGTGCATGTGGTATACACATCTATATGATATTATGAGGATAACATTTCATATAATCTATCATCATCATCATCATCATCATCAGCCTCTATCCGTCCACTGCTGAACATAGGCCTCCCTCGAGAACGTCAAGACTGGCCACAAAGATATTTTTGTAAATGTATTTTATATTCCTATCCAGTTTATTGATATAAGATCTAAATAAGATCTAAATCTGCGTATGCGTGGCTCAGACTAAAACAAATTATTTTTAATTTTTATGCATTTAGGTAAATTTAAAAACTATATATAAACATTCTCGTTGTCTTCACATGAAAGATATAATATTAGTCCAGTCGGGGCAGACATTTAAATAGAAAAAAATCCGGGGAGCGATTTATTTTTTAAACGTCTGTTGGAAGTATAAATCTCTATTTTCTAACTAATCCCGGTAAAGGATTCTTGTTTTAAAGTAAAAAAATTTCGTTTTTCTGAAATAACTCGTTAATTTTCAACTTTAGAGCAAAAATGGCGGTATCCAAAGTTGTTGGAAATTTAATTTGTCACAAGTTTGGTCATTATCATTTTTACGCTAGATCAATATCGTAGTCTTCCTCCAGCAGGAGTTCCCTTATGTTTGTTACATTTTCACACGTCTCTCCGCTGCAGTGCAGACATAAAACAGAGCACTTAAGGCCCGCTTCACGTCAGCTGCACATCTTTCCGCACTTGGATTTGCATTTGCAGGAAATTAATTTGAGCAAAGACTCCGGTGCTGGGTCAGCGATGGTTGTAATCGGTTCCAACCCACGATTTGTTTTCTTCCAAACCCAATCCGTTGCGAGCATCAAGTGCGAGAACCAAAGTTGAAGAAAATAAAATTCCACCCATTACGATTTTTTTGATAAACTTGAATGTTGACGAAATGATAATGACGAAAGTTGTGTAGAAAATCGAGATTTATACGTCCAACCCCCCCCCCCCCGACTTTAAAGATAAAAAAAATCGCCCCCCGGATTTTTTTCTATTTCAGGCTGGTTTTATGTCTGCCCCCACTGGACTATATGAGGAAAACTATTATCAATTTATTTTTTTGGACGCTTTTACACCACGTCAATCTGGTCCCGTGGTAAGTTCTCGAAGACTCGCGTTACGGGTACCAGACAACGGAAATATATTTAATATTTTTATACTATACATATATTTAAGATTTTTATTATATAATACACATAATTAATACACATCCATAACCCAGGAACACAGAAAACTTTTTGTTCCTTGGTGGGATAATTAAAACAATAGAACCCAGAAAATATGTTTTTGAATGTTTGGTTGTCTATACGTTTGTGTACACTAATCTTATAAACGGCATTTACATCTGCCACTTCGTGACCGCCAACTTTTTTTAGTGTGACATGAAATTTCAGCACTTGTCGACTTCGAGAAATGTCTAGACCACGAGAGAATCTCCAGATACCATCGAATGCCTACATAGTTATTTTTCAGAAAACTACATGCAATTTGTATTACTTACGGAGATTGACTATTCACCATCGACTGTTAATATAACTATATATAACAACGAGTGGGTCACCACTCGCCATTACCACGTCATCATCAGTTTTATGACATCGACTTGCGTACTGTCGGGAGATAGGCCCGACACGCAGGTCGTATAAACAGGTCAGGGTATAATATGTAGGACGCTAGAATACCAGGTGAAAATAATTTATATAATAATTATACGACTAATCAAGTTCGAGGAAGGAATTCACAATATCAGGAGAACTGGTCAGTTATTTGTCACTGACGTAATAGCAATTCAACCAACCAGTGATCGGTATGTACGTCGCATCGGCCAGTCATCCATCAATGACCATTAGACTGGCATTGTGTACTATTTCGAAGTTATTCTCCTTAGTACTTGTGTTACAAGCTCTGTGGTCATATGACTACAATTACTTTTATTAACAAAGTCAACCGAAAGAAAGACTCAAACCCCCCCGTGAATAACAATCGTGTCAGTGACGACCGCAGACCACTGCGCTGTTAATTATTATTTACGAGACCATTTGAATGCAGATCGCCTCTTCCAATACTTACATAACCAGTAAAGCAGGTTACACACAGTGTCGAATGATATATGTTAAAAAAAACATATTATTAAACAAATTGCATTTCTCAGGAGACACATTTTTATCAAGGTATAATATGATTCAGTCATTTCAAGTTTGTGGGGTCGCCACCTTTGTCCGTCGGCCACTATCTTGGAAAAAGGGATGCAAAAAGTTTTCACGCTGTAGGTGTCTCGTAAACTAGCAAATTTTACAGAAAATTTTATAAGAAATCATTTGCAGTAGGTAAATTAAATAGTCTTTTTTTAAACTTTATTCCTATTACTTTTTATCGTAAAATGGAAAATAAATAACACCTCCCCCCTCCCCCCCATCACATCTTAACGACGAATAAAATTGCGTCCTCTGAGAAATGCCTAAATGTAACTTTTCAATGACTACGTCGTTTTTATTAATAACGCTTTTAATTGTATTTTTACTCCAACCAACTTATCCTCTCTTATTTATTTGTATGAAATTTTTGATGTCATAAGAAAGATATTACCTATGATTGTTAAATTGTTTTTATAAATTGGGAAAAAATTCAAAAATTGGGAATTTCTAAGAAATGCCTATGTTTCGGCAATGTGTCTATCGCTGATCAAGAAAAGATATTATGCTCTGAAGATTGCATGCACAAAGAAACCACGAAAATAATAAATAACACTTGGAAAAGATTCTGGTCTCCTACAGAGATAATGAAAAACAAAGACGTGCCTATGAAAGAAAAAAAGAAGGTTTTCAATGTATTCATTCTTCCGTGCTTACTATACGGTTGCCAGACTACGGCATTGACAGATCAGCTTGCACACAAAATAAAGGTCTGTCAGAACCAGAAGAATAAAAAGAACAGACGAGAATAAAATTAGAGGAAATAAAAGGAAAAACAAAATTTAAAAACAGACACACACAGTATATAAACAAGTAAAATGGATGGATGGACACATGAAGAGAGAGAGGAAAGAAAAATGGACCGCACAGGTAACGGAATGGTATCCACGGGATGGGAAGAGGAAACGAGGTAGGCAACACAAGAGATGGGACGACGAAGATAGATCTTGGAGGAGGCCTTTAATAGTGGACAAGCGTTATATGATAAATACTATTAAGATAGCCATTTGCGTATTATATATAATACTAGCTGTTGCCCGCAACTTCGCCCGCGTTAACTTTTAAAATTTGAGGGGTTGCCAGCCTTATCACTTAGGGGTATGAAAAATAGATAGTAGCCGATTCTCAGACCTACTGAATACGCATATAAAATTTGGTAAAAATCGGTAAAGCCGTTTCGGAGGAGTACGGTAACTAACATTGTGACATGGAAATTTTATATATTAGATTATATCTAATCTAGATTATATCTAATATATAAAATTACTATATATATTAATACTTAATAGTTTATTAAAAAACAGCTAGTATATATCTAAATAAAAAACTTTTCTTGACATTAAATTTCAACCAATGTATATTGTACTAAAAGTTTTGTATGTTTTTAATATTTTACATGTAAGTTAAAAGTGTTTAGGTTTTAACCAATGTGCCTGTATATAAGTTAAAAGCAATAAAGGCTTATTATTATACTGCATTTATAGCGTAGAAGTTAGATGGGAAATCGTGGTTCCGAAACCAAAAGAACGCGGTTCAAGTCTACAGTCCGATTTTTTCGTTTATCTAAGTATATCTTTTAAAGAAAAAGTTAAATCAATAACTAATCAACAAAAATATATAAACTTTTCCTTACATCTATTTTTTTTAATTGAGAGCAACTAACTGCTTTACCGACACAACAACACTAATGCTACTTCAGTAGATGGCCTTGTTGAGCAACACTAAAAATACTGAGCAAAATTCGGTCATCCGGTTCATTTTTAATTAAAGAAAGACTGATTGTTGGATCTACTATTGAATTTAACTATTGAATCCGCTATCATCATATAATTTATACCGGTTTGAAGATGGGTTTTAAAGTTCATTTAAACCGGTCTACTTATATATAATGAAGGATGGCGATATTTATCGAAGGCTGACTACAAACCTAAAATTTTGTTAAATAATAATAGTATCCTGCTATTGGGAGAACTTCATGATACTTTAAAACAACTTTTTTTTTTATTGAAATAGATTGGCAAACAGGCAAACAACAATGCAACGTGAACCCCAAGTCACGTTCATTTCGGTGGGTTTGTAACTCGCCTTAGAAATAAGATCTTAGTGGTAATAAATACAGGATCTTGTCCTTATTTGTTGAATAAAAGAAGTAGGAACAAAAAACATACAACTGTAAGAGGTAGTGCCATGCTGCATTGCAGCCGAACTGGGCCGGCACGACCGGGGTGGTACCTCTCGCTCACATAACACCGGCGTCAAGTGACAGCTATTCTGTCGCGTTCCGTGCGGTTTGTGAGTTTCCAGTGGCCCATTGGGGGAGATAGGGTAAAGGAGGGCAACGAATCTGCCCTATTATTACCTCTCGTTGTGCGGATGTGTATGGGCGTCGGTATCATAAGGCACCGACAGGTCGTTTGCCCCCTTATGACATAAAAAACAACATACATGCCAATCACCTAGCAGTAAAATCACAATCGTAATTTTATTCGTGAACACGCCGCGCGCGAGTGTGTACGCAGCACTACCCGCGCGCTCACGTCGTGCCTGCGTGGTCGTGGTCGTGGTCAAATCCGGTGCCGTACTGTATTTGTGACGTACCGTGTCCCGACGGAACTCCCGGCTCCAGAATATAATCGGCTGAGGGGCCGACTTACAACCGCCGTAAATGAAGATAATACTGTAATATGTTATAATATGAAGATCGTCTTTACAACTACTGCTAGACAGCAGTGCTGTATGAATATCTCAATTGTATGGAGGCCGACCGTGGTGCACTCCAGAACTTTATTGAGCTATCTAATGTACCTGAACATTGTGTATTGGTCATTGAATATTATTCAATATTCATCAAAATTGTATACAGTCATGAAGAACAAAATGTAATAGATAATGGAAGAGAAATACCAAAGCTCTAATTTGAAGGTTTTATCTGATATCATACTCAAAAAGTCTGTGAGCCGCTGAAAAATGTTGAGAATACAAGTATTAGCTTCCATAGGTCCCCGTAAACTTTAGTTCACGGGGCCATCTTCATATTGAAGTTTGGAGGTCAGCATTTGGTACTCCAGCCGATCAAGGGATATTCTCTTGATCTGGTGGTAGCTCAATCCGGTCCAGTCCTTTATATCGTCAAACTTTAGATACGTCAATGATATTAATCGCTTATTTTACAATCGACATTAGCATCAAAGATCTCCCGTTTATAAAATAGAGACCGGCTACTTACAAGATTCAAGATGTACCGTTCATTCAAAACGTTTAATGAATAGTTTGTTAAAGAAACGAAAGTTTTTACCAAATACGGTTTTTGCCAAAAAGATAACGGAAATGTCTGAATCGTTTGTCAATGAAGCGTCACCGGCCACTTCACGTTGACAAATATACCTATATCAAAATAAAATATAATGTGTCACGTGTCTCTTCCTGGTCTATCGCGCCTGCCTTGCCTGTCACGCCTGCCTTTTCTGTCATACCTGTCATATGTGTCGCACTTATCATGTCTGCCCACTATCACTGAACACATTTCACTACCAATACATTGCTAGCCTTTCACTTTTATACCATACTCTTCTAAAGACGTCAATACCATAGGTACAGTATTTATATTATGTTCACCAATCATAGAAATATCATCCTACAGGAATCTAACACCATAAGACGCACTGGACACAGATCTCTTCAAACCAAAGTTGACCTACATGCATCCAGCATCCTGGGTCTTTGTTTTCCTTAAATAGTCAGGAGAATGTATTATCGGAATGAAAATAAAATATCCGAAATAAATCCTTGCCATAGTCTATTTATGTGCAAAATTTTATCCGAATCTGTTCAATCATAATTAGATGCAATATTTGACATCATGTTAGACCATAAACTTAGAATATATCGTCATTGTTAGACATATTAACAGAATTACAAACGCTACGTACTCAAAGTGTTGTTTGATTGTATGTTATCTGATCGCACCTACGCTCACAAAGTAAGATTCGCCAAAGATAAGTTTATGTCACTGTTCATAATTTCTTTGTAAATAGGACAAGCGAACGGGATCAAAATAGTACAGGATGAATAAAAAACTCATGAGATGGGCTACACGTACAGACCAGCGTTTACAATCTATATATAAAATCGTTTGTCCGGACTTATGCAATACCGAGTCGAAACTGAAGCTGAATTTTTAGTAGCGAGTTTCTCTTGTTATGAAAACTAAGAAAAGATTTCACAAAATCGAAAAGACTGAAAGGATTCCAGAACTCTTTAAATGTTTGTAAGAAAGCAACACGTAGATTATTTAAAGAACAAAACAGATTAAATTGAGATATACTAAAATACGTTTTTACTACAATATATTAGATAATTTAAATTACGTTATTATTTGGACTACAGCAACTAGATTAAATTTAATAACTGGGGATCATTTTTCAAGCACATGCTTTTTAGTAAAATAGAGATAGAGAACATACACCTGTATGACTCTGATGATTTCTATTTAATAGCTGTAATTAAATCAAAACTTCATCTACCTAAAACCACTTACGTAGACGAAGTGTTGGTCGACCAGGGGGGAAGAGGATCTCCATGCAGATCGGATCGGTCGTCTTGGCGTTCATTGAAAGAGGCCTATGTTGAGCAGTTGACGGATAAAGGCTAATGATGATGATGATAATGAATTAAATCAAATCATAAATAATTTAACACTTTTTCGAGTATTTTTATTACCATCTATGATTTGATACTGTATTCTATCTACCTACTGTTTATCAGATTTCTCTGTCAAACTTTCTTTAATGTTATTATCACTATCCGATAATTTATAACTTTATTAGGATCCATATCCTAATCTATATATTATGTATAAGAGATTAGAAAACCTCGTCGGATGTAACAATAACTGTCAATATATAAACGAGTCCAATGTAGAGACTTCGATACTTTCAGCCTTTTTGTATCTTAAAATGTATGTTTGTCCCGATGGCTTAGTGTATATATAACATGTCATTATCAGATAATAAACTAATTAAAACAGACTCATTAACAGATATTTATCAAAACAAACAAAATATTTGACCACGTTTAACGAATCTCATAAAAAGCCGCGATAGAAGTTAATTGTATGTATGTAGCACATCTCGTATATTAAACAATTACATAAGTAAAAAAGCTTACATGGCCCGTTCCCAGCACTTTGAGGCTATCAAAATGATCACTTTCTCCCGTTATAAAACTACATTACGTGTTTACTTTTGTACACTTTTGCTTCCTTTATTGTGTGTTTCCTTTCAAATATAATTAATTTTATTAATATTGAAATAATCGTTCGCTTTCGTAATTCCCTTCATTCCTATTCATATTAAAGAGTAGTAATAACTACATACGTAATAAGTAATATTTCACTAGCCATGAACCTAATAACTTCACTTCACAAACACGCTTCATCTTTCAGGTTATCCGAGCGTCTAAACATTTGTAGCTTTTTTTTAAAATAGTAGCAGTAGCAAGTTTCATACAAATTTATCATCTATCAAATAGATGATAACTTTTAAACGAATATATATTTTCACCATATATTATTCAATAGAGCACCTAAATGTTTAACAAAAAAATGATTAGAGTATGTATATATAGACTTTGTATCGCATCTATAATCGCATATATTGTCATCTATATAGAAATATATTTACTCGAATAACGTTATAGATAACTACATAATATTATACACCCCGGATTATAGAACATTGTTACTAACCTATATAATACGTTATAGATACCTACATAATATTATACACCCCGGATTATAGAACATTGTTACTAACCTATATAATACGATAAACCTACATAATATTATACACCCCGGATTATAGAACATTGTTACTCACCTATATAATACGTTATAGATACCTACATAATATTATACACCCCGGATTATAGAACATTGTTACTAACCTATATAATACGTTATAGATACCTACATAATATTATACACCCCGGATTATAGAACATTGTTACTAACCTATATAATACGTTATAGATACCTACATAGTATTATACACCCCGGATTATAGAACATTGTTACTAACCTATATAATACGTTATAGATACCTACATAATATTATACACCCCGGATTCCAGCTCCGGCTCTGCTCAGCTTCCACTCGTTTAATAATTTATTTTTTTATCTCAGAGATTTGATGGTCGATAGTGATCGACAATCTATTAAAATTATGTGATGGCACGGAGCAATATGGTCTTTAGTTTATAAAAATATTTATTTATTTAATAAGTACAACCACATCATATATATTTGACCTAAAAATATACTTGGTCCCCCATGAACACATTATTGAAATGTTATTTACCCACGTAAAAACGTTTTTGACAGATTAATCATTGATTTTATTAATAAAACGATATTTTATTGTAAATTGGTGGTATAGTAAAAAAAAAAGTATAGTTTTAGGCCAATTAGATTAATATTTTATATAAACATACTAATGAACATCAAATAATTTTAAAAGACTATCAAGCACTCTTTCAAACGACCATCAAGCGATTGAGATAGAAAAAATTAAATTATTAATTAATGGGGGCAAAATGAGGGGAGCTCCGGATTCCGTTGAGCATTCTACAATATTATTTATTTATGCTTAGGTATCTTAATTTAGTCGAGACATACAACTCCATTACCAGACAACGCAGCCGTGTGTTGTGATTGCTCTCGACGTCTATTATGATGAAGTCACTCTTCCATATCACATTTAAATTACGTAAATTATATCAAGAGTCTCTCTGCTCAGGTATTGCATTATATTACATATCGCTCACACATTTCTGTCTGTATTTTCTATGAACACCTATCTGAGCGATAAACATAAATAAGTAAATCTTTGAAGTTGAATAAGACATTGGTAGACGCGCCAACTGATGGTAAGCGGGCCACGCCGCCCCTAAACAAACACGAGTTCAGCAGTCGTAACGTGTTCTTGATAACAAAAATTACACTGCCGGCATACCTTCCATACCGAAACACAACAAGGCTCCATAACGGAAGAAATGAGCAGGATGGTGGTACCCATGCAGAAGGATGCGTGGCGCAGCGCCTCTCTCTCACGGATGCATATACATATTATCGACTACTCTTCGAATTTTGCGGAAACAAACACGTGGAAACTGAATTTTTGTACGAATGCATAAAACTATTAATGAAAATACAAATTAACTTAGTTTTTACTGAGGGCCTTGTCACAAACTTACTAATCAACTTATCGTCATGAGCGTGAAACAAACAATTCGTTACCCGCATGCGCTAAAGATTTATATGTGTCCTTATGTATTAACTATTATGTACAGTAAAGTTTCAACAAAATATATCAAATGTGTAATGAAGTAGTTCCATAGCCAAGTATCCACGCTCGTAGTGAACACGTCATGATCATGTCGATGAAGTGACGAGAAAGGCCGTTATCATGAATGAAGTGCTAAAAATTTTTTAAACAAAAATTGAAACCGACTTCAAAAAGTAAAAAATAAACTAAAAAGTAATAAAATAATTGCGTTTCCTTAATTTTTGTGCCTAGAACATATAATCAACTTGTTATTTTACTAATTACAATCTTTGCGTTTACCACGTCATTGTTTTTACTATTGGAGTCGGTGTCAGCTAAGTTAAATTTATTATTTATTTTAACATTAATATATATATATATATATATATATATATATATATATATATATATATATATGTGCAACGTATTGTTTGACGACTTTTTCGTTAAGATTTTGTATAGTTTGGGGAAATGTGTATTCTATGAGGAAAGTCCCAAACTATATCATATACCTAACGTATTGTTTGAGGAAAATTTATCAATACGTTGCACATACATACGTCCATCATATACCTTAAACAATACGTTGCATATATATATATGTGCAACGATTTGTTTGACGACTTTTTCGTTAAGATTTTGTATAGTTTGGGGAAATGTGTATTCTATGAGGAAAGTCCCAAACTATATCATATACCTAACGTATTGTTTGAGGAAAATTTATCAATACATTGCACATACATACGTCAAGCAATACCTCAAACAATACGTTGCATATATATATATATATATATATATATATATATAGTTATTATACACCCCGGATTATAGGACATTGTTACTAACCTATATAATACGTTATAGATAACTACATAATATTATACACCCCGGATTATAGAACATTGTTACTAACCTATATAATACGTTATGGATAACTACATAATATTATACACCCCGGATTATAGAACATTGTTACTAACCTATATAATACGTTATAGATAACTAGTCGATAGTGATCGACAATCTATTAAAATTATGTGATGGCACGGAGCAATATGGTCTTTAGTTTATAAAAATATTTACGACTTCGAAAAGGAGGAGGTTATAATTGTATATATATATATATATATATATATATATATATATATAGTCGAAGTCGTTTAACAAATGGCAGTAGGTACGCAGCTGTGCTTACTAGATGCTCATCCCGCAGATATATTCCTTTCCTAAATCCCGTTAAAATTTCAACAATCCTTTAACCTCTTTTCAATTAATATTTCAGTCTTTAAAGTCTGACTTGCAGTCTGACGCTGACAATAATTTATTAAGTAAGGGTAATGGGTATTTTCCCAACTATAGTATAGCTCCCTATATAATATACGTATTAATTACCTCAAGGATCCATTCTTGGTCCATTTCTCTTTCTGGTTTATATAAATGACTTGGCTTCACTCATGAAGGTCAAACATGAAATTGTATTGTTTGCTGATATTATATTATATATACTTCCGTAATATTTAAAATTAAACGACAGCAAATGGACTATGACGACGTAAACAATGTTCTTTCGAACATGGTGCATTGGGTTCACACGAATGGCTTATTGCTTATTTGTTATTAAAACCAAATTGATGAAATTTACACTACCTAATGTTAAACCGATGCGAACCAATGTATCAATTAACGGAGGGGTGAAGGACTTGGTGGATTCGACCGTATTTCTGGGAATTATGATAGATTCTAAGCCACAATGGGCTAGCTATGTTGGCAAATAGACTCAGCTCTCCTTTACCTTTGCGATTGGAAAAACACGATATCTATCGGATGAAAATACGGCGAGATTAGTATATATCACGCATACTTTCATTGTCTAACGTCTTACGGAATTTTACTACTGGGGGATTCCGCGGATATTAAAACAATTTTCGTGTTGCAGAAGCGAGGGGCCAAAACAGTATATGGCTCGAAAAGCTCTCTGGGTTTCATAAAAAAAAAGGTTTAAAGAAATTGCCATTTTGAGTGTAGCCTCTCAGTACAAAATTGCAAATGTATGTTCGCAAAAATATTAATGAATTTCTAAAAAAAATGATATTATGACATAAAATATTTTGCTGAAGACCACTCCTTGCGAATAAGACTCGTGTATACGTATAAATTACATTGTGGTTTATTTTTGTTGGTAAATGAGTTAAGCTTTTTTTTTCTCGCTTTTATTTTTCCAATCGAGTTTTTTGTTTTCTTTTTTAACTTCGCTTTTTTTACTCTATTTCATTTGAGTAATGATAAAAGAATTGTGGAGCTAACGATTTTTTATTAAAGCATTTTGTATTTAAAACATACCTGAAACAAAGTGTATCCGTCAACTGATGAACATAGGCCTCCTTTAATGAACGCCAAGACGATCGATCCCTTACATCTAACACGGACCAACACCTGGTTAATGGTCGACCAACACTGTGGGCTAGTCACACCCTCAGGAGAACAGTTGGCCGATGCGGCAATAAGGTTCAAGAGTGGAGGTCGCGTTTAGATAGACGAAGTGTAGGATGTAGTGTTATTAAATTGTGATAGTGTGTTATTAATGAGAAAAAAAATATAGAAATTTAATGACTGATCTCTACTACATCTATTGCATAGACAGTAAAAGTGTGACCTTAAAATATATGCTACGAATGAAACCAAACTAAAATGGTTCCGTAGAATAATAAATATTGTGTCATGATTTTCTGGTTACTCTTCCTGTAATATATTATATATTATTATTTAATTAATTATCTATTAGCCATGGTAATTAAGTAATGATAAAAAACGCATTTAAGTTTAAAACAAGCGCAAAGTATTTAGCAACTCCAATAATTTCCATTTGTCACAAGCAAAAAAATGTCACATTTTGTGTTGCGACATATTCATCGTAAATTTAAAAACGATAGAACAAACACATCATTTACACGTTACGGCCCGAATTATGAGCCGATAGTGACTAACATAATATTACGAATGCGCACGTACACGACGTCTTCTCCTTCTTTTTACTCAACAAAATTTCTATTTTGCCAGTGCCAAGTCAAATACAATATTGTCGTGGTCATGGTTTTTTGAGTGTAGTGTGGCAATACTTTAACAAAAGATATCTGCTCCAGAGCGAGTTACTTACCTAGATATTATAATTATTTCTTAAGTGAAAAGCGACATCCACATACATAGATAGGTGGCAGCTGATTCCATATATTTGTGAAGCGAGGCAGGAAATGACGTAAAAATTGAGATGTTGTGGATTTCCGGGCATCAAGATGGTGTGGAAGCTAAAGTAATGATGATTCTTTGACCTTTGTGTTGATACACAAGACTCAAGCGGGCTATGCACACTCTAAAGTCTAAAATATTAGCCTTCATACGCGCTAAATTAAAATTTGAAGAGCGTTTAGATAATTTTATTCTGGTGGTGTTTTTTTTAAGTTTAAGTATCTGAATTCTGAATATCTTTAAGTTTACTTTACTATGCTATTACTAGTATGTTAATTATTGTCATTTTATAAAGTGTACATAAACCTTATGCGTGCGGAACCCTAAGGTAAGACGTACGGAGCTGTCCGACATTTCAATAATTATTGTAACATGACGTAGGTTTACAAACAATGACGAGTACCGTTGTGCGGTGGGAGCGGTGAGACTGGGGGGCGTTGAAACTGGTGATACTGCGGGAGTGCAGTAGGAAGTCGCATTTGTATTCTCAATAATGTTTACTTGATTGGCTTAGTGTACGTCGATGATTTTTTTTATGTCATCCGGGGACAAACGAGCAGTTGGAGCCTCACGGCGCCGACGCCCATACACATCCGCACAACCAAGGCCACGCAGATGAGCCTTCAGTCTTCATTTTCCCTATCCCAATGGGCAGCATAGCTGTCACTTGACGCCGGTGTTAGATATGTGAGCGAGAGGTACCACCCCGGTCGTGCCGGCCCAGTTCGGCTGCAATGCAGCATGACATTACCTCTTACAACATGATGTTCTTATTTTATTACTTGTCTGTGTAAAATGAACAAAAAATAGGATTTCAATTTTCAATTTCAATGAACATTGGAAGCCCATCGTAGTAGAAGAAGAATATAATTTATTGTGCATATCAATAAAAATTACTTAAAATAATCTTAAATAACAACTTCGAAAATAATATTATGCACAAAGGCGGTCTTATCGCTAAGGAAGGGATTTCTTCCAGACAACCTTACGATAGAGGAGAATTTTAAATAACAGTAGAGTAGGTCATCAAAAAAGTAAAACAAAAAAGAAAAAATCGATCGTCTGTAAAGTCGGTTTACTGACGATAGTTGAACGTGACAACGTCATAAGAAAAAATTTTAAACAAAAATTATAACCGACTTCAAAAAATAAATTAACTAAAAGTAATAAAATAATCGCGTTTCTTTAATTCTTGTGTTTACAACTAATAATCATCTTGTACTTTCTATTAATGTACAATGTTTGCGTCTACCACGTCATTATTGTTACTTTTGGGATCGGTGTCAGCTAAGTTAAATAGGTAGTAGACCAGGTACAGCAACAAATACGTCACCGCCGTCCGTCACCGGTGTCGTATTTGCTGCAGTAGATACCTAACTACCTTGGCTGACACCGACTCCAAAAGTAACAATAATGACGTGGTAAACGCAAAAATTGTACATTAATAGAAAGTACAAGATGATTATTAGTTGTGTTATATAGATAGTTCTGTGATTTAATGTTGGAATTAAAAATATCATCATCGTCTTTGTATAGCGCTGAGCGCTGTGCCGCGCTCCCGGCTGCATGGGTCCCACCATCTCGCTTGTTTCTCCCGTGAAACAGCTTCGCTGTGTTTCGGAGAGAAGGGCAAGACAGGCAGTGTAATTACTGGCACCGAGACTTAACGTCTTATGTCTCAGGATAGGCAACACATAGATGAGTTGCCTGGGCTCGTTCCAGGTAAACTAGTTTATGTTCATGGGCGACGTCGACCACTTACCATCAGGTGGCACGTTTGCCAGTTTGCCTATCCAACTAACTTAAAAAAAATCGTCTGTTAAAACATAATGTCGGATCTATCTTGTGTGAACATCTTCACATATAAAAGATACTCTGTTTGTTACGTTTACTCTGAAACTATTAAACGGATGTTGCGTAGTGACAGGACCAAGCCGGTCCATCAGCCATATGAGGAGATACTACCACTAGCCGGACTCCGGAGTATTCAGATTTAGTCAAACTGGTACATATACCTATTGTGTGGTCACCATCGCCCATCACGATTAAAGAGTACTATCCTGCTCTATATTAAAACATCTGACATAAGATGTATTACGTAGGTCATGGTGTACAATGGCAACAACTAATGTTAGCTGTCAAAGAGAAAACCCTCTCATAATAATATGGTGATATAACAATTAAAGAGTACTATCCTGCTCTATATTAAAACATCTGACATAAGATGTATTATGTAGGTCATGGTGTACAATGGCAACAACTAATGTTAGCTGTCAAAGAGAAAACCCTCTCATAATAATATGGTGATATAACAATTAAAGAGTACTATCCTGCTCTATATTAAAACATCTGACATAAGATGTATTATGTAGGTCATGGTGTACAATGGCAACAACTAATGTTAGCTGTCAAAGAGAAAACCCTCTCATAATAATATGGTGATATAACAATTAAAGAGTACTATCCTGCTCTATATTAAAACATCTGACATAAGATGTATTATGTAGGTCATGGTGTACAATGGCAACAACTAATGTTAGCTGTCAAAGAGAAAACCCTCTCATAATAATATGGTGATATAACAATTAAAGAGTACTATCCTGCTCTATATTAAAACATCTGACATAAGATGTATTATGTAGGTCATGGTGTACAATGGCAACAACTAATGTTAGCTGTCAAAGAGAAAACCCTCTCATAATAATATGGTGATATAACAATTAAAGAGTACTATCCTGCTCTATATTAAAACATCTGACATAAGATGTATTATGTAGGTCATGGTGTACAATGGCAACAACTAATGTTAGCTGTCAAAGAGAAAACCCTCTCATAATAATATGGTGATATAACAATTAAAGAGTACTATCCTGCTCTATATTAAAACATCTGACATAAGATGTATTATGTAGGTCATGGTGTACAATGGCAACAACTAATGTTAGCTGTCAAAGAGAAAACCCTCTCATAATAATATGATGATATAACAATTAAAGAGTACTATCCTGCTCTATATTAAAATATCTGACATAAGATGTATTATGTAGGTCATGGTGTACAATGGCAACAACTAATGTTAGCTGTCAAAGAGAAAACCCTCTCATAATAATATGGTGATATAACAATTAAAGAGTACTATACTGCTCTATATTAAAACATCTGACATAAGATGTATTATGTAGGTCATGGTGTACAATGGCAACAACTAATGTTAGCTGTCAAAGAGAAAACCCTCTCATAATAATATGGTGATATAACAATTAAAGAGTACTATCCTGCTCTATATTAAAACATCTGACATAAGATGTATTATGTAGGTCATGGTGTACAATGGCAACAACTAATGTTAGCTGTCAAAGAGAAAACCCTCTCATAATAATATGGTGATATAACAATTAAAGAGTACTATCCTGCTCTATATTAAAACATCTGACATAAGATGTATTATGTAGGTCATGGTGTACAATGGCAACAACTAATGTTAGCTGTGAAAGAGAAAACCCTCTCATAATAATATGGTGATATAACAATTAAAGAGTACTATCCTGCTCTATATTAAAACATCTGACATAAGATGTATTATGTAGGTCATGGTGTACAATGGCAACAACTAATGTTAGCTGTCAAAGAGAAAACCCTCTCATAATAATATGGTGATATAACAATTTCATCCTAAATTAAAAGTAGCGTATTTAAATTCACCGGTATATCAAAATCCATGCACACCTTAGTTAAAAGAAAACTCGTCACTATGGGGACAAATCACAAAAGACGATTCATTCATTTCATTTCACTAGGGCTCTACTTGGGTTAACTTTTATACTCTATATTATTATTTATCAATGCTTTTGTTTATTGTTTACTGTCTTACCTAAAAATAACGTTTTTCCCAACATTTTTTCTATAATACGCATTTAAAGAAAAAATAAATCGCCTCAGTTTTGGCCCCAAAAAATAACTTTCTCGGTTATAGTGGTTATAGTGTAGTAAAGCAAGTTGTAACCTGATGACATAAATGTGAACAATAGTCCACGATGTTTATAAACCTTATGCAATCCTCGCCTCGAGATCATCAGAGAAAGCTAGTCTGTAATCCACAAAGAATATATTATTCAAATGTGTAGCAGTTGACCGCCTTACAACTGGCGTTGAGGATCGAGATACGAGGTAACCGGTGACCTGCTGATCTACACTAAATAGATACATATTGTCTGCTCATCTCTTGCGTAATGTGTTTGGGAAAGAAGTGCAAGACTGGGCTAGACCCAGTGTAAAGAAGTGCAAGACTGGGCTAGACCCAGTGTAAAGAAGTGCAAGACTGGGCTAGACCCAGTGTAAAGAAGTGCAAGACTGGGCTAGACCCAGTGTAAAGAAGTGCAAGACTGGGCTAGACCCAGTGTAAAGAAGTGCAAGACTGGGCTAGACCCAGTGTAAAGAAGTGCAAGACTGGGCTAGTCCCAGTGTAAAGAAGTGCAAGACTGGGCTAGACCCAGTGTAAAGAAGTGCAAGACTGGGCTAGACCCAGTGTAAAGAAGTGCAAGACTGGGCTAGACCCAGTGTAAAGAAGTGCAAGACTGGGCTAGACCCAGTGTAAAGAAGTGCAAGACTGGGCTAGACCCTTGTGGACTTTTTAATGTTTATGAGCGACGCTGACGACATCACAACACAACATAAAACAAATGCTGTATTTGTTTTATGTTGTGTTGGGCTGGCCTTTGAAAATGGTAAAAGTGAAAAAATTATAGTAGGATGAAACCCATTGGAAAAGAAGGCCAGGAAGTGAATAGTGGGGGAGGTTAGATCTCGATTTAAGGCAAAGCTGCAAGTCCTATGGAAAAAAAGTTAAACGGCAAAGTTGTAGGTTCTAAAAAGATGTACAACTAATGTATTTAGACTTTCATCACATAGCCTCAAAATCAAATTAATGAAATAACCAAGTTATTACAATAAATATTTAATTACCTTTGAATCCTGAATCTACCACTAGATAAGGTGCAGTATAAAAAACTGTAACTAAACTTTTTGAAAGCTTTTTAAAACCGGCGGGCCTTAGACCGTAGTCTTTAGATAGGTACTACCGTCAATCGTAAACTTACCACAAAGATTTATGTATAATATATTTATGTATATATATTTATGTATATATTTATGTATAATATATTTATGTATATATTTATGTATAATATATTTATGTATATATTTATGTATATATTTATGTAAATATATTTATGTATATATATTTATGTATATATATTTATGTATAATATATTTATGTATATATATCCTACCTCAAAGCCTTGCCACCATATTTTGAATTTATAATCTAAGCAAATTGTTTGGCGCTGACACCCACTGACACAATATTGTCCTTATATAAACTAAAGTATAGATGAATTACCAGGCCTACTACAAAGAGGTTTTTGTCTCGAGTCACCTAGCTTAAATTTATGAGCATTGAACACTCGCCGTCACGTGGATGATCAATGTCTAATAATAAAAAACAACAACTGAATGTTAATACTGGTTATAGCATCCGCGGAGGTATTTAGAGTTCAGAGCACGTCAACGGTGACATAACCCACCTGCAACTGGTGGGCAGTGGGGGAAACTGTATCGCACGTGAGGTGGGCAACAACCTGCCCACCCCGTCCCCGGGGAGTCTGTGGCCTGGTGATCGCATTTCGTTGGCTCACTATGATCACTATGTTGAAGTGGTCACAAGTAAGTACTTTCAATGTCTAGATCGTTGCTCGAGTAACGATGGCTTTTGCACTTTCTTCTATCTAGTTGACGTCTGTTAAAGAGTAGCTGGTGCTACCTGTGCATAATATAAGTAGAATTAGCGGCTACTATTGGCCATGAAATATGTTTCTACCTACATTATAGGACCATGAACGGTCTTTATCGATACTTTAGTCCAGATTAGTCTTCAAAAAACATTTTACAAAAGATTAAAACCGACTACAAAAATACTAAACTAAAAAGTAATAAAATAACAGTTTCTTTAATGTTTGTGCTTACAACATAATATAATCAACTTAATCTTCTACTAATGTACAAACTTTGCATTTACCACGTCATTATAGTTACTTTTGGAGTCGGTGTCAGCCAAGGTAGGTAGGTAGATAATGTACAGCAACAAATACGACACCGACTCCAAAAGTAACTATAATGACGTGGTAAATGCAAAGTTTGTACATTAGTAGAAGATTAAGTTGATTATATGCTGTAAGCACAAATATTAAAGAAACTGTTATTTTATTACTTTTAAGTTTAGTATTTTTGAAGTCGGTTTTAATTTTTTGTAAAATGTTTTTATTTCTTAATTTTTAGTGATTCCGAAATGCGTCGTCTTGGCGTTCATTGAAGGAGGCATGTTCAGCAGTGGACGGATAAAGGATGATGATGATGATGGTGATGGTGATGATGATGATGATTACGATGACCGCGACATACTATGGTGTGCTACCAAAGCATCCTATACAATTGTTACTTCGACACGTAATAAAATGATCATATCATCAAGATAAACAAAACCAACCAAATATGCATTATTGGGAATAACTAAAAAACGGCTTGTCAGATCTTAATAAAATTAATATGGGACCAAATTGGAAGCACCAGCTTTCAAACAAAAAAATAACCATCGAAATCCATTCACAAACGGCGGAGATATCGTGTCACATACATACAAAAAAAAAAAAAAAAAAAAAAAAAAAAAAAAAAAAATAACATACAGACGAATTGAGAACCTCCTTTTTTTTTTGAAGTCGGTTAAAAAGATAGAGAAACTAAAATAACTAATACCGAGGTAAATCGTAGACAGTCAATGTAGACCCTGTATGTTACAACTGTGTACTCTGTGATGTAGACACACAATGCACGCCCGCATAAACTATTACAAGTTAACAGAACGGTTAAAGACCTTGTACGGCGAATACGATCAAGTACGAGTCGATAAGGTTTCGGTGCGGAAACACTTCACAGTTCCTCTGTAGCGTGATCGTGATACCACATTTGCCACGCTACCTGATATTTTTGTCGTAAATATTGCGTTTACTATGCGATTTA
Organism: Helleia helle; assembly: GCA_963853865.1. NCBI lineage: Eukaryota > Metazoa > Arthropoda > Insecta > Lepidoptera > Lycaenidae > Helleia > Helleia helle. Next base: position 456,513 of record OY971420.1, read on the forward strand.
TCTGGAATGTCAATGATTTTGCCGTGATTTTGCCAAAACGCTTGCATTGATAACATAAAACTCTCCACCGCGAAGTCAACCCGAATTGATCCCCCGACTTTCGAGGACGCGACTACAATGTAAAGAGAAACTAATTTATATTACGCAATAATGAATACAAAAAGATGTAATATTGTAATTATAACTTTCAAATATATATCTCGCCAAAACCACTAGGTTAGCGAACCGAGCGTACCGTTGAAGAGTACTCGTGGCATGTCATGCATGCAAGATTACTCGCTGTAATTTCCCTCGTCCTTATGTACATACAATTATATTTAAACATACATTTGAATCAAGATAGAAACAGGTACAATCATTTAAAACGTTTTCACTTAAAAAAACTTAGCTACATTTACATCATCAATACCTTATTGCATTACACAAGCTGTTGTCCGCTGTTTCACCTATCATGATATTTTTTTTTAATTTCAAGATAGGTGAAAATCTTGAAATTTAAAAAAAATTTGTTTGTCTGTAAAGTCGGTTTACTGACGATAGTTGAACGTGACAACGTCATAAGAAAATGGAACGCCTCAGAGCGAGGTAACGCCACATGCGTCATGTTTTATCGTTATTGCAGCCGGCTCCATCGAATTATAATATATAATGTATATGTATAAGACGTTGTCACGTCAAAAAAATCGGTAGTCTGCAAAGTCGGTATACTGACTATAGTTGAACTGACAACGTCATAAGAAAATGGAACGCCTCACAGCGAGGTAACGCCGCATGCGTCATGTTTTATCGTTATTGCAGCCGGCTCCATCGAATTATAATATATAATGTATATGTATAAGACGTTGTCACGTCAAAAAAATCGGTAGTCTGCAAAGTCGGTATACTGACTATAGTTGAACTGACAACGTCATAAGAAAATGGAACGCCTCACAGAGAGGTAACGCCGCATGCGTCATGTTTTATCGTTATTGCAGCCGGCTCCATCGAATTATAATATATAATGTATATGTATAAGACGTTGTCACGTCAAAAAAATCGGTAGACTGCAAAGTCGGTATACTGACTATAGTTGAACTGACAACGTCATAAGAAAATGGAACGCCTCACAGCGAGGTAACGCCGCATGCATCATGTTTTATCGTTATTGCAGCCGGCTCCATCGAATTATAATATATAATGTATATGTATAAGACGTTGTCACGTCAAAAAAATCGGTAGTCTGCAAAGTCGGTATACTGATTATAGTTGAACTGACAACGTCATAAGAAAATAGAACGCCTCACAGCGAGGTAACGCCGCATGCGTCATGTTTTATCGTTATTGCAGCCGGCTCCATCGAATTATAAGACGGTTGTCACGTCAAAAATATACATACAATAGACATATAAAAAATACCAGGTAGCAATTTTTGGTATAGAAGAAACAAAAGCTTTAAAAGTTATAACTTCTTGTTTAGTGAATGTAGAGAAAATATAACATCAGTTGTACATTTTTTGTAACCACTTGTCGGATCTCAAGGTCGAAGCCCGGTTTATTTATAAAAAGGTCATTCACATTGGACACGTTTGTTTTTAGGATATTAAAAAAAAAGCTTTTAAAAATGTTTGACCTGTACATATATTTTAAAGTAAACAGCACAAAATTAGTGTAAAAACTAGTAAGGCTCTAGACATTTCGAGTTGAAGTCATGTACGGAACGCAAAGTGGACTTGCCTAGTTTGGCTTGGTTTGTTTAACGGGTCAAGATCAACATTAAACAACAATCATTATACAATTATGTTGTCGAGGTGGTTGCCACTGTGGGAGAGACGCGGAATGAGCTTCATCAATCATGAGATATATGAGATCAGACGGGTACCAGAGCTGAGTATCAGGTTCATCATCATCAACCGACTTTGTCCCTGCACTGCTAGACATAGGCCTCGACCAACCGGCAACCCTTAGTCTATAAGTGGCATCCACTACTAACTCTTTTTGTCAACCGGCTATATGACTATCAACTCAGGCATTGTCGTTTGATGAACATGATCAAAATTCTAACATGGCTTCCTATCATGGTGTTCCTAACAATCACAGATTAGATCTATGGCGTACTAAAAATTAAATAATACATGACACACACGCTCGTTCGATAATTTCCTGTACTTACCGTACGGACTACATTTTGGCTACATTCACTTTATTATTTAGATAAAAACTAGACTTCCTACGAATTAAAATCTTGGAGAGGCTCAGAAAAACTAATCTCGATTAGAAACAGCGACGCCTCGTCTAAAAAACCAAAAGAAATAAAAAACTGACTTCATTATTAAGTATCAAGTCTAAATGACTGAGGAAACTTGCAAGTATAAATCGGATGGTCTTTTATCAACCGGTTGCTCGACCGGTTGCTATGACATCACCACTTCATTAGAAGCTTTTAAATTTAAATTTAATGGAATCGTGTAAAGCAGACGAGCTTTTGTTTAAATCTTTTAATATTATTAATGTAGATACTTTACTTGTTTGTGCTTAACGCAAATACATTTCTTTAGATAGATTGTACTATACGGAACGACATGCACTATCAAATAAACCTTATCGGCCGATAGTACAGAACGAAAACGGACGACGCCGCATGTACCTAATAGCTAGTATAAAACAATTTTATGTATCGATATAATGCAAAGAAAATCTGTATGTGTCGTCCCTCTAACTGGTCCTTCGGGTGAAGATGAAGTGGTGGGTTTTCTTCGCACAACTCGTATATACGTAGTATATAGTATAGGTTATATAACTTAATTAGACGAACTAGCCTCTGACTTCCGAGTAAAGTTGCATTTGCACTAAACCTATGAACTCAATCCCTTCTAATGTGATAAAGCTGAAGAATTAATTTAATTGTTTGAGTAAAGTTTATGTTCAATTTTAAAGTGGATGAATCGAACAGTATCCAAACTAATCGGCTAACATAACTGTCAGGTGTCAGTTTTTGTATTACACATCAACGATCTCACACAATCGGATTATCTTCAGTTTTCATCACCCTCGTTCCGGCATTGTGTAAAAACACACGATTGTTTCTTTGTATCGGTGTCACTTCACACGGCTGGAATGAGGGACGCGCACGGGAACGATGGTTATACATTGATATTGACAACGAAAAAACAGGGTAAAGCCAAGTGCAAGTTTCAAGGGAAAGTCAATCAAATACTTACTGCAAATATTTAATTATTAATACAATCAAGTTAACTAACTGGGGTGTACGAATTAATGTAATACGTTAGACGTTGAGAAGAAACTGCTCTGTATCCGTCACTGTATCCCGCGTCCAGTCCGTCTCAAGAGGAACTCGGTGTGAAACCTGAATGTTCTGTGTAATTAAAGTAACATTAAGTTACATCATTATGAACGCGTGACCGTCTAATGTTGGTCATATGACATATTACAATGTTAACAAGATTTAAAAATCCTAACAAATAATGAAGAGTTCCTCATACATTATTAATGTTATTTAACATATTTTTATCGACATAGTTCATGACGGCTAACATCCGCTTCGGACCAAAAACTATCGTTTGTTTATTTTCTTCCACCGTTGTCTTGCATAACCTTTGTGCAAGCTAAATACAAGATTGAATACATATTTCTAAAATTATTGGTTGTATATTATTGTAAAATGTAGACTGTACGTCAAACATGTAGTGCAGTAAGTGTACAGTACGTGCAGTAAGTGTACAGTACATGCAGTATGTGTACATTACGTGCAGTAAGTGTACAGTACATGCAATTTAATTTTGCCAAATTAAAGCTAGCAAGACTTAGCAAAGTGATTTTCATGCCAAACGATGCGCTCTCTGTCAAACTTTACTTCGGTCAAGTTCTGTGTGAAGTCGGTGCGTATAGTACTAGAGGGCTGGCCCTCAACTGCGGATGTAAGGTCACGGTCCACTGATCTTCCACACCCGAGCCCCCGACGGCCCACCTGCCTCGGGACGGGTCGTGTAACAGGAACCCTCGCTGTCATTGTGGTAACAAAACTACTATTAAGAACGTTTTGTTTGTTACTGGAGTAAGGCTATTTCTATTGTTTTTAACGTAATTAGTTGATTTTCGGTTTATACGATTCCATTTCCATTTGTCTCTGTGTATTGCTAAACATTTCCCAATCAACTTTACCTCTACACATTATATTTTGTCAGCAAATTTTTATTTATTTATTTATTTTACAATTCATGTACACTAGTGTATTCATGGATAGTTACAAAGAAATAACACAAAGGTACAAATAATTCTGGTATAAAGGCACTACTTATGCCATGATGGAATGAATCTCTTCCAGTAGTCCTACCATAGGAAAATAAAAAAGAGCCGCAAAATTAGCGTGTACAATACAATACATATACAATATATGAATACATACATACCTACACACGTGAGTAAATATAATACAATACATATTATATACATAAACACTTATATGATATATTAGATAATACATAATATTATTATATATTCTAATACGTATAAAGATACTGAAATAAATTAAATTAAACTAGGGTTGCTTTAGATAGAATTCTCTTAATCTTTTCTTAAATAGTGATATTGTTTTACAATTGCGAATTTCTAATGGTAGGGAGTTCCATAGTCTAGCAGCATGTAAAAGGAATAGGAATAAAAATCGGTACGGTGGGAGGGTATCTGAAGAAACGTTTATTTGATCTGCACGGAGAATCATTAGCATGAGAGAAAGAATTTTTTTTATAACTTTTAATTGGCAAATGATGTCTCGTTTTTTTTTTGCTGAATGCCCATCCTTCAGCACACATATAAACGTCATGACGCATCAGGCGACGTCGACTCCTACACTCCGATATTACGTCGATCCGGATCGACCGCGACAGCTTAGGCTCGAATCCGTTACGAGTCGGCATTAATACAGTCCGCGAATCCAACGGTAGCACCTCGCTGCCGGTTGGTTGCTCGGGTACCGCGCGCGACCCACCTCCCCCGCTAGAGGGCGAGGAGAGAGCCGGCCCTCAAGATAGATTAAAATCCGTACCTAACCCGTCGACCGTAACGGTTTCGATTAGTCAGAACCATATGTCACCGAGTATCGTGTCAGATAGGGAACGCCCATCGCGGGGCGTTGAGGGGGGCCTCGCCACCCAACAACAGCAACATTCAAGACCTCACGTGGCGGTTACCACTGCTCACGCCGCCGGAGTGGGTCCCAGTATCGCTGGCGCCATCTGCCGGGTCCTCAACTCAATGAGTCCACCCGGTAGGGGCAGTCCGCCTGAGGTACCACTCAAACCGACAGTGACGCGGCACAGACCCGCCACTGAAACAAACCCGACGCCAGGAGGCCGTGTGGTCGAAGACTCCACGGTTGGCGGGGGGCGACTCCCCTTCATATAAAAATCAATAGGTGAGCCAGCTGGTTCACCACCAAACCGATGTAGCATTAGGGCCAATAGGCCATTAGCTTAGACAATTCGAAAAAAAAAACGTCATGACGAGGTGTTCATCGTTCTTGATTTCTGCTGATGATGATATGGTAAAGTGTTCTTACAATTTCTCATTTGGTAGGATGTGTTGCAGTGTGAGTATTTAGTTTAACAAACAAGACATCCTAGCTCCCAGCTCGGAGATACGACGAAGAAACAATGGTCGTTATCACCGTTTCATATCGCGTGCGTCCCTCCCACAATGGCGCGCTTCCGCCGGCCGCGCTGGTTCGGTTCACACCTGAGCACCACGGTCCGTGACCACGCACTGCCACGCACCATCATGTTGGGAATGATCATCGTAAACTTCACTTTTGTGTAACATCCTTTGGCTGCCTTGGCAGCAAATGCCGTGACGGTGTCATGTCGTGATGCCCCCACTACATCGTTGCTCTCGTCTCCTTTATGTGTGCTACGCGTATTTCATTCGAACCTTCTCTATAGATGTTAAGTAATTTCACATCTTCCATCCCGTGACGGCATGTCCCTTCTGAGTTCTGACCATTGAGGTCCTGACTGTTAAATTATTCTTAAATCAGTCTTTGGCATGACAAGAAAGCCATACTTACTGCGTAAGTGTAGGAATAAATTCAAAAATCGTAAATTTGTTTTTTACATAAAAACGTTGCACATTTTCGTAACGCGTTTCATTCATATAATTTTTAACCCTCATGCGCGCAAAAAAATTTAACTTCAAAAATACTTTTTACTCAAGTCAAATCACGAAAAGGTCAGTGGTCGCCATTGTTTCCTATCCTAAGACACAAGATGTAAATAAATTACTTGTTACGCAGCTAGTCTATTCATTCCGAAACACAGCAAAGATGGATCACGGAAGAACCCCCCCCCCCCCCCACCAAATCAACACCACCACCGCATAGGTCAACGCCTTATATACTTGAGTAGTGTATATATGGTGCCTCTACATCTAGTTACCAAATTCATAAACTAACTTATTATGTTCAATCGCTTTCTGAATAACAATCATGCGAACGGACATGTCGGCAATAGAATAGTTTCCTCTAAAAATTTTCATCGGATTTCTAGTTAGACTCCAATAGTACGTAGGTTGGTAAGAATTTCTTCTCGCGACTATATTAAGAATAAAGTAAAATTATAATTTTTTTTGAAGAATATAATCATTTATTCATTATGAAACCAAAAATATTAAAATATACAAAACATTAACAAAACTGCATGTATCGTTAAAATGTAATCGCATTTTCTTTTTACTTTCCATTAAGTTAGCATTTTTATTAGTATTTCTTTAGTGAGATTCTTAACCGTAGAGTTAACGAGACTGTTATCGTGCTCCCAGCGCCCACGATCGTGTCAATCATTATCAGGCACTATCATGTTATCTCACACCTATCTTATTCCAAATATCTGACTTGTGTCGCCATATCGACAACTCTCCAGCTAGATTAATCCCAAACTATGATATGTCATATATGATACATTTTACATATCATATAATGTTTATATGACATATAAAAAACTATTTGAACATCATTTGCACATCTCGCCAACCAGCTATCTGCTAGTAACGTAATTTTATTTTTATTTTTTTATATTTCCCGGGTCAAATTGTATAATTGATATTAAACTAACTTTTAGGTGAGGTAGAGTCTGGATTTGTTTTTCAATTTTCCTTTTAATATATCATGATGTAATGTATTCAATGTTCAATTAAATACTTTCAATTTATCATGTAATGTATCAATGTTTAAATATATACTTTCAATAAATCAATTAATGTATTCAATGTTAAAATATATACTTTCAATTCATATTTTAATGTATTCAATGTTCAAATATGTTTATATATTGATCAATTCTCGTTATATTTAATCATCATGTCAATATGTATTAGTTACTAAGTTTTTCTTCGATGCTTTTGTTTGTTTCTAATTTGCATTGTGGTTTAAATCTCAACTGTAATAATTGAGCTGACATTAGACTCGTTATTTAAAGTGATTGTACTGGTGTTTGTTTATCTTGTTGGCGCAACAAAATAAATAAATAAAAAGATAAATACTTATAATATATTATATATTTTAGTAAGTTATAAAGACATGGTATACATACATTTTTTATGAGTTTTACTTGTTATTAGGGTCACTAGCTAATGTTTAATGTTATTTATTAAATTACTGCTACATAATCATGGAAATGTACAGATTGGAAGTTATGTATTAATAAAAACGTAACCTTCACGAACATAATCTTCAAAATATTAATATATAGACCAATATTTGCAATACATAAATATTCGCAGCCTATCAGATATTCTAATATAATTGACCCCCTCTATCAAGTTAAATTTGAATAATGCTAATCTTATGAAGTCGACCCAGTTTGAGAGAAACAACGGGTCAGTATTTTTCTCTCTTAAGACGTAATTAAATTTCGTGTTCCTAAGTATTAGTAGTATAGTATAGTAGTATAGTAGTTCCGTAAACAGTAGCATTGGTGAAAACAAGATGGGGGTTAAAAAGTAACGTCAATCGGATATCATAAGGAACTAACTACATACCAATAACCGACCAATGGAACCTTATCATAGGATTTGTTTTAATGTCACTATTATGCAAGAATGCTATGACATTGGGACACCTTTATAAATTCACTCCATTCCTCATACTACAGAACTCTTACATGTACAGAACACTCGCAGACCAGAACTCCAAACAACTCAAGGAGTATTTTAGCACAATATTTCGCATTTCGAAAAGCTTATAGAAAAACGTAGAGCTCTCGTCTCTCTCGAGAACTTCTAGTCTATGCCTTTCATACAATACACTACTATGTTAGTACTATATATAGATTGTCCTAGCAGATACCTTCGGACGCGGTAATATGTAGGACAGGATATCCGGTAACACTCGGCCAAAAACTTATTACAATTATTTGAGTAATTGCTACATTACCAAAATTTTATTACCGAGTTGCACAACTTAATTGTGGATCGAATAGGTAGAGTAGGGGTAATTAATTGTTCAATGGTAGAGTAGGGGTAATTAATTGTTCAATGGTAGAGTAGGGGTAATTAATTGTTCGCAGTCATTTTGCCAATGTAATACTTCGTTGGCAACTGCTTGGCTGACGGACACAATGCTACCATGGAAACAATAACACCACAAACGAGTACCTGAAAGATAGGACTCTTTAAATTGCAGGATGTTCGTTAGCTCCAAGCGGCCTAGGTCGTAGATAACCCCAACCATGGTTCAGGCCTTGTCGTGGCGGTGGGTCTCAGTAACTTAGGGTGAACGGTGCACCTTGGACGAAGCTAATTGGGCCGAGGGGGCTCTTTGTACCCCTCTTATAAGAAGAGGGGACAGAAGAGCAAGTGGGAAGTTGCTTGTGGGACAAGGGGTGAGGATGGGAACTTCACCCCATTGTACTGTCCCGACGTTGGGAGGGGTTGTTCTGTGGTGCGGGACAACCCCTCTGTGGAGGTGGCGTCGGTCCCTTGCGGGACTGAGTAGCCGTCGAGATGCCCTGTTTGTTTTCTAGATCCGGGGCACCTCACCAAAGGCGGCATTGGTGGCCCTCGCCGGGTTTTAGTGGGTAGAGCTGCGTCCATTTACCAGCTGTCGGGCGCAGCGAGTCCCACATACCCGCGTGGGGAGACCCACTCCCCCGCGGGATGCCTCAGAGCATTTCCCGGCGTTAAACTGTACCACGCCCAGCGGATGACGAGTCGGCCCCCTGTCCAAAACTGGACCAGTTTTATTGTATTGTTTATATAGGTACCGCTACAGTCAAAATATGCAAACCAGTCGTCCACGTAAAACATCAAATATTAAACTCACTCTAGCTGCGGGCTTTTGCTGTAACACAGACAGACAACAGGAAATCTATATCTTAATTAATAACCAATCAGTACAGATAGGTTATCTACCAGTCGAAAACCAAAATCTTCTTATATGTAAATGGATGAGTATTTTAATTCTTAAGTGTAGATTGTTTTTTTTTTTATAGAAGAGGGGGCAAACGGACAGTCGGTTCACCTGATGGTAAGTGATAGCGACATCCACTGACACCCGCTACACCAGAGGGTTAGCAGGTGCGACGCCGGCCTTTCAAATAGGAGTATGCTCTTTTCTTGAAGGTCCCTAAGTCGTAACGATTCGGAAACACCGTAAGTGGCAGCTGATTCCATATATTTATTGTGCGAGGCAGGAAATGCCGTAAAAATCGAGTTGTTGTGGTTTTACGGACATCGAGATGGTGTGGGTGATATTTGGAGCTTTTCCGCGATGTCCGGTGGTGGAATTCTGCTGCAGGTATTGAATCACTACATCATCAATATATGTTAAATAGTTTAAATACCAAATTGTATTTGAGCAAAGAATGACTTATTATAGTTATTTTATTGAGAATTATATTTATTGATAAAATACGTTGAGGCACGACAACGATAAATATAGTATACGTACACTACAGATCATTAGACTAATGATCGGACGGACATATTGCACACATGCCTACTTTCTAGATTCACGTGAGTCCTGACACTAATACTCAATGGCAAAACTTAGACAAAATTATATTTAAAAGTGTTAATTAAATTATTCCTAACGCGAAACAAAATACTTATATACATAATCTATGTATAGATTCGCTGGCTAGCCCGTAAACTTAACTAATTTAATAAAGAAAATATCGATTATGGGATTTCGTTTTAAATTGCCTATTTGGACTAGCTACAACCTGTTCATGGCATTAATTTTTTACACTATATAACGGACTAGCTTCGACCTATTCATGGCATTAATTTTTTACACTATATAATGGACTAGCTTCGACCTATTCATGGCATTAATTTTTTACACTATATAATGGACTAGCTTCGACCTATTCATGGCTTTAATTTTTTACACTATATAATGGACTAGCTTCGACCTATTCATGGCATTAATTTTTTACACTATATAATGGACTAGCTTCGACCTATTCATAGCATTAATTTTTTACACTATATAATGGACTAGCTACGACCTATTCATGGCATTAATTTTTTACACTATATAATGGACTAGCTTCGACCTATTCATGGCATTAATTTTTTACACTATATAATGGACTAGCTTCGACCTATTCATGGCATTAATTTTTTACACTATATAATGGACTAGCTTCGACCTATTCATGGCATTAATTTTTTACACTATATAATGGACTAGCTTCGACCTATTCATGGCTTTAATTTTTACATTATCTACTAGCCGTCGAGGTGCTCTGTTTGTTTACTAGATCCGGGGCACCTCTCCAAAGGCGGCATTGGTGGCACTCGCCGGGTTTTAGTGGGTAGAGCTGCGTCCACCTCCACAGAGGGGTTGTCCCGCACCACAGAACAACCCCTCCCAACGTCGGGACAGTACAATGGGGTGAGGTTCCCATCCTCACCCCTTGCCCCCTGCTCTTTTGTCCCCTCCTCTTATAGGAGGGGTACCCCCTCCGCTCAATTGGCTTCGCCCAAGGTGCTGGGCTCACCCTAGCCTACTGAGCCCCACCGCCAAGTGAAGGCCTGAACCATGGTGGGGGGCCCTTGTCCCCTGCTCTTTTGTCTCCTCTTCTTATAAGAGGGCTACAAAGAGCCCCCTTGGCTCAATTCACTTCGCCTAAGGTGCTGAGCTCACCCTAGGCTACTGAGCCCCACTGCCACAAGGCCTGAACCATGGTGGGGAACCGGTGGTCTATCCAGGAGCAATGTCAGTAATCATATTACCTATGTAGGTACATGAATTGATGCACGGTTTACACCAAGGAGGTTGGATATTGAACAACTTTATAGATAGTTTGACATGTAGGTAACATCTCTGCTTCAAGTTTTCGCAGTCACCATGACATATTATAGTCTATAGGCCCTGCTAGTAGTTACTAAGTCAAGTGTAGATATAGAAGAGAAATGCAAATAGATAGACCTGAGTCCTGTCTCCAGAGCCTGATGGTCATTTAGGAGTAGCGTGCTTCTTCCTTACCCAAAGTAAGGAAGATTGCACGGCAGGTGGCAAGAATTAATTAGGTATAAGTGTAATAAATAAGTTGAAATCATCATTATTTTAGTAATAGTCAAGATCCTGTTTTACATTGCATGAACTAATCTAACCATTACGTTAAAATTTTACAGTTACCGAAAAGGAAATCGCAAAATTATCAAAAAAATCAAATCAAAACCAAGCGTAACGTTTTGAAATATCATTAATAACAACATAGGTACATGTTAATTGTTAACATCGAATAACATTTTTATAATTATATGAATTACTTTTAATTAATACATCTTTGGAAATGACTTACGCTATTAAGTATTTCTTGTTTTTCCGGCATTCGCAGTTTCATCACCGAGTCTTGCCTTGAGACGGACACTGATGATCTGGACGTGTACCTGTTGGAAAGCTTCCTTGCAAAGTTACTCTTGAAATCCTCACATCGCATGATGGACTCTACAGGTCTGCTGTAGTCCTCCTCTAAAGCCATGGGCTCGAGGGATTGAGCGAGCATTTTAAATTCCCGCGCGACACAAGTTCATTGAATTAATTTTAAATTACTAACTCTCTACGCGACCGCCGCCGCTAAATGCGAACATTGCACTGAGTACTGACTAGTGACTAGGTACTGACTACTTAGTTACTTACTAAGTTACTAGTGACTAGTTGACTTGACTACTGAGTTTTGACTACTTTTGACTCGGATTTCATTGTAGTGACAATTGACCTGCATTCTCACTTCTCCGTCTTAAGTTTTTGTATTTCGTTAAAATTTAAGGTCTATATTAGTCTTTATCAATGGAGTTACCTTAAAAAATATTTTAAGCAACGCCATCTTGTATCGATATGTCGTTTCAGGTACGCAGCTTAACTACTATGGAGTAGGAAATGAAGTATCTCTTTGATAACGTTGTTTATAAGCTGTACAGCTAATACACATAATCATCACTAGATGGTGTTTTCTTCTTTATCGACGTCGTAACCAGCTGACCCGACTGATTTACTATTCTTTTGTATTTATTTTGTTATCACTTTATACTTATTATTTATATTAAAATGTGATAACAATTTTATGCATTTCTCCCTCATATCCACAAAATTATCCACGTATATCCATAGATACATAAAAAATAAAGTAACGACGCCGCACCTACAGAGAGGAAGTAAGTATTTATTCTAATGTACCTATTTAGGTTTAATTATATCATCATTCCTTTATAGTACGACAAATATCACATTACTTTTTAATGATAACTAGTGGTTAAGCAAATACGTTTTTTTACGAAAACACGATCACAACGTTATGATCGTGTTTTCGTTGTCCAGTTGAATTTTCAAAAACATCAGAAGCCTATTCTAAAGTCCACACAAAATGTCAACCACATCTCTTTAGCCGCTCCAATGGAGTAGAGTTGTACTTCCCCACCATGGTCGGGCCTTGACGTGGCGGTGGGGCTCAGTAGCCTAAGGTGAGCCCAGCACCTTGGGCGAAGCGAATTGAGCCGAGGGGGCTCTTTGTACCCCTCTTATAAGAAGAGGCAAGGCATAAGAAAAAGGGCAAGGGTGAGGACTTGAACCTCAACCCCTTGTGCTATCACCACGTTGGCAGGGTTTGTTCTGTGTTGCGGGACAAACGCTTGGTGGAGGTGGTGTCGGTCCCTTCAGGGAATGACTAGCCGTCGAGGTGCCCTGTTTGTTTATTAGATCCGGGGCACCTCACCAAAGGCGGCATTGGTGGCACTCGCCGGGTATTAGTGGGTAGAGCTGCGTCTACTTACCAGCTGTCGGGCGCAGCGAGTCCCACATACCCGCGTGGGGAGACCCACTCCCCCGCGGGATGTCTCAGAGCATTTTCCGGCGTTAAAGAAAAAAAAAACTCTTTTTTTCTTTCACCCTAGACGTCGATAACTGTGAGAAGATATAGCAAAAGACATGGCGCGGTGGCGCCCTCTCGTATTGGAGGTCAAGTTCCATGTTGAGTACCAAGTAAGTAACTATTATTTCTTTTAATTAAGCCATACCATGTCTAATCAAATCATAAATAGCCGGTCATCGTTTTTGCAGTTTGTGTATAATAACAACATTTTCGAGGTCAAAAAATCCTGATCGTTGAGATAACATTGATTTTGCACTTTTTTGTACATTCGCTGTTGTCAATCAATTCTAAAGTTAATTAGGAGAGGCTCATCAGTTCGTCTCATTATCATCATCATCGCCTTAATAATATGAGTATCGTCTCGTCTATTCTGTAATCAATGTAAAAATATATTCATATAAGAAAGAAAATTAAATAAGAGAGAAGATTTTTCGGCAGTTTCAAGTAGGACGAAGGATTCGGGAGGTTTTTTTGACATAAGAGCAACCGCTATGGTTTTTCTTGATTTTTCTTAAACAATTATTTGAGATGCGGAGCCTGAGGATTAAACAATAGTTTTATTGACTGTTTCACATGTTTCAAGTGCACAAGTTTGTTACCGTTAAGACCAGTCAAACGCAGTTCATCACTAGATCGATGACCTCTAACTTGTATTTTACAGTAGAGAATTCTGCCTATTTAATGCCTGATCATATAATCATATAATAGGTATAACAGATCACCTCAGTCGCGGGCCCTAGGGGACTTACCCAAAGTTACTAATGGAAAGAGAAATTATGGAAAATAGTAGTTCTGTTTTTTTCTTTCCCGCCGGCAAATGCTCAAAGGCATCCCACGGGGTAGGGGGACTCCCCGGGTGGGTATGTGGGACTCGCTGCGCCCGAAAGACGGTAAGGTGGACGCAGCTTTACCCACTAAATAAAAAAAATAAAAAAAGCCACTAAAACTGTTGAACATCTAACATTGTATAAGGCTATTATTATTATATTATTTTAGTCGAAAAAGCAAAGAAAGAAAAGGAAATCTAGGCAAATTTTATACTCCTCGGTGTTACATGATTGTAGGGGTCTCATACATGCCATGCCTATCCTGAGACATAGGTAATATGATAAGTCTCGGTGCCAGTAATCAGTCTATTCTGCCCTTCTCTCCGAAACAAAGCAATAATGATGATTGATGATGATTTACTGAAGAAATAAGCAGAATGGTGGTACCCATGCAGCGCGAGACCCTGAGCAAACCGCCAACTGATAGGATAATGTATACACGTGGAGGTGTACCACGTTCTAGTTTACTGGAATGTTCGTGTTCAAGTGATGATGACATAATATCAAAAAGCGCTCCATCCGAGTACATCAATCAACACACATTACGACAGGATTTTGTAACGTCAAATTGCACAGTTGCATGTCAGAGCAACACGCTTAACTAACACCTGCTTTATATTTCATAAATGTGATATCGATACCTGATGAGTATGAAGGTTCTATTCCGGCGATCATCTCTACTTTATGATTGTTTATCAAAAAAGAATTAAGGTCAATGGAGGCTATTGAATTGGGGCGAAAGCAACTAACGGCAATATCTTCCATTCTAATGGTTTTTAAATAAACTGTCATCAATTGGGCTGTAGAGAAACCATAGTTTAACCTAATAATAAACAGATAGTGTCACAGAGATTGAAACTATGTTACTTACAGAGCTTTTTTGCTAAATGTCATTTTGAACAAGTGTTTGTGAGTAAATGTCTCATTATCTTTTGTATAGTATTGTATATTTGTATAGTTTTAATATATTTTTTTTTCAAATTAAAAAAAAAAACTAGAACTAATCTTTTCAAATAGTACCTATGTATTCTATAACAATTTATAGTATTTACTCGTCCACACACCACTCTTCACGTTCGTATCTAAGTAAATTATGTAAGTATTTCATCATCATCATCAGCCCTTATCCGTCCACCGCTGAATATAGGCCTCCTTCAATGAACGCAAAGACGGCCGATCCATTGCCATACGGTCCGGCACATGTAAGTATTTACAATTTAAAAATTACTAAAATCCATTACCATATGTACCATAATATATTGTGATATTTAGCTAAACATTATTTTGTAAAGACAGACAAGTAGGTAGTCAATATCGATAGCGACTTTCTTTTATTTCCCAAGGTAATATTAGTTTGTTTACTCTTGCTTTGGACTCGTAACTTTCGCGGATTCCGCGTGACGAGCGACACAACCCCCGCATGGCAATGCCGAAGCGGTACTGGGTCTCACAGGTGATGCGTGGCCCGGGGTCCGCGGTTAGTATGGAAACTTCGATTTTTTATCAAAAAGTTAATATTTTTTTTTAGTTTTTGGAAATCTAAAACTGTTAACACATCGTCAGGGTAAAAACCTGTGTTTGTGATTTTATAAGAATGATTATTGTAAAACACGGTCGTAATATTAATTTATATGAAATTTTAGAAGTTACTTCAGATTTTTTTTCTATCGAGCAAAATTTTTCCAATCGTGTTTTGAAAACTGTCATCACCTCATACATACGTTCTGTAATACATATTAGAAATTTCAGTGCCAGAAATCTTCAAGTTGTTAAATAGCAGCTAATAGATAACAGCTAATTTTGCCGTTTTCACCTACCAAGGGCCCTTAAAAAAAAATATTTACCTGTAAACGCACTGGGTCACCTGTGCTTTGATTGTGAGCATAATATTATGCTTAATCGAATAGATTTATTAGATTACCCCATAAGGTTGTTTTTCCACCAGAGACATGCGAGGATGCGTTGCGAGGGATGTGTTTTTTAAGAACCAATAGAATCGCTTCATTTACCTTGCCTCTTGCCTTAGGCACCTAGGTCTGTATGGCACGCCGTCATGGGGACTGATTAGTAGCGGCCGAGCAGTCCCCCCATACGAGGAGTAGTCTGGCCTTCGCCGGGGCCAGCCTGTCGCTGAGGTGATCCTGTCTATTGCGTGCATATCTGGGACCCTCAAAAAGCGGCTGAAGGCGCTCGCAGTGGTTTTAGTTAAGTTGGCCACTCCCAGGTGCGAGTCCCACTTTGGGTCAGGATCTACCCGAAGATCCTGGCTGCATCCATAAGGATTTCCCTGCGATAAAAAAAGACCTACGTCTCTGCATCGGTTCGCGACAGCATAAATTTCTATTTTTATTTTTCATCTACCCCCATGGTAAAAATTGTAAAAAATAATAGATAGTTTAGTTCGATCATTAAGTTTTAACTCTAGTTAATCCGATATGAGAGATGAGTGTGTACAAAAAGAAAAAAATGTGCAGGAAATTCAGGAAGTATTATATGAAGCCCAAAAGGCTCCGCAAAAAATAACACGATAGGAAAGTCAGGTGGAAGTAGAAGTTAATGCGGAATTTTACTGTAAATAGAAGATCTAAACGTTTGTTGCGCAGTGACTCTGATAACAACAATCAGAGAAATACTACTGAAGAAGTATATTTATTAATATGGTGAAATTCGGTTTTATTGTAAGATTGTCTCAAAAAAAATAGTTCTTTAACAATTTGGTATGGCAAAGCTTTTAACTAAGAAGATATTAAAAATAGAATTGCTGTAAAATACAGAAGCCTATTCAAAGTTAACATCATGTTTAAAACCAAAGAAGACGCAAATAAACTATTAAACTGTCAGAAATTTAATGAATCCGAGTATAGTATATAGGTATAGTGAGGGATATAGACTTAGACGTAGTTCAGAGAAAGAAATACTCGCACAATTTAAATGTAAATATGATATTGTAGCCATGAAAGGACTAAGTCGTTGAATTGATAATGGTAACTGGGTTGATAGCACTGTAATCCAATAAGCATTCAAAATTTCCTCTTTACCCTCGTATATATTTAGATACGGGTGACGGTTTAAAGAGGAACCATATGTTTTTCTCGTAACAGAATGCTCAGGATGTTGGAAATTTGGACACAAGGATATTTTGTCCAATTAAAAAGATTAAATTTCCAAAGTGTGGTCAAGGTCATGTGGATTGTGAAAGAATGAGAAGACATGTTTGAGAGATGTCGATGTGAGACAAGTTCATCAGGGGAAACAAAAAAAAAAGTTATAAAAAGGGGTTCTTGGAAGGACAAAATTATTGTCTTAAAAATAAAGGAGATATCTGTGTCAAACAGATCATTTGAAGAAGTCATGTCTTAGTGAGAACTATAAGGGTGGAGATATAATTAACTTTTTATTCAACAATAATGGCTATACACAATTTTATCCCAGTAATCTCGATATTTCTAGATTTTAATAAAGCCTTCGATTTAGTTTCACATGACATATTACTATCAAAACTACAAATATATTATGGTACTTACTAGCTGTTGCCCGCAGCTTTGCCCACGGTAACTTAGATTTACAGCCGAACGCGGATTAATGATGATTATTTTTATAGCCTTAGTTACTCTTTATAACATCAGCTATCTGCCAGTGAGTGTCCAATTAAAATCGGCGCAGCCATTTCAGGGATTAGCCGCAACAAACAGACCGACAAAAATTATTGTAAAAAGGCTATTTTGGTATATGTACCACGTATAAATTCATATGCATTCAATAAAAAGCTGTTATTTTAAAATTACAAACAAACACTCCAATTTTATTTATCTGTATAGATAAGAGGCGTGGCTAATGAATGGTAAAAAGCTATCTCTTCTTCAGACAGCAATGCTTAAAAATAGAAGAAAGGTTAGATGATCTAAACAATAACATTTTTAGATCTCAATTTAAAATAAACAAATGTTGTACGCCCCAAGGTTCAATTTTAGGTCCTCTTTTATTCTTAATGTACATTAATGATTTTCCGAGATATATAAAACAGAAATTTAAATCTTTTGAAGATGATACCACCCTTGTAATAAAAGGAAAAGTTAAATCGGCCAGACATAACTTAATTTGTCTCTTTATTTTTAAATTCATTTGACATAGGTAACTTAATTTGTTTTTGACTTAACTTAATTTGTATGAAACATTTTATTCCTTGGACATATTTGCATGAAATTTCGTGTTAATTAAGTACGGCAAAAATAATGAGTTGTTTAATTCAGCGTTTTCTATAGTTAAATCCCTAAGAGAGTAAAATATTGGATGAAAGTTTTAAATAAACGGGAAAATATTTTATTGACTGAAAAATCAACGTACAGGCCTTAAGGCTAGAAAATTGAAATTTCCTACACATATTCCTGTTATGACTAAAGAAGGATTTTTTTTAATTTAACCCCCAAGAGGGTGAAATAGAGTAAAACTTTATAAAAATCTGAGTTACCTACCTACCTAATGAAGTTTTACTTAAAAATCCAGGCAAGTACGATTCGAACTCATGCCCGAGGGTTCCATACCTATCCGTTATACCGCCATAATAAAATTGGTGTCATTTTTATTAGTGCCTAGTCCTCCAAATTGCATGAGCGCCCATACAACTCAGCTAAGCCAAGACGTACAAGGAACAAGTTTAAATTTTCACACGTCAAAAAAACAAAAAAAGAAGAAAAGGTGTGGTAAAAAAACTCGTTTGGAATGCAGACTCCCCCAAGAAAAACGAGAAAAAAACTTGAGGGTTGCTCTTTTGTCATCAACATAAAATACATAGTATATAAATAGGTACATCCTGTCCATGCAAAACCTAAACAGTGAATGTCTTATTCCCAAGGTGTGGTATCTTCACTAAAATCTTTTATTTCACACCACAGCCACACAAACGTTCTTTAACAGTTTTCTTAAATTTATTAATGGCAAGATTTTGAACGTTTTCTGGGATCCTATTATAAAAATGTATACATTGTCCTTATATGAATTACTAACTTTATGAACTCTAAAAAATGGTACCTTCAATTTATGTTTATTCCTTGTATTTATGTTGTGATAGTCGCATTTTTTTACGAATTCATTAATATTTTTGCGAACATACATCACGTTTGCCAGTATGAGAGGCTACAGTCAAGATGGCAATTTCTTTGAACTTTTCTCTTAATGATACCTTGGGGGGCAAATAGTATATGGCTCAAATAGCTCGCTTCTGCAACACGAACATCGTTTTAATATCCGCGGCATGCCCCCGTAGTAAAATGCCGTAAGACATTAGAGTTTAGACTATGGAAGTATGCATGATATACTAATCGCGCTGTATTTATTATATAGTATATATATACCGAATTATTTACATATTACAGTTATTAGTTATACAAAATTATTATTTTTTAGGTATTTTCAAAGTGTTTTGAACATGAATTAATAACGTGACTTAATATGTATACAGTATCAAATCAAATCAAATCAAAATATCTTTATTTCATAACCACTACCACTTGTACACATGAAATACGTCAAAAAAAAGAAGTCGATAAAAAGTGTTGTAATAAAAAAATACTCGTTTGGAATGCAGACTCTCCTAAGAAAAGCGAGACAAAATTTAGGGGTATGAGGACACACTTCAATGAGTTTATTTTTTAGAATTTGTGCTGTACTTACCTTGTATTACCTTGCTTTCTGTCAAATTTCGTGGTCCTAGGTCAACGGGAGCTACCATATATATTTTCGACCCAAAACCTTTAAGGTTGACAATTCTCGGTCAACCGCTTTGGGTTGACCGAGAATTGTCAATTTTGTTTAAAAGCAAGGTCTTACGGCATAAGTAAAGAACTGAACTGAAAATTTATAAATAATTTATTTAATAAGAAGTAAATAAATAAACAAATTCACTTGGAGATTTTCCAAAATTTTACTGTGCAATTTTAAACATTTTTAAAACCATATAATATTTTATTTACTTTACTATTCACAATTTATCTGTCTGAAAAAATCCTACTAATATTATAAACCCAAATGATTGTAAGAATGTATGGATGTATGTCTGTTACTCTACAAACGACTAAATGGATTATAATGTAACTTTACAATAACATAGCGTATACTTCAGAATAACATTTTACGCTATAATTAATTATCCCTGTACTCCCACGGGAATGAGAAGTAAGCGGAAGAAACCGCGGGCGCTGCTAGTTAGAAATAAATAATCCTAATTTATAATTATGATCTTTGCCACTAGTTGCCGTGTAAGTCGAGAGTAGAAGTGTATAATCTATGGTGTGGAGTATCTTATGACAATATATTGGGACATAACAATAAAAATAACTCACGAGTTACAACCAATGCAAGTTACTATTTCTGAATAAAAAAGCGCCTAAAGAAGTTCTACTTCAAAAACAATTATTTTTATTTATTTTTAATGAATTATAAATAAATCAAAAACATTAAAAGTTACCCTATTGCTTTAATGAAGCGCGGGTATTTTTTTTAAATATGAATTTGAATGAAATATTGGTATGCTCGTTCTTATATAAAAAATAGCGAGCTAACGAATTGTATATTCACGTAATTATGGTGTGTGTTAAACATGGAGCTTTTAACCGGAATAGAACGGTAATGTTGTGTTTTGTATGAAAACAGATTTCGCCAAATTTGTGCTGCGACGGCCGACTGACGGCCATTGACTGATCATTGGCCGATGGGACGTACATTCAGATCACTGGTTGTTTGAATTGCTATTATGTCAGTGACGAATCACTGACCAGTTTTGGAATGTTATGGCTCACATTACTACTCTTTCCGGTTTTATTATGGTCGATGGTGTTAAACACCACGTCAAGTCACCGACGCCCAAAGGCACTTGCTATACCAGAAGGTTTGAAGATTGTTGTTTCTGCGTTAACAACCTTTCAAATGTAAGTAGGCTCTTTTATGGAGCTGAAGCAAGAGTAAACAAACTCTTCACCGTATAAATTATAATTAGTATCCATAACACACCGAATGGACTTTATACAAGGCTCTCGTATTGAAGGCGCAAATGTGATTTTGAACGTTTGATTGAAAAACTTGTGTTGTGTTTTAACTTACATAATAAACTTTGTTTTTTTGAACGCACTAATCTTCAGAAGTAATATTAAAATTAGCATTTTTTGCATTTGTCATCGCACTATTATTCAAAAGATATACCTATTATGATATCCATATTAAGTATTTATTTTCAATTTAGGTGAGGTTGAAGCCACGTGTAACAACTAGTCTCCAATAAAAGTCGTCTATATACCTACACCTCTTTATATCATTCCAATACTCACTCTAAGCGCGTATACTTGGTGTAAATGACCTATTCTCTTGCTCGTATGTGGGTTAGACTAAGTATGTTATGTAACGATAAGGTGAAGGTCTCGGGCTGGTTGTTGTCTGTCCGTCGGTACTTGTAACTGGTGACGAAACGACTGACCGACATACCGCGGAGCCGCGTCATTTCCATTAGTCAATCTCGGTTCTGCCTCACAATTACTACTCGTTATGATGGAGCAGGACAAATAGGCTGTGTTTATGATAATGGTTGGGAAACTTGATACACGATCCGCATTATGGTAAGTGTTCAGGATCATCCCCACCATGGCTCAGGCCTTGACGTGACGGTGGGGCTCAGTAGCCTAAGGTGTGCCCAGCACCTTGGGCGAAGCTAATTGAGCCGATTAGGCTCTTTGTGCTCTTATAAGAATAGGGGGAAAAAGAGCAGGGGGCAAGGGGCGAGGACGGGAACCTCACCCCATTGTACTGTCCCGACGTTGGGAGGAGTTGTTCTGTGGTGCGGGACAACCCCTCTGTAGAGGTGGCGTCATTCCCCTGAGGGGCTGACTAGCCATCGAGATACCCTGTTTGCTCATTAGATCCGGGACACCTCACCAAAGGTGACATTGGTGGCACTCGCCGGGTTTTAGTGGGTAGAGCTGCGTCCACTTACCAGATTTCAGGTGCAGCGAGTCCCACATATCCGCGTGGGAGACTCACTCCCCCGTGAGATGCCTCAGAGCATTCCCCGGCGTTAAAGAAAAAAAAAATGTTCAGGACCATAAACAATAAACACACACGAGATCCCCTGGCGCTAGCCGTTAGATCGTAAGCCTTGGTTCATGTAATTACTAATACCGCCTACCCTGCCCTTCTTAGATGAATGGTGTGTACCCACGCACGCGGCACGTCCCTCCCATCGTGCACTGGGGCCTGGTAAGCCTGTATCACAGCATCAATAGTTTTACTTAGCAAATAGTATTACAGGGAAGAGAGCCGAGTTAATGAGGACCATATTTGTGTAAAGTTGAGAGAATACTTCAGGTTTAGCAAGAGGTACCAATCTTTCTTTCTACGGATTTCATCGAGTTATAGCCCTTTTTAATATTGTATTTCGCGCGTAGTAAAAAAGGTACATAGGTATCAATTAAATCTACTCTTGATGGGAATCGAACGCGTGACCCTCGCTAAGCGCCATAGGTACCACTACACCAACGGAATCTACCACGTGCAGCATATAATGATCTTAATATTTTTACACCAAACATTCATAGCTTCACTCCCAAATATTAGATACCTACTTATTATAATAATAGACATAAATTAATAGAAACTCATAAAAAAATCCGTTACCTCGAAACGAACATTTATATACATATATACAATCAAAGCAAGATTCGAACCCGTTTACTATGAATCCTACTAAGGCGGTAAACTGAAACTGAGGTAGCTAGTAATTAGTAAATAGTTTACTTTATAATATATGTTTAGATATCGTGCTAGTAGCGCTGACTGCTGGCACCACCACCGTGCCCGACCACCCAACCACCCAACAACCTTGGCCCGCTATGGACACCTTTCATCCGCTTGCTTCCTACTATCTATCAGTATTGAGGGATTGGCGCAATCACAACATCATCATCACCGCGAGTCGCGACCATTGTTCTGTGACATCATCAGTCTGTTAGACATACCTAGCTAGAGCCAAAGTGTTCTACAGTTTTTCATCTTGTTTCTCCATATAGTTTACGGGCGTCCTAAACTCAGACCTATATCTCTTATCTCTTTCGACGATCTCTGTGGCTGTTGGTTAGCGCGTTGGCGCTCAAGCCGGACGCAGCGAGTACGAATCCCGCCAGGGAACCAAAAGTTTTCTGTGTTCCTGGCTCATGGATGTGTATTAATATGTGTATTTTAAAATAAAAATCTTAAATATATATGTATAGTATAAAAACTAAAAATATTAAATATATTTCCGTTGTCCGGTACCCGTAACGCGAGTCTTCGAGAACCTACCACGGGACCAGATCGACGTGGTGTAAAAGCGTCCATAGATATTATTATCTCCCTGGAACTCTAGTCTATTGATGCTAGAAGATGTTCTAGAGAAGATAGTAGAGATACTTCTTCGGTCAATGTATCACCGCCGAACTTGATCAGCAATAGGACGCCGTGGCGTCCAACATAAGGTCACAGATTCGGTATCCTCAGGTAACCGACGACGAATTTAAGACGAATTTAAGACGAATTTACATAAAATGTGAGTTATTTTAATAGTAAGCGTTACCTTGTACATTTTATTATGTGTATAATTCTTTCGCTACGTCGTTTAGTACCGTCATCATCGGTCAGGTCGCCCCAACGTCTTTGATGTATTGGCGCTTTTGTTTGAAGCTTTCACAAAAAGCTTCAAGTTTTTCTCGTTTATCTTAAGCACAAACTAATGTTTAGAGGAACGATCCTTTTTTCCCCAGTATAATAAAGATATTTTTATTACAGTAGATTTATTACAGAATTCTCTAAGCTAATCTTAGCTTTGATTTAGCTTTGCTTAGTGTCGTATATTTCCTACGCGTTCTATATTGTATAAGCAATATTTTAAACGTAATATATGGATTGTATTCCCATTATATGGAAGGATATGAATCAAGTGCCATAATATAGTCCCAGGCAGTGCGAACTACACAGGGTGCATTTGGGGGCCGGGGGCCACGCGCTGCGCGCCGCAGAGCCTGACGAAATGTGTGACGAAACATGTATAATTCACTTAGGAGTTTCATCTCAAAATAATTATAGATACTTAGCGCCTGCGCAAGCCCATTGTTCCGCTGGTTCTATTCCTCATAAACAGGCCATCTGCTCAGCGGGGCGGTGAAGAGCAAGTTCTATCAAAATATCCCAGGTACAATATTATTTTTATTCATAAATTACACACATTATTTATGGACTCAATAATATTTGATCAATGAATAGTAAAATATAAATTATGATGATACTGGAATCATTTCCATCGATACTCTATACTCCATCTATACGTGCAGCTTGCTATCTACTTTATCCGATCGAGTTACAAGCGAACTAGCAGACAAACAACTAACAGCTACTTTCACTTTTATAATATTAGCAATAGGAGGTTTACAACATGTATAGTAACTAAACATTAGAGAGATGCTTTCATAATAGTAGATAGTAGATAGTAGATAGTAGACAGTAGATACCTACCTGTGATATTATGTTGTGATATTGGACGAGGCGCGGGAGACGTTATTAAAAGTGGGGAGTTGTCATGTTATTGTTTTTATTTAATACTAGCTGTTGCCCGCAGCTTCGCCCGCGTTAACTTAGATTTACAGCCGTACGCGGATTGATGATGATTATTATTATAGCCTAAGTTACTTCCTATATCATCAGCTATCTGCCAGTGAAAGTCCCATCAAAATCGGCCCAGCCATTTCAGAGATTAGCCGGAACAAACAGACAGACAGACAGACGGACAGACGGACAGATAGACAAAAATTGTAAAAAAGGCTATTTTGGTATGAGTACCGTGTATATACGTATAAAAAGCGGTTATTTTAATATTATAAACAAACACTAATGTTATTTATCTGTATAGAAAACCCTAAATAAAGTCCCTATTTATATCAAAGGAGGAGTGATGGTATACCATCACACCTCCTTTGCAGAAAGAAAAAAAATGAATTTATATAAGAGATTAAAATTTTACAATAAACAATAATAACTCAACTCATGTAAAATTAAAATCGATGTAATGACACGTTGGCTAGATTTTTTAAATTTATCAAAAAATTACCAACAAATTTTATTTTAATCACACCCTAGCTAGGTTAGGGTAGGTAGGTGTAGCAAAACTGGACAAGTTACTAGTTTACTACTAGAAGAGAACCAATAAAACAGCCGGAACTGATGAGGTGTGTCCAAACATGGTCTCAAGTTAATACATAACAGTTAACTAACAACCAAAACATAATCGAGAACGGAGAAATAAGAAACGGCGTGTTGCGGTCAATGAAGTTGTGAGTGAACTGTGAAGTGGGACGAGATACAAAAAGGTACAATTTTCACGGAGACCTTAATAGTTAATACCGCGCAATCTCTGCCATAATTTGATTTATGTATTTATGTAATGTTCATCAGAACTCAGATGTAAACTATCAAAGTTATGGACCGTTCGTTTACAAATTGAGAAATTGTATGGTATTTGTATTGTATCTAAATTGTATGGTATTTGTATTGTATCTAAATTGTATGGTATTTGTATTGTATCTAAATTTGGATTACTAGATTTCAGTGAATTGAAATTGATAAAAATATATATGATGCGAATACCAATATATTTATATTTATTTTGTAAGTTGAAAGGAACTTTGACTATAAGTCATTTAAAATAAATAAACATATACTCAGACGGTTTTTGAGACTCGAGACTGGACTTTTAGAGGTGCTAATCTACGCTCATAAGATGGCTTTTAATATCATTTAATTTACCGACTTCCAAAAGGGAGGAGGTTCTATGTTCTTCTGTGTAGTATGTATTTTTGTGCATGTTCATCGATTTTTTGCAAATAGTGAACCGATTTTAAAAAATCTTTTTTAGTTCGATACTTTCGAGGCGTTTCCATTATCATGAAATCATGAATTCAAGGAAATCGAAAAACTAACAATGTAATAAAATCTTAGAAGTCAAATTTGACCCTCGTCCCGGTTTCCAATTGAGCTGAAATTTTGCATAATTATGTAAGGTCAGTAACAATGCAACAACTATTGAGCTGATCAGATGATAGAGTCAGGAGGTGAATAGTGCTAGCACTCGCTTCGAAAACTGTTGGTCAGCCCTGGCGTGGTTACCGAGTGTGTCCCAACGTGCTACTGTAACAATTTAGCAGCCTCGGATACCAAAAGATAGTGCGGTATTTTGTCAGTACCACTCGCAGTCCGGTCGCGCCCGCGTCTACACTCGTGTACCTCCTACACGACCTGCTCATCTGTTCCGAAACGCTTTCAGAAAACATTTTACAGGTAATAAATACTTTAAGATTTATTCTGCTATGCAAATTTATTTGACACGCTGTGCGATATTTAATAGCAATTAAATGCGGTGTATATGTTTTTGCAAAAACATATAATAATTTTGTAATGTCATTAACTTAATTAATACTTAGTATTCTATTTTAAGTGTGTTTATCATTTTGTGTTACCTACATTTTTATACATAGTTATTTTAGTTAACACTAACACTAAAATAACTATGTATAAAAATGTAGGTAACACACGTGCCACCAATGCAGCCTTTGGTGAGGTGCCTCTCGGATCTAAGGAGCAAACAGAGCACCTCGACGGCTAGTCAGTCCCTCAGGGGACCGACGCCACCTCCACAGAGGGGGTTGTCCCACACCACAGAGTTTGATATTCCTCGTAAAGTAGGTGATTCTTGTCAACATTATTACTGCATGAACAGTTATATTATGTCCTTTCAAATATGTGGTCTTGGTCCAGCATTGAACATCTTTCGTCCGTTAGATGTGGTGATGTTTTTTCTCTCTTACATCTTGCGCTCCCAATCAAATCCTGTCCTGAACTTTTGAAAGTTCAGGACAAGCCGTGTAAGGTACTGAAGCCCTGTGGTCCGTCGCCTCTCAAGATTTAACAATAGAGATTAGAGTAATTCATGTTCATCGACGACATTTACCAATGAGGCTTGTAAACGCGCACTGCTGGCAAAGGGCTTTTTAATTAACGTCTTACAAGTTTCCTTAAGTAATTCAAATAATTAAAAAAGTTTTAGATATTGTTTTCTAATGTTTACGTGATTTTCACTCATTATAATGAAATAATTATTACGGCTTTTATTGTGGTTTATTAAGATTTTTACAAGTCCGACGTTTCGGATACATATTACAGCAAGCCCTCCCGTGACCATGGTTGCAAAGTATCCGATACGGCGGGTATGTAAAAATCTTAATAAACCGCGATAAAATCCGTAAAAATTGTTTAATCGTGAGTCATGATTGATTTCTTGAGGAGGTTCTGTTGCCATCTAGAAATTATATATTGAATGTATGGACTAATAGATTTTTATAACAAATGTATAACGACATTAGCAAAGCTTTACAATATCTTTTTTTCACCAGAAGCTCTCTAGTAAATAAAAAAAAATAACATCGTAATAAATACGTCATGGGTAGGCTTATCCTGGAAAATAACTGGTCATAGAACACAAGGTCCTGTTAGTCTTTTATAGGTATGATGGGCGAAGGCTTGCCTTATGTACCTTGATACATTCCATACAAAATGTTATTTGAATATAATATTATGTATGGAGGTTTCACCAAACTGTTAACATTGATCGTACACGTCTCCATAACTATTCAGAACTGTCGTGAAAATATTATCTCACTAGCTAGTGCCCGGGACTTCGTCTGCGCGGGATAAGATTTTAGTCGGTTTGTAGTTTGCGTGTGAAAGCGTAGCAAACTAACTTAATTTCACATTTGTAATATTAGTATAGATATTTTAGGGGTTAAAATATGAAATTGCCGATTTGTACTGAAAAATTGATATTCTTTTTTTTAAATTTAACATAATATTTATTTAATCAAAATAATTACCATTATTATTTATACATTTCTGCCATCTAATAGGAAGGTTATTTATGCCTTTGTGATAGAACTCTGGTGATCTAAATTCGACAAACTATGTGAAAGCATTTTGT
Source organism: Helleia helle (assembly GCA_963853865.1). Taxonomy (NCBI): domain Eukaryota; kingdom Metazoa; phylum Arthropoda; class Insecta; order Lepidoptera; family Lycaenidae; genus Helleia; species Helleia helle. The sequence continues at coordinate 484,742 of OY971420.1, forward strand.
ACTGCCTCCTGAGAAGAGAACTTATCTACTATCATGTAGAAAATTGTCCAAATCACGAAAAAAATGGTTTCTAATTGCGGTTGTTGTAGAGTTAAAACGGTTTCTAGTGCTGTATGAGGTCTCTCGTTATCATGGAGCAATAATGGTAAAGATCGATTCATGAGTCGGGACTGTTTCACTGCTATCATTGTTCGGAGTTCGGTACAGAAGACATCTGCCGTTATTGCTTGACCAGATCGGAGGAAGCTATAGTGAATAAAACCATGCTGAGACCACCAAACACTTACCAGTTAGTTAGTTACCTTTTTTTGGTGGGCTTTGCTTACGGACACTGTTGCGGTGTTTGACCTGGAGTCAGCCATTGCATTTTTCGTATTCGATCGATATTTCGATTCAGTAGTCCTTCATTTCTGTATCATTTCAACAAGGCAACACACGTTTCAACACGCCTTTCCTTCTGCAGATCAGTTAAATCATGAGGCACCCATTTTTCATTTACGTATCTTTATTTTATACCAATAATATTGACGCAAATGCGTCAATATTATTGGTACCTAAGGTAACGTTAAATCATGCCGCTAATTCCTGTGTAGTTTGCTTCTGATCGGCTTCCATCATCATTTTATTGTTATTCACATGTGGTTCTTCCCTTCAGGTCTTTCACGTGGTTCGTTCTTCAAATCAAAGTTTCCATCACGAAAGCGTTTAAACCAAAATCGCAGAGTGCGTTTAGCAGTCCCCTCTCTAAACGCAACATTGATATTGCGAGCTCTTTCTGCCGCGTTAGTTGCGCGTCGGAACTCGTATCTATTAAAAAATTACCCTATTATCTTTCTTGTCTAAGCTGAATAAAAAAAAACAACTGATAGTAGATAATCAAATATTTTAAAAGAAGAACTACATATATTTAAAAAAAGAAGAACTATATAGGTACCACGTGAAAAAGTTTCACTTAAAAATCTCAAACTATGAAGGTTCTATGTCAATTCGAAGTACCTATTACAATAAAACGGCAATTTCATACTTTAACCCCTATTAATTATTATTTAACCTTGTACCAATATTGATATATCTATATTCGATAATAATGATGACGATGATCCATTTCGTTAATACGACGTGCCAGTTGCCACCTTCGTCTATAAAAATTGCCACTGTGGTCTCTATGACTGTACACTTTGGTCTCTACGATTGACTACTTTGGTCAAGTCCACGGATACTTTGGTCTATCCGACAGTAATTGTTTGTGTTACTCAATATTAATAGTCTATTACATATTTAGGTTCTTTCTTATTGTGTAATAAGGTTAAATAAACTGATACAATAAGGAAGCGAAAAAAACATTTCATAAAGTGTTAATGTTTATTAGGTCATAAAGTACAACTCTATAAATTAAGTTTAAGTATCTCTCTGATTGTTATCTCAAGTAGTTCAATTAGTCTTATGTATGTGTTATAAAGCCTCTTAGAAAAAACTCAATTTTCCTTCAGTGAATCTGTGGTTTTAACTCAACTTACTTTAAAATTTGAATTATCATTTAATTAATAGAAAACTTTTAGAAGATCTAGATGTAAGTCCTTTTTTTTTTTTGGTTTCGCTGGGGAATGCGTTTAGGCATACCACTGGGTCCGGGGGGGCCCGGAGGTTATGTGGGACTCTCTGCGCCCGAGAAGATGGTAAGGTGGACGCAGACTCTACCCACTAAACCCCAGCGGTGTTCTCCTCCTCGTTTGGGTGACCCGGCGCGAGAGCTGTGGACATCCGTACCGGGCCACAACGGTGTGCCATACGGCACTCTTCTCTGGAGACGGGGGTGGCATCCCCTCCTCCTTCTCTGCTTAAGGCACACTGATCACACAAGGGTGCCTTATAGCTCAAACCTTACGCGCGCGCAGCAGATCCCCCGATCGGCCGCGCACAGGTCTCTCACGGCAGCGAGACCGCCTGTCGCCGCCGTGCTCTCCTGCGGGAAGAGGCGCCAGTACGCTCCCTCTCCCGCTCCGCCTCCTCCTTCTGGGATATTACGTCCTCGCAGAAGGAGAGGACAACCTGTCATGTGCTCTCACTGACGGTCATCGCTCGGATGACCGTAGGGAGCGACAGGTCCGCGCCAACCTCAGTGATGAGGGGCGCCCTTGCCTCTGCCCAAGCTGGGCACTCCGCCAGGGTGTGGTCAGCAGTGTCTTCACTGCTATCACAGTGATGACACTCTGGCGATTCCTCCGCCCCTGCCACCTTCCGAAGCATCCGTGCCCCGTCAGTATCTGCGCAAGGTGGAAGGATATTGCGCCATGCCGCCGGTCAACCCACTGCTCCAGGATTGGACCGACGGCCAACACCGTGCGGTGTCCCGCGCTCGGCTCTCTGAGCCGCTCACTCCACTGGCTGAGCACCCGCCTTCTCAGGCGGCTCCTCCAGGTCTCTCCTTCCTCAGAGACCTCCTCCTCGTCTCCCCGTCGTCTTCTCCACTCACGCGCTAGGGCCTTGGCATGTAGGTCCCATGGCGCAGTACCCGCCAGTACGCACGCAGCCTCATACGAGGTTGAGGTACCACGGACGGCCCTGACGGCCATAACCCGTTGCGGACGTCGCAACAGGGCCACGTTCTCCGCCTTCAAGGCACGCGCCCAGATAGGCGAGCCGTACAACGCCATGGACCGCAGGACGCCTGGTATAGGCGACGGCAGCCAGCACTAGGCCCACCCACGTTTGGGAGAAGACGACCTAATGATCGAGCATTTCCGAGCAACCTCGGAATGAGGCGCCGGAAGTGCTCCTTGAAGTCCCATCGCCTGTCGAGGACGAGGCCCAAGTATCTCATAGTCGACTCGACAGCGATGGGAGTTCCTCCCACTATCCGGTGGGATCCGGCTGGAGGGGCTCGACGGGGCCCGTGGAAGCATATAGCTTCGCGCTTCTCCAGGGCCACCTTGATCCTGAGTCGCCGAATCCTTACCACCACCTGCGCCACTCCTGCTACCGCCTGCAGGCGGGCCTCCAAGAACGTACTTCCGCGTGCAGTGACGACGGTGTCGTCGGCGTGACAAGTAAGGCCGACGCCCGTCAAGTTCGCACCACGGAGCACCCAATCGTAGCCTATGTTCCACAGAAGCGGCCCTAGGACCGAGCCCTGTGGAACACCGCAGGCCACCTCTCTCCTCACCCAACCGTTTGCTGTCAGGTAGGTGACGGACCTACCTGAGAGGTACTCTCCACAAACCTCCTCAGGTAGTCCGGTACACCGTGGTACCTCAGCGCCTCGCGAATGGTGTCGAAGGGCAGGGTGTTGAACGCGTTGGCAATGTCAATAGACACTGCCAAGAGCACCCCTCTCCCCTCGACCGCCTCATCGGCTTGGGCCCTCACCCTGGTCAGAGCGTCCAGGGTGGACCTGCCCCGCCGGAACCCAAACTGGAAGGCGCTGAGATTAGGCCCCAAGCTCTCCAAATGGTCGACGATACGGGCAGCTGCGATCCGCTCCAGCAGCTTGCCCGCCACGTCGAGCAGCTCGATCGGTCGATACACCGACGCCGAGTCCACCGGTCGTCCCTCCTTCTGGATCAGGGTCAGCTTCCCCTTCTTCCAAGCCGTGGGAAACTGGCCCTGCGCCAGACAGGCGCTAAAAAGGCGCTTCGCCTGTGTCCCGAGCGGGCCAAGAGCCAGAACCAAGGCCCGCCCAGGAACCCCATCCGGACCAGGTGCGGTATTTAATCACGCCTGTAATGGCACTTATACCCCATATGGGTGCAAAGTTCTCATTAATTAAAATTAATTAAGTCCAAACACAAGGTAGCTACTGTAAACTGTTGAGGAATTCCCTTAACTGTCATTTGTCTTCATCATCAGACCCTTAATGACAGTCACAACCCATCTAGGTGTAAAGTTCTCATCATTACAAATTAATCAACCCCAAACACAAGGTTACTGATGTAAATCGTCGAGGAGTTCCCTCGACTGTCTTTCGGCTCCAGCATCAGATCGACTCTACGCACTAGTCGCCCCTATGATTTTCGAAAGTTCCCCTCGATTTCTCTGGGATGCCATCATCAGATCCTGGTTTCCTTATCATGGGACCATTTGGGAAGTATACCCTTTAGAACAAAAAAATATTTTTTCAAATCGGTCTAGCCATCTTCGAGTAATCAGGTAACATACATAAAAAATAAAAAAAAAGATTCCGACGAATTGATAACCTCCTCCTTTTTGAAGTCGGTTAAAAAGAATTTAAATTACAAAAAGGTCTCATCACTATACACACACAAAGTAAAAGCTAATAATTGAACTAGTCTAGGTCACATGGGTTTAAACCGGTCAAGTGCTAGTCGGCCTACAATAATATTTCGTTCATATGTATTCTCATTTACATATGCATGAATATCGGGCTGTGTCTCTAAAGTCTGCCAAGTCTTTACACTTCTGCCAAGACAAATTTCGCTTATGAGTATTCTTCTTCAGTTTAAATATTTTTTAGGAAACATACTTGTAACGCGCGGAAAGTTAGCACAATAGTTTCCAAACATGAGTTGATACAACAGAGCAACAAAGAGACTCGATACAATAAGTTTTTACACAATCGATAGATTAAGACCTCATCTAAATGATAATAATGCAATACCCGAATGTTAGTCTTATGTAACTATGAAAAATTATACGTTGCTTAAGAAACAAATGTGGCTTGCATAATCGGCCGGTGTCGCGGGGCGCAGCTAGTGTACTTGCTACACAGATGTGAACGTAAATAAATATTTTGCAATTCGCTTTTGAAATTGGAGACAACTGACGAGACCCAATGTGATGGGTATGTAAGTGGGTACAGTTCTCAAAAGGTTGACACAAGCTCGCTGCTAGACTGGCGCCGCCTGTGCGACAAGAACGCACTTACTTCACAGCCGCTTTAACTCGAAACAAAAATACATATAGTATTATACCTAAGTATTATTGTACAATTATAACATTGACCTAAATTTAATTTTATAAGTAGTAAGAACGCATCGAGCATATCTCGATGTAAGAACGTAAGGTACACATACGACTTAAGGAGGGAGAAATTAAGGTTGTTTGCTCGTATCATCGTGATAACTCAATTATAGGTAATTTGTGGTTAGATTTTTTAATGATACTTATTATTTATGTAATGGTGCAAGACGAAATTGGTATGAAGTTCGATGTGGATGACTCATATCTTCACCACGTTAATCTTACCTAGTGTTTGATTGGGAGGAATATGTGGCGGAGATTAATTTACATAATATACATACACATCTATAACTCTCATACATTTTTATCCGCCAAAGTGATGTGATGGATTTTAATTCTAAATGCGGTTATCATATTATTTTTTAAATGTTTTACTTATGTCTAAAGTCCATGAAGATTTTCAATTTTATATAACTTAAGTACAGGAAACGGTAGCCCATCTCCTAACCAGCAGATATTGTGGTTAGTTGTAACTAACTTTTTACATAGGTAGGTTGCGTGATATAAGTGAGGTGAGTGTATGTATCAAAGTTAAAGATACACAGACAGTAGTTTCCAATAGTTGTTCTTGGTGTTAGTTATTGTTTGTAAATAATAGTTACCTAATTGTCTAGCCTAGTATATGAGTCGTGTGATCAAGTTTTCCCTTTCTAGTACCCGCAACACAAGCCTTTACTATCTGATTGTGACTGGCCTACGGGACTTATACTATACGGGTATATATTTTGTTGTTACTGTTTCTCCATGTTAATTTATTTATGAGAACCCGTACATCTTGTTCAGATTTTTAAAAGGCGCCTGCATCCCAGACCATTTTAAAAGCAACATTCTAATCAATAAAGATGTTTTGTATTCAGAAAATGTCTCGAAGGACAACGAAGCGTCACCTGACGCCGGCGGAGGAGTACCGCTGCCCGCTGTCGGTTGAGACGCAGGCCATCGCTGAAGAAGAGCTGCGTGAGACACACAACTCCAGGACGCAGGCGCTGATGGCGCTCAGGAACTGGCTCGAGCAGAATCCCAAGTTCATGGCCATCAGAATGGGTAATATTTTTTATGATCATATACGGTATATATCATATAACGGTAAATTACGTTGTCCTGCTTCCTACTGAAAACCTAGGTCTAGGTAGGTACTGCCCATCTTCAAAAAATTATAACGGGCATGAAGCAACGTCCCATCATCATCATCATCATCATCATCTTTTATCCATCAACTGCTGAACATAGGCCTCCTTCAATGAACGCCATGACGACTGATCCCTTGCCACTCGCATACAACACGGACCGGCCACTGCACGGAGATCGTCTTTCCACCTGGTCAATGGCCGACCAACACTTCGTCTACCTAAACGAACGTTCCATAGTGGAAATGAATTCGACAATAGTTTATAAAATACACGAAAAACTTTTATACGAAACCCTCAGCGCGGTTCAGAGACAGTTTTGTGTTTTTGAGGTAAGTATGAACACTAGCAATAGACTCAAGGCTACAATTAGACCTACATCTGTATTTAATGCTAAACGATCAAATGATTTTTTTATTTTACATTCGAGTAGTTTTAAAATAAAATATATTGTTCTGAATAAATGTTTATATTAAAATATAATTTTGGCTCTGCCTTCTTATTTACTAACTTCCTTATTATTTACTTATTATTATTATTATTAACTTACTATTATTTTGTAATATTTTGATGATAATTTCAGATTCCAACTTCCTGCTGCGATTCTTGCGCACCAAGAAGTTCAGTGTCCCGATGGCCCAGGAGGCGATAGAGAGGTACATCCTGCTCAGGCAGTCGTGGGGTATCGCCTTCAACCAGCTCGATTACAAATTGCCCGTCATGATGGAGATCATTAATTTAGGGTAAGTAACCCACAACTAGATGTAGCCTCAAGAGCAAGGACCTATCGTCTTGTTGTTTATTGAAAGAAGCCTGTCTACGAACGAATAAAGTAGGATAATTATTTGCTTCGTACAAAAGAGAAGATTTTTTCATCATTGAAAAAAGATATGAAAAGTTTTCATTTCGGTAAGATACGTGTGAAATACACAAAGTTGCAAACAATCGTAAGAAGTCAACTACTAATGAATGTTTCAAAAGAACTGCAAGGAATTGTCGAGAACAGATGTTCTATATAGATATTATGTAGACATAATATGTATCCGTGTATGGTACGGACAAATTAACTTGGCCACATTGAACTTAGAAGTAAAAACCGAACTAAAAATTAGAAAATAATTGTTATAATTAATGATTTAAATGGATTAACAAAAAATATTATATTATTGTAAAAAAACCGTGAGGTGATATTTTACTGGTAGCTATTTCTAAAAGTGAAGTTAGTATAAAATATATATAGTAATGTACCTAGTTACTAGTTAGTACAAAGCTTTTGGCTGCGACTTTCTCGCGTGTATATTAAGAAATGGATAATGTCTGTTCGCTTGTCCTAGGTGACGGATAGAGCATTTTTAAGACATACCTATATTTACGTCCTTCATTGGATTGCTTCAGTACCTATCCAAAACCAGACGGACTTGAGTCTGCTCCTCAGATTGATAATTGATTCTAGCAACCATAGCTTTATTGGAATTAATTCTACGAGGCATTTCATCATTTAAATAAATTACTACCTGCCCATGTATGATATTTTACCTCATTTAATAATAGATTTGAAAAAATGAAAAAGAGATGTAATAATATACTGTATACACATCTCAAAGATTAATAAATGAATAATTGAAATCGAAAAAATACTTTTATTAAAACCTTTTAATTTTTTTTTATCGGAGGTTGTTTTAAAAAAAACCTGCCTTAGTGTAACCTATCTCTATCTAACCTATGCCTATTTCATAAGAGAAATACGTGCACGAAAACTTGACGAAAACACGATTTTCTAGCTCGTTGATACATGATCATCATTGCTCATCGGTGAAGGAAACATCGTGAGGAAATACTCCTCACGATGTTTCCTTCACCGATGGATGAGGCCTAATGACATTAAAAGTCATTGAAGGTGTGTGAAGTTCACCAACCCGCATTGGGCCAGCGCGATTTGTTTTCGTTTGCGACATCGTAGCCATACACATAATCAATCCTTCGAGCCGTTTCTGCAGCACTGGTGCCACGGTAGAACTTGTACTCGTAAATAACACGATATTGATACGTCACACGAGTGACGCAAAGATGAAAAACAAAAGGGGAAAAAACAAATGAATTACGGTTTTAGAAACCTAAATGCATGAGTAAATAGCTGAATAAATTAATATGGAATTCCTAACCAAAGAGGAAATATTTGAGATCAAATTGGCCAGTACTGGCCAAACGCCAATTTCTTATGTAAGCAATTTTTTTGTTAATCCATTCAATTCGTACCTATATTATTTTAAAAAATCAAATTTCTAGTACGGTTTGCTATTAAAAGTGTTTTTAATTTTATTAAACTATAATTTATTTTTCAAATACATTTTATTTAGATTTTAATATTATGGCAATTACTTGAGCATGAGTGAGATCACGGAGCTTAGATATAGACGACCGTAATCAAACCGTAATGTATAAAAATGTCTACGGAATATTGAGAAAATAACGTTTTATTGTATTTTTTTATTTAAATTTAGCGGGTGATTATTTATGAAATGAACTTGAGTATAATTTATTTTATAAAAATGAAAAAAATATAATTTAAAGAAAAATGAGTCAATAATTAAAAACTAAATAATTAAATAAGAAATTAAAATAAAAGTTTTCGAAAAACCAACGCTTGTATTAAATAATTGCTAAAATAATATTATATAAGTATATTATTTTAGTGACGTCACGGGTATGGATTTGTTACGTTGTTACGTTGTTGATGATGACGTGTTTTAATATCAATCCATTAAAACAGACGTGTTTTAATGGATTGATTTTATCACCAGAGCGACGGCTCTGGTGATAAAAATAGATACTGACATTTTGCCACTTTTCAGTGGTGGAATTTGGTGGTGGAACGCCTATGTCGATCGTTCTCCTTGCTATCTAATCTCCATAAGTGAGATACTTAAAACGACACAATTAGTTAAGTGATGTAGGTAATTAGCACGCCTAATGCCTTCCTTTGATGTGCTATCCTGATTTTCCTGATAAGGATAATGAAATAAACGAAATAATTGGATTGTCATGGGACCTTAAAAAGTGTGCAAAGTTTCAATTTCGCCTGACGTCTTAAGGTGCCTAAAAATAACTTTCAAAGATTTCGCTACAAAGATAGCTCAGAGATATATCGATGGGTCCTACGTATAAGGGCCAAACTAACAATTTGGCCATTTTGACTTTTTTATGGTAAACGCATCTTATCGATATAATTAATCATGTGAACTATTAAAAAATAAAGATTTCTGCATAGAAACACGATTTATTAGTACGGTATAACGGCGTAAGTGACATGAATTTAAACGTACAAGGTCCAAAGAGTACTTATAGATTTATACGCGGGCAGTTGGGCCGCGCTTACGACTTTTGTTTATAGTTTGGACCAATTAGCTGGGCCTCCCACCGCACTGTGATGTGCATAAATCATATAAATTTTTATTACGTTGTCTTTTTGCGTTACAATTTAATTTAATAAGTTTAAGATGACATTCAATTATCCGGAAGGACATAATTCTTTGGTCTAAGTAACGGATCATACGTTTTATACTGTAAATATGATTTGGATGAAGATGCTATTGACAGTCATACTAAAATCTTACAACAGCCTGTACGAACAAGAAGACCAGTTGCCGAAGACAAACTGATATTCCTCTGCAACTATGTTACAATCAGCTGTTACCAATACAATTTTCCAAAAAGAAAGATTTGCTTGATTTATGTCGTCAAAATACTATCCCATCTGTATACCAGTTATTATGAACATTTTGTAGTAGTGGTGTTAGGCAATGTAATTACTGGCACAGAGACTTAACATATTGTGTCTCGGGATAGGCATTTATACATTATTTAAATTAAATAATTGTGTTAATTTCAAATTAAGATATTCATACTTAGCAGCTCATTAAAAAAAAGTGTTTTTTTTTTCAAAATAACACCAATACGATTGAAAATGTGTCCATAATATTATGTAGTTTTAAGGCTCAGTCAAGTTTCATTTCGATAAATGAATAAAACAATTGTACTTTTTACACGCTTTATAATAGCTTCACCTGTATGTTTGTATGTATGTTTGTAACCGACTACTTTAGACTTGATTTTGACTCACTTCTAACGTCCAGATTTTGTTCAAACTTTGTAGATTTATCGAGGACCGATGACAATACAATAATTTGATAAAATTATTCCAATATCCTGATCAGAATGATCAGGATAGCACATGTTAGGAAGGCGTAAGGCGCGCAAGTTACCTACATCACTTATGTTGTTTTTAGTCTCACTCATTTCTAAAGTGTGCTCAATATATATATGCGTGAGGTGCTCAATATTCATTATTAAAAATATTTCATCGGTATCTATTTAATATAAAAACTTAGTTACTAGCACCACGCTTTTTTACAATAAGTAATATTGTTAACCCATTTAATTCATCCATTAAAAATTATTTTCAAATTTTTAGTTGGGTTTGCTATTAATGCGTGTTTTTTAGTTTTTTTAACTATAATTTATTTATTATTTAAATGGTCTAACTGAAAACTCAAGTTAACCGGTTAGCAAATAGTAAAACGTATAAGTATCAATGTGACTAATTTAGCTTATTATCTAAATATATTTTATTTTAATTAAGGAATAATCAACTACTTTAATTTTGATAGATTTTATAAGTAAAAAATAATATAAAGATTTACTTTATGCTACTTAGCATAATACGCGTATAATGGCCAATATGGCACATTGGACCTTTTAGGGTGTTTTAATCAAAAATATTTTAACAAAAACTAACGTAGAAGGGCCAATGTGACGTAAAATAACCTATAAATGTATAAATAAAATAGTGTAGTGCAAATGAGGAGGATAGTTGTCTTAGATAACGAGCAAAGTTTTGTAAACTATATAGTTATATACTCTCCTGTAAAGTTGTAATTTTGCATTTTGGCCCATATACGTAGGACCCATCGATATGCAGATGAAGCTAATAAAAACGTATCAAAAAGTGCTTAAAAAGCAAAAAGACGTTCCGACTAACTTTCCTCCTCATCTCAGTACGCTCCAGTTAAATTGCTCGACACATATTACTATACATATAACTAAATATTATATTCTCATGTCTACTACGCAACGTCAGTTCTTTTGCATAAGAAAATGTCGCGTTGCAGGTGTAAGCAGTAATCTAACAGAAGAATGTCCATTTCTTCCGCTGTAGATATACATTGTAGTATTAATACATCTATTATGTTCCAGGTACATATTTGTGAGTCCATTCAAAGACAAGAAGGGTCGGCGTGTTGTTGTCTACAGGCCTGGTAGATATATTTTGTTGTATCGCCGCTCACGGTATTTAGTGTATCATTCATACGTATCGTATTTGTTAACTGTATTTGTTCTGTTTTTCTTAACATTATATAATATTATAGACTTATACTGACTCTGGACTCATATTTCTCATATTCATCCATTTTTACACTGCTTTTAACTTTGATTGCTTTGAATGATTCACTGACTGAACCCTAAGCTAACAGCTTGTGGCCGTAGAAGGTCCATAGTTAATTTGAATGATTCACTGACTGAACCCTAAGCTAACAGCTTGTGGCCGTAGAAGGTCCATAGTTAATTTGAATGATTCACTGACTGAACCCTAAGCTAACAGCTTGTGGCCGTAGAAGGTCCATAGTTAATTTGAATGATTCACTGACTGAACCCTAAGCTAACAGCTTGTGGCCGTAGAAGGTCCATAGTTAATTTGAATGATTCACTGACTGAACCCTAAGCTAACAGCTTGTGGCCGTAGACGGTCCATAGTTAATTTGAATGATTCACTGACTGAACCCTAAGCTAACAGCTTGTGGCCGTAGAATGTCCATAGTTAATTTGAATGATTCACTGACTGAACCCTAAGCTAACAGCTTGTGGCCGTAGAAGGTCCATAGTTAATTTGCACATGTCATCATATTCGATATATTATAAAAGTTGCAATTACATTTGGCGCAACTCAACTTAAGGCGAGGGACCGCGTGCGAAATGTGAAAAAGGGCAAACAAAATCTAATTTTGGTGATACTTACTATTAAATAACGGTCGCACAAAAAATATATGAGATACCTAAATATTGTCTAAAGGATGTACTAATTGGTTATACGATAAGATGTACTTTACTCGATCACTTTACCGGCGCGGTGGGAGGGAAGCGCTGTGCCGCGCTCCCGGCTGCATGGGTACCACCATTTTGCTTGTTTCTCCCGTGAAACAGCTTTGCTGTGTTTCGGAGAGAAGGGCATAATTACTGGCACCGAGACTTAACATCTTATGTCTCAGGGTAGGCAACACAAATGAGTTGCCTGGGCTCGTTCCAGGTAAACTAGTTTATTTTCATGGGCGACGTCAGCCACTTACCATCAGGTGGCACGTTTGCCAGTTTGCCTATCCAATAGGTAGGTACTACAGACTACGTGAACGAAGTGATCCTTGCGATTGACACATTGCCGAAATATCGGTGTCAGTCTCCCCGTGATCATGGCGATTGAAACAATGTCAGTTTAAAACAGCCTGCACAGACATTTATCTCATCTGCCTCATTAAATACCCTCCGTCAGTCCAGGAAGGAAATGTGCTACTTAATATAGTATTAATATTATACCGGGTGTATTTGGAACGCTTGCAAAAACGAAGAGGTATGATAGTGCTGGCATAGCCTGACATGATACAAGTGAAAGAAACGCGTTTCTTTTCTTTTTTGGTTGCCTTTTTTTCTATAATCCTGTTTAGTAAACATAATGTTACAGAAATTTGATGATAATGCTTTAAAATAATCGTTAAAAAAAACGAGTCGAGTTGTATACATACATTGCGGGTTCGCAAAATACATAAGTCCTAAAATTTTCTTAAAAAAACCTTTCTGAGATAAATGGTTATATGAATTATATAGTATATAAATAGTACTTATATTATTAGGGTTAAATCTTGACAAGCGTTCAAAATACACCCGCATCATATAATATTATATATATTATATATATTATATAATATTATATAATATTATATAATATTATATATATTATATAATATTATATATATTTTTCGTGTTCTTGTAACGTCATTGTTGTTGAAGGTGTATTCGATCCTTACAAATACACGAACCAAGATATGTGTCGTGTGATGGCGATATGTTACGAGACGCTCATGGAGGACGAGGAATGCCAGGTGCGAGGACTAGTGCACTACGCAGATGGATCAGGTGTTAGCTTCCCTCATATGACACTCTTCACGCCCAAAGAAGCTGTCAGGATTGTGAAGAATGGGGAGGTATTGTGCATTATAATACCGACATAAATATTTTATGTTTCATTCTGTTGTAATCTAAATTATTAATTATTGATAAATATTTAATTGTCAGCAGTATTTTAGAGATATTGTTAACACATATATAAGAAATATATAATATATCATGCAATTTCGCAAAGACAGGATGACAATAATTTATTTTAATACTAGCTGTTGCCCGCAGCTTCACCCACGTTAACTAATATTTACGGACGTATCCGGGGTCCGGACTGATGATGATCATTATTTTACTTTATTATTTTTTGTGATATCTTTAAAGGAAATAAGGCAGCGTTTACAATATAAACATACATATAGAGCGGTTAAAAAAAATACTATAAAAAATTACTAAATACAATTTAATAGACTTTTTGGTTAGGCTGCTCTAATTGCTGAGACTGTCATACTAGCAGTTTTGATTGATAATAAATAAAAAACCACTTTTTTAACAAATTTTTTATCACATTCGTCGAGCATTTATCGTTGACTAAATTCCCCGTACATTGCTTTAGTGAGGTATTTACTACTATTTACCGCGTTAATATAAGCGGTTCAGGGAATACACTGGTTTTCCCAATCTATTTTCTGGTATCTTTCAATTTTCTTCTTCTTCAATCTTAGTTTTTATTTTATTTATTTTATTAAGGAAACAAACAGCAATATAATATTACAAAAGATTACACAAAATTAACAGAACATAAGCCTAAGTTTTTGGCACTAATTTAAAATATTGCGCTTTTTTAAATGATTGTGTTCAATCGGCACTGCTAGCTTAACATACGTTTGTATTTGATTTTTATTTCGCTCGATATTTCGCACTAGTATATTTGTATGTTCGCAGCGCACCATACCGCTGAGGCACAAAGAGATCTATGGCGTGCACGTGCACCCCACCATCAAGTTCGCGCTCGACTTCGGGATGGGCCTCATCTCCGAGAAGATCCGCAAGCGAGTGCGCCTGTACACCTCCGTGGACGACGTGGAGATAGACAAGAGCGTGCTGCCGCGAGAGTACGGCGGGGAAATGCCCATGGCCGAGATGATCGGTACGTCACTCTAAAATCTATTTCTTTATTCAGTGCTAGGTAGGTTGTAGTGTATGTATACTTACAAGGTATACTATAGGTACTATTGAACGCAAAATTATGTCTAGCATTGGTGCCGAGACAACCTTCCCGAGAAAGGGAGACACGTGGTGATGTTTTAATTATTTTACAACAATGATGATGAATGATGACGTTATGATGACGTATTGTGAATTTGAACTATGTATGTCAATGATGCATTTAAATGAGTTTTACAATATCATAAACACTTTATTGGTGTACCTACTATTAGTGTGTGTGTACTATTGGTATGCCGCGATGTCACGTTTTTCAGTATTCAAATGATATAATTTGTTTATCAGAAACGTTCATTAAACGCGGATTAGAGTTAAATCTTAAATTAAAAAAAACTATATAGTAGCATCGCAATTTACCAGAACAAAACAAAAAAGAGGAGGTACCTGTATTATAGTTAATAGAAAACTAAATTTCGAACCTTTAAATAATTTAATGAAACTAATACCTACCTACTAATATAATATAGTAAAGCCAACTAGAAAAAAAGCTTGTATCGATTTAATAGTAAGCAACATGAAGGATGCTATTCCTCAAAACCATTACTTGGCTCTATCGGATCATGAGACTGCGCAAACGTTAACTTTTGAATGTAAAAATTATAGAAAAAAAAATCATAAAAAAAATTGAATTCCATTTTGAAAGAAAAAGAGATTACTGTAAAAGTAACATAAAAAAAAATTGTGAATGCGTATCTGCGTTATCGTTTAGTGAAGTGTATAACCAGAGTGATACAGACAGTGCATTTGACATATTTCGAGATGAACTACTTTTATTTTATAATTTGTGAATGCGTATCTGCGTTATCGTTTAGTGAAGTGTATAACCAGAGTGATACAGACAGTGCATTTGACATATTTCGAGATGAACTACTTTTATTTTATAATTTGTGAATGCGTATCTGCGTTATCGTTTAGTGAAGTGTATAACCAGAGTGATACAGACAGTGCATTTGACATATTTCGAGATGAACTACTTTTATTTTATAATTTGTGAATGCGTATCTGCGTTATCGTTTAGTGAAGTGTATAACCAGAGTGATACAGACAGTGCATTTGACATATTTCGAGATGAACTACTTTTATTTTATAATTTGTGAATGCGTATCTGCGTTATCGTTTTGTGAAGTGTATAACCAGAGTGATACAGACAGTGCATTTGACATATTTCGAGATGAACTACTTTTATTTTATAATTTGTGAATGCGTATCTGCGTTATCGTTTAGTGAAGTGTATAACCAGAGTGATACAGACAGTGCATTTGACATATTTCGAGATGAACTACTTTTATTTTATAATTTGTGAATGCGTATCTGCGTTATCGTTTAGTGAAGTGTATAACCAGAGTGATACAGACAGTGCATTTGACATATTTCGAGATGAACTACTTTTATTTTATAATTTGTGAATGCGTATCTGCGTTATCGTTTAGTGAAGTGTATAACCAGAGTGATACAGACAGTGCATTTGACATATTTCGAGATGAACTACTTTTATTTTATAATTTGTGAATGCGTATCTGCGTTATCGTTTTGTGAAGTGTATAACCAGAGTGATACAGACAGTGCATTTGACATATTTCGAGATGAACTACTTTTATTTTATAATTTTTTGTTTTCCGATGATTACAGTAAAAATTGTAAATAAAAAACAAAAAAATTAATGGATTACCATAGGCCTAAAAAAGTCTTGCATTGTTAAAAGAAGGTTATATTTAAAATATTTGCAGTCTAAATGTAACAAAAAAAGTAATAAAGAGCAATAGGTATCTAAAATATTCGAAGTTACTCAGGATATGTATAGCTAAATCGCAATCCCTGGGTAATATTAAATACATTAATCGGGCTAAAAATAAATGTAAGGCATCATGGGATGTAATCCATTCAGACAGCTACGAAAGCAATTAACAATTTAATAGAAAACATAAAAATTAATGACATTATGATTAATAATCCCGCAGATATAGCTGAACACTTTAATAAAAAAAATATTTCAATATGTAATAAGATTCAATCCGATAACATGCAATCATATATGATAAATCAAATTCCCTTTAATTATAAAACCTTATTTCTATCTCCTACTGATCCGGAAGACATTTTCAAAGTAATAAAAACATTAAACAATACTAAATCTGTCGGATTTGATGATATTAGCACAAAAATAATAAAAACATGTGCTGCAAGTCTAAGTGCTCCATTAAGTCATATTATTAACTTATCTTTCATTGACGGTAAATTTCCAAATAATTTAAAGTTCTCGATAATAAAGCCCCTTTATAAAAAAGACGAGAAAACTAATATAAATAACTATCGTCCAGTGACTTTATTATCAAATCTATCTAAGGTAATGGAAAAAGTAATGCATACAAAAATATATGACTTCATAAACTCTTTCAATTTACTTAAATCTCAACAGTTTGGATTTAAAAAGAATTGTAATACTACCCTAGCATGTTTTAAACTAAATAAAACAGTGACGGAAAAATTAAATTTTAGTAATTCAGTAATAGCAATTTTTTTAGACAAGACAAAAGCTTTTGATTTAGTTTGTCACAACACATTGCTTTCAAAACTAGAAAGATATCGAATTAGGGGGAAAGCACTAGATTGGATAGCAAGTTATCTTAAAGACCGTAAACAATCTGTAGAAATAACACAAATGGTAAGGCAGCAAAAAATAAGTGTTAAATCAATGTACAAAACATGTAATCCTTACGGGGTCCCCCAAGGTAGTGTATTAGGACCTTTGTTGTTTTTATTGTACATAAACGAGTTTCCTGATGTTATAAATCAAGAATGCATAATGTATGCTGATGATATAACAATAATATTAGCAAATAAGGAAAAAACTCATCTAATGACTGAATTTAAAAATGTTATGGAAATTATCATGGAATGGCTAGAATTAAACAACTTATCAATAAATTTAAATAAGACTAATATTATAAATTTTAAAACTTATAAAAGTAAAAATATAAATATGAACACAAAATATAATGGTTCTTCTATACAGGTTGTTGAGGAAACGCCTTTTCTAGGAATTACTGTTGACCAACATTGTAACTGGAAAGCTCACGTAGACAAACTTAGTACTAAACTGGATAGATTTGTGTATGTGCTTAGAACCCTTTGCTATAACGTTAATATACAAACAGCGTTATTAGCTTATCATGGATATGTACCATCTATTCTAAGATATGGTATAATTTTATGGGGAAACTCAGTCCATAGTCATAATATTTTCATAAGACAAAAGGCATGTATTAGGGCCTCCTGCGGCGCGCAACGTAACTAGATAGCTGTAAACCATTGTTCCAGCAATATAAAATTTTGCCCTTCCCTTGTCTATATATATTCGAGATGCTGGTATTCGTATGGAAACATAGTGAATTATTTAAAAAACAGAAAGAAGTAACTAGTTATAGAACACGTAATGAAAATAAATTATATGTTCCAATTAAAAAACTTCAAATCTATTCAAACAGTGCATTTTGTATGGCTATTACATTGTTTAATAAATTATCACAACAGTACAAAGATGAAAATTTTATAGTATTTAAAAGAAAAATTTTTAATCTGCTTATCAAAAAATGCTATTATAGTGTAAATGAATTCTTAAATGATAATCAAATAATATAATTGAAGTATATGAAATTGAGCATTGGGCGCAAACTAGATTTTATTAATTTATATTGTGTATTGATATTTGATTTTATTATTATGATGACATATGAATAGACTTGTCACTAAATCATTGGTATATGTATATTTTGTAAACCCAAAACTAAAATGTAATATTTGCACACTTCTAGGAAGTAGAATGTAAGAGAACCTAAACTAATGTAAACAACTATATTGTACTACATTCTAGCAAATAAATGATTATTATTATTATTATTATTATCAACTAAATTCAAGTGTCCTCCAGCTAAAAGAAAGTTTGCTCTGCCACCGGGTGACAAAGATTAAGTTAAAAATGTTGCAAGTTCTGTTGTACCTAATCAAATTAGCTTATGAACGATAGGCTAATATATAATAATAAGTTCGTTTATTAAATTACAGAGTTATGGAAGGTGGAGTTGGCCAGCCGCCGCGACACCCTCCTGATGAACGACAAGATGTCAGTTCGACTGGAGTTGTACAGCGAGGCCGCGCGCGAGGGCGCCGTGTCCGCACTGCGAGCGGGCGCCAACACGTGTGCGGGCACGGACGCCGTCGGCGATGCCATGAGAGGGCTCACCGGCAACTTCAGAAAGTTGGAAGTTGACTAACTTCTCTACGTATGAATAGCCTTAAAATATTACCTGATCAAATACTTCCATGATTACTAAGATCGAGGTTTCATAAATGTAATACTTACAGACAACTTTAGTAAGTTGGATGTACATTTTAAACAAACATCTGTGAAATAACACTTACCGGTTTTATTGGTAATATTATAAAGTACTTGAATATTGCGGCTATGTTGATATATCGCAACAAATGTGATCGGTATACGTATGTTTAGAATACGTCGTATTGAAAGCTTGATTGTTTAAATGTTGTTTTAAACATTTGAAGATTCCGCCCGAAAACTAAAACGTGAAGCTTGCCAACCTGCAAGAAGATATGAGTGACGAAATCACAAATTTCCTAGTACTTAAGTATATTTGATATTAAGTGTCCAGTACAAGTTTGTCAGTTAAGTAAGTGTTTTCATTTCATACTGTGTGTACTTCAAAGTCTGAACATTATATGTATTATTAACATTTAAGAAGTAGTTGTAGTCGTAAGTGTAACTATAATATAATAAGTCGGGGCATCGTTAATAAAAGACAAACACTTGTAATGTATTATTTATTAAAACCCATCGGCTAGCTAATGGTAGAAATCAATATAATCCACGCTCTTACAAAACTTACAAATACCAACATTGGTTCATTTTTCAGAGTCGATCCAATAGAATGGTGTTAGGAACATCTAAACTTGTTCTACAACTGAACAACTTGGCAGCCTAATGTTGGGAGGAATTGCTTTATATTGTTATGGTACACGTAAAGCGATCGAGCAGAACTGAATGTTTATTTCTTTGAAGCTACTTAGTAAATGTTAAATGCTTCACGACTTAATGCCTGTGAGGTAACAACATACACTTAGTACGGTCAAGTTGTAGCCGGCAGCACGGTCGCTCACACTACTTGATGAAGCGAGTGCTGCGATTCAAACCTCTCGTCTGCGATCACTAAACTAAGGATTAGCATTGAACTAGCATTGAATCTGAACAAGAAGGGAAAGCGGCCCTCGACTATGTTACAGATTTTTTACACAAAGCTCGTCATAAACTCCACTGCATGAAATTCCGTTTGATGTTCGTAATAAACTAATACGGAACCGATTTTAATGAAATTTTCCACATTATTTGCAGTTTGATTCAACTTTAAAAAATATAGTCTTGGACACAATATGTGTTGTCTGTATCCACAACAATAATAAACTTAGTACGCACGGAAAACAGGAGACTATACGGCAAATATTCAAAATTATTATTTTCCAATTTTATTGTGCGAAGAGCATATCTTTTTTTTTCTGCTTAACATATGTTATTTACTCTACTCAAATTTGACATTAATTAACAATGATATCTAGTTTCCAGTCGTATACAATAGTCTGAATATTTTTGAATTGTCTCAAAAGGTTTAGTGTAAAACAATCTGTAAATAGCTGAACTCATTAACAAGGTACGTCTTTAAAATATATACTCATGAAACAGTATGGGTTATACTTTGGTCAAAATATTTAATCTTAATTAAAAACCTCATCAAATGTACTTCAACAACAATTAGATCACTAGGCAATTCCTTGAGTATTAAGACGTTAATTAGCAAAATAACTAATTACAAAGTTCTAAGTAGTAAGCGTCCTATGCAATCAAAAACGTTATTTTATTTTAGAAATATTTAAAAAGAATTAAAGATCTTTACCTGTATACTTTATTAATATTAACAAGCTTATTGTTAAATTATTCTAGTAGGACCTGCTGGCGTTTATTATTGTCGAAAAAAATGTGGAATTAAAAAAGGCAATAGCTAACACAATGTTACTGATAGGGTTACACAATGTTACAGTTTAACAATCACATGAGTTCATTGAATATATTTCTACGACCTTTTGCATGTGGTACGGTGTGGTACGGTGTGCAACAAAACACACAAGCTTTAGAATATTGATCGACGTCTACATATTGTATAGCTTTTTTTCCAATGTCTTTCCTCCGAATATTGAAATGATAAAAATATGAAAGCACATTTAACTATCATAAACGATTGCTATATTTGTACTGTTTACAATTTAGTTTAATAGGATCGAACACAGTTTGTGTACATCAATATTGCTATATTGCTTATTCAGATTATTACTTATTTCAATCACTTTAAACATTATTATGACACAAATCACAACAAAGCCAAATAAATCCTATCGTAACTAAACTAGCTTGAAAACTACACATTCGTTATGACTCTACACATTTTTTTTATAAAATAAATTACATAAATCTTATGTAATATTCAAACAATCCCAAAATCTATATTAAATATCAATAAACAAATTTGATCTAAAATATCCCATAAATAAGTAAATTAGTATTCTTATGTTATAACAGAGAGTTATCGATCTACAACAGTGATTAAATGCTATATTATATCGTAATGTATACATAAATAATTATATAATATTTAATATAATTATTTGTCAACTTAATATTAAAATATCAATACTGAATCAACCGCACCTATGAATGCATGAGGTGTTACTCTCGAGATGTGCCCACACCACGCACATTATAACATGACCGGTGTGAAGTTAGTCAACAGTTGTGCAGTGACGTATGTTGTCAGCCAATTTCACAGTGGACATATTATAATATCCATGTTGAGAACGTCCTGACTGAGACATGTAACTTATAACGGCAACAGAGACAAAATATTTGGCTAATGTAAACCAAAGGCTGCTTTATCTAATCTAGTAAAATTATACTACTTCAAAAACGCCGTATACTCTCTCGAAATGTTTTAATAACAATAAATCGACACAAAATTTCGCTAAGCCTCGGGTAAATTGTTCACATAATTTTTAAAGATCCAAACATACAATTTAAAATACATGACTTTTATAAATTTTACGTGTACACTAAATATACCTACAGTTTATTAGTTATATATATGTCTCGTTACCAACTTTATATAAAAACAAGTCTATAGTAAATTATCTAATTAAGTTATATAATATAATACTTTACTTCAATATTTGGCACCGTTTTTTGGCATCGTCTATTCCTTTGGCAATAATATATATCCTTCAGTTGTACACAATTCATCATTGCAGACCATTTCGAACATTAAGTAAATCTCTTATATTAAGTACTCTTTACTTCTAGCCGCTATGGAGTTAACTTAGTTTAATACCTCAAATATCTATTTTACTATTTCATTTGATGTAAACACATCAATAAAATGTTGTTGAATCGCCGGTCTAGTTTAAGCAAATCGTACAAGGACTGCGCTAAGATAAACTCTGATTGTAATATAATTTGCTTGTTTACCAATGACAATTGTTATTGTAACATGTGGCTACAAATGTACTAGCCGATGCCTGCGAAATTTTATCATAATTCGATCGTAGGTTAAATAAGGAAGTGTAACAAACAAACCATTATGTATCTTAGCACAACCGATGTACC
Organism: Helleia helle; assembly: GCA_963853865.1. Classification (NCBI taxonomy): domain Eukaryota; kingdom Metazoa; phylum Arthropoda; class Insecta; order Lepidoptera; family Lycaenidae; genus Helleia; species Helleia helle. The sequence goes on from OY971420.1 coordinate 507,014, forward strand.
GGAGCGTCGTACTATTCTAGTCAAATGATACTATTCTATGGGGAATGCTCGTTGTAACGTCTGCGGTCCCCCGCTGTACGTGTGGTGTGTTGGAGGTGTAGGGGTGGGGATTTACAAGGTGATCTCGCAGCTGGGGTACTTGACCTTGTAGTTGCTGAGCAGAAACGGCGTAGGAACGAAGTCAACGCCGCGCCGCGACACCGTCGCCAGGTCGTCGTCGGTCAGAGTGACTGAAACACGGGCACGTCTCAACAAATGTATACTAAAGTAAGGCCAACGAGACGAGATAAACAATGTAAACAAAATTTCAAGGGTATAGAACATTTCAAGCTATTATAGCGCAGCGACGGAATCAAGAAATACCGTAACGAAAATAAACCTAACACCCGACGAGCGACAAGCTGCTCCGAAATTGGACGAATACGCAAGCAGCTGTTTGTGAGAAAATATATAGTATCTATCATATCTTTATAATACCACACTCACCGCATGTGCGCCCCGTAAATATACATGTAGGTATATATGTATACATAGGTGCACCTATGTACACTAGTGAATAGCAGTTGCTGGTGAATAAGGTGTACTCGTAAAATTTGCGTATAAAGTGTTTTAAATATGAATAAACAAAGTGCATTTATTAATGAAGAAAGTGATATGATTTTGTTCATTATATATAAAATTTGAAATGGTTCTTGAATTTAAGTTTGTAAATGATGAATTATTAGTCGTAAGAATATTATCTATTCGTTAATCATTGGCCATTCGCATTAAGTAATAGAATTGTAGATAATCCATTAAATAAAAAATATAAAACAAAAGAAAGAAAAAAAAGTACTGCATAAATAAAAAAATATAATAGCATAAGTTGATTAAAAATGCTATGCAATAGCTTTACCGCGGCAGTCCCCGAGTGCCACACGTATTTTTTATTTAAATACAGTATATTATACAAATTTTAGATTCTCTATTCGCTTCACTGTCGTCCGTATTAGACAAAGACGATTCATCGTAAGATCCGATCTTAGAGTATACATAATATATGGAGTGCGAGTGTCGCGCCGCTTCATTGTGCCGATCGTAAGCAAATGCGTTATATATTTATCTATAGTAAAGAGCCTGCTGTGAGAGTGACGTTCCATACTTAATACATTAAAAATATCTATATTCATTCATCATCATCATCACCATCAGCCTCTATCCATCCACTGCTGAACACAGGCACCCCTTAATGAACGCCAAAACAGAAATTTTATTGCTTTCTTTTATGTTGCTTTCAGGTATCATTGTTAAAATTTGGCACTTCATATTTCACCATTTTAAGATAAAAACAAATATAATCAAAAGCCCGTGTTGTTTTGACCCTGAACGTTTCCAAGACAATGGTTTTGTCTATGTTCATACCCGTGCTTACAGTTCATACTTAGTGACGCGCGCTCTATATATTATGTATACTCTAAGAGGCCGATACAGTCGTATTTATGACAAAACTATTAATTATTTGATCCATCATATTGTCAATATTGCTATAAAAATTATTATCCTCGACTTTTATCATGTGATCCACACTACATAGGCTGCACTAAAAGTATCGGGAATGGAATATTTCCACTGTTCCTGTCATATTAAAATCTTTTTAATTGAAAACTCCTTGGTTTTAAAAATCGAATACCATTTATTTATTTAAAAAAAGATTCTCGGTCTTGTCACAAGGTCTTGTCAAACTTGTTTAGTCGTTGAGAAAATGGAATTGACTCGAGAAAATTCTAGAGCGATGATTTATTATGACTTTCGAAGTGGTTTAACACAAAAACAGTGTGTTGACCGGGTGATTTCTGCATTTGGTGATGAAGCCCCATCCAAAACCACAATTTATCGCTGGTTTGCTGAATTCAACGTGGACGTGTCAAGCTCAGTGATGATCCCGTCAAGGTCGTCCAAAAACTGCAGTCACCCAAGAAAACGTTGATGCTGTGCGTAAGCTGATTGAGGAAGATCGACATGTGACATACCGCGAAATTCAGGCAACTTTAGACATTGGCATGAGTCAAATACAAATAATCTTGCATTAACAATTAGGTGTAAAAAAGTTGTTTTCCCGATGGATACCGCATTTGCTCTGTGAAGAGCAAAAAGCGGCTCGCGTTTCTTGGTGCGTCAGAACTCTCGAAAGATTCCACGCAGGATCCTCAAATGCTGTATACAACATCATATCAGGTGACGAATCCTGGATATACGCGTACGAACCCGAAACAAAAAACCAGTCACGAGTTTGGGTGGTCAAAAATGAGTTAAAGCCAACAAAAATTGTTCGTTCACGGAGTGTTGCAAAAAAAATGGTGGCCACGTTTGTCTCCAAAACCGGCCATGTTGCGACTATTCCTCTTGAGGGACAAAGAACGGTTAATGCAGAATGGTATGCTAGCATTTGTTTGCCACAGGTCGTTTCTGAACTCCGTAAAGAGAACTGCAACCGCCGATCATCCTCCATCACGACAATGCGAGTTCTCACACCGCGCACAGAACAAAAGAGTTTTTAGAGCAAGAAAACATAGAATTATTAGACCATCCGCCGTACAGCCCCGACCTAAGCCCTAATGATTTCTGTACTTTCCCTAAAATAAAGAATAAATTGCGTGGTCAGAGATTTTCATCGCCTGAAGAAGCTGTGGACGCCTACAAAACGGCAATTTTGGAGACCCCAACTTCCGAATGGAATGGTTGCTTCAATGATTGGTTCCATCGTATGGAAAAATGTGTCAAATTTCGAGGAGAATACTTCGAAAAGCTATAAATACATTTTTAAATAGTAATGTTGTGTCACTTCCTTGATTCCCGAAATTTTCAGTGCCGCCCACGTAATTCGCCATTTATCAGCAGCTACACGTTGAATTCATTCTTGTAGCTATTTTTTCACTTCTTCAAATTTAAATGTGGTATTATTGCCAGCTTCGTGTCTCTTTATGTCAGCCCGTACTTTATGTCAGTCTTAGGACTTCCCCCTTATTGTACTTATTAGCGAGCCCACCCACAGCGTAACTTTGGTACTTCGCCTTTACGTCATTCACTTTTTTTAAAAGATTTGCCTTTACGTTTGTTCATTATAGCTTACTTATTTATTACGCAGCCATTATTGGATACTTGCTTTTTTCCATGTGTGATGATAATTTACACTAAACTAAAACTAAATTAAATATGATATTTAATTGAATCAAAACTGAACATTGCAATCGTAAACAAAGTCACCACATTCACAAACGTCATACGAGAACAAACGAAATAATCTTCATTAACCTTCGGCCGGCACCGCGTGTACATTTGAGTTGTAACTTATAAGTAATAAAAATATTATTTCAACATTTCAACAATTTTACCAGGCAAGCGTTATATGATGATGATGATTTTATTCTTTAAACGAAGTTTTTTTCAAAACCTTTTTGTTCCCTTAGCGCCACCGCGCTAACCATTGAGCCACAGAGCTATATGAGAATGTACAATGTATATCAACGTCATAAACGTAACTACCTTTCTTGGGCACCCTGGGGAGGGAGTGCGTGTCGTTGGGTCAGACCCAATACTGGTTGCGGCGCAGCATGGGGTTGGCGGGGGCGGCGGGCGCGGGGGCAGCGGGCGCACGTGTTGCATACGCCGGCTCGCTCGCCTCGTAGCTGCTCCAGTCCTCCGCCTGAATGTATTGCCATTATAGTATACTTTATGTCAGGAATTCTCGAAGTGGGTTTGGGATGGTACTTAGGGGTTTGGTAGAATATTCATCTGGGTTGCGCAAAATTTATTTATCATCAGCTGTTAAATAATACCACGATTATATGTGATAGGAAGAACTCGTTGTAAGAATCATATTTTAATTATCCTACGTCTTGTGCACATTTTTTTTCGTCCTCGTTCTTATCGATTTGTTATTACATGTTACTGTATCAATGAAGTTAAACTAACGTCGGTGTGGTCCTCAGCGCCGTAGGGGTAGCGCGAGTGCAGATCGGGCCCCTCCCCCAGCGGCGTCACCTTGCACGTCACGCTGCCGCCCGACGGGAGCGGCGTGCTCGCGCCCGTGTGCACAGACTGCTCGGACGACACGTATCTGGAACAACACCTCGTGTACATGCCAAGGCCAATAGTTATTTGACATCAATAAATACTATTGAGGCCAAAGATATACAAGGCCAATGCCTTGGCTGACTCGAGTGCCGTGATGACAAACGGCATGACGCTGACCGCTCACGGTACCATAGTGACACCACCATCAAATTATTATTTGTGTGTGCACGCATATATATATTTTTTTAATTTTATTCCGTCTTTTGTTGTGGAGTTTTAATAATTATTAATAATTTTATAATTCCAAAACATAAATGTTTCACATCTCGCTAGCAAGACGCTTGCTGCCGGTTTTTTTTTTGTAATAGGGATGTTGACATTTTTCATAAATGTTTATAGATCATTTATAAATATCTAATAGAGGCGTAAATATTATTAACTTTTGCTTAAATAAGTCTAATGCCTATAAAATCTTGCATTTTATAATGCATTTTAAATTTCGCTCCAAAACGCTAACACTTATCACGTGACGTCATATGTTGTTAAACATCGTAAAAGTGATAAAATGATTCTAGTCGTTAATAAAAAATGGCTTCTAAGTTTTATAATTGTTGTACGGTGCCTATGTGTGTGTACACTGTCAAAACGCCTGAAAATTAGTTTTTACAATATGCACTGCGTACGGAAAATGGTGTATAAAAGTACGTCAATATTCTTCCGCTTCCGCTAAATAGGAACAGGTCACACACGGACGTCATTTCCGTTTATTATCACGTGACCTATTTAAAATTTTGTTACATTTTATTTATTAAATATTAATTTAATCAAATAAAAATAAGGGAAAATATTGTATTTTTTCAGAATTCTATCATAGAAACTACAAATTAAAATCAAAATTATATTTTTATATGAATACTGTCAACATCCCTATTTATTTTATTAATTCTAAATTAATAGTAGAACTTGAATTTAGTTGGAGTAAAGTTACCTGATGATGGGCGGCGTGGCCTGGGTGGGCGAGGGCATGAGATGGTCGGGAGGCCGGGGCAACGGTATGGGTGCCACTCCCTGGCTCTGTCCGTGTATCTTGACCAGCGCGTTTTGGTCCCGCATCAGATGCTGCCGACACTTGAGCAACCCGAAGATCACGAGGATTGCCAGCAACGTGCCCAGCAGCGCCATCACCACCATCATATAGTACGACGATGACTCGCCGTTCGCCACCTAAACAAACATTCAATATTTACTTTAAGGTTTTCATGATTGGGCTACTACCACATGAGTAAATAAATGGAACAGGGGGAACATAATTATTATTACTTTTGTTCACTAAGTTTATAAGCAACAAGACAACCCTATCATAATAGGTACAATTTTACGCGTTGTATGGAAGCTTAGCCTCTGTTCCGTTTACTTACTTACTCCTGTGTTTTCGTTTACTACTAACATAGATAATTTAATAAATCTTATTTTTCAGGTCCAGCTTATTCCTCTGTAGTTGTTTTCTCCGTTCCTTTGTTCATGTATAAGCATAAATTCAACATCTATTTGAAGTAACCTACAATCATGACATTGAAAAAGATACGTATAAAAAAGTTTTTACTCACTGGGATCCCCTCGTGACTTTCGGGGTCGTTGGGTCCGGGAAGGTTCTTTTTATTCCTGCCTCCTATATATATTTTGACCTCCGCAGAGGCCGGCTGGAAGATGGTGGCCGCCAGCAGAAATCTAAAGCTGTCCTCTACCACATTGCTGTCGGACTTCTTCTTCAACACGTAATATATAACCCCCGCCTTCACATCTTCGTGGGTGAAGTACGCTACCTCTCTCTCTCTAGCGTTCGTCTTCTCGCCAGAACTTCTAATGATCTTCTTGAGCATTCCATACCTAGGTTTACTTATAATGGTGTACACGGGATCGCTGGCCGTCAGTTTGGCCAGTTCTGTGGCATCCAGGTTCCTGAGCGTCAACTTGCCCTTGTCCCCGTCAACCTTCAAGTCTCCGAGTACCATCAGCGGCTGCACGATGACGTCTACTCTGAAGGGCGGGGTGGAGTTGCTGTCGTGGACGTAGCCTATGAGGTCGAAGCTGTCGTTGGCGACCGTCATGTCGTTCTGCATGTATATCACCACCTTGTCTATGAGATCCTTGTGCGAGAAATACGTGACGGGGTTTCTGCCCTGGTATATCATCCCGTGGAGCGGCTGCCTGGTGATGTTGTACCAAATTTTGTTTTTTTTCGCGTTTGTCTCCACGAATATCTGGTCGGTGGTGAGCGTCGCCACGTTGGAGCCCTGCTGCAGGTGTATGGGGTGCAGCGAGGTGGCGTTCAGTACCACCGGCACAACGTCGATGGTAAACACCGTGTACGTGGGTTTGAACTGCCCGTCCCACACGCGGAAGTAGAAAGTGGCCGTCTGCAGTATTCCAGAATGTTCGTAGACGATCTTCCCGTTGTCGATGTCTTCCTGCGTGAACTTGTTGATTGACTGCGCTTCGTCTATCGTCCGGTTGGGGTCCATCATGACGAGCCGGCCCTGCGTGGGCCCGCTGATGATGTCGTAGAGGATCCCCGCCGGGCCCGTGTCCGCGTCTTCCGTTAGTAAGTCCTTCTGGGTGATGGTGTAGTTGTCCCCCTGCACCACCTGTATCTGCGGCGAGGCGGTGAGCAGCCGGAACGGCTGGTCGTTGACGGGCTCGACCGTTATCGGGATGGTGACGTTGCACAACAGCACGTAGTCGGGCAGCAGGTACAGCGCCATGTCGATCCGGTCCTGCAGCGTGTCGGAGCCGTCGTGCTGGTAGCTCACCGCGCCGCCCTCCAGCTGCGCCTGCGTCAGCGACGACACCTGCGGCGCCAGCTGTCCGTGGCTCGGCTGCGACCACTGCGCCTCCACCCGCGGCTGTCGCACCCCCGCCTGCGTCTCCAGGTACACTATCACGTTGGTCACGTTTACTCGAATCGGTATTTTGTCCCCCTCTTGCACCTGGGTGGGCGGGATACTCACGTACTTCGCCAGCCCACCGGACGAAACGGATATGTCGATATTGAACATTTGGTCCGTCACCGGCTTGGCCAGGGCCGCTTCGACGGTGAATATGAACGAGTCGTTCGTGTGCAGGTCCGAAAAGGGGTGGGTGTGTTCGTAGTAGATAAGCGTATTGTTGATGTCGTACTGAGTGAACTGCTTGATGGACCGGTGGTGACTGTCTCCGTTCAGCATGATCAGTCTGCCTAGCGTCGGCGCCCTGTCCACTTTGTACACGATAGTTCGGCTCGGGTCTGAACATTTCGCCATGAGGAAGTAGTTATTGAGGGGTTCTCTCATGAGGGGGAAGACGCGGAGAGCATGTTTTCGTACCAGCTTCAGAGATACAGACTTTGTCGTTATCAGAAACGTTATTTTAGACAGTTCGTGTAGACCGTCCGTGACGTTGAATATCATCTTGCCTTTGGTACCATCTGAAAATCAAGTTCTTATTAGGAACCATTCCCACGTTATAGCAATTACTTACATTTATGATTTATTTTTTATATTGTATCTTTAAACAGATAGGAAATTTACGGATTTTATATTTAGAAAGTAGTATTTATAATATCTGCACTTTGCAAACAAAATGCACTTTCTGGTTAGTATGAGTACATGGACTTCTTTAAGATTCTTAATTCGAGCAGCTTTCCTATGTTAAAACATATCGGACTAGCTCCCGTCTCTCTAGCTACATGTGTGTACTCACTCTTGTGCACGAACAGCACTCGTCTGTCGTCGATGTCGGCCTGCGTGAAGTGGTCGACGGGCGTGCCGAGGTCCCCCTTCATCGCGATGTAGCCCGACACTATGTCCACCACTATTATGGTCACGTTCTCGAGCGGCGTGTCTATGTCGTTCACGTCTGTGACATTCAATTGTACGTCAATTAATTCGAGTCTACTGCTACCGGCAAGATGCTTTTAATACTACATATACTAATCAAATTTTTTGGTTTGGGCCGCTGAAGCTATCAGTTGAATGTATGCACTTGTGATTTGTGACCGTTTGTATGGGGGCTGCCACTCTATGTATTTTTTCGTGAAATGTCGTGTTTCGTAAATAATAAGTGTAATTACTAGCGGTGTAAGTACTACGAAGGTGTAATGCAAGGCACGCAAACTGATGTTTCACATCTAAAGTCCGGTAAAATGTTGTGTAGTGTGGTGACACCTTGCACCCATATTAGGTAAGTTTAGACTATATTGTATGTGCGCGCCCAAGCAGTCCAATATACGACGATCTATAGTAAAGACGTGTATCAATAACATCGAACCTATTGGCCTCCTCACAGTTGCGTATTCACTCACATAGCTCGTTCCTGGTGAAGACGAAAGTGCCGCCCTCCCACACGCACAGGCCGGTGTTGGCGGCCACGATGGGCGGCTCGTCGTTGACGGGGACCACGCCCACCCACGTCGAGAATACCTCGCTCTCCCGCCCGCCCTCGCTGATCGCCGCCAGTCTCATCACGTCGCTTGTCTCCTCCGACCCGTCGTGCACGTACTGGGAACGCGTTGGTGGTTAGACATGCGGACAGATTGTAACAATGTGCAATGCGCGATAATAATAACCAAGGTAATGTGTACAATAGCCGATAGTTGTAAGTAATAACCATTGAAATCTAACTATATGTGACTAATGTGATGCCTCAGAGCATTTCACGGCGTAAAATAAGAAAAATAAAGAAATAAGTCGCTAAAAATGTAGTCAATGTCACCCACATTGTAATAACGAATCAATTGACACCTCATTTAAAAATGGATACTAATTAATAATAGTACAAGTCAAATGTCATATGAGTTTAACAAGTACAATTATTTCTCTGTTAATCTTTATTATACATTGAAATTATAGTTAAAACTAAAATATTTATTTTATGCTGTTTAAAAAATTCAGTAATATACATCTACAAATATTCAAAACAAAAGAAAGATAATACTAGAACACTAACCTGTATATTTCCAGTATTGAGCTTCAACACGGGCAGTAGATTCAACTCTTGATCACCCATCACAATTTTACCGAATTTCGGTTTGGTCACTACCTTGTAGGACATCACTTTCCCCCGGTAGTAGTCTGTGACCGTCCTGAATAGATCTTGCCTGATGCTGACCCCTCCACCCTCAGCCACGGTGAGGTTCTGCGACACGATGTAGAAGTGCTCCGGTATGATGATCACCGTCACCTCCAGGCCCCTCATCCAAACGATCCCGTTGGTCACGTCGAGGGTGAAGGTGTCCCTGGTGCGGTTGACCCCTGATTGTACGTACACCAGCCGGTTGGCGTTGATCACGGCCTGGTCGAACACGCGGGTGGGCACCGGCTCGTCCACCTCCACCGCGCCCGGGGGGGAGGTGATCTCAACCCACCCGTGATACGGGCCCGCCGTGATCTGGTACAATATGTACGATGGCTCGATTTGTGGATGCATCACCTACGACAATAATTTTCTCAATTAGCTCATACTAACACAATTATCATATTATATACATATAATATAATATCGTATGATATATCAAATAGTCTCGCCTATTTTGCCTAGATTAGGTTTATGGGTTATAAAATATATTATATACATGTAAATATATGAATGGCATCGTTATTAGTGACAAGTAATAGACTGACGTGCGCTCTATGTGGGTACCAATTCAGTCTATTTGTACACAATAATTACCTCCAACAAATCCCTGGTAATGTTGACGCTGGTCGACTCTTCCACCACGATGGGCTTGTTGTTGGTCACTGTCAGCGGCTCCCAGTAGCTCGACGGGTAGATCTTGATGGGGTAGATACCCTCACCCCACGCTTCAAGACACATCACCTTGAACCTGCGGATATCCAAAATATATATTATTTTTTTGTATATATATAATTATATAAATTGTATACTTTATTTGGCACTGACGTCAAATGGATTTACCTACACCAAAACGAGACATGCTCAAAATAAATATAAATGCCTTCAATCCAGCCAATGTTAAACTGTGCATATAATAGTACTAGCGGGTGCCAGAAGTTATGCATTTATGGTAGCGGAGGTAGCTAGTGTCCTCTCTTAAACTTTTCTCATTAAGTTATATTTATCCATACAATTGAAAATATAATGTGAAATGACTATTAAAACAACTTATTTATGTTTCAAATTGCCTGTGATAAGTTTTAAACTGGTAATACATATGATTTGCAAGGTGATGTTGAAAGGAAAGTTGTTTTATTGCCATGTTAGTAATTATGTACCTGAAGGCGTCGCTGGGCGCGCCGGGCGTGGTGTGCGTGTACACGACGCGGCCGGCAGTGACGTCGAGCTGCGTGAACGAGCCCGCGCCACGCACCCCGCCCACCTGCATTCGTCCAAGCTGCGGCGCATGCGTCACTTCGTAGCGGATGTCCTCCTCCAGACAGTTCATGTTCGTGTCCACCTGTTACAATCATTTATATAATACCTCGAAATAATGTTAAATCCAAAAATAGTTATATTAGCTTCAAATTTAAATAATTTTATTTTTATCAATTATCATCACTAGCCTAGTTGTCATCAGAAGGCAACAAATAGAGCGTCTTTCGGGAGAGATGATCAGATCAGAAATCAGGAAGATCGTAATATATTAGTAATAGTACCAGTACAAAGTGGTGCAGTAAATATAAACTCACCAACATATCCTTGTTAGTGATGGCGACCGCCTTCCCGTTCTCAACTATTGACCCGTTGGTCGGGTACATGCGTATGAAGGGCGGCGACGCCTGTATCTCCAGGTTGCCGTTTACATCGAACAACCCGTCGGATATCCAGAACGCCATCTTACCGTACTCCTTGCCTTGGTGCTTGAATAACACGAGGTTTTTATTGATATCGTCCTGAGAGAACTGAGCTATTTGCTCGGAAGGGTTGTCCGACCTGAATATTCCCCCATTGGGCGGGTCTTTGGTGAATCTTTGGACTGTGTATATGATATCGGAGGGCTTAGTATCGAGGTCAGCGTCCGTGTAGCTGAGGTCACGCGCGGTGATCAGTCTAGCGCCACCGTGGACGATGTGGAACACCTTGTCGGTAGCGCGCACAGGACTGTTGTCGTTCTTGAGTAGTATGTCTATATGGAACACGCCCACGTACTGAAAGTCCTCCGGCTCCGAACTTAACGCCATGAAGTGGAAAGAATCGTGTCTACTTTCCGAGTCGTCGTGAGCGTAGTACACGCGATCAGAATTCAACTCGTGCAGTGTGAAGTACGTCGTGTTCTCTCGTAATACTTTCAGGTTATCGCTGATGACCTCTATCTTGCCGTGTTTGGGCAGGTGTGTGATGTTGAACACGAGGTTAGTGACCACGTCGGTGCGGAAGTTGAGGTGTGTCGCCGGTATAGCCATTCTAGAACCTTCGATCACTTGCAGCCTCTCCAAGGTGGTGAGGAGTCTCCCGGAGCTGTAGTCTGTGAGGGTATTGCCCGGCACGTGTCTGATCATCATCGCGCCGGTGATGTTCTCGCACTCGGAGGCGCTGACCACGAAGCTGAACTCGTCCTGTACGTGCGAGTAGGCGCGCCTATGCAACCTGTACCACAGTTGGTCCGAGTCTATGTGCTGCTGGGTGAACTCGCTGTGCGTCTGGAGATGATGCTTCCCCGATGACAGATGCAGAATACCATACTTCGGTGGTTTCAGTACGGTGTACTGTATCCTGTCCGCCTGTAGAGCTAATGGTTTCGTTTGAAATTTGAGATGTTCGGAGGAGATGAACGCTTCGCGGGTGTTGTTCAGTAGTAGCTCCTCGTTTTTCGATTGGTAAAGTTCGAGTTTGATGAATGTCAGTCGAAAGTCGTACAGCGTGCTCGTTCGGATCGTTCCCACGGACGCTTTAAACTGAAACATAAAAACATTATAAATCGATAATAGTAGTTATTAAAATTCAATACTTATTTTTAAATATATGAAGCATGTATATATCAATTGAAATAGAAATACAATTTAACTAACCACAGCTAGAGAAAAATTATCTTGGCGAAACGGAACCACGGTAGGTAAAGTTCAGAATGTCAATAGATATTATAGGAATGAATAGAATACATTTAAATTATTAAAAATAACATGACATTATTCTTATTTGATTTGATTCTATATAAACACATATATCATGACCATTTTAACTCCGTCGGATTGAAGCTAGTTACAGATTTGAGCAATCACTCAGCTACGTCACTTGTAACAACTTCAGTCTGGCCGCGAGCGTACCTTGAACTCGTCGTGCGCGGGGCTCCCGAGCAGGTGGTGGTAGCGCACGCGGCCGGCCGCCACCATGTCGCTGGTGAACGAGTCCACCGTCTGCCACGTGCCGTCCGCCGCGCGCAGCCGCTCCACCACGCCGAACTGCGGTGGCTTCACGATCTCGTACCTGATACACACATTATATAATAAGATCTATTACATTGTTTATTGATCAGCTGAATACTCGTTTAATATTTGTGAAGGTAATTTTCCTGCCAAAATCGGATACGTTTGTCACGTGGACGCACACTAACGAAGCTGCAGACAGAATGTCTATTTTATGTTAGTTGGATAGACAAACTGGCAGACGTGGCACCCGATGGTAAGTGGTCGACGTCGCCCATGAACATAAACTAGTTTACCTGGAACGAGCCCAGGCCATTCATTTATGTGCTGCCCATCCTGAGACGTAAGCCCACATCAAAGGAATAAGGTAAATATTGGTGACGACCGTTCACACTTGGTTCGCTCCGTAGCGTGCGCGCAGCTATCCTGTTCAGACGTGTTAGTGTAATTTTTATACGACGTAAGCATATGAGTAAGTAAACGTACAGAGACCTATTGTGGTAGGGTTGTCACACGTGGATAAAATTAAACGAACTAACCGATTTTTTTTATCGAGTAGTAATCTATGTAAATATTCTATCTTTATTACCTACAAAATATTTTTTCTAAATATTTTGTGTTTATATTTTTTATTTGCAATAATATGTTGTACCTTTTAATAGAGTGGTAAATTCTAATGGAAAGCACTCTCATTGCATATCAGTTTTTATCATAACTATTATATTAATTACAGTTTCTTTATTTAACAATAAAATGACATTTAACATCAGTTTATGCATGCTACTATGTAAGATGAATCAAGATTTTTTTTTTTTTTTTTTGGTTCACTGGTTGACTCACTAGGAAGCCCTGTGCTGAGCCAGCCAGTGTTTTCTTTCGGCTTTTGTTATGCATTCATTTATTTGATCAATTGGGAAAAAAATGTTATAGCTAGTGATTGATAATTAGAATAATAACTGTAATTGCCAACGTGCTGCCAACTATATTAGGATAATTATATTATTTTTTATTATATTCAATTAATTATAATATTTTTTATTCCGAACAAGAATCGTCTGCTAATTACGTATTCTGTACCTATACTTATTGTATTTTTACTGTAAAGTTTAGCTAAGATTTAAGATTTAATGTCGGGTCAAATGTTTCCCTAACTAGACTTTAGGCACATCCATAAAAACTTAGTGAACAAAAGTTATAATAATTAGTAGAAATAAAATAATAAGATACAACTTATCTATTGAAATCTTTGGGATAGCTAAAATATGATTAGTTTTATTTGCTCTATTATTGTTCACACAGATACATACACACAGTACAGTATACAATATTGACACTTTTTACTTTTAATTATCAACAATAATTTAAGAACAATGTTATAAAATATGATTCTTTTTTATTTGCTCTATTATTGTTCATACACACAGTATAATAAACAATATTGACACTTTTTACTTTTAATTAACAAAAATTTAAGAACGGTGATAATAATTCGAAATACCCGCCAAGCGAAAAAATATACAAAGCAACTTAACACGTGCACTCACATCCCCGCGTTCGAACACTCGTCGAACCGGTTTCGACCGGTTTCTACTCGTACGTGACGAGCCACGAGTGCTTACGCACACATGCGTTACGACGCTTGTAGTAGTGCAATCGATTCGCGCGGTTGTATGAAGCTTTGCCTCTGTCCGTTTATTTACTCATGTGACGTAAGCGTCGTACTTTTGGATTTAGGATTAGGATGGACTTTAGGATTGGACAAACGATGACGTATTACGATTTTTGGAATTATAACAAATGCTTCGTATTTTAACTTTGTACTTCTGTAGATACAACACGTGTTGGTAAGCAGCACTCTGCAAATCTCTCACTAAATGCAGAGCTGCTGTCACTAGTACGTCCACCTCTGTCACGTTCAATTTGTTTGTGATTAAACAAATATTGTGGCATATTTATTTGCCTGTTCAGTCCATGCGTGGAAAACATGTTTGTAGTATATTCTCGTGCAGGAAATATTTGATCAAACCATAAAGTCAATATACCTAGCGGAATAGAGGTACAGACACGAGCTGTCAAATGGAAACGAAATGACGCACACATTTTTGTGTGCGTCAAAACTGCTTATGAGTGCATGTAGTGATGTATATTATGTCGCTTCATCGAGCATGTAACCAGAATAGAGTGGTAATGTTATGTGTTTTGTAGGAAAACAAATTCCTCCAAATTTGTGCTGCGACGCTACACCGGTTCTGAGCTCTGATGGCCATTGACGATTGGCCGATGTGACGTAAATACAGATCACTGGTTATAATGACCATAATGAACCTTGGTCACGGGGAACTACCCGTGACCATGGTTGCTGTAGAGTATCTGAAACGTCGGGCTTGTAAAAATCTTAATAAACCGCGATAAAATCCGTAAAAAATTGTTTCATTATAATGAGTGAAATTCACGTAAACATTAGAAAACAAGATCACCGGTTGGTTGAATTCCTATGACGTCTGTGACAAATCACTGACCAGTTTCGAAATTTTATGGCTCACATTACTACTATATTCGATTATATGCTCGATGTGAAGCTATAATATCGATGTGAATAGTATCTATCTAACGGAAGGAGA
The DNA here is from genome assembly GCA_963853865.1 of Helleia helle. NCBI lineage: Eukaryota > Metazoa > Arthropoda > Insecta > Lepidoptera > Lycaenidae > Helleia > Helleia helle. Next base: position 522,045 of record OY971420.1, read on the forward strand.
GGTATGGAATTCAATAAGCGGATACGAGGAGCGACTAGGGGTGAGGAGAGGAGTGGGGAGAGGAGGGGAGAAGCGGAGAGGAGTGATGCTTATAAAATGGGGTGCGATCTGGCGGAACTACTATTATTGCGTTAATATAAAGTAGTAATAGTCATTAAAAATATCATCAATAATTGCTTATTTTATTTAAATTTACATAATATAAAGTAATTATATAAACTAATATCATAGTATATTTGAAGGCCGTAAAAATATTTATTAGTTAAGTAATAATAACATTAATAGAACAAAAATTGAATTGGGTTTTATAGCCCTCCGAAGTGGACCGGGTTCTTGAATACTCGTAAGGATACGATAAAAACGAACTATTAGGCTTAGTTCGACGTGTCTAACTATCGTAGTTTAGGTAGTGTATCTATTTCAGAAGGCAGGGACAGCTACAGTGTCCACACTGTCGTGCCTGGGACAATCTCCCACTTTTGTTAGACGTACGCCCTTTTGCCTTGCGCTGGTCACGTACGCCACCACGCACCCCTCAATGCGTATAATAAATGGTACTATAACTGTCTAGAGGACCCCAGGAGACGTAGGTCGAAATGAAACAGTATAGTGGGACCTCGGGAGAAGTAGACTAAATGAAACAAAATATCACCCAGGTGATTCATATCTCTACCTCATATAAGTATTTTAACAACAGTAATATTTATTAACAGTAACAGTAATTCGTTTACCGCGTTATAGATACTGAACACAAAATATCGATAGTTTGATACAGCCCTAGTGTAAAACGAAAATTATTTCTTTTACACAAAATATTCGTAAATTCTGCATTATGTGTATTCAATCTTTGTTTCTTACATAAATAAATGTTTATAGAAGAGAATTATCATATTTACTAATTACAATTCAAAGCGTATTAGCAAAAATAAATACTATGTTTGGAGGCGTCGATTTGGAATAATTTACCTGTTAAATGAACATTTTTCGGGGTTATTTCTCTGTGTTGTACAGCAATCAATCACTGAACAAGTCACCATATTTCTGAAGACGTTACGTAATATCACAAAAATTCACAAAGCTAAAATTCTCAGCGTGCCGAATTATGCCAAGAAATGTCAAACAGTTGCAAAAAACGGTTCTGTTACGTCGCAGCATGCATCTCTTTTTATCACACAGTGTTGCTGCTAGTGACATCTCACTCGCTCAGCTTTTTGTTCCTCTATTCCTCTAGGTATATTAACTTTATGGGTCAAACTGAGCGATATTGAAACGCGAACACGATACGCAACATGCACGCACGTACATATAGATAGAGACAAGAATATTGACATCAGTACGTGTGTACGTTGGGGTGTGTACTAAGTACTAACTTGACGGTGAGCGCATCGTCGGCGTTGGTGAGCGCGGTGAGGTTGTGCGGCGTGATGGTGGCGTGCGAGTTGTGCACCAGCGCCGCGCCCGTGTTGGTCGCCAGCCGCAGCTGCAGCGGCGCCACCGCCACGCGCACCACGCCCGGCCCGCTCGTCTCGACGCCGTCAGACACCTGCGCGACATCATCACTTCACGTACACGTACAACTTTTTTTTCGAGCCTGATGTACACATTTTCCATATTACGCATATCATTAATACAGTTACGTCATTTTTTATCTTAAACGTTTATAGCGCGTGATAGATTATTACAATAAATCACGTCTTTTCTAAAAAATAGACAAGAATAAAAACACCCCAACGATAATAATTATAACCTAGTTTACATATGATACACAACATTTAACAGTTTCTCATCAAAATTTTATCAATACTATTATAAAATACTGTTCTTTCATTGTTGTTTTGTGTAATGTCATATTTAAGCATTGTTTACAAAAAAAAAAAAAATATTAACGTGATGTCTTGTTTACTAATTATGCCATTGTAAAACTAAGTATATAATAAGCTAATCAATTTAAAAATATTTGCTGTATTTTTATATAATTTAATCATAATTTTATGATAAAATACAAATATTAAAAAATTTGCAATGGAATGGTACGATGTGACGTCACTTGTTTATCATCGCCAATAAAAGCCGCCGCTCCGCCATACTCGACACAGCGCATACCCCTGCGTGTTAGGCTAGGGATATATAAGTGCTACCTTCGCTCGCGCCTCACCTATGCGGCGCCGGCATGGTCCATCCACTGTCCTGCGCATGATCGCCGGGGCCCCAAGGTTTGTAAGAAACAATACTATATCCCGAGACCTCGCGATGGAGAGCCTGGACGAGTTTATCGCTCGCCTCGCTACCAATCTATTCGAGAGGGCTGACGCATCCGGTTTCGACTCCCTGGCCGATCTTGCCCCTTGGCACGCTCGACCACCTGATGGCAGGGCCTTCCCTAGGAGTCTCATCACACCCAAGGCTCCTCCTGCGTCACCGGCGCCCGCCACGAGCGGTGCGTAGTAGGTACTCGATTACTGGTGCTTGCTGCGTCGCCGTTTTGTTTGTTTGTTGTCGCCGCTGACTGACCCATACACACACTCCATCCTTTCCTCGAATATTTAGTATATTAAAACTATTAAATATATCGATCCCCAAATGCCCAAAAAAAATCAAATCACCTCATTTATTTAGTATGTCGCTTTTTATATTTGAATTTCACCATAGTTGTTCGTATTTATAACCATTCTTCCATGTCGCTTCTCATTTTCACCTCATTTCATTTCATCTTTCACTCAATCATGTTTTATGTTCTTGTTTCATGCCTGGCCTGGTCACGGTGTGCCGCAGCGCCCGCCTCGCAACCTTCGCCCACAACTAGGTGTTATCTGCTGTACGACGCTGCTGCACTGTCCTGCCTAGCTGCCCTGGCCAGTCTAGCACAATCCCGCTACGCGCCCAACTAGCCCGACGAGTGCTACAGGCGGAGCCATCTGTCGCCGATCGCGTCAACTTCGCGCCGCTGTGCCTCGCCTATGCTGTTACATATCTCTTCATATTCATTTCTTTTTTAACCCATATCATTCACATTTTATCATTTTCCCAGCTTACATGTACTCTGACGTGTATGTTTATTTGTTTTTATCAGAGATATATCCCGCAAATGGGCCCAGCCAGCTCGACGAGTGATATAGGTGGCGCCACCGGTTGCCATAGCTGCAGCTTCGCGCCGCCAAACATAGATGTCGCTCTCACTACCATTCGCTATCATTGTTGTTATTATTTTATTGTTCTGTTTTTTATTTTATTTTTATTCTTTTGTTGCTCTTTTTTTATTTTGTGTTGTGTATGTTGTCACCTTCATCATCACCATCCCAAAACAACCAACTATCCCATAAATAAATCCAACATTCCCTCTCCAATCCAATTGCCCCTCCTGTGGCCCTGATATATAAGGAAGTGGTTATGCCTTTTAAGACTCCCAGGAAAAGGGGCAAAGTATCGTACAGTATCATCATAAATGACGAGAGTTCGCGTCATTCATTCACATTCGCTCCGGAGCAGTCACACCGAACGGATCGAAGATAAGTAACCTTATTTCATTGTAAAGCTTCTATGTATATTTTTAGTAAAATATACTCTAGTTTTCTAATATTATATATTTATTTGATATATGATTTATGTGTATATTTAATTTTTGATGTTTATTGCAAGTAAATAAATAATATTTCTATAAAATAAATTGTTATTGTAATTTCTCTCTAAAAATTTATGTACTTTCTTTCTTAAATTGCTATTAAGTTACTTAAATATCCAGTATCAAAACTTTAAAACAATAAAATTCTTTGTCTCTATGTATGTCTATTATTTTTAGCTCTTTTATGTATATCTTTCTCACACGCGCGTCTTGACACTAAAATCGTTTCGTATGGCATGACGGCAACGGTGTTCCTCACCTGTAACGTGAGCCGGAGCGAAGTCTTGTTGAGCTGCTTGTCGGCGGCCGTGGCGTGTACATACGAGACTACACCAGCGTCCACGTCGCGCTGAGTGAACGAGTCCACCGGCTGACCCGACATCTCGATGTGACCGCTGTAAAACACACTCAAATTATAGAAAAATCAGATTTTTGTACCTTATTTCTTACTAATGGCTACTGTTCAGACGTGTAATGCCTGACAGTTTTTAATGCAACTAGATGACCTGCGTCTTGATATTGCGAGATATAAGTGCACTTTATTTTTCTTTTGACAGGACACCTCGGTTATAGTTATTATGTCATACAAAGATTAAATTTACCTGCGAAATCACAGTTGGACTTTAATTATTAAAAATAATAAATTTAAGCTCCAGTTTACGGCCAAAAGTAAACAGATACTAAAACTAGCGTACAGCGCCATCTATCATCTCTAATACTATCTACGATGACTTTATTAAGTATGAAGAGTCTTGTTTGTACATTTTCTTCCTAGCTGTATGCTTTTCACTCGCTACTTTACGCAGCGCCATCTAGTTTCTTACAGGTGGATATAAAAGTATTTTCTAAAAATACATAATAACGTTGCTAACTGTCGTTTCGTGGCATAATTTAAAATGATGCCTACCAATCTCATCGAAATAACTGGCAGTAGTAAAACGTGTCAACAAACTACACTGGTCTACACTCACAGACTTGGTGGCGCTGCGCTACACACATAGATCAAAGTCTACAAATGACTACCTGTTGGCCTCGTTCTTCCCGTGCAACACGGTGTAGAGCAAGTCTTCGGGCGGGGTGTCGGGGTCTTCGGCCTTCAATATGTCTGATGTTATCACCTTCCTTGTGCCCTATAATGTCAATGTACATTAGATTATATCATAGAAAACAATACGGTATTTAAAATAGGACTAAAATTATTTAAAATAAAACTGTAACCTGACTGCAAATTAAATTAAACAATATCAAATTACTTTACACAGTTGCGGTTAATACAGTACATTAGTAAAGTGCAAAAACTGACTATTGTTTAAAGAATCTATTCAGTAGCAGAATTAAATAAAAAACTAAAGTTTATTCTCTACGTTTTCGTATTAATACGTGCGATTATAACTATCGAGCAAAATGCAGGTTTTTTTATACTAAAGTTATTAGCTGATTACTACCGCTCTCATATACACATTACATTTGGGTTAGTCTACCAACGAAACGACAAATGTACATATCTTATGCAGGTGCACAATGCAACTACAACGCTGACTGTGTTACTGTTTCACGGCTAAGCCACCGATCAGATTACGATGACATTTGGCAAGGACAGGAATCGTTGTATAGGATATAATAGAATATCCAATTAATCATCAGCAGGCCGAATAATGCTGCGGCAACAGCTAGTTTTATCGGTCGTTTCATTGTTAAACTCACGCAAATGTATGTTATGTAGGTGGCGTGTTACACTCACTCATTCTATGTCAGGCTTTTGTGGGTAGTGGCAAAACGCATGCTTCTACAAAAAAGCAACTTATACGAAATTAATCCAAGTGCATGGAACACTCTGAAAAGAAATTAAAATAAAAACTTACAAAACATATTAATAAATGTGTTCACAATTTGCCCTTGATATACGATACTTGGTACGTATAATTAATATTTGAGGCTTTTTAAGTAAGTCCACATAATCTATACACATCAATTTTCAATTTCACTATTTTACCGTCATTTTCTAAACGTTGCGGCCGGGCGCGGGTTTTTTAATCGGAAGTAGTCTAGTTCACTAGCTATTAACTAAATTCACTATCAAAGACTTCTCAGGCTTAGCAAGGATGTTTACACAAGAAAAAATTAAGAGAAGCGCGTCATTAACAAATGAAGTAGGTTTCATTCCCACTTAGAGGCCTCTGAGACTTAATGTTCCAAGTACTCGGCATCGGTTTATGAGCATAAGTAGACAAGATGTACACTTTGTAAGAGTTTGGGTGTCATGTGCCTTGTATATCGAGTTAAGTTGATATGTCTTATATGATACAGAAATAATAACATGCGTTTGCAGGACAACATACACTAAACTATAACAAATATTAATAAATAATACAATCTAGTGTGGTGGTTAATACTGTGCGCGATGTTGTTTATAATATAATATAATAATAATATTTATGGACGCTTTCACACCACGTCAATCTGGTCCCGTGGTAAGTTCTCGAGGAACTTGTGTTACGGGTACCAGACAACGGAAATATATTTAATACTTTTATACTATACATATATTTAAGATTTTTATTATATAATACACATATTTAATACACATGAATGACCCAGGAACACAGAAATTATTTTTGTTCCCTGGCGGGATTCGAACCCGCAACCTCCGGCTTGAGCGTCAACGCGCTTACCACTGAGCCACAGAGGTCGTCAATAATTTATTAAAAACGTTTGTTATTCTAAATTAGCTAAAAGTCGTATATATTTGTATTGAAGTGAATGTAGACAAACAAGGGCATATCTCGGTGCTAGTAACTACTCCTTTCTTACAGTCATTATAAGCCTGTGCCGACAGTGAAACCGCTAAACTTTAAAACAATCATATTCACTTAAGTAATACTACTATTACAGGTTTAACGCAATAATAAGCGAGCATTAAATATTATAACATTCGGAAGGACAACTAATAATGACAAATAAATTAAACTAAACTTATTCTATTGGAATCCTTTTCCACATCTTACCGTCGGCTTATTCTATTTTGTGCTCTTCACACATTTTATAAAACGTTAACCGTTTATTATTTAAAATATTTTCCGTTTATTATTGTTATTCTAAAAAATACATATTAAATACTGTTTTATTTTAAGATACTTTATTTAATCTTCGTGGCAGTATTAGCTAGAATACACTATGTTGCTGTTACTGATCCAAGGAAGTTGTATCGGTAAAAGATAGTATCTGATGTGTGCGCGTGTGTGTGTGCGTGTACGTGGCGTACCTGTGCGAGCGTGTCGCGTACCTGAGTGAGCCTGAGCACCTTTCCCGGCAAGAGGTTGAGCACTGGCGGGTCGTTGACGGGCGTGACGTTGACGTGCAGCGCGAACGTGTAGCGGCCCTGCAGGTAGCTGGGCAGCGTGAACTTGGCCTCGGGCACCAGCTCCATCTCCAACACGATCGCGTCCTGGTGGTTCTCGGAGCCGTCGTGGACGTACCGCACCTGAGTGGAGCACCGACGTCTGTATAGTCTCTCTCTAGTCTTACAATACTCGTTCTATTGTTCGATGTTCCGGGTGAACATTGAATAATTATGCGTTCTATTATTAAAACAGATGTTTCGCATCTGCCAGGCGCCTCGTGAAGGCGAACTTCTTTTAATCGGTCCAGTACTCGTTCCGACCGCTGCTAGCTATGTAGTTAGGACCAACAGGCGTTACCACCAAAATTAACTTGCTAGAGGAAAGCTTGCTGCCTTTCATCCTGCAATCGCAGAAGTATTTGGGAGTAGGAAATATTTGCCAGAGGCATATTAATAATTTGCATAAACCAATAAATAATATAAAATTTTAATCCCTACAAACACCTGCTACCAAAGATTATATAAAAAGTATAAATATATATATATATATATATATACATATATATATATATATATACATATATATATATATATATATATATATATGTATATATATATATATAGTAGTAGATATATAATATCATCAGACGCCCACGCTGACATTGTTTTAACGCAGATCTAATAACATTAAAACTAAAAAAATGATGTGATGTGAGTTCCATGAACTAGTATCTTTGCAAAGGAACAATAGTTTATATTAGAAAGTTAGCCGAAACCTTCACTCCCAATCAGGTGACCCATCGATTCGACCAAAATTTAACGAGCCTATGCGATTGTTTCCAGTACAAGTTATATCCATTAAAACGTTATGTTTCGGTAGGAATTCCGCTAGTCGAAATACATAATCCAATAAATAAATTTGTATAAAACGCAGTTAAAAAGTTCACTTTATCAATTGAAGAGTTTCAGAAACTCAATACATATATTTAAGTGTGCAGCCAATATCAGTTTCGTTATTTTATATTCAACAATAAAGCGTGTGCTGTTCGCAGGAAAAATTATTAAAAATTGCTGATAAACGTGTAAGTATTTTATACTCTATATACTCATCATCAAAAACTCGTATCCTTCCAAAAACTAGCAGTTGGAAATGTGTTTTTAATGAACACCGAGATTGCCAAGCCTATGCAATTCAGACGAAATATAGAATTGATATGCTATTTAGTTGCAAGACCCACCCCTTATTTTCTTTGACCCTTAGAGCATTTCCGGAAAATGCCTTGAGGCATTCCGCGGGGGCGTGGGTCTTCCCATGCGACTATGTGGGACTCGCTGCGCCCGAAAGGTGGTAAGTGGACTCTACCCACTAAAACTCGGCGAGTGCCACCAATGCCGCCTTTGGCGAGATGCCCGGATCTATTGAGCAAACAGGGCTAGTCAGTCTTCCAAGGGACCGACGCCACCTCCACAGACGGGTTGTCCCGCACCACAGAACAACCCCTCCCAACGTCGGGACAGTACAATGGGGTGAAGTTCCCGTCCTCGCCCCTTGCCCCCCCTGCTCTTTTGTCCCTTTTTCTTTAAAAGGTGTACAAAGATCCCCACCGCCACGTCAAGGCCCACCCTACGATTTTAATACTTTATATCACCATCACCGACTTCCCGTCAGTGATGGACATATGCTTCTCTGAATGAACGCCAACGTTCAATAGACTTTTTAAATTAATTTAAAACAGGATATAATATAATACCATTGTTAATATACATATATCTATCTAAATAAATTCCAAATATCTGGTTAATTGAAAGCATTAGTGCAATGAATTTGGGCTTCACCGGGCTACGGTGTTTTGAGTTGGCTTATGTAAGTCTACCACTTTTATTAGATTAGGGAAAAATATTTCTTAATTCTGAATTCTGCTTAAATTATTTGTATCCCAAGCCTAATGTGACTCGGGGGCTCCCTGAGCTATCAACGGGTTTTTGATCACCGCCGTCGAGTCTGACTACATGACATGACAGCGTCGCGTGCCATGCCATGTCAATTTTACTGCCAAGGGTCGTCAATGGACATTTTATAGCCTACCTTATCCCTAGAGAGGTCCATGAGTGTGAAGGTCTGCCTGGCGCCGTGCGACGCGGCCCGTTGCGGCGACAGGTCGACGGCGATCCGTCCGTGGAGCGGCGCGCGCGCCACGTGCAGCAGCACGCCCGCCGGCCGCACGCCGTACTTGTGGTGGTCCAAAACCACGTGCACGTGCTGCGCGCCCACCACCGCCACGCCGCCCTCCTGCACGGTCAGCGGGTGCAACGCGACCAGCTCCAGGTCGCTGCTCGACTTGGAGAACACCTGCATTTACAATAATTTATATCATTATCAAACATTTTCATTTGTTGGACACCGGCCTGTTTCAATGAACGCCGAGACGTTTAAAGACTACTTTATATAATACATAATATGATGTAGTCCATCGTGTATATTATGATGAGAGTGGCAGTTGTCATCGTTGTTATTAACAACAGAGGCCTGTATCTCTCTACTGTTGGACAAAGGTTTATTTCAATGTTTCACTTGAAAACTCGGACAAATCTATTTATTAACTATAGCATTTTTTCCTTAGCTAACACTTATACTATAATTTTTAGTACCTAAATTTAATACAAATACAAAGTGTATTATATCAATTAATATAAATTAACCAGGCACTCACACCTGCCTACCTAGTCTGTCATAGCTTGATTAAAACGACCTCACGCGATCGATATTATAATTAATTACTACGGTAATCGATGTAATGGGGTTCTTTGTATTGAATAATATCAATACTTGTGATTATGCCATTATTTGATACGTTCCCTATTTCAGTCTGGCGAAAATAAAAAGTATCTTTTTCACTATTACTAATACTAATAAAATATTATATGTAGATAGCCATATCAGTCAGAAATACGTGGCGCTAATTGATAGTGGATTGATGAAGTCGTTCACGCTCAAGTACCGCTTTAGGTATACTGAACACGTCTGTACCTTATACTTCTCAGCGTAGTCGGGGTTGATGCACAGGTCTGCATCACACGTGCACGTGAAGTCGTCGAGGCCGTGCTGGCGGCACGTGGCGGCGGGCACGCAAGGGCGGCCGGCGTGACACGGGTACCACCACACGCAGCGGGGAGTCACGCCGGACGTCACCAGCGCGTGGGGCAGTCCCAGCACCCTGTCGTCTACCTCCACGGGCTTCATACAGCCCTGATGACAAGCATAATTTGTAAAAACGTGTATTCGAGAAGATGGTAGTTGCGCTCCAATAGCATGCCGATCTCCTTGCAAAGGTGAACATTATGCAAGTAGCGGGCTATCGAGTATCGACATCCACGGGTTTTATGCAGCACTACGATATCATATTATAATTTTATTTATTTATTTATTCGTAACTCAGATATCAAAGATCCATATACAAAAAAAAATAAAAGAAAGAAAAGCTTATAACTAACTTATAACTATGATAATTACAAAACATCAATTAGAATTTATCATCAAATCATTTTCAAAAAATTAAATTATAATCTGAAATAACAAAACATTTAATAGTAATTTAATTTAGATATTAATTAATTTTATAAACGGACTCAATTTGTGGATGTGACAGGGCGGTTACCCAATGCCTTTGTAAGAAAGACACTGTCAGGTCTGCCAGCGAGCGAACTTATTATGCCGTTAGGGCTGTCTATTTCTGACAGATGTTATTCTGTTACGATTTACAGCGAAGAAGTCTTAAGTATGTGCATCCGCAAACATGCCGGATGCACTGCAAAGCCTGGGCCATCCCAACAGCATCCTGAACAGGTTGTTATATAGAACCCGTAGGTTACTGAATGTCTTTTGAGTGTAGCTGGATCACAGGCCGCTGGTGTAAAATGATTGACAAAATGACCTGAATAAAGTTACTTTCACATTAACTGTACATTGAGCGAACCTGCGAACCAGCATGTTACCTCTGACAGCCAACGCCCTACGCTCTCGCTCTATATCACTATCATCTTTTCTGAGTCATCAAGATCTGAATTGATGACGTGACCTAGATATTTAAACCTATTCACTCTAGTAAGCTCACTACCGTACAGCCTGAGGGGTGGCACATACCCAGGGTAGGTACTACGTGTTGCAAAGACCATTACTTCGCTCTTTTTACAATTATATTTAAGGCCATTGTTTTGAGTGTAGTTTTGGCAAAATTGAAGCAAATCCTCGAGCGCACAGATCGACGGACTCAGCAGCACCATATCATCAGCGTAGCTGATATTATTAATCATACGACCATCTATGGAACACCCTGCATACATGCTGCTGAATCCGGCGATCAGTTGGTCTACATACAAGCTGAAAAGTTTTGGTGAAGTTAAACCGCCCTGTCTCACACCACATTCCATCCTGTATGAGTCCGACGTCATTTTCCCCCATCTTACAAAATTCTCCTGGTTATCATACCAGTGCTTAAAGAGATTGACTAACTCCTTAGGCATTCCAGTAGCTTCTAGCTTTCGCCATAATATTTTATAAGACACCAGGTCAAAAGCTTTAGTGAGATCGAGGAAACATAATAATATAATATCAACCCTTATAAGTCCCACTGTTGGGCACGGGCACTCGAAATCAAGCGAGGAGCGTTTTGGGCCATAATTCACTGATGCGCTGGGCGAATGCGGGTTGGTGAACTTCACACACCTTGAAAGACTTGTAATCTCATCAGGCGCAGGTTTAATCACGACGTTTTCCTTCACCGGAATGCCCTGCGGCCTACGATAATACCAGATAATACAGTGCATTTGTTAAGAGTATTCGAGAAGGTGATATCTCCGGGTAAAAGTCATTTTTATGCGAATAATTACTTTCATGATAATGATGATTAATGATATTATACGCCCCACTATGGAGCGTAGATCTAAACGAAATTGTATAGGGTATAGTCCGATACGCGCTGCAATACGATTGTTGATGATTTTAAACTTGCAGGTTTACTTAAAATGTTCTCCGTCACCGGTAAGTCAGGTGGTCACAAGGTCAAGTGAGTACATACTACATAACAAAGTCCGCTTTTCCAGAGATGCAAAGATCAGGTTTAAATCTATACCAAGTTGATTCTTTGTTTAAATATTATAATTTAATATGAAGTGTCATAGAACGCTAGCCAGCGACACCGCGTGCACTCAGCAGTAGGTATGTCAATATGAATCTAAGTTATCAAGTGGGTCACACGTAGAACTTCAAATATTTTCACAAACAAGAGTTGCGAGTAAGATATATAATACCTACTAGCTGGTTCCCACAGCTTCGCCCGCGTTAACTTAGTCACTTAGTGTTAACGTAGCATTCCAATATAATAATATCAACCCTTTTATGTCCCACTGCTGGGCACGGGTCTCCTCCTCGAAATCGGCCGAGGAGGGTGTTGGGCCATAGTTCACCGTTGCTCTGGGCCAATGCGGGTTGGTGAACTTCACAAACCTTCAAAAACTTTTAATCTCATCAAACATGCAGGTTTCCTCACGATGTTCCCTTCGCCGGTGAGCAAGCGATGGTCTCGTGCTCAATTTATAAAAACCCATCTCAAGGCATCACAGGGGAGTCGGCTCGAATCTGGACCTCTCGCCTTTCACTCAAGAGGCCGAATCTGTACCCACTAGTGACTAGGCTATCGTCCCATTCCAATAGTGTTTTTTTTTTTTTTATCGGTTCAGTAGATTTTGAGTTAATTCTTAACAAACAAACAAATAAACTTTTCTCTACTTTCTATAGTAAAAATATTGATGTATTATACTTAACGACCTGCCCTAGTTCATAGCGAAGCCGACAGTGAAATCCGTATCAAAATCGGTTGAGTAGTTAATAAAATATCGATGCCCAAACAGACTAAGAACAAAACGACTTGGCTGTATATTATGTAATAAAGATATTAGCTTTTATTACCGGTGGGAGGGAAGCGCTGTGCCGCGCTCCCGGCTGCATGGGTACCACCATATTGCTTGTTTCTCCCGTGAAACAGCTTTGCTGTGTTTCGGAGAGAAGGGCAAGACAGGCAGTGTAATTACTGGCACCGAGACTTAACATCTTATGTCTCAGGATAGGCAACACATAAATGAGTTGCCTGGGCTCGTTCCAGGTATACTAGTTTATGTTCATGGGCGACGTCGACCACTTAACATCAGGTGGTACGTTTGCCAGTTTGCCTATCCAACTAACATAAAAAAAAATTGCTGTTACCGCAGCAAGAAAAATTTAAATGAACGGACTATCATAATATGAAAAAATACTAATACGATTAGTTAGTTATAGCGCTTTTATTATTAACTCTATTTAGCGATAAAATTGTATTAGAAAAGAGATAACAATATGTAATTTCCGAAGAACATCGTAGTCAATTAGGTGACAGACACTAACAGTATCTTTGGATATGTCTAAGTTTGCAGACGATCCTGCTGATGGTATTCCTAGCGCGTTATGACGCCAAACTACAGGATTTGGTACAATTTACTTTGACCTTGACCTAACCGAATCATACTAATTCGTCATAAGCCCTTGGTGCTGGGATTAAAATATTGCTTATTACATCACCCAAGTACATATATTTTCGGTGTGTTTCCAAAAGTCCATAAAGTTCATCATAGACTTATGACTTACTAGAATTCACAAACATTTAATACAAACGAGGTTTTCCCAAAAGAACATCAACCGTTCGGCTCTGTGCATCAAAATTGTAAAAATATAAAGTACTACGTATTGCGTATCGTGCAATAAAAACGGCGCTAGTGTTTACAAATTGAATCCAATATTTGAGCGTCACAAAGAACTTTTATTATTTTGATAGAGGGTAAAGCCGATGCAGGCTTTAGCACGACTTTTGGAACACGACACGCGCGGGAGAGCACATCAAACAATAGTGCTTTTGTAGAATTTACTTTGGATTTATATTTGAATATCACCTCGCCTTTCATCTCGATATTGTCCCCCGCTATTTGTTCTTTTTGACGTCATGTCACACGGATATGATCATTCTTTTTTACACGCTTTTTATTAGCTTCACCTGTATGTATGTTTGTATGTTTGTAACCGACTTCTTTGGGTGCGATTTTGACCCACTTTAAACGGCCAGATTTCGTTCAAACTTTATCGATTTATCGAGAACCGATGACAATACAATAATTTGATAAAATAATTCCAATATCCTGATCAGGATAATCAGGATAGCACATGCTAGGAAGGCATACCGTATAAGGCGCGCAAGTTACCTACATCACTTGTGTTGTTTTTAGTCTCTCACTCATTTCTAAAGTGATTGCCATTAAATATTTTATTAATTTAAAGTAAAATTAATAAAATCCTTACTTAAAAAAATCGACACCAAAAAGTAAAAAATAATTTATAGTTTAAATCTTAACAGAATACTATAAACATGAAACGCCTATATCGTATCACATGAAACTAGAGTCTACAATAAACGCTGTCCACTATAATTTATAGTTTAAATCTTAACAGAATACTATAAACATGAAACGCCTATATCGTATCACATGAAACTAGAGTCTACAATAAACGCTGTCCACTATAATACATTTCAAAATCCCTTTAATTTTAAATCATTTTAAATACTGAGAGATTTCACTTATACTATTCGTGTGTATTCGTTTTCATTCTACTTACATTCATCATCATAACTTCGTTTCGTCCACTGCTGGGCATAGCTGAGTTTCAATGAACGCCAAGATGGCCGCTTGCATCCAACTATGATCAAGAAGGTCACCATACCAACTATTTGAAAGTCGAGCAACCTTGATGCGTGGAACTGACGGCTAGTAGTGAAATGCAGATATTGAAGATGTTTTCAGGGACTCTCCTGTGATAAATAGACCTAGTGCCTGAAGCAGTAACGATGCCGCTGCCTGTCATTATTATTTGATGAGAAATATTTATTTCTTCTTGTTTCTTCTTTGTCCTAGCCATTTCCCATTATATGGGTCGGCTCTCCTCGTTCTGCGGCGCCAGGACAGTCTGTCCTGGGTTGCCTATATATTTGTTTGGGCAAGCTCTAAGTCCTTGGCTGCTGTGAACCACCAAGTGACCAGGGGGCGTCCTCTACTTTTTTTATTATTTGGCAGTGCCAAGAACTGTTTTACGACATGTTGTTCGGGGCGTCTCAAGTGAAATATTTATTTATGTATTTTAACACATTGTATTTTTCACAAGGTCTTGTAAACTTGTTTAGTCGTTGAGAAAATGGAATTGACTTGAGAAAATTCTAGAGCGATGATTTATTATGACTTTCGAAGTGGTTTTCGAAGTTGGAAAATTTATCGCTGGTTTGCTGAATTTCAACGTGGACGTGTCAAGCTCAGTGATGATCCCCGTCAAGGTCGTCCAAAAACTGCAGTCACCCAAGAAAACGTTGATGCTGTGCGTAAGCTGATTGAGGAAGATCGACATGTGACATACCGCGAAATTCAGGCAACTTTAGACATTGGCATGAGTCAAATACAAATAATCTTGCATGAACAATTAGGTGTAAAAAAG
This sequence comes from Helleia helle, assembly GCA_963853865.1. NCBI lineage: Eukaryota > Metazoa > Arthropoda > Insecta > Lepidoptera > Lycaenidae > Helleia > Helleia helle. Next base: position 537,567 of record OY971420.1, read on the forward strand.
TTCTTTTCCCGATAGATACCGCATTTGCTCTGTGAAGAGCAAAAAGCGGCTCGCGTTACTTGGTGCGTCAGAACTCTCGAAAGATTCCACGCAGGATCCTCAAATGCTGTAGGTATACAACATCAATCAGCGGCATTCATTGTTATGCGGATGACAGCACTGGAGATGCCTTATACACTGGCCGCTCTAATATTTCTCGGGAACAAGTCGATGAGTGTCGGAACAAACTTGTGTCTGAAATCGAGTCTCTGTTGACCAAAGTCTCGGAATGGGGACGACTTAACCTGGTCCAATTTAACCCCAACAAGACACAAGTTTGCGCGTTTACCGCCAAAAAATCACCATTCGTCGTTCCTCTACGATTTGTAGGTACTCCCCTTACTGCCAGCATTGGGATACTTGGCGTCGACATATCGAGAGATGTGCAGTTTCGTGGTCATTTGGAAGGAAAGGCTAAACTAGCCTCTAAGAAACTTGGCGTGCTCAATAGGGCGAAGCAGTATTTCATGCCTTCACACCGCCTTCAATTATACAAGGCGCAGATCCGGCCTCACATGGAATACTGCTCTCACCCCTGGGCTGGAGCGCCCCAATATCAGCTCCTTCCATTTGACCGCGTCCAACGCCGGGCGGCTCGAATCGTCGATGATAATGTGATCTCCAATCGGCTTGATCCCTTGGCGCTGCGTAGAGATGTCGGATCGCTCTGCATCTTCTACCGCATCTACCACGGGGAGTGTTCTGAGGAATTGTTCGGATTAATACCTGCGGCAGAATCCCACCACCGGACATCGCGTAAGAATTCCAAATTTCACCCACACCATCTTGATGTCCGGAAATCCACAACATCTAGATTTTTACGGCATTTCCTGCCTCGCACTACAAATATATGGAATCAGCTGCCACCTATGGTGTTTCCGAACCGATACGACTTAGGGACCTTCAAGAAAAGAGCATACCCACATCTAAAAGGCCGGCAACGCACCTGCTGATCTCCTGGTATAGCGGGTGTCTGTGGATGTCGCTATTCACTTACCATCAGGTGAACCGACTGTCCCTTTGCCCCCTCTTCTATAAAAAAAAAAAAAAAAAAATCGTATCAGGTGACGAATCCTGGATATACGCGTACGAACCCGAAACAAAAAACCAGTCACGAGTTTGGGTGTTCGAAAATGAGTTAAAGCCAAGAAAAATTGTTCGTTCACGGAGTGTTGCAAGAAAAATGGAGGCCACGTTTGTCTCTAAAACCGGCCATGTTGCGACTATTCCTCTTGAGGGACAAAGAACGGTTAATGCAGAATGGTATGCTAGCATTTGTTTGCCACAGGTCGTTTCTGAACTCCATAAAGAGAACTGCAACCGCAGCATCATCCTCCATCACGACAATGCGAGTTCTCACACCGCGCACAGAACAAAAGAGTTTAGAGCAAGAAAACATAGAATTATTAGACCATCCGCCGTACAGCCCCGACCTAAGCCCTAATGATATCTATACTTTCCCTATAATAAAGAATAAATGGCGTGGTCAGAGATTTTCATCGCCTGAAGAAGCTGTGGACGCCTACAAAACGGCCATTTTGGAGACCCCAACTTCCGAATGGAATGGTTGCTTCAATGATTGGTTCCATCGTATAGAAAAATGTGTCAAATTTCGCGGAGAATACTTCGAAAAGCAATAAATACATTTTTAAATAGTAATGTTGTGTCACTTCCTTGATTCCCGAAATTTTCAGTGCCGCCCTCGTATCTATGGAAAGGTCTTCAAAAATGATATTGAGGATTCTTATACCATTTTATTCTAAACTGAATAGTTTGCGCGAGAGACACTTCCAAAGTGGAAAAATGTGTGTTTACCCCCCCTGTAACTCCTAACATAAGAGAATGATAAAACTAAAAAAATTATATGATATACATTATTATGCAAACTTCCACCGAAAATTGGTTTGAACAAGATCTAGTAAGTAGTTTTTTTTATACGTCATAAATCGTAAACCGCAATTTACCTTTCATGCAATCAACTCAGATATATAAAAAACATTTAATTCCATAAACATAAACCATATTTTTTGTTAAAGTGTATAATGTTGTATATTATGTAATGGTACGGAACCCTTTGTGCGCGAGTCCGACTAGCACTTGGCCGGTTTTTGTGTTTTAATTCATCTTTACTTATAGATTGTTATTAATTAATATATATTAATCTTAATATGAATTTATTAGGTATGTATGTATATATTTTATTACTTTTTTATAATTCAATTATAAATAAGTAGGTGCTTTAGTTGTGTGCTCTATTATAACTATATTAACTTCAATGTTTAAAACATGTTTATTACATTTTACATTATACCGACAACTTATGAATCTGCGGATCTGGTTATTGAATTATTCCATCGTCCAAATGAAATCCAATCATCCAAATAATATTGGTTATTCGATTCGGGAAAACGCGTAAATGTCTGAAGCATTGCCCACGATAAAAAACAGAACTATTGGTTCTACGTTAGATCCAAACGTACGATATCATAGATAGTATTATTTTACGACCGAGCATACTCATGGATAAAACAGCGACAGTTGTATGTCGATTGTGTTCAGTCACTATAATTCATCATTATGGGCCTGTAACATTCACAACCCCTGCTATAGGCGTCTCGTGATGATGATGACAGAACCGCTCCGTTTAGTTATTATAGTGATCAGATTTTTATATTAATTATTATCAACTATACCCATCCAATATATACAGACGTATCTGACTTGGACCGACCTGCACGACAATCAAGATCCCTAGGGACCAAGACCCCTACATCGGCGTCCATCCATCCTACATTATAATAAGTAGACCAGACACTGGGCGAGCACTGATATTCAATTAACAGCTTATTTGTTTTAACAAAAACAAAACAACTTTTTATGTAACTGTTTATGTAAAACAAAACAAGTGGAATATAATTCAATTACAATCCCAATCAGCTTTTTAAAAATTATTATAAGCAACAGTGTTAATGATTATTTATTTCCCATAGCCGAATTGCGAGGTATCTTGGCACAATAAGCGGAACTTGATGGTAGTAGGTTTTAATATAATATAAACCTGGGATAAGTTTTGACAGACATCTCGGTCATCATCATACGAGCAGTGAGTACATTGTCAGTTCTCGTTACTTTTGTCAGTTACCTACTACATTGTATTGTGTGCAGTACTCACCATAATACTAGAGTCCGCAGCCTTGATGCCCTTGGCGAAGGCTCTCTGTCGCTTCTCAGTCTCGATCCCGCCGAGATAGAAGGAGTCGGAGAGGTCCAGGTACCTGGTGCCGCCGCTCTCAACGCGGGTGCTCATCGCTATGTTATCCACCGACAACTGAAATACACAACATATATATATAAGCTTATCAATTTACGGCTCTTGTAAAATAATTACCAATAAGTATCTATTATTTTAGGTATTTTGTAAATCACTTGTACACTAATAATGATCTTATAAAATCGTCATCGTCATCCTGTTGGTCGTAACTTTCATCAAATGACCTTTCAGAAAGGAAGAAGAAATGCTCCTCATTATTTGAATTTAAACAAATAAGCAGTTGAAATTAGGGTATATTATAACAAAATAATTAAAAATAATTATTTATGTTAAACGGTTTTATTGAAAATAAAAGATGATAAAGATGTAAATAATGTACTAAAAGCAAAAAAAATATTCGGAAGGTCCTAGGTAGCAGTCATCTCATACCACCATGGTTCAGAGCTTGTCGTGGCGGTGGGGCTCAGTTGCCTATGGTGAGCATATCACCCTTGGGCGAAGCGAACTGAGCCGAAGGGGCTCTTTGTAACTCTTATAAAAAGAGGGGACAAAAAGGTAGGGGCAAAGATGGGAACCTCACCCCATTGTACTGACCCAACGTTGGGAGGGGCTGTTCTGTGGTGCGACACAACTCTTTTGTGAAGGTGGCATCGGTACCCTGAGGGACTGACTAGCCTACGAGGTGCCCCGTTTGTTCAACAGATCCGGGGCACCTCACCAAAGGCGGCATTGGTCGCACTCGCCGGGTTTTAATGGGTAGAACTGCGTCCACTTACCATCTTTCGGGCGCAGCGAGTCCCACATACCCGCGTGGGGAGACCCACTCCCCCGCGGGATGCCTCAGAGCATTTCCCGGCGTTAAAGAAAAAAAAGTACAGTCATCTCACAATCACACACAGTCTCCTCAGCAATGTAAGGTATTGGTCAGATAAAAAAATAATAAAATCGTTAGGCGTAGCGTAACCTAAGTAAATATGTAAATACTACGCCCAACGTTTTTATTATTTTTTTATCTGATCAATACCTTACATTGCTGAGGAGACTGGTGTGATGACTGCTACCTAGGACCGTCAGAATTATTTTTTAGCTTTTAGTACATTATCTACATCATTATTCTTTTTTTTAAATAAACCGTTTAATTTTTAAAAAAAGAGAGGTGTCAAGGTACACCCGGATGGAACGAAGTTCCTTTCGATTAATTAGAGAAGGAATTGTAATAAAAAAAGGAAAATAATTATTCGGGTATACCTACCCGAATAATAATTTTATGATTTTTTTATCGATAAAAATCAGAACATCTCCCGGCGTAAAATGATTAATTAATACTAAATTAAGTATCTTAAGATTTCATTTTACGTCTACTAAAGATAATTAAAAGGGATAATTAGTAATTAGCATAAATACAAACAAAAATAAAAATAAAATATATAATTAATATGCGCATACATCTGCCCGCTAAAAGTATAACAGGTAGATAGAGAATTAATTGCATTAATATGACGTGTTAATATTACTTTGTTACATTGTTACCGAGTCGTGATCACAAAACATATAAGTATTATAATTCAATACTCCTTTTTTATGTTAGTTGGATAGGCAAACTCGAAAACGTACCACCAGATAGTAAGTGGTCGACGTCGCCCATGAACATAAACTAGTTTACCTGGAACGAGTCCAGGCGACTCATTTATGTGTTGCCTATCCTGAGACATAAGATATCAAGTCTCAGTGCCAGTAATTACACTGCCTGTCTTGCCCTTTTCTCCGAAACACGAGAGAAACAAGCAAGATGGTGGTACCCATGCAGCGCTTCCCTCACACCGGTAAACTCCTAAGGGAAACGTAATATTTTTATAATATTATTATGTAACTTTATGTATCTGAGTATATGATATGTATATGATATGTATCAAACTTACAGGGCAAGTTAATAAAATAAAACCGTTAAAAAACGTTGAAAGCAGCGTAAGCGTAAATATATTATGCTTTATTAATATTCGCTGATAGCACTTAGCGAATAGAACATTGTTTAATATTGATGGATACTCGATATTAAAAGTCAATATTCACGATCCTAATAAAAAAACATAAAATATTGCATATCTACAGATATGAACTTTATTGGTGAATTTTAATATTTTTGAAGGCAACGCTCACAACGTAATGAAAATATTATCAGAGAATTCGCTTGAAATTTGAATTGGATGAACCGTCGAGTGCCTTAAAACACTGCGAAATTTCAATTTTATTACGAATTTTTATTTCTACGAACAACCAATTACATTCCAAGTACACTTCTGCAGTCACACACTTATTACATAAATCATAAATGTAAATTTCATTTAAATCGCTAGCGCCGTTTCCGAGATAGCAATGTATAAATTCATGTGTAATATGTGTTACACAGAAATCGGTCGTTTTAAGTCATAACATTTTAATTCTAGCAACTACTGCGACGAACCCGTATCATAATTCATAGTTTACAGAATTCTGCAACTAAATTAGGATTAAATAGATAATAAAATTGTGTAGATTGCGAGGAAAAATCCTTATATATATATATATATATATATATATAACCTACACAAAGACACAAATTATTGATAGAATAGTGTGTGTTTGTGCGTGGTGTGTGCAATTCACACGCGGCAGAACAAAAACTTCAGAATTTAACTATCACATCAGTAATTCAGACTATCAGGGGTATTAGGATATTTATAAAGCTTTTTTACTTTTATAATATTATTACTCTTAGCTCGAAATTTATTTCAAATTCAGCAAACAACCAAGAAAATATAATTTTACTCTCTATAAGTTGTTTTCAATTTGAAATTATAAAACTCTGCTGCCATTTACCGGGCTACTTTCAACATAATATGTACCTATTTAATCATCGCCATGTACCATCCAAGACGATAAAGAAGAAAACCATTGTATGCTTGCATTCTATCTCATTCTCTCGCAGGCTAAATCCTATCTATGAATAAGTTTGCCTCTGTTTTGTTTCATCGAATTTCAAATGACAATACTAAAGAAGTTTCTTCGAAATTCGAGTAACAAACTCTGTTCCGTGGTGCAATTAACACCAATTATATTAAACTTATAGACGTTACAAGAAAATTATGTCGGTGAACATTTCTTATATTCTATTTTGGTCGCAATTACCGAGGCTGCCGAGGCACTTACAAACAGTGTTTTGCCACAAGACGCTGCGACGCTACACGACGCATACACCGACAGTCGACACACTCAGTAACGATAATAATTAACGCTTCATTGAATATTTCACTTGGTATGCATCAATCACGACCCTCCGCTAATTGTCAATTTACTAATGTATACTGGAGACATAACTACCTATCACACTACGTTAGCATAGCCTTAGTAACGTGATAACGTGTGTTACGGGTACTAGGAACGGAAATCAATTTAAATCGGCAGCAGTCAGCCGGCCGTCAGTTGTTACACGAGTCATCATCATCGCCATCATCCATCCAATGTTAAACATTGGCCTGTTTCAATGCTAAGTTGACTCGCCCGAAATATTTCATCGTGGGAGGGAAGCGCTGTGCCGCGCTCCCGGCTGCACGGGTACCACCATCTCGCTTGTTTCTCCCGTCAAACAGCTTTGCTGTGTTTCGGAGAGAAGGGCAAGACAGGCAGTGTAATTACTGGCACCGAGACTTAACATCTTATGTCTCAGGATAGGCAACACATAAATGAGTTGCCTGGGATCGTCGAACATAAAAAAAATAGCCAATCGTCACTCTAAAATGTCAATGTCATGCGGCCATTTTGTGCGCCTTTTAAATTGTATAGGTTGTAATAATCAATTAATAAAAATAGGTTTTTGAATTTAATTGTTTTGTTTTCACTTCTATCGGCAGTCCCTGTGACTGGTTGGGTTAGTTTTTTTGTGAATCCATTTTATCCTTGTATTGAAAATTAGTTTAAAATTTTTAGTTAGGTTTGCTATTATTGCGTGTCTTTTAGTTTTTTAACTATATTTGAGAATTCGTGAGAGACAAGTGATGTAAGAAATTTGCGCGCCTTATGTCTTCGTTATTTGAAACTTTCCTTAATTTATATTGCAACAAACTTATTAAATTATTGTATAGTTATCGGTCCTTGAAAAGTGTGAAAAGTTTTAATTTAATCTGACGTCTTAAAAATAACTTTTGAAATCTACGTATTGTGTAACAGATCCGGGGCACCTCACCAAGGCGGTACTGGTGGCACTCGCCGGGTTTTAGTGGGTAGAGCTGCGTCCACTTACCATCTTTCGGGCGCAGCGAGTCCCACATACCCGCCTGGGAAGAACCACTCCCCAGGCGGGATGCCTCAGAGCATTTCCCGGAGCAAAAGAAAAAAAACCCTCTTATAAGAGGGGACAAAAGAGCAGGGGGCAAGGGATGAGGACGGGAACCTCACCCCATTGTACTGTCCCGACGTTGGGAAATGGGAGGGTTTGTTCTGTGGACCACCCCTCTGTGGAGGTGGCGTCGGTCCCTTGGGGGCCTGACTAGCCGTCGCGGTGCCCTGTTTGTTTATTAGATCCGGGACACCACACCAAAGGCGAGAATTGGTGGCACTCGCCGGGTTCTAGTGGGTATAGCTGCGTCGTACTAGCTTTCGGGCGCAGCAAGTCCCACATACCCGCGTGGGGGGACCCATTCTCCCGCGGGATGCCTCAGAGCATTTCCCGGAGTTAAAGAAGAAACAATATTAGGATCAGAATAATAAAAATTTATCATTAGAAATTGTCGAGCGCGGCAGAATAAGGTAGGGTGAGTTAGTCATTACATTACATCATAAAAAGTACACTACATTCCAATGATCTGACGATTTTAGTGTGACTTATGGAAATGAGGGAGATACCATTATGTAAAAAAGCCATCTCGAGGGTGGCTTAATTTTTTTCTAAAGAGAATAAATAATTTGAGGATAACAGAAAATGCATAATCTGACGGATATCGTCAACCGAAACCACAACAAATAGTCGATAAAGTTGAACGAAACATGTTGATGGTAAATTGGAAATGACCTGGGGTTTCTTGGTGATTAATTGCCTAAAGCATATAAGGCTGTGGTTATAACACCTGTCATTGCACAGGATACTCCACAATCAGTTCACAAACTCAAATCACAAAACCATTGTAATGAATAGCATGTTATTGAATTGAAATAACTAGAAATCGGTGTTGTGTAATCACAATACCGATTTCTAGTTACAAATGACCAAATTGAGGATGAATAAGAGATTTAAAAAACCGGCCAAGTGCTAGCCGGACTTACACACGAAGGGTTCCGTACCATTACATAATTTACAACATAAGACACTTTAACAAAAAATAACTCATTTTTTTTTTTCAAAATACACCAATTTTGAAAATATGATTTGTTTTATATATTTGAGTTGATTGCATGAAAGGTAAATTGCGGTTTACGATTTATGACGTATAAAAAAAACTACTTTCTAGATCTCGTTCAAACCAATTTTCGGTGGAAGTTTATATGGTAATGTACATCATATTTTTTTTTAGCTTTATCATTCTCTTATTTTAGAAGTTACATGGGGGGGGGGACATTTTACCACTTTGGAAGTGTCTCTCGCGCAAGCTTAGAAAAGAAGAAGAAAAGAGTTTAGAAAAAAATGGTATCATAAACCTCAATATCATTTTTGAAGACCTATCCATAGATAACCCACACGTATGGGTTTGACGAAAAAAAAATGAGTTTAATTTCTAAGTATTATATAATAATTAGAACTGAAACTCAATTTTTTTTACACCCCAAATTGATTGTTTTTTTTTCTACTTTTTGTTAAAATCTTATGGCGTTATAAATTATTATCTATTTAAGATTTAATGTCGGGTCAATGTTTCCCTAACAAGAGTTTAGGCACATCCATAAAAACTTAGAGAAAAAAAGTAATAATATATATAATATATAATATATATATATATATATATATATATATATATATATATATATATATAATTAGTAGAAATAAAATAATAAGATACAACTTACCTATTGAAATCTTTGGGATATCTAAAATATGATTTGTTTTATTTGCTCTATTATTGTTCATACACACAGTACAGTATACTTACAATATTGACACTTTTTAATTAACAAAAAATTAAGAACGATGATAGTAATTCGAAATACACGCCAAGCGAAAAAAAATATTAAATATACAACGCAACTTAACTCGTGCACTCACATCCCTGCGTTCGAGCACTCGTCGAACCGGTTTCAACCGGTTTCTACTCGTACGTGACAAGCCACGAGTGCTAACGCACACATGCGTAAGGACGCTTGTAGTAGTGCAATCGGTTCGCGCGGTTGTATGAAGCTTTGCCTCTGTCCGTTTATTTACTCATGTGCTTACGGTTCATCTTAGACGTGCTGCTACGAATAAATAATAAGTCAGGAAGTCTAACTCAGAACAAATGACACATAAAAAGCGGGCCTACTTCAAACCGAAACGACGTATGATTTAAAATACCAATCACTTTCGAGGTTACAAATAGACGTCATTGGTGATTTGTATAATTTCAGAATAAATGCAGGTATTGGTCGGCGCGCATGCTGCAATGTCACCTATGACAGTCGAATGAGAGCTGCGTAGACGATGTCATGCAATAAATGAACAAAGTCTATAATAAAACAATATTATTTAATAATTTTTTAACAATGATTTCTTTAGGCCGAGTCCACCGACGCGCCACAATCGTAACATACTGTTACTGGTTCCCTGTGGGCCGTCCGGCACAGGTACTCATCAAAGCAACCATGCCTAGTGAGCACCTGTGTCAGACGGAAGGTGAGGGGGTTTGTGCTTATGCCGCATCCACCGCTCGAGGACTGGATGCAAAGCAGCCGTTAGGCTTTTGTCATACGACTGCCTTGCCGAGTCCTCCCCCCACCTCCGTATTAATGCTAGTCGGCGAACCCGTAGATTTCGTACAACGTAAGGTTCTCGCCGTGAGCCCTCCTAACCGAGACATATGAATGCGTCTCGGCAGGAACCTCCGCCACAAATTTCCACGGGGGGTCACCGGCTAGGTCAGTCTGTCCCCCACTGTGTGGCTGTCACCCACGATACTATACGGTACCAGCTGGGCCTTATTCTTTGCGGTAAGGTGACCCGCCCAAAAGGATGCTCCAAACATCGCCATACTTCGGAGTATAGCTGCCTGCAGGCGGCGTTGGTTCCTTCGAGGTTCGGGAGAAGTCTGCCCAGCGCACTTGCTGCCTTCACGACCTTCGATCCCCATATTGACAAATGTGGGTTGAAGGTCCACCCTCCGTCAAGGACGGGCCACAGATACTTGATCTGGGGGCTCATCCTGACCCTCCCCCCTCGGATCTGGATGGTAGCTACCGGAGGGTGTCCTTTACGGCCGGTCCCGCGGAAGAGAAAGACTTTGGTCTCCTCAACTCTGACCCGAAGCCCTAACTTCTCTATGCGGCTGATCACGAGGTCGAGCCCGACTTTGGCCAGCCGCACCGCCTCCTTATAGGCTCTTCTCCGGGATACTCTTGTCTTTCAAACTTAACTGCAGCTAACCACTTATTTTGCCGAATTGGATCGGCTGGGATACTAAAAGAAAACAAAGCAAGCAAAATGCAAAATCATTTTTAAAATACCTCAATTATATCGATATACATTTAAATAATGATAAAAATAATATAAACATATTAGGTATATTATACATTTCATGAAGAAAAAATAAAATACCTTCTACATTGGTTCAAAAATTGACTGACTTCATTTTGCATAGTATTGACCATCTCGGTTTGCTTATTACATTAACTTATTTGAATAAAATATAATTTTACTACTATTTACTAGTGAGAAGTAATCCCTGGAGGTGTTGATTTTGTATGGCTCCTGCACCACTTCACTACAAATGATGGCATGATGATTAGCAGCTGCAATTCATAATGAAAAAACGAAAACGTATGCGTAAGTTTGACGTGTGTTCGCTTGCAAGAAAAATGTCCGCAGTTACATTTCCTGACTTATTATTTATTCGTAGACGTGCTGACTAATAAATCTGACGAGTGACGATTATTAGGAGGGATTTCATAAATCTGACAATTAAAAAACAATAATTATTTTATTATAATGAAACAATTTTTACGGATTTTATCGCGGTTTATTAAGATTTTTACAAGCCCGACGTTTCGTATACTTTACAGCAACCATGGTCACGGGAGGACTGAGTCGTCATACGTCCTAATGTTACAAAGTTATTCGAAACTACCCTATGATACATCAATATTTTGGTCAGTCCTATCTACGCAGAAAGTGCTAACTGTATCTTTAATCTGTGACATATTTAGCTTGGATTTTGATTTGATAATATTAATAATGGTGGGATCCCATTATTAATATTATCAAGCAGGTGGTAAGAAAAAAAATTAAGGACTTGTAAAAATCTTAATAAACCGCGATAAAATCCGTAAAAATTGTTTCATTATAATGAGTGAAATTCGCGTAAACATTAGAAAATAATTATTTTTTTATCATTGTTCCATGAAAATGAATAGTTAATAGCATGCAAAGAAAAGTGGATACATTTATAATTATTAGAAAAATAAGTACAATACTTTTTAGGGTTCCATAGCCAAATGGCAAAAACGGAACCCTTAAAGATTCGTCATGTCTGTCTGTCTGTTTGTCTGTCTGTCCGTCCGTATGTCGCAGCTACTTTTATCAGAGACTATAAGATCTATACTGTTGAAACTTGATAAGTAGATGTATTCTGTGAACCGCCATAAGATTTCAACACAAAAGTAGAAAAAAAAAACAATAATTTTTCTTCATTTTCATCGTTCTTAAATTTTTGTTAATTAAAAAGTGTCAATATTGTAAGTATACTGTACTGTGTGTATGAACAATAATAGAGCAAATAAAACAAATCATATTTTAGCTATCCCAAAGATTTCAATAGGTAAGTTGTATCTTATTATTTTATTTCTACTAATTATTATTACTTTTGTTCTCTAAGTTTTTATGGATGTGCTTAAACTCTTGTTAGGGAAACATTGACCCGACATTAAATCTTAAATCTTAGCTAAAATTTACAGTAAAAATACAATAAGTATAGGTACAGAATACGTAATTAGGAGACGATTCTTGTTCGGAATAAAAAATATTATATTAGTTATGATAAAAACTGATATGCAATGAGAGTACTTTCCATTAAAAAGTATAACAGATTTTATTCCTTTAAAAAGTATAAACACAAAATATATAAAAAAAATGTAATAAAGATAAATAAGAGAATATTTACATAGATTACTACACAATAAAAAAAATCGTTTTGTTTGTTTAATTTTATCCACCTGTGATAACCCTTATTTTTTCTTTTCTTTAACGCCGGGAAATGCTCTGAGGCATCCCGCGGGGGAGTGGGTCTCGCCACGCGGGTATGTGGGACTCGCTGCGCCCGACAGCTGGTAAGTGGACGCAGCTCTACCCACTAAAACCCGGCGAGTGCCACCAATGCCGCCTTTGGTGAGGTGCCCCGGATCTAGTAAACAAACAGGGCACCTCGACGGCTAGTCAGTCCCGCAAGGGACTGACGCCACCTCCACAGAGAGGTTGTCTCGCACCACAGAACAACCCCTCCCAACGTCGGGATAGTACAATGGGGTGAGGTTCCCATCCTCACCCCTTGTCCCCTGCTCTTATTTCCCCTCTTACTATAAGAGGGGTACAAAGAGCCCCCTTGGCCCAATGAGCTTCGCCCAAGGTGCAGCGGCTCACCCTAGGTTACTGAGCCCCACCGCCACGACAAGGCCTGAACCACGGTGGGGACCTGTGACAACCCTACCATAATAGATAACAATTTTACGCGTTGTATGGAAGCATTGTCTCTGTCCGTTTACTTACTCATGTGCCGTATGTATCTTAATGTAACGCGCTCGATTATTTCAAAAGGACGATTTTTTTCCGCATATTTTACTTTCGATATTTATCTTGCTCTAGTGTATTGCGTTAAGGTTTTGGGTCACTTTGTGTTAAGATGACAGCAAATTGAACCTAACAATTCGTGAAAATTCGTGAAAAAATATTATTATTATTATTATTATATATTGTATAATATTATTCATGTAAAAAAGTTTTGTGGTTATTTATTCTCTTATCTAAAATCTACAAAAATATCAAGATATTCTGATGACAGTAGTAGTGTGACTAGTATAATTCTAGTGTCATCCTCCCTAATTTTCTACTCTTTTGGTGGTACAGTATCTAACACGTTCGATATTATTTTTCAACCCTTCCTTACAACTTGCACCCCCAAACGTGCAAACCGTCAGATTTATCAACCTCCATTATTAAAGATACGCTGGGCATAGGTACATGATATCAATGTCTGATGCGCTCGGATATTTCCATATTGTAACAGTCGTTTTTATTCATTTTTGAAAATCGCTCGAGTTTCAAAACGGATATTAGTAAATTTTTTTTATCATCTAATCTTCGAAATCTAATAGATCTTCACAAAACTCAAATAAATCCCCATTTAGCATCGTGGGCTACTGGGCCCTACATATACGGGTAGAGTGGCCGCGCGACGAGCGGCGCGAACGTCGCGTCCGTATGGAAGCTTCGCTTCAAAAAACAGTATTAGGCATTAAAAAATCAAAATCGTCTACACAGAACCCAAACCCCAAATTCATGTGGACTTATATAATTAATGTAACACCGTCAAAGCCAGCGGCGCTGTACAAATGCAGCCCGGCTTAATCTGAACCACACACACGCCAAGTCTCCGCGTCTCCACCGGACATCAAGTTCTTTCGCTTCATCATCTCTACCACTGTTTGTATGTTAAAAATACGATGCTTTTTATGGTAGTTGTAAAAGCAAATTGACATACGCAGGCGTATTTTGCGATGATGATTGAACATAAAAAAGTACAAAAACACGATTTTTTATCAAAACAATATGTTTCTTCTTGGTGTCTACTTGACTAATGTCACGCCTCCAGTGCCGCGTTTCTCAGTTCCGCAAAAGTTTGTGGAGGGTTGCAGCTGGATCTAATCTTTATTTTTAGCATGTCCCAGATATGCTTTATTGGGTTTAATATTGGTGACTGAGCTGGCCACTCCAGAAAACTTCCAAAAAAGTGTACCGAACGCTCAGGAGATCCACTGACAAGTAAGGCTCGGCGCAAACGGGCGAACGACCACAGCCACCGGTGGACAGCGACAACCACTTTTCATATATTTCACTGCTGTAGCTAGTGGCCGCGACCGGCTACACGTGTGCGGCACGTCTATACAAAATATATGAAAAAGTGTGAAGTAGCTGTCGCCGGCCACGTGGTCGTGGTCGGTGGCCGTTTGCGCCGAGTCCAAATCTTAACACAAACGCATGAACATTTCGAACTACCCACTAAAATTTAACGGTGTCCTGTCGAGCCGGCCACTCAAGAAATGCTCATTTACGTATACGTGTATTACTCAATTAGCAAAGAGCGCTTCAGCGCGGAGCACCGCGGAGTTTACCATACAAATAGTGCCTATTGGGATTAGCATAAATATATGGTGCACCCTTTGAAAGCGGCGCGGTCGGATCGACTGCAAGCCGCGCGCTCGACAGCGGGAATATAAAATACCTACTCTTAATGCGCTGCATCGCTGTATCTTATATTGATGTCTCGGCATCATACTTGCATCCCTTTGATACCGTTAACTAGTTGAACCGACAGACGTTGTCGTGTACTAACAAAACCATTTTAGTGCACCGAATCGTGAATCTAAACCATTCTCGAATCCACTCCACATACTACAAAAATATTCAAGATCGGTACAGAAATTTAGAAGTAGTTCAGTGTAGCCATCCTATTCTGTTAATGTAATAAACAGGAATTTATAAGTCTGGATATATGATTGTGTTTCACCAGTAAAGTGCTAAGTTACCACAGAGTACCGTGGGATATAAAACTTATCACGTATACGATTCATATGTTAACAGCCAAAATGACTCATAACAAGTAAAGATCATCGTCAACAATCGCCGCGGAGCTTATCGTTAAAACACTTTATAATCCAAAACAGTACATAATATATAGTTTGGTACTGATAACTGTTACAGTCGGTATGAAACATAAAAATATATTCAGAGAATTTTACCCGCGGCTATTCAGATATTATGTTGAGCCAGGATATTCCAAAACTACATTTTATAATGTTTTTATTTCTTCCAACAATAACGTTTCATAACAATAAGAAAATGACTTTGTAACAGAATATAGGTATAAATGTTACTGTTATATTAGTTAATACCTGTACCACATGAGTAAGTAAACGGACAGAGACAAAGCTTCCATACAACGCGTAAAATTGATACCTATTATGGTAGGATTGTCACAGGTGGATAAAATTAAACGAACAAAACTATTTTTTTTAATTGTGTATGTAAATATTCTATCTTTATTACAAAATATTTTTTCTAAATATTTTGTGTTTATATTTTTTAATTGAAATAATCTGTTGTACCTTTTAATAGAGTGGTAAATTCTAATGGAAAGCACTCGCATTGCATATTAGTTTTTATCATAACTATTATATGTAATATTTTTTATTCCGAACAGGAATCGTCTCCTAATTACGTATTCTGTACTTACACTTATTGTATTTTTACTGTAAAGTTTAGCTAAGATTTAAGATTTAATGTCGGGTCAAATTTTTCCCTAACAAGAGATTAGGCACATCCATAAAAACTTTGTGAACAAAAGTAATAATAATTAGTAGAAATAAAATAATAAGATACAACTTACCTATTGAAATCTTTGGGATAGCTAAAATATGATGTTTTATTTGCTCTATTATTGTTCATACATACAGTACAGTATACAATATTGACACTTTTTACTTTTAATTATCAACAATAATTTAAGAATAGTATTATAAAATATGATTCTTTTTTATTTGCTCTATTATTGTTCATACACATAGTACAGTATACTTACAATATTGACACTTTTTACTTTTAATTAACAAAAATTTAAGAACGATGATAATAATTCGAAATACCCGCCAAGCGAAAAAAAAATCAAATATACAACGTGCACTCACATCCCTGCGTTCGAGCACTCGTCGAACCGGTTTCAACCGGTTTCTACTCGTACGTGACAAGCCACGAGTGCTAACGCACACATGCGTTAGGACGCTTGTAGTAGTGCAATCGATCCGCGCGGTTGTATGAAGCTTTGCCTGTGTCCGTTTATTTACTCATGTGCCTGTACTTCTGTAACATTGCTCCTTAAAAAATGTTAATGTTAGACGTTTGGTGATTGGTCAGTGTTTGGTATAAGTTAAAATTATTCTTGAATGTCGTCACGGGGGTAACGAGCTGCAGACTGTCCGCTCGGCTTACGAGTTCTCTTCGCGTTCCAAGGCCAATCGGTTAATCGGTTTTTTGTATTAAAAGGGTCCCTGGCGTCTCCGGCACCAGTCGCGCTGAAGGCAGTTCCTCGTGGGAGTAGCACGTGGCCTAGCAGGAAGCAGCCGGGAAAAAAAGGAAAAAAAGGAACTCCTTTTTGAAGAACTATCCTTACCGGACGAGTTGGACCTGTGGGGTTTCACGTCCTCTAGCGTTGGAGGTGTACGACCTCATGCAAGCGGATGCACGTGGCCATTCTCGCACACCGAAGGAGGACGCCGCAGATAGGCGCCCTTGAACACCTTCCGCTAGATACCAGGAATATATAGCCCAAACCCACGTACCCGTAATATTAATTAAATTGCTAACTCTTTTCCAAATTTATATAACCAAGTATTTTACTATTAGTCACGTCTCTTATTTTAATATTAATATATGTTATGAACCAAATGTATCGAGTGGTACCGCACTACGGTCTTATTGACGCTCGCACGTCCCTACGGAGGGGAGCCGCGCGAGCGCCGCTGTAGCAGCAATGCTCGCCCAGTCCGCCACGAATCGTTTCCTTGCATCGACGCCTTGTTGACGCGTGACGTGACGAACGATAATTGTTGTGTGAATCTCATTGTTCGCCAATTTTGGGCATAATCGCGTGGATTGATTATCGCGACTATTGCGAACATTTAAGTGTCTAGGACAAGTTAATGTGAAAAGTGACGCCGTCATTTGCCGCCATCTTATGAAGCTCCGGCACATCGTGTTCAACCGAGGCTGTCTCAGATAAGTATAGATCGATTAGCATTAATTATCCGATTGGCCAATTAGGGATTAGTGTTAATTAGATTTATATTTGAGGCATCGACGCACCGGAGAAGACTCAAGACGTCGTTTAGGTAATTGTACAGTTTTATGTAGCTCCGTGAAATCGCGGACATGTTCTACCCTATTTGAATTCCGGATAATTATATATATCGCTTCCACTGCATTTCCTGCTAAACCGGATACGGGAATGAACAAATTTAGTAAGTAGTATATAAAAGTAGCATAGCGTGGCTAAATATTTTCTGGTAGCACAAAGCCTGGTTAAAACATATTGTTGCAGCACAGAGCGGCTTATATACTCTTATATACCGCTTTTATACGCTTATATACTGCCTATATATTATATCCTTAGGTAAAATTCGCTTATATACTTGCTTAGCGCTTTTGTTTTAACACCTGTTCGAGTTGATATTTTGTTGAAGCGTATACGAGACGTGTTCGCGTATTGAATTGTATTGTGTATATTGTGTTCATTATAAATATTCTAACATTAAGTTGAAGGCAAGGTATACGCTCGTTTCTTTGTTAAATTCATTGAGTAGGTATTTATATTAGATGTGCGGTCAGACGCAAATTTGTAGGCAAAGTAAGTACAAGTACAGTTAGGATAAAAAGTTTGTTTTTATTTTATTATCTATTTAAGATATTTGTTTATTGATTTATTGTTATAAGCCTTTATTATTGCTTTGTACTTGTGTTTGAATTGATAACAGCTGTTGCGCTATTTGAAGGATAGCCTTATTATTATTGTTGCTTGTTTCGCGATTTAGTTGTAAGCTTGTCTTTTGAAGATGGCGCCCGCTGCGTTTACTATTGTTCGTGAATCCTATGCCGGGATTACGTCACAGCTGAGATGGTTCAGTTCTGCGGCCGCTTTAACCCAAAGACAGAATCGCACCGAATCATTGTTGGACAGGCATGAGGGGTGCCCTATGCGACTTCAGGAGGTGGAGACGCTTTACAGGCGCTTCATCTTAAATATTGATGAAGTGCCCCTTGAGTCGTTTCCGAAGGAACGACGGGACCAAGTCCACGAGGACTACGTCCAGATTATGGACCTGGCCGACGCCATCGCCCAAAGCGCGCGGGAGATCTTAGCCTCGCGCGCCGGAGTACCGCCCCATAGGGCCCCCTTGAAGACTCCCGTGGGCCTTTTGACCAGGTTGCCGAACTTGGACCTCCCACGTTTTGATGGTCGATTAGACACGTGGATGGGGTTAATCGGCCTTTTTGAGAGCCTCGTAGACTCGAGGGAAGGTTTAGGCCCCTCCCAAAAGCTGGCCTATCTGCTCTCCGTGCTTGATGGTGAGGCACGGGGCCTTGTGCAGCACCTCCCAATATGCGACGGGAGCTATGGAGTCGCGCGGTCGTTGCTCACCAAGCGCTACCATAATCAGCGCTGGTTGGCGGATGCCCATATCGACCAGATTATGGACCTCCCGGTCGTGAGCAACGCCGCCCAGTTGAGGACCGAACTGCTCAACCCCCTGCTGATAGCCACTAACGCGCTCAACCGCTTGGACCTGCCGGTCGCCCAGTGGTCTTATCTTCTGGTGCGTATTGTGCTGAAGCGGTTGCCGGTGTCTTTGAGGGCACGGTTTGAACAGGAGCATGCTAGGGATGGCATCTTCTCTCCCTACCTTTGTTCAGCTCCTGGCGTTCCTCGAGGACGGGTGTCGCATGGGTGACGTTATGGTCGCCGATGCGCCGGTTGAGCCATCAGGGCCCACGCCCTCTAACCAACGACGCGCCGCCCAAATCTCGCCAAAGATTTGCAGTCACGCAGGTAGCGCGACCGGACTGCCGTTTTTGTAAATCCCAGGGGCACCGAACGGCACAGTGCCCAGACTTTGCAGCGCTGCATGTGGCCTCTCTTAGGCGAATTGCTCGGTCCCGAGGCTGGTGTTTTATCTGCCTCGGGGACCACTACCAGCGCGCGTGCCCCGACACGCGACCGTGTCCGATTTGTGAAGGGCAACATTTGAAATTGCTGTGCGCTAACGCGAATGGCCGCCGCGACCACGCAGGGTCGCCCTCGGTCGGGTATGTGAGCGGACGTCGAGTTGAGACTCGCAGTTTGAAGTCTGACTCACCCCCCTCACGCCGCGCAGATAATGCTGCCGTCAGCCGTCGATATGTTCCGGCGCGCAGCCCCACGGGCGGGTATGGTAGCGGGCCCCGGGTTCAATCCCGCACCTTCGTGTCCCGCTCCCCCCCATTGTCCCCACGTGACCATGCAAGGTCAGCTCCAGTCGTGTACCACGACTACCGTGGAGCACGTACGTCGCCATTGCCGTCCCCCCCTCTGGCGGAACGTCCCCGTTTGGAGTCGCGCAACCCTTGGCATGGACGTTCACGGCGCTACGAACCGCCGTCTATGGCTCGTAGCAGTCGTCACCGAGCGGAGGAGGAGTTCAAGCCCCTCCCCCATTGTGACGTGCCGTCCCGGGACAGCGGACGTCGATCGTCGCCGCGTCAACACTAGGATGTTGGCGTCTGCCCCTGCTATGCACTGCCCCCCTTTGAGACCGTCCTCTTACCAACGGCCTATGTCAGGGTCTGGGGACGGACGGGCCCCTCGGTTGTAGTCCTAGCTATTTTGGACACAGGCTCACAAGGGTGCATAGCCTCGTCTTGGTTGGTGGGGCAGACTGGCCTAAATATAAAAAAGTACCCTGATGTGATAAGGGGTGTTGGGAACGCCCCTGTGGCTACTGTTGAGGGCCGCGTTTGGTTTGAATTCTCCCCTATAAATTCTCCACGCCCGACGTTGGGGTCGTCGGCTATTGTGATGGAGAATATTTTGGGCAGTCACCCGCAAGTACGATTGTCTGCGGATGCGGCAAAATTGACCGCGGATTTGAACTTGGCTGACCCTAAGTTTGACTTACCTGGCACGGTCGATTTATTGCTTGGTGCCGTTTTTGGAAAAATATTTCTTGGGAGAAATCGTGTTTTGCATCCAGGTGGCTTGGTGGCCCTCCGGACCATATTTGGGTTTGCATTGATGGGACCTGTATTGAAGACTCCCCCCCCCCCCCAGCTGAATGTGGAACGGCCTTAATGGTGGGCTCCGCCCTCTCTGACGCTGTGCAGAGATTTTGGGAACTGATGTGATAAGGGGTGTTGGGAACGCCCCTGTGGCTACTGTTGAGGGCCGCGTTTGGTTTGAATTCTCCCCTATAAATTCTCCACGCCCGACGTTGGGGTCGTCGGCTATTGTGATGGAGAATATTTTGGGCAGTCACCTGCAAGTACGATTGTCTGCGGATGCGGCAAAATTGACCGCGGATTTGAACTTGGCTGACCCTAAGTTTGACTTACCTGGCACGGTCGATTTATTGCTTGGTGCCGTTTTTGGAAAAATATTTCTTGGGAGAAATCGTGTTTTGCAGCCAGGTGGCTTGGTGGCCCTCCGGACCATATTTGGGTTTGCATTGATGGGACCTGTATTGAAGACTCCCCCCCCTGCTGAATGTGGAACGGCCTTAATGGTGGGCTCCGCCCTCTCTGACGCTGTGCAGAGATTTTGGGAAGTGGAGGAACCACCACAAGCTCCCCGCTCTGATCCGGAACATGAGGAGTGTGAACAGTTCTACCAGAACCACACTACCTACCTCCGTTCTGGCCGGATCATGACAAGACTGCCATTTCATGCAGTACGGCCGCCTCTTGGCTTCTCGCGACCTATTGCTGAGAAGCGTTTGTTGGCGATGGAGCGCCGCATGAGCAGGGACCCCTTACTCAAGGAGAAGTATATTGACTTCATGCGGGAGTATGAGGACTTGGGACACATGTCTGTGTCAAATTGTGACTGGCGCTCGAACGAGCATTGTTTTGTCCCGCATCATGCGGTAATAAAACCATCAAGTGGTAAACTGCGCACGGTATTTGATGGTTCTGAGCAGACCACATCGGGAGTGTCCTTGAACCAGTGTCTTCATACTGGTCCCAAATTGCTCAAGGATCTTTGTGACATCATCACGCGGTTTCGGCGTCATCAATTTGTTTTTGTGGCTGACATCAAAATGATGTTCAGACAAACGGTAATTCACCCGGATGATCGCCGATATCAATTAATATTGTGGCGGGAAAACCCGCAAGATCCCATGCGTGTTTACGAGCTCAACACGAACACATACGGGCTGCGGTCTAGCCCTTTTTTGGCCATACGTTCGCTTTGGGAGCTCGCGGATCGAGAGCGTATGTGGTTTCCTCGCGCAGCCGCCATTTTGAAGGAGGACTTATATGTCGACGACAAATGCACTGGTGCGTCCACGGAGAGAGAGGCTCTCCTGTTGCGTGATGAGTTGATTGGCATACTGGCCTCCGCAGGTTACGAGTTGCGTAAATGGGTCTTCAACTTGCCTGCGTTATTGGATGGACTACCAGATGACCATCAGCAGGACCCTCACCTATTTGAGAACCGGGACAATCCTACCATGATGACAGTACTTGGAATCCAGTACATACCAGTCCAAGACGTCTTCACTTTCAACGTCGACTTGGATTCACCTCATATTTGGACAAAACGACTGGTTTTGTCGACTATCGCGAGAACCTTTGATCCCAATGGCTGGATATGCCCGGTCATATTCTGGGCCAAATGCTTCCTGCAGAGACTTTGGACTGCAGGTCTCGGATGGGACGAGCCACTCCGTGAAGTTCTTTCGGAGGACTGGCTCCTATTTGCTTCCTCATTGCCGGCCATTAATAGAATTTCGTTACCCCGTGCTATACTTCCGCCAGGGAAGTATACAGCGTCCCTTCATGGGTTCTCGGACGCTTCGGAACGTGAGTACGCAGCAGCCGTATATTTGCGCACCGTGACTATGGATGGTCAGGTGAAGGTATCGTTGGTCATGGTGAAGAGCAAGGTCACACCACTGCGAACTACTTTGACAATTCCCAAGTTAGAATTGTCAGGAGCAGCCCTTCTTGCCCGCCTTATGAATCATGTCATGTCCACCTTATGCTCGTCAGTTAAAATTGCCACTGCCTATGCATGGACTGACAGTCAAATTGTTTTGTGTTGGCTGAAGACGTCAGTCCACACTTTAGAAGTGTTTGTAGCGAATCGGGTCTCTCAAATCCAGAAATCGGAGACCCCGTTGATTTGGAGACACGTGCCTGGTGAGGTCAACCCTGCCGATTGTGCGTCGCGAAGATGCATGGCCCCCTTTCTGGTTGAGCACACTCTGTGGTGGGGACCTCAGTGGTTGGCCAGGCCAGAATCCAATTGGCCGCAAACGCCGGCCTTGGATGCTGTCGCATTGCCTGGGTTGCGAACGCTTGCGATTGAACGGCAGGACCGTCCGTTCGACCCCGACTTCCTGTTGAATCGCTACAGCTCATTGGACAAATTGCTGGGCGTCACAGCATGGATCAAATGATTCATAGAGAATTGTAGACACCCTCAGAATAAATGTTTGAAGGCGTTCTTATCGCCACAAGAGCTCCAGGGTGCTCTTCTTCATTGGGTTCGTTCTGTGCAAGAGGCACACTTTGAAAGCGAGATTGACATTTTGAAAAGGGGCAAATCTAAGCTGTCTGGAGCTATTTGCAAGCTGAATCCCTTTTTGGACAGCGCGGGTCTTTTGTGAGTCGGAGGGCGTCTTAGGAACGCAAACCTTCCTTATGGAGCCCGTCACCCCCTCTTGTTGCCCAAGAGTGGCCACTTGGTGAATTTGATGGTGACTGATCGTCACATCAAAAATTCTCATGCCGGCTGTAATGCTTTATTGGCCATTTTACAGTGAGAATTTTGGATTTTGTCGGCTCGAAGGACCATCCGTAGTGTGGCCTTTCGCTGCATGCCTTGCTATAGGCTCAAGGCCTCCACCATGCAGCCTGTCATGGGTGACCTGCCCTCAGATCGGGTCACAGAGACAAGGCCCTTTGCTGGAGTTGGTACGGACTTTGCAGGTCCCCTTTTCGTTAAAACCTCGACCCTCAGGAACAGTAAAACGGTCAAGGCTTATTTGTGTGTCTTTGTTTGCCTGTCCACCAAAGCGGTACATTTGGAACTCGTCTCAGCCCTCTCGACAGAGGCCTTTGTTGCGACGTTAGATAGATTTGTGTCACGACAAGGACTACCGTCCTTGATTCATTCGGATTGCGGCACCAACTTCAAAGGCACAAATAATTATTTAAAAGAGATATGTGATTTTTTGTCGTCTAATGAGACTGAAATTGCGTCTGGACTAGCTAGTCGCCGAATAACTTGGAAGTTCAGTCCTGCATCATGTCCCCACTGGGGAGGTATATTTGAAAGCGTGGTAAAGGTTGCTAAGACACATTTGCGACGAGTAATTGGCGAGTCCGTATTGACATTTGAAGAGCTCGCAACTGTGTTTTGCAAGATTGAAGCCGTTTTGAATTCATGCCCGTTGTGCCCGATCTCTTCAGACCCTAATGACTTGGAAGCCCTTACGCCGGGCCATTTTTTGATTGGACAGCCACTCAACGCCCTGCCGGTATACCCCTTTGTTGATGTGAGACCCAATCGTCTCTCTCGGTTGGAATTGGTCCAACAACTCACTCAGAGCTTTTGGAAACTTTGGAATTTGGAATATTTACATATTCTCCAGCAGCGCGTTAAGTGGACTGATAAGACTGATCCACCTCGTGTTGGCGACCTCGTTCTGGTTAAGGATGTTAACTCACCGCCACTGTGTTGGCGCAGGGGGCGCATTCTCAATTTAGTTTTTGGGACAGATGGTGTACCCCGTTTTGCTGAGGTTCAAGTGGACGGTTCGGTTTTGAAGAGAGCGGTATCAACCTTATCACGACTACCAGTTAATTAGCGGCCAGGTAGGCCTGGCCGCTAATTAACTGCAGCCGGCCTACTCTTGACACTCGATCCTATCGAAATTTAGGATTGGGATCGAAAAGACGCTACAACTAGCGCACAATTTGACTCGATTACAGTGAAATTTTATGTAACTAATTGAAATCGGGATTTTTTGATCTTGTTCATACATATTTCCTTAATTCGTACTCTTGACAACATTTTAACGTTGACGTATCGACTTCGAAATTGAAATTGGGTTCGAATTTACACAGTTCATTGTTCAACAAAACTTAAGTTTATAGTGTTCGATTGCGTTGTTTAAAGTATTTTTCATTAAAATTATGGCACGATTGCCACTTCTTTTTGGATATATTAGGATAGATCTAAGACAAAGGCGAAATCTAAGAAGAATGGCGCGTTATATGCCAATAATGCGTTCACCATGAGTGATGTATTGCCTCAGCAAGGAGCTTTGAAGTTGTTCATAGCGATTTGGATTTGTATCTACTATCTAGTATCTAGTATCTACGCGTTATAAGGTATGTCAATAGAAATATCTATAATCTAACCTCTTCTATAGTTCATCTTTTCTCTTTATTTACGGCCTATGTAGGATACATAAAAAATATATCTCAAATTATTTTATTATTAATTGGTTCTACATTGTTCCTCATATTATGTGATACCTTTCTATTAGACAAATCAAAGTGCTAATTGTAATAATCTACTTGACTTATTGAGTTACTTAAATTTGCATTATTTTAGGAAAACTTCCAAATAACATCCGTAGTAAGTGCTATTGATGGTACTCATATGGCTATCATACGTCCAGCCCAAAATGAGAGGTTTTATGATAGAAAAGGATTTCACTTAAGAAATGTTTTAATTATAAGTTGACTCCTGCATTCTGTAATTGTATATATTATATTGATATAATATATTATACAATTTAAACAAATTAATTATATATATATTAATAGGTATATTCTTTTAGTAATACCTTTAAATTGGCAAATAACATAAACATTATAAAGGAATCTTAAAATGTGTTCATTCCTTTTTAAATTTTGGGGAACTTGTTTATTTACTTGTTAATTCTAAGTTAAAATCATAAGAAAGTGATCATTTGTTTCATACATTAATATTATATTGCAATAATTATATGTTTTAGGAGACTCGGGCTATGGCCAAAGAACTATTATGATGACACCTATTTGGATGCTCCGGCTGGCTCACCTGAAGAACACTACACCAAGTTTCATTGCGTGGCACGCAATACAGTAAAGCATACTATTGATGTTCTGAAGAATAGGTGGCGATGTCTCCTAGGCCACAGGGTCCTTCACTATAAGAAAGTGATCATTTGTTCCATACATAAATATTATATTGCAATAATTATATGTTTTTAGGAGACTCGGGCTATGCCCAAAGAACTATTATGATGACACCTATTTGGATGCTCCGGCTGGCTCACCTGAAGAACACTACACCAAATTTAATTGTGTGGCATGCTATACAGTAAGCATACTATGGGTGTTCTGAAGAATAGGTGATGATGTCTCCACAGTGTTTTTAATGCTTTCATTAAACTCTTGTTAAACTACTATTTGTTTTTATTTGCCTATCTATATTTTTGGATATTGATTGATATAAACAATATTACAATCACAGTATTTATAAAAATAAGTACTAAAATACTTAACAATAAGCCTTTTATTCTCTTTTAACCTAAGGTCATTTAAATATTGCTATATTTAAATGTAACAGTTTTTATTTCCCTGTCTACATTTTCGGTCATTGATTGATATAATCTATATTACAATCACAGTATTTATAAAAATAAGTACTAAAATACTTAACAATTGGTCTTTTATTATCTTTTAACCCAAGAAAGCAATATTTAAATAAATCACAGTATTTTGCAAACAAATTAAGCCTATGTTTATGAGTAAAATACTTCATTTTCAATAAATAAACACCAAGATGACCAATCACTAAAATACATAACAATAATAATTTGTATGTTGTCTGTCAGAACTTCAGTTATTATTTTGGAAAGCCTTGGCACCAGCATTACTGGTAAATTAAGAAAGAAGATGATTTCTATTTTATTTTTTGTTTACTATATTTTGAGCTATTTTTAAATTTGATGTCTATTCAAAATTGCGCGTAAGCTTTTTTTTATAGCAGCAATACACATTACGCCAGAATGTATAATAATTTATTTTGCTTTTAATGCTTTAAAAAAATAAGTTTAGGTTTAATTTAAGGAACTACATTATAATAGATAATAATTAATTATTGGAGACATATTTTAATTAAAAAAAAACATAAACATCATAATATGTTGAATTTTATTTTGTTCTTATATTTCATTATAATGGCCACATCGGTCGTCGATTCCAATTTCAATTCAATCGTAAACACGATTTGTTCAAGAGTACTAATATACTCCAGATTGGAACTGGAACTGGATTGAATTCGTATTGTTGTGAGATTGGAACTGCAGTCAAGAGTAGGCCGGCAGGTAGACCTGGCCGAGGCGGGTAGATGTTATAAACCAAATGTATCGAGTGGTACCGCACTACGGTCTTATTGACGCTCGCACGTCCCTACGGAGGGGAGCCGCGCGAGCGCCGCTGTAGCAGCGATGCTCGCCCAGTCCGCCACGAATTGTTTCCTTGCATCGACGCCTTGTTGACGCGTGACGTGACGAACGATAATTGTTGTGTGAATCTCATTGTTCGCCAATTTTGGGCATAATCGCGTGGATTGATTATCGCGACTATTGCGAACATTTAAGTGTCTAGGACAAGTTAATGTGAAAAGTGACGCCGTCATTTGCCGCCATCTTATGAAGCTCCGGCACATCGTGTTCAACCGAGGCTGTCTCAGATAAGTATAGATCGATTAGCATTAATTATCCGATTGGCCAATTAGGGATTAGTGTTAATTAGATTTATATTTGAGGCATCGACACACCGGAGAAGACTCAAGACGTCGTTTAGGTAATTGTACAGTTTTATGTAGCTCCGTGAAATCGCGGACATGTTCT
Organism: Helleia helle; assembly: GCA_963853865.1. NCBI lineage: Eukaryota > Metazoa > Arthropoda > Insecta > Lepidoptera > Lycaenidae > Helleia > Helleia helle. The sequence goes on from OY971420.1 coordinate 564,961, forward strand.
ACCCTATTTGAATAAACTCTTTATGTAACTAAACAATCTTATTATTTTTAACCTCTCTCTTATGAAACGATAGAGCATTTTTTAAATATTTCTCAATTATAACGTTGTAGAATAGTTTCAATACAATTTATAATGGCTATTAAATTAAAGAAGGATTTTAGGTTTAACGCGTCTCATTACTACTGTATGCTTCCTAAATAATAGCTGGATATCCCTCGGGAAGTATACACTATCCTTACGAAATATGACCTTACTTTAATAACGAAATATACAAGTACATTACATACTACCTTAGAAGAAATTAAAATCTACAATATTTCGATTTTGTAGAATTTTAAACTGTAGAATACTTATACAATATTGAATCAACAACGCTCAGAGAAGATTTGTTCGTTATAAGGAGGGGAATCAGCAATTTACCTAGTGGTAAATTCAATCAACTAAGTACTTTGGTAGTTTCATATTGATTAAAAAAAATGTATTTTAAACTGTTAGTTTTCTGATAGCGCTGTCGGACAAGGTGGGCTACCAAAGAGGTTTTTATAACATAGTGATCACATTTCCACCATCAGACAGCAGCTTGCGAGTTAAAGAATAACTTCTCATCTCGCCTCACAATCTGAACTTCACCATGAGCTTCCAGGACACCAAGATTTTTTTCATAGATTTTTTCAACCGTCCGAATTCATCAATGAGTAAAATAGATGTTCGAAAACTTACTCCCCCTTTTTTATAACATTCAGTTTCATAAGAAAATTCAGTATATTATGTGGGATCGACTATATATAACTGTCAACAATATATTATGTCCTTAGTGAATAAAGATAATATGCAACGATGGTTTTATACATATAGTTATTAGACGCCCCCAGAGTCTAGCGGACACAGCAAGCTCTTTGTGGCGAACAAACACGGATAACGTTTGAGCATAAAGGAAGTCGTGTGGCGTGATGGCAAACGAGAAAGACGTGCCGGACGGACGTCACTCGGGGCCGAGACATGTTAATTGCTGAAATATAAAATTAATACTAAGAAATCATATAAGCTGCATTTAGCTTAAGGGCCCTTGGTAGGTGAAAACAAAATTAGCTGTTTTCTATTAGCTGCTATTTAACAACTTGAAGATTTCTGGCACTGAAATTTCTAATATGTATTACAGAATGTATGTATGAGGTGATGACAGTTTTCAAAACACGATTGGAAAAATTATGCTCGATAGAAAAAAAATCTGAAGTAACTTCTAAAATTTCATATAAATTAATATTACGACCGTGTTTTACAATAATCATTCTTATAAAATCACAAACACATAGGTTTTTACCCTGACGATGTGTTAACAGTTTTAGATTTCCAAAAACTAAAAAAAAATATTAACTTTTTGATAAAAAATCGAAGTTTCCATACTAACCGCGGACCTCGGGCCACGCATCACCTGTGAGACCCAGTACCGCTTCGGCATTCGCATACGGGGGTTACGAGGTTAAAGTTACGAGTCCAAAGCAAGAGTAAACAAACTAATATTACCTTGGGAAATAAAAGAAAGTCGCTATTGATATTGACTACCTACTTGTCTGTCTTTACAAAATAATGTTTAGCTAAATATCACAATATATGGTATGGTAATAGATTTTAGTAATTTTTTAATTGTAAACTTACATGTGCCGGACCGTATGGCAATGGATCGGCCGTCTTTGCGTTCAGTGATGGATTGATGGATGGATGGATGGATCCGTCCACCGCCTGTATTCAGCGGTGGACGGATAAGGGCTGATAATGATGATGAAATACTTACATAATTTACTTAGATACGAACGTGAAGAGTGGTGTGTAGACGAGTAAATACTATAAATTGTTATAGAATACATACTACATATTTGAAAAGATAAGTTCTAGTTTTTCTAATTTGAAAAAAAATATTAAAACTATACAAATATATTATTTTATTATAAATAAAATTGAAGTGTCTGTATCGTATTATACGAGTAATTTCAAACTTTTCACTAAATATGACGACCTCTGTGGCTCAATAGTTAGCACGTTGGCGCTCAAGCCCGAGGTAGCGGGTTCAAATCCCGCCAGGGAACTAAAAGTTTTCTGTGTTCCTGGGTCATGGAGATGTGTATTATATATATAATAAAAAACTTATATATACACTAGTGGCCCCGACAGACGTTGTCCTGTACAAAATAATTTTGAATTGTGAATCTAAACCATTCTCGAATCCACTTGAACACACACAAAAAAAATCATCAAGATCGGTCCAGCCGCTTAGGAGCAGTTCAGTGACATACACACGCACAGAAGAATTATATATATAAAGATGTATAGTATAAAAGTATTAAATATAATATTTCCGTTGTCTGGTATCCGTAATACAAGTTCTTCGAGGACTTACCACGTGACCAGATTGACGTGGTGTAAAAAGAGTCCATAGATTTTATTAGTTCAGTACTTACATCGAAAACTATTTTTAAAATCTGTCTGTTTATCTTACTTAGCCGGAACAAACTTCCGGCTAATCTCAGAAACGGCTGGACTAGAATTGGGGGAGGCCTATGTTCATCCATTGACGGATGGAGGCTAACGACGGTATATTATATCATCATCATCATCATTATCATCATCATGTAATGTTGTGTCATGGGATCGGCCGTCTTGGTGTTCATTGAGGGAGGCCTATGTTCATCCATGGACGGATGGAGGCTAATGATCGTATATTATATCATCATCATCATCATCACCATCATTATGTAATGTTGTGGCATGGGATCGGCCGTCTTGGTGTTCATTAAGGGGGGCCTATGTTCACCATGCTATGCCACCTGATGGTAAGTGGTCGTCGCCCATGAACATAAACCAGTTTACCTGGAACTCATTTATGTGTTGCCTATCCTGAGATATAAGGTGCTAAGTCTCTGTGCCAGTAATTACACTGCCTGTCTTGCCCTTCTCTTCTCTCGCGGCACAGCGCTTCCCTCCCACCGGTACCCATGGACGCATGCTAGCTAGGTGGTTAGACTAGCTGTTGCCCGCAGCCCGCGTTAACTTAGATTTACAGCCGTATACGGCCTGATGATGATTATTTTTAGCCTAAGTTACTCCTTATATCAAACAACATATCTAACATCAACTATCTGTCAGTGAAAGTCCCGTCAAAATCGGGCCAGCCGTTTCAGAGATTAGCCGGAACAAACAGACAGACAGACATATGGACAGACAAAGAAAAATTGTAAAAAACACTATTTGGGTATAATATGTTCCGTGTAAACATCCATATGCATTCAATAAAAAAGGGAGGGACGGAATTACGACTGAACTCCTTAAGGCAGGTGGCGAACCTGTTTTAAGAGAGTTACAAAAGATTTTTAATTTCGTCCTTCAACGGGGCATTTCCCCCAAGGAGTGGCATGGAAGTGAAATCGTTTTGTTTTTTAAGAAGGGTGATAACTCCCTTCTTAAAAATTATAGACCGATATCACTTCTAAGTCATATATACAAGCTGTTCTCGAGAGTCATGACGAACCGCCTCACAAAAAAGCTCGATGGATTCCAGCCACCGGAGCAGGCTGGGTTTCGAAGAGGATTTAGCACCATAGACCACATTCACACTATAAGGCAAGTTGTACAGAAGACCCATGAGTACAACCAGCCACTGTGCCTTGCCTTTGTGGACTATGAGAAAGCTTTTGACTCGGTTGAAACCTGGGCTGTTCTGGAAGCTCTGCAGCGATGTCAGGTCGATTGGCGATACGTCGAAGTGTTGTGAGGATTATACGACGCCGCCTTTATGTCCGTTCTGGTTCCGGGAGGTCAAACAAGACCAATCCAATTGCATCGAGGAGTGAGACAGGGGGATGTCATTTCCCCGAAACTATTCACTGATGCTTTGGAGGACGTCTTTAAGACTTTAAACTGGACAAAATGTGGCATAAACATTAACGGCGAGTATCTCTCACACCTTCGTTTCGCCGACGATATCGTTATTCTGGCCGAGTCGTTGGAGGGCTTGCAGGAGATGCTGCACAGTCTAAATGAATCTTCCCGACGTGTGGGTCTTAGGATGAACTTGGACAAGACGAAAGTCATGTTCAACGAACACGTTCTCCCTAGGCCGGTTAACGTTGATGGCATAACTCTCGAAGTCGTGCAAGAGTATGTCTATCTTGGGCACACTTTGCAGCTAGGTCGACATAACTTCGAGAGAGAAACCGATAGGAGGATTCAATTGGGATGGGCAGCATTCAGGAAGCTTAGCCATATTCTCACGTCGTCTATACCGCAGAGTTTGAAGACGAAAGTCTTCGACCAATGCGTTCTCCCCGTGATGACCTACGGGGCTGAAGCGTGGCCTCTAAATATAGGACTGGTCCGCAAGTTTGCCGTAGCTCAACGTGCTATGGAGCGTGCTATGCTGGGTGTTTCTTTGACAGATAGGATTCGGAAGGAAGACATCCGTCAGAGAACTAAGGTAACCGATATCACGCAAAGAATCAGCTCGTTGAAGTGGCAGTGGGCTGGTCACACACTCAGAAGAACGGATGGCCGATGGGGCAATAAGGTTCTAGAGTGGAGGCCACGTTTAGGTAGACGAAGTGTTGGTCGGCCATTGACCAGGTGGGAAGACGATCTCCGTGCGGTGGCCGGTCCGTGTTGGATGCGAGTGGCAAGGGATCGGCCATCTTGGCGTTCATTGAGGGAGGCCTATGTTCAGCAGTGGACGGATAGAGGCTGATGATGATGATGATGATGATGATGATACATAGCGAAAGGGCTAAACATTATGTAATGGTTATCATTCAAAATACAACGAAATAGGATCGCTTGATATTATTATGTTACTAGTAGCAAGTTCGGTGACCTACACAGTACACTGATTACCCCTCGCGCGGGGCACGCGCGGGGCTAGCGCGGGGCTCGTGCGTGTCTCCCGCGCACACGGACCGTTCCCCACACCTCACGGTACGAAATCTGAATATTCGCTGACCGCCTGCCCCCTTAAATGTCACCGAATAAATATCGACTATTTTAGTGATACCTACTACGTTAATGACAAAAATAACTTAACTAAAACATGAAACTCCAATAGTCTATACCTACTACATTTATGTATTTAAAGCTCACGTCATATGACCGACACGCAGGTCATACCTTGACATTTAGATGGTGCTGGCTTAATGAAGTTCTGTAGTCGTTTGCGACTTGATCGTCCTTAAAATTTATATTCTTATCACGTTAAATACCTAAGCAGACCCTTTTATATCTCCAAGGTTATACAATAACTATTTATTTATTTATTTTCATTTGAATCACCAACAAAAGATATAACCCATGCATTACAATATTTGTATACTTAGCCTACTCATTACTATGTGTAAATAATAATGTGAATAGTCGACGTATAGTTTTTCAGCTGAAACCTACTAAAACTGAAACGAGTGTGTTATAGCGGATGTATACGCCTGCTATCATTATCACACACCGGCAGTGGGGATCGGTGTCACGCGGTCTCCTCGCGGCGTGAAGAGGCGTTTATTTTAAACGCTCTTACATAGCGTGACAGCGTGACTGAAGCACGCGCACGCCGCAGCGCATACGTTACGACTTACGTGCACATCGCGTCCGATCACTCTCACAAACTGGAGCGTCATGTCGATGCTCTATTAGCAAGTAGCGACCGTCATCTTCTTAATTAGTAACCCCCTCCTTTATGCTCTTATAATAATGTGGTACAGTATTTAAGTTTTAAATCCCCCTTTTAGCAAACTTCGCTTACGTTTGAGATTTACAATCGTGTTTGCTACATATCAGGTAATTACCACAATATTTCGAGTTAACAACTATACAAGTTATAAATTGGTTATACGTAGATGGGCGGCTATTTATTTCTTAATATGGTTTATACATAAATCAAATAAAAATAAATAATCAAAAATACTAAACTAAAAAGTAATAAAATAAATGTGTTTCTAGAATTTTTGTTCTTACAACTTATAATCAACTTAATCTTCTACTAATGTACAAACTTTGCGTTTACCACGTCATTATAGTTACTTTTGGAGTCGATGTCAGCCAAGGTAGGTAGGGTACAGCAACAAATACGACACCGATCTGTGCTGATTGCCCCTCGCGCGAGGCTCTTTATTAAGACGTAGTGCCACGCTGCTTAGCAGCCGAACTGGGCCGGCACGACCGGGTGGTACTTCTCGCTCACATGACACCGGCGTCAAGTGGCAGCTATGCTGTCGCGTTTCGTGCGGTTTGTGAGTTTCCGGTGGCCCATTGGGGGGTTAGGGAAAAGGAGGGCAACGCATCTGCATAATCTTTGGTTGTGCGGATGTGTTTGTTTGGGCGTCGGTAGTCGCCAAACGACTTCGACTACTCATTGCCCTACTATGCAATAAAAAAAAATTAAAAAAAACAAAGTCGGTTTTAATTTTTAGTAAAATGATTTTATTTATTAATTTTTAGCGATTCCGAAATTCGTTGTCTTGGCGTTCATTGAAAGAGGCCTATGTTTAGCAGTGGACGGATAAAGGACGATGATGGTGATGATGGTGATGATGATGATGATGATGATGATGATGATGATGATCATGATGATGATGATGGTGATGATGATGATGATTACAATGACCGCGACATACTATGGTATGCTACCAAAGCATCCTATACAATTGTTACATCGACACGTAATAAAATGAGCATATCGTCGAGGTAAAAGAAACCATCCAAATAGGCGTTAATCGTTATTGGGAATAACTAAAGAACAGCTAGTCAGATCTTAATAAAATTATTAATATGGGACCAAATTGGAAACACCAGCTTTCAAACAAAAAAATAACCATCGAAATCCATTCACAAACGGCAGAGTAATCGTGTACACATAACATACATACAAAAAAGAACATACAGACGAATTGATAACCTCCTCTTTTTTTGAAGTCGGTTAATAAATATATGAGTACTATGTAATTTAATATTTGTTACTTAGGTTTTTTTGTAAATTTAATAAATTTTCTTTCGCGTATATGTGTTTATTTATAATTGTGTTCATTCTTAAAGATTTTTGGTGTTTCTTTCAAGTACAAAAAAACTATGTAGGTTCAACTTTCGGAATAAACCACACTTATTTATTATTATGCTGTATTAAAAATCGTTTTTCTTTCTTAATATTAACAATAATTTAAATATTCGGTAATAATTCGGCAAATCAACCGAATATTCGGCCGAATACGAACATAAAAAACTATGTCGAATGTACCGAATATGAATATTCGGCCGAATCTTCGGCGCGTCTCTCGTGAGTAGGATAGATTAGTAAGGATTTATTTCGGTATCAAAATGTATCAATCAGCAAAAGTATAAACTATGGTCATTTGGATTTAATTGTAACAGGAGGTGTATTTCATAGGCACGTAAGCCTACGTAAAATTTTCCACGTAATCGAAGAATAAAGGACCAACAAGTTGAGAACGCGACGAATCGAAATTTCGGCGTCTTCTACAACACTTCGCACTAAAGCAGCAATATTGTGTTCGGTGCGCACATTTTTTTGTCTTATTGTTGGTTTTGACTGTAACTAAGTATGAACTGTAAGCACGGGTTTTAAAATAGACAAAACCATTGTCTTGGAAACGTTCAGGGTCAAAGCAACACGGGCTTTTGATCATATTTGTTTTTATGTTAAAATGGTGAAATATGAAAGTGCCAAATTGTAACATGATTCCTGGAAGTAAACAAAAAGAAAGCAATAACATTCAAAGTCTTGGCGTTCACTGAGGGGTGCCTGTGTTCAGCAGTGGATGGATAGAGGCTGATGAAGATGATGATGAATGTCCTAATTTATTTTTAAAGTATTACGCATGGAACGTCACTCTCACAGCAGGCTCTTTACTATAGATAAATATCTATATAACGCATCTGCTTACGATCGGCACAATGAAGCGGCGTGACACTCGCACTCTATACCGGGTGTATTTTGAACACTTGCAAAGATTTAACCCTAATAATATACTATTTATATACTATATAATTCATATAACCATTTGTCTCAGAAACGAAAAGAAAACGGGTAGTGGTTCTCCCCAGGTGGGTATGTGGGACTCGCTGCGCCCGAAAGGTGGTAAATGGACGCAGCTGTACCCACTTAAACCAGGCGAGTGCCACCAGTGCCGTCTTGGTGAGGTGCCCCGGATCTGTTAAGCTAACAGGGCACCTCGACGGCTAGTCAGTCCCGCAAGGGACCAACGCCACCTCCACAGAGGGGTTGTCCCGCACCACAGAACAACCCCTCCCAACGCCAGGACAGTACAATGGGGTGAGGTCCCCATCCTTACCCCTTGCTCTTTTGTCCCCTCTTCTTATAAGAGGAGTACAAAGAGCCCCCTCTGCTCAATTTGCTTCTCCCAAGGTGTTGGGCTCACCCTAGGCTACTGAAAAGTAAGAAACAATAAAATATTCGCACCTGAGATTGTTATGTTCTTACAAACTAGGTATTTTATTGTTATCGTCAACTTATTAAATTAACAAAGCACACAGTACATTTTAATGTATTTCATATACTAGGTATTCACTGCTATTTCAGACGATATTAGTGTAACTATGAATATACATAAATACCGCTGAAAATCATAACCTTCATTTTTGCTTTGCAGTAGTCGGGTAAAAAAAAACATAACCCTCATTTTTGATTCCCCGTAGTTGGGTAAAACTTAGTGCGAAAACGATGAAAAACTGCACGAATTGCTTGCTCTCTAGGCCGATTAACCTATGTTGACCATAAAATGGACAAATGTGCTCTATGAACTGCGCGAAAAGATTTGTTTCTTTTATCGCCATCTAACAGCATCGTACGTCACCCTCTCCGTGCTCATAGCGATTGAAATATTGCCGAAATATCGGAACCTCAATATAACCATAGTGTAACAATAAACATAAAGTTTAAAGTCACGCGAAATGCCGCTTTTGTTTTGACATTTTTCATTCCTCTAGGGCTGTCACAATATTTACATTAGTTTTTTTTTGTAGCTCTGAGTATTTTTTTTCTTTTCTTTTTTCCTTTTAAATTAAGTATTTTATTTTAGTAATGTGTGTGTGTGTGTGCGTGCGTGAGTGCGTGATATGCTTGTATAATATACTTATAGCTTATTATGCAGTATTCTGTATTATGTTTTTTATTAGTATATTACATTAGTATTTTACATTTAGTGAATGTGGAAGTACGCATGTATTTCTTTTTCGGAATGCCGCCAACATGACGAGCAACTACTAAAAATAGTGTGCTTATAGTTGAATCAGGTCGTGCAGATATATAACTACTTCATATTCGTAATTGGCATCCCCGAAAACCATGGAAATAATACCCATATTATTTTTATTAAAAATTCGCGTCCGCCATCTTGTATCTCGAAATATATCGTCATATTTGTAATCGGCACCCATGAAAAATATGAAAACGATACCCATGTTGATTTTTTTTTAATTCGCGTCCGCCATGTTGAACCTCGAAATATATCGACATATTTGTAATCGGTACCCCTAAAAATCATGAAAACGATACCCATATTGATTTTATTTGAAAATTCGCGTCCAACATCTTGATCCTCGAAATATACTGTCATATTCATAATCGGCACCCCTGATAACAATGAAAACGATACCCATATTAATTTTATTTAAAAATTTGCGTCCGCCATCTTGTATCTCGAAATAAATCGTCATATTCGTAATCGGCACCCCTGATAACCATGAAAACGATACGCATGTTGATTTTTAAAAAATTCACGTCCGCCATGTTGAACCTCGAAATTTATCGTCATATTCGTAATATTCGTATTCGTAATAACCTAAAAACCATGAAAACGATACCTATATTGATTTTATTTAAAAATTCGCGTCGGCCATCTTGAACCTCGAAATACAGAAAATCATTCAAAGAAAAGACAAAAATCTAGTAAACAATAATACGCATAATATTCTTTAGTATCGCTGGGTTAATATTTTTGATTTAATTAAAAAATCATACAAAGAATAAAACACTCTTTAATGAAAAGCATCTTCAAAAAAATATAAGTAACGAAACACCTAAACATCTATACTAATATTATAAAGCTGAAGAGTTTGCTTGTTTGTTTGAACGCGCTAATTGTGCGCTTTTTATGTTGGATAGACTATTTATCGAGGCTATATAACATCACGCTGCGACTAATAGGAGCGAAGAAACAGTGGAAAATGTGTAAAAAACGGGGAAAATTATTCATCTTTGAGGGCTTCCGTTGCGTGCGCTGCGAAAACGGTTCAAGATACACAAAAAATATGTATGGAAGAATTATTTTTCTTTAAATGGTCTAAAAAAAGTGCGTTACAGTATATGTCTATCTTTTAAGATTAACTCACAAGAAAGTAAAAGTCGGAAAAATTTAAGCCGCTTGGAGCTTACTTTCAAAACGCAGCCTTATTCCCTTTAGAGATATAACAAAAAAAGTAGAAAAATGATCATCATCGGTACGAATACGTCCGTAAATATAAAATAACGCGGGCGAAGCTGCGGGCAACAGCTAGTACAAAATAAAAAGAGACAACTCTGGCTGATAACTCCCGAATGAGTATATGGCAGTTCGGGAGACGCCCGCCCCTCCCTCATCCCGCAGACCCTATGTGCTATAACTGTAAACGCGGCAAGCACCCGATTTATTATATATTTAAATATGAATAATGATCGCGTTTGTTTAAAACAATATGAATTTCCACAATTTCGAAGCGTTTTTCTGGCGTAAAACGATTCAGGGTGAATTGCCACCCCACCATGGTTCAGTCCTTGACGTGGCGGTGGGGCTCAGTAGCCTAGGGTGAGCCCAATACCTCGGGCGAAGCTAATTGAGCCGAGGGGGCTCTTTGTACTCTTATAAGAAGAGGGGACAAAAGAGCAGGGGGCAAGGGGTGAGGATGGGAACCTCACCCCATTGTACTGTCCCGACGTCGGGAGGGGTTGTTCTGTGGTGCGGGACAACCCCTCTGTGGAGGTGGCGTCGGTCCCTTGCGAGACTGACTAGCCCAAGGTGCCCTGTCAGCTTCACAGATCCGGGGCACCTCACCAAGGCGGCACTGGTGGCACTCGCCGGGTTTTAGTGGGTAGAGCTGCGTCCATTTACCATCTTTCGGGGCGCAGCGAGTCCCACAAGGGTGAATTGCCAAACCTTATTGAACAGATATGTCAACACAGTTTAACATTCTCAGCCGTCAAACCAAAGACAACAACCATCGAAACTTGTCGTGCAGCTAAAACACCCATTAGAAGGAATGGTCAATATCTTGTAAATCAAACTCAGCAAGTCCAAACGTGTCCATGACATTCAGACCTAACCACCCGGTTAGGTCTGAATGTCAAAATGTACTGATCTACATAACATACGTACTTCAAAAAGAACTTTTCCCAAAATGACTGATTTTCTATAGGTCTTTATTATTAAATGTCGGAAATCCGTAAAGCCTGACACAAAGGGTACATTCAGCTCCATTATGTATAAGTATGGGAATTGCGTATAAACATAGTGTGTAATGAAAAGGGTTCTGGCCACTTATAACTTTGTAATGACACTGAATTTAATCGGTTGGCCGATGTGAAAATTCCTCAAATGATATCTGACAATTTCCTTGTTATCGAAGATGGTATGGAAGAGAAGATCCTGGTTTTGTCGACTAAACAAGCCAGAAAGCTACTCCATAATGACAATAAAAACAAAATGAAGTATGGCGATGGAACTTTCAAAGAACCCCCAAACCGTTTTATCAGCTTTTTACTGTACACATTGACATTAGCAGAATGTAGTACGAATTGTGTACGTGCTTTTGCCCAACAAAACTCAGGAGACGTAAACCCAGGATGTTCAATCTGTTGAAGGACAGACTGGGTTTGAAAATATATTTTTTTAAGTGCGACTTCGAAATCGCTATAATCAATGGCGTAAAAGAGGTTTTTCCGTCAGCTTTGATAAGCGGCTGTTACTATCATTACAACAGAGCAGTATGGAAACAAGCTAAAAAAATAAAGGTAACCGCCACTATGGAAAATAGAGCATTAGTTAGAATGTGTGCTAATTTACCTTTATTACCAAAGAAAAAAATTCAAAGTGCATGGGTATCTTTGGAAGCTCTGTTCCCCCAATCTCCAGAAATGATAAAATTTCAAAAGTACTTTTCCAAGCAATGGATGAGTGCGCCTTTGTTGGATGCGGAGATGATAAGCATTGTACGAATAATGCTGTCGTGGGCTGGCATAGGAGATTGAACGCACGTATGCCGCACAAACCTACCCTGGTGAGATTTTTGTATAAACATAAAAAAGAGGCGAAATTTCAAGACACTAAAATTAAAAAATCATTTTTTTAGGGACATTTTATTTGACAAGAACTATAAAAACCAGTTGAACTGAAATCCAATTTCTAGAAATTATCACTACTTTAAAAAAGCGTTTACACTAATGTTATGTAAATAGTTTAAGTATAATATAGGATTTGTGTTTTTGTTTCGTTTGCCAATTTATAGAATGTGATATTATTTTGTTAACTTAAAAATAAATACAGTGATTGTACGCAACTGTACATAAATTTTTCCGTTTCATTTTTGACATTTAATAATAAAGACCTATAGAAAATCAGTTATTTTGGGAACAGTTCTTTTTGAAGTAGGTACGTACGTTATGTAGATCAGTACATTTTGACATTCAGACCTAACCACCCGGACACGTCCAAACTGTTAAATTCAAACAAGAATTATTAACGTCAACCATCTTCACTCTCACATCGAATTTTATTCCAAACAGAATAATTATTCATCGAAGCGACAGAAAAATCACCTTCGCGGAGGCCAATAATTTAAATGTTCATTCGTTTAATCCCCTGTCAAGACCGGAACAGTGATTGAAATTATTATATCAATAGATATGGCTTGAAACTGCTGATTCACGTGCGAAGTTTATAAATGCATGCAGTTGCATTGTTGAGCGCTTTTTATGTGCAATTTATAACAAAAATGGCGTTCACAAAAATCTTGTTAACAAGTTGTGTGTTGCTTAAAGCCCGGGACTGCGATTTGTCCGTATTTTCTCGGGATTTGTTCTAGTTTTAAAAGCGTTCGGACTGGATTTACTACACCGTCCGAGACTTACTGCACTGTTTTAAGCAACAAAATATATTCCATGTACAATTTGTTTCTGTGTCATAAATTATAATTTCAACGAATAACAATACTTTGTAAAAAATAAAAGTAAAATGTCGAAAATTTTAAGTCAAATAACTTGACCGGAGATTGTAAATTTGCTAAGCAGTGTTCACTAAGTTGAATAAACCCTGCGACCGTACTGAGAATTAGTAGGTACAGTTATTTAATATCCACAAACTAACGTATACAATTTGCAAATTGTAAGGGATTTAACTTAAAACGATTTGAAAGACAAAGAAAAGTTTCCCACTGGTTCCGGGTGTAAAGGCTACATTTTATTTTAGTACGAGTTGTTTTTCTAAAGGACTTATAGTTATATAGAAGGTCTTGATAAGTTAACAGTACATACGGTAAAATTATAGAAATCTCATTGGAGGCGGTGATACTCCTTACCCTACCATCGAGTGCTCCGTAATCTACTTCACTGAGGATTATGGTGAGACGGTTGTGGACACAAGTCATGAGAGTTATAATAACTCTTTAGCCAAACACACTAAAAAGCCTGTAGGTAACATATAAATATACAAATATTGTTCACAGCCATTATGGTGAGAACATTTATGAATGGCACAATAAAGACGCAATTAATATTTATATACTTAACATGACCATACACACAAATGGGTTAAGTGGATCTTTGCGCTCAGATTGCATAAGCGCATGAGGCATGTCTCAGCATAGCGCTCATTAATTATCTTAAACACCCACCGCCGATCTCGTATTGTTTGTTGGGCGATTAAATTTCATCATCATCAGCTCGTAACCATTCACTCCATGAAGGCCTTTAATGAACGGTATGTCATGATTTCCGTTTAAATATTTTAATAGTTTTGTTAGTGTAGGTAGTCGTAAGTTCGTTTGTGGCGCCTGGCGGGGCGAAATATTATAAAATATGTGGTAGGGAATGATGAAGGGCTTTTTAGTGACCGATTGTCGGTGTGGATAGTACTGCCTCAGGCAGTACGATGTAATATTTAATATTATGCAAGTATAAGGAAATGATATAAAGACAAGGATTATGTAATATGTTAAATATAATATATGAGAGTAATGGTTTGTACCGGAGACATGTAAAATAAAGTGGTACTCACTTTATTTTAATTTAATTTGTGAAAAGGATTTTAATTATCATGAAAGGTATGACGCCCGAAGCCAAATTCGTGACAACTTAGCCCGACTACTGCAGAGCGATGTCATCATAATATGATAGTAAGAAGTCGATCGACTGTCGGTCCGAGCGGGGCCTTCACTTCAGAACTTTATTGGCCCACCGAAAATAAATTTTACGTCGTGTTACCGGCCTCCTGTCACTTTTATTCATCATGGATGCTTTTACTGTCCCACTGCTGGGCACGTCTCCTCCTTAAATCAGACGAGGAGTATTGTTGGACCATAATTTACCTATGTTTTTTTTCCTAATACTCAAACCTTTAAAGACTTAATTTCTTCAAGTGTGCATTATGCTATGTTCTCATGTTCAGGTACACGGGGAAATTGGGTGTGATTGAAACTATTTTAAGCTGTTAGCAAAGTACTCATATCTTTGTTAGCAAAAAAATATAATCGGTGAACTAAAATAGCTAGTTGGGCAGCAACTGATGGTCAGTTTTTTTTATTTAATTTTTATTCCTAAATCAGTCTGCTCTTCTTACTTATATATTCTGAACAGCAGTATTTTTTGTACAGCCGAATATACATATATAAAAGCTGCAATTAGTGGCCCATATTCAATCAAATTTTGCTAAGCACTCTGAGAACAAAAAAAATGTCTAGGAAAAAATATTATATATACTTGACTTTAAGTTAACATGGTTATTTTCATTACAAAAATTATTTAAAATGGGATATTTACCATGTATTTCGTGGATAATGTCGAAATATCGAGCTCCGCGAAATAAAGATAAAAAACATGGTAAATATCCCGTTGTAAACATTTTTTTTTATTATACTTTATCAATGAAATAATGTTAAAAAGTACCTATGTCAAGCGAGACTACTTAGACGGGTGAATCTCCCATATAAATATCACAAAATTTGTCATATATTTAACACGACATATGGTATTCACATTGTGGCCTGTGATTTTGTTTATCATAATAATAGTCACGCACAATATTAATTTACCATAACTAACCGACCAAATCATTTTCAACATAACTACTTTAAACATAATAATTGTTAAGCAATACTATTATAAAACATATTTTTATGCAAAATGATTTTTAATCATGTCAATTAAAATAAGAACAAAAAATATAGCTTCAATGATTATTTTTTCTACTAAAATAGTTTACCAAAAAACAATTACCCATGTCAAAAAATATGCCTAGCTCGTTAGGTCAAAATAAATTAGGAAAGATAAATATGATCAAAAGGAAGGGATTATTCAGTAATATTGGGATAGTGCGATATAATCATCCCGCTTACTTTTAATGTAAATCGCTGATCTTTAATAAAAACGCAATCCAAATATTGCTAACAAAACTTTTAATATGCACGCATAGAAATGTTTACTCTGCTGCAAAATTGTATAAACTTGCCCAAATGATTATTATTTTGTTGCGTGACTGTTTATTTTGCAGATATGTAGGTACATAATAAGACAAGCTGCCCGCTTACTTTTAAATTACTGAACATTATCATGATTGTATAAAAAACAATAATTGTAGAATAAGTTTTATAATCGCTAAGAAAATCATTGTATGCATGCCAAATGATTTGGGCTCTTATTTTTTGCTAACCAAATTTTAAAATGGTATACCAATTAATTAATTCTTGGGAAATTTAGAAAAACCCGTTTCATATGCACCCTGTCAGGATCAAACCCAGGATCTCAAGAGGCCCAGGCCATACCTCACTGCACCTTCATATAACCTGTTACATAAAACCTTTTTTTTTTTCAACTTTTAAATTATTTTGAATTTGGAACACTATTATTTTAAAAACTTCTTTTGATTTTGTACCATTTCCCATATTTTTTCGTGTTCATTATCAAATTACAATAAGGAATGAGGTGTCAAAGAAAATAAGATTGCAGTGATCGCCTTGCACAAAGTGGGTATGGAGCCGTCGGTCATATTCTAGGCACTTCAAAAGCTTGGTATCAGCCGTTTTTTCGTATATCGTACTATCAACAGACACAACAACACTTCGTCTGTCGAAGACCAGAAAAAATCAGGGCGGCCGCGTGCTGTTAGAACTACAAAGGCTGCTAATGCTGTTAAAGCCAGAATTCGTCGAAACCCCATTAGGAAGCAAAAATCTTATCGCGAGAAATGAAGATTCCCGCTAGGACTGTTGCGTATTATAAAGCAAGACCTGAAGCTCGGTGCTTATTGTCGATAAAAAGAGTGGATCGATCAAAACGCCTTCTGTCGCGATACGCAGGAGAAAGGCACAGAAATATCCTCTTTACCGATGAAAAAATTATCACGATTGAAGAACACTACTATAAGCCAAATGATAGAGTGTACGCTCACAGTTCTAAAGATGCTGCTCAAGAGGTTGGAAAGGTACAACGTGGTCATCATCCTGCGTCAGTGATGGTTTGGTGGGGCGTGTCTTATCAAGGAGTCACAAAACTAAATTTTTGTGAAAAGGAGTAAAAACTTCAGCCAAAGTGTATCTTGGATCATGTTGTGAAACCTCTCAGCAATACACTTTTTAAAAATATACCGTGGAATTTCCAGCAGGACTCTGCACCTGGTCACAAGGCACGAACTACCCAAGCCTGGCTTAAAACCAACGTACCGGACTTTATAAGAGCTGAAAGCTG
Organism: Helleia helle; assembly: GCA_963853865.1. Taxonomy (NCBI): domain Eukaryota; kingdom Metazoa; phylum Arthropoda; class Insecta; order Lepidoptera; family Lycaenidae; genus Helleia; species Helleia helle. The sequence goes on from OY971420.1 coordinate 581,954, forward strand.
GCCCTCATCTAGCCCAAACCTCAACCCCTTAGATTTCAAATTATGGTCAATTATAGAGGACATTACCTGCTCTAAACGACACGGCGACATTGAGTCTCTTAAAAAATCTTTGGAAAAAGCATAACCCACCAACCTTCCCATGCCCCTACCCACCTCTCGGTATACGGAGCGAAACGCGGGAGATGTACGGGGTACACCTGCTTATACGCTCTCTTCCCCCGTACAATTCTTCACTCCCTACAAATCAAAAGCACCCTCTTGCGAGGTCACTCTCCCCTTTCTGGAGCTGACGACTTCACATCACGACGGTGACGGCACGGCAGTCCGGGTGTGTCGAAGTTGCAGCTACGGTGTCATCTCAGTCCTTCGTTTGTGCCAACTGTGCGCGAACATCCGAAGATGGCTGAAGTTGTTCTCCATGGCAGTCAGGTCCTCGTTGTAGACCGGGCCTACCTTCGTCCGCTCGATTCCGTCCAACATCGCGTTACGCTCTTCCTTATACATGTCACACTCCCACAAAATGTGGTCACGGGTCTCGCTAGCGTGGCCGCAGTAACAGGATGGTGTGTAACACAACGTCATCCTGTGCAGACCCCTAAAGCATCCGTGGCCGGTGAGAATCTGCAAGAGAACGTAGTCCGGTTCCACCCAGCGGCGCGCCACACTTTGGAACAAGCAGTGGCAAAATTTCCCTTGGAAAAGCAGTGCCTAAATCCACAGATTCGTGGCGAAACAGATGAAGGGCCTGTATAAAAGTCAAAGGTGGCCATTTCGAATAGACTTATTATATTTTTAAAATTTTAATAATATTACATTACTTATAAAAAAATGCATTTTTATTAGTAACAGAACTTATGGCTGGACTAGTAGTTATGGATATTGTAAGAGCATCGGTAAATCTGATACCTATTTGCCCGCTGGCTAATCTCTGTTATACAATAACACAACAAATACAGACATGTTTGTGTGAGCTTCCATTCACCGTTGGGGAGATTAACATCTTCACCGCAGCTCTTACTGCATCATACACAGAGATGGTACGGTTCACCTATTTACAAACATTATTGTTGCAGAATATTGTGTAACAGGCTTTTAATAAAGAACTCACATTTACTTAAAAACAATTTTAACAACTAGTTCAAGTGGCGTCATACAGCATGCTTGATTACTTAGCTTTTATATACACGCAATCCCCTGAGATTTTTTTCTTTTGTCTACGTACACATTTATATTTATTATACAAAATGGCGAGATTCGAACCCGCTCAATGCGTCGTATAAACTAAAACTACGCCATGCAGCCGTAAATTTTTATCCAGCGTTTTTTAATTGCGTATATTTTATGATGTTGCAAAGCAGAACTTTTCAATATACACCAATATGGTAAAGAGATACTGTTAGTAATTTTGGATGCCGGAGGTAATCTTCAAAATTCCTTGTCAGTTTTATAAACTTCGGTCTCCAGTATGTAAGGTCATCACCGTGTGACATACTAATAGGCTACAAAGATTTTCAGTGCGGATGCGGCTGTAAATATAATGCGTTCACATAATATAAAACCGACCGATTGTCATAACCCTGTTATGACAAACGGTCGGTTTATTAGTGGGTTCGTCCCCTACGCGGCCGCGTCTGACGGGCGAATTAATTTAATTTCAAAGTCATTTAAATATACTCCTACATCATCTTTGTTATGTTAGTTGGATAGGCAAACTGGCAGAAGTGTCACACGTCGCCCATATACATAACCTAGTTTACCTGGAACGAGCCCAGGCAACACATCTTTGTGTTGCCTATCCTGAGACATAAGATGTTAAGTCTTGGTGCCAGTAATTACACTGCCTGTCTTGCCCTTCTCTCCGAAACACAGCAAAGCTGTCTAACGGGATAAACAAGGAAGGCAATTTATTAATTATCTCACTTAGTCTTCGCTTTGACATTTATTCTTACTGTAGGCGACCGACGACGACGACCTCTGTAGCTCAGTGGTAAGCGCGTTGGCGCTGAAGCCGGAGGTTGCGGGTTCGAATCCCGCCAGGGAACAAAAAATATTTTCTGTGTTCCTTGGTCATGGACGTGTATTAAATACATATGTGTATTATATAATAAAAATCTTAAATATATGTATAGTATAACAGTATTAAATATATTTCCGTTGTCTGGTACCCGTAACACAAGTTCTTCGAGTATTTAGCACGGGGCCAGATTGTGGTGGTGTAAAAACGTCCAATAGATATTATTATATTATTATAGGTAGCTTCCTATGGGTTACGTTGGGGGTACGTTCCTAAATTTAAAGTCGTTGAAGTTCATTGTAATTATCACATAAGTAGTAATTTTATATAAAATAACGAAAGTGTCTATACTACATGACACGTCTATTTGATGTAAATTATATAAATAACGGATACTTTACGAAAGCCTTAGTCACGGGAGGACAAAAGCATCAAACATCATAAAGCCTCAAAGTTATTTAATTTGTCGCATCTGCGCAAAAAGTGCTTACTTTGTCTTACACCTTACTTGTTATATGACATAATATCATGCATGATTTTTTATTTTATTTTATCGTAATCTTTGTAAGGCGCGAATAAACCTAAATTTCAATAATCTATACAAATATTATAAAGAGTATAAATTAAATAGTGTTTCGCCCATAGAAAGGTACATTAAATTATCAAGGAGTTACATAGGCTATAAATAGTTGACCCGTGCGAAGCCGGGGCGGACCGCTAGTTATATAGGTATATATTGTTGGTTTATTATAACGTAAGTCCCTATTATTTATATATTTTGTTTATTATATAAACATATAATGTATATTGTATATTTCTTAGAATATACATAATAATATATAGAGCGCGCGTCACTAAGTATGAACTGTAAGCACTGGTATGAACACAGATATTAAAAATAAGGAGATATGGCGTTTCATTGAAAACAAAGGAGGTTCACGTGTCGTCAGTTTGTCCCCACCACGCTTCGCAACACACATAGCTATTCATAAATCATAAGCACTCATAACGTTCTAAAGAATAAAAAATAAACCTTATGTTATCATACACAACGCTCATTCAACATGCACCGTAGAAACGGATCGCTCGGTCTCTTTCTAAACAATCAAATTTAAACCTTATTCATCACTCAAAGTGCTCAATCTTAGTAACAGCGGAACAACTCTCTACCTCTCTTTCTAACCAATCAAATATAAACCTTATTTTATTAAAAATAGCGCTTATTCCTACTTTCACACTCACTTATTACATTTTTCTGTGTACAATTACGAAGTACGAACAGTGATGTACTAGGTGTGTTGCAAAGTTGTCGATTCTTACATTTATTTTTACCCGTGACGGTATGGAGACTGTATATAATTTTGCCATTTATCTCCAGAACTACCAGTCCGATTTTGATGCGGTTTTCAGGGATAAGTTTGGATTTGATTGGTGCATGTTTTTAGATTAGGTGCATATTTTTAGATAGGTGTTACGTTGATAGCTCACCAGATGCCACTGCAGTAAACATTGTTGCCATTTTTTTCCAAAAATACTTGTCTAATTATGATGCGGTTTTCAGTGATGGGCTTGGATTTGATTGGTGCATGTTAATAGATAGATTTTACAATGACGACTTACCAGTGGGCTGTAGCAAAACATTTTTAAACATTTATTTGTGCAAAACCAAAACTATAAGTCCGTTTTGGATGCGGTTTTAGATGATAGGTTCGGGTTTAAATATGGTGCATGTTCTAAAATATGTGTTATGGTGACGACTCACCAGGGCCGCCCCCTGGTGAGTCAATGCAGTAGATGGATTTTGTAGGGTTATTGATTAAGTTTATAGGGAGTTGAATAATATGTTATTGCAACATCTACATCTTCGAGAACCAAAAAGTTACATAGGGAAGTGCTATGAAAACTGATACTCTGTTGTTCATATTATGTCCGACACTTCACAAGATCAAATCTGAGAGATCAAATCTACTGATAAAAGCTTTTTACGATTGTTACATGAATTCTTTAAATCGGTAGTTTTTGATAATTTTATCCTTTTTGAATTATCGACGTAGGTTTTTTCAAAATTCTTATCTTAGCTTTTTATTGTATTTTTAATTCTATTATGGTATCCTGAAATTTATTTTAGTAATAAAAATAAAATGTACAAACAAGAATGTTTCATTTTTCTTACTTATGTGTGTATGTTTGTACACATTGTTTTTGGTACTATATAGAACAAGCACGTGGATTGATTTTCATGATTTTTTACGTTAATCGACTCGTCTTAATTGTGCAATTGTGCAAATTAATTGAGCATATTATGCTATTTTTGTAAGGAACCAGTTAGATGGCTTTCCTGTAGCTTCAATCCATTTTTTAAGTATCCATCTTTTGAAAAACTGGAAATGTACAATTATAGCTAACATTTGCATATGCAAAGCTAAGCTGAAACTGACAAAGCGATAAGCAATAGGCTTTTAAAATATCAATCACGGACTCATTTGTAATAGGTAGGTACAGGCAGGAATACTTATGTTGACTTGTATAATGGCTTGTGTAAGAGAAAGGGGAATCAGTGATAACGTAATGGTTAATAAGATGAAGAACATAAGAATTGGGAAAAAAGGTGATACCTACTGATGATAGCAAACATTTGAAGGTGTAGTAAAATATCCAAAACCGTGTAAAGTTGGGCAATAGCTCGAGGCATGTCATAATATTTTTTCAGCCATACCCAAATATATTCTATATATTAAAATTGTGTACTTCCCGATTTCTGATTACACACCCTTTAACTAGATACACTGTAAAATCGTAGAAATTAGTAAAAAAAAAACTATTCCTAATATGATTGATAAATATTAAAATTTGGCAATAATTCACATATTATTTCCTTAAAAAAACAGACACAAATACAATAAAATAGCATATGTACAAAGACGCTTAATTTATAATATACGCTGAACTTATAAAAATATATGATATATAAATAAAATCATACGAGTACATACACACAAGATATTTAATAAACTGCAAAGAAATGAATCATTAGATAATCGACGTTTTATCGATAGCTTACATCACTGTCTCGTCGCCAAACGATTTAACGATTTTAAAGTAAAATATTGTAAAAATGTAATATTAACATATGATAACAGATTCCATAAATTGTTAAATGTTTGATTTCACTTCTGTTCTTACAAAAAACCACTGAACACGACGGAATTGGTATATGTTTTCTCGTCTCGGCGACATCATACTGATTTGCGCTGCCGGTCATTTTTGAAATGTATGCCCGATTTGCTCAAGCAGCATATACGCGGACACGCCTCCATACCACTTCTCCTGTTCTTAATATTTCTATGGGTATGAACAAAGATAATTGTCTTGGAAACGAGCGATGTATACCTATGTGTTTTTATGTTAAAATGGTGAAATGTGAAGTACCAATTTGTAAGAATGACAATTATGTTTTGGCGTTTATTGAGGGGTGCTTATGTTTAGCAGTGGACGGATAGAGGCTGATGGTGATGATGATGATGATGGCAAATGTCCTAATTTAAAATATAGATATTTTTAATGTATAAAGTATGGAACGTCACTCTGTAGCTCTTTACAATAGATAAATATCTATATAACGCATCTGCTTACGATCGGCACAATGAAGCGGCACGACAGTAGCACAGTATATATTTTTATTACGTATACTCTACAATATACCCTATATTTGATCAAAATATCCGTTTTAGCTAAGCTAAGCATATCTAATATTAAGCGCGCAATAAACTTAGAGGGCCGTAAAGATTTCCCTCCACGTATTTTAATATACGTATCTTCAGAGCGACGTCCGGGTGACGCAACGACGCCTGATATTTCATATTATCCGCATGTTTAAAGCGTTTTAAATTTATTTTGCAAATAAAATTAGAAAAAATAAATACAAACATTAATCATTATCTATAATTTTTTATCGGACATTAACCTCATCATGTAAAGGTCGGCAACGGATCTGCGAACCCTGGTGTAGCAGTAGTAGTCTATGGATGTCCGCGACCACTTACCATCAGGTGGACCGACTATCTGTTTGCTTCTTGTACAAAAAGAGATCAATAACAAATTTTATTAGCCTAGTGAGAAAACACAATTTAAAAAGGTAGTCAAAACGTTTACATAAGAACCGACTAAGTCCGGAGTTCGGACACGCATCACTGGAGCTTTTATTCCGTGGGAACCTCGGAATGAATATTAAATTATGAGACATGCTTGTATAGAAAGTAAGCTACAAAAATTAAAGTGGATCTTTCTACTACTACATTTCGACTTTTGTACTATTATTTATAATGAGCGTCGTCGTCGGTCGTACAAGCGGTCGTCATAGCCCTAGGTCGCCGGTGTATGAAAACATTGTAAGGAAACCTGCGCCTGGGATGCCTTGCCATTAAGTCTTTGGGGCCAGAGCGAACAGGTGAATTATGGCCCAGACGGGAGTCTCGCCTGATTTCGTGGAGGAGACCCGTGCTCGAGGGTCCCTTTGAGCCTACTCTTGGGCGCAGGTCTCCTCCACGGGATCATACATAAGGGTCAGTGACGATGATGATGATACTATTATTTTACGATTGTGACCACAAATTTATACAATCTGATTATTAATTATTTTGGTTGGGTATACTGGTTAGTATGGCAAGTGACTGCTTTGCTTGCCGGACAGTCCCCCCTTACTGAGGTGATCCTATTGCCTGCAGATCCGGGACCCTCAAAGAGCGGCTGAAGGCGCTCGCATGTGGTTCAGTGGGGTAGTGTATTCCCAAGTGCAAGTCCCCACATAGGTCCAGGTGCCTTACCCGAGGTAAATCTTGATCACGCGAAAGCATAACCAGCGTCATCAAAAATAAAAGTAGCTAAAGTTTGCGTACTAGTAATGTACATAAACTCATCACTACAACACAGGTAACACAGCCCTCGGACTGTATCATAATATCCTGTATCATAATAGCAAATCTAAAGTGTATACCTAAGTACATACAAGAAGCAGTCATTTATTACTTTTGGCAGAATTCCAATCTGCTACCTATCGGATAGCCTTGCCACTCATCAACTGCGCCACAGAGACCGTTAAGTATATGTTCTTAATCTAAATATACGTACCATTAAAAATTGACTTAATAATATAAACTGAGATCTTACACAAGTACATAAATATTATACACACACGGATTAATTTCATTTGATCCTAAAGTTCGTGGCCGAGCAGCCTCCATTAATGTTTGTTTGTTTGTTAACAACTTTTAACCTTTTATATGCATGCTTCAGCTAAAGTTGGCGCTGAAAATAAAATTGATTTTACACGCCCAAGATTCTGAATTTAGCGTTGATTATAATGAAACAATGTTACGGATTTTATCGCGGTTTATTAAGATTTTTACGAGCCCGACGTTGGGTACTTTACAGCAACCATGGTCACTGGCTTAGCGATTAGCTATTATCGATCTCAAAGTCATACCGGCTGGCAGATGAATGAAGGCCCAAAGACTTCAATGCGTTACAGAAATGCCCTATGAGGGTTTACAGATATATCTGTAAACGAACTAATGATATAGCCCAAGTGTAACCTTACACATTTAATTATAGTCAAACATAATAGGGCTGAGACAATATTCAATATTCAAAAACGTCTTCAACGAAATCCCTCATTTCGTATATTCCTTTACTCTTGTTTACCGAATGCTTTTGAACGTCTTCTGAGATCCTATTGTAAGTGTACTTCTCTCTTGAATGAATTACTCGTTTTATGAAGTCTATTCACTGGGCATAAAGTTTGTGTTTATGCCTTTTATTTCATGATATTACATATGTTATACAATATGTACAAAATTAAAGTCAAGATAGAACTTTAAATTTTTTTTTTTTTTAATCAAAAATAAATTTGAAGTCATTGGTTTGGAGCTTAATTTTAGCAAATGCCAACTTTTTATAAATAACTGCGACTTAAATTTAAATGACGTAAAACAAAAATTAAATATTTTGGCTCCAAATATTAAAATAGTTAACAGTAATTCCCTTTACCTTTTAGGTTCTCCAATTTTTGGTGAATCTATTTTTGAATATATTGATAATTCAATTACTAAATTTCAAAATTCTGTTGACCGTCTCCTCGAGATTAGTCCACATTATGCACTTTGCATCTTAAAATTCTGTCGTTTAGTCCCAAAATTTACGTTTGTGCGCCGTTGCTGCTCCTGTTGGAATCGCCTAGATCTTTTGGCACAAGTAGAGGACTTAATCAAAATTAGCTTAAAATCGATTCTTAATATGCAACTGAACGAGTAATCTTGGACCCAAGCATCAATCTTGGACCCATCCGTTATGGTGGTTTAGGGATTCGCAAAATTTCCAGTGTCGCTTTACCAGTCTTCCTATCTTCTGTCCATAGTTCAGCAAGTCTCATAAGTAAATTTTTAAGGGCATCCCCTTCAAACTTTGAGATTGCTGGCTTGGAAGAAGCTAGAAACGCTTTCTTAATTGCATGTCCAGGTAAAAATTTTCCATTTTCTCCAAATTCACAGAGGAGCTGAGATGACATAAATTACAAATTGACTTTTGAGAATCTTTTGAGCTGTAGTACAGGTTCGGCGCGTGCTAGACTTTTGGCCGTAGGTACGCATGCCGCTTCTCGGGACATGCGCCGATATCATACGCCGGTCCCTTGCCACCGTCAACGTGCCAAGTCTACTTGAGCCGACTGGTATTGCAAGAGACGATGGCAAGAGACCGGACGGTATGTTTTTGTGTGAGTTTGATTCCATGAAAGATGGGCCAGGTGCTGGTGTGGGATGCCACCTGTTCAGACACGCTGGCCCCTTCCGATCTACATGGAACTAACAACAGAGCTGGTGCGGCTTGTGAAGCTCCGAATATGATTTTGTCCCATTCGGTGTCGATACCCTTGGTCCGTGGGGTCCTAGCCCTATAAGGCTTTTTAAGGAAATATCAAAAAGGTTAGTCGACATCACAGGAGACCGAAGAGCTGGCAGCTACCTCGGACAAAGAATTAGTCTAGCAATTCAAAGAGGGAACGCTGCCAGTATCTTCGGGACCTTGCTTAAAGGGACTCCTTTTTAATAATATACTTAAGTTATTATATTTTTTAAGGTTTTTAGTTTTAGTTTCTTTTCTGTGATGTTATTTATTTCAATTTAAACTTATAAGAATTAAATTAACTTTATGTAGGTATATACATATAATTAATATTATACCATCAGACTTAAAAAGATTACCATACATGATTTTCTATTTGAAACCTCTTCACATTATGTACATCATGCTTTTTAGTTTTTTGATAATTTTAAAGAAATTTACGTTTACAAAAGGTAAATAAACTGAAATTATCAATAAAATTTTACTTTATACCTATTAAAACCCTAAACTAATCATTAATAAGTACTTGAGGGTCCAGGCCCAGCAGACAGCAGTTGCCGTAACGGTGTTGGTAATGATGATGGTGAATGATTCTTTAAGAGCAAAAGCATAGTTAGAATAGGTCATATTTGCATAACATATTTTATAGAGGGCTGTGTATTTTCCAATCTCCATTATGGTGCGGTATACTCGTGCGAGTCTGACACGGGCACTTCAATAGGCTTAAGGCGCCGCTCGGACCGCGGCGCACGCAGAGGCTACGTTCGTGTGTTAAGCCCGCAATACATGTTGGCCGAGTGTTGCCGAGTGAAGGCCAATACCAACGTATAGACAGTATATTTGCATTGTCTTGCCATCGCTCGGTGTCGCTCGTCTAGTTGGCCGAGTAAAGGCAAGCACCAACGTGTATAAGACTCATTTGGCGTAGCTTGTCACAACTCGAAGCCGCTCTGGACCACTCGCCTCACTTCGAAGCCTAGCCATGAAGTAGATGCCTAGCTTATGCAGATGACATTAAATTTTTTAGACGCATATCTGATCACAGCTACTGTGAAAGGCTCCAAGCTGATCTAAATATAATCATCGATTGGTGTGATGAAAACGCAATGTCACTAAACACAGAAAAATGTCAAGTTATTACATTCACCAAAAAGAAAAGACCCTTTAACTACACTTATATGATTAAGGGTAAGACAGTGAATATAGTCAATGAGGTTCGTGATCTTGGGGTAATGTTTGACTCAGCTATGTCCTTTAGACCCCATTATGACCACATCTGCAGTAAGGCTGGTCGTATGCTGTCTTTTGTACTTCGGAACTCTAGGCCCTTCAAACAAATAAGCTCACTACTAACTCTGTACTACTGTTTGGTCAGAAGCGTAGTTGAATACTGTTCAACTGTGTGGGCTCCTGTGTATAAAACAGCTGTACAGAGGCGGTTCGTTAGAGCACTATGCATTAAAATTTGGTCTAAGACAAAAGATAAAAGACTACGAGGATCGACTTACAAAGTTTAAAATGATGAGTCTGGAGAGCAGAAGACGGATGACTGATTTGTGCACACTGCACAAAATTATAAATGGTCAACTAGACAGTAACCTAGTCAGTCAGTTGAACTTCAGGGTGCCAACACGATCTGTGCGTAATCCACAACTGTTTTTAATACCTTTTCATAATAATAATGTATCCCAGAATAGTCCGCTCTCACGAATGTGTAGAGATTATAACTCCATTTTCTCACAAGCAGACATATTTCACAATAGTTTAACGACTTTCAAAAAACTTCTAGTTCAGATGATTGTATTAAATAAATGATGTAAATTGTAATAATGTTCTAATTAATGTCACAGTAAGAGTATTGTAAATAACCATAATATCACTAATAACTTTGCTGGCTCTTTCTCTGTATATATATATATATATTTTTTGTATTTTTGTTACTTGCGCACATTGGCCTTATAATTTGTAAATGTTGTGTATAGATACATCTATATATTGAGCGTCAGATTTTGTTTAATGTATTTTGTTTAATATTATTTTATGTAATTCTCAATCTGTAGCCTGTTTCTGTACCTTTTAAATAAAATAAAATAAATTTCGTGATTTGCACAATTTTCTACACCATAAAAAGTTTTCTTCTCTGGAGTAGGTAGTACAAAATGCTTTCACACAGTTTGTCTAATCTAGATCACCAGAATTCTATCACAAAGGCATAAATAACCTTCCTATTAGATGGCAGCAATGTATAAATAATAATGGTAATTATTTTGATTAAATAAATATGTTAAATAAAAAAAAAGGAATTACAATTTTTCAGTACAAATCGGCAATAATAACGTTTATGATGAAAGTGTACTCTGGACATTTTTGGTGTGTATTTTGTTTGAGACCCGATGTCAATTTGGTATTACATATATCAATGGACGCAGTAGTATAACGTAACAACTAACAATAATATAATTCCCCCACTGTTTTATGTTTCACGAGTGAATTGATGAAGACACGATCGAGGGCTCTACGCTCGAGTTACACTTGTTATTTTTGGATATTGAAAAATATATCGCTGAAAACAATATTTCGTATTTATTAAATTACCTCGTAGCGGATGTGATTTTCGCAAAAACGCAATATGAAATATCGCTGGCTTGTTACAAAACAAACTTGGCGCCTCAGTCAATAGAAGCCATATTGCAATAGAATTGGCGGAACCAATTACAAAATGGATCGGCACATTTACTGCATCAGACATTTCCATCGACGAGTTTAAATAAAATATCAAATAGCATATTTAATTTCATAGAAAACTCATATTTACTATTATTAATATATTTTTAGCTTCGAAAAATTAATAAAAACATCAAATTGTTATATTGCTTTTTATTTATTGCGTTCCTAAAAATAATATTCGGGCATCGGCACTTGTGTATCCATACTATTTGTCAATACTAGCTAAAATTGGATGGCCGAAGGAAGGATTAACAGTTTTAATTAGTTCAAAGTTGTGTCCGGCTAGATGAAGACATAATGACCGTCTCCGCTTTATCTCGTAGCTTCCACAAAGCAGCTACTTATGTGCATATACAGTTAATAAATACTCTACACTATATATCCAGCAAGCTTAAGAACTTGCATTAGAAAGGTTTAACGAATTTGAGACATACATAAATCAGCAACCCCGGTAGAGATATTTGTCCTTTGTGCGATTTATAACCGGGCCTGAATGAAACTTGCCAATCACTATTCACCACACGAGGTGATAGTAATGGTAAACAATAATGATATAAATATAAATGTAATATCGCAAGTTAAATTCGCATAGCATTGGCATGGGCGTATTAATTCGGCGTTCGCTAGCGGCGCGGCGGCGGTCGCGACACAATTACACTTAAAATCAACACGGACAGTGTTGAATTAATAATGTGCTCGCACTTTGTTGTTTATTTGGTCTCCACACTCATCACACTCGCCACAACCACCTCATGTCTGGTATACACACTCACCACGCTCGCCACACACGCGACATTAATAGCAAAACTATTTAGTTCGATATGAAAATCGCTCATCATTTTCATAACATTACCTATAATTGCAAGTGATGCGATGTTTAATTGAACGTAACATGAAACTTAAATAATTCTCTTCTGCCAACTATATATTTACATTAAAATTTAAACACAATTTGTGGCTATCCGATATTTATTGCCACATATTATTATATAAGTATGTATAACAAATGAGTGTCGTATTTAAGTAGATATACTAAAATGAATGAAACAGTCGTTCATTGAGCGAGACCTATCCAACATAACATACAATCATTAAGATCATATTCAAAACTGAAACTAAATTAAAACTATTCAATATTTAATTAAGCTCCAAACAAAAGTATATTAGTGAAATATCTTATATATAAAATTTCCATGTCACAATGTTAGTTACCGTACTCCTCCGAAACGGCTTTACCGATTTTTACCAAATTTTATATGCGTGTTCAGTAGGTCTGAGAATCGGCTACTATCTATTTTTCATACCCCTAAGTGATAAGGGTGGTCAACCCCTCAAATTTTAAAAGTTAACGCGGGCGAAGCTGCGGGCAACAGCTAGTAATTATATAAAAAGAATAAATATTGACAAAGCTTTCGCTGGGAGCGATACGTATAATATACATATATAGTAAAAAGACAACATTGGAACCCATTTCAAGTTCCGACACGCTTTGCATCTGAGCACACAAATGTCTCATACAAAGAACGTATTATAATAGAAAATAATACGCGAACGGGACTACATAGAAAAAATATTTGCACAGCACGAGTAAATAACTACAAAAGACGTACAAACAAAGGCACGCTGAAATATTAAGTTGTGTTCCATAGGTCTCTAATGGCAAGTGCAGTACGCGCATTTCAACGTGACTGGACTCAAATTAGCTAAGAGTACCTAATTTTGTGTTGACAATCATTTTTGTACACAAAACGCACGAAGCGTATTCAACACAGTAAAACTAACTTCACTCGGGCCTATATAAAGTTGGTGTACTGACCTGAAGCATTGCTCGCTTCTGTTAAGGAAGGGTATTTAGAAAAATAAACATTTTTAATCTTTTTATATTATGTACTTACTTGTATGTAAAAATTTAATTTTATTATTGATTTTTTTTTTTTTCAAAAAACCAATTATATAGGACCACTTTTGAAATATGACTGATTTACAAAAAAAGGAATCGTCATAATGTATTCATAACTGGCGTAGTACTCGCGTAACAAACATAAAAACATACAGGAGGTGAAAACCTCCTCTATTTGACGTCGGTTAAGACAATACTTAGAAATCTAAACCTAATCTTAATACAAATTTTTATCCAATTCGTTAGAGCTTTAAGCACATTACGTGATTTTCATCTAAGCACACAACTTACCTCTATGAGCGAGGGGTTGAAAAGCAGATGCAGTTTGTGCCATTGGCCATCGTCGACGCGCTCGGTGTGTGCGATCAGACCCCTCGCCATCTTCACCCGGACCACTCCGTCCAGGATCTCCACCGCCAGGAAGTCGGAGCCGCGACCCCCGCCAGAGTTGTACAGGACCATCGCGTTTGGAGTTATCGTTTTGAATTCTATCTGCCATCTGTTTAACAATATTGAGACATTAAGCGAGTTATGCTAACTTTTACGTAGGCTCAAAAAAATCATATGCAAATTGTAGTAAGTATCAGTTTGTATATTTTAACATATAGGTAGGTTATAAAAAAAAATGAAGACACGATTACCAAGAACCAAGTGTGAGTTGGTATTCTCCATTTAAGTTTGGTTTATTAATCGTCTACACCTTAATGATGATTATTTAACCAATGCATGTCCTTCCTCAAGATATTATATATAGATAATTTAGACAAGGAAATTAATTTAATTTATTGGTTAAAATTATGAATAAAAGTTGTACAAAAATGTATCATATAGACAGAGAGAATTTCTCTTATGATTGTAATTTAGTACAGAAATACGAATATTTAATCAGATATCATGCACGCGTCCGTGTCTCTCTCTAGGTGCATTTTCTATCACCACAAATAACCGCATGTTGAATAGACCAGCTCTCTTCGATGTAAACTTTAATTACAGGTCCCTTCTACGTCCCGATGTTAGAGATCAGACAAGGTGCTTGTTAAGCCTTAGTCTGAGCTCTTGTCCAACGTGGGACAGTAACCTCAGGTACACGACATCAATCTTCATAATCAGTGTATGACTCTCTCAATAAACGCCAATACAGTACTACAGCAGTGGTGGTAAGCCCTACTAATACTCACTTACAACAAGACTGTTATTACCTTTTTTATACATATAATATCATTGGTTCATAGTCACGAGGGGCGTTAAATGTATTCTCGGTATCGAGGTAATTTAATATTGTTGTGAGTATTTAAAATATATCATTATAGGGTATTCATATAAAATTTCATGTTGATAAGTTCATTCGTTTGTTTGCGACCTCCAGTCAAAGATGACGAATATGACTGATGCGACAATGTTGAAGAAAATCAGGCATCGTGCAGTGATTAAATTCCTCACTACAGAAGGAAAATCTCAAAAGACTATAGAGAAAGAAATAGTAGCCGTTTATCAAGACTCTGCTCCTTAATTATCGACCAAACAGAAGTGGTCAAGTGAGTTCAGAAGTACCGGCTACCGAAGAAAATGTCAAAATTATCGAAAAAACTTGTATTAGAAGATACACGTGTAAAAATCAAGATGTTGGCAGAAATAACTAAGCTATCCGTTGGTATATACTATAGATACTATAGTATGTATAGTATAGATAAACATTATGTATAGACTTCTACAATGTTACAAAAGTCAGTGCAAGATGGGTGCCGCGCACTTGTATTGAGTTTTAGTGCTGTGTGGCAACGATCAATAGTTACAGGTGATGAAACATGGGTTCATCACTATGACCCTGAGGGTAAACAGGAGCCTATTCAGTGGCATAAAAAGGGATCAGACCCTCCGAAGAAGTTCAAAGACTCTATCGGCTGACAAAATCATGGCCCCAGTTTTCTGGGATTCGAAAGGAATACTATAGATTCTCATACAAAAAAGGTGAAACTATCAACGCAGAAAAATACTCAACCATTTTACGCCGTTTGAGAGAAGCAATAAATGAAAAAAGAAGAGGAAAGCTTGCAAAGAAAGTGCTGCTTCTTCACGAAAAGGCACCGGTTCACACTGCGCGGCTCTCTCCGGGCTGCTTGCTGTACGGGTGCGGGTCAGAGGAAATTAACCACCCACCCTACAGCTGGCCCCCAGCGACTACTTTTTATTCCCAAATTTTAAAAAAGACCTCCGGGGAAAGCGGTTTGTTGACGATAATGAGATCAATTCCTCTGTAAATGAGCATTTTTCGGGCCAAGAAGAAAATATTTTTTTTAAGAGAATAGATAAACTTATTTCCCGATCAAACAAATATATTGATGTCATGGGAGACTACATTGAGGAATATTTTTTTTCAAGGTTTTATCTTTTTTCAAACATACCGAGAATAGAATGAACGCCCTGCGGGTCTTTCTTTCCAGTTAGAGGTCGTCCTAATGCTCGCTGCATTAGGACGACCTCTAAAAAAATGTTCAATTAATTAATGTTTAGTACAAACTACAACAATGAAAATAAAACAATATAATATTTTACAAATATAATATAGAAATAGTTTCTATATTATATTTGTTAATTAAATGTACGCTCAATGGTTTCAATATCAAATATTGTAAATTTAATCACGCTATTGCTAGAAGCACAAAAGTAAGCTTACGCTATTATATATTTGATCAATAATCGAGCTTTTATTTATTATCATCATCATCATCAGCCCCTATCCGTCCACTGCTGAACATAGGCCTCCGTCAATGAACGCCGAGACGACCGATCCCTCTCCACTCTCATCCAGCACGGACCGGTCACTGCTATTAGTTTAACGATACAAAATTCAGAGCACTTTTCACTGGAAACTTTTTTAAAAATATTTAACGCTGAGAAATGCTCTAAGGCATCCCGCTTGGGGTTATGTGGGACTCGCTGCGCCCGAAAGATGGTAAGTGGTACCAACTCTACCCATTAAAACCCGGCGAGTGCCACCAATGCCGCCTTTGGTGAAGTGCCCTGGATCGAGTCCCACCGCCACGACAAGGCTTGAACCATGGTGGGGTTACACTCGAAACTTTTATTAGAAGTAAGGAAATGCCAATTTTAAGGTGGGTAATTTGAAATTGTTTTTTAACTTCACAGACAAAGATTAAAACCATATTAAAATAACCATAAAATATATAACGTCGGGAAAGTGTAAATGATAACAAACCGCAAACAAAACCATAAAATGTCACTATATTATAAGAAAGATGTGATGAAGAAGAAGATTAAAATTATCATAATTATATATTATAGTGACCGATGTGACCGATGTGACCGATGTAGTACAAAATTATGGTAGTGTCATCGGTGTGCAAAAGGAGACGGGCGAATCTGGGCCTGAGCGTTACACAAATAAAAAAGATCAATATTTTTTATCTTTTTTTTAAAAGTTAACATACAAATATGAAGTAGTTATAACATGGGATAACAAATTAAAAAAATATTCATAACATGAATTGATTTCCTTCATGTTTATTTTGGTACTATTCTATGTTGCCAGAGTAAGAAAAAGGTAATCGATTTATCAAATTCATATTCATACACTTTTTTATCGATACAACATTTTTTAGAAATATTTTAAGTATGTATTTCGAGTATTGTAAATATTATTATTTTTTAAGTTTGTTCAAAAGGTAGTGTGACCTACGTGTCGTGCCTACTTTGAACACCATTGTGATGTTTATTCTTAGGAAAAGTTTTTAAAAAACTTCTTTTAGAAAATATTTACCACCAAAAATACATACAGCATTCCTAAAAAAATTGTATATTGATCATAAATATATTAATTTATCAATACAATTTTTAGATATATCGTATTTATATATTTCAGATACATTATCTGAAATTGATGAGTAAATTGATTTCACAATCAATAATATTTTTATACAGGCAATAACTGTGAACTGTCAAACGTTTAAAACAAAGAGTATGTAATTTATGTAATTTTTAATAATTATTGTTAATAAGCATGTTGTGGCCGAACGTAATTAGTTATTGTTTCTACATTTAATTATTAATTTGCTATTTATATGTTAATATTATAATTGATGCAAAACTGTGTTTGGTCCTAATAAATAAATAAATAAATAAACAGCAGCGTAAAGAGAACTAATTGTTGCTGGCTATGAGATGCAATAAAGTAGTGACATGTAAGCTCAAAAGACAAAAACCTATTTTAGCTATATTTTAATTGACCGTTCTCTTGTAGTAGAGGGGCCATAAAACTATATTCTTGTCATTGCCTCTAGTAGGGAAAAGAACAGTGGGTTGCTGTTGTCATGTAATATCAATAATATATGGTACTTAAGCTGGGTAAAAGGCATCAAGAGAATTTGATACCACCTGCACAGTATTAAGATGATATTTTTAAACGACTTCAAAAAAAGGAGGAGGTTATATGTTCGTGTGTATATATATATTTTTAATGTATGTTCACCTATTTGTCCGTAAATTGTGGACCGATTTTCATAATTGTTTACGATAAAGTTAACAAAATAAAATGTTTTTAATTCAATCTCGTCTTCTTTAATAATAAATATAATATCAAACATCGTAGATCTAGGTGGATGACGTAATTAATAGTTTTCCTACAATAATATCTGGTATATTCTTTGGTAAATCTGGTCTTATAATTATTTTCCTAAAGTAACAGTAGAATATGGACTAAGAATAATTTATAAACAAGCTAGAATATCATTTTTTGTTCAATCAAAAACAGCCTATAACTTATTGTTTTCTAATATTTGCGTGAATTTCACTCATTATAATGAAACAATATTTATGAAAGGCGTCACTGACAAGATGGCTGGCGATGGAGGGATGGATGGATGGCTTTATCCTAAAGCGAGCTTTTATAAAAACTTATTTCAAGCCGCTTAAAAAGATAGGTTTTTTACCATCTGTCAAGTGTCATATACCCTTATAAGATGCAGGAGTATACAAGCTTGATTGTGATAGTGGTCTCTCTTATATAGGCCAAACCAAAAGATCAATTAAATCTTGCGTTAAAGAACATATAGCTGACTTAAAACACCGTCGCTACACTAAGTCTGCAATCTGTGAACATAGTCTAGACCAGGGGTTCCCTAACTTATTTGGATCACCCCTTTCGATCATAAAAAAAATTGGCGCCCCCCATCCTCCTGTCCAGATAATCAGATCAGAATTAAAAAGTACTCGATAAGTATACAGTATATAGTACTAAATAAGTATTTTTATTGCTCATTAAAATCAAAGTTATACAAAATATCATCATCATTATAGTCAGTCTATACATGAATTGGGGAAGGAATCAAAAATGAATTTTATTTATTGCTCGTACTAGAATGTATTCTCTCAGCGGTCGCAGGTTTTTTATACTTAATTATACAAGTGGCCCGCGCCCCCCTTTGAAGGTCTCTGAGGCCCCCTGGGGGGCGCGGCCCACAGTTTGTAAACCCCTGGTCTAGACATAGCTCGCCATTATATTAGATCCGATAGACCACAGATACTCACAAAATAACACCGATTCCTACCAAGGATGATTCGCGAGACTATTGAAATTAAAAAACATCCAAATTTCAATAGAGAAGATAATTAAAACCAAGCATAATATACGACAGATTAAAGATGCAGTTAGCACTTTCTACGTAGAGATGACTTATTAAAATATTGACGTATCATAGGGTAGTTCGAATAACTTGTAACGTTAGGACATCTGTAACCTCAGTCCTCCCGTGACCATGGTTGCTGTAAAGTATACGAAACGTCGGGCTTGTAAAAATCTTAATAAACCGCGATAAAATCCGTAAAAATTGTTTCATTATAACCCTATAACTTTTTTTCTCCCATGAATCAGTCATGAAATGAGTTTTTTTGAACAAGTATGAACATATAAATAAAATAGTGAAGTAATTGTTACTGTAACGTCGGGCCCAACTTTCTATGAATTTTCGCCCGTCTCCTTTAAAATCCGTTTTGAAGTGCTACATACTGTATTCAAAGACATTTCACACAGTTATCAGTTACATACACACAGCCGAAGCTAATAGCTTAGTAAACCACCTCTAGACCACATTTCGCCAGAGCGATTTATAATATAATGGGTTTGTAACAACTTCATCATCACGTCACCGACTTCTATAAACTACAAAGATGCAAGTTAGTTGAGTAATTACTGTATTATCGTTTGGTATGTACCTGAAAGAGATAAATGTTCTTTTTGTAAAAAGGGGAACAACAACAACATCGACAAGATCATCCCGACTCTCGACTTTCACAGAAATGAAAGAGCCTAAGGTACGTAGAAATTTTTAGTCACTATAAACCGCACTGGTCTCCGCAGGAACCTCCTGTATAACAGATATCTCCTGTCTAGACCTCTACAAACTGATGATAATGATCCTCAACATACAATCTCTTAGTTCGTTTATAGATCAAAATGGTGATTCTGTGGGTGCTATAAATAGGTTGCAGGAAACAGCGTTGTGCGACGCTGTATGGACCTCATTATCAGGTTTAGCTCGGCGACGTTTGTCAAGTCTTAGGAAGCTCAACCTCGCGGCCATTATAATTATAAAGTTTTATGCCGCTGCAGACAACTCGAGACGAGAAACAATTACGTTATACAGGTTGTGTCGTAAATAGTGGTCCAACGTTAAGTCAATTATAGTACAGGTATTCACTGTTACCGACTGCGTAGTACATTTTTTTTACACCACTCATATCTAAATTTGGATGATTTGTTAAAAGCAAGGATTAAAATTTCAGAATTTTTAATTTCTTTTTTTTTCTTTAGAGCTTACATTTTTGTTTTAAATTGCATTCGGTAGTACTATTATTCACCCGTGCAAAACAAAAAACAGACTTGAAAATAATGTCATTTGTCAAAGTTACAGTCACATTAGTAAAGTTTTTATTGATTTTTGGCAAATATTGAAAAAAAAATGATAATTCCAAAACCAATGGCTAAAAATGGTTTTAAAAAAATTATGTGATAGGTGAATACCTGTACTATAATTTACTTAGCGTTGGACCACTATTTACGACACATCCTGTATAATGTCGATTGAGTAAATGATTATTATATATACCGCTCTTGAGGACGTTAACCAACTGTCACATTTCTGCATACAATAATTTATAA
This sequence comes from Helleia helle, assembly GCA_963853865.1. Lineage (NCBI taxonomy): Eukaryota > Metazoa > Arthropoda > Insecta > Lepidoptera > Lycaenidae > Helleia > Helleia helle. The sequence goes on from OY971420.1 coordinate 602,666, forward strand.
CGATGCGCCAAATTACACAAGCTCACACAAAACTATAACAAATTCACACTTAGTCGTCCTGATGTTGAGGAATGTAGTTTGTAGTTGGATGCGAGTGGCAGGGGAATGCTCGTTTTGGCGTTCCAGGCTAAAAGTTCCAAAAATGTTAGCTCCAGGATAGACGAAAATAGACAGATGACGATTACGTGTCTTGATTTCACCCACAAATGATTCAATATCTTTATAACCGTCCTGTGTGTACCTACTGCTTTAGGTACTTACGAAAAAAATATCAGACGATCATAAAAATATTTCTATATAATATTATCATCAAAGTTTTATTGACTTGAGGCATTATATTTGATCATTTGAAGCCAAGTTTCATTACAGATATGGAAATTTAAATCCATATTTTCTACAACAGTGATGTCTAGGCTGGCCTCTATTGTACAATCTAATGTATTACTAATCATTAGTTAGATAGCCCGATCAGTCGCTCGAAGTCACTCGAATGAGGTTTCCATATCATCTGATTGTTTCACCAAATACAATTGATCTATACGTTATCGTTTACCTCCATTAGACGATAATAGGCTGATCATCAATTTCAATGCAGTAGCTATAATAGACGTATTTTCAATTACATTAATATCGTATCCAATTTGTGCATCCTTTACCTTTATAACAGCGTAACCCTTTGAATGAAAAAATATGTCGCTACCCCTTAGCGAAGCTGTTTCTATATAATATTATATAAATTTGGTCAAAATATCGAAACCATTTTTGTATAGAATAAATTCACAAGGCGCTTCTATTTCGGTTTCACTCACCTTATATGTTAACAATTGAAACACATAATGTGCCAAAGTTATATGGAATCTGTAGCTACTAACTAGCCACGGATTTCATAAATTCTTTATGCATTTGATAGCCACATAATATAATTAGGCTATTTATTTTGGAGTAAAGATTTCCTTTCAATTTTAATGCATATATGAATACAGCTAGTAATTAAGCCGAAACATCAAATATTTCTTGTATAAATTTAACTTTAAAAATCAGAAAGCTTTACCTTTAGGTGAACAATTCGTAAAATCTTTTCAAAGCGCGTCTACAAAAGAAGACTTTTCAAGTCTGTACGTCCGGTGATTTGTGCTCTGGACTGTACTATATGTGTCACTACGTGTATGTATATATAGTATGTGTCTTACCTTCCGCCAGCTCTTGAGTTGATTTTGGGGAGTATCAAGTAGGCGCCCTCGTCGATGAAGCTAATTTCTGAGTCGACATCGGCATCGAACTCAGGGGCACAGTTCCAGGTCACCCCCTCCACGTGCACTGAGCCCGTGCGGCTGCGGGCCTTCTCGATTATCTTCACACCGTTGTAGTACACCTGAAAATTTTCATTCGGTTGGTACAAATAATAAACGTTCTTAGAGACTACTACGACAGATCATAAGAATACCGTGAGGAGTAAAGAAGGCGGAGCAACGAAAACCGGTCTTTGCTATACCGATGCCCATACTTATCGTAGTTCTATAGAAGAAAATCGCATAAACCTTTGCGACTCTAACATGTGCTAAAGGAATTCTCTAAATCAGCCGAAAAGGGCACTGTTGATGATATTAAATTAAATAACAACAAAATATATCTCCAACCTATCCAGTAGTATAGTCCAATAACTTTAGATTAGTATTTCAGGCTTAGTTGTATTTATAATTACAAATAAATGCCATGAATTTATAAAATAACTCTCAATATTTTAGCCTTTGAAGTATATATATAAAGTGGTAGATTATACGATATCTTTGGAGTGTGAAGTGAAAATCTGAACACGTACAAAGTCCCTATCGAAAGTCGGGCGCACGTTAAAATATTAAGTTGTACTACAGTTTGTCGTGGATCTGAGAGTTGTATAAAAGGTTTGAATGTTTAGTCAAATATAGTACACGAGTCATACTCTTTGCATTCTAAGAGTATGATAATGATGATATAGCGTTTGGTTCATCTAATAATTTGGTTCTAGTACTTAGAGTCGCTAAATTTTATTTTTAACAAATTGAAAGGAACAGCAAGGAGTGAGTTATCAACGGCGAATCATGGATCTAACTCTTACGTGTCTTGAGATACCAGAAGTACAACACACGGTGCTAGGTACACCTGCACACCGCTTGGGCCTCGGGGTCGTAAGCGACGTCGACGTCGACGTGTGTAGGGGACACATGGAACACACATCGATCCGGATCGATCGCGGAAGCTTAGGTTCCGCGATAATAATAATAAGGCGGGTCCCCCTTATTATTATTATTATTATTTTATCCGAATCACAGCTACTTTCTTTTTCTCTCATAGCTACTTTATATTAAAAATATGCAGGCTGACAGATGCAAAATATGCTTGATTATGCGGCACAATCGAATCCATACCATCGGAAATTATTATGAAAGGTAAATGTCCTGCAGCTGATGCCTTCATTCGTTAGCTCTCGTCGTTGAGAGGATCTATCAAACAATCACCTTTTGCTTATTAATAGATACAGTAGAGTAGCAAAATATAATTATCAGCCCGAGCTATTAGCCCGTCACCTTACAGCACATATCACTGCTATGCGAGCGATCACTTGCAAACTAAATCGTGTGACTCGAACCACTAAGAATATAGATTTTCATTGATACTGTACGTGAACAGTTTTTAGTTTGGACAAGCGCCAGCACTTGAAACCTAACTGTCGATATCCTGTCAATATAAAATATGTGTGAGAAAATATTGACACTAACAATTTAGTTTTAATAAAATCCATTGATCCGATGACATATTGCATTAAGAAATGCATCTGGCTTGCATCGGAAGAGGGCTTCTAATTGTCGGGTACGGGACAATGATGATGTCTACATCAGCACTTGTGGCGGTCCCCAATAGCGTCAAGTTTATCTGCAAGTCCCTTATCCCTACGCACACCACGACACCGTAGCAGGGCTTTGACCGCCCTGCGCTTTCGCTCCGACCTTTCAGTTCCCCGATCGCATGTTCATACAACACGTGAACACCCAATGTTACATACATTATAGAAATTAACATCATTTTAACAATGGTGTTTAAAACTAAATTGCTGTTGTTGTTGTTGAAGAATACGAGAATATTTTTGTCTACTTAAGAAAAGCTAAATAATATTAATTATTATGAACTAGCCAATCATTTAGTATACAATCTGTAACACAGATTACTAATCTAGTACGGACTCCAGTCTCTCACAAAGGTTGAACTTGTGACTAAGCGACAGGATTAAATGTGTTTAATTTAATGAGTATGTAAACCTTTGTGAAAGAAAAAAATATATAATAATAATAATAATACATATATTTATGTTTGTTGTATGTTTTAACAATGGGTAAACTTTACTTGGAATTAAGCCTCATGATTGCCTTACAAGTTTTATTTAAATTTGTATAAGCGGTGAAAAGACAAACAAGAAACCTTTTGTTGTCCGATTCATATTATAATCCGCCTGCAACTATTATTTGTTATGATTGATACATACTATACATATTCCTTACAGACATAAATTACCTACCCATATTCTTTTTACACATTTGAACATAAAACTTAAATGACAAACCTACAAGTACTCTCAGACGGCAAAACAACTCAGGATTTTTTAGAATAAGAACACTGGAATAGAAAAATAAATTGCTTATTTTCCGAGCTTTAAGAAGAACAATAATTGTATGTTCCTTAGTAGTGTTTCCAGACCTAAACTGTAAGTTATATTTAATGCTGAAAAGCCATAATATAAAGTCAGAAATTATTACATAGCCCGATACTAATACGACTTAATCGAGACGATTTTTTTATAGAAAGTAAATAATGAAAAAACCCATAGTTAAATATATAGTAAGTAAGTAACTGTACATTACATGGTGTACATTACACAGTGTTCTGTAATGTTAAACTACTTTTACCTGTCGAGGGTTGGCTTTGTGGTTGCAAGTGTCTAGACACAAGGGCCCAACACTCAGGTGGGCAGATTGGCCGAGTGCGCGGTACATTAGGCAATGGGGCTCCAACTTCCAAGCGCAATGGATTTTTGCTTTAGCAGGAGATCTAGAATTGATTGTGTATGTACGAGTCAATTGGGATTATTATTTGGAAACTGTATACGCATCTACATGTAACTTTATTTTGTGTTTTAGAAAATAGCAAACACTCATTTTTTATAATAATTTACTTTTTTAAATAAAGTTAGAACTATCATTGACTTTTTATTTAACCTTACTTGGACAGGGAAACTGCCTTCATCTCATCATGGTTCAAGTCTTGTCGTGGCGGTAGGTGGGTCCCTTAAGGGACCGACGTCACCTCCACAGATGGGTTGTCCCGCACCACAGAACAACCCCTCCCAATGCAACGTCGGGACAGTGCAATGGGGTGAGGTTCCTATCCTTACCTCTTGCCCTCCCCCCCTGCTCTTTGTATTATTATGTACCTTCAAATGTCATGTTACAATATGTGGTGAGAAAGTAAATAAAATCTTATTATTATTATTATTTGTCCACTCTTCTTATAAGTGGGGTACAAAAAGCAGCTCCCTCGGTTCAATTGGCTTCGCTTAAGGTGCTGGGTTCACCTTAGGTTAGTGAGCCCCACCGCCACGACAAGGCCTGAACCAAGGTGGGGAGCACAGAAATCTAAATAATAAGACAATAGAAATGCTATCTACTGTCTTTTATTACCGGAACGCGTGTCGCCGGATCACAACTACCAACACATAGACAAACAATAAATACACAATTACGCCTACACATGTCACTAGCATTGATGCAATAAAAATTAAACTTTAAACCTATGATATTAAGCAATATTTTATGAACAACCAAAATATCAAGAGGTGTGGCCACTCTGACCAATTATATCCATGAACACTTATGAACAGTGCAGTGCAACGTTCATATCGATAACTTTCCGTTGGGCGACGTTGATTTTGTTTGGTAACTACTAATTGTTGGTGAGGAAACTGTTTCATTAAGCGACGCACTTTTTGACGTTTTATTAAAGAGAAAAGGGAATACAATAAAACGTTAAGGGTAAGTATATTTCTTTTTTCATTTATTAATTTAAATTTTATATTATATTTTAATAAATTAATTATTATCATATTATATTTTATTAAATATAATATACGTAAAAATGCCTAATAATTCAAATATTGAAGGCTCTCTTATAAACGCTCCACCGCACGCGCCTCCTGCGCAGGCGCCACGTCGGGATGAAGATGGTTTTGAGGTGGTGAAGAGGAAGAGGCGCCATCCCAGAACCGTCCAGAATCGCTGCGGCAAAGCCCCACTGGAGCCCAATCTGCTCGTGCGTGCCGCCAAACCGAATACGCCGGTGTATATCTCCCGCCTTCATTACACCACAAAGGCGGAGAACATCGCGGAATCGCACATCGTGTGCCGGAGGTTGAAGTACTGTCCGAGGGTGCAGGAGGTACGACTCCAGTCGCGCCGCAACGTCAATTTCAAGGCGTTTGTGGTGCGAATACCGACTTCTGGCCTCAGGATGTGATGTTCCGTTGCTTCCGCGGAACAGTACCACTGGAACGCACGAAGGCGTAGCGATAGGAAGTTTACTAACATAATTTTAAGGTTTTATACTAACACAAATATAATATATATATGTTAGTGTGTATCTATGGGCCATATAGTTCCTGAGAATAAATGATTTTATTTTATTATTTATTTTATTTTATAATTATAACTTATTACTAGGCTTGCGGAAACCAATTTCTTTTTCCAGTAGCCGGTGGAAGGGAAGCACTGTGCCGCGCTTCCGGCTGCATGGGTACCACCATCTTGCTTGTTTCTTCCGTGAAACAGCTTTGCTGTGTTTCGGAGAGAAGGGCAAGACAGGCAGTGTAATTACTGGCACCGAGACTTAACATCTTATGTCTCAGGACAGGCAACACATAAATGAGTTGCCTGGGCTCGTTCCAGGTAAACTGGTTTATGTTCATGAGCAACGTCGACCACTTACCACCAGGTGGCACGTTTCCCAATTTGCCTATCCAACTAACATAAAAAAGCATATGTGCATCTTTTTGGGAACCTGAAATAATAGCATTTTTAAAAGTAAACAGAAACATAAATAATAATATGATTACTATGTTATACGCGCTTCTAGCTTGTATAATAAAATATTGTTTATTTTATTATACATTAAATTAAATATATATAAAAAATCATGAGTTTAAAAATGAATTGACGATATGGTTGCAAACGCTTACGCACGCATGCGTGTACACACGCACGCATGCACACACACCAATTTCAGTGTTTATCTACTATATTACGCATGTATAATAAAAATAATATAATATCTATGGACGCTTTCACACCACGTCAATCTGGTCCCGTGGTAAGTTCTCGAAGAACTTGTGTTACGGGTACCAGACAACGGAAATATATTTAACACTTTTATACTATACATATATTTAAGATTTTTATTATATAATACACATATTTAATACACATCCATGACCCAGGAACACAGAAAATATTTGTGTATAGAAGATAAGTAAATATATATTTAACGAAAAATCACATTTCATTCCCATTTCGGTAAAACTAAGTAAGCCACAAATAATAATTATCTATACAAAATAGTAGTGGCACGTCACTCATTCGCCTTCAATACATGCGGCCGTATTCCTAGAAGTACACGCACGCGGCGGTACTGTTTATTGCGCATGTCTATAATTCCATTGCTGCTTTTACTAGTTGTAATCGCAGACATGAACATGCATTAGTACCTAGGTAACACTGAAAATGTTTAGAAAATGAAAAACGGCTTAATGTAGAAAGTTGCCAATACTTTTATTGTTTTTCGAAGTAATCTCCGTTTCTTTCTACACATCGTCGCATTCGATGGAACCACTGAGAAAAGCAGTTCTTTCTTAGGAGTCTCTTCTATGGCATTTTCATACGCTTTCACCGCATCTTCAGGGCTCGTAAAGCGAATACCTCGAATTTTATCTTTAGTTCTTGGGAATAAATGAAAGTCGCAGGGCGCCAGGTCAGGACTGTAAGGCGGATGACTCATTATCTCGACACCTGCCATAGTCAAATATTCAACAGTCCGTTTTGCGGTGAAGGAGGATCCTGCTTCGATGGCGCTGCTGTCGAATTTTTTCCAAGACAACAGACAAACAGCGATTGACATACCAGTCTGCAGTAACTGTCCTTCCATCTTCTAGCACAACTGTCGCGAAATGACCTTTCCGACCAAAGAATGAGGCAATCATCTTTTTTCCTTGACTTCTTCCTTTCTATACCTTAGTTAGCCGATCCCCGAAAGGAAACACCCACCGAGCTGATTGTCTTTTGGTTTCGGGTTCGTAGCAATATATCCAGCTTTCATCACCTGTGATGATGTCAAATACAGCATTTGAGTTACCGCCGTTGAACTTATCTAACATTTGGCGACACCACTCCATGCGGAGGCGTTTCTGGTCGTCGGTTAAAGTATGGGGAATCCATCTGGTACAAAGCTTCCTGACGCCTAAATGTTCGTGTGATATTTTTTGAACTTGACTCATACCAATGCCTAGGCTTGCCCGTATCTGCTGATAGGTCACTCTCTTATCTTCCTCTATCATGCGTCGCACAGCACTGATGTTATCTTCAGTAGTCGCTGTTAAAGGACGTCCCTCACGCGGATCATCACTGAGATTGCTACGTCCATGCTTAAACTCGTTAAACCAATTGTAAATAGTGGCACGAGATGGGGCTTCATTAAAAAATGCTAATCGCAGCCTATCATAGCTTTGTTGTTGAGTAAGCCCACAACGAAAGTCATAATAAATCATTGACCGAAGATTTTCTCGCGTTATGTTCATTTTCACGTGTAACAAGAGTTTTAGATTTGCCGCCAATTCACAAAAACAAATGACAAATGAATGCAATATACTACATTAGGTTACCAAAGAGTTCTAAAATTGAAATTCAAAAAATGTTTTTATTTTCAATAAATAAAATAATAAAAATAAAATAAAAATATTTTTATTCAATGTTGTACGTCAAAGTAGCTTATTGAACGTCAAATGACTCTACTACCGGTTCCAAAACTAGTCCACTGAGAAGAACCGGCGAAACAAACTCAGTGAAACTAATCTTTTCAATATTATACAATATAGGTACATAATATGATATAATTATACATAGAAGCCATGTAGGAAACGCCTTATTCCCAAGGTGTGGTATCTTCAATAAATTCTTTTATTTTGTAGTATCCTTTACCACACAAACGTTCTTTAACAGTTTTTTTTTAAATTTATTTATCGATAGGTTTTGAACGTTTTCTGGGATCCTATTATAGAAACGTATACATTGACCCATAAAAGAATTACTGACCTTATGTAGCCTAAAATATGGCACAACAAGTTTATGTTTGTTCCTTGTATTTTTATTGTGATTATCGCATTTTTTTACAAATTCATTTATATTTTTGCGAACATACATCTCGTTTACAAAAATGTATTGAGATGCTACAGTCAAAATGTCTATTTCTTTAAATTTCTCTCTTAATGATATTCTGGGACCCAGACAGTAGATAGCCCGTATAGCCCGCTTCTGCAGTATGAAAATTGTATTGACATCAGCGGCATGTCCCCAAAGCAAAATGCCGTAGGACATAAGACTGTGGAAATACGCATAATATACTAGTCTAGCCGTATTAACATCCGTAATTGACCTGATTTTTCTAATCGCAAAAACTGCAGAACTGAGTCTACTCGATAAGGTAGCTATATAGGGCGCCCATTGGAGATTGGCATCTAAGGTAATGCCAAGAAAGGTAGTTGAATTCACCAAGTCCATTATCTCCCCACTTAATGTTACATTGGTTTGTACTTGCTTAACATTAGGTAGTGTAAATCTAATCAATTTAGTTTTATTGCAGTTAAGTAACAAATTATTGACACTAAACCAATGTACCATCTTTGAAAGAGCATCGTTTACTTCGTCAGAAATCATTTGTTGTCGCTTAATTTTAAATATTAAAGAAGTATCATCGGCAAACAATACTATTTCATGCTTATCCTTCATGAGAAAAGGTAGGTCATTTATGTAAACGAGGAAGAGAAACGGACCCAGAATGGAACCTTGAGGCACCCCCATTTTTATGTTGGTACCAGAGGAACTTTTATTATTTACAATTACCTTTTGTGTTCTGTTATTTAAGTAAGATGCTAATAGTTTAAGTTCTGTGCCCCTGATACCATAGTGATGTAATTTCCTGATCAATGTTGCGTGTTGAACACAATCAAAAGCCTTGGACAAATCACAAAATACACCTAAGGCATCCTGCGATTCATCCCAGGCTGTATAAATATGTTTCAGTAGGTGAACTCCAGCATCAGTTGTAGATCGCCCTTTAGTAAATCCATACTGCTGACTATGGAGCAACTGATGCTTGTTAAAAAAAACTAAAATTTGATTAAGAATGATCTTTTCAAAAATTTTACTAAGTGTTGGGAGTACTCAAATCGGTCTAAAGTTTGAGGGGTCAGATGTGACACCAGATTTAAAAAGTGGTAGAATTTTACTATGCTTCATTAAATCAGGAAATACACCACATTCAATACAATCATTGAAAATTACCGCTAAGATAGGTGCAATTATTTCTATAATATATTTAATCGTTTTAACCGACATGCCCCACAAGTCTGTAGTATTTTTGACATTAATAAGTTTGAAAGCGCCTATAACATCTTTGGAGCAGATGGAATGAAATTTAAAAAGAATATTATTTTCTTTCACACAATTTTTGAGTAAGGATTCAGCGACAGTAGGAGACGATATGAGGTTTTTAGTTGTCGTAACTGGAATATTGGCAAAAAAATTCTCAAAAATATTTGCAACCTGTTCTCTCTGCAACTGTCAGTATTGATAATTTTATTGTCAATACACAATGAATGTATTGAATTACAACTTTTACTCCTTCCAGTTTCGTCGTTAATTACCTTCCACTTCATTTTGATTTTATTATTACATCTTGCAATTTTATTTTTAATATTTAAAGCTTTAGCTGCTGTACATACTTTTTTAAATATTTTTGAGTATGATTTCAAAAAGTTTTTATGTGATTCGCTAGTATTGTAAGCCTTTTCATTATAGAGCTCGTACAATCTTTGTCTACTTTTATAAATTCCTACAGTCGCCCATTCATTAAAAGTTCCTCCATTTTGTACATTAACTGTTTTTGTTTTAGGTGTAAATATGTTGTTAAACTCTTTTTTAATAAGCTGAAACAATTGACTAAATAACTAGTTAGGATCTTTATTATAGTCTATTTGTAATAGTTTAGTTGTAATATTACACCTAAAGTTCTCAATACGTTTTGTAGTCATAGGAACAAACATTACTTTTCTAACTGGCCAGTTCTAAACATTTTCAGTGTTACCCACGTATCAATGGTTATTGACATTTGAAAACATTTCTATTACTGCGACAATTTTAGTACTGGTGATGAATAATTTTATTTGTGTATATTTCATCAAAATACAACATTATTTTAAAAATAAAGTACTTACTTATGAAATGTTTTCCCTTTATTTGAAAAATTACAAGTTGTGGAAGAATTGATATGAAGAAAAGAAGCTGGATATGCTGCAAAACATCATATTTAAGTCTCGGCGTCCGAAACAATACTGATGACTGAAACAAACGCTACGAGCGCACTTGTGATCTATAAGTCACATGCGCGGCGACAAGGTCATGCGTCTTTGCGAATTGTGACTTCTATTGTCTTATTATTTAGATTTCTGTGGTGGGGAGCCTGTTAAATCCCCTATCTTTAACAAGACTATAAAATCCCACTAAACACAGTAAAATGTATTAATTAAAAAATAAACATAGTCGGGGGTTACCGAACACAACGGGGCAGAGTTTTTAAACGCAATTTACTGCGTTGAAAAGCCGACGCTCTGTTTCAACGTTTTCACACGTTACATTTAAACGGATACAATTGTATTTAAAACCCTCACAATCGCACCGGATTAAAGCTATAATTCTCTCTTGAATGGATTCACTGAACGCTAGTGAATGCTCTTTAAAGTAACGTTTGACTCAAACGTCGAGCGTTTAAGGAAGCGTGCGTCTGTAATAATTGGATGGAAAGCCCGACTCTGTCGTCGGTGTGTGAATATGAAATACTAGTAACTTGAGGTGTTCAAGGGTAAAGTTTGGCAAAGCTTGGACTAACGCTCGGTATGTTAGTGGTAGGTAGTTACTCTTAGAAATACCCATTAGAGTAATTATTTTGTAAGTAAATGTGAAGACGTGTAACTATATTCTCTCTTAGTGTATTTTAGGTACATAAACTAAATGTGTAAGCTAATTTAATTCTTGTTAATTGGTGAGATTTTACTTTAAGTGTATTCTAGGTGCAGGCTGATGCATTGCCCACGCGGCGACGGATTTTATTACTTATTATAAAAATAGCATAATAATACCAACCCTTATTTGTCCCACTGCTGGGCGCGGGTCTCCTCCTCGAAATCAGGCGACTGTTTTGGGCCATAGTTCACCGATGAGCTGGCCCAATGTGGGTTGGTGAACTTCACACTCCTTTAAAGACTTTTAATCTCACCAGATTTCCTCACGATGTTTCTTTCACCGGTGAGCAAGCGATGGTCTCATGTTCAGGTGCACATAGAAATTTAGGAAAAACCCATTTCTAGGCATCACAGGTGGGTCATGAATCAGGATCGAACCCGGACCTCTCGTCTCTCACTCAAGAGGCCGCGCCCATACCAACTAATCATCGCCCACTTTTATTATTATTATATATTATTGTATTCTTATATCCTGACTTTTATAAATATTCGATTAGCTTTTTTTTTGTACGAGACTAAACTTCTTGTAAATTTTAGGACAGGCGAAACCACAGGGTGCAGCTAGTTATAGTATTAATTAACGATAGTCTAGTAGATCGGTTTGGAAGTCATAGAAGGGGTTCGGGTCTGATCGGTGCATTCTTTAATAGTTAATTTTTTATTTTTTTTCTCTCGACGATTAACGATTCATCGTTTTTTTCATACTTTTACTTTCTAACCGTTATTTAAGCCCAACTTTTCCCAATAAAATGGCCCGGCTTTTGTAATCCGGTAAGCCCGGTATTTACACAAACCTCGTACAAAAATGACAAGTTCATCCTCACGTCCATTCAAGTACAAAAGGAACATTTTTTAAGGGGAATATTTTATAAGTCAAGGATGAAGCCAAATGATTGACGCGTTACTAAGTTAAACGAGCTGTGTGACCTATGATTTCAAGTGCTGACTTCCCCATCATCCGGATCCGGCCTCGACGTGGCGACGTGGCGTGGTGAACTAATCGTATCCGCACCCCTGGAGGAATGCGTACCGGGAGCGAAACGTGAGCAGGTGGCTCTACACCACGCTCCCAACGCAGGAGGCCGGGGGCCGCGTCGTGCTTGTGCGGATGGAAGAGGACGGAAACCTCTTTAAAAAACCACCTGGAGTAATGCGCACCGGGAACGAAACGTGAGCAGGAGGCTCTATACTTCACTCCCAACGCAGAAAGCCGGGGGCGCGTCGTGGTTGTGAGCAAACGTGCGTCCGTCTGCGCGCTGCCACTAAAGAGACCGCGAGCGGTATGCATCGGGGGATGGCCGCTCGCAGTAAAGTCCCGAACAGGACGGCTCCTAAATTTTCCTTGGAGCCTAAGGCGGAGAATGGTAGCGTGACCAACCCGACGCCAGGAGGCCGTGTGGTAGCAGACTGCACGGTCGGCGGGGGACAACCCCCCAAACTTTTACAAACCAAAAGTGAGCCAAAAGGGCTCACACTAATCCGATGTAGCATTAGGGCAGTTAGCATAGATCCATCCGAAAAAAAAAAGAGAAACACTTCCAAAGTGGTAAAATGTCCCCGCCCCCCCTGTAACTTATAAAATAAGAGAATGATAAAACTAAAACAATACATATATGATGTACATTACCATACAAACTTCCACCGAAAATTGGTTTGAACGAGATCCAGTAAGTAGTTTTTTTTTTTAATACATCTTAAATCGTAAACCGCAATTTACCTTTCATTCAATCAACACAAATTAAAAAAGAACATTTAATTTCATAAACATAAACCTTAATTTTTGTTAAAGTGTCTAATGTTGTATATTATGTAATGGTACGGAACCCTTTGTGCGCGAGTCCGACTAGCACTTGGCCGGTTTTATTTAATTAATATTTGGGTATGGGTTTGATGAAAAAAAATGAGTTTCAGTTCTAAGTATGGGGAGTTATGATCATTTGGAGAACGATAAATATCATGTACATCATTTTAGATCCAATTTGATAATCAAAAAAAGATTACTTGTATAGTAAGTTAACCTTATAAAAGGTGACATAATATACTGTCCCCACCATAGTTAAGGCCTTGACGTGGCGGTGAGGCTCACCGCTCAGTAGCCTAGGGTGTGCCCAGCTCCTTGGGCGAAGCTAATTGAGCCGAGGGGGCTCTTTGTACCCCTCTTATAAGAAGAGGAGGCAAAAGAGCAGGGGGCAAGGTGCGAGGATGGGAACCTCACCCCATTGTACTGTCCTGACGTTGGAAGGGGTTGTTCTGTGGTGTGGGACAACCCCTCTGTGGAGGCGGAGTCGGTCCCTTGCGGGACTGACTAGCCGTCGAGGTGCCCTGTTTGTTTACTAGATCCGGGGCACCTCACCGAACGCGGCATTGGTGGCACTCGCCGGGTTTTAGTGGGTAGAGCTGCATCCACTTACCAGCTGTCGGGCGCAGCGAGTCCCACATACCCGCGTGGGGAGAGCCACTTCCCCGCGGGATACCTCAGAGCATTTCCCGGCGTTAAAAAAAAAAAAAGGGTGAGCCCGGCAGCTTGGGCGAAGCTAATTGAGCCGAGGGGGCTCTTTGTACCCTCTCTTATTAGAGGGACATAAGAGCAGGGGGCAAGGGGCGAGGACGGAAACCTCACCCTATTTTACTGTCCCTACGTTGGGAGGGGTTGTTCTGTGGTGCGGTACAACATCTCTGTGGAGGTGGCGTCGGTCTTTAACTTTAACCGTTTACGCAACGCACGCAACGAAACGTTGAAAGAAATATTTATTTTTTCTTGTTTTTGCCACATTTTTCATCGATGCTCCGCTTTTATTGGTCGTAGCAGGATGTTATATATAGACTATAATCTTCCTCGATAAACGGGCTATTCAATACAAAAATAATTTTTAAAATCGAACCATTAGTTCCTGAGATAAGCGCGATTAACCAACCAAACAAACAAACTCTTTGAAGCTTTATAATATTAAATAAAGTATATATTGGATGGACCTGAGTCCTTAACTGGTTTCAATCGCTGAACTGGTCTCTGTGGTCCAACCACAAATTACCTTTTGACATGATCTCGGGGAGCCCTAGGGACATGATTAACTAAACTACCTAAATACGATACGATACCGAAATTGTAGTAAAGGTATTCACGGGACGCTTAGCAAATAGATAATTCACATCTATTTATAGACGGAAAAAATGTCGTGCAGCTTGCCGTTACGACATTAGTGGCGCTTTTACTTCCAAATGCGTGCAAATATTGTTACAAAAAAATTACGTTTTTTTTTTAAATTCAAAGTGCAAGTCCCACATATGGTCAGGAGCTACCCGAAGATCTTGGCCTGTGATATCAAAAAAAGAGACTCATTCACAACCGCCACCGCGGAACAATAAATACGCTTGAAAAGTAGCAAACCCAACAAAAAATTTAAAAATAATTTTAACATAAGAATTAAAGGGATTTACAATATGATAAATAAAAAGAAACAAAACAATTGTTTCTTTAATTTTTTTGACACCAACAACTATTTTAGTCGGTACGGTTTGCTATTTTTAAACGACTTCGAAAAGGAGGAGGTTATATTAAGTTCGTGTGTCTAAGTTAAATAAACCGTACAGCACCAAAACCGTCGTCAGTCACCGGTATCATATTTGTTGCTGTACCTACCTACCTGTCTTTGCTGACACCGACTCCAATAGTAACAACAATGACATGGTAAACGCAAACATTGTAATTATTAAAATAACAAGTTGATTATAAGTTCTAGGCACAAAAAATAAGGAAACGCAATTATTTTATTACTGTTTAGTTTATTTTTTACTTTTTGAAGTAGGTTTCAATTTTTGTTTAAAAAATTTTTTAAGTGTTTTTAGTATGTATTCTTGTTTTAGTATGTATCCACTTTTTAGGGTTCCGTAGCTAAATAGCAAAAACGGAACAGACAGACAGACAGACAGACAGACATGACGAATGTCTGTCTGTCCTTCCGTATGTCAAAGCCACTTTTTCCGAAACTATAAGAACTGTACTGTTGAAACTTGGTAAGTAGATGTATTCTCTGAACCGCATTAAGATTTTTACACAAAAGTAAAAAAAAAACAATAAATTTTGGGGGTTCCCATACTTAGAACTAAAACTCAAAAAAATTTTTTTCATCAAACCCATGCGTGTGGGTTGCATCTATGGATAGGTCTTCAAAAATGATATTGAGGTTTCTAATACTATTTTTTGGAGTTTACTCCTTAAGAAACGATTTGAGTTATAAAGCCCGGTACGGAAATTTTATGAGGAGTAAAATCAAGTGTAACACAAAAGTTGAGGCGTTACGTAGAAAGAGACAAACATATATATCTGTGGGACTGAACGTGTAAAAGAATGAGATGGAATACATTACACAGCGTATCTTATTCTCGGGGCAAAATTAGGGCTAGTTTCATTACACGCATAATATAATTACTCGATGTTAATATAATGGGCACCATTTATATTTAATTTTTAATTTATACTAAAAAATACATGTGTATGAATAAAAAATCACTTATGGTTTACCTCACAAATGCAAATTATTAAAAAAATTAAAAAAAAAAATTAAAACAAATTATTAACTTATTGACGTATAAAACTTGAAACGGAACAAATTAATGACAATGCATTGACCAATCGGCAATCACCAAAGATTTTGTTTTAATTTGGAAGTTGGTTTGTGTCGAGTTGTTTACGTGTTTTTTGTTAGGTATTATCTTTATTTATCAACTAAAGCATTAATTTTGGATACCCGATTTCACATGTGTACTTGACTAATCTCTAATACGGACTTTGCTGCAAGAAATGGATAACGTCGAAAGGATTGACGAACTATTCAATCCGTGTTGAAAATATTGGGCCATCCGTGAATGCTGCTGATGTTCGTCCACGTAGAATCGCTAGACCGAAATTGTATATCCGAAATAAATATAACCAAGATCCATTTGTATATTATGACGAAGATGAATTCAGAAAGAGGTTTCAATTTACTAAGCACACTTTTGAAACAATTATTTTGCCTCTTATAACTGGAGACCTCCAGTCCTCAATTTACAGTAATAGGGGACTTCCACTACCGAAAGAAATTAAATTGTTGATAGCTTTACGGTATCATGCTACTGGAAGCTTCCAGGTAATTTTTATATTATATATGCATATAATATAAAATACTTATGCATATTTTATGCAACTCATTTTATGTGTATTGTGCATAATATTAACTAATTCTTAAAGCAGGTAGGGTCAACTAAAAATAGATTCTTTTGATACATCTATGTATGTATATACATGGAGATATTTCTAATATTTCTTTTATACCAGTTTTAAAGAATATTGTATGCACAGATGAAGAAAATGATTTATCAAAACCAAGCTTTATAATTTTAGTTTTATGCATTATAATAATATAAAGTATTATTTTTTCAGATTGTGTGTGGAGACATTATAAGTGTTAGTCAACTTACTTTATGTAGGGTCATTGCAGAGGTGTCGAGCATTAGCAAGACTTTTGCCCAAGTTTATTCAGTTTCCAAATAATGAAAACCAGCCTGCTATAAAAATAAAATTTGAAGAGATGGGAAGGAGTTCCAACAATCGTGGTTTGAATAATATTGTTTCAGCAATAGACTGAATATAGACAAATAAAAACAAGAAATGTTGTGGAGAGATTTTTTGGAGTATGGAAAAAGAAATATTCATGATTACAAGTTTGTATACGAACAAAATTGAGAACTATAAGTAACATAACTGTAGCATGTGCTGTTCTCCCTAATATTGGCTTACAATATGGAGACTACTATGTAGAAGACAACACTAGCAGTGTAGTTGTGAGGATACCAGAAGAAACAAGGTCTCAAATACCATCATCGGCACAGGGGCTTGCTATGAGGCAAGCTGTTATAGCACAATATCCTTACTTCCTTACTAATATTATAAATGCGAAAGTAACTCTGTCTGTCTGTCTGTCTGTCTGTCTCTTCTTCACGCCTAAACCGCTGAACAGATTTGGATGAAATTTGGCACAAAGATAGCTTGACACCCGTGAAAGGACATAGGATAGTTTTTATCCCGGAAATCCTACGGGAACGGGATTATGCGGGTAAAACCCCGGGACTATCTATCTTCTGAACCACGGAACAAATTTGGGTGAAATTTGATATGAAGATACTTTGAAAATTAACGTAGGATTTAAAATAAATCTTATTCTGAAAATCCTACGGGAATGGGAACTATGCGCGTTAGACCCCGGGACTGTCTATCTTCTAAACCACGGCACAGATTTGTGTGAAATTTGATATGAAGATACTTTGGAACTTAACGTAGGATTAAAAATAGTTATTATCCTAGAAATCCCACGGGAACGGGACCTATGTGGGTAAAACCCGGTACGGTCTATCTTCTAAACCACGGAACAGATTTGGATGAAATTTGGTATGAAGATACTTTGGAACTTAACGTAGGACTTAAAATAGTTGCTATCCTGAAAATCCCACGGGAACGGGAGTTGTGCAGCTAAAACGCTGAGACTGTGTATTTGTTAAACCACTAAACCGATTTGAGTGAAATTTGATATGGAGATAGTTTGAGACCCTAGGTAAGATATAAGATGTATAGTGTAACAAGAAGTTTTTTTAGATGTGTCAATAGATGGCGTTAACACAAAATGTATATCACGCTATCCATTACAAGATGCGAATCCTTATGAGGATCGCATTTTTGTATTGCACGCGTTTTAAATCAAGTATTCATATATTAGTAATTTATCCAAAAATGATTTATTAATAGAATTAATTAATTATTATAAAAAAGGAATACTTATATATAATAATGAAGCGGCTGAAAAAGCTAAAATATGCAAATATAGAGGTTTAGGCTCCGAATATGATTTTGTCCCATTCGGTGTCGAGACCCTTGGTCCGTGGGGTCCTAGCGCTTTAAGGCTCTTTAAGGAAATAACAAAAAGGATAGTCGACATCACAGGAGACC
Source organism: Helleia helle (assembly GCA_963853865.1). Classification (NCBI taxonomy): domain Eukaryota; kingdom Metazoa; phylum Arthropoda; class Insecta; order Lepidoptera; family Lycaenidae; genus Helleia; species Helleia helle. The sequence continues at coordinate 621,016 of OY971420.1, forward strand.
GAAGCGCTGGCAGCTACCTCGGACAAAGAATTAGTCTAGCAATTCAAAGGGGGAACGCTGTGAAAATCTTCTTAACCTTGCCTAAAGGGACTCCTTTTTATTAATATACTTAAGTTAAATTAATAAATAATAAGTTAAGTTAAGTTAATATTATATTTTTTAAGGTTTTTAGTTTTAGGTTTTTTTTCTTTTCGTGTAATTTATATCCAATATGTTTTTATTTAATTATTTAAAATTGCAATAAATTACAAAGTACTATTTATAAACAATGCTAGGAACAATAATAAAATATATGAATAAAAAATATAACTTATTCGTAGTTTTTTTGCTGGTAGTAGGTACTAATTTGAATTAAAATATTCATGTATCATAGGGTAGTTACGAATAATTTTGTATCGTTAGGACACAAAATAAATACTATAGGACGTCTGACACCTCAATCCTCCCATGAACATGGTTGCTGGAAAGTATCCGAAACGTCGGGCATTTAAAAATCTTAATAAACCGCGATAAAATCCGTAAAAGTTATTTAAATATAATAAAAATGTACTACTAAATTAAATAAATATATTTTATAGAAACGTACTATTGGGCCTTACAGTGGAAGTAAATAGTATTCCTTAAATTATTATAGTTTGTAAATTGGAACCATTTTTTTATGTCACATGGAGGCAACCGAGCAGTCGGAGCCGGAGGTGACTACCAACGCCCATAGACATCGGCACAGCCAAAAGTTATGCAGATGCGTTGCCCTTTTCCTATACCTCCCAATGGGCCACCAGAAACTCACAAACCGCACGAAACGCGACAGCATAGCTGTCACTTGACGCCGGTATTATGTGAGCGAGAGGTACCACCACGGTTGTGCCAGCCCAATTCGGTTACAAAGCATCATGGCTACTACTACTTTATTTGAAAAATATGATTTAAAACAATACTTCTTATACGCAGACGAAGTCGCGGTTAAAATCTATGATATAATATACTGCACTTACATTAAGAAAAACCATTTTTGTCCGTCTGTTTGTTCCGGTTAATCTCTGAAACGGCTAAGCCGATTTTGACGAGGCTTTTACTGGCAGATAGCTGACGTTATAAGGCGTAACTTTGGCCATAAAAATAATCATCATCAATACGAACGGCTGTAAATCTAAGTAAACGCGGGCGAAGCTGCGGGCAACAGCTAGTAGTTAATAAATTACATGCAACAAAACAAAGTGCCAAATTGTATTAATACAAATTAATATTTAATTATATATCAATTTGTAATTTGTTTTGTTTGTAAATTTTATTTGTATCAGTCTGTTTCACATATGGACATGTTACAGATATGGACATAATGAAGAAGAACAATGTTAATTCCTTGTAGTTAGTTTTAAAATATATTGTTTCTTTAACATCTTATGTCTGTACTTACAATCGCAAATAAAAGAATATGATTTGAAAATGTTTGTTTACTTGTTAATGTTTTTTTTTATATTAGTTGGATAGGCAAACTAGCAAACGTACCACCTGATGGTAAGTGGTCGACGTCGCCCATGAACATAAACTAGTTTACCTGGAACGAGCTCAGGCAACTCATTTATGTGTTGCCTATCCTGAGACATAAGATGTGCCTTATGTCTCAGGTGCCAGTAATTACACTGCCTGTCTTGCCCTTCTCTCCGAAACAGTAAAGCTGTTTCACGGGAGAAACAAGCAAGATGGTGGTACCCATGCAGCCGGGAGCGCGGCACAGCGCTTCCCTCCCACCGGTAGGTTTTATATATTTATGAAATAAAACGTAAAATTGATCTTTGTCCATTATCCTACTTCCTACCAATATTAAATATATACATCTTGCATAAATGTTTGTTCCTCTTTCACTAAAAACTACTGAACAGATATGTAGGAAAACATACGCTTTATTGAAATAATATAAATAATCCGAATAGTAACAGATATATGTTTGTTTCTCGTATCATTTTAGCAGATGCGTTTATTTACCCTTTTTTTCTACTCGATATATATCATAATTATCGTTCGTAAGGAGTAAACTCCAATCGTGCGTCGGAGCTGACACACATGTACTTTTTTTTCTAAACTGAATAGTTTGCGCCAGACACACTTCTAATGTGGTAAAATGTGTGTTTTAAGGAACACAACTAGATTGAGATAAATCAAATACAGAACACTAAATGATTGAATAAATAGTATCTGCGTCAGTTTTAGTCTAGCCTTAGACGTTTGTTCGCGTTCACTCGAGGGTACTGATGCAGCGGTAGTCGGTAACTGACTATGAAGCCTACGCCGTCTCCCCTATTACTCTAATAACATGTGGCATGGTATCTCAAATATAATAGACAAGATTTCAGCAGTAGATAAAGTCCTATTGTCAAAGGAGTTCATTTCACATGTTGAATATTCAGAAATTCATTTAAAACGTTTATTTACGCATGTAACATGTAGGCACTATATAATTTATTTAACTGTGCACGTCGTTCTATCTCGTCAATATAGTCGACGGTTTCTGACATATTTTAATCGGGTTGTAATTGTTACGGATTGGTCACGTTTAGCTTCCATCAAAATGTCTTCTTTAAACAATATGATTCATTTATGTACATATTTAAAAACTTCTATTCTTGTCACGTTATTATCTAATTCCGGTCCAAACCAAAGCCAAGATGAATGGAGACTGAAGAATAAAAGTGAGAAGAATAAAATAAATGAGCCGACCTTGACACAGTGGCCTATAGAGGGCTCTTAGTATCACTTTCTGGCTCCGTCCGTGCAACTTGACGGTACTACTGTAATAACAAATTGTCATCGCAAACATCATCGTCATCATTATCGTTACCAAATGATATCGGTCGATCGATAGTCAGATTTTTGTATAAATAGTTCTAAGCTGGCGAGTTACCACTATCTATTTATCATAGTGATATAGTTTCTTGGTTCTATAATTGGTTGGTCGGTGGGCCCCATGTTATCTACTCTTGAAATGTTTAAAAAGCCTGATTTTATATAGGTATTAAATTTAAGTTATAATAGTAGCAAGCTAAAGAAAATACCCCTTTACCTAAGCTAGAACTTTGATAACATATACCACCCGTCACAAGTTCACTTATATCAGATAAGAAAGTCATTCTCACCCCGCTCTCGGCCCTCGCATCTTGTTACCGAGTTCGTCTCCGAACCCTTACGTTTATTTATTACCCACCGCCCACTATACCCCTGTTTTCACAGGCCCACTATTTTTAACAACATCCATGCGACCGTAGAAACGATTATGTTTGTCTATGTCTACGTTTAATGGGTCTGCATTGCAGTAAATATAGCTTAGTAATTAGTATTTAACATTTTATATTTTCTTTAAGAGACAGCCATCATACAACTAATTTACTTAAAACATAATGGCTTAAACGACTGTATTCAAAGATGTCGTTCTTAATATGTTTTCTTTGAAACGAGGTCATTGGCAAAAATATTAATTTCCTTTTTTATAGCATTTATGTTAAGTGTCTTAACCCGTAACCACCTACCACCGCTCCATAAGGCCGCAACATATTTTTAAATTCAAATTTTTCTGTGTGTCGTTCGTTTTTTACACATCCACCAGTTACGTGCTGGCACTCGGCGAGTGTATACCGTACGATTATTATTTTGCCACCACGATATTGCCACCCACACGATTTTATTTGTTTTGGTAAAATATGGACAAAACGACTAAAATATAGAAAGATGGTTGCGACAAGAAATGTCAGTGCAGGAGGTTATGCCAAACGAGCATTGTAGTGACGTGGAACCTGATTTTACCGGTAGGAGGGAAGCGTTGTGCCGCGCTCCCGGCTGCATGGGTACCACCATCTTGCTTGTTTCTCCCGTGAAAGAGCTTTGCTGTGTTTTGGAGAGAAGGGCAAGACAGGCAGTGTAATTACTGGCACCGAGACTTAACATCTTATGTCTCAGTAGGCAACACATAAATGAGTTGCCTGGGCTCGTTCCAGGTAAACTAGTTTATGTTCATGGGAGACGTCAACCACTTACCATCAGGTGGCACGTTTGCCAGTTTGCCTATCATACTAACGTAAAAAAAACGTTGTTTACATCTGTGCCGAAAATCGCTCGTGCAAGAACACCGCTGCATAATATTATACAAAAGTCAAAACCGCACATCGGAACGTCGTGTAATAAATGATCACATTCAGCGAGATATCAAGAGTTCTATTCGTCGTATTTTTCAGATATGTGAAGATTTACCGAGCACATATGTAGTAAAAAAACTTAAAGTTCGCAAAACGTGTTTCACGTGTGATCCAAAAAAAAACGCAAGGCTGCTTACTTATGTTTAATGTGCAAGGTGCCAATTAGTTTGGAGTGAGCGAAAAAAATATGCTGCAGCTGCCATTTTACAATTTATAAGATGTAATTGATTTCCTCAATAATTTTCAGTTTAATTTTGCTCACTTCAATTAACTGTTTTCTCAAAACAGCGGCAAAAAAGGTAATTAATTTTTCATCAATGTTTCTTTATGACGTTATCACGTAAAACTATCGTCCGTAAACCGACTTTACAGACAACCAATTTTATTTTATTAAGACCAAAATTGGCCTTTGACGATTCGGGATTTGGGTCCTGCTCCTAGCCTCTTATACTTGCTCCCAGCGCTATTCGCAAGTAAGCGGCGAGAAAAACTATTTGCATTCGGCTAGCGATCGCGATCATACAGCAACGCGCCTGCCAGTACTCCTGTAGGCTTTTCAAAGAGCGCAGAATAAAATAGACAGGACATCGTTAAAATAATAGTCGAATGAAAGGATAATATACATCTATACAGATAAATAAAATTGGAGTGTCTGTTTATAATATTAAAATAACCGCTTTTTATTTTTGTTTATTTTATACTAAGCATCATAAGTTTATAGAAAAGAATCCGAAGAAGTTAAAATTTTTAAGTTCCTCGTCTATCAGATCCCAGTATATTAGAAGAGTGTTTTTTGTATTAGAATTACCTATATATTATAGGTTTATAACAAATCTCGAGATATGATTATAGGTTAGTTAAAGCTCTAAATTCTAAAACTAAAGCCTAAACAAGTATATTACTCATTTGGATCCTTTCTAAATAAGGTACAACCCTACGAATAAATAATAAGTCAGGAAGTCTAACTCAGAACAAATGACACATAAAAAGTGGGCCTACTTCAAACCAAAACGACGTATGATTTAAAATACCAATCACTTTCGAGGTTACAAATAGACGTCATTGGTGATTTGTTTAATTTCAGAATAAATGCAGGTATTGGTCGGCGCACATGCTGCAATGTCACCTATGACAGTCGAGTGATAGCTTCGTAGCCGATGTCATGCAATAAGTGAACCAAGTCAATAATAAAACAATATTATTTAATATTTTACAGTGATTTCTTTAGGCCGAGTCCACCGACGCGCCACAATCGTAACATACTGTTACTGGTTCCCTGTGGGCCGTCCGGCACAGGTACTCATCAAAGCAACCATGCCTAGTGAGCATCTGTGACAGACGGAAGGTGAGGGGGTTTGTGCTTACGCCGCATCCACCGCTCGAGGACTGGATGCAAATTCTCACGGGAGGTCACCGGCTAGGTCAGTCTGTCCCCCACTGTGTGGCTGTCACCCACGATACTGTACGGTACCCGCTGGGCCTTATTCCTCGCGGTAAGGTGACCCGCCCAAATGGATGCACCATACATCGCCATACTCCGGAGTATAGCTGCCTGCAGGCGGCGCTGGTTCCTTCGAGGTTCGGGAGATGTCTGCCCAGCGCACTTGCTGCCTTCACGACCTTCGATCCCAATATTGACAAATGTGGGTCGAAGGTCCACCCTCCGTCAAGGATGGGCCACAGATACTTGATCTGGGGGCTCAACCTGACCCTCCCCCCTCGGATCTGGAGGGTAGCTACCGGAGGGTGTCCTTTACGGCCGGTCCCGCGGACGAGAAGGACTTTGGTCTTCTCAACTCTGACCCGAAGCCCTAACTTCTCTATGCGGCTGATCACGAGGTCGAGCCCGACTTTGGCCAGCCGCACCGCCTCCTTATAGGCTCTTCTCCGGGATACTCTTGTCTTTCAAACTTAACTGCAGCTAACTACTTATTTTGCCGAATTGGATCGGCTGGGATACTAAAAGAAAACAAAGCACGCAAAATGCAAAATCATTTTTAAAATACCTCAATTATATCGATATACATTTAAATTATGATAAAAATATATTAAACATATTAGCTATATTATACATTTCATGAAGAATAAATAAAATTACTTCTACATTGGTTCAAAAATTGACTGTCTTCATTTTGCATAGTATTGACCATCTCGGTTTGCTTATTACATTAACTTATTTGAATAAAATATAATTTTACTACTATTTACTAGTGAGAAGTAATCCCTGGAGGTTTTGATTTCGTATGGCTCCTGCACCACTTCACTACAAATGACGGCATGATGATTAGCAGCTGCAATTCAAAATGAAAAAACGAAAACGTATCCGTAAGTTTGACGTGTGTTCGCTTGCAAGAAAAATGTCCGACTGATGACGCGCTGGACACGACTTTTAAGCCCCGCCTACTTGGACACGACTTTTGTTGGGTCATTTTTATAACGCAGTTACATTTCCTGACTTATTATTTATTCGTAGGTTCAACCCGAATTTGAGATCGTTATCTATGAGCGGTCACCAAGACCGGACGTAGGTGGTTAAAGAGGACAAAAGCAGGTGGTTAAGGATTAAAATAGATAATGGTAGGTATAATTTATGTATGTACTATAATGACTACTACATAATAATAACATCAATAGAAGAGTGATTCATTTTTAATTTTTCTATAATATATAACAAATGTTTAACATAGGCCTATGTTCAGCAGTGGACGGATAGAGGCTGATGATGATGATGATGATGATGTATAACAAATATACAATAGGTATATACATTTACGTAAGTTACGGATTACGCAAACTGGATCCACCTGATCCGGCCGAGTGTATAAATGTGATTCAAATTTATTTCACCAGTGCACTTGACCTCGATATTTTCATCTCTTGAGATATTTTCGTATTCCTCCCATGGGAGACGATTACCTTTCACATTCTGTATTAATTAATTATTTCAATATAACAACATTATTGTAATATTATGTGTATAGGTTGTAATATCAGGTTGGTAGAAAATAACCGTGGGACAATATATTATGCACTATAAATGGCTTGGCACTTTAAAAATCAACTTATACTTAGATCACAATTCAATCCAAATTTAATGTTGTTTACTATAACATATCTTGTTATGTATCACTTTCCTCACTTAACAAATACCTTCCAAGGAGTGTCTATTATGTGTTTGCTATAGGACTTTCAAATATGTACAGGTAATATGACATTAATATTATTTTTGTAATACATAATATGTGCCGACCTTATGTTTTTAGCCTCCTTTTTAATTTAAAGGTTTACCCATATTGAATCTCACACTAATCCGAGCGCTTGCAGAAGCTAAACTTTAATTATATTTACTTACCCGAACTATAGTTATATAATTTAACGTAAACGTAACGTAACGTTAAAATATAATTTAAAGTAGTTAAATAGTAAACTATTACTGTTATAAATTACTGTGTGTTAATATAATAGGTTCGATGGATTAAATAGGGTATAAATTATTTTTGAAAAAAAAAATTAACTACTCACTCATCTATTTGAAGTCGGTGCCAGTCAAGTCTAATAGGTAGTAGATAGATGGATAGACATATAGTATCTATCTATTATTATTCGAGGCGTGGCTGGCACCGATTATGTGTAGGATGAAGCGAGACAAAAATACAAAAATTAGAAGTGTCTAAAATGGTAAACAAATATGACGTACTTCCGGCCACAGACAAATAGAGTCATAGTGTTGTTTAAGGAAGTGACACAAAGAGCAAAGGAATGATCAATATTAATAAGGTAATAATACAAAAGTAAAATACATTATTATTAAAATATTTAACGATACTATATTGCTGGAATTATTTCAAAAACGAATTATACATAATATATTGAATATTTTTGCTTAAAAAGAAAAATGCAAAGAAAATATTAGTCGGGCATCTTTATAAAAAACAAATTTATATTTCGTAAATACAATAACCTCCTCCTTTTTGAAGTCGGTTAAAAATACCTGTTAGAAATACGTTTCCCTTTTAAGCCTTTCGCAATTTCTGTAAGATAAGGAAAGAAAAGAGAGGCCTTAGAGGTATTTTTGTTTATTTTGGAGTCTTTAATGAAAAATGGTCGATAAAAAGACGTCACAAATAAAAATTTAACATAATAGAACCGCCAGTGCCAAGGAAAACAGTCGACCCTAGTATTATTGTCACCTTATTTCATATTTGTATTTAATATCATCAATAATCATTGCGCCGGCGGCGCCCTGTCTCTAACATCTAAACAAAGACTGATACAATTATTTTCTCTTTTATCACGAAGTTCTCATTGAGTAATCCTAACTCTCATTTTAAAGTCTGTAAACTTCATTGGAGATTTTTGTCTGTGCTTTATGCCTTTATATTATATGGGATACTGTTAAATGGTCAGGATGAAATTGATATTCAGAAATATTCATAATAAAAATAAAATCCTTACAATAAATACTTTAGTATTATAAAATATTGATATTTACAATAATTTGTTAGCATATTTTGCGCTCAACATAAAAAAACAATATGTTACAACTTAATAACAAATCGCATTACGGTAACATTGTTTTATAATCTATTAACAATTTTTTTTTTTTTTTTTAATTAACAATTGTAATTTATGAAATTTTAAAATATAGGTAAAGAACACTGTCTGTTCATTTTGTTCAATCACTTACTATACACTTCACCTCTAAAATATATATTGACCACATCCCTATTGGCCTTTTATAAAAAAGATGATGAAATGTCATATTGAAAAATATGAATTATCAGTACTTTCGATAATCGTATTTTCAAAGTTTTTAAGTGTTTAAAATAATAAATTGATATTTGTTTTTAGTGAAATAAATAGTAAATAGAGTTTTACAAATGTCCGTCAAATCTTTGTCGGTGTCAGCTAAGTTAAATAGACCGTACAGCACCAAAACCGTTGTCAGTCACCTACCTACCTGTTTTCGCTGACACCGACTCCAATAGTAACAACAATGACATGGTAAACGCAAAGATTGTAATTAGTAAATGAACAAATTGATTATAAGTTCTAGGCACAAAAATTAAGGAAACGCAATTATTTTATTACTTTTTATTTTATTTTTTACTTTTTGAAGTCGTTTCAATTTTTATTTAAAAAATTTTTATTTCTAAATTTTTTGTGATTCCGAAATTCGATAACCGATTTTATTTGTCTGAAATATGGGTATAACTGTTAAACGTATTTCCACTGCCTATACTCCATCATCAGACCTGTAATGATACTTATAACCCATATGGGTGCAAAGTTCTGGTCAACATAAATGAATTGTGTCTAAACACAAGGTAGCTACTGTAAACTGTTCAGGAGTTCTCTCGACTGTCTATGGTCTTCATCATCAGACCTGTAATGACACTTATAACCCATAAATAACCCACAAAGTTCTCGTCAATATAAATGTATTAAGTCCAAACACAAGGTAGCTACTGTAAACCGCTGAGAACTTTACCTGTCCTCCTACCTGTGTTCCTTTAACTGTCCTTCGTCTTCATCATCAAACCCCTAATGATAGTAACAATTTATCTAGGTGTAAAGTTCTCATCAATATAAATTAATCTAGCCCAAACACAAGGTTACTGCTGTAAATCGTTGAGGAGTTCCCTCGACTGTCTTTCAGCTCCATAATTAGATCAACTCTAGACCTTCATGAAATTATAGTGCTTTAAAATACTTATTTAAAAAAATATTAAACGCACTAGTTACTCCCACGATTTTCGAAAGTTCCCCTCGATTTCTCTGAGATGCCATCATTAGATCCTGGTTTCCTTATCATGGGACCACCTCGGAAGTGCACTCTTTTGAATAAAAAAAGAAATTTGAAAATCGGTCCACAATTGACGGAAAACATCGGTGAACATACATTAAAAAAATATATAAAAAAAATCTTAACAAACAAATAGAAAAAAACTCTATGTTCATGTTTAAAAAATATATATCGATACGATCTCTATAAGACCTTAGAAATCAAAATATAAAGAAAAAAAATTGATAACGACTAGAACCGAGTAGGTACACGATTCAGTATAGACCAGTATAGATCAGTATAGACCCGAACGGGACAGTTCACTTACGTTCACTCCTCGGTCAAAACGTGACTATACAAGTTTTAGCAATAAACACTAATTGTTTACAATGGGAATTCTACTCAAGAATAAGAAAATATATTTCATATATTTGTGGTGGTCTTATATTAAAGATAAGGTCTAATACTAGAACGCACTATACAATAAATGACGTGTCAATGAGTGACTCAATGCTTCCCAAATCGTCGTGTGGCGTCAGCGGAAGGATCTCTCACCCCGAAACCACAACTGGCCGACCTAATCATTGTCGAACGGACATCTGCCTACACGTACCTACACTTCTAGGTGTAGACCTCTATCAAGTATCAACGATCGCCAATACAAACCGGCATCTAACTAAAACCGTCACGGAGGTCATCATATTTAGTTAGCCGTTACATGTATTGCGATCTACTCTCATATCAACATAAGTGAACATCAATTTACAACAACACAGCGAGAGCTTTACAAAACAAAAAGCGAGCGTCCATTGAAAATGCCATTTGTTTGTAGTAGTTTAAAACGTGAACCTGTTTCAATTATTCTCATCGCAACTAATTATGCAGGTTGGATAGGTCACGGCGCGAACAAAAAGCATCTGCCTGTGAGTGTCGTGCTCCTTCCGAGCGCTGAACAAATTACACCACTAATTGCAGCCTGTAGATGCGATCCAGCTTCGTGTCATGTTACTACTTTTTAAACGATGTTACGCGACACTTCCGTACAACCTCGTTTGTCGATCATTGCCATGTTGTCGTTTATATATATTATTTGAAAAGATTAGTTCCACTGAGTTTGTTTCGCCGGTTCTTCTCAGTGGGCTTACCTTGGAACCGGTGGTAGATTCAATTGACGTTCAAAAAGATACTGTATTAGTACTATTTTGAATAAAAAAAATTTGATTTTGATTTAAGACGACGATTAAACCGACGACGATAAGGGATGAATAACTTGGAGCGATGGAGCCAATGAAGGCCAAGTAAATTTAACTGTCAATAATGCATAAATAATAAATAAAAAGTTTAAAAACCATGACTCGACTACGAAAAATCTTATTTCATTCCATCTATTCGAAAACCCAAAGGTGGTGTTTTCTATAAGAAACTTTTAGCGGGCAGTAATGAGTTTTTAATCCTCTTTAATCTTTATAAGTGCGCCGCAATTACCTTTGCCGCACACTTTTTGAATTTGGAACATCTTAGTGTTCAACGCTAAAGAAATCGAACGCAAATATTGTTTCGATTCACATTTTCTTCAAAATAGGCCAGATTCGGACATTACTTCAAATATAAAATCTACAACAATCTCTATTCCTAATAATACTGTAAGTAACAATAAATTTTCATAATTGCAAAAAGGTCTCAAATGTAAATATAAGTTTTTAGTTGTTTTATTATTAGATGCTATTTAATTTCAATTCAGTTGTTACTCTTGTTTTATTAATATAATAATATTACAATAAAATATGACGCGCCTTTTATTTTCTCATAGGTGATGAAAAGTAGAGTGTATCACTCGGGCGCAAAATATATTTTTGGCTCGGGCGACGTACTTTGAGTCCCTCGCTACGTTCAGGATTCTACTAAAGAATCCCTCGCAACGCTAGTGATTCTACTCTAGAATCCTCGCTCACCTCGCTCTGGATTCAAAAAAGCGCCCTCACCGTAAAAAATATCATTTTTCTTATTTATGATACAATCTACTATTCTATTGCTAATACAAACCTAAACCTTCTTTTAGGCTTTCCCATTGTAAAAAAGACGATATTACTAAGATAAAACTCTCTACAAAATGTATCCACTATAAACAATAAAACTTCGACAATAAAATTAAAGCTTTATCAATCAAATCGGCGCCCACACTCGTGAACGAATAATTGTGGCTCAGTCTGTCACGGTGCACGGCTGCGATATACAACGTTTTTAACGTAGTAAAATTCTATATAGCCTCGATGACGCCCAAACGCGCGGCGCCCCAACGCCACAACGTCAAAACGCCACAACGCCCAGCGCCAACCGTCAGTGGCCACACAATATTCGTGGAACTACGTGAAGCAAGAGAACATCGATAATACGATTAAAACACAGCAATTGAAAGCTGTTTTTTATCAATACATTTAAACAAATGTATGATCATCGACCCGTATTCAGCCACGGCTGGACGTAGGACTCTATGAAATAATATCAAAACGACCGATTCTTTATTATTTGCATCGAAGTAGAATCATCTGGTCGAAGATCGACTTCCCGAAAGCAGATTTCGCTTCAATATTGTCGCGCTACGTGACCGGCCTTTAGCTTTCGGTAAACTATGTTATAGTGAATATTATACTTACATAGGCTGCACTAAAAGTATCGGGAATGGAATATTTCCACTGTTCCTGTCATATTAAAATCTTTTTAATTGAAAACTCCTTGGTTTTAAAAATCGAATACCATTTATTTATTTAAGAAAAGATTCTCGGTCTTGTCACAAGGTCTTGTCAAACTTGTTTAGTCGTTGAGAAAATGGAATTGACTCGAGAAAATTCTAGAGCGATGATTTATTATGACTTTCGAAGTGGTTTAACACAAAAACAGTGTGTTGCCCGGATGATTTCTGCATTTGGTGATGAAGCCCCATCCAAAACCACAATTTATCGCTGGTTTGCTGAATTTCAACGTGGACGTGTCAAGCTCAGTGATGATCCCCGTCAAGGTCGTCCAAAAACTGCAGTCACCCAAGAAAACGTTGATGCTGTGCGTAAGCTGATTGAGGAAGATCGACATGTGACATACCGCGAAATTCAGGCAACTTTAGACATTGGCATGGTGTAAAAAAGTGTAATGTTGTGTCACTTCCTTGATTCCCCAAATTTTCAGTGCCGCCCTCGTACTACTACTACGAGAAAAGTATTTGTAATAAACCTACTTTATACGGATTTTATCGCGGTCTGTTGAGATTTTTACAACTTGTTAAGTTTCTGTCGGAAATGTTAAAAGTTTAATAAGCTGACAAAAAAAATTACAACTAGTTGGCTACTTTTATTACAGTTTATTAGGTGCAGCCACTTCAAGTAGGTAGAACTGGAGTGAAACTGTTTTACATCGCTATCGTACACGTACATTACATAACATTTAGTTTCAAAGATTGTAATTAGTTTGAGGTAGTGATATTGAGAGAAAATAGTAAGAGTCGATTTTTGAAATGATATCATCAAATTGAAAATGTTTTAACTGAAATCTTTGGACAGTCGTATTTGATAATTGATATGCAGATTTTTTGCCTCAACCAAGTGCATATTCGGCTCCGTTTTGAGGCGGTTACTTTAATAATCATCAGATCGTTCGAGTTCACCTATAAACAAGTTATTTAACTTCACATCCTTTTTTTTAAGTTGGATAGGCAAACCGGCAGACGTGCCACCTGATGGTAAGTGGTCGACGTCGCGTGAACATAATCTAGTTTACCTGGAACGAGCCCAGGCAACTCACTTGTGTCTTGACTATGCTGAGACATAAGATGTTAAGCCTCAGTGCCAGTAATTACACTGCCTGTCTTGCCCTTTTCTCCGAAACACTGCAAAGCTGTTTGACGGGAGAAACAAGCAAGACCCACCGTCTACCCATGCAGCCGGGAGCGCGGCACAGCGCTTTTCTCCCACTGGATCTCTATCACGTTAAAACAAATTCGTCAAAATAAGAAAATATGCTTCTGGTTAAGGATCCTACTATAGGTACCTACTTGTCGTTTAAGAATAAACTTTTTATTATTTAGGCGTTTTCTTATTTAATAACATACGTGGATAACACTGAAAATGTTTAGAACTGGCCAGTTAGAAACATTGAAAGTGAAAACTTTTTTTGAATTTCAATTTTAAAACTCTTTGGTAACCTAATGTACAGCTTGGCAAAAAAGAGTATGACGTGGTGACAGGTGGAACTAAATATTTTACTAAATGAAAACCTATGATGTTGACAATACTTGGCCGTCAAATACTAGATTTTAAGTAAAGCTTAGTGTTTCACATTTTTTTTAACGATTTGATTAAATTATCTTGCTGATTTTCCATATTATGATGAGACCTAAGTGAAAGTGGCGCCCTCATTTTTTCCATACTCTTTTTTGCCAAGCTGTAGTATATTGCATTCATTTGTCATTTGTTTTTGTGAATTGGCGGCAAATCTAAAACTCTTGTTACACGTGAAAATGAACATAACGCGAGAAAATTTTCGGTCAATGATTTATTATGACTTTCGTTGTGGGCTTACTCAACAACAAAGCTATGATAGGCTGCGATTAGCATTTTTTAATGAAGCCCCATCTCGTGCCACTATTTACAATTGGTTTAACGAGTTTAAGCGTGGACGTAGCAATCTCAGTGATGATCCGCGTGAGGGACGTCCTCTAACAGCGACTACTGAAGATAACATCAGTGCTGTGCGACGCATGATAGAGGAAGATAAGAGAGTGACCTATCAGCAGATACGGGCAAGCCTAGGCATTGGTATGAGTCAAGTTCAAAAAATATTAAACGCACATTTAGGCGTCGGGAAGCTTTGTACCAGATGGATTCCCCATACTTTAACCGACGACCAGAAACACCTCCGCATGGATTGGTGTCGCCAAATGTTAGATAAGTTCAACGGCGGTAACTCAAATGCTGTATTTGACATCATCACAGGTGATGAAAGCTGGATATATTGCTACGAACCCGAAACTAAAAGACAATCAGCTCAGTGGGTGTTTCCTTTCGAGGATCGGCCAACTAAGGTAAAGAAAGGAAGAAGTCAAGGAAAAAAAATGATTGCCTCATTCTTTGGTCGGAAAGGTCAGTTCGCGACAGTTGTGCTAGAAGATGGAAGGACAGTTACTGCAGACTGGTATGTCAATCGCTGTTTGTCTGTTGTCTTGGAAAAAATTCGACAGCAGCGCCCTCGAAGCAGGATCCTCCTTCACCACGACAATGCTTCAGCGCACTCTGCAAAACGGACTGTTGAATATTTGACTATGGCAGGTGTCGAGATAATTAGTCATCCGCCTTACAGTCCTGACCTGGCGCCCTGCGACTTTCATTTATTCCCAAGAACTAAAGATAAAATTCGAGTTATTCGCTTTACGAGCCCTGAAGATGCGGTGAAAGCGTACGAAAATGCCATAGAAGAGACTCCTAAGGAAGAATGGGCCCACTGCTTTTCTCAGTGGTTCCATCGAATGCGACGATGTGTAGAAAAAAACGGAGATTACTTCGAAAAACAATAAAAGTATTGGCAAATTTCTACATTAAGCCGTTTTTCATTTTCTAAACATTTTCAGTGTTACCTCGGTATAAGCGTAAATACTTATTCACATTAACTAAATACGTATCTAGTACTATTTATCACCCAATTTCTAAACCTCCCGAAACCATTATCAAGGTACTTACGTCCTCCATACAGCCGCGGAAGTTCTCCATGTGCCCCAGAAACAGCTCCGAGAAGTCGCCTTGACCGCCGAGGAAGATGCCGAAATGTATGTTGAGTTCGAAGAATCGTCCCGGCAGCCTCTTCTTAACGACGCTCTCGTCCACCTAAAAATAATACGTCCATGTCAGTGACATAATCGCCGACGGCTGAGTCACACAGGTATTTATATTATTTATGTGAACGTTTATTTGTCAAATACGTATGGATGGCGGGATTTTTAGTCAATTTTGGCTTGTAGGTGACTAGGATAGAAACTTTTGTTTAACATCGTTGAGGTGATCCTGCTGCCTGTTGTTTAGTGGGGTAGTGCATTCCTAAGTATGAGTCCTCACATAGGTCCAGGAACCTTACCCGAGGTAAACCTGAATCATGTGAAAGCATTAACCTGGGTCATCAAAAATACAAGACACTTTTTAACCGTCGACGCAGAGACGCTCTCTGGTACTCTATCTCGCAAAAAGGTGAACCGATTTTGGTTGGATACGGTTTGTTTGATTTTAAAGCAGATTTTCTAGGGGTGGTTTTTGAACATATGACTTTGTAACGTTAGGACTCAACACTCAACAACCACACAGACGTCATAATCGATTGTAAATTAGAGTCCACGTAATGCTGATCTAATATTTACTAAATTCAAGGGTCTGTAGTCGCGGGCTCAAACCCGAAAGACGGGACAAAGCTTACGGAACTAGGATAAAAATAATTAGAATCGAATTATTAAATACACATATTTCTCAAATTATAATCCATTGGCTAGCCGCTATGTACTTCCCATACATTTAGCCCAGGTCAAAACTCAAAATTTAAAACATAACTTTTACTCCTATGTTTCTCAACATTCCCTTATAACTAGGTTCCAAACCTACAATTAGTTCTGGACACAAAGCGCCTCAAACAAACATACTCTTCAGCTTCATTATATTAGTATACAATATAGGTAGGTACATAAAATATTACTCTGGATTAAAGACACAGGATGATTTTAGACCATGTAACGGTTCTATCACAGTAAGAGGTAGTGCCATGCTGCATTGCAGCCGAACTGAGCCGACACGACCATGGTGGTACCTCTCGCTCAGATAACACCGGCGTCAAGTGACAGCTATGCTGTCTCGTTTTGTGCGGTTTGTGAGTTTCAGCTGACCCATTGAGGAATAGGGAAAAGGAGGGCAACGCATCTGTAATAACCTCTGGTTGTGCGGATGTATATGGGCGTCGTTACCACAAGACTCCGACTGCTCGTTCGCTCCTTGACATAAAAAAATGTGAAGTTGGATGGCCAAGGGCAATGATTATTTTGTAATATGATTTGGGTTGATGTAACACTCTTTGTCGGTTGGACCTCAAAATGTACCCAAATATATATTTTATAAATAGTATTTATTTTTGGACAAGATCCCTGTTACTATATACTAGTGACCATCGACAATATATAAAACATGCGCACGTATTTTCAATCGAACTCGCTTACACTGTTATCCTTGGTGGTTTTACAAAAGTTATGTGTTGGTAGTATTAGGGCTTATCTTATTCTCTTTTCGTACAAAAAGATCCGGCGAACAATACGCCTTTTGTTGAGAGCCTGCCTCCGCCAGATAACTCCCTCTGATATTTACTTACTTCGATAGATTTATAACGCCACTATAATATAAGAACATTATTTATTTATGTAGAAGAGGGGGTAGACGAACAGTCGGTTCAGGTGGTACGTGATCAGCTCTAGTCTATACCCATAGACACCCGCCACACCAAAGGATTTGCAATTGCATTGCTGCCTTGATTTAGTTTAAATTGCATTGTGACGGAAACTTTATATGAGCGATGGTCTCGTTAGTAGTGGGCAGGAAGTACAAAATGCTTCCACACAGTTTGCCGAATCTAGATCACCCGAGTTCTATCGCAAAGGCATGAATGACCTTCCTATTAGATGGCAGCAATGTATAAATAATAATGGTAATTATTTTAATTAAATAAATACGTTTAATAAAAAATAAGGAATTACAATTTTTCCGTACAAATCGGCAATTTCATACTTTTAACCCCTTTTTCTCTTTAACGCCGGGAAATGCTCTGAGTCAACCCGCGGGGGAGTGAGTCTCACCAGGCGGATATGTGGGACTCGCTGCGCCCGAAAGCCGGCAAGTGGACCCACCAAAACCAGGCGAGTGCCACCAATGCCGCCTTTGGTGAGGTGCCCCGGATCTATTGAGCAAACAGGGCACATCGACGGCTAGTCAGTCCCTCAGGGGATCGACGCCACCTCCACAGAGGAGTTGTCCCGCACCACAGAGCCCCAAAAAAATGGTCCATTTAATGAAGATTTCAAAATGTTACAACACTAGCTACTATTCCTCCCATAAAAATGTTCTACTTTTATTTCAAGCGATTATTATCCAGCATTTAAAATTTGAAAGTACGATGTGATGGTTGTATTTGTGATTGTTGTTGTAAACCGTAGTCACAATATAACAAGAGGTAATAAAGTAGTAGGTACCTTTACTTTTTCTTTAACATTATAGTAAGTGTTCAAACTGTTGGACTTCGGCACAAATACATGCTCTGCATTGCCCTAGAAAAAATCTTCTCATGATGCGTGCAAATCTTCTGGTATATAATTTCTGCTTCTTCTACTCTCTAAAATCTCTCTTAACTACGTCATAAATTCTATGACATAGTTGAGCGATATTCTTTAATGGTTTTAAATAAACTTTTTCTTTTATGCAGCCCCAGTAAAAATCGAGTGGGTTTCGGTCCGAGGTAGAACGACACAGAATTGAACTAAAGCGCCCAATCCATCGCACTGGTGGCCGGTCGATCAAGACTCATCTTTTTACACGCTTTATATTAGCTTAACCTGTATGTTTGTATGTTTGTAACCGACTTCTTTGGGCGCGATTTTTACCCACTTCTAACGGCCAGATTTAGTTCATATTTATAGATTTATCGAGGACTCAACTAATGCAAGAACGGCAAAAGGCGCGCAAGTTACCTACATCACTTGTGTTGTTTTTAGTATCTCACTCATTTCTAAAGTGATTGCCATTAGTTGTGTACTTTAAATTAATAAAATCTTTAATTTAAAAAATCTATAAAAATTAAAAATTAAATTCTAAGTAGTTAAAAAATCACTTAACACGCATTAATAGCAAACCGAACTAAAAATTTGAAAATAATTTTAATAGAAGAATGAAATAGGTTAACTAAATATATTTTGTTAATCCATTTAGTTCTTCTATTAAAAAATATTTTTCAATTTTTTGTTCGGTTTGCTAGTAAAGCGTGTTTTTTAGATTTTTTTTTAAATATAATAATTTATTCTTTGTTCTTTTTATCATCTAATCTTCGAAATCTAATATTATATATTATGTCTTCACAAAGCTCAAGTAAATCGCCATTTAACATTGTCGGCTCCCCTACCATTAGTATAGATGTTTCAGTCCCGACCCTAAATGGTTAAAAAAGGAACCCTTGAACATGACACTTATGTGTCTTTCCGTCTGTGTATCGCAGCTGGCTGTCATACAACGTACTAATGTCAAAGTAAATATCCACCCATAACTGGACAGTTTTGTCTGTGGTTTTATGATATTTTTAGTGAAATCATAACTTGATTAGTATCGGAAGTAAATGACTTTTAAAAGTACATAAAGAGAAGATATAGTAATCAATGTAATGTATGGAACTTTGATATTACGTAAAAGAAATTTTTACATGCTTTATACATATTAACTTCTATGTTTGTTTGTAAGTTTGTATGTTTGTTTGTAACCAACCTTTTTTAGGGTTCCGTAGCCAAATGGCAAAAACAGAACCCTTATATATTCGTCATGTCTGTCTATCTGTCTGTCTATCTGTCTGTCTCTGTGCGTCCGTATGTCACACCCACTTTTTCCGAAAATATAAGATCTATATTGTTGCAACTTGGTAATTATATGTATTCTGTGAACGGCATTAAGATTTTTACACAAAAGTAGAAAAAAATAAATAAATTTTGAGGGTCTCCATACTTAGAACTGAAACTCAAATATTTTTTTTCATCAAACGCCTATGTGTGGTATTATCTATGGATAGGTCTTCAAAAATGATATTGAGGTTTCATAAACCATCTTTTTCTAAACTGAATAGTTGCGCCAGAGACACATCCAAAGTGGTAAAATGTGTGTGTGTGTCCCCTGTAACTTCTAAAATAAGAGAATGATAAAAATAAAAAAAAATATATGATGTACATTTTTTACACAACAATTACATTACCATGTAAACTTCCACCGAAAATTGGTTTGTGGAAAAGTAGTCTTTTTTAATACGTCATAAATCGTAAACCGCAATTTACCGTTCATTCAATCAACTCAAATATATTTTTTAAAAATCATTTTTTCAAAATAAACCATATTAAAGTGTCATGTTGTAAATCATGTAATGGTACGGAACCCTTCGTGCGCAAGTCCGACTAGCACTTGGCCGGTTTTTATATTATTCCTTTTAACCAGTACATTGGCTTGAGGTATGCACTGTTGGATTATCTCTCTGCCGATCTACACGGAAATTCTGGAGTTAGATTAAATAAAATTATGTATATATTAAACAAATTAGCACTTTTCAAACTCTAGTGGAACTGTTTACTTTAAAGTTTGTGTCACTATCTCGCTATCAAACCGACTGGTCTAGGAGGCGTTATTTTATTTTAATACAAAGTAATGAATGTTTAGCTTCGTACTTGCTTTACCTTACTTATTTCTTTTGAGACTTACGAGGAATATAAATGTTTTAGACATTTTTAGTTTTGTCAGTTTATCTTTTTCTTGGTTATTGAACGAATTGTGTATAATATACTTTTGATTACGACATGCAGTGTTATTAATGTTTATATAAATAGATATAAATGCACTTCCATTTTCTATAAATTGTTTTTGTTGTTGCCGTTGTGTGAAAAGTTTACAATTTCACCGTCGCACGTTACAGTATCGACACTTTCATACTTGTCAATGTCGTATCCATCCGTCGACCTTGTATAAAATATAAAATATTGCCGATAATATCTGCTAATCATCAATGGGGTGACGATCTTGCAGTGGCCGTTTCAAAACGCGTGATGGTTGTTCGGCCTTCGATCACAGAAAGTCGTGTTGGCATTTATTGAAAGTTTAGCAGTGTTTAGTAATGATGATGACAAAAAGCTCTTATTGTATATGATATTGAGAGTAAGTTAGATCATTGTACATCCGCACATCAGACCGTGCCAGTATTTATAACACGTAGTCCTTTGATGTTTTGCTTTTGTTTAAAATTATTGTAATCACACAAACAAAACTCTTTACATCGTAAACAACACTCGGGCGCTCGCTAATATCACACTCGGCGAGCGAGATATTTGATTGATCAGGAGACACGTTAGTGTCTAGCGCCAAGAACACATCCAAGTAGTTTGGCGTGAGGCACTGTGTATATATTCTCGAGACATATGTATACATAACCTCCAAAACATAACAAAACATTTTTGGGGCTTTATTATGTTATTATTGCCAAAACACTAAGACTTAACACTATTTTTAATAAGTTTCTTTTTACGAATTTTACACATATTACAAAAAAATATTGGGTCTCAGCAATTATTTAATACATTTCAAACATGAAAATTATTGCTTGCGCCGTTTTGCGATTAAAGAGGTTTAGAGAAAATATTTTATATGACGTTACAGTGAGAATTTTGAGTTTTGACATCGAAGTTGGTTGCTTGTTTTTTAGTTTTATCCTATCGGAACAGGCAAAGGCTAGAGGCCATGCTGCCTATCGTTATCAATATACGGTGTTGTATTAAAAATTAAATATTTCGTTTTTTTCTTGTATTATCTATAGCTTATTTTTATTTATTTTTTCTGTCATATTTTATATTTGATAAACGTCTTTCGTATAATATATTTTTTCTGTCGTATTTTTTATTTGATAAACGTCTTTTATTTCATATATTCGTTTCTGTTAAGAGCTCAATCTTCTTCGTTTCTTCTCAGTTTCCCGTTAATTAATTGTTATTTTGTGTTTTGTTCATTCTGAGTGATTTACTAGTGTTTGATTTAAAAACTGTATATATTGTGATTGGTTGGCGAATATTGTGGAGAACTGTTCTGGAGTGGTTTTCTATTGTAGGACTGTTCTGATGGTTTCCTATAGTGTTTGTTTTTAAAACTTAATCTGTGTAATATGTAATGTGATTCGTTGGCGAATATTATGGTGAACTGTTCTGGGTGAATAGAATGGGAAGTGATAGTTGATTCATGGGTGCTAGAGGGGCAGAGCCGCGCTTTTTTCTTTTCGTTTCTCCAAAGCACAGACAAGATATTTTTGTTAACACAACAGATATGGCAGCATGGCTCAGGTCTTAGCCGGTTCCAACAGAAAATGCCAATTGGAAAGAAAAATGACAATACAGTCTAATTATTTTTCGAGAAATAACAAAATTATTTAACAAAGTGAGATGTACTATCTCTATCTATGTAATTGTGGTGCTTTAATGTGATTTTAATGTATTATTATATTTAGTTTCAACCGATTTTATTCGGTCAAAACTCTAAAAATTAGACATAACCGCATAATAAATGCCGCTGGAGTTTGTTTCTTGACTTCATCTCCTACCAATTAAATTGGTATTAAATTTTAGCTATACTCTAATATAGCCAATTGATTGATTTACATTAGTCAACTTATCAAGAATGGAAACAATGTGGAGTTAACGGAGAAATGCTGTTGTTTACAATAGAAAAAACAGTTTGGTGGCTGTAGCAAACCAAGAAGATGGTGTTTATAAGTTGGTCATGGAACATAAACAATGTTTTTTTACTCCTACTTCAACAGTAATTAGTGATGAGTGTCATAGGAGATTGGCATTTGAATATAAATGACCAGAATAAAATGAAAGATGGAGCAGTTACGGGAATATCATACACAGACAGCAATCTGAAGAAGAAAATGAGGAACCAGTACCATTTACTTTTAGTAAAGGGGGACCCAAATTAAGTGAATAAAAAAGCTGCCAGAGCGTTATAGATTTCCAAATCTATGTACAACGTTCAATCCAAATGTTACTAATGATCCAGTCTGTGTCCATGAAGCTCCAAGAAGTCCAAGAAGAGAGCCCAGAAAGAGACAAGTGGATTGAGGCAATAGAGGAAAAGCTGCATGCAAGCTTTTGAAGAAAATGATGCATGGGTTCCTGTGAGTGAATTACCTTTTGATTAAACTTTAGTACAGTGCAAGTGGGTATATAAAAGGAAATTAAATAGTGATAATAGTGTATGTTACAGAGCATGTTTAGTGGCTAAGGGCACAAGGTTACACAGAGGCCTGGTATTGATTATGAATAGACTTTCTCACCAGATGTCAGACATTCTACTTTGAAATTATTGTTCGCACTATCTGTTCAGTTAAATTTAGATGTCACTCATTTAGATGTTAAAACAGCATTCTTAAATGGTTTTCTTAAAGAGGACATTTATAAGGTTCAACTAGTTATTAATTGTGATTCAAATAAGAATAATTGTTAAACAAAGCAATTTATGGTTTAAAGCAGTCATCTAGATCATGGTATTAGAGAGTGGAGCAATGTTTATGTGAGTTAGGTTTCAAAAGGAGTCGTATAGAGCCATGTGTTTTTACAAAAATGAATAATGATGTAAAAATTGTTATAGCATTATATGTTGATGACTTATATTTGTTCCAATAATCAAATAGAGACAGACAAGTTAATTTCAGTATTGATTATGATATGTAAGTAATTTTACTTCAAATTTCTGAATTGTCATACTTTTATTATTGTCAATACAATTTGTTTTCCCATTGTTACAGACCGTGCAATAAAAAAAAACCTTTAAGCAGAAAAGGGCTGGTTGTAAACAAAAATTGCGAGACATTATGTGTGTAGTATTTCTTAATTTTAATTATTTTCATTTGAAGTTATTTCCTTACTGTTTTACATTTTTTTAGCTTCTGGAAAGGAGAATATTTAGGCCTTAAAGGACAATAAACATAATAAGTACATTGGTATCAAGTAAATTTATGACATTCTTCGTATGGAGTTGGATTTGAATTATTCTTAAGAAAACAATAAAGAAAGTAATACATCTAAAGTTTTGATTTTTTTTTTATTCTGAAGGCAGGTAAATAATAATGAATCATAATATATTGGACAAGAACAAAAAAAATTTTTTTTTTTTTAATTACATATTTGAGCTTATTATTGCGTGATTTACTAATAAGCAAATATAATAATTAAAATTCGTTTAAAAAATTGTTTTCAATTGTAAAATTTGCCACAAAAATTTTGCAATTATTGAAAATCACAATGATTACTTTTTTTTAATTTATATTTTTTTGTAGATTGCAAATTTTTCTTTTTTTTTGTAAATATACTACACCAATTGTTTTTTCAATTTTCACAGTTTTTAATGAGTATTTCTTTTAATCCGAGAGGTTTTGTGTATGTACTTGGTTTTTTTATTTCATATTTTTGTAAAGATTAGTTTATTTTTTTATTTTTGATATACGTGTATATAGTTAGACGTGTACTTGGCGCGACATTTTACAGTGAAACTGTTTTTTGTGGGATACATTAAACCGGCGGGTGCTGGCTGTCAGGAGACAATTATTATCAAAATGTTACGTATATAAATAAATAAATATAAAAAACAATTTTTCCGTATTACGAAAATTTACTATTTTTTTTATATTCGTTATTATATTATTTTTATTATATACGTTTTCTATAATCATATTTTTTTCTTATATTCTTATATATCTATATATTTTTCTATAAGCCTAAAGCCAATTTAGGCTTTATTTTATACTCAGCATACTCAGTTTTTAAATGAGAAAAGCCTTTGTACTTTTCTTAATTTGGCGAATAAACAATTTAGTGTGCCTCTTTGTTTAGTGTACATAATTCTTTACGCAATGAGATAGCCACACAGTACCAGGATTAACACATTTAGAAATCGAATTATATCATCAAAATGAAATATGGAATAATTCTCGAACCAATATCTATCAATTACATTTCTATACGGTACGGCGTACGCGAATTGGTGTATATTCAATGGTTCGAAAATTGTTTCATTAATTTATATACAAACCACATTCCAATTGAAACTAGCTGAAAACGCTCGTACGGCGGTACTACAGCGATACGATCATTATTGACAAAGCCACACTAATGAACTAAACATTTAGAGACCACTTCAACAATTAGGTCCTATGAAATTTGTGGGATTTTATAAACCACACCACTTCTGAGCTTAGTTCGGAAAAATTCACTTGAAATTTTCTGGAACGGAAACGACTTTAGAACTACTAGAAATCTCTAACTCGATCAAATTCAACTAAGCCTGTTATCGCCCACACTCGACGAACGCCCAAACAATAGACACCAAGATGGAACTGAGGAGTTGAAGTTGGTTTATAGACTTGACGTTCATATAAAAGGAATCCGCTTATAATTGCCACGTTGAACACGTTGGCAATCGCAAGATTACTTCCACATTCGCAACCCTAGTGACGTGAGTTAAGGAACTCATAAACCTACCAAGCTATGCTAATCATGGTGTGCGTAACACTAATGGATGTAGTTGGCATAAAACTATTTCCATGCCTCTTTGTCATTTAATGGTAATGCGAGGGTTTTCGGAAACTTTTAAGTGTCTAAGAAATAGTTTTGAAGAGGTGAATAAATTTCGACAGTAGATATTAAAAAAATAGACTTATCGATCACATCATCGAACCTACTACCGCTTGGTATCAAAAACTCCTTACCCTCCATCGGCAGAAAAGCACATTTTAATGAATCAAAATTTTAACGAACCGCTAAGTCATAAGCTTCAAAGCTTGTAAAGGAAAATATAAGGTGTAATTAAGGTAACATTTATATAACATGAAAACGTGTTTGAATACCGGCGTCCAGTGCGGCGGTACAAACAAACGTTGAATGGATAGCCACAGGTACATTAACTTCAATAAAAGCACCATGGACGTACGGAAATGCTCCGCGTGCACATTTTAATTAATAAATACATACAATTTAATTAATAAATATAACAAATATTAATATTACTGTATGTACATATTTAACAGCAGTATGCTTTCGTGTAGTTCATATTATATTTTTTATGCCCGATGTAAACAGGGATGTATAAGTTTGATCGCTATGTGTGTCTGTGTGTGTCTGTGGTACCTCTGCATTCAAACGGGTGTACCGATTTGGTTTTTTTAGCGCAATTTTTGGTGGTATTATTCTTTAGCCGTTTAAAGGTCATCGGTTCTTTCGTTATTATATTAGTTTTTATTTTTAGGAATAGCCGTTTAATATATTATCGATCTTCTGTACAAATATCAAATTATATAAAACCGTAGGCATTAGGTGTAGCATTTTGTAACAAATGCAAATGAAATATTTTCTTGAGTTTTCTAACTGCTAACGGATCTTGTCAATATGTTGTGTAACCTCCGACAAACGGAACTGTTGTGGAGTTTCCGCTAAGGTATTTATTTATTTGAACAAACAACTGCTAAGGTATGTTAAGTTGATTAGTTGTGACATTATACTTTTTTATTTCTAAATTGCATGAAAGAACTTAAATGAACAATGTATAAAGTGGATAATTACATAGTATTTCGCTACAATAAAAATAAGATGGAAAATCTTCAAATGTATAACATGCTGTTTTTTAAACGGTTTTATTTAGTTTGCCCTGTTCGTTTGGGTTGGCCCTTCCCGTTGACAGATAGATCTGATATTTGGTACACACATTTAGTTTTGATGACAGTAAAATTGTATAAATATATAAAAATCAATGCCACTTTTCGTTGTAATTTTATAACGCAAGAACGGGCTCACCAATCCCGACCAAATGTTTAGGCTTTGTTCTGACTATTTAGTAGATGGTTTATGTAAAGTTTGCACAAAATCGGTCGAGCGGTTCTTCATTTATCACATTTTTTTAATTCAATAAATGGCGGATCATTTTGTTAATGGAGATTTTGCTGTCAAATTGAAACTTTTTCAGTTGGGGTCATATTGAAACTTTTTTCAGTGTTGACAGTACAACATTAAGTTTTAAAATAGCTAGCAATTAATAATTTTTTTTTTTGTTTGAATAAATTAATTTGATGTTCCATTTTTTTTTATTTCACTTTATACGTAGCGTAGCACGTACCGGGCCGCTAGTTCTGTATCATTGTAAGTTCAAGATGGCGGCAGCTACCAAATGGGGGATTACATATTATTTTTCACAGCTACCATGTATCGAATGACAGGACCTGACAAGTAATTGTAATACTGAGGTACTTTTTTATAGAAAAGGGACAAACGGACAGTCGGTTCACCTGATGGTAAGTGAAAGCCACATCCACAGACACCTGCTACACCAGGGGAATAGCAGGTGCGTTGTCGGCCTTTCAAGTATGAGTATGCTCTTTTCTTGAAGGTCCCTAAGTCGTATCGGTTCGGAAACACCGTAGATGGCAGCTGATTACATGTATTTGTCGTGCGAGGCAGGAAATGCCGTATAAATCGAGTTGCACAACAACTTCTTCTGATTTCAGAACATCGAGATGATGAGGGTGAAATTTGGAATTATTGATGCGGTAGAAGATGAAGAACGATTCGACATCTACGCAGCGCCAAAGAATCAAGCCGATTGGAGAGACATTCCTATCGTCGATTCGAGCTGCCCGGCGTTGAACAGGGTCAAATGGAAGGAGCTGATATTTGGGCGCTCCAGCCAAGAGGTAAGAGCAGTATTCCATGTAAGGCTGGATCTGCGCCTTGTATAATTGTAGGCGGTGTATAAGTATAGTATAAGTATAAGGCATGAAATACTGCTTCGCCCTACTGAGCACACCGAGTTTCTTAGAGGCTAGTTTAGCTTTTCCTTCAAATTACCAGAAAATTGCACATCGCTCGACATGTTGAGTAACTGGCTGAGGCGGTTAGAGAAGTGCCTTCAAATTATAGAGGAACGGTAAAGGGAGATTTTTTTGCGGTAAACGCAATAACTTGTCTTTTGGGGTCAAATTGGACTAGGTTAAGTCGCCCCCATTCCGAGACTTTGGCCAACGGAAACCCCATTTCAGACAAGTTTGTTCCGACACTCATTGATTTGTTCCCGAGAAATATGAGAGCGGCAAGTGTATAGGACATCTCCAGTGCTGTCGTCTGCATAACAATGAATGCCGCTAGTTTGCAGCATATCATTGATATGTAGAAGAAACAAAGTTGGAGATAGTACACAACCTTGCGGAACACCAGCATTAACAGACTTAAGGTCCGTGCATGCGCCATTTTTTCACCGTTAGTGTCGTTTCACACGTGCCGGTTGCCGGGTAGCCGGCACTGGGTATCCGGTAGCGAAGTGTATGGGCGTGTATGGCAGCTTTCACACGTACCGGCGTAATTTTCTTACACTTTGCTACCGGATACCCGGCAACCGGCACTTAAACTGCTACGTCAAAACTTTGTGACATATGCTATAAAAATAATCATCATCAATCCGGATATGGCTGTAAATCTTAAGGCGAAGCTGCGGGCATCACCTAGTATACTAATATACTAAAACTGGAAAGTTTGCTTGTTAGACTTACACGAATCAATCAACTTTATCGGCTTGAATCCGTACGTCGCTGGACATAAGCCTCTTTTAATGACCGCCGTGATGGCCGCGGATCTCTGCGGCTATTACTATTTTCCCCTGTTAAATACAGGGGCCAATAGTAACCCCCGACGCAAAAAGAGGGGTGTTAAAATTTGATGCGGTTTCTTTTTTCATTTGAATGCAAGTTTGGGTGGAGTAGTGGTTCATAGTTATGTTTTATCAAAATCGGTTAAGTTATTTTAAGGTCAGTTATTCTGTTGTTGCGTTGTTTTTTTTTTTTTTTTGCATATGTATAGCTTTTTAATATTTTTATTTCTAGTGCGTTAAAAATAATATAGCGACTTAAATTAGTGTATGTGTTTAAATTCGGTTCCGATCACAGATTACTGAGAACAACACTTTTTTAAGACATCCAATAAAGAGCAGAAAATCCTACACAACACCATTTAATATTATAATGAAACACTTTTTTACGGATTTTATCGCGGTTTATTAAGATTTTTACAAGCCCGACGTTTCGGATACTTTACAGCAACCATGGTCACGGGAGGACTTGTAAACACATGGAAACGTCGGGCTTGTTAAAATCTTAATAAACCGCGATAAAATCCGTAAAAAAGTGTTTCATTATAATGAGTGAAATTCGCGTAAACATTAGAAAACAATATGTGAACCATTTAATATTCCCAAGACAGAAGCAGAAATCAAAAGTTACACTGAAAATTTACGAGTGCACACAGAATATATTGAAACAGACTGTATTGATACCCAAACATACTATAATATCCTGGAAAGAGGCATAACAGAGAGCTTAAAATCAATCGCATTACATATCGTCATCAACATAATATTTTCTCTAAAAAAACAGTTCAACTTATAAAAAGGCGCACGGAACTTACTACACACAAAGAATAAAACCAAAGATATTAAAGAAGAACTCCGCAGAATATATAAAGAGACCAATAGATAAATCAGAAAAGACTACAACAACCACAGATACGAGGCTATTTCAAGAAACATAAAGAATTTTAGAAGTGTCAAAAAAGCCTATAAAGAATTAACTACACACAAATCATGGATTCAAAAACTTGAGCATGACTCACAAGAAACAAAATCTAGATAGGATGAAATAAACCATGCAACATTTTTTTATAAAAACTTTTACAGGAAACAAACTGACACTGAAATAGAAGTGCAAACAACTCACACAAGCACGACTGACAACATCAGACTAATTGAAGACTCCAAAGTTTATGAACATATAAAAAAGCTAAAAGCGGAGAAGACCCGGACCAGATGGACTATCCAATAAAGCCCTTAAAATTGCAGCACCTATTTTAACTCGCCTTATGCAATTATTTAATATGATACTAGACGAAAAAAAGTATCAAAATAATTGTGTACATCGGACATCATATTGCTCTTCAAGAAAGGAAGCCCCTTGGACATTGGAAATTATAGACCCATTAGCTTGATGTCAAGTACATATATATAAACTATTTTCATCCATAATTTTAAAGAGAATATCTGACGACATTGACAAACAGCAACTAAAGGAAGAAGCGGGATTCAGATCAGGCTTTAGCACAATGGGCCACATACAGACATTAGAACAAGTCATAGAAATACACAGAGAGTAAAATAGACCTCTGTATGTGGCTTTTGTTGACTACAGCAAAGCTTTTGACAGCATCAGTCACTCATTATAATAAAACAATTTTTACGGATTTTATCGCGGTTTATTAAGATTTTTACAAGCCCGACGTTTCGGATACTTTACAGCAACCATGGTCACGGGAGGACTGAGGTGTCATACGTCCTATCATTACAAAGTTATTCGAAACTACCCTATGATACATCAATATTTTGGTCAGTCCTATCTACGCAGAAAGTGCTAACTGTATCTTTAATCTGTGACATATTATGCTTGGATTTTGATTTGATAATTTTAATAATGGGATCCCAAGCAGGTGGTAGAAGCCAGCCATCTTCTCTATTGAAATTAGGATGTTTTTTAATTTCAATAGCCTCACGGATCATCCTTGGTTGGAATCTGTGTTCTTTTGCGAGGACTTGTGGTTTATCAAATCTGATATAATGGCGAGCTTTGTCAAGACTATGTTCACAGATGGCAGACTTAGTGTAGCGACGGTGTTTTAAATCAGCTATATGTTCTTTCACGCGAGTTTTAATAGATGACATGCCAATGGAATATGCTGACCTTTTGGAACATTACATTTATTATTAACATTTATTTATTACATTTATTAGAACATTACATTACACTTACATCTGGCTATATGTTGTGGAATAATAATTTCTACAAGCAAGTAGATGGAGTGGCCATGGGCTCACCAGTATCCCCTGTTGTTGCCGACATATTTATGGAGGACTTCGAGGAGACTGCTCTGCAAACTTCGCCCATTACACCCAGGTTCTACAAGCGGTACGTAGATGATACTTTCACAATATTACCATCTGATAAAGTAACCATATTCTTAGACCATCTTAATTCCATTAATTCCAAAATTCAATTCACAATGGAATTAGAAGAAAATAATTCTCTAGCCTTCTTAGATGTATTAGTTATCCGTAATCCCAACAATACCTTAAGCCACACAGTGTATAGGAAGCATACCCATACGGATAAGTACCTAAACGGCGAATCTCACCACCATCCAACACAGTTAGCTACCGTGGGTAAATCTTTGTTTCAGAGAGCACAAGGGATCTGTGATGAGCAACACCTGGAGACCGAACTTCAACATGTCAAGCAAGTACTGCGTGACAACAAGCTTCGGGTACCGCGTCTCCGTCACAGTGAACGTGTGAAACCAGCCACCGTCGAGCGAGTACCTGCAGTTCTCCCGTTTATTAAAGGCGTCACTGACAAGATTGGCTTCATCCTAAAGCGAGCTTCTATAAAAACTTATTTCAAGCCGCCAAAAAAGATAAGTCAATTCTTACCATCTGTCAAGTGTCATATACCCTTACAAGATGCAGGAGTATACAAGCTTGATTGTGACTGTGGTCTCTCCTATATAGGCCAAACTAAAAGATCTATTAAAACTCGCGTGAAAGAACATATAGCTGATTTAAAACACCGTCGCTACACTAAGTCTGCCATCTGTGAACATAGTCTTGACAAAGCTCGCCATTACATCAGATTTGATAAACCACAAGTCCTCGCAAAAGAACACAGATTCCAACCAAGGATGATCCGTGAGGCTATTGAAATTAAAAAACATCCTAATTTCAATAGAGAAGATGGCTGGCTTCTACCACCTGCTTGGGATCCCATTATTAAAATTATCAAATCAAAATCCAAGCATAATATGTCACAGATTAAAGATACAGTTAGCACTTTCTGCGTAGATAGGACTGACCAAAATATTGATGTATCATAGGGTAGTTTCGAATAACTTTGTAATGATAGGACGTATGACACCTCAGTCCTCCCGTGACCATGGTTGCTGTAAAGTATCCGAAACGTCGGGCTTGTAAAAATCTTAATAAACCGCGATAAAATCCGTAAAAATTGTTTTATTATAATGAGTGAAATTCGCGTAAACATTAGAAAACAATAAGCATCAGTCACTATTTAATCTGGAACGCACTACAACAATCAAATATTTATTATAAAGACAACAATATTTTGAAATATATTTATACAAAAAGTACGAGCAGAGTAAAATTAGAAACTAGAGGAGACGTAATAAATATAGAACGAAGAGTTAAACAGGGAAATTCTCTATCCCAAAGCTATTCAAAGCGGTACTTGAAACTTCAAAAACGACTGGAAAAACAAGGGAGAGGGGGAAAACGGACAATATTTAAGCCATCTGAGGTTCGCTGAAGATATTGTTATAATAGCCGAAACTGCCAAAGGCCTAAAGGATATGAGAGAGATCACTTGACTGCGAAAGCTTCAAAATCGGCCTAGAAATAAATGTAAATAAAACTATGATAATAACCAACGCTAATGACGCCTGATAGTGATAAAAGGTAACAATATAGAATACGTTAGTGAATACATCTACTTAGGACAGCAAATTTCATTCAAAACGTCAAGCAATGAAGATGAAGTAACAAGAAGAATTAACGCAACTTGGAGAAAATTCTGGGCATTAAGAGAAAAACTTATACTTCTTAAAAGGGAACTAGTTCGCACATTATTTACATACATACACAAAGGACAGTATTTGATACATGCCTACTACCCTGCTTGTATGAAGGAAACACATCAAATGCAAACCGCCTTCTAATATTCAATACAAATATGTTGATGGTGTTCTCACGATTAATATGCGCTGGCTACTCGCGTACCTTCCGAGCCAAGATAGGCTATGCTAGCCATGTGAGAGTCCATCAACGTAATGACACTTGACTCTGTTATATTTATTTGAAAGAGGTTTTGTTGCCGTAGCCGAAATCGGCTCGGAAAGCATCATCATCATCACCCTGTTAGTTGCACGGTTGCCAAACTTGGGTATATACAAACAAAAAATGAAATGCAACCAAACCGCAATGGAAAGGAGCATGTCGAAAAAAAAATGAAGACAAACAAAAAAAAAAAAAAAACTCACCGATGCACTCAGGCTTTATTATATTAGTGCATATGATTAATTATTGGTTACGGTGCTGAAAACTTGGATGTTTCTTCCTTAAACCTGCACTACATGTTGGCCGAGTGTTGCCGAGTGAAGGCCAATACTGTTGGTAGGTATTGGCCTTATTATAGACAGTATATTTGCATTGTCTTGCCATCGCTCGGTGTCGCTCGCCTAGTTGGCTGAGTAAAGGCTAACGTGTATAGGACTCATTTGGCGTAGCCTGTCACAACTTGAAGCCACTCGTGACCACTCGCCGCACTTCGAAGCGGTGTCGGTTTTTCAGCAAAAATCAAAGGCGCTCGCGCGCGACTGGCCAATAGTGTCCAACGTGTGGGTATCTCTTCAAAACTTGTCTATATTGGCCATTTGCATTTAAAGTTAGATAAACTTGCCAAACGTCTAGGCAGTAACGCTTGCCTTGTATTAATTTGGCTACGCTCGCATTGCCTAAGTTCGACCAACATGTATTGCAGGTATTAAACATGACAGAACAAAACAAAAGTTGATTATACTCTCGAATCGGCTACGTTATAATTTTTATGATAGAAATCTAAATTCAGTAATTTGCATTTTGCTCTAATGGATTTGAAACACATTTAAAATATGCGTGGACGAAGTTGCGGCCACCAGCTAGTAGCGTTATATACATTACAAGTTAGTTCTCGACACAGTTAATAACCAAGGAGCTCCAATTTGAACATAAATTACTGTTTCGCGCTTGAGCAGTTGTGCAATATCTGGGAAACTCAAATTTAAACTTGAGACAAAGGCGCCGCGAAACGTGCCGTTGGAGGGACCGGTGATGATGATTAGTTATTAAGTTATGGATGGAAACTTCACATTTTAGTATCATCCTAAAACAAATGCACATAATATACTTACAAAGATAAACGCCAACGTTGTCCACACAGTTGAACACAGTTCATTCGGGACTCGGGAGTCCTTTATAACGATATTTTTTGATTAATATTTTTTACGAGCATAAAATTAAATGTATGCTACGTATTTTATGTTAGTAGGCTGAATTTGAAGCAATCGCTATTCAGCTGATAATCAAAATGATCCGTTAAATTGTAAGCGTTATTCTCGTAATGAAAAAAGCCTATTTATAAATAGTCGTTCTTAATGATATTATATTAGCTGTTCAGCCGCAGCTTCCCCCGTGTTTACTTAAATTTACAGCCGTATCCGGATTGATGATGATTATTTTTGTAGCCTAAATTACTCCTTATCTAGCTATCTACCAGTGAATTCCCATCAAAATTGGCGAAGCCGTTTAAGATATTAACCGAAACAAACAGACAGACAAAATTAAAAAACGTTATTTCGGTATATACCGCTTTTTAGTAAATAGATATTGATGTACCTCCCGTGTACATCAATGTGCATTTAATAAAAAGCGGCTATTTTAATATTAGGTCTTTACCTATGAAATTGCCGTTTTGTATGAAAAAATTCAAACGATTTTTTTCATGCATTTTTATTTGTATTAATCGAAGTAATCACCCATGCAATCAATGCATCTTTGCCAATGCAGTGGCAGTTTATTGATGCCCTTCTTAAAGAAATCAGCTTAACGGGAGGCAACAAATTCTTCAAAGGCATTTTGTACTGCCTCTCGGAAGAAGTTATTCAAATTCTGGAAAAAGTAGTAATCTGTAGATGCAAGGTCTGGTGAGTAGGGCGGATGACGGAGAGCTGTGCAGTATGAGGTCGCGCGTTGTTATGCAGGAGCAGCGGAGACGAGCGATTGACCAATGCTGGTTGAAGATGTACTAGCTTCTCCTTCATTGTGTTTAGTTCTTCACAGTACACATCTGCAGTAATGCTCACCCCGTTTGGTAAGAAGCTGTGATGAATCACACCGGCGCTAGACCACCACAACAGTGACCATCATTTTTCTAGGGGTAAGTTTTCGTTTAGGGCATTGTTTAGGTGCTGAACCAGGATCCAACCAACTTGCTGAGCGCTTGCGGTTATCAAACAGAATCCATTTTTCATCGCAGGTAACAATGTGGTTAAAAATTTCCTTTCATTTGTGTGTCTATTGAGCAGTGCAAGGCACGTCTCGACGCGTACTTCGCGCTGGCGATCATTGACTTCGTGGGGCACCCATTTGTCAAGCTTTTTTATCTCGCCAATTTTACGCAAATAGACCAATATTGTTTTGACGCTAACGTCGAAAGCTGCTGCTAATTCAGCCGTAGATTGTGTATCCAGCTTCCACAATCATGATTTGATATGGCCAGTACTGCAGAACGGGGTGGCCTGTTTGCTCAATAGATCCGGGGCACCTTACCAAAGTAGAGCTGCGACCACCTTTCGAGCGAGTCCCACAAACCCGCCTGAGGAGACCCACTCCCCACGGGATGCCTCAAAAGTATTTGCCGGCATAAAAAAACCAGTTTCTATATTTATGACTTTTAAATTCGTAATATCTTTTGAATGGAATATACGATTTGAAAAATTCAAAAAGTTATCTACAGGCATTGAAACAATTTTGAATACAAAATAATTTATTTGGGTATGGATTAATAAAAAGGTATGAATGACATTCACAACGCGACAGCGTTTATTTTTTCCATTTCGGTGACTTATTAAATTCGTAATATCTATTAAGAATGGAATAGCCGATTTGACAATTCAAAAAGTAATCATGAACTGAAACAGTCTTGAAACAATATGATTTATTTGGATAAGGATTTAAACAGAAGTGTGAATAATATGGTCTAATTTTGGTCGGTATAGCTATCAACTTTTAAAATGTAAAAAGTGGTTGTTGTGACTTAACGATATAATAGTTGCACATTATACTAGAGGAACGCGAAGTGTTCTGTAGTTATTGATATGTCCTTTAATATTGTCGAACATAGGTACTTTTATTCTATCATCAGTAGTTTCCGCAGCGCATGCGACGAAAGATGTTTTATGTATTATAAAAAAATTACACCTTGTAAGTTAGTTTAGTAAGGATCCCTAATCTTTTCTAGCAATAAATATAGCCTATGTTACTCAGGGTGAATGTCACTTTCCAGTGGTGAAAGAACTTTTGAAGTCGGCACAGTAGTTTTTGAGCTTATTCTTTACAAACATACACACACACAAAAATACAAATCTTTCCTCTTTATAATAATATTAGTGCAGATTGCAGTAATGTTTATATAAATATTGCAGTAGGATACTAAATATAGTGTAAGGACGATCTCCGTGCAGTAGCCGGTCCGCGTTGGATGCGAGTGGCAAGTCGGTCGTCTTGGCGTTCATTGAGGGAGGCCTAGGTTCCGCAGTGGACGGATAAGGGCTGATGATGATGAAGCACGTAAAGAGTGCTCATAATTTGAAATCTTTACATGGGTTACAATTGAAAGAGCTTGCTGAGTAACATGAAAAATTAAGTGACGTCAATTTAAATCCAATATAGTGGATTTCTAAAAATAGCGGACTAATTATTATTTTAAATGCTCTCCTATAAAATTCAAATGAAGGGGCTTGCTAAGAATAACTTGAAAAATAAAGTGACGTCATCGCCCAAGAGCCCACGACGGCTAGACCTTCGTTATTTTATAAAAGCTTAAAGTTTCTCTGTATGTGTCTCCAACACAAGTAAGAACGACATCATGGTTCAGGCCGTGACGTGACGGTGCGGCTCAGTAGCCTAGGGTGAGCTCAGCACCTTGGGCGAAGCTAATTGAGCCGAAGGAGCTGCACCTTGTACGCCTCTTATAAAAAGAGGGGACAAAAAGCAGTGGGCAAGGGGCGAGGACCTCACACCTCACCCCATTGTACTGTCACGACGTTGGGAGGGGTTGTTCTGTGGTGCCAGACCCAACCCCTCTGTGGAGGTGGCGTCGGTCCTTTGGGGGGACTGACTAGCCGTCGAGATGCCCTGTTTGCTCATTAGATCAGAGACACCTCACCAAAGGCGGCATTGGTGGCACTGAGAGCTGCGTCCACTTACCAGCTTTCGGGCGCAGCGAGTCCCACATACGCGTCGGGAGTCCCACATACGCGTGGGGAGACCCACTCCCCCGCGGGATGCTTCAGAGCATTTCCCGGCGTTAAAGAGAAAAAAAAGGGTAAGGACGACTAGCGACTACAGAGTTCGGACCGTGGTTACTTGGGCAGGTAACAGGAAGTAAAGGCGTTTAAAATAGTACTTACCGCTAAATTTTGGCGGACACTTATAACGGTTGCTACCCCTGCCAGTTTTTTTAAGTTATTTTTATTTTTAACTAGCTGTTGCCCGCAGCTTCGCCCGCGTTACCTTAGATTTACAGCCGTATACGGATTGATGATGATTATTTATCTATGGACGGGGGTAGGACTTTATTTTATAATATGTAGTGATTAATATCGTATTTTTTGAAATAGCTTTCACATTACCGCTTTATAATTGGCAATTTTTTAAAGTATTAAAATGGATATAGGTAGTATGTTATATTTAACATAATATAAACATATTATGCCATCGCGGACTTTTCAGTAGGCATATT
Organism: Helleia helle; assembly: GCA_963853865.1. Classification (NCBI taxonomy): domain Eukaryota; kingdom Metazoa; phylum Arthropoda; class Insecta; order Lepidoptera; family Lycaenidae; genus Helleia; species Helleia helle. Next base: position 658,489 of record OY971420.1, read on the forward strand.
TAGGATACACAATTATACCATACATTGATACAATCTTTGATCATATAGACGTGTTAATAATCTAAGGATACAATTAATAATTATCCAAACTCTCGGAACCGCAGTCGGGCCCGGCTCGGACGCGAGGCGGGGCATCACGATTCACGGAGCGCCCGGCCCGCGCGGCTCGGTAAAATCACGAAGTCGCATTATTTTCAGCGTACACTCTATCATTTTGCTTATTGTAGTGCTCTTCAATCGTGATTTTTTTTTAATCGGTACTTAAAGAGGTTTCTGTGCCTTTCACCTCCGTATCGCGACCGAAGGCATTTCGATCAATCCACTCTCTTTAATTATAAAGATTGATTTAGGGCATGTCCTGTATATCGACGATAAGCACCGATCTTCAGTTTTTTTTTTTTCCAAATGAGTTGATTCCGGGTGCTAATGCTGCGTGTACTCTTATGTAACTGCTATTCCGATCTTCAGTAGGGCTAGCATGCGCGCACGACAAAATTTTGTCTACCCCTTTTCTCGTTTTAACTATACTATAAAATAATACGAGAAAAGGGGTAGACCTTAGAATAATTACACTAAGGGGTAGACAAAATTTGGTCGTGCGCGTATACTACCCCTACTGAAGATCGGACCTGTAGTCTTGTTTTATAATACGCGACAGAGTCCTAGCGGGAATCTTAATTTCTCGCGATAAGAATTTTTGCTTCCTAATGGGGTTTCGACGAATTCTGGCTTTAACAGCATTAACAGCCTTTGTATGTTAGAAAGCACGCGGCCGCCCCGATCTTTTCTGGTCTTCGACAAACGAAGTGTTATTGTATCTGTTGATAGTACGATATACGAACATACTGCTGATACCCAGCTTTTGAAGTGTCTGAAATATGACCGACGGCTCCATACCCACTTTGTGCAAGGCGATCACTGCAATCCTATTTTCTTTAACACCCCATTCCATATTGTAATTTGATAATGAACACGAAAAAATATGTGAAATGGGGTAAAATCGAAAGAAGTTTATAAAATAATATACGTGTTCCAAATTCAAAATAATTAAAAAGTTGAAAAAAAGAAAACTTTATATTTATTGCCAGACTAGTAATTTATTAATTATGTTTTCGTTAACGTATTAACAATATATTGGTTTATTTATTTAAAAACAATTAGTTTGGTCATTTGATACTTGCATGAAAAGTAGTAATTATATGAAGAAGCCATGCATTTAATATTAACCGCTGATATAAATAATGCAAGTGCGAACGATGCGACGGGAGCTGCGAGATTATTCAAAGATCATAAAACTGAAACGGATAGCAATTTCGTTAATAGTAGTTGGTACTATCGATATCCCGCTGCACAATAATTTATTAAATTTAAAGGAACTCGAAGCGACTTGTTTTCAAGTACTTTGGCACTCACCACAACCAACATAAAGGCTCCGTTACTGCAGGAGTCTCCCTGCAGCCACCAACTCACAGAACTTATTTCGATTTAATTAAATTTACATTTCAATTACTTTAATCCCACTTCCAAATTTTCGTATTTCTCGTATTTCGCGACTCTTTATAATTGTACTGCGCGTATGGCGAAAATGTAAAAAATGTTATGAATGGACTTAAAAGTATAAAAGTTAATAAAATGTTATGATTTGTTTGTTTGTTAAGTTGACAAAAACCTCTCAAATGATCAAATCATCGTCTGAAACCCTGACTTTAATGGATATTGTAATTTCCATATAAAATATATAAGGTGTGACCAAGAACTGCTAAAATGAATATTCATATTATAGTTATAATCAAATTAAGTTTTTATTTTGCTATTTAGTCACAATGACTATACTCTGGGATTAAAGCTTTGAATAATATTTTGGGACAAAACAAAACAATGCAATTTTATTATGCTGTGTGCTAAGCCGAATATTTTTCTAATAAGTTAAATTAATAAATTCGTATTGAGATATGATGATGTAGTTAAATCTATCTATACTTATATAATAAATCTGATGACTTAGTTTGTTTCAATGCGCTAGCCTCTGGAACTTTACGTCAAATAAAAAAAAATACATTTGTTAGCTCAATTTTTATTGTTCTTATAAAGTTATTTTAGAAAACATAGAGGAACAACAAGTACAACAACAATATACTACTATAGCCAGCTAGTACTAGCTAGTAGTAGTAGTAATAGTCTGGCCAGCAGATCACATTTCTATATCATTCATTTGACTTTAACTAAAGGAAGCTCATGCTCGCTTGCATGTATCTATTGGTTCATGTAAGCCAATTAACCTTACCTTTGAACTTGAAACCTATCCCCTTAATTACGTCAAACAACCCCATGTTATTGCTTTGATGTATGTGTGGTCACATATAACTTCTAAACTAAATTCATATAAGATTATGGATTATTACACTGTACTTTTGTGAGGTTAAAACTTGTTTTAACTATACATTTTTCTAAGATAAAAATTGATAATAGGCATGATAGTGGGAGTATCACAAGAGGATTTTTGGTCCTTTTCTCTTATCATTTCAATGAACCTACCCGTGAATAATTGAGATAGGAGGGATTGCAGCAAATGTGATTAAGTATATATTTTTGAAGCTAATGATTAACAAAACTTTCACTATCCATGGTTTTACAAAGACATTTATGATTAACCATAAGTGTGTTGATTATTTTATAATACTGATTAATCTAGTTTTTTAAAGTTCTGTCTTGCATGCTCTTAAAAAATAGAAATAATAACCAGTGTTGTTAAAGAGATACCTATATTTAAGTAAAACCTGAAACCCAATAAGTAATTTTTTTATACACATACAATAGTTATTTTTAATTAGAAGTATAATTAATAAGAAATTTTAAACAATGAAGCACTGACCTTCATGGTGAGGTTGGCTTCTCTTCTTATTATGCTGACATGGTGCCACTGGGTATCATTTAGGTAAGTGCCTTTGGGTGAAGACAGTTCACTTTCACCAGCTCCCAAGTTAATGTGCAATATCAGCCTACCACTCTCTAACCGAATCTGAAATAATATTTTTATTATTTTCTCGCGAACTAATCGACGTAACTATTTTGAGTTAGTAAACTTTATTCTCACCATACAATAATCCGTTTTGCCTGCTGCGAGTAGTAAAAGGGCATCCGAGAGGTGCGTACGAAAACGAAAACTTATATCCGTCACTCCTTTTGCCTCCTGAAGAGGGTACGAAATATAACTTGCACCATAGAACGAAGCTAAAAATAAACAAACACTTCAATATTTTATATAACTTATTCCGTGATTTTACACCAAGCTTATTTTGTAATACAACTGCTAAAAACAATATTATTTAAATTGATCATGGATGGTTATGAATTAAAAATAAATGTATTTATTTATTTACCTTTATCGTAAGCCAATCCACACGACACCAGACATAAAATCAAAATAAGTTCCATTTCGGCTTATTAACCAATTATATTATTACTTTTAAGATAATCTTCAGGTTCTACTATTTAACACATTTCTCAATTATTTTGTTATTTAACTTTTAAAATTAAAGTTACAACAAAGCAAAAACTAAGAACTGTTCAATCAAGACATCCTATAGTCAACAGAGATGGCAGGTGTGGCGTATAAAACTTTTCAAGTAAAAGTACTTTTGGCACTTAGAAAATAAATCATTGTTGTTATTAAAATGTTATTACACTTATTAATAGAGAGTCAACTGAATCACATAAAAAATAATAAAAATCGGCACTATATCCACCTACTATCATCAACGAGTTGGCCTACCATGGCTGAAGTCCGAACGAAACAAGCACAGAGTACATTGTAACGTGAAACATTTTTTTTTTTAATTTATTGAGAGCTGGATTCGAGTCCTTCGCTTTATCAGAAACTTTTTTTTTTTAATTTATTGAGAGCTGGATTCGAGTCCTTCGCTCTAAACTGTACAATTTTATAACATATTATACTACGACAATTTAATCTACATAACATTAAACAAAATCTTCTACACTTCATATTTTTCCTTTACTATATCTTCTCTATTGACGAACATATAAACTTGAATAAGGGTTTAAAAAAACTTGGATTGGATAATATTTCTTCTGGGCGGCGGGGAACATTTATTTTATATTCTGAGCAAATGTTATTTATATCCGAAGCCAGGATTAATCTATGTAGTTTTAAAGATTCGCATTTAAAAATAATGTGGTTTATGTCAGCGTATGGCTCATTGCATTTAGTACACTTAGGATCTTGAATGATTTTCAATTTGAATAAATAAGAGGGAACCAGACAATGTCCAAATCTCATTCTAGTAATTATGGAGATAAATTTTCTTGATTCACAACTGGTGATGTTATACCAGGGCTTAGTATTAAAGTCTTTTTGAATTTTAGCGTACCATTGTCCTTTATTCTGACTTGTTATAGTCCAATAATCTTTCCAAAGTCTATTAATCCCGTCTTTGATAATTGGAAAGTAATCCGAGAAAGGTGTTTTAACAACATCTCTGTGGTCCTCATCATATCCATTTTTTGCAGCTTGATCAGCTCTTTCGTTACCTGATATTCCTCTGTGGGAGGGTACCCAGACTAGCTCAACGTAAACATTTCTTTCATTTAAATTGTACAATAAATTTCTAATCTTAAATATTAAATAATTTGTTTTAAAAGATAATTTACAACTGTCTATAGCTAATAAAGCGCTTCTGCTATCGCAAATAATAATGACATTTCTAATATTGCTACTGGAATTTACATATAATAAAGCCATATATATAGCATAACATTCAGCAGTAAAAATTGAACAGTTATTATTTAGTAATATACATTTTGTACATCCTAAATTACTATCGAAATATGCTGACTTAACTTCTTGGGCACTTTTAGATCCATCCGTATAAATTATATAAAAATCTTTTTTGATATCTAATAATCTAAGTAATTCTGATTTACTATCAATATCAAGAATAATTTTAAATTTTTTCTCCAGAGTACTATCAAATTTATATCCATAAACCGGCCATAGAGAGCTAGAATAAATAGATTTTGAGATTGACATCGTTAAATGTAAAATTACTGACATTTGTGGAAGCATCGCAGAACTTATTGATTGAGCATTAATAACATTAAAGTTCACAGAACTTGATAATTCTTCTACTAACGATAACTTCCTTACAGGTAAAGAAGAGTTAATTGCAATCATTTTTAGAAAAAACTTCTGGGCTAACATTAAGCGTCTTAATATAAGAGGAGGAATACCGGTTTCTATTTCCATTGCGTTTATTGGTGTAGATTTCATTGCGCCTGTAATTATTCTTAATGCCCTATTCTGAATTATGTCTAGTCTCCTTAGCAGAGTAGGTCTAGCATTTATGTAGGCAATACAACTATAGTCAAAGTGACTTCTTATGATGCTTTTCTAAAATATACTTAAGATCTTTGAATCAGCGCCCCAAAAAACGCCTGCTAGATATCTCAATATATTAATTCTTTTATACGCTCTTTTACAAATGCAATCAATATGACTATTAAATTTAAGTTTATTATCTATAATTACACCAAGGAATTTTTGTTCCTTTACAATAGGGATGTTTTCATAGTTATAAGTAATTTATACATTACAGTTTGATTTTCCAAATAACATTACAGAACTTTTGGATGAATTAATATTTAATTTGAGTTTATTATGGTAAAAAGATTGCAATTGATTAAGACCTTGGTTTATTCTACATTTAGCTATATTTACATTTTGATTAATAGAATACATGACCAAATCATCTGCATATTGTAGGATATTTACATCATTTTCTTTTACATTTTGCTGGATCTGGGAGGTGTAAAGATTGTATAGAATTGGTGATAAGATAGCACCTTGCATTAATCCATTATGTGCATACTTAGGCCCATGTATAATATTATTAAATTTAACATATACTGTGCGATTATACAAAAAATTGAATGTCCATATTAATAACTTTCCAGGTATATTTAGTTCACTTAAAACTGTGATCAATTGGAATAGGTTTACATTATCATATGCCCCCTCAACATCCAGAAATACACAAATTGCATTAGAGTGAGCAAAAATAGAATTTTTAATGTCAGCAATGAGTGAAACGAAGCCTTCAACTGCACCTTTTCTAAAACCTAGCTGATAATCAGGTAATAAAGATTTTATTTCTATAAAATAATCCAACCTTACTTTAATCATGTGTTCAAACATTTTTCCTACACAAGAAGTGAGAGAGATAGGTCGATAGGCGTTATGATCTTGAATTGGTTTGTTATTTTTTAAAATGGGAAGAATACATTGTGTTTCCACGATTCAGGAACAATTTCAAAAGACCATAAAAGATTGTATATATTTAGAAGAACTAATTGTGCTACTTGATGTAACTTTTTAATCAATAAATATGGAAAGTCATCCAAACCCGGTGTAGAATAATTTCTTGACAGTAATGCACTATTAAATTCATCCCAACTAAAATGTTTTACAAGAAATTCATTATTATTATATATATTTGTTTTATTAAATAATTTTTCTAAACAAGTTTCATTTTCTACTTCAGTCTTTGTATATTTATCAAAAAAGTCTGATATAAAACTATCATTTCTATTGTTCGAGCCAATTTTTATGCGATTAAATCTTTTTATAAAATTCCATATATTACTAATGGGAGTGTATCTATTAAATGAAGTGCATAAATTTTTCAACTTTTAAGTTTTTCTTCTTTGATAATCATTTTTTTCTTAGCTTCAAATTTTTTATATTTAATATAATTTTCCATATTCATATTCCGTCGGTAAATACATAAAGCTAATTTACAATCCTTTACAGCCTTATCACAAATTTCATTCCACCAAGGAGAAGGGGCTTTACGTCTATTTTTTGTGCTATATTTCAATTTGGGAACACACTCCTCTTTTAGATTATTCAGAATATTACAAAATTTGTTGTAAGATCCTACAGGATCATCCTTATCTATCTTAAAATTATTGAAAAGACTTTCCGAAAGAAAATAGTATTTTTCCCAGTTTGCTTTCTTATACATATATTTGTTTACATTTTTATTAATTTCATAAGTATTTGGAGATGTATTTATATTAGTAAATGTTGGGTAATGATAACTGCCTAGTGGATCCTCACCAACATACCAGTCACATATGGGTGCTAACTCTGGACTAACTAGAGTGACATCAATGGCAGATATGTTATCATTTGGCCTACGTACAGTAGTGGCACTACCAGTATTCAGAATACACAAATCTATATCATCTATCAAGTCATATAGATTTTTACCCCTTGTGTTAGTTATTGTGCATCCAAATGCCACATGATGTGCATTAAAATCACCTGATATTATATATGGTTTAGGTAGACTGGTTATTATATTTTTTAATCTAGGAATATTTATTTTATTTTTAGGTGGACAATATACACACAGAATAGTTAGAGGGCCTATTTTTGTATCAACAGAAATGGCAATTGTTTGAATATCTTGTAAGTTTGGAGTTGAAAGTTGGACATATTTTATAGAACTTTTTATTAAAAAGGCTACACCACCATGTTTATTTTCAGCATTTTTAAAAATAATATTGTATCCAGACATATTAAAGTGTGATTGGGAATTTTTTAACCATGTTTCATTTAATAAACATATATCTATTTCATTTTCAAATAAAAGTGTTTGTAACAAAGGTTTTTTATTATTAATACTTTGTATATTGTGTTGTACGAATTTTAATATATCCATTATTCAGATAAGTTTTTTATAAAAATTTCCTTAATATGAGATGTGGTCTTAATAGATTCAGAATTTCCTAATGCTACTAATGTTTTTACTATTGAGTTCATGAGTTTTGTATTATTTAAAATATCTGAAATATTAAAGTTGTCTATATTTGGAGCATGAGCAAATTCTTTGTTTTTATTATTATTGTCAAATTTTCCTGCGTATTTCTGAATGTTGATCTTAGGAAGAGCTGGAAAGTTAATATTATCTTTATTAATAGTAGCCATTGCATAAGATTGTTTATTTTTCATTATTCTAGCTGACTTTATTGGACAATCTTTTGAAATAGCTAGATGATTTCCAGAGCAATTCATACATTTTAATGTTTCAGAATTACACTCTTTATAGGAGTGATATTTAGAGCAAACTTGTTCACTACGGCATATTTTAGCTGAATGATTGAATTTAAAACATTTAAAACATTGTAAAACCGGAGGAATATAAGTGTGTACTTTATATCTCCTCCATCCATCTAATAAAATATATTCAGGTAGAGAAGTACCCGAAAATGTTTAAAACATTTAAAACATTGTAAAACCGGAGGAATATAAGTGTGTACTTTATATCTCCTCCATCCATCTAATAAAATATATTCAGGTAGAGAAGTACCCGAAAATGTAATGGATATGGTAGTCAATGGGTTTAAATTGTCTTTTTCGCGTTTCATAAATCTTCGTATTCCTATAATATCTCTATCGCAGCATATTTTTTCAAATAGTTCCTTATTACCTATTTCTTTAGGAATGTACCTAACAACTCCCACCCTTTCCACAGAGGATGCAGGTATATACGATCTTAAATTATTATCTATAATTAATACTAAAAAGTCTCCATTTGAACTATTATCTGGATATTGTCTAGTATATCCGTTCTTAATGAATATCTTATACTTATCTACAGTTGGTGTCGACATTTTTCTTTTTTTGTTGGAAATGGACTTAACCACTCTCTCCTCTTCATCTCCGTCGCTTTCTCTTTATTTTTATATTTTTATATTTCTATTTGTATTATATAATAACTAAATTTACTATTATGAAACTATTTAAATAAATTTTATTAAGAGGACAATTTAAAAAAGGTGTTTCTCTTCCCGCCAAAAGAGACCCCCCAAAAACAAGATTAATGTCAATTAATGTTGCCAGTTGCCACTTGCCATTTTGTCAAGTTGATTTTTACAATTGACAACATTCTCTCAAAAAAAAAAAATTTGCATATGCTTACCAGACGATTCTCTGTCTACGGCTACTGTGCTAGTGTTACACGTCATGTGACCACAAACATATAACCATAGACTTAGAATATACTTATATTATATGTTTATGCATTTAACATTATATTCTAAGTCTATGCATGTGACTATTTACATCATTTAATAGGGTAAATCAATGGGATTTACCCTAGGAACAAGTATCAAATGGAATTGACATTCGCGTATAGCCGAAAGGGACAGGAATATTTTTGCACGGACACCACATTTATGATAACATATTTTCATGAAACAAGTGTATTTAAAATAATAAAAAAACTGTAAAAGGTTGATAGATAAATATAAGCATTAGCCCTACCCAAACATTTATTGTAATTATAGACAGCTGCATTGTTCCGGTTTATTGAAAATATGTAATGACTAATAACAAACCTCTAAAAACATAAATAATAAAAAAGAAGACTATAAACGTCCTCTTAATATGTATGATCTATAGTACTTAGCCTTTTAGGATAGCAATAAACATATTTGATCTATTGTGTTTATTTCCTGTCACCCTTTTCATGTAATACCACATTCTTGGGTAATCTGCCTATAACAAAACTGACCATATTTTATAAACCGACCAAATTAAAAAGTAGTACAAATTGGCGGACATATTTGACAAACTGTTCGCGAGTGAGAATGTTTGTATGGCATTCAAATTTAGTCGATAATTATTTGTTGGGCACATCATTGTTGTGCCCAACAAACAAAGAGTGATATTCTGACAAAAACAAAAGAAAGTGTCTATGTCTCTGTCACGCTTAGAGTTTTTCATATGTTGGTATACCAATACAGTATTATTATTAGCTTGTCAAATCTATTGATGCTTGATCTTAGTATTGACCTACTACCTACTTCTGAACAGCAAATAATTTATTTTGGCGTTAATGTATATAAAAATGTATAAGTTGGAAATAAGAAAATAAAATTTAAGAAGTATAAAAATTTTTTTTTTTTATTAAAGCTAATTAGAGTGTAAGTTACAGAATAAGAATATATAATGAAGTCTACAGTGCAATATTGTAAAAAAATAACTTTTATTCACTGCTTTGCTTTGTCAAGTTATATGTAAAAAAATTAACTATAAAATATTCTAAGTTCAAAGTTCAAAGAAACTATGACAAACCGTCATAAATAAAAATGCAATAAATGAGTGACGATAGCCTAGTGGGTACGGGCTCGGCCTCTTGAGTGAGAGCCGAGTGGTCCGGGTTCGATCCTGATCCAATGTGATGCCTAGAAATTGGTTTTTCTAAAATTTCTATGTGCACCTGAACATGAGAGATGAAGGTGTGTGAAATTCATTGGGCCAGCGCATCGGTGAACTATGACCCTCTGATTTCGAGGAGGAAAGCCGTGCCCAGCAGTGGGACCACAGAACTATATTAAGATAGAAGTAAATAGTTCCGTAATTTGTATGGGGACCGAGCGTGTAAGATTTTGCGTAGGTACGATGACGTCACGAGTGTAATTTAGTGATTTGAAACACATAAGCCGCGAGAAAACAATTCAAAAGCATCGATTCACAGATCGATTATAACATGGCACCGATTTTATCAGTAGTATTGTTCAAATAAACTATTTTATGATAGCGTGCTATGGACCATAAACTATATTTTTATACATTGAGTAGCTATATTATAGACTAATTTCTAATAAACCAATCAATTTCTTTAAAGTCATCAGTGATAATAGTTGTAGTCCTTCTGATTCAACTTTTGGTCTTTGTCACATAGTGTCATTTTGCTTATTTTTAGCTTAATCATCTAAACGGCAAACGTTGACCACTTTTTTATTTAAGTAATGAATCCAAAAATACGGAATTTAAAACTATATCACATAAATCAATAATTGGAGAATGAATAGGCCTACAAATAATCACTGGTGGATTGTAAAAAAATTAACTGGTTTATTAAAAAACACAATCCATTTATTTTTGGAGTTATACTTCTTTTAGCGCGTTAGGTAACAATGATGAGTCACGAAAAACCGACACCCTGAAGTTAGCTATAGTCAACATTATTTTATATAACAATATTCACATAATGACAGTATACACGTCAAAAGAAGATATAGGTTTTAACTACACAATAAGCAAAAAGTTTACAGTGTAATGAAATTATACTATGTATTTTTCTAGGAGTATGACTTCTAACGCGTGTACACACACACTTTTTTATATAAGGATCATTCGGCAAAATGAAATAAAATTGTAATATAGAAGTAGCCATAACCAGTTAGAAAACAATACATAACCAGTTTCTCAATCAAATAATATTTGCTTTGCATTAAAAAATGCTAAAAATAAAGGTTAATTATTTTTATTTTATATTTTACATACATTACATTATAGCTACATAATAATATAAAATGAAATTATCATTTCCTCTGCTTTCAAAATAGATTTTAATCGAGTAAGAAAATCGCAGTGTAGGTACAGCACTTTTGACAGAAAAAATGAGAAATCGTCTTCAACGTGACCTGACAGTTTTAATAGCATATTTTATATCGCTGGTTTTGAACGCCCGCCGTGTCTGGCTCGCCAAATAAAAGCCGCAATGGAAAACTAGAGTTAGACACAATCGTCCGCTACTGTTTAGATGAAAATAGTAAAATAAATGGTTTTTTAAATTAATAACAGATTTTTTAGGACAAATAGTACTTACTGGTGAAAGGAAATACCTCAATTAACAGCTCCAATTTTACTGGTAGTGTTTGAACAATTAATTATTGAACAACGAGTCATTTTGTTTTTAAATCCTTACGTCGCATGCTGACCGCGGTCGAGAGTATACTAAAGTTCACGGCGAGCAATGGAGCCGTCGAGTCGTCTTTTTGCCACGCGAGGTACATACACTCTTTACTTCTATCTCGATATATTTCTGTGAGTGGTACATAAAAGGGTTTATATTATTATTATTATATTATAAATGTTTACTTAGATGTACCTAATTTGAAACGGTTATTGAAAAATTTTTATGTTTTACTTGACATAACAAATCATATTATAGATAGTCTGATTGATTTTTACGGTAAAACTATTAAAAATGAGAAATTGTAAGAGGTAGTGCTATGGTGCTTTGCAGCTGAATTGGACCCGCACGACCAGGGTGGTACATCTCGCTCACATGGTGTTATGTGATGTGATTGGGATCTGGAAAAGTAGGGCAACGCCGATGCGTTGCGCCAACCAAAGGTTATGCCGATGCATAACCTTTGGTTGTGCGGATGTGTAGGGGCGTCGATAGTCGCCAACAGCTTTCACTGTTCGCACTTGTTCACAAGTGATAACAATGAAAGTCAGCCGTTGTGGTTCGTTAACAATAATTCTATAATATCAAGTTTGGCTGGAGTATAGTACGTTAATATTTGAGACCCAAAAACCTTTAGTGTCATTATTATTTGGAAAAGTTTTTGCAAAGTAGTGAAACATGTTATTAATCAATAAAATTATCGTCATCAAGATCATCAGCCTCCATTCATCTAATGCTGAACATAGGCGTAAACATCTTCACGTTCATTGGGGGAGGTCTATTTTAAAATTTATAACTATATAAAATTTAACACTACCTAATTAGGAGCTATGTATACTAGGTTGTTTAATAATAATTATTCTTTTTTAAAGTAGACACTTCAGATAAATTCTTGATTAAGAAAGGATGAAGAAGAAGTAGATATTTGAGATAGAGATTTCATTTTGACTTTTTCATTGGAACGAGATAACAAAATACGAAAAACTCCAAGAGTGACAGAGACATAGACACTTTCTTTTGTCTTTGTCAGAATATCACTCTTTGTTTGTTGGGCACAACAATGATGTGCCCAACAAAAAATTATCGACAATAGTTAAAAATTAAGTTCATTAAAAGTAGAAACTAAATTAAAAACAATCAAATCAACCATGACATGAAGTGCCCAGATTACTAAGCTCATGCAATGTCGCTCTTGTGAACTCGTTCATTGAACACCTGAAAACATCAACTCTCTCGCTGATGGCGTTTATGGTCCTCATTGCTCTGACTACGGGAGTGTTATTTAAAAGGTTGGTTTTGGCGCGCGGAATTGCGAAGAGACTAGGGCGCCGCCGCCGCCACACGTACCGGTCGGGGACACTCAAACTCAACCATATAAGCACACTTGGATTACTTATTATTCCTCGAAACACTTTAAAAATATAGGAGGCTAGCGCGCGGTCCCTTCTGGTTTCCAACTTGTTGTATCCAACCATGCCCAAAACGAACAAGGTTTGATACATCAATGCATAAGATGGATAGACACCGTAAAGTTTGCAATATATGTATCGAGTGAATTTGTTCTGTATGCGCTCCAACATAAGACTATATTTAGTCTCATGTGGAGCCCACACATACGCATTACACTCCAGCTGGCTCCTTATAAGAGCATCATACAGAACTCTTACGGCTCTGATGTTGGTGAAAGAAGACGCTCTGCGAAGGACAAACCCCAGACGTTTGTAAGCTTTCTTACATATCTCAAGTATGTGCTCTCTGAATGTCAATTGCCCATCTAACTGGACGCCCAAGTCTCGCACCGATTTGCTCCTTCTCAACGACGCTTCCCCTAGTCTATAGTTGTAGTCCAGTTTAGTCTTTGCCCGACCAAATGAGACAACTGAACACTTCGAAACGTTGAATTCGAGTTTATTTTTTTTTACTCCACTCGACCAGTCTATTAACATCCTGCTGAAGGCGCTGACAATCACTAGCATTTTCTAATGGCCAGAAGGAGCTTGAGATCGTCCGCAAATAATAAGCACTTAGCAGATGTTATAACGCTAGGCAAGTCGTTAATCATAATTAAAAAATGCAACGGTCCCAAATTGCTACCCTGGCTTACTCCCGATCTAGTGAAGTAAAGCTACGATCGACACCCACCATATTCCACATACTGCATCCTATTCCTCATGTAGCTCACAAAAAAATTAAGCAGTTTAGGTGTGCAGCCCACTCCCGCCAATTTTGACAGTAAAATGTCGTTATCCACAACATCGAACGCCTTCCTACAGTCAAAATATGCAGCATCTACCTGTGTTCCGGCATCCACATAAGGGACCACATATGTCATTAAATTCAACAAATTACTTGTTGTACTACGCATCGGTCTGAAACCATGCTGACAGTCCGTCAATAGCGGTTCCACCTGCTCTTGGACACTCCGCTGAATGGCCGATTCCGAACACTTTAGCCGGTGACGAAATATGTTTATTGCTATCCTAAAAGGCTAAGTACTATAGATCATGTACATATTTAGAGGACGTTTATAGCCTTCTTTTTTATTATTTATGTTTTTGGCGGTTTGTTATTAGTCATTACATATTTTCGGTAATCCGGAAAAATGCAGCTGTCTAAAATTATAATAAATGTTTGCGTAGGGCTAATGCTTATAGTTATCTATCAACCTTTTCCAGTTTTTTTATTATTTTAAATACCCTTGTTTCAAGAAAATAAGCAGACTTGATAATATGAATGTGGTATCCATGTAATATGCCTGTCCCTATTGGGTATACGCGAATGTCAATTTCATGTGATACTTGTTCCTAGTTTTAGGTCTGGTTTCAGTCCAATTAAATGTCAACCGACATTTGTAAATTGTCATAGGCTGTTTGGACTTTAATCATTTGCCATATCGTTGAAGATGCATTTTGTATGACAAAAATAGAAGATTCAAGATTGTCAAAATTCAGGGAATGGTGGGAAGCATCGGGGCGCGCGGTTGTGTTTCTTTTGGTTTCCCATTAATTAACTGTTATTTTGTGTTTTGTCCATTCAGAGTGATTTTCTAGTGTTTGTTTTAAAAACTTGATCTTTATATATTGTGATTGGTTGGCGTATCTTGTGGAGGACCGTTCTGGAGTGGTTTTCTTAGTAGGACTGGCGGTCTTCTATAGAGTTTGTTATAAAAACTTAATCTGTGTAATATATAAATGTGATTGGTTGGCGAATATTGTGGTGGATTGCTCTGGGTGGATGGAATGGGGAATGATAGTTCATTGATGGAGGCTAGAGGGCCGAAGCCGCGCTCCTTGGGGTTTCCCGCCATTTCTCCGTATTACAGACCGAATATTGTATTTTTTATGGCTAATAGCGTAGTAGCTAATGCCTTTAAATGAAAATAATAATAATTGTCAAAATTCACAATCCAATGACAAAATACAAATGATCTGTGGACACTGTGTTCTGATTTCTGAAATTATATGACAGGCTTTATTTTAGATAAACTGTGATAAAATGTTAAATAAGTATTTTTGTAAATAAATTAAAGCAGTACTGTATGACTAGGGAACTAAGGATTGTTAATATGTTATCAATAAAACGACTGCCTACTCTATCAGCTTGTAAGATACAATCAAAAATTCGCACCGATTTTAACTGTTTTACACAAAATGGACAAATTAATAAACAATGTAATAACATTTTCTTCAATTTATGTAGATCGTTCTCAGTTTTACATAATATATCAAGACATTCTAAAAATCATGTAAGTATATATTTTATGCCTAAGTACATAATGTGTGTTTTTGTGGTTATTGCACAATGTATTCGTATTTTTTTTCTGTAGGTACACATAACATTGAATTTGAAATTTCCACTAGAATTGTTTAATATAAAGCAATTAATACCTACATAATTTTAATAATAATAATAATTAATTTCATCAAAACTTTCTTACAGACATTAAATTGGACAAGGGTTAACCTTTTCTATTAAGTGCAAGGAGCATCTGTGCCAGAAAAGGTCACTCTTCCTTAACACACTCTAATATTATGCAAAGATGAAGTATTACTAATAAAATTAATGACTAAATTAAAATTTATTACTAAATTGAAAATACTATCAGCAGTAGAATGTGTGTGTGTGTGTGTGTGTATGCGCGTGAGTGTGTGTGTGTGCGTGTGAGTGTGTGTGTGTGAGTGTTAATATAAAAATGTGTGTGGAAATGTTAAGTTTTTTAATATATATTATGTAATAAAGATTCAGTCTCTTCATAGTTCAAGGACAGGCTGTAACTTTTGGTTTGCATTCGCGTTGGGTTAGGGAATAGATTTGTAGAATTTTGTTACATTTATTGTATAAATACGATGCGAGATACTGAAATTGACATTGGGCAAATTTTTAGTGTGACTGAACAACCTTAGCCACTTTGCAATTTCTTTGCTTTTTCCTATTTTTAGGATCGAATTCTATTTTTGAATGTTTTTTCAAGATGATATGCAATATGAAGAGTTTTCTAATAGAGAGAGTATCGGTAATATTGTGTAAGGTCTGTGTTGAAAATCTGCGACTTTTAAAATAGGACACTTTAAGCAGGGCCCTTTGGGCTCGTTCCACGTTCCACGTCCAATTTTCTCTTATTAAATAGTTACTCTAGAAAAATATCACCTACTCATTTAATGTTATGTTTTAATCAGTAGGTACATTTGTTTAACTTTTTAATATAAAAGATAAATCAAGTGGGTAGATAAAAATATAACATACAATGTCACTTGTGATTTGGCTACCCAGCACCTCAGATGAAGTAAAAAAAGGTAGATAGCGCACTTGGAACAAGAAAGTGAAGCCACTTTTTTAAGTATGTGTGAGTGAAGTGAGCCTTTTTTAAAAATATTCCTTAAAATTGTATATTAATAAAAATAGGTAATAAGTGAATGCGACAGTGAATATTTTTATAAAATACAATAACATATTGACACAATTTTTTATTTATTTATTTATTCCCATGAATGTAGTAAATACATAGGTGATATTAAAAAAAAAAAAAACAAGTTCTATACATTCTACCATAACATGGTGTGTGAAAATAAAACTGTACATAAATAAACAATCAGTATAAATTAGCAGGAAAAAATAGTTACAATTAAATAAACTTGATAAATACAACATGAGAGAATAACAGTTTCAAAATAATTCATTATAATAGTAATTAGAAAGTCATATTTTATCAATACACAATTTACCTAAATTTTTAGTTAAATACATAATATGTATTTCTCTGCAAGCCACACTGTTACATTTTTTTAAATTTATCAAATGGTAAATCTTTAAATTTATAAATAATTAAATACATAGTCCCGTTGTGGGTATGTGAGTCCAAAAAAAAATACAACATAGGTTATACGAGGTCATTTCGATTCAGTCATATAGCGATCAAATAATAAAATAATAATTATGTCACCTCTGTACTTAATTATTTTGCTATGGCTTTTGCCTGCAATTGACTTACCCACTATTGGGCTATTTGAATTTACTAATTTCTGGTAACACTCTTCCGATACGTCATTTCGGGGCAATAATATTATTTATGTTGATTAACCTCAAAATAGTGTTAAAATATCTTAAAAGAATATAGTCTTGTGTTTATTTATGTGTGAAACGATATTTCTTTAGACTCTTTGGTCACTTTTGTATTGTTTTTACACCATTTAATTACACAGAACGGTATTTTTTTGGCAAACTTACTGCACGACGACTCGTAAGATACTAACAAAAATGAGCTTAGTTTTGGTGTATCTGTGTGCGTGAGCGTGTGTATTTACATGAAGGAGCTGAGTTTTGTGGCTTCAGTAATAGCAAAGGCCGTGTGTCATCTATCTTTTTTTACTTCATCTGAGCCTAGCACAGTAAAGTAATTTCTATAAAATGTGTATTATTTAAACATAATATTTAATGAAACAATTTCTTTCCAGCAACTAAAACACTTTAATGCTGAATATAAAGCAGCTGTAAACCTACTGAAAAGATCCAATCTTCCAACATTAACATCATGTAGTCATAAAGAATCTGTAAGAAAATTTCACACCAGCCAAAGAGCCAATAATCAAAATGATGATAAAAATAAGGTAAAGAACATTTATCATCACAATTTAGAATAGTACAGTCGACCCAACTTCGAGTTTTACATTTTGGACTTTGTATTATTAAAAGCAGATGGTTGATGTTATCTAGAAGTTCAAGTAAATTTTGTCTGTCGCTAATTGAAGTCATCCTTTAATAAAATACATTTTATTTAGTGTATAGAACTATAATATATAGTGTCTATAGTCCTTTGGCACTGTTCTATACAAATATGTAATAGGTAGGTGTAATTTGGTTATATTACACAATTTCATTGATATAATTTTACTCCAATACATATTTTAAAATTTTGCTTATACTCAATAGGCGCAATCTCTACATACAGTTGGTGAAGTTTTGTGTGACTTCATGTTTTTGCATATTAGGCAAACGAGCAGTCAGATCACCTGATGGTATGTTTATGTCACTAGACATTACATATAATTAACATGGTCTGATGTTCATTGATAGGGGCCTATGTTTAGTGGTATATAGACAAGGTCCAATGGTGATTTAGATGACACAGTAATAAAAACATTTTACAAAAAATTAAAAATGACTTCAAAAATACTAAACTAAAAAGTAATAAAATAAATGTTTCTTGAATTTTTGTGCTTACAACTTATAATCAACTTAATTTTCTACTAATGTACAAACTTTGCGTTTACCACGTCATTATAGTTACTTTTGGAGTCGGTGTCGTATTTGTTGCTGACTGTTTGACACCGACTCCAATAGTCGGTTTTAATTTTTTGTAAAATGTTTTTATTTCTTAATTTTTAGTGATTCCAAAATTCGTCGTCTTGGCATTCATTGAAGGAGGCCTATGTTTAGCAGTGGACGGATAAAAGACAATGATGGTGATGATGATGATTACGATGATGATGATGGTGATGATGATGATGATGGTGATGATGATGATGATGGTGATGATGATGATGATGGTGATGATGGTGATGATGATGATGATGGTGATGATGATGATGATGATGATTACAATGCCCGCGACATACTATGGTGTGCTACCAAAGCATCCTATACAATTGTTACATCGACAAGTAATAAAATGAGCACATCAACATATCGTCGAGGTAAGAGAAACCAACCAAATAGGCATTATTGGGAATAACTAAAAACGGCTTGTCAGATCTTAATAAAATTAATATGGGACCAAATTGGAAACACCAGCTATCAAACAAAATAATAACCATCGAAATCCATTCACAAATGACGGAGTAATCGTGTCACATACATACAAAAAAAAAAATCTTACAGACGAATTGATAACCTCCTCTTGTTTGAAGTCCGTTAAAAACTTTCTCACTTAATATTTTACTAATTCACTAAACACAAAAAATGTAAAATATTATATACCTACTTATGAATTTTTTTATACACATTTTTTTTTATCAGGAACAGCAACAGTTAACAAACCAAATCATTCAATTAGAAACATTAACACTTAACATTTTAACTTGGATAAGAAATTATAGCTAGCTAGTGACGCTGTACACAAAATTTACAAAAAAAATGCAGTGAACTTAAAATTACGACATAATTATGTATTTTAAAACAATAATAACATTACAATTAGTAATACACATGAATTTGTTGGAAAACTGTTATATTATTATAGTAATAAATTTTTGTATGAATAATAATAGTTAGAAATATCAATTTGAGCTCATATAGCAGTGGGTTATTTTTAGAAATTATTATTGTTACTTGTTGCATATTTATAAATTCTACATCACATTCCTTTAAAAAGAAATAGATTATGTAAAAAGCACGCTAATATAACTCATAAGCAAAGCTGCTATTTTATCCCCTCTTCAAGAGGGGTAAAAATAGTAAAAATAGGGGTAAAAATAAGTTTAGCTCGAGCGTTTAAGGTTACACAAGTCGCTCATCTTTCAACACAAACCCAGAACAGTAATTACTACAATGTTTGACGTTGACCATCAAAAACTAAGGATAATATAAATTGATCTCATCGTTATCTATGTCTGTATGTACCCAAAATCGTAAAAAAAATACAAGCTTCTAAACTTTCGTATTTCAATACTGATTTTAGCACAACTTTGGACGAAAACAAATAGTATACAGAGCACAAAAGCTCAAAAATAAAGCCCGTACAGACATAATTTAGTTATTCTAAAGTTGAAATAAAATTATTTTAAAAAGATACACTTCATAGTTTTTCTATAATAATTGTTTCGATAAAAGGACATTTTCGGAATGAATCATTGTGCATTTCATTCTAGCACACATGTTCACGCACTATGTCGGGTGAGATAGCAATCATTTTTATTAGAGTTCGCGCCGGCGACTAATTCAACGTCAAGGATAAGTTGAGAAGAATAAGGACTAACATATTATTAACAAATATCGAAATGGTCTTTATCAAATATGGAAAATTTCTTTTTTTTTTTTTTTTTTGATTGGTTGAAACCGGCCAAGGCACTGATGTAGGGTCAGGCTGATTATACTATCAATAACATTATGTAGACTGTAAAACTTGGATTGGCGACGACTATACTTATTTCTGGTCATCATCATTATCAGTGTTTATGGTCCATTGCTGGATATGCGCCTAATTCAATTAATTTAACAATCACTTGCATTCACCTAAAAGATCATCTGCCCATTCAGTTGCAACTGCCTTTTACAAGCCCTGAGTTGTCCTGAGCTTGTCATTTTATTTTATTTAAGACTTTTGGTAATATCAGTATCTGTATCCAATGGAAACATTTAATTAAAAACTATTTCAGGATAAAAATAATAAAAAGAAGAATGAAGACGCTAATATACCATCATTGTTTGTGAAGGCAGCATTTTGGATGCTAACTACATTTTTACTAGTAGCCTTAAGTTCAATGCTTGTTCCGGGGGACAATACACAGAATGAGGTAATGAAGTTTTTTTTTTATTATATGCATATATATATGTAATATAATATACCGTAGTTGTCAATCAACTTTTTAAATGGAATTATACTCTCTTGGCTTGGCTCTTGCAATATTAATAGAAAATAGCGTCAAATGTATCTGAAATAAAAGCGTGTTTTAAAATGTGTAAATTAATATTTTTTGTCAACACGTGGAAATTTATACAATAAACATTGGCTATGCAAACATGTCACTCTAAGGAGCTGAAAATTGTTGGTCTGTTATTATTGATGGTTGTACATTTATGAGTTTGCTGTTTTTTTTAATATTTTTTTAATAAATAATGAAAATTATATAAGACAATCATTTTATACTTATTAATTAGCAAGTTTAATTATATAACCTATAATGGTTGCTTGCTTGCTTGCTTGCAACTTGCTATAAAACTGTTTTGTTTAGGATTTTCCCAAAGTTTTTACTTTCCTGACAATTTGGATACTTTACAACTGGCTTGTTAAATACATGTACCCTATATATACCAAACATTTTTTTTCTATTTATTTAAAAAGCAAAAGATTTTATCACATCAGGCAATTTTTTGTCCAATATGCTTATGTCTAAAACGAATATTTAAGCAATTTCAAATTATTATTAGTAGAGCCCGCAATTTATCATAAAATATATTTTAAATGCTTGTCATGCCGTGCGAAATAATATGCTATATTATATACTAAAACAATGGCGAGAGTAGTTAAGTTATTAATGCTAAACTAATGTACCATCCTCGAAAGTGTTGTTTACCTCTTCGTAATTAGTTTCTTGTTGTTTTATTTTAAAAATAAGTGAGGTGTCATCGGCAAACAATACTATCTCTTGATTAATGTAAATAAGTAAAAGAAATGGACCTAGAATGGACCCCTGTGGGACCCCCATCCCTATTACTAAGACTCCGCTGTCCGTCCGTCTGTCCATCTGTCTGTCTGTCTGTCTGTCTGTCTGTCACCTGGCGGTATGTTATGAACCGTGATAGTTGTTGAAATTTTTACAGATGTATTTCTCCAACTCTCTCATTCATTGATTTCATTTCTTTTTTTTGTGAGTGGCAAGGGTTCAGAAGTCTTGGCGTTCATTGAATGAGGCCTATGTTCAGTAGTGGACGCATAAAGGGTGACGATGATAATGATGATGATGTATTTCTGTTGCCGCTATAGCAACAGGATAAAATAAATATTTAAAGTAAAGGGGGCCCCCATACAACTAACGATATTTTTTTGCCGTTTTCACTCGATATTAATAACGGCAACAGCAAGGTAATTAATTAGATACTTGAAATATTGACAGAATATTTTGTTATAATACATTGTTTTCAAAAAGAAATAATTAAATTAAAATAAATATTTTTCTTCCATATGATTTTGTCATTCCATTCATCATGTTTTTGTGTACAATTTGGTTGTAGCTCGTGCGATATGTGTCGTGGAACGAGTTTGTGTACAACATGCTGTCCAAAGGTGAAGTAGAAGAACTTATAGTGCGCCCCGATCTGGAGGTGGTGACAATTATTTTACATGATGGAGCAGTCATTAAAGGCAAACGAGTAAGAATATTTATTATGTACACAACATTTTTAAGCATAATATATTATGTTTTTGAACAGTCACTGTTCATTAAATTATTTCTCCCATAAGCTCTAACACTTATATTACATGCCATTGTGCGCATTAACTATTTATGATACTGTCTGCATGTGTACCAATATCCTGCTTATCTATACTAATATTATAAAGCTGAAGAGTTTGTTTGTTTGTTTGAACGCGCTAATCTCAGGAACTACTGGTCCGATTTGAAAAATTCTTTCAGTGTTAGATAGCCCATTTATCGAGGAAGGCTATAGGCTATATAACATCACGATTTGACTAACAGTAGTTTAGTTGAGTAAGCTAACGCGAGCGAAGCTGCGGGCAACAGCTAGTGCCTTATATAAAACGGCGGTGCTGTGTTTCAAACAGAAGGGCAGGATAGATACAGTAATTACTGGTACCATTACTTATAACCTTGTATCTAATGTTTCAAACGTAATAATAATAATAATCATTTATAATATCATGTTTCAGACCAATCATCGTGTCTATCACATGAATGTCGGCGACATACATCGCTTCGAAGAGAAACTACGAAACACTGAAAAAAGCTTAGGTGTTAAAGAAGGTAGGCAGGTTTTCTGGCGGTGGTTTTCTAGACATTTTTTTAGCAAAATGTGTTCAGCCGTTTTGATATTGTACGAAAGAAGTGCTTCGTACACATGTTACGTGGGCTGAGGTTGAACGATGATGTGATCGTTTGCAGGCGTGCGCGTGATCTACGACCGTAACGGCAGCGTGGCGGGCAAAGTCATCACCACGCTCCTCATCGCGGCCTTCATACTGTCCTTCCTCTACTCGACCAAGTCCATGAGGATGAACATCAACCTGAGCGGGTTTGTGAGTATACCTCTTAATATATATTAATAAACCGTAATTGCACGTATTCCCGTTAGGAGGTGATAGGGGCACTATTTGCGATACTTTTAACCCCCGACGCATAACCCCTCGGTGTTATAAGTTACTGCTATGTGAATCTGTCTGCGTTACCGTAGCGTTTAAACGTGTGAATTGATATAGACGCGGTTTTTAATTTATTTTAACGTAGGTTTTATACCGATGGTCCCTAGAAATATTCTATCAAAATTGATTTAGCCTATAATTCTATCATATCATCATCTATTTTGTTATTTTGATGGGTTTTTGAAACAATAACCTTTTTGGTAATGTATTAATGTACTCGCAATTTTAAGTTGGATGCGAGTGGCGGGGGATCGGACGTCTTAGCGTTCATTGACTGTAATAAATTTGATAACGATGTTACCCATCAAATTTAGATCAATATTTTTGGGTTTATGTTTACTCTAAGAAAACGCATATTTTAGAGTCAACTGGGCCGCGCCAAGTTCACGCTGGTGGACTCGATGAGCGGGCAGGGCAAAGGCGTCAAGTTCGAGGACGTGGCGGGCCTGCGCGAAGCCAAGGTCGAGGTCCTGGAGTTTGTTGACTACCTCAAGAGGCCTGAACACTACAAGAGCTTGGGGGCCAAGGTATGGCATATTGAGTTTGTTTCGACGGATCTCAGTTAACTACCTTAGAATCAGTAGTGGGGTTAATTTGACTTTTCGTAAGGTACTTTTTAACTCCTGACGCATAAATATATTCAATTATACAAGGCGCAGATCCGGCCTCACACGGAATACTGCTCTCACCTCTGGACTGGAGCGCCCCAATATCAGCTCCTTCCATTTGACCCCATTCAACGCCGGGCGGCTCGAATCGTCGACGACAATGTTATCTCCAATCGGCTTGATTCTTTGGCGTTGCGTAGAGATGTCGGATCGCTCTGCATCTTCTACCGCATCTACCACGGGGAGTGTTCTGAGGAATTGTTCGTATTAATACCTGCGGCAGAATTCCACCACCGGACATCGCGTAAGAATTCCGAATTTCACCCTCACCATCTTGATGTCCGGAAATCTCAACATCTCGATTTTTATGGCATTTACTGCCTCGCACCACAAATATATGGAATCAGCTGCCACCTATGGTGTTTCCGAACCGATACGATTTAGGGACCTTCAAGAAAAGAGCATACTCACATCTAAAAGGCCGGCAACGCACCTGCTGATCTCCTGGTATAGCGGGTGTCTGTGGATGTCGCTATTCACTTACCATCAGGTGAACCGACTGTCCGTTTGCCCCCTCTTCTATAAAAAAAGGGGTGTTTTCAGTTTGGTGTGTGTGTGTGTGTGTGGTGTGTGTGCCTGTTTGTCTGTCTGTCGCACCGTAGCTCTGAAACGGGTGAACCGATTTGGATGCGTTTTTTTATTCGAAAGCAGGGTTTCCTGCGATGGTTCTTAAATATGTTTCGCCAAAATTGGTTCTGCCATTTCAAAGTTATCAGCTTTTTTGTTAGCTGCAGTACTACGTAATACGTCTCAGACGCATATTGGATATTTACTTTACTTGCAAACATTCGGGTGGCCCAAATTTAGATACAAATTTGGTATGATAATAATAATAATATACTCACACTCACGCAACATAATTACGAATAGTGATGTATTGTGTCGCAAAGTTATCGATTATATTATACTTAAAAATTATTAAAGTAATTATAAAAGCAAAATGAACAGAAAATAATTTATTAAAAATAAAAAATATCTTGCACCAAATGAAATGAAATAAAATGGGGCCTGCTCAAATTGGTGAATTTTATAATATATAAAGAGATCTAATTGTGTGAGATGTGGCAAATTTAAGACCGCTCATTTCTGAACCGAGACTCATGATTAAATAAAATATTTTTTCCATTATCTAAAACAAGCCGACTTTTTCCGGAACTCGGGACTAACGTCACAATGTTATATAATCGCTATAATTGATTATAAAATGTTGAAATACATTGTCGCGTTTGGGGGTGAGAGGACCCCCCATGCGACTCGATTAGATTGGTTCGAAATAAGATGCTGTAGAGGGTACCTTATTTTAAAGCCGAAATTCTTCTTCAGCTGACTCACGATCCGATAGCGTATTTGCACGGTAGAGAAGGACACTGGCCTGACTGATGACTCCTGGAGAAGATGGCTGGGACACGGGGAGATCTCCACCGGTATTCAATGCCGGTAATTCAGCTGTTGTTTCGGCCGGTAATCCAGACGGCTGTTGTGTTCTTCTTAGGTTTAGATAGGCAGCCAAATCAGTAAATTCCCAGCGGAATTAAAGCCGTGTTTTATTTTCGAGGATTAGCCTTGAGATGCGGCCGCGATGTCCCTAGCCTCACGTTGACAAGTTCCGGCAGTCAAAGACAATATCACAGACTACATCCGATCCGTCGTTCAGAAATCAACATCTTGTTCTACATTAATTTAGACATTTTGTTATTTTAGTTTAAAGATTAGATTAAATTATTAGATTTAGGATAATTAATTATAACAGGTAAATTGATTTTATTAAGAGAGATATCTATTAGAAAACAATTATTGGACTTCATAGCAACATCTATAACGTTAATAGGTCGATAAACAGTCAATAGATGGCGCTTATGCCATTATTTATTGGAAGTGTTGAGTTTAAAACTTATTTATTATTATATTATTTAATTATCGCTTAAATTTAGGTAACGTGCAAGTGCAACGTTACAACATACATAGAAAAGCCATGTTTATTTAAAGTACCCAATTATTATAAGTTAATAATACGTTATACATATAACTCCAGGTGCCTAAGGGCGCGCTGCTGCTGGGCCCGCCCGGCTGCGGCAAGACGCTGCTGGCGAAGGCGGTGGCCTCCGAGGCCAACGTGCCCTTCCTGTCCATGAACGGATCAGAGTTCATCGAGATGATCGGAGGGCTGGGCGCCGCCAGAGTACGGTAAGATATGCCATCATATCATCATCATCAGCCTTTTCACTGCTGAGCATATGTCATCATATACACCGTTAAAACATGGCATATTAGGTCGACGTATAGCATTATAAATGCGTAATCAGGTTTTTAAAACATCCGTTTTTGACAAAGTTATGAGCCTTTGAAAATATTAATTAAATTATGAAACAACAGTAAAAAAAATACTACAAATACGGAGCGTCAAAAACCCCAAAATTACGTAACTCTAGGGTCGTTGAACTGCCGCTCGAGTCACCTGCACCTACCCTCTTGGGAGGCTAGGCTAGGCTGTTCCATACATCCATGTGTGTAAACCCTAGCCTGCATACCAAATTTCAGTTTATTAGTTGAATAGTGAATACATAAATCTGCACCTCTTCGAGGCCTAGCCTCCCAAGAGGGTAGGTGCAGGTGACTCGAGCGGCAGTTCAACGACCCTAGAGTCCTATATAAGATGAATTTTATATTATTTAGGCGACACCGTAAATTAAAACGAAATTGAGTTTCTCTCTGTAATAAGAGATATTTATTTGTTAATATTTACATAAATTAATAAAAATAATAATAATACAATTAACTAAATATGACCTGTAATAAGAGAAACGACATTTAATGTTATTAACTTACAATGCCGATTCCTTAATCATATTTTAATTTCTAAAATATATTAATCTTTGTATGTACATCGGTTCTTGTGTTTTTTATTCCCTATGCCAACTATATGTGGAAAGGTTTTATATAAATTAAAGAAAATATATTTTCTTTACATATATATATATATATATAACTACAACATGAACGATTTTTTTTGGAAAATTAATTATCATTTTTTAAATTTAAAATATTTTTATTATCAATGTCAAAATCAATCAAAATCAATTTTTTTTAATTCCAAATAATACTAATACAGTATCTTTTTTAAAGTCAATTGAATCTACCACTAGGTAGGTTCCTAGGTAAGCCCACTGAGAAGAACCGGCGAAACAAACTCAGTGGAACTAATCTTTTCAAAAAATATGTATTCTATAACAACTTTAACATCTTATCCTTAAATAGCTGGGAGGAACGCCTTATTCCCAGGGTGTGGTATCTTCCATTAAATCTTTTACTTTATAATATCCTTTACCACACAAACGCTCTTTAACAACTTTTTTAAATTCTTTAATGGATAGTTTTGAACGTTTTCTGGGATCCTATTGTAAAAGCGTATACAGTTGTCTTTAAAAGAATTGCTTACTTTTGATAGTCCCCTGTGTCTATTACGTATATCCCTACTATGAATATCACGTTTCTTACAAAATTCATTTATGGTTTGCCGGACGTACAGTACATTTTCTAAGATGTACATATTGAGAGGCGACAGTCAGAATTCCTATTTCTTTAATTTTTTCTCTCAAAGATGAATAGGGGGGCAACTTGTAAATGGCACGAATAGCTCGCTTCTGCAGCACATAAATGTTGTTTATATCGGCAGCATTTCCCCAAAAAAGTATACCATAAGACATAATGCTATGAAAGTAGCTAAAATATACTATAATATATTAATATGAATATATTAAATTAATAATGTATTGTTCCATTTCGAAAATAAATGGAGAAATTTGAGTTTGAGTATCTACGTGATATGAACGTATAGTCCGTTTTTTTAGAAGTGTCCTATTTAGGAAACAATCAATTGTATCCTACCCTATTAATATTTATTTAACGATTTTTCGGTGTTTATCACTCACTTTCACGACACATTAGATTACGGACATATTTTGTAACACTCCATTTACTATTTATTTCACCAAAAACAAATATCAATTTTCATTTAAAAACTTAAAAATATCCAGAGATTAGAATATCGAGAGTACAAATACTTGAATTACAATTTGTTAATAGATTATAAATCAATATTACCGTAATGCCGTAAACATGGGCGTAGCCAGCCATGGGATCAGGGTGGGGCAGCAGTGTAAAATATTATGTAAATAGCACAATACCTCTCTTACCCCGGTATTTTTTTTCGAAAAGGTTACACCCTAAAGCACCATGTATCTGTACCTATGTCCACCACGAAAATGTCTTCCATCCAAAAATTTGTCTCTAGTTTCAGCCGTTTAGGCTCTGGGCTCAGGCCGAAGCCACATCTTGACACGCCGAAACGTACTGAAAGACCTCTCTATAATACAGGTCGTACACGTATGGGCCAGTAAAATAGCAAGCGTTGAAGGTGTCCTTGGACATCGCGACCACCACCTCCCTCACAGTGTGATACGGGAGGCTCTGAACTTCTTTTGAGTGCCCCCGTATCTAAGGAGGCTGTTTGTGGCGTACCTCTCCGAGAAGAGGGTAGCCTGCGAAAACCAGTGTGGAACACAGGGATCGGTTTTGGGTCCGATCCTGTGGGACATCGGCTACGACTGGGTCCTGCGAGGCCGCCTCCTCCCCGGGATGGGTGTCATATGCTACGCGGATGACAACCTCGTGTTTGCTGTGAAGTGCGCTGGGAAGACTCCTCCCGAACCTCGGAAGACCCGCCTCCGGAGTCTGCTGGAGTATGGCGACGTACGGTGCACCCATCAGCCATCTAGACGGGTCACCTTACCACGAGGAATAAGGCTCAGGTGCGCTTAGCGCAGTGGGTAATCGCGGTAAGAGTGATACGGGAGTACCGTACGGTATCGTGGACGGCAGCCACGGCCTTGGCCGGTGACCCCCTTTGGGAGCTCGTGGCAGAGGTTCTTGCCGAGACGCACTCCTATGTCTCGGATAGTAGGTCTCTGGGTGAGAGCCTTACGCTGGACAAGATCCTGCGGGTTTTCCGACTAGGGCAAGAAGCGTTAATGTGGAGGTGGGAGGAGGACCTGGCGCAGCAGCCGTATGGAAAAATCCTAACGATTGCTCTGCGTCCGGTCCTCGAGCGGTGGATGCTCCGTAAGCGCAAACCCCTTACCTTCCGACTGATACAGGTGCACATCGGGCATGGTTGCTTTAGTGAGTCACGATTGTGGCGCGGCAGTGGACTCGGCCCGGCACACCCTCGAGGTGTGCTCGAGATGGGCTGCGCTGCGTCACAGTCTGACATCAGTCATGGGAGGGCACTTGTCTCTGCCGAGCGACATCACCGCGATGCTCTGTGAGGATGAGCCCTGGACGGCGATGGCCTCCTTCTGCGAGGCAGTAATGTCCCACAAGGAAGTCGACGAGCGGATGAGAGAGAAGTCCGCAAGCGAGGCCGCCGACGACGCCTCCTGTCGCTGAGGTACAGAATTGAATACAGATCCGGGACCACAGAAATATATCGAGTTCTGTGTCCGGGACCCTCAAAAAGCGGCTGAAGGCGCTCGCATTGGTTTTAGTTTACGGGTAGGGCACTCGCAGGTGCGAGTCCCACATAGGCTCAGGATCTACCTGAGATCCTGGCTACATGCGTAAAAAGCATTTAAAAAAAGGTAAAATAGCAAGCGTAATTTTTATGCTCGTATAAAACATTTCTGAATCCTTTACCAGTTCTGCCACTTCCATGTCTTTCAGAACATTCAATGCCATATTTTTTTCATCCCACAAGTGGTACCACAATTCAGCCTAGCTGTGGCAACTACCACTTAAGTTATAAAAGCGAGAGGCTGTTTCACAGACGCTTGTCTCAATCGCACCTAGCACTGTTCCTGATGGTCCGCGATATCGCGCCCGTGAACGGGTGCTTATGTGTGCATTGCTCGAGCGCGTATCTATACTAATATTATAAAGCTGAAGAGTTTGTTTGTTTGTTTGAACGCGCTAATCTCAGGAACTACTTGTCCGATTTGATAAATTCTCTCAGTGTTAGACAGCTTATTTATCGAGGAAGGCTATAGGCTATAAAACATCACGCTGTGACGTAGAGGAGTTGAGTAACGCGGGCAAAGCTGCAGGCAACAGCTAGTCGTATATAGATTGCCTTCTGTTCATATATCTATTTTGTGGCATGACCGACCACAGCGCGCGTGCGGTTAATCGCGCGCTCGCTTCTTGTTTTGATCGACTTTTTTTGTGTCGACTGTTGAGTGAGACTTTCTTACGGATATTAAGTACTAGCTGTTCCCCGCAGCTTCGACCGCGTTAACTTAGATTTACATCGCACGCGGATTGTTGATGATTATTTTTATATCCTAAGTTACGCCCTATAATATCAGCTATCTGTCAGTGAAAGTTCCGTCAAAATCGGTCCAACCGTTTCAGAGATTAGCCGGAACAAACAGACAGAGAGACGGACAAACAGACAAAAATTTTAAAAATTGCTTTTTTGATTTAGGTACCATATATACTTTCGTATGCATTTAGTAAAAAGATCTTAATTTGAAATTACAAACAGACACTTCAATTTTATTTATCTGTATATGTAGATGTATAGATTGTAGTTAGTACCTATATAATTTAACTTTTTAGGTATGGTTAGGTACCTTACAGGTTCTGACTCTGGCTCTGTGGCTACGCCCATGTATATATATTTTTTATGTTGAGCGCAAAAAAATGCTTACAAAATATTACAAATTTCAATCTTTTATAATATTAAAGTATTTATTGTTAATGTTTTATTTTATATTATGAATATTTCTGAATATCAATTTCATCCTGAACATTTAACACTATCCCATATAATATAAAAGCACATAGCACTGGCACTTCACTGAAGTTTACAGAAATATTTTGTGGGACTTTAAGATGAGACTTAGGATGCCCTATTGTGTAAAAATTTTATTTGTGACGTCTTTTTACCGACCATTTTACATTAAAGAATCCAAAATAAACAAAAATAACTATAGTGCCTCGTTTCTTTCCTTATCTTACATAAATTGCAAAAGACTTAAAAGAGGAATTTCTAACAGGGATTTTGTATTTACGAAAAATAAATTTGTAATTTTTTCTTTTATTTAATTAAAATAATTAAAATTCATTTATTTCAGGTTAATCACCCATATAAGTACAATATAAATATTAAAATTTAAATGACAAAAATATACCTAATACTAAAATCAAATACCAATAGAATTAATATTGAAAAGAATTACAAATTAAAATTTAAAAATTTAAAGACTTACGTAGGTATTATAATTATAAATATGCGAGCTATTATATTGGCCCTTACCGAGAGTGCCCTCCGCTCCCGCTCAATATCAGCATCGTCCCTGAGGTAGCTTGTGATCACATGCCCCAGGTATTTGAACTGCTGTACTGCTCTTATTGGAACACCATACAGAAACACAGGTAGCACATCCTGATGGTATTTTTCACCACCGGCCTCAAAGACTATGCACTGGCTTTTCGCAATATTGTATTTCAAACCATGATCACATGCGTACTCCTCACAGAGCTTCATTAGCTTCCTCATTCCACAAATCGACGCACTCAGTAGCACCATGTCGTCTGCGTAACTTAAATTATTTACACAATCGTCATCAATGTGACAGCCGACATGACGATTACTGAGCGCGACTATCAAAGATGCACGACTAATATTTTTTCTTTATATTTTTATTTCTTAAAAAAAATTATTCAGTACTTATATTATTTATTGTTTAAATAATTTCAGCAATATTGTATCGTTAAATATTTGAATAAAAATGAATTTTACATTCATCAATTGTTTATTAATATTGTTCAATCATTTGCTCTTTGTGTCACTTCACTAAACTACACTAATACTCTATTTGTCTGTGGCCGGAAGTACGCTATTTTTGTTTACCATTTAGAGCACTTCTAAAAAATGGACTATATAGATTTGTATCCGGATCTTGTACTATAAGGTGTTTGTTAGTTTTGCATACAATTTACAGAACTTTTATATACAACATTACAAATCACTCATACATGAATGTTGGACATTTATTTTTGTATAAAATGATGTGTTTTAATTATTATACGAAGGGGGCGTACAGTGCTCTGCGTATAGAATATAATAATGGGTTCAGGATACTGATGGGTCTACCGCGCTTCTGCAGTGCATCCGGGATGTTCGCCGAGGCTCACACTGATGGGTTCAATGCCATCATTAGAAAGCGGTGTGTGTCACTGTTGCGTCGCCTGCGCGGTAGTTCCAACAGTATCTTGAGCACACTGGCGGGCCGGTGGGACTCTCCGTTTCTGAGACACTGGATAGGCCTGCATACACAGCAGGCGCAATAGTGTTAGTTGCCCGGGGCGGGGGACCTCACTTATCCCCAGTTAGAGATTTTTATTTTAATGGTTGTTTTTATTTTCTTTTTTAATTAATTCATTTTATGTATTGTATGTATTTTAATCCTACTACTAACCTATAGATTATAATAATATTGTTACTAACCAAGTCTTGGCTATGTGGCCTGAAATAAAAATATTATTATATTATTAATATTTTTGGTAACATATATAGTTAAATAGTATCTATAAATAGGATATATTTTATAACTGTTATCACTGTGTCTGTTACAGCGATCTGTTCAAGGAGGCGGGGTCTCGCGCGCCGTGCATAATCTACATCGACGAGATAGACGCGGTGGGGCGAGCGCGGGCAGGCGGCGCGGGCGCGGCGGGTCCGGGGGGTGGCGAGGCAGAGCAGACCCTCAACCAGCTGCTCGTCGAGATGGACGGCATGAGTAGCCGCGAGGGAGTCATCGTGCTTGCCTCCACCAACAGGGCTGATGTGCTGGACAAGGTAGAACACGGCATCTAGTGAACTGTGCTAAAGATATTAGTTTAGAAAATAAAACGCGCTTTAATAAAATACTAAACTTTTTTACTACAAACATACACGCCTGACGTGCTAGATAGAATAATATTAGTTCCTTACATATGAAATCGCCGTTTTGTCGTACTAGCCACTTTGATCTCAAATCTCTTTGGTTAGGAATTCCATATTAATTTATTCAGCTATTTACTCATGCATTTGCATTTCGAAAACCGTAATTCATTTGTTTTTTCCTCTTTTGTTTTCCGTCTTTGCGTCACTCAGTTTACAAAATGGAAATATCGTGTTATTTACGAGTACGAGTTCCACCGTGGCACCAGGGCTGCACAAACGGCTCCAAGGAGTACTGATGTGTATGGCTGCGGTGTCTCCCGATATACACACAGACGGTGGACCATTGAAACTACGCGTTGGGAAAGACCATTACTAGGGAAACGAAAGACAGGAAGACCAATAAAAACGGTGGGCTGACGACATCAGGAAGGTTGCAGGAAAACGTTGGATGATGCGGGCTAAGGACGGAAAGGCATGGAAAGAGTTGGAGGAGACCCAAACTAAATTTAATTTGTTCTTATGATAAATAAATTTGTCCCAAACCTCGACCTCAATTTAAAAAAAAACACAATTACTAACAACTAAGATTAAGATTAATACTAATAACAACTAACAACATTGTAAATAAAACATGATTAAGGTTATGGATTAAATGGCTTAATAATAATAATAATAAAATAATGGTTGCGGCGTCGCAAAAGAAAACACAGTCCGTTTTTGGCTCCATCGTTTTCGTTCTGGAAATTTTGACCTCAGCACAAGCCGGCCGTGGACGACCGGATAAGTTGATAATGAAGAATTGAAGGCTATTGTGGAAGCGGATCCATCACAAACCACGTCCGAGTGAGCCGCAGGCTGCGGTGCTAGTGATAAAGTTGTTTTAATCCACTTAAAGCATTGGGAAGGTATAAAAGCTTTAAAGGTGGGTACCTCATGAATTGAGTGAAACAAACCGGCAAATGCACTTAGACTGCTGCGTTACATTACTCAACCGGCACAATAATGAAGGAATTTTAAATCGAATCATTACATGTGATGAAAAGTGGATCATGTACGATAATCGGAAGCGCTCATCGCAGTGGCTGAACCCTGGCGAGCCAGCCAAATCCTGCCCCAAGCGAAAATTGACCCAAAAAAAGTTACTTGTGAGTGTTTGGTGGACTAGCGCCGGTGTAGTACACTACAGCTTTCTTATATCTGGCCAGACGATTACGGCAGATGTCTATTGTCAGCAACTGCAAACCATGATGGAAAAGCTAGCTGCTAAATAATCGAGGCTAGTTCGTCTAGGCCACTACTGATTCAGGACAACGCTAGAGCACACACTGCACATCAGATGGATACCAAATTAAAGGAGCTTCAATTGGAATGTCTAAGACATCCACGGTATTACCATTTTTTTCGTAATATGGATAACTTCTTGCAATGGAAAAAATTCAACTCCTATGAAGCAGTCCAAACCGCCTTCAAACATTTTATTGATTCTCTTCCGAAATGCTTTTTTTAGTAAAGGTATCAATGAACTACCTATGAAATGGTATCACTTTGATTAATTAAATATATTATATATAAAAAAATGGACTTCATGTTCCGGACTTACAAAACGCCAATTTCATATGTAAGGACCTAATACTAAAAAACTCACTTTCATAGATGACTTTTACTGAACTTTACAAAAAACTTAAACTTACTTTACGTAAAATGTAATAGTTAAAAAGGATGTCCGGTCTTTAGTACTATTATTTATTTTCAAGTAGGTAGTTCGATTGATGGCTACTGGTTGGCGTGATCCTAATTTTTTAAAATTATATACAATCGCGAATCCTGAAGGTCCTGCTAAAGATAATACATTTTAAATTTTTGCATTGTTATTGGTCTTTGATAAGTGCAACATTTTAAGTCGAATCGTAGTGCTAGAAATTCAAGGTCAAAGGTGTCATTACATCCCCCTTTACATACAGGCGAAGTTAAGAAAAGCGTGTTAATGATATTTGTTTATTTAAAACGTATCATTATCGTGAATGTATACAGGCGCTCCTACGGCCCGGGCGGTTCGACCGACACATCCTTATAGATCTGCCCACGCTCCTCGAGCGGGAAGAGATCTTCGAGAGACACCTCAAGAACATCGTGCTAGAGGAGCTGCCCAAACACTACGTCCGACGGTGAGAACACTACTGCATGCTTAGAAGTTATTGAAAAGATTGATGGATAAGCTTTCTCTTTTCACCATATTTGGATTAGTGTATCTTGTGATCTTTAATATAATGTAATAAAATAAGTAGGTTAGAATCATTGTAAATATGGAATCCCTCTAACGTTACAACAACGTTCAATTTATGTTATTGAGTAAATTTGAGTGTAAAACTATGTAACTGTACTCGTCTATGTCCAGAACTATCCAAGTAAGACCTTGGTTTGTGTTGTCAGTCTGGCCTACCTGACGCCGGGGTTCAGCGGCGCGGATATCGCCAACGTGTGCAACGAGGCGGCGCTGCACGCGGCGCGACATAAGCAGAACGTGGTGCGCGCCGCGGACCTCGAGTACGCCGTCGAGAGGGTCGTCGGTCAGTACTCAGTACACACACACACACACACACACACACACACACACACACACGCACACGCACACGCACACGCACACGCACACACACACACACACACACACACACACACACACACACACACACACACACACACACACACACACACGACGAGTTAGACATATTGATTTAGTTCCGTAGTACGTTCAGATCAACTCAGAATATTATCTATCTATACATACATATAATAAATCTGTGGAGGTCTAATTTTTGTACAATGAAAAAAAAAATACTAAAAACCGAGTCAGGGGGATGTAAGAAATGATATAGAACTAATTTGGATTTTTTTCGATTTTTTTGTTTCTCTGTTTGTCTGTCTGTTTGTAATGGCTAATCTGCAAAACGATTGGACCGATTTAAATGAAATTTTGTATGGTGGTAGCTTATATCCCTGGTCAACATATAGGATACTTTTGATCCCGATAAATTAAAGACTTCCCGTGGGATAGTTATAAAAATTGTAATTAGTTAATTAAACAGCTTTGTATACAACAACTTATGAACTTAATTTGCTGATACCTTATGTTACTGTTGTATTCAAACAATGTATTCCCATAAAATTGGAATTCCCGAAGGAAAGTAAATATTACAAAAATAGTGTCTAGCATACTATTCAACTAGATGGCGCTAATAATATGGAATGACAGTATATTATAAGTTAAAATAATATTATATCGATTTCAATTCTTACATGTTAAATAAATTCGTATTAAATAAAGTAGATGGCGTCGACAGTTACAGTTAGCAGTTACATCGCGATGGCAAAAATAGTTGTTGTGTAAGGGTTGTCGTTATGTTCGTGGTCCAGTCTTAATTTATTTTGTATATAATATATTGGAAAGAAAATTTCAAAGGTTGCCTTTAGCCTTTATTACTGCTTAGAGATTTATTTTAAAATTCAAATATTGGTCAAGTGTTGGTTTGTACACAATGCCTAGATAAATGTCGAAACTCTCTCAGTACTCAAGAGTAGCTAAAATATTAAGGACTTTCGCTGGTCCTAGGTGACGGAGAGAGCATTCTAAAGACATTTATACTAACGCCCTTCATTAGATTGGTTCAGCATCAACATGACGGAATTAAGTCTTATTCTCAGATTCTTGGATTCTAGCAGCCTTAGCTATATTGGAAAATTATATCCTGTGAGGCATTATATTATATCTTTTAGGTAAATTACTACCTGCCTGTGAATGAGAACCTCACTTAATAATACATATATAAAAAAGAAATATCATAATATACTTATCCCAAAGATTAATAAATGAACTCCACGACTAAATAAGTAAAAAAAAAAACAAAAAATATTTTATTTTAATAATAGGCCAGGAAAAGATGATTAAATTATTCCTAATAAATAAATGAATCCAACAACTCATCACCATCAGCATTATTAGTCTCTGTGTCAGTCAGTCTATGGGAACTCTATATGAACGCCAACAACAACAGCTAAGTTGAAACGTAATTTTATTCCAACTACCATTAATTTAAAAAAATACGTTTGAGAGAAACTTAAGCCTTACGACTTAAGTATAAACGTGCAAACACAAAACAAAATACTTAAAAAGCTTGAGGTTAAATAAATAAAATGTATCTATGAATCTTTTGAGGGATTATAAACTTCCATATCAATTATACTATATTATATCCCCTTTGAATTTTGAAAGTTTCTTTCTTAGTGGATATCTATGTCATAAGAGGCGAAATTTTAAGTTTCTAGCCTTAAAGGGTTAACTCAATTCACAAAATACGAAATACGAAATTTCATACAAAATTTCATACAAAATATATTATGTCCTATGTATGAAAAGTGTCATACAAACTTTAATATCCTATTTCACCTTTGGGGTTGAATTTTGATAAATCCTTCCTTAATGGATACCTACGTCATAACAGAACTTTACGTGTGCGAAATTCTAATTTTCAAGCCCTAAGGGTTTAGATTGTGCGTCTATTTAAAACTATTTTTCTCCTATTTTACGCTATTATGGGTTGAATTTATGAAAACGCTGAAAGCTATAAGTAATTAATTATTTTTGTCTGGAAATTTCAAAATATCTTTAGTTCTTTTTAAAAATCGGCTCAGCTCGATCTGGCTGTCACTAAGTTAATTTGAAATTAGCACAATCATGCAAAAGTGGGTGAGGGTTTGGCCTGTGTGTTTATATCAAAATTTCTTCCCTTATTTTATCCTCTTAGGGGTAGAATTTTAGGTAACGCTGAAATATGTAACTCATTTTTTAACCGTACTCAATTCACATGAAATTTCATGCAACTGAATGAAACTCCAAGGAAAACAAAGTTGCATACAAACTTTGATCCCCTATTTCACATCCTTCCTTAGTTGACGCCTACGTCTTAACAGGAACACGTGTGCGAAATTTCAATTTTCTAGCCTTAATGGTTTGGCAATTGGCCTGTACGTTGATTATTTTGTCAATAAATTTTGGCGTTTATTTAAAACTTTAATTTTACCCTCTTACGGATTGAATTATAGAAAACGCTGAATTAAAAAACTCTTCCTACATAACTAAGTGGATGCCTATGACATAAGGGGAATAAGAGTTTGGCCTGTGCGTTAATACATCAGTCAATCACCTTTGCCTTTTATATATAGAGAATTTGTGTAAATTTTCCAAAATCCAATACTGCGCAGACGAATTCGTGGCCACCGGCTATTCTAAATATGCCTACAGAAAAGTCCTCGATAGCATATTATGTCTATATAATATCAAAGATACATACATACTGCCTATACCTATCCATTTTAAAACCAATATATCCAATATCAAATATATTCAATTGTATACTTTCAAAATGGACAATTATAAAGCGGTAAGGTAAAAGCTATTTACATAAATAAATACAGGATTAAGAGCGTTTACGCCTCGAGCGTAATGTCAAGTTAAGGTAATTTAGTGCAACTTTTACTCACACTAAAGCAAATGTCTATGTGTCGTAGCGCTGGAGCGTTTAGTCAAACAAACTCAATTTTAATACTTTCGAATAAAAAATAAATAATTTGTGCGTGCATAGAATATGACGATAATAAGTACCCACATAATATAATATCTACTACTCACATAATAGTATGTTTATTATAATATGGATATTATGTATAGATAAATGAAATCGGAGTGACTGTTTGTAATATTAAAAACCGCATATAGATGTATACACGATACATAATATACCAAAATAGCATTGCTTACAATTTTTGTCTGTCTGTCTGTTTGTTCCGGGTAATCTCTGAAAGGGCTAGGCCGATTTTGATGGGTCTTTTACTGGCAGATAGCTGATATTATAAGGAGTAACTTAGGCTATAAAAATAATCTTCAATCCGGGTACGGCTGTAAATATAATTTAACGCGGGCGAAGCTGCGAGCAACACCTAGTTTTTTTATGTCATCAGGGGGCAAACGAGCCGTCGGAGCCTCACGGCGCCAACGCCCATACACATCAGCACAACCAAGGCCGCTGCCTCCTTTTCCCTATCCCCCCCCCCCGAATGGGCCACAGGAAAATCATAAACCGCACGAAACGCGACAGCATAGATGTAACTTGACGCCGGTGCTATGTGAGCGAGAGGTACCCCGGTCGTGCCGGCCCAGTTCAGCTGC
Organism: Helleia helle; assembly: GCA_963853865.1. NCBI lineage: Eukaryota > Metazoa > Arthropoda > Insecta > Lepidoptera > Lycaenidae > Helleia > Helleia helle. The sequence continues at coordinate 697,697 of OY971420.1, forward strand.
AATGTAGCATGGCACTACCTCTTACTCATAGTTAGTTAATAATAAAAGTACTTTTTAACGGCTTTAGATCGCGAATTTATTTTGTTGGGGTTATCTCGTCGTTGACGGTACTCCAGTTATTGTTGTAGGTTATAAGTACACACCAAACCACTATTAAGTTAAACGGTTTATTAGATAGCAATATTAACTACAGTTTCGTAATTGGAGCCGCACTATTTGTTATTGTATCAGGTTACCGCTCGTGCCAAAGGTTTAGTTGCGACTCTTTTAAAATACATAATGTGAAGTTATTTATTACAATTATTGCCTAAGTTATAACCAAACTGCTGTACGAGCATTATTGGCTCGTACATGCTCCCGAGGGAAAGATCTGCCTACTCAGATTATCAAACTTGTGTTACAAGAACATATTCTGTTATAAAATACAAAGCAATAATTATACAATAGTAAAGTACAATGCTTAAGTTAAAAGTTAATTGAATAAGTAAATAATGTGTATATAATTAAATGTATAACATAGAATTAGTTAACAAAAAGTATAAAGTTCTAAAAAATATCAAATCTTAAATCCTAGTCCAGCTTCTGGTATCGGCTGCAGGATTTTCCTGGAATGTCCACCTCTTGTTGTAGCGTATGGTGCAATCTCCTCCAGCTCTATATTTTCCGTATCTCGTCTGGTCTTTGTAGAACTCGGATTTGTTGTTTGGGTATTACTTCTTTTACACGAGGGAATGTATTTCCTGACTCGCCATACTATGGTTGCCACGACAATTCCTCCCACCAGCAAAGTGCTTATCGCGTAGTTGCTGATATCATGAACAGACAAGTCGTGTGGCAGCTGGTGCTCTCGTTCTTTCTGTGCGGCTATCTGGTTTTCTAATGACTTGCGTTCATCAGATAAACTGTTCAGTTTGGTGGTCAGAATAACGTTTGTATTCTTGTACGTTTGCCACATATCATTTGGTGAGTCAATAGTAGGAACATCCAGAGTTAGACCGATCTTCGTTTTACTGTTAAATACGTTATGTGAATGGATTGTAGAGTATTTGTGCTGTATAATGCAATCCTGACCTAGGGCAAGAAGTCCCGCCATTGTAGTCATTATCGTTGTAACTTGATTCTCGCATATTACGCGGGTCGGGCACTCCGTTATACAATTATACAGCCATATGTTTGGTCTCTGTAGTTTGATCCATTGGTCCGCGCATTTGTTTACTATCCAATCACAAGTAATGTTTACACTTTGACTCAGCAGTTTCGCTTCGCAGGATGCTGTCGCTCCTTGGAGATTTCTTATAGGCGTGTAGGTGTGGCAAATGCAGTCCGCCCTCATCGTAGTACACTGTTGTAGGTCCGCCTCTTCTATTTGTATATAAGTATTTTTGACAAAGTTCACTCCAATATACTTTGTTGTTGTTACGATCGCCAGACATTGGTTATGCATGTAATGCGTTAATGGTATATTATGAAATAACGTATACTCGTCATCGCTGATTAACGGTATATGTAATTCGAAGAGTAGGTATTGTTCTGTGAGACGAGCTTTAGCATAAATAAGTTTGTACATGTCTTGAATGTTTGCTACATTGCTGTTTTTGACAGGTAATGTTAATCTTGATGGTATAATGCCGGCAATGTAATTAATTTGTTCTGACAATTGTTGGGGTGTGAACAGTTTCATATCGAGATTTCCTCTATAAATATCGGTCAAAGCATCCAAGAGCATTTGCTGGTTTCTTCTGAGTACAGAGATCAGTAAAGTGGCTGTCAAAGCTCCAGCGTTGACGTCATTCATTGTTTTCATAATCTGAAATCTGTTGTCTATCATTGCCATATCACTTTGCGTTTTATTCATATATTGTTGTATTATTTCCAACTGCGTTTTGGTAAAGTCTTCACTTTTCTTTATAATATTATTTTCTGCCTCAATGATGAGGGTCTGGTTTTTTATCAATTCTAATAAATATTCCTCGTTTGACTTGATTTTTCCTATGTCTTGAGCGTATTTTTCGGCAAAATTGCTATCAAGAACCCCAAATAATGTACGCGCCAAGTTCCCTACGCCGTTGACGTATCCCCGACGCCTTCTTTGGTGGTGATGAGATAGTAGTAGTTTATTATATTCGTTTAGTTGGCTCATTTCAAACTTAAGTTGTTGTGTCGTAGCGTGACATTGCTCATTAGGCATCTTAGCGCATATTTGACCTAAATGGTTGACGTATTCCTCGACCTTTCTTGTACTTTGCCAGAATGTTGTCAGGTTATAGTATACAAGGAGTTTCCATTCATCGTGAATAAGTTGAATATTTCCAGCGGGGTCAAAGTAGATCGGGTGGTCGTCAGTGAACGGAGTTATTTTAAACTGTTGCGTGGGTTTTGCTTTTCCATAGGACAGTGTAGTTAATACTACTAGTAATATCATCAATAAGCTGTTGACGCTCTTGGTGGTTTTACGGGTTGTTCTACTTTTCATACATGTTTCAGTTTCAGAACTCCCTTTCTGTGATGTTGGGCTCTCATACACTTCGTTTACCGGTAGAGGAGCTAGTTTTGTAATGGGTCTCTTGAGTATGACGTTTTGCGTCTTTAGCGTGACTACTCGCACTAAGTCGTCACTGCCGGGGTGCAATTCCACTACCCGGCCCATAGCCCACTTGCCTGGAGGTAGATTATTTTCTTTCATTAGTACAAGTTGACCTTTTTGCATGTTTTCTTTAGTTTGTTGCACTTGCTTCGGTTCTGCAGTAAATGAAGGTACTCTTTAGACCAGTGATCCCAGTAGTGCCGGCGCATGAGTTCAATGAGTTTCCAGTTGTTTCTATAGTCTATTGATTTTGTATGTTCCGGATCATTAAGTGGCAGTGATAACATCGGACCCCCTGTAAGGAAGTGGCCAGGCGTGAGGTAATCGAGATCTTCCACGTCTTCAGATAGCGGGCTCAGTGGTCTGCTGTTCATGCATGCTTCAATTTGCGTCAGAAGCGTTGAAAACTGTTCGTAGGTAAGCTTTTGTTGTCCAATTTGAGGCCGTTTTGTGTAACTACAAGGTTTATATTATGTTATATTTTTAATTGTGTCTTAAGTAGTTAAGTAGTTTCACGAATAAATTTTTCTTTCTTCTTCTTTCTTCAATTACCCGTTTCAGGTGATGTTTCATGGAACGTACCGCGGCTTCCCATAACCCACCAGCTGATGGCCAAGATGGAGCGTTAAAATGCCACTCTATTTGAAGGTCGTTAATTTCCTTAAAAAACTCAGACGATAACATGGTTTTATAGTGGCGAAATTCTTCATTTAATAATTTTGGAGCTCCAACGAAGTTCGTCCCATTATCGGAATAAATATGTTTTGGAGTACCTCTTCTGGCACCACATCCGCTTCAGTGCCGCGATAAAGGTTTGTGTTGATAAGTCTGACACGAGTTCAATATGTACTGCCTTTGTACACATACATATGAATATGGCAATATATCCCTTGCAGGTCTTGATACCGCGGCCTTTGTTTATTTTCACGTCTACATGGCCTGTAAAGTCGACGCCGATGTGTGAAAAAGGCCGCGATGGGGTGATCCTTTCCTTTGGAAGGTTTCCCATCAACTGTTCGGTTTTATTTGTTGCGTAACGACGGCATCGAATACACTGTCGAAGTGTCTTCTTAACAGCTCTATTTCCACTGACTATCCAGACGCTGTTTCTAGTGTAAGCTAACGTTAATCTAGCTCCGCCGTGTAAGGTTCGCTGATGCGCCTTTTCAATAATAAGTTGGGTCAGTCGCCCCGTTCCTGGGATTAAAATGGGATGTTTAGTATTTTCTGGTAGGTTTGAATATTCTAGACGCCCTCCGACGCGAAGAAGTCCTTCCGAGTCCAGGAATGGGTGGAGTTTCAAAATAGTGCTCTTGTTGGGCAGCTTTCCCCGTTTTTTAAGAGGCGTTATCTCCTTTTCGAAACTATATTCTTGTATTGATTTATGTATGTATGTATACAAGGAAGCGACGTGGAGTATTAGTCAAAATTTGACTATTGGGAACAAGTTTACGACGAGCTTAAGGAAGATATAAACAGAAAAATCTTTGAAACTTCCCACTACGAGAAAACTACACCACGTATTGAGTTACCGGAGTTTAATGGATCATATAACAACTGGGTGTCGTTTAGAGATCTATACCTTGAGATGATTCATAACAATCCAACACTCAACAAAACCCAAAAAATGAAGTTCCTCAAATCTAAGTTGAAAGGTGAAGCGGAAAAATTAAACAAACACCTTCCCGTTTGTGCCGAGAATTATGACTCATGCCTGGATATTATTCAACATCGTTATGACAATAAGCGATTACTTTTCATCTCATACATAGACACGCTTCTCAATCAGTCGTCCATTGATAAACCGAACTCAACTAATTTAAAAAGGCTACATGACACCACGGAAGAGTGTTTGAATGCTCTGGAAAATATCCAAATTAATATCCCCATATGGGGTCCGCTTATCGTCCATTTACTGTCATCAAAACTGGATGATGAGACCTACAGTGACTACATAAAAGGCATGAAATATTCAAGGGAGTTACCAGATTTAGATGAGTTTATGGAGTTTCTGGAAATGAAATTCATGACATTGGAAACTGCTCGGACGAAAAGAAGTAGTCAGAAACAAAATTATTCAACGAATAATCAACACAAAAATTATAATAACTACAAGTCAATGAACTTTAACAACGCAGAGAAATATACAAAAACCTACCATGCTACACTTCGAAACTGTCCACTTTGCAAGAACGATCATACGTTGAGGCAGTGTGCTACATTTTTAAGCATGGATGTCGCAACGCGAACTAAAACAACAAGCGAATTAAACATTTGTAAAAATTGTCTATTTAGTCACGGAGGAAATAATTGCACTTCTATGAAACGATGTCGCACGTGTAATTATAAACATCATTCTCTTCTTCATGATGATAACTTGAGAAGACAACATTCAAGGCCACTCACCTCGACTTCAGCTGAGCGATCATCTAATCATATTAACGGTGAACAAGAGATACTTTTGACGACTCTACAACTCAGGGTCAGAAACATCGAAGGTGATTTCGTCATCCTGCGGGCGTTGCTTGATCAAGGCTCTCAAGTAAGCTTGATCACAGAAAATGCCGCCCAACGATTGAACTTGCCCCGGAACAAGGTGAAGGCGGCCGTCACTGGCGTCGGCTCGATAATGGGCACGAGTAGGGATATGATAAAACTGGAATGTAAATCTATCTATTCTGATTATACCTTCCAAACAGAGGCATTAGTAATGCATAAACTGATAAATAACCTACCCAACTCAACATTTAACACGAAGAACTGGCCACACCTCAATAACTTAAAGTTGGCGGATCCGGACTTCAACATCTCTGGTCCTATCGATCTGCTGTTAGGGGCAGATATTTACTCCGAGGTGATTATTGAAGGAGTATTGAAACACAGCAATAACTCGCCAGTAGCTCAACAGACGAAGTTGGGTTGGATACTATGTGGCTCTACTAAGCATTTCAACTGTCTGGTTACTCTCACACAACTAGAAACTCTATCACAATTCTGGGAGACTGAAGAAATTCCTGCGGATTCGAAACCTTCTACAAACGATGAATATTGTGAAAAATATTACTCAGAAACAATTGAAAGATTAAGTAACGGGCGTTATGTAACGAAAATGCCGATGAAAAATAATTTCGAGCATAATCTTGGCGATTCGAAGCAGAAAGCCATCGCACAATTTCTTCATTTAGAAAAGAAAATGGCGAGACAAGAACATTTCGCAACGTTATATAAACAATTCATACGTGACTACATACAATTGGGTCACATGAAACCAGCGACGACAAATGAAAGTCTAGTGCAAGCCTACCTACCCCACCATGGTGTATTACGGGAGAGCTCAACGTCCACCAAACTCCGAGTTGTTTTTAACGCATCCATGAAAACAGACTCCGGCTACAGCTTAAACGACTTGATGGAAAAAGGGCCCAATCTACAAAAAAATATTTTATCGCTTATCATTAAATGGCGTAGCTATAAATACGTCATAACGGCGGACATTGAAAAAATGTACCGTCAAATCCTTATTCATCAAGATCAACAAAACTTACAAAAAATAATCTGGAGGGAATCCACTAAAGAACCGCTCAGAGAGATGCAGCTCTGTACGCTTACCTATGGCACCAAGGCGGCACCATTTATCGCAATGCGTACGCTCCAACAACTAGCCAAAGATGAAGGCAACGCTTTCCCATTAGCCCAAAAAGCACTACAACAAGAATGCTACATGGATGACGTCATCTCGGGCGAAAATACCATCGAAAAAACAAAACGTTTACAACAGGAGCTCTACGAGTTGTTGAAGAAGGGAGGTTTTATTTTAAGAAAATGGGCTACTAATGAACCATCCATCCTCGAGAATATGCTGGATATAGAAAAACACCATACAAACAGCTATAACTTTAAACAACAAGAGTTCAGCAAGACACTGGGACTGGCATGGAATGACACTACGGACACATTCCATTTCATTTGCGAGATGTCGCACGATAATAAAAATGAAACATACACGAAACGTAGACTATTGTCCGAGATAAGCAAAATATATGATCCACTAGGGTGGTTATCCCCAATAACTATCCGAGCAAAACTGATATTCCAGAAATTATGGAGTGAAAATTATCAAAAAATTAACTGGGACGGAATTATACCCAATGACATAGCCGCCGAATGGATAAATATTAAAACCGATTTACCGAACATAAATAAAATCAGTTTGATAAGGTGGATGAGACATGAAAACAATAGAGCGATCGAATTGCATGCCTTCTGTGACGCGAGCGAGCAAGCCTACGCATGCGTCATCTATAGCCGAACTACGTCACCGACTGGGGCGTACGTCACTACATTACTCGCTGCGAAAACTAAGGTGGCACCTCTGAAAAAAAAAAAGGCAACTATACCGAGGTTGGAATTATGCGCCGCAGTTCTGTTAGCCAAGCTTCTGGAGAAGATAACTAAGGTCCTTACAGATTATAATCTTAGAATATCCTGTTCGACAGACTCAAAAGTTGTGTTAGCATGGCTTCAGGGTAAACAAAGTAGATTTGAAAAATATATAACTAATAGAACTTCATTCATAACAAACATCGTTCCTGCAATAAATTGGGGTTACGTAAAGAGTAGCGAAAACCCCGCTGACTGTGCAACTAGAGGACTTTCACCAACCAAGCTTGTCAACTTCGCTCTGTGGTGGGAAGGACCTCGATGGCTTAGAGATCAAGGAAAACATTCCCTTTTAACATCTACAAGATACACTACAAACGAAGGTCTTATAAGAAACTGCTACCTGACGGAACCCGCATCGAATAAAAATGAATTAATTTATTTATTACTTGAGCGATACAGTGACATAGATCGTATTACAAGAATACTCGCCTGGGTTATACGATTCACCGATAAATTACATAACAAACAGGGGTCAAATAAGTGCAATGAACTAAACTTGTATGAAATTACACAAGCCAGATGTAAGATTTATAAATCAATACCAGAATATAGTTTCGAAAAGGAGATAACGTCTCTTAAAAAACGGGGAAAGCTGCCCAACAAGAGCACTATTTTGAAACTCCACCCATTCCTGGACTCGGAAGGACTTCTTCGCGTCGGAGGGCGTCTAGAATATTCAAACCTACCAGAAAATACTAAACATCCCATTTTAATCCCAGGAACGGGGCGACTGACCCAACTTATTATTGAAAAGGCGCATCAGCGAACCTTACACGGCGGAGCTAGATTAACGTTAGCTTACACTAGAAACAGCGTCTGGATAGTCAGTGGAAATAGAGCTGTTAAGAAGACACTTCGACAGTGTATTCGATGCCGTCGTTACGCAACAAATAAAACCGAACAGTTGATGGGAAACCTTCCAAAGGAAAGGATCACCCCATCGCGGCCTTTTTCACACATCGGCGTCGACTTTCTTGTAGTAAGTAGCTAAGTTCCCAATGGTTCTTGTCGATGGGTTCCCACTTAGTTTGTAAAACTTTCAGTTGATCTTCAAGCTGCCACCTTTCTTTCGAATCCTGTAGTTTAATTTTGGAAACAGCTCGCTCTAACGCCTTAAAACTACACATTTGCCTATGTAAAAGCGTCGATACCTCCTTGTCTGATTCTTCCGTAGATGGTTGATATACTCGAAATGTGTCCCATTTCGACGTACTGCGAGATTCCGGTTTTTTCGGTTTAGTTATACCCGAAAATCCAGGTTCGGTGTTTGTTAACTCGTTTTTGAGTTCATTCATAGATTGCATTGTCTCGTCGAACATGCTTCTAGTTATGTCAAAGATATTCTCCTTAAAGTAGTCATGGTCTTTTTTTGCTGACTCAAACCTCTTCAGGATCTCGTCATTTGCTTGAAATTCATCCCAGTAGGATCGTAAAGCTTCGATACGTTTGTTCAGGTAATCTATGGATTTTCTACTCACAGAGTCCTTTTTATAGTTAGATTTAATAGTTTTGATTTTCTCATAGCTGTTTTGTTGTTTGCTTATGAGTTCTTCAAACTTGTAGTTTTCTTCAGACATTGTTAACAGTGTTTGGCACGGCAGTGGTTGGCAAGTTGATGTTGTGTACTCACGAAGGTTCACAGTTATGTAGTAATAGCAGTAGACGTTATCTCTGCTGGTAAGTTAATACGTAAGCGGTAGACGTTATCTCCGCTGGTAAGTTATAAGTTAGGCAGTAGACGTTGTCTCTGCTGGTAAGTAGATACGTAAGCGGTAGACGTGATCTCCGCAGGTAACCAACCGCACCGATTCGCTAACGTAATTGAAAATACCACACTCTTCAAATAATAGTCGATGGACTAAAATCTTCTTCTGACGCTCGAAGGACTAAAAAGGGTGTTGGGGTTATCTCGTCGTTGACGGTACTCCAGTTATTGTTGTAGGTTATAAGTACACACCAAACCACTATTAAGTTAAACGGTTTATTAGATAGCAATATTAACTACAGTTTCGTAATTGGAGCCGCACTATTTGTTATTGTATCAGGTTACCGCTCGTGCCAAAGGTTTAGTTGCGACTCTTTTAAAATACATAATGTGAAGTTATTTATTACAATTATTGCCTAAGTTATAACCAAACTGCTGTACGAGCATTATTGGCTCGTACATATTTAGTAAATATAAAATATATAAAAGTAATATAAAAAAGTGTATAAGCGTAAAAGAAAAGAAATTAGTACGTTGTACTCCTCAGCGGCATCGATCTGGACTTTCGTGGGTCAACAATTTCTGGGAGCAGACATTCGTTATAATAATCAACAAGTCTGTTTTTCATTTCATTGGTCCAAAATTCATTGTCTCTATTGATTTTTACTATTTTCAAGGGAAATTCTTCACCAGTCCAAACAGCAAACAAACATATATTCATCCTGGAGATATGTAATTGCCCTTGTATTTGGAAAAACCAATCATGGCGACGGTTTATATTCCCGTTAGAGTTCCAAAATTTAATTTTCTTTTGTTTGATGGCTTCATCGGCATTCATACCGAATGCTGAAATTGGGCACTTCACTTCGATAATACCTTCGGTGAATATGCCGCCGGGTGAAGCTCCCAGTAAAAAAAAGTCTTCATCTATAAACAGCCCACATTTATGAATTTTAATATTCAGTTGCATTTCTAATCGCCGGATTGCTGTTGCCTCATGTGACTGACCGTGCTTTATGCTTTTTATATTGCTGAGGGAATATGCATATAAGTGGCTTTTCACTAGCAGAGCAGAGCTTATACTTTTCCTTCTTTTGCACACCTTACCGAAGGATGACGCTGTAAGAAGAGGGAGTTTAATGTTGGATATCGAGGAAGTTATGTATATAACATTATGATATGTAAAAAACAATAGCTCAAGTGAAATTATATAAAATAAACGGTATGTCAAATATTGTTCGATTTAACTTAGATTATGTCATGTAAGTATTCTGTAATATGAAATTAATTCAAGTGTTAGAAAATAAATTCGGTTATACGATATGTCAAATAAAATCTAAACGGTACGCACCAATAACCAGACATCTACGCAACTCGAGCCAAAGTGCGCTTTCGGCCTGCAGAACAGTGTCTTTCTCCACCTGTTCTCTGTTGTTGACCTTAAATACCAAACATTACACTTTAACATTACACTATACACAGAGTTTAGACAGTCGGGTATCTTTAGTTAGTAACAAAAACTGAGTATTTAAGTACCTGCTCTTGAAGATTTTGGAGAAAAATATTTTTGGCAACTTCATAGTCATCTGCAGGCATGTCCGGTCTTTGACACTCTTCGCCGTAATGCGTTTTCTCACTTTGGAAATTTAGTCTTATTCTAGGACGACACACTGATTTTCCTTTTTGTTTCCTTTGCAGTCGGGCCATTTCGATGCGTTTCAATGACAATCCTAAAAATAATAGGTACCATTAAACAAAAATGAACAAACTCTTGAAGAGTCTGTAAAAAAAACGAATTAAAGTAGTGAAAATTAACCGGACTCTTCTGAAACTTGGATTTATAAATGGCATACTGTGGTCGTGCAAAATTGAAAGACACAATTACGGCATGACATCGTGCTGTGTAAGAATTTTTCAGTGAAAAATTCACCCGCTTGCCACCAACAACTTTGCCACAATACTATTAAATTACTCAGCTCGGTTGTTAGTCACATTATGAATTAAACTTTTTGAATGAAATGCGATCTGTACCGTATGACACATTATTTTATTTAGCAAATATCGCACTTTAGGCACCACATTGTCTTCGTATTTCCGGCTGTCTGTGCAGTAATAGGTCTCACAGGCGTTATGGTTACCGAAAATGTGCAATGGACTGTTTAAAATATCTTTTTTCAAATTTATGATCTGCTCAGTAACAGTCAAGTTCTGCGATTTTCTATATCGAATTGCACTTTTGACGGCCGTGCGAAGCCTTTGTTGCCGATCGATAGTAAGCAACTTTCTTTCATTCAGAGGAATGGATGTATCTTTGCTCACATTAAGGATCTTTCCACAGTAATTGCGCAATAAATGATTGGTACATTCGATCTTCTGAACCTGATAATTCGGATATGGTCTGCTTTCCAGTATTTTTTTAAACGTGCTCGCATCACCGTCTGCAATCAGCGTACCGTATATCGCATTTTGGCTTGCCACTGAAGTCATAAAACCTTCGACTATGACGCTTTGTTCCATACTGCTCGACGATCCAATATGATTTTTGTAACACTCATGGTTTGCAGGGGGCTTACTTTTTATTGCTGCTCGGGCACAAACTACACAATATTTATTTTTCACATCCATGTAAAGTGCTTTACCAGTTTTGTAACCAATAATAGCAGCAACACCCGAAGAAGCTGAATATTTGTTTTTGTATGATCTTTTCGACCAACAGCAATCAGCTATGACAGTAAGAATGGGAATACCATGCTTTACTTCACCACATGCAATAGCTTCAGCAGCCTCTTCCTTAGCAGCTTCTTGCATACTATCTTAAGCAGCTGCTTTCCACCATTTTGCTACATCGTTTGCCCCCTCTTCTATATATATATATATAAAAAAAAACATTTTGCGTATACATTTTGTGTAAGCATAGGTAAATCTATGGAAGCCAGCAACTCGTTTAGGTTTGATCTTCCAGACCCAGTCATCATGGCTCCAGTCACAGCGCCACAATTTACGTCCATACCAGATTTTGAACTATTAGAACTGAACAATTGCAGCTCTAAATTACACATATTGCATTTCAAGGTAAATGTTGATTGCAATCCCATCTTATGCTCCTTCAATAGTTGTAAATTATCAATAGTACATCCAAATGCTTTATTGTGGTTATTAAGAACTTTAATTTGTTCAAAAAAATATTGAAAATCAATTATTCTTCGGCCTTCAATAACCTTATTTATTTCGAGTGGAATTTCGACCTCAATAGCCTGTAAATTAAAACGATTTAATTATTAAATTATTGTTTCAACTGTTATATTTACGTCAAATCTTATCTTTACTTAATTTTTTTAAATAATTTCAGCAACGTGCTTGTATAGGATTGTATATCCGAAGCTTTAACAAAGAGACACATAGACAGATATAATATTATATCGTCATATTCGTAAATGGCACCCATGAAAACGATACACATACGACATTGAATTTTTTAAAATTCGCTTCCGCCATCTTTAACCTCGAAATTTATCGTCATATTCGTAATTGGCACCCTTAAAATACATGAAAACGATACCCATATTGATTTTATTTAAAAATTCGCGTCCGCCATCTTGTATCTCGAAATATATCGTCATACCTAGGTAACACTGAAAATGTTTAGAAAATGAAAAACGGCTTAATGTAGAAAGTTGCCAATACTTTTATTGTTTTTCGAAGTAATCTCCGTTTCTTTCTACACATCGTCGCATTCGATGGTACCACTGAGAAAAGCAGTGGGCCCATTCTTCCTTAGGAGTCTCTTCTATGGCATTTTCGTACGCTTTCACCGCATCTTCAGGGCTCGTAAAGCGAATACCTCGAATTTATCTTTAGTTCTTGGGAATAAATGAAAGTCGCAGGGCGCCAGGTCAGGACTGTAAGGCGGATGACTCATTATCTCGACACCTGCCATAGTCAAATATTCAACAGTCCGTTTTGCGGAGTGCGCTGAAGCATTGTCGTGGTGAAGGAGGATCGTGCTTCGAGGGCGCTGCTGTCGAATTTTTTCCAAGACAACAGACAAACAGCGATTGACATACCAGTCTGCAGTAACTGTCCTTCCATCTTCTAGCACACCTGTCGCGAACTGACTCGCGTTATGTTCATTTTCACGTGTTACAAGAGTTTTAGATTTGCCGCCAATTCACAAAAACAAATGACAAATGAATGCAATATACTACATTAGGTTACCAAAGAGTTCTAAAATTGAAATTCAAAAAAAGTTTTCATTTTCAATGTTTCTAACTGCCCAGTTCTAAACATTTTCAGTGTTACCCACGTATTGGTAATCGGCACCCCTGAAAAACATGAAAACGATACACATGTTGATTGTTTTAATTCGCGTCCGCCATCTTGAACCTCGAAATATATCGTCATATTCGTAATCAACACCCATGAAAACGATACCCATGTTGATTTTTTTTAATTCGCGTCCGCCATCTTGAACCTTGAAATATATGACGTTCAATGTAGGTACCTTTTCTTCATTTTGGTATTCACTCTCTACTTTTTCCTTCATTTCTTCGTTACTTGAGTTTCTTTTACAATGCCTGAAGTTAAACCATACACCAGTAAGCACACAAACCTTGTTATTTGAAAGCAAGCGTAAGTATTATTCAATAATTAGATGAAATAAATTTAAAAAATGCTGCAGAAAAATGCAAATCCTTTATTGTGTTAACTTTAATTATATATATTAAAATTCACAAATAACTTTTTTATAGGGGATCGATTGAAACTTTTCACATTGCATTTCTAACGGTGTTCCCAACATCGGTGCCATTTTCAGCTCTATGTGACCTAAATTTAATATACCCTTGAATGTCTAATTTGACTGGACTAATAATAGTGTATTCATGTGTCACAAATTTCTGGTTAATATTATGTACATAGCAAAGTTATCATTAATATCCGAAAAAAAAGGGTTCCTTGTTTAACTACAAAACCCTAAAACCATTTTATTAAACAAGAATTAAATTAAACAAGAATTAAATATCCGAAAATGTAATAAATAAAATAAAATTCAGTAACCTTAATACTGTATCGTATTTTCCAAAGAAGATATTCTTCTATTACTATACACCTTTCTTTGTAAATTTTAGTAAGATTTATTGGAGGAAATTATGAATTTAGCAACCACTTTTTATTGTTAATTTCAGTTTGTTTATTGTTTGATTTATTATGTTACGAGTTGAAAGTAAAAAAAACCTCTCTCAGTTTTCTGGACAAGGGCCCAAACAATTAAATAACTTTGTTTGATTGTAAATTTTATTAGTGGTTACGGATATTTTCAGCTTCGAAATGACCTCTGTAAAAGGAATTTAGAAAACACTGTTCGTGTATCTGGTTAGAAGTCATGAATACTCTATTAATGTAAAAATGTTCTCAGTCAAATTTTAAGATCGATAAATTTCCTACAATTATTAGTAATTCACACTTTCGGTACATACGATTTGTGACGAGATAAGTGTTTTAAAAGTACGCTTTTTGGCCCAAGCAACCAAAATCGGCGCTAACGCTCTTAATCCCGTAAAAAATAATCATTACATAATAGAAAACAAAGTCCTTCCTCACGTCCGTCTGTCTGTACGCGATTAACTCAAAAAATATTTACTAAATTGATTTTTATGCTGTTTTCAACATGAAATAGAATAATTCCTAAAGCAGGTTATAGTATATAATTTACCAAGACTGTATAAATTGATAAATAGTTGGATAATTATTGTAAAAGTCGGTAAATTTAAGCCGCTTGGGAGCTTACTTTAAAAAGCAGCCTTATTCCCTTTAGAGATATAAAAAAAAAAGTAGAAAAATGATCATCATCGGTACGGATACGTCCGTAAATATAAAATAACGCGGGCGAAGCTGCGGGCAACAGCTAGTAAAGAATATGTATATCCGAAAATGAAGATTCGAAATTTAAGTGGCAGCGGCTCAGGAAGCAACACTGATGGGGCGTCTAGGTTCGAGAGTGGCGATGTACTGGAAGACGTAGCGTGGGAAGGACCCGCACAAGATGGACCGACTGTCTAGTGAGGGTCGCGGGGGGCCCTTGGATTCAGTTCGGATGTCTTTGGAGGAAGCTTATGTCCTGCAATAGACGTTTAATGGCTATTCGTGCCCTGCTGATGTCAGTAATCATCTCTCAAATTTATGTAAACTGTTAACAGATACTTGTACCTACACTCGCAGTATTTTACCTGTGTGTAGGTTAAATGCTATAAGTGTAGTGTGTACGCTTTTTTTTGGTCAACACCTATCTGTACATATTATGTGTCAGGTGGAACGGAGAAGCGCAGCAACGCCATGTCCCCCGGCGAAAAGCGCATCGTGGCGTACCACGAGAGTGGGCACGCGCTGGTGGGCTGGCTGCTGGAGCACACAGACGCCCTGCTCAAGGTCACCATCGTGCCGCGCACCAACAACGCGCTCGGCTTCGCGCAGTACACCACTAGCGACCAGAAACTTTACTCCAAAGAGGAGGTACAGCCCCTACACCCACACCCACACACACGACTCCTCCCCTCATTAGAAGTCTAACACTTAATAGTACCTCTGAAAACTACAAAAATACCATTTAACGACCATTTCTCAATTGAAGAACATCTTCATTTGAGTAGAAGTTAAATAAGAATAGTTTTAATCGTAATACGGTTAGTATTACAATTAAAACTATTTAAAACGGGATATTTTACTATGTTTGTTACATTTATTTTGTGGAGCTCGATATTTCGACATTATCTTCAAATATCTTCTCTATACGCTACGCGCAATTTTACTTGGCTCGACTGAAATTAGTTACGAGTGACATCGCAATTTGACTTCAGCAAATCGCAATCGTTTCAGCGCACTAAAACCATTGCGAGTTGCCTTCAGCCGCTTGAAGGTGAGTGTTACAGATCTGACTAGCACAAGACACACCCCGTGACCGGCCGGTTCCCTCAAGAAGGAATAACCGGGCTTCCTCCTAGTATGGGGGAACTCCGACAACCTGAGGCACCCCGCCGACGCCAGGATTTTCCTACCGCTCCGCGGCCTCCTGCTAAATGACGGTTTCGCAGTGTCTCAATCATACGTTACCCAACCGTCGTAGCAAGCAGTGTTGCCCCAGCCTCCTCACAAGCGTGAGCTCCACCCACGTCGGTGACTCGCCGAAGAGTGACATCCTCTGTGAGCAGAAGAGCTTCGGCGAGCACCAACGCCACGACCTCCCATGTCGGATCTCCAGCCAGGGCAGTGGCTGCCACCTAAGAGACCGCACGGCAGTCCCTGATCGCCCTTACCGCTGTATACTCCGCAGCAGGGCAATATTCCGACAGACTCCGCCTACAGACTCCGCTGGGTAATCTGATGTCACCCATATGTGGCTTCAGATGTCGGCCCCAGTTGTTGGAAATGGGAGCCGAAGGTATATATCTCCCGTCGAGGGTGAGCCCAAGATATTTCATGGTGGGGCTCCCTCTGACCTCCGTCTCTCCGATAAGGAGTCGTGCGCCCTTTCCTCCCAGTCCCGCTGAAGAGCAGGGCTTCAGTTTTGTCCAAACGGATCCAAAGCGGTCATCTGATATGACATCCGTCCAGGGGAGAAGCCGCACCGCAGGAAAAAACCTTATACCCTAGCTCAAAACTCTGTAACATCAATTTATCCTTGGTATCCAAACAGCTGAAATTTTAAAAAGTAATTAGGAATGTAGTGATTAAACTATATTGAATATTGCTGCCCGTATACACTGCCCGTACATGATTTAAATTGTGTATAATTGTGTATAGACTAGGTTAACTATAATGTAGGAGGTTAATTGTGTATAGACTAGGTTAACTATAATGTAGGAGGTTAATTTTGTATAGACTAGGTTAACTATAATGTAGGAGGTTAATTGTGTTTAGACTTGGTTAACTATAATGTAGGAGGTTAATTGTGTATAGACTAGGTTAACTATAATGTAGGAGGTTAATTGTGTATAGACTAGGTTAACTATAATGTAGGAGGTTAATTGTGTATAGACTAGGTTAACTATAATGTAGGAGGTTAATTGTGTATAGACTAGGTTAACTATAATGTAGGAGGTTAATTTTGTCGTCCGTTCGCCCTGTACGCTAGTAACACATACGTTTGTGGTCAGTTGTTCGACCGCATGTGCATGGCGCTGGGCGGGCGCGCGGCGGAAGCCATCACCTTCAACTCCATCACCAGCGGCGCACAGAACGACCTGCAGAAGGTCACCAAGATTGCCTACGCTCAGGTACACTATACAGCGGTTTTTCGGTTAAAAGGTTCTATGCCCAAAAGGGCCCAATTTAGATTTACTGTTACAATTTCTGATCCAGCTGTCCGTCTGTCATCTTTGTAAATGTAATAATAGTATTTACCACAGAGCGTGCTTAACTATGGCTGATCTTTTTGTCGTTTTTAGCTTTCTACGTCATAATCATCATCAACGTTTTTCTATCCCAGCTGGACATTTCATTAAACTCAAAGACGCGACTAAAAGGCTACTGCTTGGAGATCGTCGCCCCATCTTGTTATCTTTCCTAGTTTTAAATGTAGTATCCGTTAGGTTTGTATACGTCGTGTTTGAGTCTATTATATCAATGTCTGTATGTGTGTGTGTGTAGGTGCGCGTGTTCGGCATGTCCCCGGCGGTGGGGCTGGTGTCGTTCCCGGAGGAGCCGCGCGGCCGCAGCCCCTTTAGCAACGCGCTCAAGAGCCTCATGGACGCCGAGGCCCAACGGCTCATCGCGCGAGCCTACTACAGCACCGAGGACTTGCTCAGGAAGAACAAGGACAAACTCAAACAGGTCACTATATATTAAACCATTGCTGAAGATGCAGCGACTTCTTCTCGACATTATGTCAGTTCCAAACGCGGAGTCACAAATGTGAGTCAAAAAGATATAATAGACGTGAAGTACGACATGTTAATGATAGCCAAGCAAATACGTTTTAGACAAGTTTTAGCTTGTTGAAAGACTTAACAGACAGACATAACTTAATTAATATTTTAGGGTAACTAGGCTAAGTCGCGAGTCGACATTTTGTATCTTAAATCGTAACAAAACACGTCTAGTACTAAGTCTTTTAGAAATATGAATAATAATAATAATAATATAGTTTAAAAAACAAAGTGTTGTTTAGTATTTAAATTATTTGATAAAAAACACAAGCGAACACCGACTGACCTACCTACCACAAAATAAGAACTCAACATGGCGGCACCAGTCACGTTCAAGCATAATGTTACGACGTCACAGAATAATGTTGTCAAAATTCTAAAAGACAATATTATCTATCTCATAAGACGCATTCAGTAATTGCATCGTTAGAACCAGACAACATAATATTTCACTTTAATATGTCGATTTTATACATATATAAATGCATTGACAATGTATCACATATATATAGTAGAATAGGCCTCTCCTTGTATATATTCCTACCTCAAAGTTTTTAGGAAACAAGTTTGTTTTGTCCGTATATTTGCGCTGCATCTGTTATAAATATAATTGGTGTGAACTAAACTTAACGAGTCCGCCATCTTATGACACATACCTTGTCATCCCAACTAAATATGTGTGTACAAAATATTTCAAGTTGTGTTGTAAAGCTTGTAAATTGATTACAAGTGCAGTACATCATGTTCTTGGCGTTGTAAGAATGTAAACTTATTCTTTAAACGTAAACGCAAATAAAAATTAAACATAAAATCTAAGATTATTACATAAATTAAGATTTATCAATATCAAAGTATTTTTTGTCGATGTAACAGTTAAATTGGCACACTTAATAAAATACTAAATCCATGAATTGTCTTTAGAATTGTTCTACAATTGCTTTATTCTACCATTTCCAGCTAGCTGAAGAGTTGATTAAGAAAGAGACCCTCAATTACAAAGAAGTGGAAGCCATTCTGGGCCCCCCTCCGTTCAAGGGCAAGAAGTATGTTGACCCTGCCGAGTTCGAGGCCAACTTGCGGAGTATGGAGCAGGCGGCCACACCCGAGGGCGACGCCACGCCCTCCTCCAAGCCCGAGCCGACCGGCGTCTGAACTGACAAGTTGTAGATCACTAGAGTTGAATATATCGATATTGTTATAAGTGTTGTTTTTTTTTAATTTAGAAATTGCTTTACAGTGTTATGATGATGAAGCTTTTTATAAAGGACGTGTTATAAATTTTGTGTTTGAGTGGAGTAAACTTAGTACCAAAATTGAGAGAATGTCCCAGTGGCAGAAATAAATTATTTGACTTTTCAAGTAATTGTTGTTTTAACTAAACCTTGTGATTTAATTTGCACTTAAAATAAGTAGGTAATCATAACGTTAAGCCCAGTGAACGAAAAAATCATAAAAGTATAACTAACATTCCAAATTGGACAAACGAAAAGTATGCGGGAAGGGGCGGCGATATAAAAGTATGCTGCGTCCGCTGTCAGTGTTCACGTGAACGCCGTCATACATATTACTATTTACAGCTTCTGCGGTAATGTGGTGCTAAAAAAATAGTTGCAATAATAAGTCTCAAGGAATAACATTTCACAAGTAAATACATAGAAGATTAACAAATTTAACATTACAAAATTAATAAATATTATTATGGGGATGATGTTATGAAATAGATGTGGGTCAAACAAAATTAGAAAATAGTTACTCAGTCGATATATTTTTTAATTAGGAATAATAAAATAAACCAGTCAAATCGCTTCAATTTGATCTATCCACTTTAAAAAATTACGATTTTTATGTATCAAGAAAAGGAATGCTGCATATTCTATTGAATATAAAGATTGCATAAAAGCGTATTTTGTATAGGTATAAGCCAAGGAAATGACTATAAACTTGTTTTATTTTACATCAACTTACATTGCAATAATTGTTCTAAAAATGTTCTTAAAATATTCTTAATGTTTATCTTATTTTTTATAGTGGTCTTAAACTTTTGACGGGTTCACACAGACTTAAAATTTTACATTATGTGTCTAATGATAATGTTTAGACTTCAGAGCCAGCGTAAACATGCATGGAGAATACATTTCCAGCTAACTTTCGAATGGCTTTTTCTCAGAAATGGTAAAATCTTAGGGAAAAAAGCATAAGGGTAATTTTAGTAGATAATTACCTGACAACGACTAATCAAACTACATACAATAATTGACACATGTTACAAATTCATGTAGAGTTATGTTTTATACATTAAAGACAGTATTTGAAAACCTAAAATAACATTTTAAAAGTTTATTTATTTGTGTTAAATTAAAGAAAAATAATTTAAAATGCGTTATTTATCACCCATTATCACGTAGCTGCGAACATCCGATGACATCACTGACCAGTAATAAAGAAATATACAAACTATCTTAACCAAGTTTTAAGTATATATCGATGGGTACTATGTATATGGGCCAAAATGCAAAATTACAACTTTACAGGAGAGGCTTCCAAAGTTTAAATTTGCTATAATTGTCGATTGATAAAACCGAAGTTTACGAAACTTTGCTCGTTATCTAAGACAACTATCCTCCTCATTTGCACTACACTATTTTATTTATACATTTATCGGTTATTTTTTTTACGTCACATTGGCCCTTCTACGTTAGTTTTTGTTAAAATATTTTTGTTTAAAACCCCTAAAAGGTCCAATGTGCCATATTGGCCATTATACGCGTATTATGCTAAGTAGCATAAAGTAAATCTTTATATTATTTTTTACTTATAAAATCTATCAAAAATTAAAGTAGTTGATTATTCCTTAATTAAAATAAAATATATTTAGATAATAAGCTAAATAAGTCACATTGACACTTATAAGTTTTACTATTTGCTAACCGGCTAACTTGAGTTTTCAGTTAGACCACTTAAATAATAAATAAATTATAGTTAAAAAAAACTAAAAAACACGCATTAATAGCAAACCCAACAAAAAATTTGAAAATAATTTTTAATGGATGAATTAAATGGGTTAACAAAATTACTTATTGTAAAAAAGCGTGGTGCTTGTAACTAAGTTTTTATATTAAATAGATACCGATGAAATATTTTTAATAATGAATATTGAGCACCTCACGCTTTTTTACAATAAGTAATTTTTCTAACCCATTTAATTCATCCATTAAAAATTATTTTCAAAATTTTAGTTGGGTTTGCTATTAATGCGTGTTTTTTAGTTTTTTTAACTATAATTTATTTATTATTTAAATGGTCTAACTGAAAACTCAAGTTAGCCGGTTAGCAAATAGTAAAACGTAACGTTAGAAGTGAGTCAAAATCAAGTCTAAAGGAGTCGGTTACAAACATACATACAAACATATAGGTGAAGCTATTATAAAGCGTGTAAAAAGTACAATTGTTTTATTCATTTATCGAAATTAAACTTGACTGAGCCTTAAAACTACATAATATTATGGACCCATTTTCAATCGTATTGGTGTTCTTATGAAAAAAAAACACATTTTTTTTTAAATGAGCTGTTAAGTATTGAATATCTTAATTTGAAATTAACACAATTATTTAATTTAAATAATGTATAAATGCCTATCTCGAGACACAAGATGTTAAGTCTCTGTGCCAGTAATTACATTGCCTAACACCACTACTGCAAAATGTTCATAATAATTGGTATACAGATGGGATAGTATTTTCACGACATAAATCAAGCAAGTCTTTCTTCTTGGAAAATTGTATTGGTAACAGCTGATTGTAACATAGTTGCAGAGGAATATCAGTTTGTCATCGGCAACTGGTCTTCTTGTTCGTACAGGCTGTTGTAAGATTTTAGTATGACTGTCAATAGCATCTTCATCCAAATCATATTTACAGTATAAAACGTATGATCCATTGCGGCTTAGACCAAAGAATAAGTATAAGAATAAGAATAAGATGACATTCAATTATCCTTCCGGATAATTGAATGTCATCTCATACTTATTAAATTAAATTGTAACGCAAAAAGACAATGTAATAAATAATTATATGATTTATGCACATCACAGTGCGGTGGGCGGCCCAACTGCCCGCGTATAAATCTCTAAGTACTCTTTGGACCTTTTACGTTTAAATTCATGTCACTTACGCCGTTATACCGTACTAATGAATCGTGTTTCTATGCAGAAATCTTTATTTTTTAATAGTTCACATGATTAATTATATCGATAAGATGCGTTTACCATAAAAAAGTCAAAATGGCCAAATTGTTAGTTTGGCCCTTATACATAGGACCCATCGATATATTCTTACCTCTATGGTTTTCAGTGTCATCGGCGAAATGTAAGGAGCGTAATATCCTTCGTGCTTTGACAAAGCGCGAGACATTACCTAATTTGTGACGTTATCATGGCCACATGACATCTTGGAATATTTTAGAGGGAATTTTTAAAAATTATTTTTATTTACGTCTTCTTTTATAAGAATTGGACATATTTATTCATTAAAGTATTTTGGAGCAATGCAGGTTGTTGAACTTCACACACCTTCAAAGACTTTTAATCTCATCAGATTTCCTCACGATTTTTCCTTCACCGGTGAGTAAGCGATGGTCTCATGTTCAGATGCACGTAGAAATTAAGAAAAACCCATTTCTAGGCATCACAGCGGGGTCAGGATCGAACCCTGAGCTCTCGGCTCTCACTCAACAGGCCGAACCCAAACCCACTAGAGTTAATATACATATAATAATTAGTCATCGTCCCTATTTTGGTCAAAGCTATTTTTATCGTAAAACTTAACGTTAGCCCAAAAAACTTTTGCCTTGGATTTTTTTTGCACACACGGGATCAATGAGGACTCCTCAGGATTACATTAGGGGTCTCTTACGGGTCTAATGTGTACATGAAAATCGATTCTTAAGGAGTTAAACTGCAAAATTGAATATTCGGTGGCGGATATTCGCATTTGCATTAGCGAATGTTTAATAAATGACATCCGTCACCTACATCACTACTACCTACTTACCGTGAAACTAGCCAACTTTGCCCATTTTTTTTATAAAAATGAAAAAAAAAACATGAATTTTGTACAGGAAGGTAGGTATATTTTGTCATTTGCCACAACTTTGTAAACTTGTGCACGTTCTGGTTGTGCAAATTTTGTAGTGAGTTAGAATTTAAAAAGAATTTTATTCAATTTTGATGACGGGCAAAATAATCTGGACTTCTAGCCAACATTGCCCACGTTGATTTTTTACCAAAATATAACTCGTATAAGTACGGCATCAACACCTCGACCAGAATTTGTGGCAATCTTGGCTTAGATTTCAAAATGATGTATGTAGTTTATACGTATTTGTAAATAAATTAATTACTAAGTAATGTTACCCAGAGATTTTTGCTTTTTCCCATATGTTACGCAAGTAACAATTTAAAAAGTTAAGGGTTGTCACATCTTAGTAAATTATGAAATATGAATAAGAATATGAGAGTTTTTATTTTATTAACGATTGTTCGTCTGGGGACGTCTCTCGATGATATTTGTTTTGAAGAAACT
This sequence comes from Helleia helle, assembly GCA_963853865.1. NCBI lineage: Eukaryota > Metazoa > Arthropoda > Insecta > Lepidoptera > Lycaenidae > Helleia > Helleia helle. The sequence continues at coordinate 720,927 of OY971420.1, forward strand.
GATTCACGCGCTAGCATTTTCATCTGTCTTCGGTACAGTTTTTATATGCGCGAGATCCTATTTTGCAACTACATTTTTTTAAATTCTAGATTTGTGTTTGTTTGTCTGAAAATTAAAATAAAAAAGCTAAACAGAAATTTGATTTATAAGCATAAATGGTTTAAAAATCAAAAATGAACTTTAAGACACGATTATCGTGATTAACGAAATATTAACATAATATATACAAGTTTGTAGATAACTCTCAGTGCGCAGTTTTAACCTCGCATCTGCACCACTTACGTTATGTTCTTATAAGTATTTATCACATATTATATACCACGTAAATAGGTATTCGTAGTTTTTACATTCATAGAGAGGTTTATTCTCAACTGAGGTCATTATTTTACAGTTTTACAATATTGTGTACTAAGGATTTAACAAAGTTATGTAGTCACTTAAATTTAATGTTGGATAGACATGAATAGAGGATGATTATAAAATCACAACCGACGCCAGGAGGCCGTGTGGTCGCAGACTGCACGGTAGGCGGGGGGCAACCCCCCAATCAAAAGTGAGCCGAATGGGCTCACACCAATCCGTTGAAGCATTAGGGCCTTCGGGCCATTAGCATAGATCCATCCGGAAAAAAAAAAAAAAAAGATTATAAAATATCATAAATTTAGTTTTTAAGTATGTAATGAAGAGTTGAAGACTTTTATTTATAAATTTAACATTGTCAAATGTACAAAGTGTAGTTAAAATTACATTTTGAGTTTATTAGGATTATTTACATTAAACATTGTATAAAGGCAAAATCTTAAAATCTAAGTACCTACCTATCTAAAGATGACAACCCTAAGCACTTTTCAATGACGGGCAATGTTGACAAGTATGAGTCTAAACTGTTTATGGTAACTTTGCCCATCGTTGGCAAGGCAAAGGCTCCTAGATTTTGTGACGTCACATAAGACTACTGTGAACTAATAAAAAACGAAATTAAAAAACAATTTAAACCAAAATAAAACTAATTCGGAACAGCTATTTTAATTTATCAATTTATTTATTTAAAAATTGCTAAATAAGTGACATCACCCATCACTGTGGTCGGGTCTCATAAATGTGAAAATCTGTGACAAGGACGGGAGAGGGGGTCTAAATACCATGAAATTTGTGTGACGTAATTTATAATAATAATAATAATAAGAGCTTTATTTGTGATGACACACTGCAAAACACTACAATGAACAGAACAATATACAGAAAAAAAAAACATCGAACTAAATTGGTAGGTACAAACAAACAATAAAAGAAAGACAACATAAAAAAAGATACATTAAAAATGGTACCTACTCACTAATCAAGGCAGCAGCGCGTCTCACAAAAAGGTAAATCCTCGGCTTTGGTTAGGAATAATTCCTAACACCGATTTTCAGGACCACCTGAAATGGATGATCCATAAACACAACTATCTAATATTAGGTACTGCAATAACCAAACCCACACAAGTCGCACTCTCACGAGATATAATTTCACTGATCTCGTACTTCCACTGCTTAATTCATCATTATTGAATTTATCTTATTAGCGTGTCACTATTTTATACTTGCCTCTATTAATGAACGTTAAAACGGCCTATTTAATTGTATCTTTTTACCGGTGGGAGGGGAGCGCTGTGCCGCGAGTTTCGGAGAGAAGGGCAAGACAAGCAGTGTAATTACTGGCACCGAGACTTATCATCTTATGTCTCAGGATAGGCAACACATAAATGAGTTGCCTGGGCTCGTTCCAGGTAAACTAGTTTATGTTCATGGGCGACGTCGACCACTTACAATCAGGTGGTACGTTTGCCAGTTTACCTATCCAACTAACATTAAAAAAAATCTACTGCGCGGTCATCATTGGAGCACGACAGTCTTACCAGGAAGAGCTTCCACTGTAAACACCTCATTGGTTCATCGGCCATCAGTTGTCCATTACACGTGACTGTATTGTTCTTTACTTTGATAATATTATATCGCATTACACATGCGTAGTAAATATTATTATATCGTATAGGAAGGGTTATAAATGAATGCATCGCATCGGGAAACAATTTTATTGACAATTATGAGGGATACACGGGAACACGGGCCTCACACAAGTATAGTTACATCGATCTACGGAGTACGTTACATAAATAAATCGCAGTCTTCAGTCAATACGTCACCACTCGCAATACGCTACTTACCAAATATAAACAGTTCAAACTTTATCAATAAAATTTAAATTCGACAGTTGTAGTGTTGTGCACCTGATGGTCCATAGCCTACCATATGACCTCAAACTAAATTTACAATTTAATTAACAGTTATATATAAATATTGTCAAAACAACATAAATAACAAAGGAATAAAACAAAACAAAAAATGTAAGTAAAAGAAACATTTATTTTAAGTAGTAAGTACGAAGACATAGCACATTCTAAATATATTTGACTAAATCGTTTCGAAAGATTAGGTAAAACTGGTATGTTTAGTTTTATAATACGCTTACTAAACAATCTTATAATACTACCCTTCGCGCGTGCTTGGTCACTTTTGTAAAAGTATTAAATTAAATAACGTATACATACAGGGTCAATAAACTCCGCCTACAAAATGTAGCGGCATGTATTGAAATTGTTTGTGTAACGAATCGACAGGTTGCCGAGTCGTTTGTGCGTTAACGTAAATAATACGTATGATATGCAAAATTTCCAAATAAAAACAAAAATAAAACGGTAAAAATTTTCCGAAACAAAATGCTGTGTAAAACGACTAAGCAGCTACCGTAAGTAACACTCGTCAAAACATTGTCAGAACTGCATCGATACATGAGTGCCGTTCAGAGACACGTCACGCCACGAGTTCAAACTACAAGTAGACAGTGATTACATTTCATAACCCGCCACCCGCCACGCGCCCGGCGCCGGGCCGTATAGAAACAGTCAACTTTACTAATGATTCGTGTTGATTGTTACATAGTTTGGATACATAAACACTTTCTGCTAAAGATGTAAAAAATGTAAATATGAAATCAGTCTCACAGAACTAACTGTAACATAAATTTTACATATTTGAAAATATTTTTACTGCAGCACATTTATACTTTTCCATACTAAACAAAATACGCATTTCATATGAGAACATACTAGTAGCAAAGTCGATATTAACACGATTCGTTAGTTACCAGTACCGGGCCGCGGCGAGCCGACAATGAGATAGCCAACCAAACATACATGTATTACATAAGTATATACACAGACTATATAATATAATACAGCTCACATATAATTAGTTTGTGATGGACATTTGAACAGTGAACGACGACAACCAAATGCATTAGGACTATTCAATACTATTTACTTACGGGACGAAGGAACGATCGGGACTCTTACGCTACACTGCTCTAGCAGTACAAGTCAAATATGACACAAAAATATATTAGAAAATTGTGATCCTTTATGATCATAGAAAGTAATGACGCGGTGGGCTACACTTTAACACGTGTATTTTGGATTCACCCCAGCTTGGGAGTCGTCGATAGACAAACTAGATATTAGTAACGGAGATTACAATATATATTGAACGGGGCGGCGTGTCGCCGGCGATCTACTCAGTTCTGGAATTTCCAGTTCGCTGTCATAGCAGCAGTTATGAGCAATTCCTCTCAAGAATGAATACACTGATATAATATAGTCCCTAGTAGACGGGAGGCTTAGGCGATCATTGAGACGCCTGGCGCACGGCGACGGGCTGATGACGATCAAGAACAGAAGAACACCATCGCAAAAGAGAAAAGCCCGCCACCGCGTGACCCGGCTAGATAATTTGAGGGACAGGTAATACTGAATGTCTTATCTTACATGAATCACGATTCACCAGTGTACTCCGTATAGTGGCCAAAAGGGCGCACGGACTGGCTTACATTAACACTTACACTATGACTATAAAACTTTTAAATACTAAAAGTTAGTGATTATGAGACTCCGACCCTTCAACGTGAACCATATCGCTCGATATTTGTGACCTCCGACAGACGGTTAATGAACGAAAGTGTGGAACAATCAGAAGCGATATCTATGAGACGTAGCCACAGGCCATAGGCCGTAGGCTATAGTCGCAACATAAATTAGTGGTTAACTTAACATAAGTTCATAGTGGCTCATATAGAAATAATTTGTACTAAAATGTTTAAAAACTTAGCCAATTGTCATTTCGGTAAGCTCAAAACATACACCTGGGGAGGCGACCAGCGCACAGACGGACAGACACCAACAGACGGGGCCGGGGGACTTAGTTGGTCTTCGAGTTCTTCATCATCTCAGCGTGATGAGATACCTGCAACATACATACCAGAACATTTAACACAAACGTTAGTTATGTTACTATGTTACGACCAGAGCTAAATACTCCTTTCTACGACAACATCCTGCCAGCTCATAGCATACATTCATAGCATACTAACTTAAATAGTTTATATAACTAATCTGTGCGTGTGTGACTGACTTCTACACTCGCTGGAGCGATTTTGATGAAAATTTGAGTGTGTGTTCAAATGGATTAGATTCACAATTCGGTCCACTAGTAAATGTTTTGTATGGACCCAACAGGCGACGTTGGGTCCGTCAGTAGTGCGTCATATAAATATTAATGCTAGTGATATATTATTAAGAAATTTTATTTAAAAAAATCCTCGCTGTAGAGTAATTTTATATCGTTTTTGAGTAGTTGCAACGTTAGTAAGTTTTTATAAAACGTTTCGCTTCAAGTTTTTATCATATGAGCTACAAAGATTTTTAGGGAAACTGTTATGGGCACGTGTAACAAGGTAAAGGAAAGCTCTATCATACGCTAGAACGAGACGCTGTTTAATGTGGTATTTAGATAGAGCAAGCACAACCAACCAAGACCAACATCAAACAAGACCGATGCAACAACCAATATCTACAGAACGTTCAGTAATAATAATTAATAATAATAATATCTACGGACGCTTTCACACCACGTCAATCTGGTCCCGTGGTAAGTACTCGAAGAACTTGTATTTACGGGTATAATAATACTTTTATACTATACATATATTTAACATTTTTATTATATAATAGGGGAGAGGTGGCATGAAAGGGACACGTATTGAAAGGGACAATTCAAATAACTCATAAAATAAAAATAATTTCGAAGAAACAATATTTTGGTCATATGGCGACCTTGACGCAAGTTCGTTAGGGGCTAATTTCATACTCCTGTCATTTCAAACACGGCGAATTTTTGCGAGTGTTGTTTTTGGTATTGAATAGTATTTTTCCTGTAATTATTGTGAAACGTTTTATAGAATGCGGGGACATAATAATTTATTTGTGAATTAATATTTAAGATAGGCTGGACATCCGCAGATACGAAAACATAAGGTTCGTGAACTTTATTTTAATACTTTAGATTTTTTGGTTATGTTTTCAATTTTTATATAATATTTATGAAAGGGACACAACAAACGGTTATGAAAGGGACGGTTTATTTTTCACTAGGTTTCAAAAATTTTAATCTAAAAAGAAATAAAATATTTAACATTTTATTTCTTTTTTAGATTAAAATGCCTCCTAAGAAGACAATGCACACAAAACTGAAGAGGCAGTAAATTAAATATTACAAAAAGGCATTCCCATGATATCGGCAGCGACAATAGCTAACGTTACCAAAATACATTTGCACAGATTAGTCGTAAATGCTAAAGCTTCATTTGTTTAATATATTGTTGATTTCTCTTAAAGTTTTCTTTACAAAGCATAGGAGGGCATTTTTTACATAGCATTATAAAACGAGCAGTTGAAGCCTTTTGGTGACTATCAACGTCCATACACATCCGCACAACCAGAGAATGCGTTGCTCCTTTTTTCCTACCCCCCCCCCCCCCCCCCCTACGGGACACCAGAAACTCTCAAACCGCACGAAACGCGACAGCTTAGAGGTCACTTTTACATCGGTGTTATATGAGCGATAGATACCACGCCCGTCGTGCCGTCCTAATTCGGATGGAAAGTGCTCAATTATATGAATTTTTAAGATGAAAACGATTAGATTTAATAATAACAATAGTTCCATTCACTTTTAACATTGAAATTTATTAGATCTAAGTAGTTATTGTACACATTATTCTTGGAAATCAGGTACTGTCCCTTTCATAAATTACTATGTCCCTTTCAATACAGTATATTTATGAAGGGGACAAAATTCACATTTTTTTAAGATGTGAAAATAAACAACTAAGAATAGATTAATGTTAATTTTGCATTTCATTTCAATAGTTTAATATTAAACGCTTCCTATCGGACTCAAACCTGTTCCCAATATTTTCTCAATCGCTTACTAGGGCCACAAATTCAAAAATGTCCCTTTCATGCCACCTCTCCCCTACTCATATTTAATAGGGGAGAGGTGGCATGAAAGGGACATTTTTGATATTAAACTATTGAAATGAAATGCAAAAATTGACATTAATCTATTCTTAGTTATTTATTTTCAGATCTTAAAAAATGTGAATTTTGTCCCCTTCATAAAATGAGTGTATTGAAAGGGACACAGTAATTTATGAAAGGGACAGTAACAGTGGGGGATTTACAATAGGGGCAGTCGGGGCTAGTGCCCAGGGCGGCAAGTTTTCTAGGGCGGCAAAATTTAGAAACTGATTTTTTTCCCAGTCTTATCAAGATTGTTCAATATAATTAGTTAATTCTTTGAATAAATATTTTTTTATTAAATAGATAATTAAAGAAATCCATTTTTACATAATATAAAGGACCTTTACACTGAGTTTCCAAATGTGGATTTATGATATTAGCTGCAACACATTTTTCTTGGAAATCACCTACCTTGGATCTAATAAAAATCAATGTTAAAAGTGAATGAAATTATTGTTGATGGAAATATGCTTTGATAGAAGGTTTTTAATAATAACTTTATATTATATTGGACCGCCTTTATTTTAACACGCTTGCTACAAAGATAATATAAAACAGGAAACGAGGAAACAGTTATATATGCATAGACAAGAAAAGTTTTGGTGTTGTCAACATAAAAATAGGTATTATATTGTCTATCAACAATTGTTATTATTAAATCAAATCGTTTTCATCTTAAAAATTCAAAACCAATACTGTAAGGGACAAACTTGCCAAATTCAAAAAAGCAATGGGGCGTAGCATGAGTAGGGATACTGACTTCAGGATGAGAACCAAAATAACTGATATACGCATCGACCAACAAAAGTGGAGGTGGACTAGACATATGATGCGTAACGAACTAGGAAAATGGAGTAAAGCAGTTTAGAATGGTACCCAAGAGATGGGAAGAGAAGCCGTGGACGACAGGGTATAAGATGGGAGGATGATATTAAAATGACTGCTGGACCAAGGTGGAGACGTGTAATGCAGGACAGACAACAATGGAAACTGTTGGAGGAGGCCTATGCCAAGAGGCCACTGAGGCTAGAGACATTTTATAAGATACAAAGGATTCAATTGTGTATATCATCTCCATTCCCAGAATAAAAGGCTTTATTATTGTTGTTATTATTATATGATCAGCAGTGGAAGGATAAGGATGATGACACTTAGTTGTGGGGTTCATTTATTATTGTTATTATTATATGATCAGCAGTGGAAGGATAAGGATGATGATACTTAGTTGTGGGGTTCATTTAATTCACTTATTAACCTTTGGGATAAGTATATCATCCCTTTTTCATATTTTTTATTAAATGAGGTAAATTAACGTACTTAGTTAGGTAATCATTATATAGGAGATAAAATGCTTTGTAGAATTAATTCCAATAAAGCTACGGTTGCTAGAATCAATCTGAGTCCGTCTGGTCCGACTGAATTAATCCAATGAAGGACGTAAATATATGTCTTAAAAATGCGAAGGATAAAGGACCAAGGTCTACGCGAGCAAAGCTGCAGGCAAAAGCTAGTAGGTTATATTTAATTACACAAATTACAATTTAACTGTTTGAAAGGATTTTTATCCAAGTACAAACGTATTAGTTTAAAAAAAATATGTTAGTTGGATAGGCAAACTTGCAAATGTGCCACCTGATGGTAAGTGGTCGTCGTCGCCCATGAACATAAACCAGTTTACCTGGAACGAGCCCAGGCAACTCATTCATATGTTGCCTATCCTGAGACATAGGATGTTAAATCTCGGTGCCAGTAAATACACTGCCTGTCTTGCCCTTCTCTCCGAAACACAGCAAGGCTGTTTCACGGGAGAAACAAGCAAAATGGTGGTACCCATGCAGCCGGAAGCGCGGCACAGCGCTTCCCTCGCACCGGTAAAATTATCATGCAAATAAGCCTTAAATACGTGAGAATAAGACTCGATAAAATTATTTATGCAAGAAATCTGTCATGCTGATAGGTGTTACATAATAACACAATAAAATGTAACAGTGGCGTGGTGAACTTGACATGTTATGTGGAACGAGCTTGGTACGACGAAGAGACTACAGACAACGACGACTGCCGTTAGCTCTTGTATCAAACGATGCTACTGGCTCACCGTCTCATATGTCGGTCAGATGCCCCACTAACAATACAATTCGCACATTTATACAAAAAAGCGTGACTTATCCGTAATTACACTTTAAGCAACTGAAATTTAATATTGCAAAATAAAATAAACATCAATTTTAGCACCTGTCATCACCTCAACGGGGAGCGAGCTTCGGCGGGGCGGAGCCAGGTGCTCGGGGGCCCCGCACACGCGCACTAGCCATGCGCTCGCGCCGGGGCCCTGCTTGCGGCGCGCCCCGTTAGAGCTGTGCCGCAGGGCCCCCAGAGCCGCCAGCCCGCGCAGCTCCGACGGTGCCTCGGGAGCGGGCGCGGAGCCCCGGCGGCGCGACCAGCACTCCTTGCCGGAAAGCGTGCGCCGCAGCAATTCGGGAATAGCCGATGTCACTTCTCGCATCTTTTTCTCTTTCGGCGCTGTGGATACAAATCATATAATTTATCATTTTTAGGATCTAAGATAGAGGAAGGAGGGAGATGCATTTTATTTGGCAAAACTTAACTTAAGACTTCGACGAAATGATGTCGATAATATTAAATTATGTTTAATTTACAGTAATGAGAATGCTGATAAAGTTATCGTTGAAAAGCTTGCATTATTTATCGTTGTTTAATTGTACATTTTTTTGACTTTTAGTAATTCTTTTATGGGAACTGTGAACACTGTGAACGTTCTAAATGTAGGTATGTATTTTAGTAATTCTTTTATGGGAACTGTGAACACTGTGAACGTTCTAAATGTAGGTATGTATTTTAGTAATTCTTTTATGGGAACTGTGAACACTGTGAATGTTCTAAATGTAGGTATGTATTTTAGTAATTCTTTTATGGGAACTGTGAACACTGTGAACGTTCTAAAATCAAAATCAAAATCAAATTTTTTTTATTCAAAATAGTACTAATACAGTATCTTTTTGAACGTCAATTGAATCTACCACCGGTTCCAAGGTAAGCCCACTGAGAAGAACCGGCGAAACAAACTCAGTGGAACTAATCTTTTCAAATAATATAATATATTAATAACAATTTTATATGTATGGTAAATGTAGGTCTGTATTTTATGGGAACTGTGAACACTGTGAACGTTCTAAATGTAGGTATGTATTTTAGTAATTCTTTTATGGGAACTGTGAACACTGTGAACGTTCTAAATGTAGGTATGTATTTTATGGGAACTGTGAACACTGTGAACGTTCTAAATGTAGGTATGTATTTTATGGGAACTGTGAACACTGTGAACGTTCTAAATGTAGGTATGTATTTTATGGGAACTGTGAACACTGTGAACGTTCTAAATGTAGGTATGTATTTTATGGGAACTGTGAACACTGTGAACGTTCTAAATGTAGGTATGTATTTTAGTAATTCTTTTATGGGAACTGTGAACACTGTGAACGTTCTAAATGTAGGTATGTATTTTAGTAATTCTTTTATGGGAACTGTGAACACTGTGAACGTTCTAAATGTAGGTATGTATTTTAGTAATTCTTTTATGGGAACTGTGAACACTGTGAACGTTCTAAATGTAGGTATGTATTTTAGTAATTCTTTTATGGGAACTGTGAACACTGTGAACGTTCTAAATGTAGGTATGTATTTTAGTAATTCTTTTATGGGAACTGTGAACACTGTGAACGTTCTAAATGTAGGTCTGTATTTTATGGGAACTGTGAACACTGTGAACTTTCTAAATGTAGGTATGTATTTTAGTAATTCTTTTATGGGAACTGTGAACACTGTGAACGTTCTAAATGTAGGCATGTATTTTAGTAATTCTTTTATGGGAACTGTGAACACTGTGAACGTTCTAAATGTAGGTATGTATTTTATGGGAACTGTGAACACTGTGAACGTTCTAAATGTAGGTATGTATTTTAGTAATTCTTTTATGGGAACTGTGAACACTGTGAACGTTCTAAATGTAGGTATGTATTTTAGTAATTCTTTTATGGGAACTGTGAACACTGTGAACGTTCTAAATGTAGGTATGTATTTTAGTAATTCTTTTATGGGAACTGTGAACACTGTGAACGTTCTAAATGTAGGTATGTATTTTATTTTGTTGACAAAAGAGCGACCCCTAAGTTTTTTCTCGTTTTTCTCAGGGGACCTACATTCAACACAAGTTCTTACGTGGTTAAAGACTAACGAAGAAACATTATACGCTACCGGTGGGAGGGATGCGCTGTGCCGTGCCCCCATATACCACTGCTGCTCACAGTTCGTCTGCCAATTAGCTCACTTAACATTAAACCAACCATTACAACAAGGCAACTCACTGTAGGCGACCACGTCGGCCGGCATGGACTTCCTGCGGCGCAGCAGCAGGCTGTCTATGGAGAAGGCGGCCAGCTGCACGGACGACAGGTTGTCCCGCAGCTGGCTGCCCGAGCCTGTCTCGCGCCGCCCCGCCGCGCGGAAAAGCGGGTCTAAGTTCTCTTTCTCTAAATTACGGGAACAGTCAGTTACGTCTACGGTATTATTCGTAGAAGCGTCATCGATTTCAGTCTTATCGGTATCAATTTTCTTGAACGTATCACTAAGCCGCCCCTCCTTGACGGCGTCGAACCTGGGCGCGTCGGGCCGGTAGCGGGACGGGTAGATGGCGTCCTCGTTACTGGTGTGTAGCGGGCGGCAGGAGAGCGAGTGCGCGCGGGCCGCGGTCTCGAGCGGCGGAAACGTCTGCTGGCGGATGAGCTTCCACGCGCCGTCTCGCAGCACGGTGTTGAGGCGTGTGGCTTGCACCGGCGTCGTGATGGACGCGATGGAAGAGTCCGGCAGGAGCTTTTCGGTGCTGAGCACCCTGTCCGGGCGGGCTGGCTCGCAGTGACCGCGCACGCTCAGTTGCGAGTGGATGGACCGCTCGCTGCCCAGGGAACTCATCATGTGCTCCTTGATCTGCGCCTCCGCCGTCAGCGAGTCACGGCTCTTCTCTTTGCTCTTGAAACGGGAGTCCTGGAACACGTTGAGCGGCACAGAGAATCTCCGTAGCTGTTGCTTGAGGCCGCTCGGCTTGGTCGGGTTGAGCGAGCTCCTGCGCAGCGGCAGCAGCAGCTCTGAACTATCAGATATGTTTGTTCCGGAGTACGTCTCCAGGTCGTCGTCCACCATGTCCGCGTCAGATATCTCCGTGCCGGTATCGTCAGCTACTTCTTGAGCCACGAGCGTCTCCCACTTGCGTTGATTGTACAGTAGATTCTCCAGCATTTGAGCCGAAAGGTCGTTCTGGAGGAATCTGTGCCACTCCTTAATCAGCGGTGTCACCACGAACTTGAAGAAGCCTGAAACGAAACACGGTAACAATTTAATAATTGCCTGAAAATGTGCGAAAAAATTTGATCCATTATATAGGGATAGAGAGTAACGAAATGATAAATGGTCGGGATCGGGGTCGATGGGACCGCGGGCGGCGCTATTAGCACATGAGTAAATAAACGGAACAGAGGCTAAGCTTCATACAACCGCCCAAATCGATTGCACTACTACAAGCGTCCGACGCGTGTGAGCTTGAGCACTTGCGGCTACGAGCACACGCGTGCACATGTGCACACACGCGCGCATACACGCTACTCCTAAGTGACGACGTACGAGTAGAAACCGGTCGAAACCGGCTCCACAAGTGCTCGACCGCAGGGTATTGAGTGCTTGTGTTGTACAATTAGTTATTATTTTCGCTTGCCGGTTATTTCGATTTAATAACATCGTTCCTAAATTTTTGTTAATTAAAAGTAAAAAGTGTCAATATGGTATACTGTATTGTGTGTATGAACAATAATAGAGCAAATAAACACAAATCATATTTTTTTCATCCCAAAGACTCTCTTATATATATTATAGGTAAGTTGTAATTTATAATTTTATTTCTACTAATTAATATTACTTTTGTTTACTAAGTTTATAAGGAGGTGTCTAAAGTCTAGTTAGCGTAACATTTGACCCGACATTAAACATTTTTGGTCATTCTTTGGTCCTAAAGAAACCATGACTAAAATTGAATCATGATTAGAATTAAAAATGTAATGTCTCTAAAGCGCTGCAACCACAATAACACCTTGTGCCGCCTCCATTTCTCGAATGAACAAAATCGAATGCGAGATTGTTGCAGAGAGTAGACAGTTCCTTATTCACACGCAGTGTATTCGAGAAGAGTTTAGGAGGCGACAATTGCCTTTCGAGCGGCGAAGCTCGTAAAGATTGTTTACACTATGCAAGAATATTTTTGCCTGATATTGTCGCCTGCACGCATTCATGAAACTCTTCTTGTGTAAATGAGGTTTTAGAATTTGCCATTCTATTAAAAGGTATAACAGATTATTGAAAATAAAAAATATAAACACAACATATTTATAAAAAGTAATTTTTAATAAAGATTAATTACATCCAAAAAAATTGTTTTCTTTGTTTGACCTATGACAACCCTAACATATTAGTAATCAATTTTACGCGTTGTGTGGAAGCTTAGCATCTGTTCCGTTAACTTACTCATGTGCTATTAGTGTGATAGCCGAGGTGATGAGGTGGCCAAACACACCCCGTCATTTGTTCACTCCGCCGAGTCACCTTCACTTATTTTTGGCCAACAGGAGATTACTTATATTGTAAATTGTTTACAATACACGTAAATTATCGTCCTATATTATTTTAGTATTTTATAAGAATACTATCAATATGTTGCATTGGAAATATATAACGCAAAGATCATTTAAAATTATTTGTTTAGGTTCGATAAGAATCATTTAACACATATTATATAGACAGACACCTACAGTCCTCATAGATGAAAAATGGCTCATTTTCATTCTCTTTTCATTTCGTATTCCAAAATTCCACAAAACAGAGGCAAGTGATAGTCGATTTCGATGGTATGATTGAACTAAGGTTTTATCAAATCAAGCAATATAAGTTGTACATAGGTTACATTCTACAAATCAGTTTATAGAGTAAAATAACTAGTATATTCGTAAGTAATATCTCAGTTAGATTCAATATTGCGATATTCGCGTGTTTGGTGTTACAATTTGTATGTGTACCACGTGGTCCGTTTTCATATTTGGTCAATTTATAAACTAACGAATACATATTTAGTGGTCTGATGAAACAGCCATGGTACCATTGCCCTTGACATGTCGTTGACACGAGCCTTTGTTTTCAACCAGCGTGGCCGGTGTCGGTCGGTACATCGACCAGAGATCGAGAGAACAGCCGTGCTATCATATTACTAATTTAGGAAAATACAACCGCAATTAAGTTAGCGTGGAAATTCAATAAAACCAAATATCAAAAACTTGCTCCTCAAATGCTCTATTAGGATCCGTAATTGCTCCAGTGATTCAATAATTATTTAATTTAATATTTGCAATCAAAATTACAAAAAATATAAAAAAAAACCAGCCAAGTGGTAGTCGGACTCGCGCACGAGGTATGCATGGTAATGTACATCATATATTTTTTTTAGTTTTATTATTCTCTTATTTTAGAAGTTACGGGGCACATATTTTTCCACTTTAGAAGTGCCTCTCGCGCAAACTATTACGTTTAGAAAAAAAATGATACTAGAAACCTCGATATCATTTTTGAAGACCTATCCATAGATAACCCCACCCCACACATATGGATTTGATGAAAAAAATAATTTTGAGTTGTTCTAAGTATGGGGACCCCCAAAATTTATTGTTTTTTTTTTCTTTTTTTGTGTCAAAATCTTAAGGCGGTTCACAGAATACATCTACTTACCAAGTTTCAACAGTATAATTCTTATAGTTTCGGAAAAAAGTGGATGTGACATACGGACGGACGGACAGACAGACATGACGAATCTATAAGGGTTCCGTTTTTTGCCATTTGGTCACGGAACCCTAAAAACACGCTTTAATAGCAAACCGAACTAAAAACTTGAAAATATTTTTAATAGAAGAATTAAATGGGTTAATTAATGGGTAAACAATATAAATATTACTTATTGTAAAAAGCGTGAGGTGCTCGATATTCATTGTTAAAAATATTTCATCGGTATCTATTTTTAACCGACTTCAAAAAGGAGGAGGTTATCAATTCGTCGGAATCTTTCTTTTTTTTTTATGTATGTTACCTGATTACTCGAAGATGGCTAGACCGATTTGAAAAATTCTTTTTTTGTTCTAAAGGGTATACTTCCCAAATGGTCCCATGATAAGGAAACCAGGATCTGATGATGGCATCCCAGAGAAATCGAGGGGAACTTCCGAAAATCGTAGGGGCGACTAGTGCGTTTGATATTTTTTTTAAAGTGTTTTGAAGGACTACAATTTAATGAAGGTCTGGAGTCGATCCGATGCTGGAGCCGAAAGACAATCGAGGGAACTCCTCAACGATTTACATCAGTAACCTTGTGTTTGGGCTTGATTAATTTGTAATGATGAGAACTTTATACCTAGATGGGTTGTGACTATCATTAGGGGTCTGATAATGAAGACAAAGGACAGTTAAGGGAACTCCTCAACAGTTTACAGTAGCTACCTTGTGTATGGACTTAATTAATTTAAATTGAAGAGAACTTTGTACCCATATGGGTTATAAGGGCCATTACAGGTGTGATGATGGAGACCATACACAGTCGAGGTGAATCCTCGACGATTTACAGCTTTTATTGGGCTTACTTCATACGGTAAATAATATTATGCTAAAATCATGTAATTTTATTACTTGTCGTTGTTAAATGAACAAAAAAACAACTGTGCCTTGGAAGCGCATCATAGTTTTTCAAGGTCATTATAATATCCATTCTATATCGATATATTGGTGATGTTCTATACCTATATATAATGGAATTATTTAACGAATAGCAGCAAATCTGCCGTGATTGCTTTCAATTACATGTATATAAAGTTTTACACAATTCCATTTCGGTTTTTTCATTTGTTATGTAATGTATTAAACCCTTTCTACGTTCATCTCATTAATACAGCGCTATTTAATCTGAGCAACGTGTTTAATAGTTCTACCTATATTTCAGACATATAAAATCAGTTATCAAATTTTGAAATCACTAAAAATTAAGAAATAAAAAAAAATAATCAAAAATTAAAACCGACTTCAAATAAAAAAAAAAACTAAAAAGTAATAAAATAAATTCCTTAATTTTTGTGCCTACAATTTATAATCAACTTGTTCTTCTATTAATATACAATCTTTGCGTTTACCACGTCATTATTGTTACTTTTGAAGCCGGTGTCCTATTTGCTGATGTACCTACCTCCTAACCTACCTACCTTGGCTGACACCGACTCCAAAAGTAACAATAATGACGTGGTAAACGCAAAGATTGTATATTAGTAGAAGAACAAGTTGATTTATAAATTGTAGGCACAAAAATTAAGGAAATTATTTTATTACTTTTTTTTTATTTTTTTTATTTGAAGTCGGTTTTAATTTTTGTTTATTAAAAAGTAAAGTTAGTATAAAAACTTAGTTACAAGCACCACGCTTTTTTACAATAATTAATATCATTTATTTATTTTGTTGAAAATATTTTCAAATTTTTTGTTCGGTTTGCTATTAAAGCGTGTTTTTTAGTTTTTTTTTTCGATCGATTTTATTAATTAAAGATTTTAATAATTTAAAGTACTCAACTAATGGCAATTACTTTAGAAATGAATTAGAGACTATAGACAACACAAGTGATGTAGGTAACTTGCGCGCCTTATGCGGTATGCCTTCCTAGCATTGCTATCGTGATTATCCTTTATAATAATAATAATATAATAATAATATCTATGGACGCTTTCACAACACGTCAATCTGGTCCCGTGGTAAGTTCTCGAAGAACCTTTTTTTTTTTTTTTGACGCAGTGGGAATGCTTTGCGTATTCACCCGGGGATGGGGCGTCCCCGGGGATATGTGGGACTCCCGGCGTTCCCCCCCGCCCCCCCCCCCCCCCTTAACGCCGGTATACCGCACTAAAACCACTGCGAGTTGCCTTCAGCCGCTTGAAGGGGAGTGTCCCGGATCTTTCTAACACAGAACACACCCCGCGACCGGCCGGTTCCCTCAAAAGGGCTAACCGGTCTTCTTCCTAGTATGGGGGAGCTCCGACAACCTGGAGCACCCCCGCCGACGCCGGAACTTTTCTACGGGGTAGGTACCCAACCTAACCCGAGTCACGTTAGACAGGAGGCAGGAGGTGCGCATAGGGCCTCCTCCGCACACCTGTCCTACGTCAACGGAGCGGGACGGACGTGGCGTCGACCTCTCTGTCCCGCTCCGCGGCCTCCTTCTGCGAAATAACGCTTTCGCAAAAGGTGACCGCCGCCTGCCAGGCCTAGTCACTTTCGAGCATGCAGCGCACCATACTCGAGAGCGAAAGGTCCCTTCCAAGCACAGCCACGAGATTTTGACGCTGTGCGGCCCATCTATCGCACACCTCTAGGGTGTGCTGGGCCGAGTCCTCCACAGCACCGCACTCGTGGCAGGCTGGCGTCGGCTCCCTCCTGGCAACCCGACACAGGTACGCACCGAAACATACGTGTCCGGTAAGCACCTGTGTCAAGCGGAAGGTGAGGGGTTTTTTCCGTCGACGCATCCACGCTGCCAGGACCGGACGCAGTGCCTCGGCCGTACGTTGGCCGTACGGCGACTGCGCCAGGATCTCCCCCCACCCTCGCAACAGCCACTGTTGCCCCAACCTCCGCACATGTGAGAGCTCCTCCCAGCTAGGTGACTCGCCGAATTCTGATCTCCTCTGCAAAACGAGGATGCGCACCTCGGCGAGCACCAACGCCACGAGCTCCCACGGCGGATCTCCAGCCAGGGCAGTGGCTGCCACCCAGGAGACCGTACGGTAACCCCTGATTACCCTCACCGCTATGACCCGCTGCATTCTCCGCAGCAGGGCTTTATTGCGAGTGGTGAGGGAATCCGCCCAGATAGGGGCACCATACGTAGCCATACTCCGATAGACTCCGGGTACAGCCACGTGCAGGCTTCGCTGGGCCCTCCTATGTTTGGCAGGAGTCGGCTCAGCGCTGACGCCACTCTTGTGACCTTCGGCCCCAGTTGTTGGAAATGGGGGCCAAAAGTCCACCTCCCGTCGAGGGTGAGTCCCAAATACTTCATCGTGGGGCTCACCCTGACCTCCCCCCAATTAGAAGTCGTGCTCCCGGTGGGGGCCCTTTCCTCCCAGGTCCGCGGAAGAGCAGGGTCTCGGTCTTGTAAAACGGACCCGAAGCCCCAGTCGCTATATATGGCTGACAACGAGGCCTACTCCCGCCTCGGCCAGCCGCGCAGCCTCCATATACGTCCGTCCCCGGGATAAGACTAGAGTATCATCTGTATAGCAGATGACATCAATCCCGGAGGGAAGGCCGCTCCGCAGGACTCAGTCGTAGCCGACGTCCCATAGGGTAGGACCCAGAACCGACCCTTGCGGGACGCCGCACTCGACTCGCCGCCTCACTAAGGACCCCGACCGGTCCTCGTACACGACCTCTTTATCGGAGAGATACGCCCTCAACAGCCTTCCGAGATACGGGGGCACGCCGAAATATTTCAGTGTCTCCCGTATTACGCTGTGGGGAAGGCTGTTGAAGGCGTTGGCTATGTCCAACGACACAGCCACCACCACCTCTCCCCGGCGTTCCGCCTCCTCCGTCACCGACTTAAGGCGCCCTAGGGCGTCGACGGTCGACCGGCCGACCCGAAACCCAAACTGAGAGTCAGACAGTCCAGGCCCAGAGCCCTCCTCCAGATGCTGATCGAGACGGGAGGCCAAGATCCTTTCCAGGGCCTTCCCCGCCTCGCTCAACAACACATTTGGTCGCACCCCCGACGCGCTATCCGGCGGTCGGCCCCCCTTTGGTAGTAGAGTGAGCCGACCATCCTTCCAGGCCTTCGGAAACTGACCAGACCACATACAGCGGTCAAAGAGTTCCCGAAGGCTGTCTCCGAGATGCACGAGAGCTATGGATAGAACTCTCCCATGCACCCCGTCTGGACCTGGCGCCTTCTTCTTACTACGGAGGCGGAACAGAACCGCCTCCATTTCAGCGTCGGTGACGGGTGGCGGAACACCGTCCTCCTCCATCGAGTCCGGCATCCGTCGGGCCATCCGTGGAGGAACGAAGCCTACCTGGAAGTCGGGAAATAACTCCCGGACGATATTCCCCAGCAGCTCGGGCTGGAGCGTCTCCGTCAATGGAGCCGACTGGGCGCGAAGTTTATCTCGCGCCCTTTTGTATGGTCGGCCCCAAGGGTCTTTTTCGAGACCCTCCACCAGCTCCAACCACGCTGCCTCCTGGCCCGACTGATGGCCAACTGCAGGATCTTACGTTTCTCCCCGTAGACCCTGTACAGCCGGCCATCCCGCTCCACGTCCTGGGGGCGCCGCCGCCTGCTGCGAACATAGGTGCGACGTGCTGCGTTGCAGCTGGCGCGGAGGTTGGCCAACTCTGCTGACCACCAGTACACCGCCCGTCGAGGAGAGGGAGAACCCCTCAGCCTAGGCATGGCAGCCCGGCAGACGTCCGTGAATGCGTCACCGAGACAGCCAGCCATCTGGTCCACTCCCTGGTCCTCACTCGACGGGAGGCTCCAGCGGCCGACGATGGCCGCCTCTTCCGCCAGTTACCGATTGAGCTTGGTGAGCGCCCAACGCGGGAAACAGCTATGCCCCCGGGACAGAGACGCCGGACTCGATTCGGAAGCCGGAGACACCTCAAACCGTATGTAGCGGTGGTCCGAAAGTGTCTCCACCTCCGTTACCACCCTCCAACCCGCCACCCTACGTGCGACGGTGGGAGTGCCAAACGACAGGTCCACCACTGAACCGCCCATCCTTCGCACGCAGGTCAGGGCTGTCCCTCTATTCAGCAGCGACAGTCCCGCTGCTAGCGCCCACTCTTCCACCTCTCTCCCCTTCTGCCACGACTACGGGGAGCGGAGCCAGCCGCCGAATCAGCGGCCCCAGAACATCGAGGAACTGTTCTAGGTCCGCCAGATTGCGGTTCGGGGAGAAGTATACGCCGATAATCACAACCTCTCCACAAACGGCCACCACGTACCAATGTGGTTGGAGAGGCACATAATAGGGCTCCGACACAATCGCCACATCAACGCTCCACTCCGCCATGGACTGCAGGAGAAGGTCCTGAGCCGCAGCGGAGTGGTTTACGTTGGCCTGTAAGAAGCTGAGATGTCTAGTCATTATTCGGTCATCTCAGCCTCAGGCGCCGCCACTCTCCCCGATGGATGGAAGAGAATATCCTTTCCCCGAGTAGATGGGGGGTTACACGATCTGCCCCCCATCACGTGGTCCGCCTTAAGACCGGCGTCAGTAGCGAGGGGCACATCGTGGCTGCGTGCCCCAGGCCCAGGCACTTAAAGCAGTGTCTGCGACGAGCTCCGATGTGCTGCAGCTGGACCCTACTCCATCCTATAACAAGGTGTCACAGCTGCAGCAACTTTTTGGCCGCCATCAGTGGACACGACATTCGGGCGAATCCAATCCCGCGTGGGCGATATGTCGCCGCGATATGTCGCCGACCCACACTTGTCCTGGAGCACAGCCCCCCTCAGCTGCGACCGCCGACCGTGCGCGATCTTGTGTCGCTGTATCATCCAGGCCCGTCAACCTGAAGTCGGTTGACTTGACGGGCCTGGTCACTTCCGCGACACCCTCGAGTGCCTCCGACAACTTGTTGGCTAGGACGTCTGCCTGCTCTCCGCTAGCACGTCCTGGCACCTCAATAAGACGACCACCTGTTGCCGAACTCCTAATACGGAGAGGCCCTATTCCCAGCGCCCGTACGTCGCCTATCTGGGCCTGGGCTTTGGTGAGGTCCTCACAATACGTGACCCCCTTTAGTGCCGCCTCTGGCCGCAGCTTGACGACCACCGCCGAAGAGCTTGGCAGCACCACCTTAGCACCCCTAGTAGTACTTTTCGGCACTTGGGTTGCTGCTTTTTGAGGCACTGCCTTATTTTTCGGCGGCACCTTACGTCGAACGACCATCGACCAGCCTTCCTCAGGGGCACCGGTTGAATCAAGAGTTCCTGCCTGCTGCGGTGCAATCCCCTGGCTGTCCCTGGAGGTCGAGGGGCCAAAACTGGTCCACTCCTCCTCTTTATGTCCCTTCTTTTTCCCCTTCTTTGGGACAGGCGTCGGTCGCCCCGCAGCACGAACAGGCAATGGCCGAAACTCAACCACCGTTGCTTGTGCCGGCACTTTCCTATGCCCCGACATTTTCCGCGCCTGCGGTGGTTCCACCTGTGACGTCTCCTGCGCGACGACGTCTCCCCTCTTCGCCGCAATCGCCGCGCGGGTGCCTTGAGCTACCCTTCCGTTGTCCGTCGCAAGAGGAGGCCGGCAAACAAGTTCTCTAAGAACCTGTGTTACGGGTACCAGACAACGGAAATACATTTAAAACTTTTCTACTATACATATATTTAAGATTTTTATTATATAATACACATATTTAATATACATCCGTGACCCAGGAACACAGAAAATATTTTTGTTCCCAGGCGGCATTCGAACCCGCAACCTCCGGCTTGAGCGCCAACGCGCTTACCACTGAGCCACAGAGGTCGTAATTCTGATCAGGATATTGGAATAATTTTATCAAATTATTGTATTGTCATCGGTCCTCGAAAAATTTACAAAGTTTGAACGAAATCTGGTCGTTAGAAGTGGGTCAAAATCATGTTCAAAGAATCCGTTACATACTAACATACATACGTCTGAAGCTAATAAAAGCGTAATAAAAATGGTTTTCCCTATATATCAGCAAATTATTGCTTTTTTATATTTTATTATCCCAAAAAATTGCTCCCAATTAGTTCTTTTTATACAAGTCAACATGATTCACCAATAGTTTTTATTTATGTGTAATTAATTGAAAGTAATTAATTACCATTTGAATAGCCACCATAAGACTATGAAGACGTCACACAAAGCCGAGAGTTCTACAATGAGCTGCAAGGTTATAGTCTGTACTATAGGGGGATTTTGTTGGTAAGAAAATAATATTGTTTTTAAATTTCATTCCATCTGCTCCAAAGATGTTATAGGTGCTTTCACTTTATAAATTATGATAATTCAAGATTGTATAAGGCGCTAGGATAAAAATGAAAGTATCTTCTAAGAATGCGTGTTATATTATAATAAGGTCGTAGTTTATAGGGGCTCTCTAGTCTGCGAATATTATATTTTAAAACTCATTTCATTCACGCGGGAGCAAATAGTAAGAGCGAAGTGAATTCCGCTAAATGAACTATAAGAAGAAAAATAATATTTAGCGGTTCCTATTATGTTCTTAATACCTACGTTTATTTAGATGATTGAATATTGTGGAATTTAATGTAATAATATAATGTCGATAGAGTTGAAAGCGGAATGTCGAATCGAATAGATGAGACTGTTCCGTGCTGTTACCGGCTCTTGCGAGATGTCAGAGTGTCATGTGCCCTATATACCGTTGGTTAAAAGTGGATTTATAAGCTTGGCAATAATATAACGACCCTTACACCTTGAGGGTATTTTAGGCCATCATAGCCATATATTTTAGCCATCTCGTGGCGGAGGTTCTTGCCGGGACGCACTCCTATGTCTCGGATAGGAGGTCTCTTGGTGAGATCCTTACGCTGGTCGGGATCCTTCGGGTTCGCCGACTAGGGCAAGAGGCGTTAATGCGAAGGTGGGGGGAGGACCTAGCGCGACAGCCGTACGGCAAAAGCCTAACGGTTGCTCTGCGTCCGGTCCTTGAGCGGTGGATGCGTCGTAAGCGCAAACCTTCCGTTTGACACAGGTGCTCACTGGGCATGGTTACTTTGGTGAGTACCTGTGCCGGACGGCCCGCAGGGAGCCGATGACAATGTGTCACGATTGTGGCGCGGCGGTGGACTCGGCCCAGCACACCCTCGAGGTGTGTGATGGGCGGCGCTGCGTCATGATCTGACATCGGTCATCGGAAGGGACTTGTCTCTGCCGAGTGTCATTACCGCGATGCTCGGTGATGACGAGTCCTGGACGGCGATGGTTTCCTTCTGCAAGGCAGTAATGTCCCAGAAGGAGGCCGACGAGCGGGTAAGAGAGGAGGCCGCCGACGTGGCTTCCCCCAGTGGGCGACAAACGGGGGTGCGCAGGAGGCGCTACTTAATGCGCCTCCAGTAACGCCCCTGTGCTCGTGTCGGGTTCAGGATGGGAACCTGGGCCCAGTATGACACGACGTCGCGGGGACTGCCTAAGCAGCCGGGCAGTCCCCCCTTAAGAGGAGTAGTCTGGTCTTCACCGGGGCCAGCCTGTCGCTGAGGTGATCCTGTTGAATGCCTATCCGGGACCCTCAAATGAAAGCGGCTGAAGGCACTCGCAGTGGTTTTAGTTTACGGTTAGGGCACTCCCAGGTGCGAGTCCCACATAGGGTCAGGATCCACCCGAGATCCTGGCTACAAGCGTAAAAAGCATTGATAACAAAAAAAATAAAAAATAAGGAGCACAATACATTTTGAATGTAACTATTCAAGAGTCTGCTAGCGGTTCGAACGCCCACTAAATGTACTTGCAGAATCGTTAGTCTAAAAAGACTTTCCTCCAAAATAGCCCATGAACTTCCTCAACCAAATGCAAAAATATTTTTTTGCAGCCAGACCTTTAGTTCCGTTGATCAGCTGTATAACAAGCTAAACAATGTAAGTAGGTACCTGTCTGTATCTTGGGAATGGAGGTGGTGTGTCGGTCGCACAGCGCGGTGACGGGCAGGCGCAGGCGGCGCTCGTAGTCCCCCTGCCGGAAGAACTCCTCGCACACCTTGAGGCTCCACTTGCGGCTGATCTCCCATGGGCGGCACGGGTTGGAGATGTCCGCGCACTTCAGCGCTATCTGCAGCACCAGGTGTCTGTGATCCTTGTTACGCATATCGAGCGTGTTGTTGTCCAAATATGTCTGCAACAATATGTACGAATGAACACTTTGTAATTGGTGGTTCAATAAGAAACTGTAATATCAAATAGACTTTTTAATTTGATTTGAATGCTTCACTTTATTATTAGAATATCAATTCTGCCGTGCGTCCATCTGTTTAGGTACCTACTATGAAATTTCTTCTATAGTAAAAGTTAGTCATTCTCTTCGTATCTCAGCACACACAAGACAGGTTAGGGAAATGAGCTTAGTTCAATAAACTAAATGGTAAAAAAAATACTACTTAATTTCATAATCCCCTTTTTTTTAAACGACTTCAAAAAAGAAGGAGATTCTATGTTCGTGTGTATATTTTATTTCACTGTATGTTTACCGATTTTCTTCAAATTTCTCAAAGGAGGGAACTCCTTAACTATTTACGACAGTAAACTTGTGTTTGGGCATAATTAATTTGTATTGATGAGAACTTTTCACCTAGATGAGTTGTGACTATCATTAGGGGTCTAAAGATGACGACGAAGGACAGTTAAGGGAACTCCTAGACAGTTTACAGTAGCTACCTCGTTTTTGGACTTAATTTCTACTGATGAGAACTTTGCACTCATATAAGAGCCATTACAGGTCTGATGATGGAGACCATAGACAGACGAGGGAACTCCTCAACCGTTTATAGTAGGTACCTTGTGTTTGGACTTAATTAATTTATACTGATGCGAACTGCCATTACAGGTCTGATAATGGAAACCATTATCAGTTGTCATCAGTTGAGGGCACTCCTCGACGACTTACAGCTTTTATTGGGCCTACTTCATATGCCATTGGTTCAATATGCCAAAATGTTCGTACAAAAATAATAATAGTAGTCGATGATGCGTCATTTAATTACTTGTTGATGTAAAATGAACAAAAAAACAACTGTATTGGATGCTTTCAACGTCATCGTAATTCTATTCTAATTTGATGATATTCTATACCTATATAACGGAATTCTTTAATAAATGGCAGTTTATCTGCCGTGATTGCTTTGTTGCTTCTCCCAAAACTATAGGTATTTAACGCACCGAATCGGTTTGCACTTGCGTTGCGCGGGAGATGTCTTGAACTCCGGTGACCTACCACGGCCGGCAAGCACGCCACAGTATACGAATAAGCAGTAGATTGACTATGCTCGAATTATTCTTAGATGTGATAATTAATAATTATGCATAACAAAATCTTGTTATTGTTATTGTTATCTACTTTTGGATTTATAGAAATACTAGCTGGTGCCAGCGACTTCGTCTGCGCAGGATAAGATAGTTTTATTTCTTCACTAATTAATCGAAAGGAACTTCGATCCATCCGGGTGTCCCTTGACACCTCTCTTTAGTTTTTTTTTAATAACAAGTATCCTATGTTACTTCTAATACCTCCAAGAATATGTATACAAAGTTTGATGATTTTCGGTTAAGTAGTTTTCGCGTGAAAGCGTAACAAACATCCACGCTTTCACATTTATAATATTAGTAAGGATTAGGAAGGATGAATTAGCTACATAGGTCTAAAAGGTAGTGCCATGCTGCTTGCAGCCGAATTGGGCCGGCACGACCGGAGGGGTACCTCTCGTTCACATGATAATGGCGTCAAATGACACCTATGCTGTCGCGTTTCTTGCGGTGTGTGAGTTTCCGGTGTCCCATAGGAGGGGATGGGTAAAGGAGGGTAATGCATCTGCATAATCTCTTGTGTGGATGTTTACGAGGACGATCTCTGTGGCTCAATGGTTAGCGCGTTAGCGTTCAAGCCGGAGGTTGCGGGTTCGAATCCCGCCAGGGAACAAAAAGTTTTCAGTGTTCCTGGTTCATGGATGTGTATTTAATATGTGTATTATAAATTAAAAATCTTAAAATCAAAATCAAAATCATTTTTTTTTATTCAAAATAGTACTAATACAGTATCTGTTTGAACGTCAATTGAATCTAACACCGGTTCCAAGGTAAGCCCACTGAGAAGAACCGGCGAAACAAACTCAGTGTAACTAATCTTTTCAAATAATATATATTATATAACAATTTTAACATCTTATCTTGAAATGCCCGGAAGGAACGCCTTATTCCCAGGGTGTGGTATCTTCAATGAAATATTTTACTTTATAATATGCTTTACCACACAAACGCTCTTTAACAACTTTTTTGAATTTTTTTATGAAGAGCTTTTGAACGTTTTCTGGGATCCTATTGTAAAAGCGTATACAGTTGCCTTTAAAAGAATTGCTTACTTTCGAAAGTCTAATCATTGTTGCATGTAACCTGTGTCTATTACGTGTATTCCTACTATGAATATCACTTTTCTTACAAAATTCATTTATGTTTTTCCGGACATACAGTAAATTTTCTAAGATGTATTGAGAGGCGACAGTCAGAATTCCTATTTCTTTAAATTTTTCTCTCAAAGATGAATAGGGCAACTTGTAAATTGCACGAATAGCCCGCTTCTGCAGCACAAAAATGTTGTTTATGTCGGCCGCATTTCCCCATAAAAGTATGCCATAAGACATAATGCTATGAAAGTAGCTAAAATATACTATTCGCGCTGTATCTACATCAGTAAACTGTCTTATTTTTCTCACTGCATATGCTGCTGAACTGAGTCTATTCGCCAATTTAGCTATGTGGGGCCCCACTGCAGCTTAAGATCTAGAGTTATACCTAGGAAAACTGTGGAGTCCACCAATTCCAAGTTTTCACTGTCTAAGAGTACATTGGTTTGCAGTTGCTTAACATTTGGCAAGGAAAATTTTATGCATTTAGTTTTTTTACTATTTAAAAGCAAGTTATTAACGCTAAACCAATGTACAATTCTCGAAAGTGTGTTGTTTACCTCGTCATAATTAATTTCTTGTCGTTTGATTTTAAAAATAAGCGAAGTATCATCAGCAAACAACACTACCTCTTGACTATATTTAACTAGGTAAGGTAAATCGTTTACATAAACTAGAAAAAGAAATGGACCTAGAATGGACCTCTGTAGGACCCCCATCTCTATTTTAGTCCCGGATGATCATTTACCATTTATCTCGACCTTTTGAGCCCTGTTTTTAAGATAGGAATTCAAAAGATCCAGTGCCGTACCGTCTATCCCATAGTGGCGTAATTTCCTGATGCTGTACACAATCAAACGCCTTGGATAAGTCACAGAAAACTCCCAGAGCATCACGTGACTCCTCCCAGGCCTCATAAATGTGGTCAATTAAGTTAACGCCAGCGTCTGTTGTGGAGAGACCATTTCTAAATCCGAATTGTTTTTTGTGCAGTAACATATTGGTTTCAAAGTAATATAGTAACTGATTTAACATAATTTTTTCAAAAAATTTACTAAATGAGGGGAGTATTGATATTGGTCGAAAATTTGTAACATCTGATGTACTGCCAGATTTAAAAAGAGGCAAGACTCGACTATGTTTCATTAAGTCAAGAAAAATGCCACTATCAATACATTTATTAAAAAATGTTGCTAGATGGGGTGCAATTACATCAACTATGAGCTTAGTGACTTTTACAGATATTCCCCATAAATCTGGGATATTTTTATTGTTTAATAAGTTAAATGCATTTAAAATATCTTTGGGTCCTATCTCTTTAAACTTAAAGTTAGCTTCACATTGTTTGACATTCATTGGTTTTAAGCAATGATTCGGCAATTGCAGGACATGAGATTAAATTTTTTGTAGTCGAAATCGGGATGTCAGAAAAGTATTTTTCAAATACTGTCGCAACTTCCTCGTCAGACTTAATTATTCTATTTTCAATATTTAAATTAAATTCAGAGCTACGACTACCGACTCTCCCAGTATCATCCTTTATTATGTTCCAAGTAGTTTTTATTTTATTTTTTGCGTTTTTAATTTTTTCCTTAATATAAAGCGTTTTAGCCGCGATACAAACTTGTATGAATGTTTTTGAATACATTTTGACATACTGCTTAAATGATTGATTTTGATTGTATGTCCGTTCTTGGTAAAGGCCATATAATTTGCGTCTACTATTGTGGATTCCTGCTGTTGCCCAATCACTAAATCCCTTTTTATTTGTGGAACTGACTGTTTTAGAAGTAAAAATGGCTTTAAAATGTGTATTAATTAATTTAAAAAAATCATCAAAAGCGAAATCTGGACTTTTGTTATCTTTCAAATATGTAATATTGGCCATTATACTACTCCTAAATTTCTCAATACGTCTTACATTCACAGGAATAAACACATTATTTTTGTTACAATTTTTACTATTGGAACTTATAAGGAATTCAGCTAATTGACCACAGTGATCAGAATTCAACTTGTTGATAATTTCTATGTGGACAGGAGTTAAATTACTAAAAATATTATCAATACATGTAGCTGTAGAACTACAAATTCTTGTTGGTTCTGAAAATAGATTAGTCAGATTATATGATTTTAACAATGATGTGAATCTAACTGTGGTGGAATTATTTTCTAGTAAATTAATATTAAAGTCACCACAAATTAGTATGGGCTTGTTAGACCCACATATTTTAATTAATAATTCTTCCATGATTTTCTCAAAAGAATCATATAATCCATTTGGAGGTCTGTATACACTTACAATAATAAGGCGCTCCATCTCTACACAGGCTATTTTAGTAGTACGCTCAGCAGATGCCCACAATATCCTTACGTTCCTTAAATTTTATTTCATTTTTAATAATTATTAGTGAGCCACCTCTTATGGCTTTTTCTCTACTGAACGAACTTGCCACCTGGTGCTCACTGAAGCTGAACATAATTTCATATTGTTTTAGCCAATGTTCGGTAATACACAGTATGTCTATATTGTAGTTTTTTAAGAACAATTCAATTTCCAAATCTTTGCCAAACATTTCTTGTAAGTTTTGATGCAACAGGTTGAATGAGTACACACGTCAGCTCCATTAGTGTAACAGCCTACATAACTTTATCTATAGTAATACAAAAACCAAAATTTGTGCGCTAAGGACAGAACATCAGCTTCAGGACGGCTCGGCCAATCACAAAACACAATTCGCTTACACTTTATTTTTAGATTTATTACCCTGTCTTTTTAAACTTTTGTCCGTCGGCTGTAGCTCAGTTGACAAATATTATTGAACTATTAGTTATATTAGTTTATAATTATTGCCACGCGTGTAAATTGTTTGTTACCATTGTCACAACAGCGACAGCTGATAGTGGTGTTGAGAGAAGGTGGGACACACCATGGACACCATTTCTGAGATCAGTAGAAGAACGAGAATATCGGTGAGTGAGACTTAAAATAAGATATTTATACATTTAAATTACTACGAAAACTATGTAATACAAAGTAAAATATTATTGTTCATCTAATATAGTAATATCATAGTTAAGTAGGCCTCTTACACAATGATATTATCAAAGAGTATAATATTATAATACGGAGGATATTATAGGATAATACGTCATTTCTCTTACATTTGAGTCATCAATAAAAATAAATAAATATTATTATGGTAAAATGTTTCTGGCGCGAATGTTAAAGTATAATTATAATTTATTTGTTTATCGTTTAAGGGGAAAACGATAAACTTTTGGTAGCGACGCAACGAGGAGACTGGAGGAGACTTATCGGCCCGTCCCCGGCAGCTCCACCGGCGCGCTACCACCGCAGACCGCTGAACAAGATGCTGCCATTGTGAAAGCGATCCATTTAGGAGCATACGGATTACTGCAACTCAATATAGCGTAAGTAGACTTTCAAAAGATACATAGGGAGTAAAAAATCGATTTACAGCAATCTTTCAACCGAAAAATGTTCACAAATAAGTGTTAACTTCAATTAACCCACGATTTTATTGTAATGACTACTTATTAGGCAATAAAAAATATTGACCACTAGCTTTTGCCCGTGTTTGCGCTTCTCTCACGTTAAAGTAGATTAAGAAATACATCAAGTCTGTTCGCTGTTCCTTGGTAACAGATAGAGTATTTCTATGACACTTATATCTTCGCTCTTCAAAAATAAACTTATCTTAATAATAGGTCATGAAAACACAATTAAAAAATACCTAATAAGTAAATAAATCCAACAACTAAGTGTATACAGTAATGTATTTATTATTCATTATAGAATATATAATATTTAGAGAAACATAAACCTTACTATTGCCACCTGGTGGTAAGTGGTAGACGTCGCCCATATAAACATAAATTAGTTTACCTGGAACAAGCCCAGGCAATTCCAAAGGCGATCCGTCCGTCCGTGTTGGATGCGAGTGGCAAGGGATCGGTCGTCATGGCGTTCATTGAAGGAGGGCTATGTTCAGAAGAGGAGGGATAGAGACTGATGGTTATTATGATAAAACACTAATAATTAACTCTGGGTCCCGCGAATTTCACTCATTATAATGAAACAATAATTTATTATGATTTTTACAAGCCCGACGTGTCGGATACCTACTTTACAGCAACCATGGGAGTCCTCCCGTGACCAGGGTTGCTGTTAAGTATCCGAAACGTCGGGTTTGTAAAAATCTTATTAGCAAATCTATGAAATATAAAGCTTTGGCTCAATCTTTCAAGTTGAGCCGTCGCATACACATCTTATCTTATATAATATTATTATTATTAATTAAATGGGCAGATATTAATTATACCTTTGTCATTTCTAGTGACATAATCATACCACATAATATGTAATAAACCTAATAGTTTGCCTAATATGTAATAAATTATACAGACACACAAAACTTCACCTACTGTATGTAGAGGTTGCAACAAGTAGGTATTGCATTAAAATTATTGAAATTATATAAAATATTACCTTATAACGATTAAATTGTATATAACTACACTAATATAATAGTGCCATAAGATATTATTATAGTTCAATACACTAGAAAATATATATAGGACTACTTCATTAAGCGACAGACAATTTACTTAAAACTTAAAGATGTCATCAACGTGTATCGCGCAATATAGCTGTAAACCTAATAGCATAGTATTTTAAATTCATTCATACACAACAGCGCCTGTTGACCAATGCCCACGGCTCGACTACGTACCGCCGACCCCGTAAGTGAGACGAAATAACAAAAATATAATGCACCCCCTCGCACGCTTCGCTGCGTTCTACTTTTAATAGTACAAAGTCCAAAGTGAGGAACTCGGGCTGCTGTCGTGTGTACAATTTTTTATTTAATTTCTGTACATTGATTTGTTCAATATTTTCATTTAATATATTATTATTATTATTACTAATTAATGGGCTAGAGATTTCCTCTATTGTCTTATAATCTAGTTTAAACTATTTGGAACGTATTTCAAATTTGTAAAATTGTATCTTTTATTATCACACTGTTCAAATAAAACAGTGGTCGGATTAGCCAAATACTTGGCTGGACTTAAAGATAAAAAATATAATAGCGAGGCTGCTATTTGTCGCTTATAAAATTTAGATAGGTAATACCTATCAGATGTATAGTATATAGAATGTGTCGACTGTATAATATGATATGCTCTGATTTTGATATATTTGACTGTTGGGTACAGTCAGTCAATCCTTCAAAAGATCTCTCATTAAGCATCACTGGTCACGTACTCTGGATATAACCGTTAATGACTTACGAAACTATAATAATTGAATACAATATTTCATGATTATTTATTTTTTATATCACTAACTTAAAATCTTTTTTTTTTCATATACCTACTAGTTTAAATAATAATCTAATTTCTACTTATTTTTTATAATCTTATAATTACCTACTTATTTCATTTGATTTTGTATTTTTATATGTTTTTCTTTTTGACTGTGTAAGGCACTAAAATTAATCGAATTTTCAATGTTGTGTCTAGTTATAATAGGGCTCCAGTGTTCTAAAAGATTCTTCTATTTATATTTTATTGTGTATGCTAGTCTATCTGTAGCCTGTAACTATTCCAATTGTAAAAAAATAAAAAATAAAATAAAAATAAAATGTCAAATTGTTACAATTTTTATAATTTAAAATGTTGTTAATGTCAAATATATTTATTATGTTACTTTTATTTTCATTGAGTAAAATACAATTATTGTTACATGCACAGTGTAACAGGCTATTTAATTTTAGTATAATTTTATTCTTCTGTGGCAACTTGTCTGATTTAATTATGTGTATAGTATAAAATATTAAATATATTTCCGTTGTCTGGTACTCGTAACACAAGTTCTTCGAGAACTTACAACGGGACCAGATTGACGTGGTGCAAAAATACTAATATTATAAAGCTGAAGAGTTTGTTTGTTTGTTTGAACGCGCTAATCTCAGGAAATACTGGTCCGATTTGAAAAAATATTTCAGTGTTAGATAGCCCATTTATCGAGGAAGGCTATAGGCTATATAACATCACGTTATGACTAATAGGAGTTAAGTTAATTAAGTTAACGCGGGCGAAGCTGCGCCCAACAGCTAGTACTATATATATATTTAAGATTTTTATTATATAATACACATATTTAATACACATCCATGACCCAGGAACACATAAAATATTTTTATTCCCTGGCGGGATTCGAGAACTCGCAACCTACGGCTGAACACCAACGCGCTTAACACTGAGCCACAGAGGTCGTCATATTTTGACGTGACGACTTCTTGTAATTCGATGGAGTCGGCTGCACGCACGAAAAAACATGACGCATGCTGCGTTACCTCGCTGTGAAGCGTTCCATTTTCTTATGACGTTGTCACGTTCAACTATCGTTAGTAAACCGACATTACAGACAACCGATTTTGTTACAAAATAAATATTTATTTAGTTTATTAAAGAACGCTTTGTTATTTCTTATACAGACATAAAAAATGACTAAATCTTGACAATCAATGTGACTTTTCTAGCTTCTTTAAATACCTATGGACCCACGGCAGTGTTTACAGTTTTAGTATCGACAACAACAACAAAATACAAATTGTTGTTGTTTTAAGTTTTGTCCGAGGCGCCAGGCGCCCGTATGCGTGTACAAACATATTCACATGTCCTGTGTTGACATAATTTGATTTTGTGTAAAAAGGACATTGCCAACATTTTTTTATTAAAATCCAAATATGGGCTTTTACGTTCGGTTTTTTTAAGAAGGAAAATGCATAGAAAATAATTCGTATATTTTGGATCTAATACTAGTTTAAAGCGTCAAAAATATAATAAAGTATACATTTTTTATGTCATCGGTAAAGTCATAGGTAAACGAGCAGTCGGAGCCTTATGTTACCGACGCCCATACCCCCCCCCCCCAACCGGCCTCCGGTCGTGCCGGCCCAGTTCGGCTACAATGCAGCATGGCACTGCCTCTTACATGCGTAGTAGTTAAATGCGTGTGAATGGGTCGTCTTGGCGTTTTTTGAAGGAGGCCTATGTTCAGCTGTGGAGGGATAAAGGCTCACGATGATAATAACCCAGCACGGTTACGGTACGAGGAACGACTAACCACCCAAATCAAAAATCCCTGTTCATAACAAGGACAAAAATATACAAAACTCCAAAGGTCCAGGGTACTCATTAAGAAGAGATGTAAGATTTTACTAACTCCGTGGTATTTTCAGTACTCCTATGATAAATTGGAAGCCGAAAAGAAACAAAAGGCAACAAAAATTGACAGATATTAAAAATCCAAGAAAGCAATCGCTCAGACGAGGCAAAAAATGCTCCGCAGAATTTTAAAGAATTACAAAAAATAAAGCCAGATTGAGCACTATTACGATAGGTTCACAAAACCTAATAAAGAATACCTGTAATACAGGTATTCTTTATACAGTAATTATTTATCAGTTAATTTACTCTGTAATTAATCCTTATTAAATAACGCTTGCAACTCTTTGTGTCCCTCTTATAAGAGGGGACAAAAGAGCAGGGAGAAAGGGGCGAGGATGGGAACCTCACCCCCATTGTACTGTCCCGACGTTGGGAGGGGTTGTTCTGTGGTGCGGGAAAACTCCTCTGTGGAGGTGGCGTCGGTACCTTGCGGGACTGACTAGCCGTCGAGGTGCTCTGTTTGTTTACTAGATCCGGAGCAACTCACCAAAGGCGGCATTGGTGGCACTCGCCGGGCCCAGACTACTCATTCATGTGTTGTTTATCCTGAGACGTAAGGGACTGTGCCAGCAGTTACACTGGCAGTTCTGCCCTTCTCACCACTAACACAGCAACACTGTTTGACGGAAACAATAATATGGTGGTACACATGCTGGCTGAAGCGGGGCACAAGCGCCCCACTGTTTAGTTTTATTGAAACAGATGTAGGAGATTTGAGATAAACAATACAAGCCGGGCGCGCGGGTTGACGCGATGGACGGTATATAGTGTGGTAATTAAATCACCCAGACATGAGACAGCCGCCCCGGGCCGGTCTTTATTTTATTAATTATTATCAATGTATGGAGCTGACACTCGCGTTGGGGTGTCTGGCCCACGCAGTTTGATTACCTTACAATGCACCGGGATAATAGTGATTTTGAAAGCACAGATGTTTACCGGTTTGTAACTAGTCTGGCCATAATTACTGTTACGTAAAAACTTTTCTTTTTTTCAACTTATACTTATTTGAAACTAACTATAACTTATTTGAAATTGCCAAATTTGTTAAAAATAACAGGGAAAAATTCACAACCCTAATGGATACTATGCCTATTAAACAATTACGGAATCAAAATAAACTAATTTTGAATAAAATACCTAACACAGTTTTATTTCAAAAAAATTGTTATGCTATGTGTATAAAAATATTTAATAATCTACCGTCTCAAATAAAGTGCCTACCTAAGAGACAATTCGAAAAAAAACTAAAAAACTGGCTGCTGACAAAAAATTTCTACAATGTTAGAGAATTCCTTGACGAAAAAATAAATAAATAAAAAATGGTTTATAGAAAAATGTATGTACATAATATATTATAATGTATAAATAATTGGTGTATGTGAATAATGGTATATATTATTGACACTATTATTTGATTTTTCTCTCATATAGTCAAGCTTCATTCATTTATAATGCTTTTAATGTAATTGTATATTTGAATTTATTTAATTTTAGCTTTATTACTGACTCTTCATTTTGTGACATCTGATAACAATTGTAATGTAAAGTAATTATGTATCTGCTACCTAGTTATAAAAAACTTTTGTAAACATTTGCATGCTGATTGTTCGGCGAAGCATGATGGATTTTATATAATTATTGTTTAATGATGATCTCTGATGTACCATGCCTCTGCAAATAAATAAATTCTATTCTATTCTAACTTTTTAATTACATATTCTGAATTTGGAACACGTATATTATTTTAAAAACTTCTTTCAATTTTGCGCCATTTCCCATATTTTTTCGTGTTCATTATCAAATTACAATAAGGAATGAGGTGTTAAAGAAAATAGGATTGCAGTGATCGCCTTGCACAAAGTGGGTAGCCGTCGGTCATATTTCAGACACTTCAAAAGCTGGGTATCAGCAGTATATCGTACTATCAACAGATACAATACCACTTCGTCTGTCGAAGACCAGAAAAGATCGAGGCGCGTGCTGTTAGAACTACAAAGGCTGTTAAAGCCAGAATTCGTCGAAACCAGAATATAACGCGGGAAATGACGAAGAGAATTCTTTTAACAAAAAAATTTTGAAGCATTTGTTTTTAGGTACTGTCAATTTATATTTGAAGTGGAATGATTTTTTAAAAATTGAGATCGAATTTCGATCACTGGGCGACCTCTACTATAGGTAGGTAATCATAAAAATAAATAATAAAATAAAAAGAAATAATTGCTTGTTTTTGACATAATTGTTTGTTTATTTGTATGTTAAAAATAATATATTGAAAGTATTTTATTAAATAACGAGTTAAAAAAAATTAAAAACGTCGTATTGTTTGTTTACAGATTTATAGCTGACACGGCCAACCGACCGCGATTCAGCGATGTACAGTAATATGTAAACCAGATATTGTAGAGATTTGAGACGGTTTGAGATTAGTGACGTTAACAAAAAAAAAATTAAGGCGAGCAGCGGCCGTTGTGTGTGCACAACCCAGATTCTCGCCGGATTACTTCCCAAATGACTAATGATTGATCAACATCTCGAGATGCCTAGATACCGACTTTTTAGGTTACGCCTCTGTTATCAGATAATTAACACCTCCGCGGCCTAAATATACTGTGCCAGTTTCGTGTTACTTTTAGCCGTTTTTTAAATTATATGAATATGTTGTGCCAATATATTTCATGTAAGGAGTGTACTGTAAACGTTTGACATGGAATACGTCTCCGGCAATCTTCCCTTCATCAGAAGGTATCATTTGATTGTAACTCATATTATGTGTATAAATATTTATAAATATTTATAAATATGTTGTATAATGATGGTTGTTTGTTTACTGATATAATACCATGTTACATTTTCATACCCACCACCCAAGTGACCACTTGTTTGTTCCATTTGTTTCCTTAATTTGTATAACAGATTTATAATATACGCCACTAAAATCATCCGTGTTAGTTGGTCCGTGTTTCGCACCAAGTGTTTGGACTATTTTTATTTTACGTACCAATTTATTGTGTATGGCACCTACCATACACTGTCCACAAAGTGTCATATTTTTTAAGTTCTTTTCATATCGATTTTGTAACAAAAAATTCAGAAACATACACGCCGCACGAAAGATGTCGCAAGCGCTAAAAATATTAAAATGTAAGAGTGTTAGCTTGTCCTACTTTTGTGTCAACTCTCCACGAGAGTTTCTCCACGAGGTTCTTTCATTTTGATAGTTTGTTAATAACTGGACGTTTATGTTGAAACGTGTTTGTTTTGTCCGAAACGCAATCAACTCATTGTACGAAATATTGCAGGGAATAAAATGTGTGTAAATATTATATAAGAAGAGAGCTATATTACACATCCTGATGAGTAACAGATTATCTAGACCTTCTTCGTTATTATTCCAAACAAGTCTTTATTAATAAATGATCAAAACTCGACGAGCGGTCCCATGGACGATAGGTGCCTGATAGGAAAATAAAAAACAAAAATTGAAACCGACTTCAAAAAGTAAAAAATAAACTAAAAAGTAATACAATAATTGCGTTTCCTTAATTTTTGTGCCTAGAACTTAACGACGACGGTTTTGGTGCTGTACGGTCTATTTAACTTAGCTGACACCGACTCCAAAAGTAACAACAATGACATGATAAACACAAAGATAGTAATTAGTAAAATAACAAGTTGATTATAAGCTCTAGGCACAAAAATTAAGGAAACGCAATTATTTTAATACTTTTTAGTTTATTTTTTACTTTTTGAAGTCGGTTTCAATGTTTGTTAAATTTTTTTTTATTTCTTAATTTTTAGTGATTCCGAAATTTTATATCCGATTTTATTTGTCTGAAATATGGATATAACTGTTAAACGCATTTCCACTGTCTATACTCCATCATCAGACCTATAATGAGACTTACAACCCATATGGGTGCAAGGTACTCGTCAATATAAATGAATTAAGTCCACACACAAGGTAGCTACAGCAAACCGTAGAGGAGTTCCCTCAACTGTCTATGGTCTCCATCATCAGACCTGTAATGATACTTATAACACATATGGGTGCAAAGTTCTGGTCAACACAAATGAATTGTGTCTAAACACAAGGTTACTGCTGTAAATCGTTGAGGAGTTCCCTCGACTGTCTTTCAGCCCCATCATCAGATCAACTCTAGACCTTCATGAAATTGTAGTGCTTTAAAATACTTAATTAAAAAAATATTAAACGCACTAATTACTCTTACGATTTTCGAAAGTTCCCCTCGATTTCTCTGGGATGCCATCATCAGATCCTGGTTTCCTTATCATGGGACCACCTCGGAAGTACACTTTTTTGAATAAAAAAAGAATTTTGAAAATCGGTCCACAATTGACAGAGAAATCGGTGAACATACATAAAAAAAATATATATACACACGAACATATTATAACCGCCTCCTTTTAAGTCGTTTAAAAAATAAGCACATTTTTGTTAATTAGAACTATGAATATAATAACAAAATAATATATGTATTAATAAATGTCTTGCGCGATGTTGAAGCTGTAAAGTGCATAGTGTTAAATTCATTCATTTTAACACCCCGAGCTTTGATTATATATACGCCACCCCGAGCTTTTTGCTCGCTGCTCGACCATGTACCGCCTAAGTGAGACGAAATAACAAGGATGTAAAGTAAAATATTATAAATAAAGAATTTAAAATGAATAGTACAAAGTCCAAAGTGTAAAACTCCAAGTGGCGTCAAATGTACCTAAATTGAAAAAGAAGTGTATAATTTCTATAAAGTTAATTAATAATAGGGTGCTTGTCGGATATCTGTGTTGGGTGCGAGTGGCAACGGATCGGCCGTCTTGGCGTTCACTAAGGGAGGAGGTTCACTAAGAGAAGATGTTCACCTGTGGATAGAGATTGGTAATCCATGTAAGTAATTAATACAAAACGTAATGCACATAAGACAGGAATTGAGAAGACATAAGATGACATAAGATGACAAAGGGTCAGCCGTCTCGGTGTTCACGGACAGAGAGCCAAGTATTGTAGACGGATATTGGTGATATTGAATGCGCACATAACCTAACGTGCGGTAAACTGTATATATCGGTGGGGTCAGACACCATTAACGCCTTCTTATCAATTTATTTGCATTCGTAAACAACTATAACAATTAATTAATTTACTCATTATTTCTAAAAATAGCATTAATTGTGTATTGCAATGAACAGCTGTATAATGACGGTCGGCAGAGACAAGTCCCCTCCGACAAACAAGTCAAATCACGACGCAGCGCCACCCTCTCAGGCACACCTCGACGCGACGGTGTGCCTGACATGGGTAGCGACTCCACGGCCACAACGAGAACATAGGCCTCCCTCAAAGAACGCTTTTTTTTTATATCGCAGGGAAATCCTTATGGATGCAGCCAGGATCTTCGGGTAGATCCTGACCCAATGTGGGTCTCGCACCTGGGAGTACCCACCCTAACTAACACCACTGCGAGCGCCTTCAGCCGCTTTTTAAGGGTCCCGGATATGCAGGCAACAGACAGGATCACCTCAGCGACAGGCTGGCCCCGGCGAAGGCCAGACTACTCCTCGTAAGGGGGGACTGCCCAACCGCTACTTAGCAGTCTCCGCGACGTATTGCCATACTGGGCCCAGGTTCCCATCCTGAAGCCTGACACGAGCACAGGAATGTTACTGGAGGCGCATTAAGTAGCGCCTCCTACGCACCCTCGTACGTCGCCTGCGGAGGCTGCGGGAGGCTGCGGGAGGCCTCGTCGGTGACCTCCTCTCTCACCCGCTCGTCGGCCTCCTTCTGGGACCTTACAACCTCGCAGAAGGAGACCATCGCCATCCAGGACTCGTCGTCACCGAGGATCGCGGTGATGACGCTCGGCAGAGACAAGTCCCCTCCGATAACTGATGTCAGATCATGACGCAGCGCCGCTCATGTCGGACACACCTCGAGGGTGTGCTGGGCCGAGTCCACCGCCCTTTAATGTACGCTAATCACTAAATCACTAAATTTGGTTTTTTGGGGATTTTGAAGTATCGATAGAGGGGTATATTCTGAGCATACATTCCAATTTGAGGGATTCTGGGGAGGTCAGCTCAAGGTCATTTCGATGAAATCGCGTTTAATTCGATATCTCGAGAACGGTTAGTGTTAGGCAAAAAATTATAGAGACCTTTTCTCTTCTAAATTAAATTTACTAACTTTTTTATCTAAACTTTTTTTTTATCATCAATAATTTTCAATTTATCACTTCCGAAAGGCAAAAAATTACTACTGCCTGAAGATCGTCACTTTAGTAAATAGTAGTTGTATTACAATAAGTGAAATTCTCATAAATATAAGCTATGATAAAAAGTGAAACCATCATTTTTTTTTTGTAATTACATAATATATGCTTTTTACAGTTGTGAAGTAAAGTAACATTTAAAAAAATACTTGTGATAGCAGTAAAATGTTAAATGACTCGAGAACGAGAAAAAGTTACACGTCAAAAAGAGATGATATTTTTAAAATGTATGATGAATTTAATAGTGTTTTTGAAAACAATAAGGCCTAAGTCTAAGAGAAGATTGCCTAACTCATTATATCTGTTCCCGTTTGACCCATCTTCAATAAACAATACGCACATATTATTATAAACAAATGGATAATACGTCATACTACATTTACAATTAAATTTACAATCGAATAACAGTTTTAGTTATATTCCAATAAGCATTTTCTCGTTTCGCACAAAACAAGGACGCCAAATAATAGGGTATTACGATCGTATAGAGTCTATAGACTATAGACTATAGTGAATTATAGTCCATCATACACATGTATTTGTGTAACCTGCAAAATGGAAATAATATTCCCTTGAAAAATATGTCTGACCTATGATCTTTTTTAAAAAATAAAGTTTTTTTTTTTTTTTTTCGGATGGATCTATGCTAATGGCCCGAAGGCCTTAATGCTTCAACGGATTAGTGTGAGCCCATTCGGCTCACTTTTGATTGGGGGGTTGCCCCCCGCCTACCGTGCAGTCTGCGACCACACGGCCTCCTGGCGTCGGTTGTGAAAAATTAAGGTGAAAATACAAATGTATAAGCATAATTATTGTAACCGACTAGCGGTTCAACGGATTAGCGCGTTCAAACAATTTTTTCAACTCTTTGGTTTTATTATATCATGTACTATTGACAAAATTGTATTTTTTAGCCGTGTTTCTGTTATGTTTAAAAGGTAAGATAGACCGGCTGATGATGATGGCCAAATGATGATAATATAATTATCATCAGTAACTTGAGATAAGTCTCAATTTTACTTTGCCTTAGTAACATACCTTTGCCTATCATAAAACGCAAGAGCAAGTCTAGGTGGCCGTAATTACACCGCAATATTTCCTCTCGGAACACTAATTGTTTCACAGAAGAAATAAGCTGGATAGTGGTAAACGCATACGGGGAAAAAGGTAACCGTTTCACCGGGGAAGTAACAGTAAATGTTATTAATATATATTTCTGCTTATTAAATGTAAGCGAAGAGTTTATGTACAATAATTGCATTTAATTTTAATTAATAAATAGCTTGGAACATCTAATTACTGTGCTCTCGCTACATTTACTAGCTTACTTACTAAGAATTTATTATTCATTCATATTTATATTATACTAGCTGGTGCCCGCGACTTCGTCTACGCAGGATAAGATTTTAGTTTTTTTTTATAAAAAGTATCCTATGTTACTTCTAGTACCTCCCAGAATATGTGTACAAAGTTTCATGATGATCGGTTAAGTAGTTTTCGCGTGAAAGCGTAACAAACATCCACGCTTTCACATTTATAATATTAGTAAGGATTTAATTCACCTCAACTTCTCTTTAGTGTTACTACATGCACTAAAAACGAAGATTACCTTTGTTTGGAACAATAATAGGGGTTAAAGTATATACATAATTGCCGTTTTGTTGTAATAGGTACTTCGAATTGACATAGAATGTTCATGGTTTGAGATTTTTGAGTGAAATATTGTATCATATTTATAATATAAATATCCAACAAAAAACAGTTTCCCTGTAAATCATCGCGCCAAGTACACATTCAACATTTATTTAAAATAAATGTGATTTTGATTCTTTACAAAAAAATAATGAAATCCTGAAAAAAAATAACCAAGTACCTGAAATAAATCGAAATTTAAAAAAAATATGTAAGTTCAAAAAATATAAAAAGAAATTGGTGTACTTGGTGTGCATGTAACGTAATACAGAAAAATAACTAATACACGAATGAATGAAGACACAAAATTTTATTCTCTTTCTCTCTTGAAGTCGTAATTAACGTAACGTAACTGCAACTTATACTTCACATTAAGTATTGCACACCAAGTACACCAATTTCTTTTTATATTTTTTGAATGTACATATTTTTTTTAAATTTCGATTTACTTCAGGTACTTAGTTATTTTTTTCAGGATTTTATTATTTTTTTTGTAAAGAATCAAAATCATTTTTATTTTTAATAAATGTTGAATGTGTACTTGGCGCGATGATTTACAGTGAAACTGTTTTTTTTTTAAAGATTTCATTACTTTTTGTAAACCGTATTTTTGTAAATAGCTTTTACATTACCGCTTTATAATTGCCAGTTTTTAAAGTATTAAAACGGATATAGGTAGTATGTTATATTTAACTAATATAGACATATTATGCCAACGCGGACTTTTTAGTGGGCGTATTTAGGATACACAATTCTACCATATTACATTGATACAATAGTAATTATTATCCTAACTTTCGGAACCGGCTCGCGCGGCTCGGTCGAAATCACGGTGTCACATTATTTTGATTTTGCTATATCTTCTATGATATGCATTTCATTTACATGGTGTGAACGGGAAAAACATACTTTATGAAATGCTCTAGCTAACTAACATATTTAAAATGATAAGGATTAATACCACATTTGTATAAATAGCTTTCCAACTACCGTTTTATAATTGCCCATTTTTTAAGTATTAAAATGGATATAGTATGTTATCCTTAAGAGATACACATTTACATGGTGTGAACGGGAAAAACATACTTTATGAAATGCTCTAGCTAACTAACATATTTAAAA
The DNA here is from genome assembly GCA_963853865.1 of Helleia helle. NCBI lineage: Eukaryota > Metazoa > Arthropoda > Insecta > Lepidoptera > Lycaenidae > Helleia > Helleia helle. The sequence goes on from OY971420.1 coordinate 763,047, forward strand.
TGATAAGGATTAATACCACATTTGTATAAATAGCTTTCCAACTACCGTTTTATAATTGCCCATTTTTTAAGTATTAAAATGGATATAGTATGTTATCCTTAAGAGATACACATATGCCATCTGGGACTTTTTTGTAGATCTTTCTAAGGTGTACAATAATGTAATACATAATTTTGATCTATCTGCTAGTGTTCATCCAGCGTTTGCAATGTAAGTGCAAAAAATGTGTTTATTTACGACATCACATTAGAAATCTAAAAAATAACATTACTTCTCCACTATTTATTGGATGTGATTATACATATAAACCTTCCTCTTGAATCACTTTATCTATTAAAACCGCATCAAAATCCGTTGCATAGTTTTAAAGATTTAAGCATACAAAGGGACATAGGGACAGAGAAAGCGACTTTGTTTTATACTATGTAGTGATTATAGTTTGATCCATAAAGTTAATATAATATTCCGCTAGGTATATTAAGGGCCCCTTATCCCAAATTGTTGTTTCTAGATCGAGGTGTTTTCATAGAAGTCATCATTTTAAAATAATAATAAAAAATAGGGTATAGATACATCTTTAATCTAGGGATTTTTTTGAATAAAAATACAATGTTTAACATTTTACATGATCAAAAAAAATTCTAAAGTAACGTCGATTTTAAAAGCATTTTGAGTAATATGAGACTTCGGGTAACTCAATTTTAATGAAACTTTTACGTTTAAATTGCTAAACGGAGATGACGTGGAAATGATTGGATAGATTTTTATTATGTCACTTCAAAAATTTTTGAAAAATAAAAAACGATAAAAATGGCTCTCACGCATCGCACCACGTCGCGCCAGTACCCAGCCGGGGGTCATCGAAGTAAGACCTGTGCCGCTTTTACTCGTGACAACGTTGTTACCGCGCATTTCATATTATTACCTCTAAATAAATAAGACGACACAGTGTAAATAACGTAGCTACTTAATACTTACTAACAATTGTTGTTCTTAGTTGTAATTAGTTTTTTAATACAAAACCTTTAATTAGTGTAAATAAATAGATACTTGAGTTTGTGTAGTACCTAGTTATTTAATTGAAATGGCGAATAAAAAAAGTAAAATAAGGAAAAAGAATCTTAATACAGTTTTATCACAAACTAGCTGTTGCCCGCAGCTTCGCCCGCGTTAACTTATATATACAGCCGTATACATTGATGATAATTATTTATCTATGGACGGGCGTAGGACTTTATTTTATAATATGTAGTGTTTAATACCGTATTTATGTGAATAGCTTTTACATTACCGCTTTATAATTGGCAATTTTTTAAAGTATTAAAATGGATATAGGTAGTATGTTATATTTAACTAATGTAGACATATTATGCCATCGCGGACATTTCATTGCAATCATTTCCTAGCTCCCTCCCCACAGGGCAGTGTCGTGAGGACTATGGCCTCGACCCTCTTCTCAGAGGAGACCCGTGTCTAACATTAATCGATGATGTATGGGTCGATGAAAATGAACCTGGACCTAGCATACGACAGCAAAATTTTGTTGAATTTTAAAACAATTAAAACAATTAATATAGTATAAAATAATATGTTTGTCTACAATTTTTAAATCTCCTACAAGCATTCTTAGAATTATTGATTTTTTTATAGCTTAGGCCTTAGGGGGACAAACGAGCATTCGGAGCCTTAGATGACTACCGACTCCCATTATAATAATAATATCTAAGGACGCTTTTTGCACCACGTCAATCTGGTCCCGTGGTAAGTTCTCGAAGAACTTGTGTTACGAGTACCAGACAATGGAAATATATTTAATATTTTATACTATACACATATTTAAGATTTTTTATTTATAATACACATATTTAATACACATCCATGAACCAGGAACACAGAAAACTTTTTGTTCCCTGGCGGGATTCGAACCCGCAACCTCCGGCTTGAACGCTAACGCGCTAACCATTGAGCCACAGAGGTCGTCCTCGTAAACACCCACACAAGAGATTATGCAGATGCATTACCCTCCTTTACCCCATCCCCTGCCATGGGACACCGGAAATTCACACACCGCAAGAAACGCGACAGCATAGGTGTCACTTGACGCCATTATCATGTGAACGAGAGGTACCCCTACGGTCGTGCCGGCCCAATTCAGCTGCAAGCAGCATGGCACTACCTTTTAGACCTATGTAGCTAATTCATCCCTCCTAATCCTTACTAATATTATAAATGTGAAGGCGTGGATGTTTGTTACGCTTTCACGCGAAAACTACTTAACCGATCATCATGAAACTTTGTACACATATTCTTGGAGGTATTAGAAGTAACATAGGATACTTTTTATAAAAAAAAAACTAAAGAGAGGTGTCAAGGGACACCCGGATGGATCGAAGTTCCTTTCGATTAATTAGTGAAGAAATAAAACTATCTTATCCTGCGCAAACAAAGTCGCTGGCACCAGCTAGTATTTCTATAAATCCAAAACTATATAACTATAACAATAACAAGATTTTGTTATGCATAATTATTAATTATCACATCTAAGAATAATTCGAGCATAGTCAATCTAATGCTTATTCGTATACTGTGGCGTGCTTGCCGGCCGTGGTAGGTCACGGGAGTTCATATAAAGACATCTCCCGCGCAACGCAAGTGCAAACCGATTCGGTGCGTTAAATACCTATAGTTTTGGGAGAAGGGGCCCTTAACTTTTACGTCGACGTAGGACGGGAGTGCAGAGGAGGCGCTATGCGCACCTCCTGCCTCCCGTCTAACGGGACTCGGGGTAAAGTTGGGTACCTGCCCCGGTAGAAAAGTTCCGGCGTCGGCGGGGGTGCTCCAGGATGTCGGAGCTCCCCCATACTAAGAAGAAGATCGGTTAGCCCTTTGAGGAAACCGGCCGGTCGCGGGGTGTGTTCTGTGTTAGAAAGATCCGGGACACTCCCCTTCAATAGGCTGAAGGCAACTCGCAGTGGTTTTAGTGCGGTATACCGGCGCTGGGGGGAGGGGGGGGGGGAGCGCCGGGACTCCGGACTCATTTGCGTCAAATCAATTTAAAAAAAAAAGAAAAATGGGTGCCTCATGATTTGACTGATCTGCAGAAAGAAACGCTTGTTAAAACTTGTATTGCCTTGCAGAATCGATAGTGTCCCAAAGCAAAGCTTAACAATAAAAATATAATGGTAGCTGTTTGGTGATCTCAGCATGGTGTAATTCACTATAGCTTTCTCTGATCTGGCCAAGCAATAACGGCAGATGTCTTCTGTGCCGAACTCCGAACAGTTTGTTGTGTTTGTTGTGTTGTCTGTAAAGTCGGTTTACTGACGATAGTTGAACGTGACAACGTCATAAGAAAATGGAACGTCTCAGAGCGAGGTAACGCCGCATGCGTCATGTTTTTTCGTTCTTGCAGCCGGCTCCATCGAATTATAAGACGTTGTCACGTCAATAATACATTAAACGCATGATATGTACTTGAAAGAGGCCATTGCCCATTACCCTCCGCTGAGAGGGGTTCTTGCTCCCAATTTTTTTAATTTTAAGATGTTATTGCTAAGTACCGAGATTGGTATCACATCAATTATTTTGTTTCATGTACACTGTTTTTTTAGTTTTTTAAAGCAAGAAATAAAAGGCTTTTTTATTTTTATTTATTTATTTTTATGTACATGAATACAACGCCGATGTAGCCATTAGGGCATTCGGATTGTATTTCCGATTGTTTCAAAAATTGAACGACAAGCTCACAAATAACAATATCAATGAAAACTATTTGGGGGAGATTCGTGTGAGCCGAGGGGGGTTCAGCTGTTGGCATTGATAAAATGGTGGGTTGAGGCGGCTGTCATGGATTGGCAATTAGTTTGTGACACGGCGTACAGGACCATGTTTTTTCATGAAAAAATCTGGCCACGCTAGTTTAACTAACGATTTTTCCGTGGAAAAAGTACAATACAAATTTGTTGCTAGCGTTGCCAGATTTTTTGTAAACCGATCTCCAACTTGTCTTGACTTCCGGTTTGCGTGGACATTATTTATTTTGGCATAATTAAAAAAAAATACAATATTTATTTTTTAAAATTTCTTTCTTCTTAGCATCTTTCAGCAACAAATTGACCCCTATTCGCTTGATCGATCAGTCCACATCCAGTGATTTCCACACTATCTTAATGAAAAGTTAGCGCTATTGCCGATTTTTTGCGATCGGTTGGAGCAAAAAAAATATTTTTTTAGCAACTAATTAGCAACAAATTACTGTTTTTTCTTCAATTCCGCTGATTTTAAATCGCCATTTTTTTAGACCTCGTTCGTAGATTTTACCTAGTTAGCTTAATAAACTTATAGGTCGATAGCTGGACGGTTCAGTGCCCGGTTTTCCGGGCTTGGGGATACCAATGACTTCTTCTTTCCATATATCGGGGGACTTTCAAGTATGAGTTTGCTTTTGAAGGTCCCTAAGTTCGTCATACATAGTTCGGCATTTTCATTTTATATTCGGAAAAAAAAACCTGCAGTAACCCGTCTAGGATGGACGTAAGTAAGGGTGGCGGTGTGACGGTAGGCCCCCTCGTTGTTCAATCTTTAGCGTGGGACGCACCCAGTCTTATGATAGTGAATTAATTGAAATAAACTGATATTTTTCAGTTCTGGTTATGTTCGGCCATACCAGTTACCACTGTAGAGCCACTGGGAGCTCTAGTCGAGTAAGTCAGATGTCGACGTAAGTCAGGTGTGACGACACTCGGCACTCAGCAGCGTCTCGCGACCAAACAAACAAACGGCCGTCACCCATTCATTACTACACCAGATAAGATATTACTGTTTAAGTTAACCGACACATGTTTTCTCCGTGTAACCAGGTCAAATTTTACGATTTTGTTTACTATGTACCGTCACGAGCATAAATATACTATTCATGACACAAACAATAAATACATACATATCTGCGGTGATTGGGAGAAGAGGGCTGTTTGTTAGTGGCTTATGTTATTGTTACCAATTACTGTATGACATGATATTACTGCAAATCATTATGTATCATTTTGTCGGGTTTGTTACACGCATAGCTCAAGCTGAATTTCTATATGACGTAAATCTATTTTATCAATGGTATAATGGATTTTGAATTTTACACATCTACAGACCACGATAAGACTGACCTGGCATGAAGGTCGTGGAGAATAATTCACAATTAGCTATTACTCTATATATGCGCTATCATCTTATTCGATTAAACGGGAGGAAAGTGACAACAAATACACGTATAAATCAACAGTATTCAACACATAATAACTATTACGATATAAGAAAATAAAAATAACCATCGAATCGAGTAATTAAAATAGCTCGCAATATCCACATACATTTTAAAGGAAAAGTCTCGGAATTCTTATTGTTAGCGGCCTCATACAATAATATAGGAACGCTTTCAGAATACGTAACACGAAGATTCCGTTTGCTATTAGTTGTTAGATATTTGGTGCATCATCAGTATCATCAACATAATTTAATTGAACCGTACAATGTACATGTGTTGAATCAAGATATTACTTCAGACGTGTACGATAGTATACTGACGACTATGGTGTCTCTGTACATACTTTGATTCGTCTATTCTTCCTTCATGAACATTATATTCTATCTGAACTATGGGATCTAGGCGGTACGGCATTTTTTTTTGGACTTTTTGAATTCATATTTTAACAAAAGGACTCAAAAGGTAAAAATAAATAGTAAACGATCCTCCAGGACTAAAATAGAGGTGGGGGTCCCCCAGGGGTCCATTTCTTTTTCTAGTTTATATTAATGACTTACCTTACTTAGTTAAAGAAAATCAAGAGGTAGTATTGTTGGCTGATGATACTTCACTAATTTTTTAAATCAAACTACAAGAAACTAATTAAGATGAGGTAAACAACACACTATCGAAGATGGTACATTGGTTTAGCGTTAATAACTTGCTTATAAATAGTAAAGAAACTAGATGTATAAAATTTTCCTTGCCACATGTTAAGCAACCAATAAAAAACCAATGTACTTTTAGATAGTGAGAACTTTGAATTGGTGTTCTCCACAGTTTTCCTGGGAATTACTCTAGAATTTAAGCTACAGTGGGGTTCTCACATAGCTAAATTGGCGAATAGACTCGGTTCAGCAGCATATGCAGTGAGAAAAATAAGACAGTTTACTGATGAAGATACAACACGAATATTATATTTTAGCTTCTTTCATAGCATTATGTCTTATGGTATACTTTTTTGGGGAAATGCTGCCGACATAAACAACATTTTTGTGCTGCAGAAGCGAGCTATTCGTGCCATTTACAAGTTGCCCCCCTATTCATCTTTGAGAGAAAAACTTAAAGAAATAGGAATTCTGACTGTCGCCTCTCAATATGTACATCTTAGAAAATATACTGTACGTCCGGAAAACCATAAATGATTTTTGTAAGAAACGTGATATTCGTAATAAGACACAGGTTAGATTATTAGTACCAGTGATTAGACTATCAAAAGTAAGCAATTCTTTTAAAGGCAACTGTATAAGCTTTAACAATAGGATCCCAGAAAATGTTCAAATGCTATCCAACCAGACGATGCAAATATATTTAATATTTTTATACTATATACATACGGGGCGTATTTTTAACGCTTGCAAAGATTTAACCCTAATAATATTTTATAATTTATCTTTATATATATATATATATAATATATAATTTTGGTAAAACTTTACTTTTTCTTTTTTTATGCTTAGTGGCTGCTAGATTACCGATATTACAAGAAGTATACATAGCTTAAATCTAAACTCGTATAATAAAGTGGTAATCCTATTTTAAAAAATATTCTACCATGAGAATGCTACGTTATTACTGAGTATAAAAATAACCATCATAAGTCTGAACCGAGCTGTATATCAAGTCAACGCTCGACAATGCTACAGACAACGATTAGTACCTATGGGAATCGTCATAAGCATACACCAAAGTATTATGAATTATATAATTAAACCTACGTGTAATAAAACCAATTTTAATATGTTTTAGTACAATAAGTTCTCATTAAACCCGTATAACATTCAAATAATTCAATTTGCTACGATTGAAACGGAGCCTTAAATAAAAACGCAGCTCTTGTAATTTACATGGTATAATATTAATTAGTAGGAATCAATTTAATGATTTATAGTATCACGTGGTGTCGACGCACGGCGCGTCGCGGCGAGGTCGACAACACAATGTCACCCTTACGTTACGTTACGTTACGTTCGAGTGTGATTGGACATGTTTATGATGTAACGCGTGTAAACTGATAAACATGTAACGATCGATTGTTTTATACTAACACTAGCGGGCCCGACAGACGTTGACCCGTACAAAACATCTTGTAGCGGACCGAGTTGTGAACCCTTTCAAATCCACTCAAATCAGACACACACAAATAATTTCATCAAAATTAGGCCAGCCATTTAAGAGTTTAGTCACATACACACTAGCTAAGCTAAGCAGAATTCGACCAGTAGGGATTTTGTTAAATTTTTTATTTTAAGGAAGAGCGTACGTGGTCGAAAATCAATAGGTAGTTTAAAATACTTTTTTCGTGTTTTAAGTGTACATCTATAAACTAAATATATTTTTGATTTGAGCAAGTAATTACTATAAAGTACATGACTATATTAGTATCCGGTAACGCTGATATCTATCCACTTGACAAACGCTAAACAATACAATACTCATCACAGTTGCTATCCGCACTTGTCCTACAACATTTACGAGTGTTTATAATTAAACGAGCCATTCAATTTTAATACCCTGTGAAATATGCAAAAATAACCGAATACTCTGAATACATTTTATGAATTATGTAATTTAAATATCAAATGCAGCGTGATTTTTTGGTGCAAGTTTTAAAAGGATGTCTTTATGATACATTAGTTTTAACAATGACATAGCACTCAGTTACCCAAGTAACCTTGTTATGAACCATATAATTGAAGCAATGCGCTTGTTGCCCTAATCTGCATTTCATCTTCATCACATTTCATCTCCATACGATTGTTTTATTAGATCTTTACATAGTATAAATTTCTTTAAACAAAAATTTTAAAAATTAAAAGTAATAAAATCTTTCTACTCCTCAATTTCATAGGTTTACCTATAAAATTGCCGTTCTGCAGTACTGGTCATGTCAAATCAAAATAATTTTTGTTTGGCTAAGAATTCTAATTTCAAATTAATTTTATTTAAAAAACATGGAATTCTTTTCCCAAAAGTAGTCATTTGTTTATTAGTGTTACATTTTCATCGCATTTCACTCTTTTTCGTCATCATGGATACGTTAAAAATTAGAGTAATTATGGAATAATAGTACCGTCGTGGCAGCAACGCGGCACAAGCGGCACGCAACATCAACGACGTTTACGGAGCTAACACTACAAACCAACGCACCACCTGTTATTGGTTTGCTCGCTTCCATTCTGGAAATTTCGGCCGAAGACTTTGGCCGACAATGACGAATTAAAGGCGATTGTGGAAGCTGGATACACAATCTACGGCTGAATGAGCAGCAGCTTTCGACGTTAGCGTCAAAACAATGTTGAGTCGCACAAATAAAGGAATTTTAAACAGCATTGTTACCTGCGATGAAAAATGGATTCTGTTTGATAACCGCAAGCGCTCAGCAAGTTGGTTGGATCCTGGTTCAGCACCTAAACAATGCCCTAAACGAAAATTTACCCCTAGAAAAGCGATGGTCACTGTTTGGTGGTCTAACGCCGGTGTGATTCATCACAGCTTCTTACCGAACGGGGTGAGCATTACTGCAGATGTGTACTGTGAAAAACTGAACACAATGGTGGAGAAGCTGGCACATCTCCAACCAGCATTGGTGAATCGCTCATCGACAACGCGCGACCTCATACTGCACAGCAGACGGTCTCCAAGTAGCAAGAACAGGGGTTGGAAGCTCTCTGTCATCCGCCCTACTCACCAGTCCTGGCACCTACAGACTAACTTTTCCAGAATTTGGATAACTTCTTGGCGGAAAAAAAATTCAATACCCGAGAGGCAGTACAAAATGCCTTTGAAGAATTTGTTGCCTCCCGTCCAGCTGATTTCTTTAAGAAGGATTTCTATTTCTTTCATAAATAAACTGCCACTGCGTTGGCAAAGATGCATTGATTGCATGGGTGATTGAGTAGCATTAGAGAGAATTCATAAATTCAAGTATCTCGGACACATGATACCGACCTCGAAAGAGAGCGGAGAGCGTTGTCAGTGAGAGCAAATATGCTGGCACGCAGGTTTGCGCGGTGTACCAACGCCGTTTAAATCACGTTGTTTAAAGCATATTGTGCAACTTTCTACACGTGCAGCCTGTGGACCAAGTACTCTCAAAAAGCCTACAACGCTCTCCGTGTACAGTATAATAATGCCTTCAGGGTGCTGATGAAGTTGCCCCGCTTTTGTAGTACATCGGGGATGTTCGCAGAGGCGCGAGTCGATTGCTTTTACGCCACAATGCGCAAAAGATGTGGCTCCCTGGTGCACAGGTTACGGGGTAACTCCAAGAGCATCTTGAAGATGATCACCAGCAGGTTAGACTGCAGGTATGTGAATCACTGCTATATTGCAAATGGATTAGAGAGGCGGTGATTCACATACATCCATAAAATTTAGGTATAGTTAATGTAATAACATAGAATAATAATTACTTACTAACAAAATATGAGCTGTAATTGCTTGAAATAAAATGTATTATTATTATTATTACTTCGATTAATACAAATAAAAAATACATGAAAAAAAATCGTTTAAATTTTTTCATACAAAACGGCAATTTCATAGGTAAAGACCTAATAATCGCGTTTCCTTAATTATTGTGCCTACAACTTTTTAACAGCTTGTTCTTCTGCTAATGTACAATCTTTGCATTTACCACGACATCATTATTGTTACTTTTGAAATCGGTGACGAATTTGTTGCCGTACCTACCTTAGCTGACACCGACTCGTCGCCGAGTCGCCATAACGATTTTCTCATCGATCTCTGGTGTACCATCATCCTGATTTCCTTATCATGGGGCTTAGTTAAGGAAGAAGAGACTTGAGAGTCCCGTGTGCGGAGCGGAAGAGATAAGGTTGATGATGATGATGATGATGTAAAGTAATCACCTGTGACCGTCTCCACGCCAGCAGAAATCGTATCTATTTATATCTTCACAGTTGTCACCTTGTAAATCAAAAATACGTATTGTATGTTAATATGTATAATATATTGTTAGACAATTTGCATTACTACAATGACACTAGAAACTATAATAATAAATAAACGAAACACCTAAACATGTGGTGTTTACTGGAAACCATTGTATGATGACCTTCCCGCTGACCGCACGTGATGGTGCCGTCGGTATAACGCGGCGATGGTAATTAAATTGTTTTCTATTGTATGAATCAGATTCGTATCTTTCTTGTCATTTTGTCAAAAACTAGTTTGTCCTCACCGTTTGTTTATATTATTTGCATGATTTGTCGTGTTACATTGTTTTTTATAAATAATGTTTTTTATGCTTTTCTCCGCGGTGTTGTATTTACAATGAACGTGTTACAAAATTTAGTGTAGTATTTTAATAAATAGTAATAGATGTAAGGAAATTTTAAGGGTTATTTAACTATTAATGCTACTATGGGGTGGATGAATATTTAAAAGATAATGAGTTAATAATATGAGATTTGTTGTTAACTAATTAATTAATTATTAATAGGACATTATCTAGAATTAAAATAACATTAAATAATATAACTAATACTTTAAAACTGACAAGAATTATTTTTGTATCATTATAATGAATAGTGATGTAGTATACACTAGTACACCATAGTGATGGTAAGATGTAAGGACTGTATATTCTCGTAAGACCTATAATTTGTTACTACATCTAACAATAAAGAATTTTGAATTTGAATTAAAACGGGGTATTTACAATATGTTTCTCTTTTATTTCACTTTCTGGAAGGTAAGTTATCATCATACAAAAACCAATTTTAAAAATTAATATCCTATTCCTGATCACGTCTCATCTAGTCGTAATTAACGTCAATCTGTTAAACAGTTAACGCTTAAAAACTGGATTTTACCAGTCGTCCGCTGTTCAGCGAAGGCCTTTACTATAAATGTTAGTACTATACTGGTACTACTTCAGTTAATCATGTTTTCGCGTCACTATCACTTCGTTGTTTTCCCGGTTAAAACTTGTATATAAAATATTGTATTTTTTCACTTCTTCCTCTTATTCGGCGACAAATCTCTCGTAAATTTGTCATTTTTGATTGCTACGCTTCTCTTGTTCTTGTCCATATTATATTCTTTAGACTTTATTTTCCATAACATCGACATGTCACGATAAATAGGAATAGAATACAACGTAAATTCTTTGTCCGTAATATTGTTAGTGTCCATATTCTCCACACAGTTGCCACGGGAAAGGTGGAGGACCTTTCCCGGTGCTAAGATAACGACCTACTGTAATATTTTTTTCCAAACAGTGCCGTACATGTAGATACTTGTTTGTCAAATACGATGATAATAAAAATTTTCATCAGAATCGACAAACACGTAAGACTGTCTGACAAACGCATTAAACAAAATTTGAAAAATAATAATTTGATAGTTGACAGGGTGCTTTACTCGCCTAACGTGAGCCGTAGTGTATATGTTACGTGTAAAGCTAGATGAACGAGTAAACCTAGGTTTACCCGGGTTGACTTAGTATTACCCAAACATTTTTAAACAAAAATAAAACCGTTATAATAAAACAATTTTTTACGGATTTTATCGCGGTTTATTAAGATTTTTACAAGCCCGACGTTTCGGATACTTTACAGCAACCATGGTCACGGGAGGACTGAGGTGTCTAGATGTGTAGTGTGTAGAGATAGATGTGTAGAGTGAGGTAAGATCTATTAAAACTCGCGTGAAAGAACATATAGCTGATTTAAAACACCGTCGCTACACTAAGTCTGCCATCTGTGAACATAGTCTTGACAAAGCTCGCCATTATATCAGATTTGATAAACCACAAGTCCTCGCAAAAGAACACAGATTCCAACCAAGGATGATCCGTGAGGCTATTGAAATTAAAAAACATCCTAATTTCAATAGAGAAGATGGCTGGCTTCTACCACCTGCTTGGGATCCCATTATTAAAATTATCAAATCAAAATCCAAGCATAATATGTCACAGATTAAAGATACAGTTAGCACTTTCTGCGTAGATAGGACTGACCAAAATATTGATGTATCATAGGGTAGTTTCGAATAACTTTGTAATAATAGGACGTATGACACCTCAGTCCTCCCGTGACCATGGTTGCTGTAAAGTATCCGAAACGTCGGGCTTGTAAAAATCTTAATAAACCGCGATAAAATCCGTAAAAAATTGTTTTATTATAATGAGTGAAATTCGCGTAAACATTAGAAAACAAAAATAAAACCGACTTCAAATTCAAAAAAAACTAAAAAGTAATAAAATAATTTCCTTAATTTTTGTGCCTACAATTTATAATCAACTTGTTCTTCTACTAATATACAATCTTTGCGTTTACCACGTCATTATTGTTACTTTTGGAGTCGGTGTCAGCCAAGGTACATCAACAAAAAAGTAAAGGTATAAGTCGGTTTTAATTTTTGTTTAAAAATTTTTTATTTCTTAATTTTTAGTGATTTCAAAATTTCATAACTGATTTTATTTGTCTGAAATATGGGTAGAACAATTAAACGCGTTGCTCAGATTAAATAGCGCTGTATTAATGAGATGAACGTAGGAAGGGTTTAAATCATTACATAACAAATGAAAAAACCGAAATGGAATTATGTAAAACTTTATATACATGTAATTGAAAGCAATCACGGCAGATTTCCTGCTATTCGTTAAATAATTCCATTATATATAGGTATACAACATCACCAATATATAGATATAGAATGGATCTTATGATGACCTTGAAAAACTATGATGCGCTTCCAAGGTACAGTTGTTTTTTGTTCATTTAACAACGACAAGTAATAAAATTACATGATTTTGGCATAATATTATTTACCGTATGAAGTAAGCCCAATAAAAGCTGTAAATCTGTAGACTGTGTATGATCTCCATCATCACACCTGTAATGGTGCTTATAACCCATATGGGTACAAAGTTCTCATAAATTAAAATTAATTAAGTCTAAACACAAGGTAGCTACTGTAAACTGTTAAGGAGTTCCCTTAACTGTCCTTTGTCTTCATCATCAGACCCCTAATGACAGACACAACTCATTTAGGTGTAAAGTTCTCATCATTACAAATTAAGCAAGCCCAAACACAAGGTTACTGATGTAAATCGTTGAGGAGTTCCCTCGATTGTTTTTGGCTCCAGCATCAGATCGACTCCAGACCTTCATTAAATTGTAGTCCTTCAAAACAATTTATAAAAAAAATATCAAACACACTAGTCGCCCCTACGATTTTCGAAAGTTCCCCTCGATTTCTCTGGGATGCCATCATCAGATCCTGGTATCCTTATCATGGGACCACAAAAAAAGAATTTTTCAAATCGGTCTAGCCATCTTCGAGAAATCAGGTAACATACATAAAAAAAAAATAAAAAAAAAAAAAGATTCCGACGAATTGATAACCTCCTCCTTTTTGAAGTCGGCTAAAAATTAGCCAGAGTTGGGTAAACCTAAGTGAGCATGGGTAAATCCCAAATTAAAATTTATTTTACTCATTCTCATTCGAACTTCACCCAAGAAGCTTGGGTAATACTAAGTCAAACCTAGGTAAACCTAGGTTTACTCCATCTTCTAGCATTACCCGTAACATATATATATAAATTAGTGTTCAACTGGGTATTATGATTTATGTGTAGTCGCGCCCGTCGGCCTACGATCTGCTAAATCAAATTACAGATACGTGCGTCTGGGTAAAACCTCGCTAAACTACGCACTGCAGTGTTCCAGCCGCTTTGCATATTCAACTGGACTCTATGACACTCATTCATTGTTATCATCGTTATGTTTGACAGAAACTGGTGAAAATATTTTAAATAGTCTCAAGCTTTCCGAATGTTCACAAAAAAAAAACTATCACACGTCTTCTCTACTTACTGAAAATAATAACAATAATATCTTTATTTCCAATCACAATACATACTTAAGGCAACAGCCTGCGGCAGAATTCCACCACCGGACATCGCGTAAGAATTCCAAATTTCACCTACACCATCTTGATGTCCGGAAATCCACAACATCTAGATTTTTACGGCATTTCCTGCCTCGCACTACAAATATATGGAATCAGCTGCCACCTATGGTGTTTCCGAACCGATACGACTTAGGGACCTTCAAGAAAAGAGCATACTCATATCTAAAAGGCCGGCAACGCACCTGCTGATCTCCTGGTATAGCGGGTGTCTGTGGATGTCGCTATTCACTTACCATCAGGTGAACCGACTGTCCGTTTGCCCCCTCTTCTATAAAAAAAAAAAAAAAAAAAAACAGCGGACGCATGTTAAACCATAATTCTAATATCGTACACGCGCCAGACGGGAATGAGCGTCCTTAGCGGGGCGAGGCTCTCCATACGCGCGCGAGGTTATAACTAAAGAACGTTAAAAACGATAACTGGAGATATTCCTCGTATTATTTTAAAGAACATGTATAGACTCATCTACGAAGAAAGTTAAGAGGCTTAATCGATGTGAATCATTCTTCAAAGAGGTAAAAGTTAAGGTAACTTACCTAATCATGTATTGAAAACTAACAAAATAAGGTTTTATTGTGAACTATTAGGTCACCAAGTTATATTTTCATTCGTTTTGGAATTACTGGAATAAATTAAATTATTGACGCTAAAATTTACAATGCGTTCTCTTAAACTACAAAATAAAAATAATGTTAGTTTGTCAGGGTGAGAAAACGGAGCCTATACTAGGAAATCCTGTGTTACAGGACTCCAGCTCCAACCCGAATCACGATAATCAAATGAATTTGTATATTTTATCCTAAAAATAATGAACTATTTATAAAAAATAAAATGAAAGGTGCCCCCGGATCTCTTAAGCAAACAGGGCACCTCGACGGCTAGTCAGTCCCTCAAGGGACCGACGCCACCTCTGCAGAGTGGTTGTCCTGCGCGTCCAGACGCTGGGATAGATTGTCCTGTGGTTCGTGACACAGTGCAATAGGGTGAGATTCCCATACTCTTTTGTCACCTATTCTTATAAGAGGGGTACACTCGGTTCACTTGGCTTCTCCCAAGGTTCTGAGTTCACCTTAGGCTACTGAGCCCTAACGCCACAAGGCTTGAACCGTGGTGGGGACTGGTGTATCTAGCATGTGTCTATTCCGTATTAGGAATATACGTATGGATATCACTTTTTTAACAGAATTAACTCGTTTTTATGGACAAATAATGAATTTTCTATGTATTGAGACGAATTCTATGCCATAAGCCATAACGCTGTGAAAGTAACTGAGCTAAACTATTCGCGCCGTATCTTCATCAGTTAACTGTCTTATTTCTCTGATTGCATATGCTGCAGAACCGAGTTTATTCGCCAATTTAGCTATATAAGTTATTCCTAGAAAAACTGTGGAGTCCACCATATTTATTAATAATATTAATAAAATATATATAAATAGATATACATATGTACTTCTTAAAATTATGGTAATAAATACAATTTTTGGCGAATCAATGTTTTGTTTGTTAGTTAGTTTGTTTTTTTCCAAAACAGCATAGCTGTTTCAGGTAAGAAAAAAACAGGATTGTGGAACTTTATCAGACGGGCACGCGACAGAGAGCATTCCTGCCACCGCTAAGTTAAAATTAATTGAAATTTGAAGCGTAATCCGTGGAATAACGAATCCTACCTATATTTTGAAAAAATCCTTTGCGTTTGATAGTCCAATTATTACTTACGAATGTGTCAGTGATATAATATAATAATACGATCTTAAATACATTGAACGCGGCTCTAACGTTCTCACTAGATCCAGCCACTGCGATATTTTATCTTAGTCATCCTTTCAAACGTAATCTGACCCCCTAGTGCTCGTGAATTTCCACGGTACATACACGGTACGTACATACACGAGTCTGGAAACATATCACCTTAGCCTAATCCGTAACAGCGCTAGTGTAAGGTCTGCCCACGGTCTGCCTGTTTGACACCAATGGACTCTCAGCCACTGTAATTGCAGCCAATCAGTAATAATTTAGACTCAAACATCCTGTCATTTTGGTACATAATTGTTAATTATGATGAAAACAATCCACAATATAACATCAGAGGCCCTGTAATTTGTAATGTGAAATTCGACCGAACCGATTTTTATACAACACACGTAATATCTGTTACATACTAGTTTTGTATTTTTAGTATAAGGTAGGTTATATTCGGAGTAAACGCCCGAGCGCGACAATGTAATTACGTAGTCAGTTGCAATATACTGGTTCGATACGTGTTTTTTATTTATCAGGATCAATCACTAGAAAATCTGACTTTAAATAAAAAAAAATCTTTTGCGTAGGAGGTTAATAATGCTCTTCATAAAAATGAAGATGATGGTACATTTTATAATATTTTAAATAATTGGATATTATCCAAAATTTGTTGATGTCGCCTGACAAAAATGAGTTCTAATATTATTCTAAATATGAAAGTTTGTAAGTTTATTTCCGAGATTTAGTAACAAATTTTAGTGAAATATTGTATATGGCCTAATGCTCAGCAGTGGGTGAAAAATCCCGGTAATGAGGACTGATCACCCGTCTGGCGTCGCTGGTGTCCCCACCCTTAAATAATAAATAAAAACGCTCAGCAGTGGGCAATAACGGGCTGATGATGATTGTATATGGGTAGACTTGGAAGAGGACAGGTTATATTTAACGCCGCCAACAGGCTCCTGTGGGATATTTTATAAATTCCTATCGTACTAATTTCACCGAATTTATTTAAGTACTTTATTCGGTCATTTAAATATTGTTTTAGTATGTAATTCTCTACGTCCGTCACAGGACGACGACAAGATGTGAAACTAATATTAGGATTCATCTATCATCTAAAATAACCGCTTTTTACTAAATGCATATGGATCTATATACGGTACATATACCAAAATAGCATTTTTTACAATTTCTGTCTGTCTGTCTGTTTGTTCCGGCTAATCTCTGAAACGGCTGGGCCGATTTTGACGGGACTTTCACTGACAGATAGCTGATGTTATAATGCTATAAAACAATCATCATCAATCCGTATACGGCTGTAAATCTACTTAAGTTAACGCACGCGAAGCTGCGGGCAACAGCTAGTTATAAATAAAAATCTATAACGAAACATGGAACAAAATAAAGAAGTGACAGCGTCATGCTGTTTTTCCTGTCACGTCATTCGATTCGATTTAAAAACATTGTCTGTAACATCATTTTCATTTGTAATGAAAGTCATGGATACCAGGGTCCATTTTCAGCAGCACATTGAATATAAGCTTAAATTGCCATTTGTAATGCACGTAACATGCATTTTGGTAACATTGCCAACGCACCGAGATAAATAGCCATGTGGGCTACGATGTACATAAACATTGACGTCGTATGTCGCCGTGACACCCGAGCCCAATAGATGTCGTCGTGTCGCCCGTGCCGTCCGTCTCATCGCCCTAACTAGTATCTCAACTTCAAAAAGATATTTGTGTGCGTGCATTAATTAATATTGATATAGTCAATTTATTGTATATTCATTTTTAGATATTCTTCGCGTTCATGGTTTTTGCATCTGCGATAACAGTTAATTCTCCGATTCAATTAATCGTACCCCACGACATCAATGAGAGACGGCGGGTAGTTAATATATACATTTGTTGTTTACATGTCCGTCGGGACGACAATTATTATTAATAGTTTTATAAGGACTAGCTGTGAGGCCGTTAGTTTGTTTACGTTACACTTCAACAACCGTTGAATTGTATTTTTACCCGCGACGGAACGGAGACTGTATATGCGTTTGGGGTGAGAGGCAGTTTGTGTGTGTAAACCTATTTTGCCGCTTATCTCCAAGACTACTTGTCCGATTTTGATGCGGTTTTCAGAGATGGGTTCGGATTAGATTGGTGCATATTATTAGATAGATATTAAGTTGATAACTCACTAGAGGGCACTGCAGTAAACCTTTTTTGTACAAACCAATGTTGCAATTTTTCTCCAAAACTACTATTTTAATTTTGATACAAATTTCAATGATGGGTTTGGGTTTTATTGGTGCATGTTCTTAGATAGGTGTTACAATTACAACCCACTAGGGGGCGCTGCAGTAAACATTTGTTTTGATGCGGTTTTAATTCAGTGATGTGTTCTGGTTTGATCGTTGCATGTTCTTGTATTATGTGTTACGATGAAAACTCACCAGAGGGCGCTGAAGTAAATGTTTGTTTGTGGAAAACCAAAACTACTAGTCCGCTTTAGATGCCATTTTCGGTAATAGGTTCGGGTTTAATTGTGGTACGTGTTCTTAAATGTGAACACACAAACAAACACAACACAACAAACGGTGACGACTCACCAGGGGGCGCTGCAGTAAACATTTATTTGTACAAACTAATGCTGCAATTTTTCTCCAAAACTACTAGTCTGATTTTGATGCGGTTTTCAATTATGGGTTTGGATTTAATTGGTGCATGTTATAGGTGTTATATTAATTCGTTTTATAGAGCATACTCTATAAAAAGTTTGAAATAAAAAGCAAAATTAAAAATTTTGAAAAAAACCCGCGTCGGTTAAAACATAATTGAAAAATGATAAAATAATTTAAAAAACCCCGACATTTAAACAACAGAGTATCAGTTTTCATAGCCCTTCCCTACGCACCTATTTGGTTCTCGAAGACGTAGATGTAGCAATAACATAGGGTAGAACCGGGATAGATGCCCCACTTTTTGAATTTGCCTCATAATTTTAAAAATATTAATTTTATACGAATAATATTTATTAATATAGCTAGTTTAATCCTTTATCTTGAATTACAATTCATTTTTTTTACCTATCATATACAGATTTTGCAGAAATTAGCTTTTCGTGGGACATGTTTTTTGAGGATAGATGCCTTCCTATATGGATAGTTGCCCCACCATGAAAATACCGAGAAGGATAGATGCCTCCAGTGCAGGATAGATGCTCTTTATACCGTGTAAACGAAAAACCCAAACCAGTAATAACCGGTAGATCTCATCGAGCGTATAACCGGAATAGAGCGGTAATTTTATGTGTTTTGTATGAAAATAAATTCCGCCAAATTTGTGCTGTTACGCTGCGCCACGCCGGTTCTGCGCTCTGATTAGCCGACTGATGGCCATTGATGGATGATTGGACGTACATACAGATCACGCGTTGGTTGAATTGCTATTATTAAATTTTAAAAACGTTAAATCATATTTTTTTGTTACATACATCAACAAAAATATAAAATCTTTAGGGTTATCCTGTCCATCTCTGTTAGTTTTCTTTACGGGCAAGCCTTTAGTTTTCCTTCCTTTAATTTTATAGTATTAGGTGGTCTTAATCTTAGCTGCTTGATCTGCAAGTAGTTTGTCTTTTATTGATGCTCTGTCTTGGTATAGTTTTAAATTCAATAAATATAATTTTCTTTATCACAAAAATCAGCTTGGTTGTCATCGTCATCTTTACCAAAAGAAATATTTATGTTGTCTTGTTCTTTATTTGTCTTTTCTTTCTTAATTTTCTGCTTATTCCAGTCTTTTTTTTTCTTGTGTAACTTAGTTTTAATTTGTGTTTGTGGCATAGTTCTACTAGATTCATTAAAAAGTCCAAATATAAATCCAAATATGTATATGTACAAATTACATCTATACATTAAAAAATATAACAGGCACTGAAAATCTTTTGAAAATATACATTACTGCGTATATGTACGTTTGCAGGGATCGATGCCCCAAGGGCACCTATACCTCGAAAAATCAGGGCAACTATCCTTTGTGATATGGATAGATGCCCACGTATTTTTAAAATAAATTATAAACAAAATAGCATCTATTTACACTTAGACGCAGACTCAATGGACCAATATATTGACGTAATAAAAAATATCACGTAATTTATTACTAATTATAAAGTTATTCAACGCAAAATAATAACCTTTAAATCTTTGACGTGTTTGTGAATTTCGCCGCGGATATAATTACACACACGAGGTAAACGCGTTCTTTTTCGTGGGTTGTCCGTTGGTAACTTAGGTACGTGGTGACTGCGGCTCCTGCTTATGTGATTAATTTTTATTCACGAGTTCGGGATGTTGGGTTTTTAGGATATGAGGCATCTATCCCGCTGCGGCATCTATCCCGGTTTTACCCTATTATTCAAGTCCCAATGAACTTAATATAAAACCCAATATAATCCGTCGGGGGCTGCATCACTATTTTAAACTTCAACATAAATATAAAAAAGCAAAATTACACATAAAAAACCCACGATGATTAAAATGCAGGTAATTGAAAAAGAATAAAATAATTAAAAAATCCTCGATTTAAAGAATTTATGCAACTAGAGATAATAAACGTAAAAAACGTAAAAAAATGTTCCCATTTCTCTACAAAACTACTAGTCAAATTTTGATGCGGTTTCATCACTGTTTTAAATTTGAAGAAATATAAGTATAGCAATAAAATATCTCCAAATTATTCACGTTACTATAAAACTACAAATCTAGTCCATTCAATGGCAGCCCCCGACGGATTATATTGGATTTTATATTAAGTTCATAGGGACTTGAATAATATGTTATTGTCACATCTACGTCTTCGAGAACCAAATAGGTGCGTAGGGAAGGGCTATGAAAACTGATACTCTGTTGTTTAAATGTCGGGGTTTTTTAATTATTTTATCATTTTTCAATTATGTTTTAACCGTCGCGGGTTTTTTTCAAAATTTTTAATTTTGCTTTTTATTATTTTCCGAGACAGAGAAATATTTCTCAACTTCACCCGAGTGGTGAGGACTCTTTAAAAATACCTCATTAAAAGAAGATTAAAAGAAAGACATAGAATTATAGTTGATCCCCAGCATGGTTCAGCCTTGTTGTGGCGGTGGGGCTCAGTAACCTAGGGTGTGCCCAGCACCTTGGGCGAAGCTAATTGAGCCAAGGGATCTGCACTTTGTACCCCTCTTATAAGAGGGGGGGACAAAAGAGCAGGAGGACAAAGGGCGAGGATGAGAACCTAACCGCATTGTACTATTTCGACGTTGGGAGGAATTGTTTTGTGGTGCGGGACAACCCCTTTGTGGAGGTGGTATCGGTTCCTTGAGGGACTGACTAGCCGTCGAGGTGTCCTGTTAGCTCAACTTATCCGAGGCAACTCACTAAAGGCGGGATGGGTGGCACTCGCCGGGGTTTAGTGGGTAGAGCTGCGTCCACCTTTCCACCTTACGGGCGCAGCAAGTTTTACATACCCACCTGAAGAGACTCACTGGCCCGCGGAATGCCTAAGATCATTCCCCGGCGTAAAAGGAAAAAAAAAGGTGATTATAGTTGATACTTAAGATGCACTTAAACAAGCCTGGTGCAATAATATAATAACTACCGTAACTTATATACACTTGTAACATCTTCGTTGGATAGCTACGATACAAGGTTTTGTAAGAGGAATGAGAAGGGAAAACCAGATGGGGAGAAGGAAAGGAAAATGAGGAGAGTACATTTATATATATATTACATAGCCTATATTTTCCGATAGGTTAATATATTTTTACAACTTTATTGTCCTTGGAACAGAACGTATTTAATAAGGAATGGACTTTGGCGTTTCGAAAGTTTCTAAACAACAGTTAGTGCTTCTGAATATTTTATGCTCGATATAAAACCAGACTCCACGTTTCTAATTTCTCGAGCGATCAATTACTGAACCATATTTAAAAGGAAGTGTTTGGTGCTACCAATAGTCATAATTAGCCAACCAGGAAAAGTAAAAGAAAAACAATCCAAATTTTCCTTTAACGTACCAAATTTTTCTTCTATTCTTCTTAATATTTCATCTACACCGTCTGTATGTTTTTTTTGTATGTAGGTATGTGACACGATTACTCCGCCGTTTGTGAATAGATTTTGATGATTATTTTTTTGTTTGAAAGCTGGTGTTTCCAATTTGGTCATTCGAATTGGTAATTTTATTAAGATCTGACAAGCCGTTTTTTAGTTATTCCCAATAATGCCTGTTTGGTTAATTTCTTTTACCTCAATGACATGCTTTGGTAGCACACCAATGTGCACAGAATGTCGCGGTTATCGTAATCATCATCATCATCATCACCATCATCATCGTCGTCCTTTATCCGTCCACTGCTGAACATAGACCTCCTTCAATGAACGTCAAGACGACGAATTTCGGAATCACTAAAAATTAAGAAATAAATTCGTTTTACAAAAAAATTAATAATAATCTTTTTTCTACCAATGTACAAACTTTGCGTTTACCACGTCATTATAGTTACTTTTGGAGTCGGTGTCGTATGTTCATGGGCGACGTCGACCACTTACCATCAGGTGGGTCGTTTGCCAGTTTGCCTATCGAACTAACATAAAAAAAAGTTTTATTTTTAGGCC
This sequence comes from Helleia helle, assembly GCA_963853865.1. Classification (NCBI taxonomy): domain Eukaryota; kingdom Metazoa; phylum Arthropoda; class Insecta; order Lepidoptera; family Lycaenidae; genus Helleia; species Helleia helle. The sequence goes on from OY971420.1 coordinate 785,696, forward strand.
TTGTTTTTTAATATTTTTTTCGCAAAATTTAAGTTGTCGTTCTAATTTCTTCTTTCTCGGCGTTGAATTCGTAAAACCACTTGCAGCACCAACGTTTTCACCGGTTTTTTTTTGTGATTGAATTACACAGTTGCGGAATGAGGGTGAAAAAGACCATATCATTTCGTTCGTTATATTTCATCTTCATTTTTATAGGAAACATATCCGGACAAAACAGCGGTTTTTTAATAAGTCTGACAAGATACATCTTTCCAGACACATAAAAGTCCGCTGTTTGTTAATCTCCTATCCCCAAGTCCCTACCCCTCAATTTATAATTGCGATTTTAGTATTTTGTATAAAAAATATCCGGACAATACAGCCGACTCTCAATAGTCCATTGAAATGTTATATTTTTTTGGGCTTAGCGAGCGTTTGTCAGAGGACGCAATTTTATTTTTTAGATATAAGGGGGGCGGGGGAGGTTAGTATAAAGTTAAATCCAAGTTTGTGGGTTCCAACCCTTGTCCCGCAGCCGCCATCTTGGAAAAAGAGGTTCAAATATTTTTTACGGTTTATCTGCCAAACTATTATAGGTCTCACTAAAAAAAACTATTGAACATTTTATGTTGCAAATAAAATGATCTACAACTTTTTTTCTGTATAATCATAAATAAAAAAAGTTTGAAGCGAAAATCCATAAAAAATGGAAAGAAATTTTTTTTTGTCGAACCTCTTTTTCCAAGATGGCGGCCGTGGGACAAGGGTTGTAACACCACAACCTTGGATTTAACATTAGACTAACCCCCCCCTCCACATCCAAAGAATGAAATTGCGTCCTCTGATAAACGCAGCCCCATGTGTAACTTTTCAATGGACTACAATGTGTCTGGCAAGATGTAAAGCCATTGAAACCACCGGCTATTGAGGTAACGTATTCTAAGGTCCCCAAGTAACATATATAAAATTTATCTTTTATACTAAAACGAAAGTAACTATATAATTATAGTTAATTAAAGTTTAGGGGTGCCCAAGTAACCACAAACCAAACTCTTTAGACGCTGGCCGTCACGGGCTATCGGGCGATTAAAATGTGTATCATAATTATAATAATTAAAATGGCGTATTTATGACGTCAAATTTTACAACTTTCCAAGCAGTTGTGTATTTTATAGTTATCCAAAAATATTTCCTTACAAGATTCTTGTTATACAGCAGTCTACTACTATTGATGATTTGATGGTTTACATATAATTAACTTGTAACTAGTATCGGGGGTCGAAACTCGCTCTACCGTAACATATTTCTCATCATGCTGAGCCTATGTGCCACCCAGGCAATCTCATGCACCATAGGTAACTGAGGAGGTCTGTAATAGGATCGATATATTGTTTATGTTTATGTTATTACATGACGCTACTCGAACGTTCTTGTAAGACTCCTCTATACAAGGAAAGTTGGCTATCTCACAAGTATGAATGCATTATTTTTGTCCGAGTGTTATGTTGTTTCGCTGAGGTCGTGAAAGAATTGTTCAGTAGTGAACAAATTAGTATAGTAATGCAGTGCAAAAAATGCAAACTTTAGCGTCTATGTTAATAGTTTTAATGTCCTTCAACTAGTTGGTGGGACCACCTGCTGCTGCAGTCGCCTGCTGCCAATTGCTGACAAGATGATAATGATTGTCGTCTTATATGCACGTGCTGTAAAACTATTTGATCGGGTTATTTACTATGTTCTTCTGCCGTTTCGCGGAGCCCATTATTTCGTGTACAAGACATTTGTGAATAAAGTCGAAATATCGACCTCAGAGAAAAAAAGTGAAAAATATGGTATATAAACGGGATATCCGTTTGAAATAATTTTACAAGTTTAAAAATAACCATGTTAATTATAAGCTGATAATGTTGATTGTCGTCAGTAAAAATCTATATGAAACCGTTCAGCCCCATTCCACACCGTCAAAGGAATCCGCTGAAGTTAATTACATGAAAATTAGTCAATTGGTTTTTGTGTAACTTAAGACAGGACGGGATTAATGAAATACTCCTCAAAGACGAGTAAAATAAAGAAAATGCCTCATATTAGACAACGTTTATATTGTCTCTACCTCTACGTCTGCTGGGTAAAGGCCAAAAATTTGCAAAGAACAAAATAAAAATCGTAGGCATAAGATTTTGTCCTATACTTCCTATAATTTGATTGTAGTCTATCTTTTATAATATATTACGATCTTATAGTCAAAAAACCAACACGAGCTGACCAAGAAGCGCTAGCACCGACCAAAACACTAGCGAAATCTACTACGATTCCTAAAGCCAGTGGCCTATCCAGTATCCACCACCTTGTAGTGAGCCGTCCTTCTTGGATTTAGTATATATCCAGCATTTGTTATCAGTCCTAGTGGATGCGAATGGTCCGTCTTCAGCGGTGGACGCAAGAGCTGATAGTGATTCCATATTCGATTATGTTGCTATGCCGAGAAAATGCGACGCCGTACAGCGGATATTTTCATTCTACGTCGTCAACGACCCAACTATTTCTTATTGTAGATCAGTTATTCTTTGTGCTCTAAATAACAGGACATCTCGTTGATTGTGGCTAATAAATGAAAACGAATTCAAATGGATGGAGCATTTCCTCGAACTAGCGGCAGTTACAATATTCTGTCGACAGAAATCAACAATACCTTTGAAAAACTGTATTATTATTCTTATTTTCAATTTTAAATATACTGCACAAAAATAACCAAACCGTATCTATACAAATAAATACAATTTATAATGTCAATACAATTTTTCACTCTGCTTAAGGGTGGGTCCTCTAAACGGGAAATTATTTCACTGCAATGTGTAGCTGCAGCAAGATGTCCAGCAACATGGCGGCAATGACAGTCAGACTACAGCAACATACGACGTTATCATTGGTGCTCGTTCATATAGCTACAGTTGTGCATGGTCGATGTGTTTCGGACAGTTCCGGACATTCTCTCACCATTCGTAACTACTGCAAGTACGGCAATACTGCCAGCTTTATTGTTGTTTCATTTTTTGGTATAGGTGCATCTTTTTCTGACACGATGTGATGTTTGCAGTGTTGCCAAGTTCCCACTAAAACTGGTGGTTTAGTAAAATTCAATTTGAATTACTGAAAATACACCTGACCACTGAGTCGGAAAATTTAATATTGATAAATTGTTAAAAAATAAAATAAAATGAAAGTATCTTATTGAACGTTAAAAATTCTTTAACATTTTTTTATTTATTTGTTGATAGGTTTTGAACGTTTTCTGGGGTCCTATCCGATGACCTAGCGACCTTTGCTAATAGCCTCATAATACTGCCAAATTATAATGCTGATGTTGAGAGACTATTTAGCACTATGAATGTAATAAAAAATAAGCAGAGGAATAAAATGAAGATAAATCGCCATCGTATTTCTTGACTTATAATCTTTATTTAATTAAAAGGCTTTGTCACATAGTGAACATGCCAGTTTAACATACTTGTCTTTCGTTTTCGTTTTAAGTTTGCATTTAATACAATATACCTAAGTCGCTGCGAAGCGTTAACGAAAACGTTAAAGAAACGTTTCCGCGAAAACTTCTCGTTGAATCTCATGACATTGGGAACATAAGCCTATTCAAATAGTAAAACATAGATGATACATAATATAAACACTATCAACAATAATAATCAGTCCGGATACGTTTGTTAATTAATGTTAAGCCGAAAAATCTGCGGGAAATACCTAGTGCGCAATTAACATTAAAATAATAATAATTTTCTTATATTATATGTTAATTACGTGCCCTAGGCAGTGTAATCAGAGAACATATTATAACATTGTACCGGTGAAAAGGATGCGCTTCTACTACTTATTTATTGCACGAAACAATATTGTGTTTCGGATAGGACAGGTAGTTAAATTACAGGCACCGTGACTAGCCTTGCATTGTTTTGTCGAAGGGAACCTTTATATATTCGTCGGGTAGCCGCTAGCTGACGAGCCATAGCTCATAAATTTAAACGAAGCCACTCGGACTAGCTTAACTCATTCATTTGTTACCTGTCCTGAAACGTTAGATGGCTTTCTACTTTGACTTGACTTTGAGTTTCTACCAATAATTACAGTCTGTCCGTTCTTTCTGAAACCCCACAAAGATGAATCACGGAAAAAGCTGACATATAAAGTGGGGTGGAACCAGTGCTCCTTCTCAACGGTGACAACCACCAGCTATTGCCGTGTCGACCGTAGTCCCTGCCTGACGCAAGTCTAATTTCGGGCTAATTAGTGCATGTTCATAGGCAAAGTTTTGAGGTATCCGATGGAAAGGCAACATAAGACCTGACGATAACTTACTGATTCTCTATTTTGTCTCTTAAAGGGCGCGGCTCCATCGAAGCGCACGGAGACTACGCACGTTTGTCAAGTTTCGCTTTACAAGAAAATGTATGTGATTGTTTCCACCGCAATCCACAGACACGCTTCATATTCATTGTCATTTTTTTGATTTGACATTTTAGATAACACATGTGCGTAGCCTCTGCGTGCGCCGCAGTGGAGCCGCCCCTTAAGTCTACAAAATAAATGTTACAGATGCAAATATAATATTCTTTTTCATAAAGCTGGAGTCCCTTTTAAAGCTAAATATTTAAAAGCACCATGCTCTAAGAGAGCTGTAGGTAAATACGCTGGAGACATAAAATTTTGTCAAATACATTTTCATGAAGCCAATGTTACTGTTTCAGCAAACACAGTAAATTTGTACACTTAAAACAATAAATTTTATTAATATAACCTAAACATGTGTGATAGAAGTCAAACCTTAAATTAATGTAAGCTTCAAAAGCATGTGTGCAGTTTAAAATAAAAATTATAGATTAATATGCATTTTGACACTTTTTTTTTCGGGTTGATCTATGCTAATGGCCTGATGGCCCTAATGCTACATCGATTTCTTGATGAGCCAGCTGGCTCACCTATGTATCATTATGAGTGGGGGTGGGGGGAGGGGGTGGCTCCCCGCCGACCATGGAGACTTCGAGCACACGGCCTCCTAGCGTTGGGTTTGTTTCTGTGACAGGATTGAGTCCCCTACCGGGTGGACTCATTGAAAAACAGGACTCACATAGTCCAATTCGTTGTCTTTGACAGATCAATCGCACACAGTTGAATACTAACTATGCAAATAGCAACAAATATAGCTAACGTTGTCTCTGTTGAACGTCGCCCGTCTGTCTGTCGTTCTGTCGAATCGGTGCAGTGAGTTCTGTTGAATCAATGTTATCACTTCGTTAGCTGATCGGGAGCTAATGAAACAATTTATATAATAGGTACTAATTCCTTTGTCTTTGTGGTATTTCGGAGTAGAGAGACTATTAAAAGATTATTTGCCATTGGTTGTTTTAAAATAAGAAGCAAACAATATTTAGCACTTTTGACATCTAAATGATATCAAAAGTATATACTAATAGTTATATAAACAACAATATTTTATGATAATATTAAACCTAAAGTCGGTTGACCCAAAATAGTAACAAGATCCCCACCATGGTTCAAGCCTTTTCGTGGCGGTGGGGCTTAGCAGCTTAAGGTGAACCCAGCACCTTGGGCGAAGCAAATTGAGTCGAGGGAGCTGCTCTTTGTCCCTCTCTTATAAGTAGAGGGGACAAAAGAGCAGGGGGCGAGGATGGGAACCTCACCCCATTGTACTGTCCCAACTTTGGGAGGGGTTGTTCTGTAGTGCGGGACAACCCCTCTGTGGAGATAGCGTCGGTCCCTTGGGGGATTGACTAGCCGTCGAGGTGCCCTATTTGCTTATTAAATCCGGGGCAATTCACCAAAAGCGGCATTGGCGGCACTCGTCAGGTTTTAGCGGGTAGAGCTGCGTCTACCTTACCTTTCGGGCGCAGCGAGTCCCACATATCCGCCTGGGGAGACCCACTCCCCCGGTGGATGCCTCAGAGCTTTTCCCGGCGTTAAAGAAAAAAGATACAAGATGGGACAAAGATCTGCGTGCAGTGGCCTAATTGGATGCGAGCGGCAGGTCATGAGATCGGCCGTCTTGCTGTTTATCGAGTCATGTCCAGCAGAGGGTTCCAAACTGCTATAAAGGCGTCACGTTTCTTAAGACTTATCTCAAGCATATCTGTGTGTATGACATATACACGTATTGTTTCATCACAGTGCGTCACACTCCACTACCATTATAAAGCGCAATTATCACGGACTCACATCGCTAGTACATTTTACGGAAATATTTAAAAATTCCGCCCGCATATACAAATCACTTGGTATTGAAAGACGGCATTTTAATATTAATACGCTTTACTTCCATAAATCCTTACCTGATGATGTTTACCTACTTTATATTTTTAATGTAACAAGTAACATACCGTTGTGGTTCAATGGTCAAGTCTGATTTAGCGGGTTCGAATCCCGCCAGGGAACAAAAAGTTTTCTGTGTACCTGAGACATGCATGTGTATTGAATATGTATATTATATAATAAAAATCCTAAATATATGTATAGTATAAAGTATTAAATATATTTCCGTTGTCTGGTACCCGTAACACAAGTTCTTCGAGAACTTACCACGGGACCAGATTGACGTGGTGCAAAAAGAGCCCTTAGATATTATTATTATTATCATACCGTTGTAAAATTGAAGTATTCTACCTATAAAAAAAACAATTAAGTGTCTATTTTTAATTTCAAATTAACATCTTTTTACTTAACGAATATAAAAGTTTATATCTAAGGTACTTACATAAAAACAATTTTTAATTTTATTGTCTGTCTGTTTATTTGTTCCGGCTAATCTCTGAAACGTCGCCAGTAAAGTCCCGTCGATATCGACGACTTCACTGGCAGATAGATGATGTTATGAGGAGTAACTTATGATATAAAAAGAATAATCATTACTCCAGATACCTACGACTATAAATATTAATTAACGCAGGCGAAGCTGAGGGCAACAGCTAGTTGTTACATGTAATTAAGTTATAATTTGTTTAAATTATTGTATAAATACATACATAGGTACACTACAAACCCGACCCGATTATAATGAGTGAAATTCACGTAAGGGTTATAATATACACTTCTACGAGTTTACAATTAACTTTGACATATTTATTATTCAGACATTTCTCACTTACGCTAAAGTAAATATTATATCGGCTCGAACGCCTTAAAGGAAAACGGCATGACGCTGTCGTATAAATATATATATATTATTTAATCTTTTGTAAATTTTTTCGTTAATTCGTAGATTTTTATATCACATCTGCTAGTTGTCCCGTGAGGGACAATTTTTTTAACTTAATATTTTATTTTGGGTCTTGTGTGTGTCTTTATATGTAATAAAGTCCTTCAAAAAGTACACAAAAGAGTGCGTGTAATCTTTACGAGCGATTGAAGTAAAACTTCATAAAAATCTGAGTATTGTAAAAAAGTGTGAGGTGCTCGATATTCATTGTTAAAAATATTCCAACGGTAGTTATTTCTAAAAAGTGAAGTTAGTATAAAAACTTAGTACCTACAAGCACTACGCATTTTTAAAATAAGTAATATAATTTTTTTGTTATTCCATTTAATTCTTCTATTAAAAAATATTTTCAAATTTTTAGTTCGGTTTGCTATTAAGTGTGTTTATTAGTTTTTTTTTAAATATAGAATGAGCGTAACTTCCATGAGAAAAAAGTGTGTGCGTGTAATCTTTACGTGCGATTGAAGTAAAAGCTTCATAAAACTCTAAGTTACCCGCTAGTACTTAGCGCATTAAGAAGTTTTACTTAAATTAATGAACACTTTTTACAGGTCAAATCTTTATCAGGTACTTGATTTTTTCTTTTCTTATAATTTATCAATGAAAGAGTTGTTCTTGGGACTCCGCCATTTCATTTAAGTGATTACTATTTCGTTTTACATTTTTGTTTGTAAGTCTAGCGGATTTTTAACACAAAATAATTATAAATCACAAAAATAATTTACATTAATTATTAACAAAGGTATTCAACGAAAAATAGTCGTGAGTCTGACACAAGTTAACTAGCCGAGAGTAGTATTGCAACAGAACTCTGCTTCTGCTTCCGCATCCGCGGATGTTCTGCATACCTTTTCACTTTCGTTTCCGTTTCTGGTTCCGCAAAATTTATTATTTATAACAGAACTCTAAACGGAAGTCTACAGCGGCGAGAGAAGTGAAGTGCGGCCGGCCGGCCGGCGCGCCGCGGCTGGATTGAACGCGACGGACGAGTAGTGTAGACGATGAGCGTAGGCGCGTAAATCTTCTTTTGTTGTTTTTTATTATTTAGAAGTTTTTATAATTGCATATAACACAATGTACAATTATGAAAAAAAAACAAGTCCGCTTTCAAACTTCCGATTCTTCTTCCGATTCCGCTTCTGCTAAGATTTACTTTTGACTTCTGTTTCCGTTTCTGCTTCCGTTATGACACTTCCGTTGCATCACTAGCCGAGAGCTCTCCAAAGAATAATATTTCAACGTGTTCGGTGTGTCGCCGTAGACCCGTGGCATGGCCCTCCTGAATGCATGTTAATATTTTTGAAGAGAATACTGAGCGTTTTTTTAATAATATAAAAAATCTAAGTAACCCTCTATTCGCGCTGAAAAAAGTTTAACTTAAAAACATTGTTTTGTCTGGGGAAACAAGAACGGCTTAATAAAACGCGTAATACTGCTACGGCAGCGTAGCCGTGCTACGACCGATACTGCGGAGGTTTAAGGTTGTTAGGGGAGTTCTAATTTGTTCGATTTAAGACCAAATACGAGAGCGCAATTTTGTTCCACTTCGGTCTCCAGCTAATGTGATATTGTTGTCAACTGCATGTAGAGATGGAGTTCATGGATGTGTATGTATTTATTAATATACATTTCTCAAATTGATGGTAAACTAGTTTGTATCGCGGGAGGGTGGCGCTGTGTCCCGCTTCCGTTGGCTGGGTACCACCATCCTGCTCGTTACTCACGTGAAACCGCTTTGCTGTGTTTCGGAGTGAAGGGAAGGACAGACAGTATTACTGGCACCGAGACTTAACATATTATGTCTCAGGAGGCGACACATGTATGAGTTGTCTTGTTGTTCCAGGTAAACTGGTTTAATAAGTTAATGGGTGACGCTGACCACTAACCATCAGGTGGCACATCTACCACCTACCTATCCAAGTAATATAAAACATGTACGCATATTTTATAAAACACTTTATTATTAAGATCAATAAAAAACCGTCTTTTTTCGACCAAAGCCTAAAATATATGGTATCTACCTATTTATTACATTTCAAAATATATAAATCTAATGGGGAGATGAACGTATAACGGGACATTTGGGGACGGGCACCCTTTGGGATGGAACATCAAAATATGGCAATATTGACCAATGACTGAAAAATCACATTTTAAATACACAAAATTATGCTATCCATAAAATGAACAAAGATCTCAAATAAATGTTATTTCATTTTCATTTATTCAATGTAAATGTAAAACCGTATAATACTCACTTGACAAGTGATATTACAGGCGTATTTTATTGAAAGCGGTTTTAATGTAATCGAATAAACTCAATCTCCATAACACTTATTAAATTGCATATTTAATTTACATTTTATACTCAATAATTATTATTTATAACTTCAGTAATGGGGTCTTATTTTTGGTAACCAAATTACAGTGTTTTATTTATTATTAATTAAGTTTGTTTGGTTTTTATTCAACGACTGTATGGATTTGGGTGGAGATTAGTACAAAGATAAACCATGAGTTGGAATAGAATAAGTTACTTTCCCCACCAAGGTACAAGCCTTGTCGTGGCGGTAGGGCACAGTAACCTAGGGTGTACCCAGCACCTTGGGCGAAGCCAATTGAGCCGAGGGAGCTGCTCTTTGTACCCCTCTTATAAGAAGAGGTGACAAAAGAGCAGATAGATAAGGGGCGAGGATGGAAACCTCACCCTATTGTACTGTCCCGACGTTGGGAGGTGGCTCTGTGAAGGTGACGTCGGCCCCTTGACGGACTGACTAGTCGTCGAGGTGCCCTGCTTGCCCATTAGAATCGGGGCACCTCACCAAAGGCAGCATTGATGGCACTCGCGGGGTTTTAGTGGGTAGAGCAGTGTCCACCTTACCACCTTTCGGGCGAAGCGAGTCCCACATACCCGCCTGGGAAGACCCACTCCCCCGCAATTTTCCGACGTAAAACAAAATAAAGCTGGAAATGCCACCAATACCGCCTTTGGTGAAGTACCCCGGATCTGTTGAGCAAACAGGGTACCTCTACGGCTAGTAAGTCCCTTAGGGGACCGACGCCACCTCCATAGAGAGGTTGTCCCGCACCACAGAACAATCCCTCCCAATAGGGAGATAAATAACTTTTTTTTGCGGAAACGACGGAACACCACGCTCTGTGGCCAGAAGTTCTCCTGTACGAGGAGGTGCAGAAATGGCACTCACACCACGAACATCCACGTCCAAAAACACCCACTGAGCAGAATCTTCTTCGTCTTTTAGTTTCAGGTTCATAATCCAGCTTTCGTCACCCGTAAGTATGTCGTACACAGCATTGAGTGACCTCCGTTAAATCCGAGAGGTTGACCCGCACCACAGAACAATCCCTCCCAATAGGGAGATAAATAACTTTTTTTTGCGGAAGCGACGGAACACCACGCTCTGTGGCCAGAAGTTCTCCTGTATAAGGAGGTGCAGAAATGGCACTCAAACCACGAACATCCACGTCCAAAAACACCCACTGAGCAGAATCTTCTTCGTCTTTTAGTTTCAGGTTCATAATCCAGCTTTCGTCACCCGTAAGTATGTCGTACACAGCATTGAGTCACCTCCGTTAAATCTTTTAACCATTTCACGGCACCAATCGACACGACGGAGTTTTTTGGCCTCCGTCTAATTATGAGGTATCTACCGGAAACAAAGGGACCGCTAATGGTTTTTGAGAATTTGTGCACTTGACTCATAGCCAATGCCTTAGCTTGTCTGAGTCTGTTGATGGTTACTCTTTTGACAGTCTCTATCATACGCCGCACAACACTAACGTTATCTTCAGTAGTCGCCGTAGAAGGCCGTCCGTCACGCAGATCATCGGTGAGATCAGTGCGACCACGTTTAAACTCACTAAACAGTTGTAAACAGTGGCACGACACGGGGCTTCATCGTGAAGGGCCAATAGAAGTCTATCAAACTTACTGATTGATGTAAATGACATCAAAGTCATAAAAAATCCTTGCGCGAAAATTTATGCTGACGTGACACAGAATATTTTCAATTTCCCGCCAAATCGTAAAATAATGACAAATGAATGAAATACAAACACGATAATATTGACAAAGAGTTCAATTTTCAAAATTTACGCTTATTTCTTTATTTATATATCGTTAACACACAACAGCATGGGTTTGGATTTGATTGGTCCATGTTGTTAGATAATGTCACGGTGACAACTCACCAGGGGCGCTGCAGTAAACCCCTGGTAAGATGTCACCGTTTTTCCACATCCACCTCTTCGAGAACCAATTAGGTACGTAAGGAAGTGCTTTGAAAACTGATACTCTGTTGTTTATATGTCCGACACTGCGAGAGATCAAATCTACTTATAAAAGCTTTTTATGTTTATTATTTCTAGTTACGTAAATTAAGTCAGGAGTATTTTATTATTTTTCAATCATCTTTTTCATTTTAAAGGTCGTGGGTTTTTTAATAATATCCTGGTGAACTAGCTGGTAGATGGTGAGCTAGCATTATGTAAAAGTTATTTATACTGGCAGTAAACACCAATATTAGTTTATAGCCATCTGAACTAACAATAGCTACACAGTTCAACTATCTTTGATGGTTCATGTAATAGTCACGGGCACTAGTGACGTCGTTGGGTCGAATCCCGCGGGGAATACACAATTTTATGGTAAATATAAACGTATAGTGGTTTTAATTGTTTTTGCATTGTTCAAAAATCGTTAGTAAAAAACCTTATCATGGGACTGCGTTTACGTCCGGATAAAGAAATCGCTTTTCTATGAATAATTATGATCTGTATGTATTAATTATATTCTTAATATATTTTCTGTCCAATCAGATGTTATTTACTCCCCTAATTCCTCATCATCATTCAACACGGACCTTACTGCACGGAGATCATCTCTCCCCACCTGGATAGCCCGTCTCTTATAATTATAAGCCAATATTTGGCTGAATCCCCGTTATTCTTACACTAGTCTATGTATTTAAATGTATTGAGAGCGGGTTTTATTTCAGAACACTTACAGCATCTGAATACTATCGTCTTAGGAACGGGTGTTATTATGATTTTATTGAAGTTATAATTTACATACTCGGACAGTTTGAGGTTAGACAGTTAGTATGATAATAAAATAATGTTTTAACAACTCTTGTAAACATCTTAGAGTTTGTATAGCCAACGGGCGTTATCAATAAAAATATGTAACACGAACAAAAGTGTTTCATTCTCTTTGTCATTATTAGATGTCATTAAGAAAAAAAAAATGATTTTCTAATGTTTGCGCGAATTTCACTCATTATAATGAAACAATTTTTACGGATTTTATCGCGGTTTATTAGGATTTTTACAAGCCCGACGTTTCGGATACTTTACAGCAACCATGGTTACGGGAGGACTGAGGTGACAGATGTCCTAACGTTACAAGTTATTCGAACTACCCTATGATACATCATTATTTTAATAATTCCTCTCTATGCAGAAAGTGCTAACTGCATCTTTAATCTGTGGCATATTTTGCTTGGTTTTTGATTTAATTATTTTAAGATTTTATTTTATTTTAAGATAAATAAAACTCGCGTTAAAGAACATATAGCTGACTTAAAACACCGCCGCTACACTAAGTCTGCTGCTGCTGATCCCATTATTATTTTAATAATGGGATCCCAAGCAGGTGGTAAGAGCCAGCCATCTTCTCTATTGAAATTGAACCACTGAGCCACAGAGGTCGTCTTGTTGCTGCAATATATAATACTCATATAAACATCACCGCGGTATATAATGTAAAATAACAAAATATTAAACCGATGCATTCATAAAATATATAAAAAGTTTATAAAATCCAAAAGTACACTTTAGATAATAAAATAAAATAAGGTGTGTTACTTATGTAGAATACGCACGTGAGAAGTTATTCTTAAACAGTCAATAAAGTCCAGTTTAAATTTGAAAAATTAAATAAATTATTTTTTAACTAATTTATTAAAAACTCTTTCATTATTAAAATGCTTTTGCCAATTTTAATCAAAACTAACTCAAAAATATATGTTATTGTATAAAAATATATAATATATTGCGATACGACAGTTTCGTCCACCAATTTCCCTGCATGTGTCTGTGACATAGAAAACACGGACGCCCATAAAAGATTATTTATTATGTTAAAAAATGTTAATGAAATATCAAATATGTTTTATGTACTTACTGGACAGATTATTTTATGGTTTCACTGTGCTCTCATAATATTATGCTATAATTGCGTTATAAATAACAAAAAATTATTTCAGTTTCGAGAAAAAGGCTTTTTTGATATGTCGAGAGAGAAGAGCACTCTTAACGCTTCGCTTATGAGGCGTGCAATATATAGTGGGAATTTTATAGACAAGAGATTGAAAAATGAAATATAATATTATGTAAATTACTTTGTGTAAATTAAACGAGTATTTACTTTTGAGTGTTATACTGGCTGGTAGAGGCTCTGAGTATGTTTCATTAATGCTCTAACATTTTTTTGTATTGAAAGGCCATTAGAAATTTTTATTAAGCGAAAATAGTTTGTGAAGGGAAACACGTAATGAATAATATTTCGTAGGAAGACGTCGACCGGCGGTCGATTCATTAATTGTGCCTTTATGAAAAATGACGGAACATGCCACCTGGAACTGACTGCGCGGATCAATAGTGGGTTCTGATATCAGGGAGTATTGTTTTTATTCGTGAAATACATATGTGTGTTCGCTATGCTTACCGCAGATAGTGCGTTAAGTGCCGTCCTCAAGAACCTAAAAGTTGTTCTGTTAGTATAAATGCTTTTGTTACAATGTATTTTTATTATTGAAAAAATAAAAGTGAAAAATCGTCGAGGGCCTTAACTTTTCTCACTATTAATACATTCAAATGTTAATTAAGAAGTACCCAAAGAATCAGATTATAAACTAAAAAACGAACGATCTATCGAAAATGCAATTTGCTTCTTCACTTTACATAGTTGTTATATTCAGCGGCAAACGCGCACAACTTCATATTAAATAAATTAATGGTTAAATTGTCCGCCATCTTCGAGGTTCCGCCATATTATAATATAATAATGATAATAAAATTATTATTAGTATTATTATATTATTATTATAAACTTGTCCGCCGGCTTCGAGGTTCCGCCATAGAATAGAATAGAAACAACTTTATTCAATGATCAGTACATGTCTCTGCAGTACAGATAAGACGTATCAAACACAACATTTACGTAACATAGTAACATAGTAATAACAATCTATAAAAATCTGATACAAAATAAGTATAATAAAAAACTGACAAGTCAGATACAAACCAAAATATAAAAACACGGTGTTTTCAGGTGCAAAGCAGTGCAATGTAAGGAGCACTGAAGGGATGTAACTCGGTATATGTTGGAGGACACCAACACCGACTTTCAGTCACATCCGGATTGAAAAGAAGGAAAGACGGAGGAAATGCAGCGCCGAGCTAAATAAATACCAGTTAACTATGTACTTAGAATATTATCAAAATTGATAGCTCAATAAAAAATAGACTAAGAAGTAAATATATACATTTAATAAATAGATAGTCTTGAATACTAGTAGAGTAGAGATAGATATATTAATTACGTAATGTGTATAATGCTAAGAGGTGCATAGGAGATACGAATTGATACATTTATGTAGCTACTAGTGGCACCGACCATATCGGATTTATAGTATACATCTTGGATGGTCCCCCATATTATGTATTTAATGTGACGTTGCATTGGTTTTCGTGTTCTCCTCAGCAAGCTCTTTCATTTGATACCTATACTGTGGTAGTGCAGGAAAAATAACTAGTCCACCTGGTCCGACTTTGGATGATCGGCCATATTGGAATTAGAAATTTAAAATTCAGATGCAAGATTCCACCGGACAAACGTACCTACATATATTGCAAGATAAATAAAAGTTGGTAAAATTAATTCAAATGAGATAAATAAACCTTATAAATTTCACCTCGTACATTATTGTCTTTGCGGAGTATAAAGGTCAGATGGTAACAGGAATGCTGCGTTGTACGAGACACATATTAAAGTAGAGATAGAGGTTATTAACGGCAGGTAGTCTAATAAAGTAGTGGCAGCACCACAAGTGCTGTCACTTGTAAGCAATTTGAGGGCGGAAAGCGTAATAAGCTTTAATAATTTTTTTTAACCCCCGACGGCAAAAGAGGGGTGTTATTTATATTAAACTTTATGTATTAAAAATATTAATACGATGGGGTTCCTCCTGGATGGATCCTGCACTTTCCTATATCTTCATTTCTATGTACTTCTGTACACTCTTGTCAGAGCGGACGTGGTTGTAACTTGTATTGTATAAATGCAGCGCTTGCGAGTGAAATAATGAAACGTAATATGACGTTCTTTACATTAAAGTACGACAACAAAATTATCCCATGTCTGATTGTTTAATGAGTCATATGCACACTCGCGCACGCAGTGCTACGTTCAGTACGGTGTCTAAGGTCGTGGCTGCGGTCATTAATATTTGTGACGTCAACTGCTTAATGTTTACATTTTATTGCAAAATTAAATGACTATGAGGGAGACGACAAAGAAATTGTGAAACATCCAAAAATATTATTTATATAAGAGTACATTAATATAGTATCAACCCTTATATGTCCCACTGCTGGGCACGGGTCTGGACCATAGTTCACCGATCCCCATCATGGTTCAAGCCTTGTCGTGGCGCTGGGGCTCAGTAGCCAAGGTGAGCCCAGCACCTTGGGCGAAGCTAATTGTACCGAGGGAGCTGCTCTTTGTACCCCTCTTTTAAGAAGTGAGGACAAAAGAGCAGGGGAACAAGGGGCGAGGATGGGAACATCACCCCATTATACTGTCCTGTCGTTGGGAGGGTTTGTTCTGTGGTGCGGGATAACCCCTCTGGAGGTGGCGTTGGTTCCTTGAGGGACTGACTAGCCTTCGAGCCCTGTTTGCTCAACAGATCTGGGGCACCTCACCAAAGGCGACATGGGTGGCACTCGCCGGGTTTTAGTGGGTAGAGCTACGTCCACCTTATCACCTTTCGGGCACAGCGAGTCCCACACACCCGCCTGGGGAGACCCACTCCTCAGCAGGAAACATTTCCCGGCTGGCCTAAAGACTTAATCTGATCAGGTATGCAGGTTTCCTCACAATGTTTCTTTCACAGCGAGTCACATGTTCAGGTACACGTAGAAATTTAGAAAAACCCTTTCTGAATCGATCCTCTCATAGCCGAGCCCATACCCACTAGACCATCGGGGCTCTTCTTATATATAGCATTAAAATCATCCATTAATGTTTTCATAGCATGCATTAATGTTTTTATAGCATGCATTTCATTTATAGCATCCATTCACAAACTGATAAAGCGAAAGGAATTATTCAATTACAGAATAAATTTCAAAGCTCAACGAAATATTGAATAAATTTCTATTTCTAAATGCAAAATCTTGTGCGTCTACCGTTGCGATTACATAGCAATTTGCCTGCACATATTACCTGCTCTCGGCGAGCTAAATAAACAGCTCTTTATTCGCTAGATTGTAACAATTTTACCTTACTATTTTATATTGTTACAATTTGCTATGTGCGCATAATATATTATGGGTGATCAAGGGCAGACGGCTCTATTACTTGCTGAATGTTATCATGAGGTATACGAGTCACCTGAACTTGGTCTAATAACCCCTAGTCCCGGACAAAATGTGTATGGGCGACGCTGATCACACGAAGGTGCTTCTGCTTATAACAGGGGCCCCAGTTTCGTAACGTCACATGACCAACCTTAACACCTTACGTTGCGTATATTACAGTCGGTATAATAACCCAATACCCACAGCTGAACGAATGCATGTACAATAGTGTCACTGAACTATAGAAGATTATATTTATATATTATAACCATTCCATTCCATCTTTTCACAATTAAATCACTGATCTCCGATCAATTCAAAGTTTCCTCATTAGGAAATGAACAACTCAAAGAATACACAGACCGTTAAAATAGTAATAATAATAATTTAGCGCGTAGGTTGCTAAAGGATGAAGACTTAGAAAACAGTTGTTATTCGATATTTAAAAGTTTTGTTTATTACTTGGCAAACGGCTTGATTAATTTAAGTGAATTTTTGCACATGAACAAACCACACTTGAGTGTCTTAACAACCACACTGATATTGATATTTTTTATTTGATATTATTGTTGCGATAGGCAACAACCAGTAAGTATGTACTATGTATCCTACCACCATTACGCATCACGGGAGAAACATCCCGTGAAACTGGCTGTGTTTCGGAGAGAAGGGCAAGACAGGCAGTGTAATTACTGGCACCAAGACTTAACATCTTATGTCTCAGTAGGCAACACATACATGAGTTGCCTGGGCTCGTTCCAGGTAAACTAGGTTATGTTGATGGGCGACGTCGACCACTCACCATCGGGTGGCAGTCTGTCCGTTATTTTCGGGTTCATGACGCAGCAGAAGCAGTCGCCCGTACTTTGTAAATTGTCATTGACGATTAATGAAGTGGATCGACGATGACTTCGTTAGTAAATTCGTTCTCATTACAACTTGTTAAGTAATTTTCCATTATTATTTACGTTTGTTTAAATGACAACATAGTGAAATAATGAATGTTTTAGATTTTCCACCAGGACCATAATAAGATACACCAGTAAATATAGTACGATCAAATATATAATAATTAATGTACATTTTACAATTAACATTTTATTCCATATACAATAATAAATGTTAATATAAAACAATTACATATATTCAAAGTTTATTTACGACGCGTGCTAGTACAGTGGGATAAGACATTTACAAAAACCTAGAATTATACAATTAACAATTAAATTTAACTACATTATTTTAAATTCATCATGACTAAACATTATACTAAAATTCTAACTATAATCGAACGTTTCTGGTAACTGTCATTGACTGTCTCTTTACTGTTAAAGCAGAAGTACTGAATGACATTATTATTAGTACCGTAGCCAGTCTATATTGTATGCGAATATCGGGGCATCGGGAATATCGGGGCATCGGGAATATCGGGGCATCGGTCGGTTTTGGACTTCATTGATAGCGGCATAAGAAGAAGGCTACTGGATGATAATGATGATACCGTGATACAATATCTTATATGACGTATATCTTCGTACGACCTGTCATTACTAAATATCGAGCTAAAATCTCGAGACAAACCATAAAAACTTTGTTAGGAACCGCTGACATACTTTCCGTTTCTAAAGAAAAGTTTCGATTGAAAGTTGGCGGCCCAGATATGAAAATAAATACACGTTCCCGCGCCCGCTACTACGTGCACGGCTCACGTACACCCCCGTCATTCTAAACAATCTTTAATGATTAGTAGAAAATATTTTATATAATTAGTTCAAAAAATATATTCATCATTCATTTTAGTCATTGTGATACTAAATCCCTCAAACCTTAGATCATTGTTAGCACAATTTTAAGACAAATCCTTAAATTTATCAAAAGTTTACCTAAAAAAATCTCAACTTAATAACGTCTGAACTGGCAATCTTGAAACGGCTGAAACAATTTTGATAAATGTCTAAGAATCACTGCTAGAAAACTGTTTCAAATAAAAAAAAATATCCGAATTGATTTGCTCGTTTGAAAACTATGTAGCCAAAGCCACACTTGTCACTTAGCGACCATACTAAGAAGCGTTCTTTTACGTAGTATGTCAAAAACTACTCGACAAATTTTCTCAGTTTAGTTTGTTGGAGAACTTACGATTTTGTTTCGAAATATAGTTCGAATGCGAGAGCCGCCCGTGGCAGTCCACCAGCCACAGTCCATACCATGCGGCCATCAAACTATTTATATATATATATATATATATATAATTTATATATAGCGCCCTCGTTTCAGATTTATCATCATCATTACCATCCTTTTTCCATTCAGGCCACTGCTAGAGGAACTATTATACTTAACTATTTTTATTACGTTTCTTTTTACCCAACTTCGGCGAAGCTAATAGAAAGGTTTATAGTTTTAGCAGTCAACATAATATTATCTAAAACAGTTATCCTATTTTTATGAGGTGTCAATCGATTCCAGTGTTGACATGGGCAACCATTAAACCCCTCTGGTGTCATCACTACGGCAGCAGTGAATTCCCCAGCGAAAACAAAAAAGAAGACAACCACTTTACCACATAGTCAATGCCGTCTTTGGTGAGGTACCCCGGATCTATTGAGCAAACAGGGCACCTCGACAGCTAGTCACACCACCTCCACAGAGGGGTCGTGCCGTACCAGAGAACAACTCCTCGTAACATCGGGACAGTGCAATGGGGTGAGGTTTCCATCCTCGCCCCTCGTCTTCCCTGCTCTTTTGTCCCTTCTTGAAGCTACTGAGCCCCACCGCCACGACAGGCTTGAACCTTGGTGGGAATACTTTAACCCCTATTATTTTTGATGTAATATCGACTTGATTGCCGTGACGGAAAGCGGTATGACGCTGTGTTTTCCTTACTTTATTCCCTCTTTCGCTATGTTTCATATTTGAAAATTTTTCTTTTTTGATACCGTTTATAATTTAACTAGCGAAAAACAAATTAATAGTTTTTTTTTTACATTTGTATATATTGAATCACCAAAAAGTATTCTCCATGCATTTATGAAGCAAACTAGGAAACTAACTACACAACTTAAAACATATTGATTTAACTGGGCATAATATGTAACCCCGTTTATTTATACTGAATGTGGTTTGTAAAAAATAACCAAACAAAACGCAATTTCAAAACAAGCGGAATAGATTTTATTGAAAATTACGTTTATTGTTTCGGCAAGTGCACGCTCGATGAATATTTGACAAGTTCATGCGGCGCTGGTCGGTCTTCGTTTTGTAGGGCTCACGAATATCATCATAATTTCATATTTGAACTGAATTGCTAACTTGTTGTCTGCGGATTTGCCTACAAGTTCATATTAATAGACACATTTCCTTTTTTAAAAATAAGCTATGCGTTTGGCCTTACAGCCTTTAAAGCTACATCGATGGCTGATGGTCGATGGATGAAGATGGCTCTCCAAGAAAGCCATAAATCATTATCATTAATTGATCAAACTTTTACATAAGAGGTCCGGCTGGTCTAGTCGGGAATCCTGCCTAGTGCAGACATTTGTATGATGAACAATAATGTAGGGTAAGGAGTACAATGATTGGCCCTTTAAGATAAGCATTGACTTTGAACTTAAATTTCTACAAAATAATGTTCAAAATTTAATAACACTTGCCGTCAAGTTTCTTCATACAAACTTGGCAATTAGAATAAATCAAAACCATTATCATATTGTACGATATTTACAACTTTAAAGCAGAGAATATAGAAAAAGAGCCAAAAATACAATCATTGGCCATAGGTGTACAGAAATTGGCATACCAAAAGTATAATGATAGGCATGTCGATCACTGTACTTTGTGTTTATTAGCACTGCCAATTTTTATACCACGCTAGGGCCAATCTCTAAACCAAAATATAATTTTAAACGATAGTGATGTGCAGAGTGTAATTTTTGTAGGTAAGTCCTTATTTCAAGCTATCATAGGAATTTAGGTAGGTACATATACAATGAAAAACAAAGGTAATTAAAGTAATGTTTATTATTCATCACGTCAATATTATTATTATTAATTACTTTAATTATATAAATTTTATTAAAACTAGATTGCTTTCATCATCATCATATCATGCGTTTGTCCACCTATGATGCCGCATTTATTCGCCGCGCCAGCTATTTACCTACTTTGTAAACAGAAAAAGTTTTGGTCACAAATTATATTAAGTTATCAAAATGTTTGATTCCAAATAAATGAAATGAAAAATGGTATTGCAATTCGTAGGTAGGTACCTAATATAATCGACATTCGTACATCACTACGTATTTAAGATCTCTTTGTACAAAGATTGACATAGGTAAAAGTATAATTATTAGCATGGCCAATGACGTAAAAGTATAATGATTGACCGGGCCAAAATCTAGATCCTGCGATACTATTTACATTTACACTAAAATTACTAATAAAGAATTGGAACATTTATTCAAAGGTTTATAAAGAGGCGAAATTTAAATCACCAATTACTATTTCTGGCATAGATGCTAATCAATTAATCTTCCATATAAGCCATAGGTACTGACTTTGGCCTACTCATATTTAGATTATCCTGAGAGTTTTTGCATGAATTATGCTATGTAAGCCGAAATTGAATAGTAATTAATTAACTGAGCGCATATCGCGCCATTTGAATAGCAACTAAATAGTAAAATAATAATGTAAAAATACTTACTTCTTACAATTTTCGTAACAAACCGCACACTTCTTGTAGTCACTAGGAAAGTATTTTTTTGTAAGTGTTGATAGCCGTTCAATTTGAAAACTATTATTTACGTTTAAGAGTGTTATCAACAGAGAAAGATATATATTTTTTTCGTATGTCTTATCGTAATGCAACTCATAATATATTGATTTTACTTTCAAAAGGCCAATGATTGAGAGGGGGCCAAGATTACTACTGCTTACCCTATGTACCTACATACATTATTGTTCATTGGTCGTGCATGTGTATATAATATGTATTAATAAAAAATACATTTGTTTACGTTCCTAATAATACAAGTGATTGTTGTTTAATATTTATGTTTATTTATCTTTGTTTGTTTATATTTTTAACTGGACATCGACATGGACTATTTTAATGAATGCGTAATGACCGACCATCACCTCGCGTTTTATATATACTAAATGCTGCTGTAGATCAACTCCTACATCGGATGATGCTTTCTGTGCTACAGACAATCAACATGGTTCATATTGAATTGATTTGAAAATTTAGAGAAATGTCTAATAAGTGAAGAAAAAGTTTTATGTTTATAAGTATAGAAAAAGTGTTTGATGTATGTACAATGACCGTCATAGCAGTTACTAGTTAGTTGTTAGTACTATGCGCAGTTTTATTGTTACTGTTCTTCCGCGGTGTCGGAATGTCTTAAAAACATCTGTTTGTTCAGCTCTGACCGCGTTTCACAAATATATATATATAACAGTGTCCTGTTTTACTTTTTGTTTCGTAAACTTATTTCATCATAAGTTTCACTTATTATTTGGCCACTTGTATCCAATACTGTTTTTAAAGAAAATATTACTACACCTATATTTATTACCAGCTTTTGCCCGCAGCTTCGCCTGCGAGTATTTAGATTTACAACAGTACCCTGATTGATGATGATTATTCCTATACCTTTTTCACTCAAATTTAACGTAGCATTCAAATGATGAAACTGTTTTTGAAATCGATCTAGTAGCTTTGGAGTTAATTCTTAACAAACAAACAAAAAATCAATCGTCATTATATTAGTATAGAACTATAGATATATAACTTTATTTTTAATTAAATGTTGTATAGTGCGGCATTGTTACGCATTAGTTTATGTCTTCTGTTGTTTCCCGTTAACTTATATTTACGGACGTAACCGGACTGATGATGATCATTATTTTACTAAATATAAGCCTTTTCAATATAAGCTTCCAACCGACTTCCTAGTCTTACAATAATTATCCTTATATTATTTACCAATTTAAACATAATTTTGGTAAAATATATACCTACCACATATAAGTTATAATCTGCCTTAAGAATTACTGTGTCTCATGTTAAAACAGCATCACAATCCATGTAGTTGTTTTTGATCGCGAACTGATAGACGAGGCGGAGGCGGATATAATTGGCAATTTATTAAAGCATTAAAATGCATAATATAATATGCCCTCGCGGAGTATTCTGTAGCCATATTTAGGATACACAATTCCACCGTACATTGATACACTACCTAAACTTTCGGGATCCACGATTCGAACGTGAGGACCAGTCGAATCATGGCGACGCATTATTTTGATTTTGCTGTATCTCCTAAGGTATTAATTTAATTTGCATAGTGCAAAGGGAAAACATAATTTTCATGAAATGCTCAAGCTAACTAACGTATTTCAAATGAAATGGATTAATACCGTATTTGTGTAGATAGCTTTCCAATAACATCTTTATTGCCCATTTTTTAAAGTATTTACCTTAATAGATAGTCAGCACGTCCTTTTCTGTAGACCTATTTATGATACACTACTTCACCATACATTATTTTGTTATATCTCAAAGGGTTTAGGCAGCGTTTTCGTTGAAAGCTCCCAGGATCTAGTTACTCCCAAAGACCAATATCACTGCCACCTCTTCTGTTTTTAACCGACTTCAAAAAGGAGGAGGTTATCAATTCGTCGGAATCTTTTTTTTTTTTTTTTTTTTTTTAATGTATATTACCTGATAACTCGAAGATGGCTAGACCGATTTGAAAAATTCTTTTTTTGTTCTAAAGGGTATACTTCCCAAATGGTCCCATGACAAGGAAACCAGGATCTGATGATGGCATCCCAGAGAAATCGAGGGGAACATTTGAAAACCGTAGGGGCGACTAGTGCGTTTGATATTTTTTTTATAAAGTGTTTTGAAGGACTACAATTTAATGAAGGTCTGGAGTCGATCTGATGCTGGAGCCGAAAGACAATCGAGGGAACTCCTCAACGATTTACATCAGTAACCTTGTGTTTGGGCTTGATTAATTTGTAATGATGAGAACTTTATACCTAGATGGGTTGTGACTGTCATTAGGGGTCTGATGATGAAGACAAAGGACAGTTAAAGGAACTCCTCAACAGTTTAGAGTAGCTACCTTGTGTTTGGACTTAATTAATTTAAATTGATGAGAACTTTATACCCATATGGGTTATAAGCGCCATTACAGGTGTGATGATGGAGACCACACACAGTCGAGGGGAATCCTCGACGATTTACAGCTTTTATTGGGCTTACTTCATACGGTAAATAATATTATGCCAAAATCATGTAATTTTATTACTTGTCGTTGTTAAATGAATAAAAACCAACTGTGCCTTGGAAGCGCATCATAGTTTTTCAAGGTCATCATAATATCCATTCTATATCTATATATTGGTGATGTTCTATACCTATAATAATGGAATTATTTAACGAATAGCAGCAAATCTGCCGTGATTGCTTTCAATTACATGTATATAAAGTTTTACACAATTCCATTTCGGTTTTTTCATTTGTTATGTAATGAATTAAACCCTTTCTACGGTCATCTCATTAATACAGCGCTATTTAATCTGAGCAACGCGTTTAATAGTTCTACCCATATTTCAGACAAATAAAAATAGTTATCAAATTTTGAAATCACTAAAAATGAAGAAATAATAAAATTTTAAACAAAAATTAAAACCGACTTCAAATTAAAAAAAAAAACAACAAAAAAGTAATAAAATAATTTCCTTATTTTTTGTGCCTACAAATAATCAACTTGTTCTTCTACTAATATACAATCTTTGCGTTTACCACGTCATTATTGTTACTTTTGAAGCCGGTGTCCTATTTGTTGATGCACCTACCTCCTAACCTTCCTACCTTGGCTGACACCGACCCCAAAAGTAACAATAATGACGTGGTAAACGCAAAGATTGTATATTAGTAGAAGAACAAGTTGATTATAAATTGTAGGCACAAAAATTAAGGAAATTATTTTATTACTTTTTAGTTGTTTTTTTTTTTTAATTTGAAGTCGGTTTTAATTTTTGTTTATCTTTATTACGTTTATTTCAGGAATTGTCTGAGTAAAAAAGGCAATAGTAGTCTGTAGCTAGTCTTCGGATTGCGTGCCGATTTGTTACAAGGGATTCGCGTTTTTTTAGTACCCATTTTTTACCGGGTTCGCTTACTAGTTTTAGAGCCTTCTTTGTGCCTCCTGTTCTTCTTATATACTCTTCCAAAACTTTTTTTCTTTTCTCTTTACGGTAATTTCTCATCATCATCATCAGCAGCCTCTATCCGTCCACTACTGAACATAGACCTCCCTCAAAGAACGGCAAGACGACCGATCCCTCATTTTTCAAAGTTTTGCAATTTTGGTCTTTCTCTTCCCTTTTGAGTTGACAATGGTTTCTTTTTTCCGTTCATTAATTAAATCCAGTGATCTTAGGCTTTTAATATATCCTTTTTTTACTTTTGAGTTTGGTGATTATTATATTTTTTTAGGCAAACGATCAGTCGAAGCCGTTTGGCGACATTCGACGCCTATATTATACAAAAGCCCTCCTTTTCATGGGCCACCGGAAACTCACAAACCACACGAAACGCGACAGCATAGCTGTCACTTGACGCCGGTGTTAATCCGGCTGCAAAGCAGTAAGCCCCACCTCTTACTAATTATATTTCATTTGTTCTGTATCACAGTATATGACAGTACACATACTGTGATGTTAATCATATATTGTATGTGTTTAAAGCGTGTACTACAATTCACAGAAATGCAAATACATAAATAAATACTATGTTCTGGAACAACAGGCTCTATAATAGTTTTCGATTACGTTTTTCGACTCAATAATAAGAGTCACTTATTTCCATTGACAAGGATTAGGTAACGACGCGCTGTATAATTGCACTCAACAAACTGTATATATACAAGAGACGGACAGACAAAAGACGTTTAATACGACAGCTCCTTATTATTACCACATACAGCTCGCCACACCGCATTAACACACAAAACACAATTTTACAGTTTCCGAACTGAAGAATATCGAATCGTTTGTGTTCATGAAGATTAGTCAACGTCAACGGTTTAAAAATATTTGTGACACAACATGACATAAGACTTGTTCACGCGGCTAATAACTGACACACAGTTTGACATGTACGTTATATAAAAATGGCCGCACAGGACGGCCGCCAGATGTGGCACATAATCACGGTCAATATAAGAATTCACTATTAATAAATATCTATAAGGAAAAATGGAATTAAATAAAGAAAAGACATCATCGTGCCGTTTGCCGTCACGGCATTTGTTTCCGACATTCCATTGCAGTAAAAGGATAATGATGATTTATTTCATTGTATGGCAAAATTTTTAACACATAATTTTTTAACACAACTTATTTCACATACATCGTTATTAAAATAATGTACGTGAATTATGTTGTACATGAGTAGCATTGGTCGAGCGACTAGGTTTAATGAAAGGAGATAGAGACCCAGTAGATTTTATGGTAGATACCACACCTTGGGGATAGGTAATTCCTCCCAGGCATTTCAGGATAACAACTTGTAATTTTTTTATAATATATTTGAAAAGATTAGCTCCATTGAGTTTGTTTCGCCGGTTCTTCTCAGTGGGGGCTTGCCTTGGAACCGGTGGTATACGCAATTGACGCTCAAAAAGATTTTTTTTTCGTTAACGCCGAGAAATGTTCTGTCTGTTTCATCCCGCTGGGAGTGGATCTTCCCGG
Organism: Helleia helle; assembly: GCA_963853865.1. Classification (NCBI taxonomy): domain Eukaryota; kingdom Metazoa; phylum Arthropoda; class Insecta; order Lepidoptera; family Lycaenidae; genus Helleia; species Helleia helle. The sequence continues at coordinate 812,382 of OY971420.1, forward strand.
GCGGATATTTGGAACTCGCAGCGCCCGAAATCTGGTAAGTGGACGCAGCTCTACTCACTAAAATCCGGTGAGTGCCACCAATGCCGCCTTTGGTGAGGTACCCCGGGTCTGTTGAGCAAACAGGGCACCTCGACGGCTAATCAGTCCCTCAGGGGACCGACGCCATCTCCACGAAGAAGTTGTCCCGCACCACAGAACAACCCCCTCTCAAGATCGGGACAGTACAATGGGGTGAGGTTCCCGTCCTCGCCCCTTGACCCCTGCTCTTTTGTCCCCTCTTCTTATAAGGGAGATACAAAGAGTCCCCTCGGCTCATTTTGCTTCGTCTAAGGTTACTGGGCTCACCCTAGGCTACTGAGCCCCACCGCTACGACAAGGTCTGAACCTGGTACTATTAAGAAAAAAAAAATGATTTTGAGTCATTTCTTGTTTCGATTTATGCTTCGATGGCTGCTTCTGTGCAGACTGCACAGGAACGATCATTATCTTTATTTCTTCAGCCATATTGAATGAATCCAATTAAAAATGTTTTTAGTATAAGCTTACCAAGCCATAATTGAATTAATTGGTTTTAGTAAAAAGAAAACTTGATATTTATCCAGAGAAGTTTTAACATTTATGAATCTTTGAGGTATAATATTATAATGGTACCACCATTATAATATTATACCTCAAAGATTCATTTCATAACTTTATGATTTAAAATAGTCCTGCTCGTTTCGCTGAAACCCGCTAATAGTCTCATTTTGATGTTACAGAAGTTTAGGCATCATTATAGAGTAAAAAATATCAGTTACTATCAGTTAGAATTAGTCTGTTTCGTAAAAAAGTGCTTCTCATGTTCTCAGTCATAAGCCGCAAAATATGTGTAAGAGATAAAGAATCAAGAACTATGACTACGAAAACTACTAAACTTACTAAAATATGTGTACCGAGAGAAAAGAGAGAAAGAATCAAGAACTATGACTACGAAAACTACTAAACTTACTCAAATATGTGTACCGAGAGCAAATATGTGTACCGAGAGAGAGAAAGAATTAAGAACTATGACTACGAAAACTACTAAACTTGCTCAAATATGTGTACCGAGAGCAAAGAGAGAAAGAATTAAGAACTATGACTACGAAAACTACTAAACTTACTCAAATATGTGTACCGAGAGCAAAGGAGAAAGAATCAAGAACATGACTACGAAAGCTCTAAACTTACTAAAATATGTGTACCGAGAGCAAAGAGAAAGAATCAAGAACTATGACTACGAAAACTACTAAACTTACTAAAATATGTGTACCGAGAGCAAAGAGAGAAAGAATCAAGAACTATGACTACGAAAACTACTAAACTTACTAAAATATGTGTACCGAGAGCAAAGAGAGAAAGAATCAAGAACTATGACTACGAAAACTACTAAACTTACTAAAATATGTGTACCGAGAGCAAAGAGAGAAAGAATCAAGAACTATGACTACGAAAACTACTAAACTTACTAAAATATGTGTACCGAGAGCAAAGAGAGAAAGAATCAAGAACTATGACTACGAAAACTACTAAACTTACTAAAATATGTGTACCGAGAGCAAAGAGAGAAAGAATCAAGAACTATGACTACGAAAACTACTAAACTTACTAAAATATGTGTACCGAGAGCAAAGAGAGAAAGAATCAAGAACTATGACTACGAAAACTACTAAACTTACTCAAATATGTGTACCGAGAGCAAAGAGAGAAAGAATCAAGAACTATGACTACGAAAACTACTAAACTTACTCAAATATGTGTACCGAGAGCAAAGAGAGAAAGAATCAAGAACTATGACTACGAAAACTACTAAACTTACTCAAATATGTGTACCGAGAGCAAAGAGAGAAAGAATTAAGAACTATGACTACGAAAACTACTAAACTTACTCAAATATGTGTACCGAGAGCAAAGAGAGAAAGAATTAAGAACTATGACTACGAAAACTACTAAACTTACTCAAATATGTGTACCGAGAGCAAAGAGAGAAAGAATTAAGAACTATGACTACGAAAACTACTAAACTTACTCAAATATGTGTACCGAGAGCAAAGAGAGAAAGAATTAAGAACTATGACTACGAAAACTACTAAACTTACTCAAATATGTGTACCGAGAGCAAAGAGAGAAAGAATTAAGAACTATGACTACGAAAACTACTAAACTTACTCAAATATGTGTACCGAGAGCAAAGAGAGAAAGAATTAAGAACTATGACTACGAAAACTACTAAACTTACTCAAATATGTGTACCGAGAGCAAAGAGAGAAAGAATTAAGAACTATGACTACGAAAACTACTAAACTTACTCAAATATGTGTACCGAGAGCAAAGAGAGAAAGAATCAAGAACTATGACTACGAAAACTACTAAACTTACTCAAATATGTGTACCGAGAGCAAAGAGAGAAAGAATCAAGAACTATGACTACGAAAACTACTAAACTTACTCAAATATGTGTACCGAGAGCAAAGAGAGAAAGAATCAAGAACTATGACTACGAAAACTACTAAACTTACTCAAATATGTGTACCGAGAGCAAAGAGAGAAAGAATCAAGAACTATGACTACGAAAACTACTAAACTTACTCAAATATGTGTACCGAGAGCAAAGAGAGAAAGAATTAAGAACTATGACTACGAAAACTACTAAACTTACTCAAATATGTGTACCGAGAGCAAAGAGAGAAAGAATTAAGAACTATGACTACGAAAACTACTAAACTTACTCAAATATGTGTACCGAGAGCAAAGAGAGAAAGAATTAAGAACTATGACTACGAAAACTACTAAACTTACTCAAATATGTGTACCGAGAGCAAAGAGAGAAAGAATTAAGAACTATGACTACGAAAACTACTAAACTTACTCAAATATGTGTACCGAGAGCAAAGAGAGAAAGAATTAAGAACTATGACTACGAAAACTACTAAACTTACTCAAATATGTGTACCGAGAGCAAAAGAGAAAGAATTAAGAACTATGACTACGAAAACTACTAAACTTACTCAAATATGTGTACCGAGACAAAGAGAGAAAGAATTAAGAACTATGACTACGAAAACTACTAAACTTACTCAAATATGTGTACCGAGAGCAAAGAGAGAAAGAATTAAGAACTATGACTACGAAAACTACTAAACTTACTCAAATATGTGTACCGAGAGCAAAGAGAGAACTAAAGAATTAAGAACTATGACTACGAAAACTACTAAACTTACTCAAATATGTGTACCGAGAGCAAAGAGAGAAAGAATTAAGAACTATGACTACGAAAACTACTAAACTTACTCAAATATGTGTACCGAGAGCAAAGAGAGAAAGAATTAAGAACTATGACTACGAAAACTACTAAACTTACTCAAATATGTGTACCGAGAGCAAAGAGAGAAAGAATCAAGAACTATGACTACGAAAACTACTAAACTTACTAAAATATGTGTACCGAGAGCAAAGAGAGAAAGAATCAAGAACTATGACTACGAAAACTACTAAACTTACTAAAATATGTGTACCGAGAGCAAAGAGAGAAAGAATCAAGAACTATGACTACGAAAACTACTAAACTTACTAAAATATGTGTACCGAGACAAAGAGAGAAAGAATTAAGAACTATAACTACGAAAACTACTAAACTTACTCAAATATGTGTACCGAGAGCAAAGAGAGAAAGAATTAAGAACTATGACTACGAAAACTACTAAACTTACTCAAATATGTGTACCGAGAGCAAAGAGAGAAAGAATTAAGAACTATGACTACGAAAACTACTAAACTTACTCAAATATGTGTACCGAGAGCAAAGAGAGAAAGAATCAAGAACTATGACTACGAAAACTACTAAACTTACTAAAATATGTGTACCGAGACAAAGAGAGAAAGAATTAAGAACTATAACTACGAAAACTACTAAACTTACTCAAATATGTGTACCGAGAGCAAAGAGAGAAAGAATTAAGAACTATGACTACGAAAACTACTAAACTTACTCAAATATGTGTACCGAGAGCAAAGAGAGAAAGAATTAAGAACTATGACTACGAAAACTACTAAACTTACTCAAATATGTGTACCGAGAGCAAAGAGAGAAAGAATTAAGAACTATGACTACGAAAACTACTAAACTTACTCAAATATGTGTACCGAGAGCAAAGAGAGAAAGAATTAAGAACTATGACTACGAAAACTACTAAACTTACTCAAATATGTGTACCGAGAGCAAAGAGAGAAAGAATTAAGAACTATGACTACGAAAACTACTAAACTTACTCAAATATGTGTACCGAGAGCAAAGAGAGAAAGAATTAAGAACTATGACTACGAAAACTACTAAACTTACTCAAATATGTGTACCGAGAGCAAAGAGAGAAAGAATCAAGAACGATGACTACGAAAGCTCTAAACTTACTAAAATATGTGTACCGAGAGCAAAGAGAAAGAATCAAGAACTATGACTACGAAAACTACTAAACTTACTAAAATATGTGTACCGAGAGCAAAGAGAGAAAGAATCAAGAACTATGACTACGAAAACTACAAAACTTACTAAAATATGTGTACCGAGAGCAAAGAGAGAAAGAATCAAGAACTATGACTACGAAAACTACTAAACTTACTAAAATATGTGTACCGAGAGCAAAGAGAGAAAGAATCAAGAACTATGACTGATTCAGTCACCAAAAAGGCCAAATTCGTCTTGAGCCGTTTATATTTCTTAATTAACAAAAACAGCAAAATGCCCCTCAGGCATAAGCTTACCCTGTATAAAACTTGTATCCGACCCATTATGTCATACTCTTGTGTCGCATTCGCGCATGTGCCACAAAGTCGACTTAATGCACTACAAATAGTCCAAAATAAATTTTTACGCATGGCAACCGGTTGCCCGTGGTACGTAAGAAACATCGACCTGCACAGGGACTTCAGATTAGAGTCCGTTAGGGGCCACTTCAAAATGACGTCAGAACGTCACTTTGAAAAGGCACTCCTTCACCCAAACCCGCTCATCGTGAGCGCGGCAAACTATTCCCCAGATAGCTCAGTTCCAATTAGACATAGGTTACCTAAGCATGTTTTAACAGATCCAGCTGACGAAATCTCTCAGCTACTAATGCGCTACGCAAAAGCGCGACGCGAACGTCACAGCATATACAGACACACACACGGTGCTAGGTACACCTGCACACCGCTTGGGCCTCGGGGTCGTAAGCGACGTCGAACCCTACACATGGAAAACCACATCGATCCGGATCGATCGCGGAAGCTTAGGTTCGAATCCGATACGAGTAGACACAAACCCAGACCGCGCAAACAGCGCTAGCACTACGCTACCGCCAGATTGCTTGGGCACCGCGCATGACCCGCCTCTCTTTCCAGAGGGAGGGATGAGGGCCGGCCCTCATGATGATAGGTTAAATTCAACCGTAAAAGATTCGTCGACCGTATCGGAGTTGACTAGTCCAAATGATGCTCTCCCGAGCAGCGCGCGCGATGAACCGTGCCCCCTGCGGGGCGCGGAGGGGGGCGTCCCCCGTTCGAATATTTCTTAAGTGAGCCATCTGCTCACTTACTGTACCGATTGAGCTTAAAGGCCATCAGGCCGAAAAGTCTAGCCCTTCCGAAAAAAAAAAAAAAAAAAAAAGAACTATGACTACGAAAACTACTAAACTTATTACAATATGTGTACCGAGAGCAAAGAGAGAAAGAATCAAGAACTATGAGTACGAAAACTACTAAACTTACTAAAATATGTGTACCAAGAGCAAAGAGAGAAAGAATCAAGAAATATGACTACGAAAACTACTAAACTTACTAAAATATGTGTACCGAGAGCAAAGAGAGAAAGAATCAAGAACTATGACTACGAAATATACTAATCTTACTAAAATATGTGTACCGAGAGCAAAGAGAGAAAGAATCAAGATCTATGCCGAAAACTCCTAAACTTACTAAGATCACTATGGAACTATGGATACAGGTGAAGCGATGAGGAAAGCGGTGAAGAATAAAGCGTGTCAAAAAGGGGTTAAAGTATGAAATTGCCGTTTTATTGTAATAAGTATTTCGAATTGACATAGAACGTTTATGGTTTGAGCTTTTTGAGTGAATCTTTTTTCACATGGTACCTAGTATGTAGTTCTTCTTTTGAAAAATGTGTAACATTCGATTATCGGATTTCAATTGTTTTTTATTTAGCTTAGACAAGAAAGATGGATATTTCGAAAATTCGAGTGATTTTTGAAGTATCCAATAATGATAATGATATATGACTGCTAATGAATGCACCGTGCGATTTTGGTTTAAACAATTTCGTGATGGAAACTTTGATTTGAAGAACGAACCACGTGAAAGACCACCCATAGAGGTGAATAACAATGAATTAAAAGAGATGATGGAAGCCGATCCGAGCCAAATTAGCGGCATGATTTAACTGTTTGGTGTTGGCATGCAAGTGTTATTCACTATAGCTTTCTCCGATCTGGTCAAGCAATAACGGCAGAATATGTCTACTGTGCCGAACTCCGAACAATGATAGCAAAACTAGCAGTGAAATAGCCCCGACTCATGAATCGATCTTCACCATTATTGCTCCTTGATAACGCGAGACCTCATACAGAACGAGAAACCGTTTTAAATCTACAGGAACTGCAATTAGAAACCATTCGTCAGCCTCCGTATTCGCCAGAACTTGTTGCAACGGTCTACCATCTTTTTCATGATTTGGATAATTTTCTACGTGATAAAAAGTTTTCTTCTCGGAGGCAGTACAAAATGCTTTCACATTAGATTCGACAATAATCTAGATCCCAGATTTAAAGAAAAAAAAAAATTCAGTAGGTACAAATCGCTAATTTCATTCTTTAACGCCTACTTCAGTCGAATAAATTCTAGTCCAACTGACAGTTTATTATGAAATAAATAAAAATGTTTCCCCACTATCGGTCCAGAATGCGATATCTACGGGAAATATTAAATACCATTTACAACGAGTAATGCTGAGATTAAAATCGACATTCAACGCTTAAGCCGATTATGTAATTCTCTTGTTATTTCTCATCGATAGCCTTCGCTTTGAATAAAACTCGCAGTTACGAAGACTTATAAGTTTCCGTTTAATTATCACGTTTCTTCTGATCCTCCCGACTCATTTACAACGCCGATCAAAAGCTCAGCTCGGGCTTATAAATGTTAATTAAAACTCGATTATTTAAGTAAACAGACTTGTGTTGGAGATCGTTTTACCTTTGTTGTAGAACATATAAATCTTCTTTAGCTGATTAAAATATAATAGCTAATAGACATTTAAATACTTTAGTTATCTACTACTTGCAAATATTTGTCTATCAATTTGACATTTTTTCATGTTAATAAAATAACAACGAACGGACGCGTGCTGATCACGATTAACATAACAAAAAACTGTCGGGAGTACTTATATAGAAATTATGCAAATGTATTCGGGGAGAACCCTATACATAAAGGAATGGTAAGACACGTGTAAGCCGAATAATTTATACTATTAAACACTAGTACATCCTGTACATCCCCGCATTCGTGTTGGATGAGAGTGGCGAGGGATCGGTCGTCTTGGCGTTCATTGAGGGTTCAGCAGGCTGATGATGATGATGACATCCCCGCAATAAACTGAGGTTTGACTGTATGAGTATTGAAAATCGACATGATAGGTATTAAGTTTATACTCCGTACGTTTAAAAACATGTATATATATTACTGAGATATAAAATAATTAGATAATTTAGATAATATTATTAAATGACATAAAACTTTGCTAGAGATATAAAATCGCCTCGATGGGACAACGACCTCCATGCGGTGGACCCTCCTGAGGTGATCGGCCGTCTTGGCGTTCATTGAAAGGGAGGTATGTCTTGCAGTGGTCAGGAAAAGGTTGCTAATGATTGTTCATATTCTAAAATACTCTGTGCATCTTTAACATCAGAGATCCCCCGCCCTACAGTTACCGTTTGCCACAACTTTTTAACAAGCGTAGTGCCATATGTCATTTATTTTAATATGTCCTACAAGTTTATGAATTCTTTGTCGTTATCTTGTTCCGCTACACTAGTGGATTAGCAGGTGCGTTGCCAGCCTGTCAGATATGAGTATGCTCTTTTTTGAAGGTCCCTAAGTCGTATCGGTTCGGAAATACCGTAGGAGGCAGCTGATTCCATATATTAGTCGTGCGAGGCAGGAAATGCCGTAAAAATCTAGTTGTTGTGGATTTCCGGACATCGAGATGGTGTGGGTGAAATTTGGAGTTTTTCCGCGATGTCCGGTGGTGGAATTCTGCTGCAGGTATTAGTCCGAACAATTCCTCAGAGCACTCCCTGTGGTAGATGCGGTAGTAGATGCAGAGCGATCCGACATCTCTACGCAGCGCCAAAGAATCAAGCCGATTTGAGATAACATTGTTGTCGACGATTCGAGCCGCCCGGCGTTGAATGCGGTCAAATGGAAGGAGCTGATATTGGGGCGCTCCAGCCCAGAGGTGAGAGCAGTATTCCATGTAAGGCCGGATACGCGCCTTGTATAATTGAAGGCGGTGTGAAGGCATGAAATACTGCTTCGCCCTATTGAGCACGCCGAGTTTCTTCAAGGCTAGTTCAGCCTTTCCTTCCAAATGACCACGAAACTGCACATCTCTCGATATATCGTCGCCAAGTATCCCAATGCTGGCTGAGGCGGTTAGGGAGGTGCCTTCAAATTGTAGAGGAACGACGAAGGGTGATTTTTTTGCGGTAAACACGCAAACTTGTGTCTTGTTGGGGTTAAATTGGACTAGGTTAAGACGCCCCCATTCCGAGACTCTGGCCAGCAGAGACTTGATTTCAGAGACAAGTTTGTTCCGACACTCATCGACTTGTTCCCGAGAAATATTAGGGCAGCCAGTGTATGAGGCATCTCCAGTGCTGTCATCCGCATAGCAATGAATGCCGCTGGTTTTCAACATATCATTGATATGCAGAAGAAACAGGGTTGGAGACAGTACACAGCCCTGGGGAACACCAGCACCAACAGACAACAGAGACCGTCGACAACGACCTTAACACTGCCAAACGTCTGCCAAAAAACTGGTGATCCATATACATAATTTCTCGGGAAGCCCATAAGATGGTAGCTTTGCAAGAAGTGCTTTATGCCACACCCGATCAAAGGCCTTCGCTATGTCCAAACTAACCTCCAGCGCCTCCCCCTTGCTCTCAACTGCCTCCGCCCATCATTGCGTTAGGTATATTAGAAGATCACCAGCTGAACGATTCCGTTGAAATCCATATTGGCGATCGCTAATCAGCTGGTGCTCCTCCAAATATCGCCGGAGCTGGCAGTTAATTATGGATTCCATAATCTTTGAGAACAAGGAAGTTATGGCTATTGGTCTGTAGTTGGACGGGTCTGAGCGGTCCCCTTTCTTAGGGATCGGGTGTACCAAAGCTGTCTTCCACGAGCATGGGACGACGCCTAATGAGTAAGAGTGTCGGAAGAGACGCGTAAGGACGGGTGCCAACTCAGGAGCACAAGTTCGTAGCACTAACGGAGGGATGCCGTCAGGCCCACTCGACTTATGGATGTCCAGCGAAAAGAGTGCTTTGCGTACAGAGCTCTGTCGGAAAATTATTTCCGGTATTGAAGTATCACACCGAGCGATCGTCGGTGGTATTTTTCCCTGGTCATCCAGAGTCGAGTTGGAAGCAAAAAGAGTGCCTAGGAGATCGGCCTTCTCCTTCGCAATGTGGGCCAACGAGTCATTCCTCATGTGCAGAGATGGTAGTGATGGCTTACAAAAATTCCCTTGAACAGCCTTGGCAAGAGACCAGAATGCACGAGTTCCCGAAGGAAGTCGAACCAATCTCTCGCCAATTCTGTTCACGTACTCCGCTTTTGCCTCAGCCATAGCTCTTTTGAAGGACCTGGAGGCAAAGTTATACTCCTTTTTCAATGTGCTGGTCTTTACATCCTGGGACAGGGCTTTGGCCCAGGCTCGGTAGCTTAACCGTTTATGGCGTGCAGCCATCTTACAGGTTTCACCAAACCAGGGCTTGGATTTGCCGCCTACTATGCACTGCCTACAAGCACTGCTCTTTGGACATTTAAAATATTGACGAGAATATCGTGAAATTGTATCAGATCTCTACGAGATTAGCTGAACAGCGACTCAACTAGACACAACCAATTTTTTTTTCGTGAGGATTTCGTGAAATCACTGATATCCTCATTTCACTGGTAAAACAATTAATAGAATGCGACATTGTATATAATTATACAGCCTATTTCTAGATCCTTATGCGTAAATACAATAATTTATTTACAGGCATTGCTTTTTTTAAACTTTTATAGGATGACTAACGCCGATTATCGTTTAGCGTTGCATTTTTACGTTAACTTAGTATTTAAATTATCCTTATTGTTTGCTTGAAGCCAATACTATACTGGCTTAACTCATTTATTATTACTAGTTTATATCTATTCTCGATTGAACATATTATGTTGCATTCAATGAATACCAAGACTGTAGTCCTTTCGCTATTTGGATAGCTCTCTGTTACTTAATTAACCTTTGTAGCGGGTTCACTTAAACTACTGCTTAAATCAAGATGTTCGTCGTCCCAAGCAGTTGCCATTCCGCCTCTCTCGAAGAAGTTTACTAGCATTTTCTTTCAGTGCCTTTTGGTAGCACCAAGGTGAATAATTATAGACAGCAAAAGTAACAATATATATTTAAGTTGGACCAACATTATACTCCCTTGGTCAATCAAAAAAAAAAGAACAAATAAAATCGGATTATGCAATAAAAAGTTATACACGGTACTCAAGAAAATAGTGCAAATAGAAGTCCTTTGTTTGGAAAATTGTTTTGGAGTTGATCATTGATCAACATTAACTTTTTCTATATATTCTTCATTATAATATTATATTGTATTATACACGAAACATTCCACTTGGTAGATCGTCTGTCGGTCTTGTTAGGTAATACCTAAGTGCTTTAAGAGAGGCCTATAATCAGCATTGGACGGGTGATGTTTACGTTAATGATGATGACAAAGTGATAATTATTGGAACGTAGTTCCTCATCGCGCGTTGCGAAAGGGGGCTAGACGGAAAAAATAAAACGAAAAGTTGGCACGACACTTTTTGCTATAGTTGTAAGCCGTGCGGCGTGCGCGTGTTTCTCTGTCTGTCTCTCTCTCTTTCTCTGTGTATGTACTTCTTTTTTGTTTTTTATTACAATTCCTTCACTAATTAATCGAACACACCCATATCACTCTATCAGCTGAGCCTTGTTCCTTGTGGTAAGGTGATCCGCAGATGGGCGCACCATACGTTGGCTAAGGGTCGTTGGATAATACGAATCAAGTATGATGTGGCCTCCCTTTTTTTTGTAGTTTATTAACTACTAGCTGTTACCGCAACTTCACTCGCGCGTTAACTAAGATTTACGGCCTGATGATTATTCTTATAGCCAATGTTAAAGAGACAACGTAGTATTCTTATTCGAATGGTGAAGTATTTTTTACAATAGGATCATTGTTTTTCGACTTGAAGTTTATCGACTTAATAACTGGCATATAAAGAGTTATGTGCCCCGTTAGTTGTCGGTGGAGTCTATTCATCATCAGCATCATCACCATCCGTCCTCTGCTGGACATAGATCAAGGCAACCAATCCTGGGATAGGTCCTGTAACCATCTCATGGTTGATGGTTACAGGCAAAAGTATACGGAAACCAATATCCTTGCAGTTTGTTTGCGGAATCCCCAACGTGTGGGACGTTTACATATCAGGTTCGCTTTGAGATATTTTTTGTGAAACGCTGAAAGTTTTTGTGTGTTGTATTTGAATTTAAAGTTTTTCCAACATTGTTAGTATAAATGATAAAAATCGGTAGGTTCAACTGGGTTTCGCTATTTCCAGGCCCAAGCGTTGCTAATAGGTTTTAGTGCCAATCATTAACGAACGCAAATGTTTTTTTGGGAAAGAAATAATTAGGAATTAGGATCATAGATTATAATGGTAAATAGGATGGGGGCGGGCGCGCAGCCTCCAATTGATAATATATACGTTGAAGTTTTTTTCAACTTAAATCATCATTATAATGAAATAACTTTATTATTTATTTTATCGCGTCTTATTAGGATTTTTAGAGGAGACACGAGAGGCCAGTGCTCCCGTGACCCATGGTTGCTGTAAAGTACCGGACTATACGAAATATCGTATTCAATCTTTTCATTATAATGAGTAAAATTCGCGTAAACATTTGAAAACAATTTAAAGCATCATGATCAGTCTTCTCGCGTCCACTGCCGTACACATGTCCCTTTCAATGTAAGTTAGAAGATATTTCTACGGGAATCATCTTATTTGTTACATTGGTTTTAGTTTCACCTTCACTCTGCCGATTAAATTCGAGATCAAAGGCTAATTAACTATTATCGCAGATTCAGTTTACTCGGCTTTGTACCTAAAATTAAACTTTTACTCTGCACCTCAAGAGCAATTTTTTTTCAATCTTACCATTTGTGATGATGAACAAGAAGAATGTTAATGAACAATTATTTATATAGCACAAGATAGCGGGCAGTGACCTGCCATTACCGACGGCCGCCTAGAATTACACTAGTCTGCCGACTGTTGTTCAACAGTGACGACCACTGACCATCAGACAGAAGCCTGCCCACTGTTGTTCAACAGTGACGACCACTGACCACCAGACAGAAGCCTGCCCACTGTTGTTCAACAGTGACGACCAGTGACCATCAGACAGAATTCTGCCGACTATTGTTCAACAGTGACGACCACTGACCATCAGACAGAAGCCTGCCCACTGTTGTTCAACAGTGACGACCACTGACCATCAGACAGAAGTCTGCCGACTGTTGTTCATCAGTGTCGACCACTGACCATCAGACAGAAGTCTACTGACTGTTGTTCATCAGTGTCGACCACTGACCATCAGACAGAAGTCTGCCGACTGTTGTTCAACAGTGACGACCACTGACCATCAGACAGAAGTCTGCCGACTGTTGTTCATCAGTGTCGACCATTGACCATTAGACAGAAGCCTGCCGACTGTTGTTCAACAGTGACGACCACTGACCATCAGACAGAAGTCTGCCGACTGTTGTTCATCAGTGTCGATCACTGACCATCAGACAGAAGCCTGCCGACTGTTGTTCAACAGTGACGACCACTGACCATCAGACAGAAGCCTGCCGACTGTTGTTCAACAGTGACGACCACTGACCATCAGACAGAAGCCTGCCCACTGTTGTTCAACAGTGACGACCACTGACCATCAGACAGAAGTCTGCCGACTGTTGTTCATCAGTGACGACCACTGACCATCAGACAGAAGTCTGCAGACTGTTGTTCATCAGTGTCGACCACTGACCATCAGACAGAAGCCTGCCGACTGTTGTTCAACTGTGACGACCACTGACCATCAGACAGAAGTCCGCCGACTGTTGTTCATCAGTGTCGATCACTGACCATCAGACAGAAGCCTGCCGACTGTTGTTCAACAGTGACGACCACTGACCATTAGACAGAAGTCTGCCGACTGTTGTTCATCAGTGTCGATCACTGACCATCAGACAGAAGCCTGCCGACTGTTGTTCATCAGTGTCGATCACTGACCATCAGACAGAAGCCTGCCGACTGTTGTTCAACAGTGACGACCACTGACCATCAGACAGAAGCCTGCCGACTGTTGTTCAACAGTGACGACCACTGACCATCAGACAGAAGCCTGCCGACTGTTGTTCATCAGTGTCGACCACTGACCATCAGACAGATAGATGCCTGCCCACTTTTGTTCAACAGGGACGACCACTGACCATCAGACAGAAGTCTGCCGACTGTTGTTCATCAGTGTCGACCACTGACCATTAGACAGAAGTCTGCTGACTGTTGTTCAACTGTGACGACCACTGACCATCAGACAGAAGTCCGCCGACTGTTGTTCATCAGTGTCGATCACTGACCATCAGACAGAAGCCTGCCGACTGTTGTTCAACAGTGACGACCACTGACCATTAGACAGAAGTCTGCCGACTGTTGTTCATCAGTGTCGATCACTGACCATCAGACAGAAGCCTGCCGACTGTTGTTCATCAGTGTCGATCACTGACCATCAGACAGAAGCCTGCCGACTGTTGTTCAACAGTGACGACCACTGACCATCAGACAGAAGCCTGCCGACTGTTGTTCAACAGTGACGACCACTGACCATCAGACAGAAGCCTGCCGACTGTTGTTCAACAGTGACGACCACTGACCATCAGACAGAAGCCTGCCCACTGTTGTTCAACAGTGACGACCACTGACCATCAGACAGAAGTCTGCCGACTGTTGTTCATCAGTGTCGACCATTGACCATTAGACAGAAGTCTGCCGACTGTTGTTCATCAGTGTCGATCACTGACCATCAGACAGAAGCCTGCCGACTGTTGTTCATCAGTGTCGACCACTGACCATCAGACAGATAGATGCCTGCCCACTTTTGTTCAACAGGGACGACCACTGACCATCAGACAGAAGTCTGCCGACTGTTGTTCATCAGTGTCGACCACTGACCATTAGACAGAAGCCTGCCCACTGTTGTTCAACAGTGACGACCACTGACCACCAGACAGAAGCCTGCCGACTGTTGTTCAACAGTGACGACCACTGACCATCAGACAGAAGCCTGCCGACTGTTGTTCAACAGTGACGACCACTGACCATCAGACAGAAGCCTGCCCACTGTTGTTCAACAGTGACGACCACTGACCATCAGACAGAAGTCTGCCGACTGTTGTTCATCAGTGTCGACCACTGACCATCAGACAGAAGTCTGCAGACTGTTGTTCATCAGTGTCGACCACTGACCATCAGACAGAAGCCTGCCGACTGTTGTTCAACTGTGACGACCACTGACCATCAGACAGAAGTCCGCCGACTGTTGTTCATCAGTGTCGATCACTGACCATCAGACAGAAGCCTGCCGACTGTTGTTCAACAGTGACGACCACTGACCATTAGACAGAAGTCTGCCGACTGTTGTTCATCAGTGTCGATCACTGACCATCAGACAGAAGCCTGCCGACTGTTGTTCATCAGTGTCGATCACTGACCATCAGACAGAAGCCTGCCGACTGTTGTTCAACAGTGACAACCACTGACCATCAGACAGAAGCCTGCCGACTGTTGTTCAACAGTGACGACCACTGACCATCAGACAGAAGCCTGCCCACTGTTGTTCAACAGTGACGACCACTGACCATCAGACAGAAGTCTGCTGACTGTTGTTCATCAGTGTCGACCACTGACCATCAGACAGAAGTCTGCCGACTGTTGTTCAACAGTGACGACCACTGACCATCAGACAGAAGTCTGCCGACTGTTGTTCATCAGTGTCGACCATTGACCATTAGACAGAAGTCTGCCGACTGTTGTTCATCAGTGTCGATCACTGACCATCAGACAGAAGCCTGCCGACTGTTGTTCATCAGTGTCGACCACTGACCATCAGACAGATAGATGCCTGCCCACTTTTGTTCAACAGGGACGACCACTGACCATCAGACAGAAGTCTGCCGACTGTTGTTCATCAGTGTCGACCACTGACCATTAGACAGAAGCCTGCCCACTGTTGTTCAACAGTGACGACCACTGACCACCAGACAGAAGCCTGCCGACTGTTGTTCAACAGTGACGACCACTGACCATCAGACAGAAGTCTGCCGACTGTTGTTCATCAGTGTCGATCACTG
Source organism: Helleia helle (assembly GCA_963853865.1). Classification (NCBI taxonomy): domain Eukaryota; kingdom Metazoa; phylum Arthropoda; class Insecta; order Lepidoptera; family Lycaenidae; genus Helleia; species Helleia helle. Next base: position 828,170 of record OY971420.1, read on the forward strand.
ACCATCAGACAGAAGCCTGCCGACTGTTGTTCAACAGTGACGACCACTGACCATCAGACAGAAGTCTGCCGACTGTTGTTCATCAGTGTCGATCACTGACCATCAGACAGAAGCCTGCCGACTGTTGTTCAACAGTGACGACCACTGACCATCAGACAGAAGCCTGCCGACTGTTGTTCAACAGTGACGACCACTGACCATCAGACAGAAGCCTGCCCACTGTTGTTCAACAGTGACGACCATTGACCAATCAGACAGAAGTCTGCCGACTGTTGTTCATCAGTGTCGACCACTGACCATCAGACAGAAGCCTGCCGACTGTTGTTCAACAGTGACGACCACTGACCATCAGACAGAAGCCTGCCCACTGTTGTTCAACAGTGACGACCACTGACCATCAGACAGAAGTCTGCCGACTGTTGTTCATCAGTGTCGACCACTGACCATCAGACAGAAGCCTGCCGACTGTTGTTCAACAGGGACGACCACTGACCATCAGACAGAAGTCTGCCGACTGTTGTTCATCAGTGTCGACCACTGACCATCAGACAGAAGTCTGCCGACTGTTGTTCATCAGTGTCGACCACTGACCATTAGACAGAAGTCTGCCGACTGTTGTTCATCAGTGTCGATCACTGACCATCAGACAGAAGCCTGCCGACTGTTGTTCATCAGTGTCGACCACTGACCATCAGACAGATAGATGCCTGCCCACTTTTGTTCAACAGTGACGACCACTGACCATCAGACAGATAGATGCCTGCCCACTTTTGTTCAACAGTGACGACCACTGACCATCAGACAGATAGATGCCTGCCCACTTTTGTTCAACAGTGACGACCACTGACCATCAGACAGATAGATGCCTGCCCACTGTTGTTCAACAGTGACGACTACTGACCATCAGACGATTCAGTCGGGTCTATCATTTTTACTTCAGCGCTGCCTTTTCATTAAATTAAATTGTTTCTGTACTTTCCCCGTCGTAGATAATAGTGGTCTTTTGTTTTAACGCAACCCTGTTTATCCGATAAAAATATTTATACAAGACTTGTTCGCATATTCGCTACAATGGTTTTCCAATTATTATATATATTTCAGTTTGTGCACATTTAAACGTTTAATTTAATGGACATTTTAAAATAATACATATTATACGGATGATACTAGCTTTTGGTTGTCTACTTTGCATGCTTAAAATACGTTGATTTGAAACAGAAAGAGCCGCATCCCCGTCGATCGACACATTTACTTCCATTTAGAATAGAATAGAAAATAAACGCATATTTTACAATAATAATACGATCCATATAATAAAATCTATACAGATAAATAAAATTAGTGTCTTTTTTTATAGGAGAGGGGGCAAACGGACAGTCGGTTCACCTGATGGTAAGTGATAGCGACATCCACTGACACCCGCTACACCAGAGGGTTAGCTGGTGCGTTGCCGGCCTTTCAAATAGGAGTATGCTCTTTTCTTGAAGGTCCATTTCATTCCATATATTCGAGAGTTATCTAATATATAAAATTTCCATGTCACAATGTTAGTTACCGTACTCCTCCGAAACGGCTTTACCGATTTTTACCAAATTTTATATGCGTATTCAGTAGGTCTGAGAATCGGTTACTATCTATTTTTCATACCCCTAAGTGATAAGGGTGGTCAACCCCTCAAATTTTAAAATTTGACGCGGGCAAAGCTGCGGGCAACAGCTAGTATTATATAATATTATAATATAATATTATAGAGTTGTTGTGGATTTACGAACATCGAGATGGTGAGGGTGAAATTTGGAGCTTTTCCGCGATGTCCGGTGGTGGAATTCTGTTTGTAATATTAAAATATCCGCTTTTTACTAAATGCATATGGATATATACACGGTACATATACCAAAATAGCATTTTTTTACAATTTTTGTCTGTCTGTCTGTTCCGGCTAATCTTGGAAACGGCTGGGCCGATTTTGACGGGACTTTCACTGGAAGATAGCTTATGTTATAGGGAGTAACTTAGGCTATAAAAATAATCATCATTAATCCGGGCACGGCTATAAATCTAAATTAACGGCGGCAAAGCTGCGGGCAACAGCTAGTCATCCATAAAACGCTTCATTTCGCACTCACGCGAACTTCTCAAATGTACCACACCGTATGGTAATATTACGATTATATCTCTGAGAAAGTTCTTAAAGCTTTTATTTTGGATTAAATATAAAGAAAAACATAATTATTTGAACAATGAACTCCTTATATTGATTTGGCTGATGTCGAGTGAAGGAGAGTAAGCCCGATATAGTGCGTCACCGACTCGAGCAGTTTGATAAAATTGATGCACATCGGAGTAAACTGAACACGATTCAACGACGACTCGAGCGTGGTAGTTAGCTTAAGTTCACAACGCAGAGAGAAACAACAAATGACTTACCTTAAACTGGTTCAAAAACTCTTGCTGCCTGGTGATGTCCGTCGCTAGGATAAGTGAGCTGATCTGATTCTCAATCTTGTGCCGAAGGTCTTGCGCCTCGAGGAGCCCGCTCTCGATGAGGCAACTTATTGCTGACCGCCAATGATGGTTTTCCAACACAGAAGTATTCTGGATACAATTAATATGTCGTTACTAACTTAAGCAGATGGAGGGTTCATTGACCCATAACTAGATGAGATGACGATTTTGCGTTTATTTAAAGAGGCAGTGGACGAATAGGGGCTGATAATGATTATGGCATAATGATGTGATACGCTTTTCCTAATTTATATCTCATTCTCAAAACAATGTCAAACAAACCGACCTTCCTCGAAATTGTATTGTTTATAATTTTCTCGTCCCTTTATATGTATATAGCCGTATAACCTGTCAGTTGTTTATAAAGTGTAGGTTTTTTGATATTCTATTATTAATATCCGTTAACGACATCGTTTATAACCGATATAATAATGTACCTCTAGACGTCCATACCGCTTCAGAAACAGGTGATATTCAAAACGGAAACTAATCAAAACTTTGAAGTCCATTTTACAAACAAGCCCCGCTTTCGCCAAGTTCCGGTATTTACCAAATGTTATTTACATTTTAATATTCAAGCTGTAATATTTTGTTTTATAATTAGTCATTATATTTTACACTTAGTGCGGTTTCAAACGTCAAACGATGATATTCTAATCTCATTTTTTTTTAAACGGCCGACACGGGTGTGGTGGGCGTTTAAACTATTAATGCTTAAATTAATCTGTTATTCAAAATAAACAAACAACTGCGTTTAAAAATTTAAACCGATTTCGTTTAAACGTAGATAGTAATTAAGATCCAACATTAGATTCACAACCTTATTTCTTTACGTTTAAGAATCAAGACAAAATTGGATTGGTTACATATTATGCGGCTAAATTATAACGTCCTGTTTTTAACGTAATATTTGTCTCTGATTGACAACACTCCGTTCTTGGTTGGTTTATAGGTTTTTTTAGTTTAAATTAGTTTTATATAACAAAAGCTAAATTTAAATTTACGTTTTAAATGTGTTTACAAATTTTAAGTCAGTACGTTTGATTATTGATTTTTATAACAAAAACTAAAAAATCTACTTCCGTTTGACCAATGTTTTAAATGACCGTTTTAAATGACCGTTTTAAATGACCAATGGGCAATGTGTTTTAAAGTCAGTACGTTTTTCGCTGTTGATGAGCTAGTTTGTTTATTTTAATTTACTTTGCATGCGCCGTGCATATACAATTTCGATTTACGAACTTAGAGAATTATTGTGTTAATTCTTAAATATTTTGTTTCTTTTGTTATTGGACATTATTGGTGAATGTTAATTATCCCCACCATGGTTCAAGCCCTGTCGTGGCGGTGGGGCTCAGTAGCCTAGGGTGAGCCCAGCACCTTGGGCGAAGCCAATTGAGCCAAGGGGGCTCTTTGTACCCCTCTTATAAGAAGAGGGGACAAAAGAGCAGGGGGGCAAGGGGTGAGGATGGGAACCTCGCCTCTTTGTACTGTCCCGACGTTGGGAGGGGTTGTTCTGTGGTGCGGGACAACCCCTCTGTGGAGGTGGCGTCGGTCCCTTGCGGGGCTGACTAGCCGTCGAGGTGCCCTGTTAGCTTAACAGATCCGGGGCACCTCACCAAGGCGGCACTTGGTGGCACTCGCCGGGTTTTAGTTGGTAGAGCTGCGTCCATTTAATATCTTTCGGGCGCAGCGAGTCCCACATACCCACCTGGGGAGCCCCACTCCCCAGGCGGGATGCCTCAAAGCATTTCCCGGCGTAAAAGAAGAAAAAAAAATGTTAATTATAGTTTTAAATTATACATAGTAAAAGAACTTATTAGGTTAAATATAGTATTAAAAATAGTTGTGTAAACTTTCATGGTTATAAATATTAAAGTGTTGTGATTTGTGAATATTGTATAATAATTATTAATTAGTGTAGTGAAGATGTTAAGAAGCGACAATGTTTTGGGACTATTTTGAAAGAAATCAAGTTGATAAATTTCCGATCAGTGTAAAACTTGTAAAAAACAAATATCGTATAAATCAACAACATCCAATCTCAAACAACATCTAAAACAAAGACATTTGGATGTTTTTAATGAATTTCTCTCGCGTGTGTCATCACAACCAAACAATAGACACGCTTCAGCCACACCAGTGGCAGAGACAACTATATCTCAACGGCAGGGTCGTGACTGTGAGAGTGCTAGTGGTGGTGGGTGTAGTGGAGAGAATGGTGGTGAGAACGTTAACAATTAATTTTGATAATTATTCTACATTAATAAGTCTAATATCGCATGACCAACACTTTAAATAATGAGTATTAGGTTTTCTTATTTTTTTGTTTTATTTAGATCGTTTTAAGCAACGTTTTTTATAATAAGTTTAAAAATATAAGCAACACGTTTAAATGTGTTGATAATAAAAAGCCGTTTTTCACATCCCTAGACACGGGACGCTCGCGGCCAGACAGATGTGAAACTTCTATCTTGTGGCCTAAGATCCCTATATAAAACGACCTTCACCGAGATGGTTATTGGATAAAACTTATTTTATATTCAATTTAATATGTCAATAAATATATTGCTTATGGATTGTCTAAAAAAAATCAGTCCAGGATATGATTAATTAATAATTTAAAAAAAAATACCTTTTTTTAAAGGTATTGGTTAATAGACAAATTTCATAGCAATTGAAAGTATAAACCCCATAGAATATATGCAAACGTTATCTTTCTTTTTCCCGTCACAACTCTCGTGTAGGCGGGTTTAAGCAGGTAAATCGATACTAGTGACATGCACCGGTCTGGTTAACGAATTAGAATTAAATGAAAATATAGATTAATCCATTACGACCTCGGTAGTATAAGGTTGTCTATAAATTTATTTTGTTATAATTTTTTTTTAATTACTTACTAATAATAATCCTGGACTGAATTTTTAGGCAACCCATATGCAATATATTTATTAATATATTAAATTGAATATAAAATAAGTTTCATCCAATAAGCAGCTCGGTGAAGGTCCTCTTCATATAGGGATCCTTAACTATTAATATTACATAAAAGTGAAACAAAAGATGGTATAAAATGCGCACGATAAAATAAAATATATGACATCATCACACTGTTGGCCGTCACAGCATTTAAGTCGACTTGTGAGAAAACTTTCAAAAAAAAATATAAGAAATGATTATTTTTAATAACGTAACTTATACTTTTGTCCTTCGGATAAACGGCGATAAAACATTTTTTATTTCTATTTTATCGACATAAACGGTTTAGTACTTTATTTACAAAGCTATCCCGAAAGGTTGCGGTTCAACTCCGTGTGTAGATCTGGTAGTATTTATTTCGTATGATTAAAAAACTACTAGCAAGTTGATCTTCCGAATATTTTCAATAAAGTTAATAGACACAAAATATATTTAGTAAACGTAATACAAAACGGATTTAACCAAATTCTGTAGCAAAATACAGACACAGAATCTGTTTATTGTTTACACGCAATTTTGTCTCAATTCTTACTCCATTTTGCGACATGTTGCGAACTATAAATGGGTCAAATATGAATTTTGCTGAATATCGGGCTGGATTGCTGTTTCAGAAATTACCTATCAAAAATCATTATCAGAATTAATTTACGTATGTTACAACATGCAACACCTGGAATTCAATACATTCAGTTATATGTATCCTATGTGTTAGCCCTACAACTTTTGGTTGATATGATATATTATTATATAGACATGTCTATAAACTGGTGGGAGGGATGCGCTTGTGCCCCACTTCAGTCAGCATGTGTACCACCATATTATTGTTTCCGTCAAACAGTGTTGCTTTGCTTATTCCGCAGTTGCACGGGCAGTGTAACTGCTGGCACAGAGACTCATCTTTCGTCTATTATGATAGATAACCTGGTCGAGTCCCAGGTGAATTGGTCGGACAGTCGGTGGACCTAGTGATAAGTGTTTAGCGACATCCATAGACACACGCCAACACCAAAGTGTTAGCAGATGCGTTGGCCGCCTTTCAAATGAGAGTATGCTTTTATGTTAACGGACGACGCTGATCACTTAACATTAGGTGGCACATACGAAGTTTACCTATCCAAGTAACATAACATACCCGATACAACGCAGCCAGATGGTTGGAGGTGGCGATAAGGAAGGGCTGGTTGACGCCGGGGTGGTCCATGTCATGCGCGATGGCCGCTAGCAGAGAAGCCATTATCTCCATCGGCTCCATGTAGTCGCGGATCTAGAAACGTACGCTAAATTAATACAACGACAAACAAACAAAATACGGACTCATATCATACGACTATCATTTATCTACATTTTTTTCAAGATTTCTAATGTCTACGCAAATTTCACTCATTATAATGAAGCAATTTTTACGCATTTTATCGCGGTTTATTAAGATTTTTGCCCGACGTTACGGATACTTTACAACAGTTTACAGCAAACTTGGTCAAAAAGCCGCGATATACCCCATACGTCTTCAAGACAAGACTTAAAATACTTATATATAACTTTTATATACATTCTTCTTTATTCTTAGTTTTAATTTTTATTATTATTTATCAATCTAGTATTGAACAAGTATCTGATATTTATATAATATCGTTTAATGAGCTTAGTTTCAGGCAACATCTAGTTCGCACTGATATTGTTAATGCTAAATTAGCGCCGTCTGTCTATTACCTATTCACGTCTAAAACGCATGTTCAAATTTGGCAAGTACTTCGATTAGGTATATCCTGATGAAGGAATATCGAAATAGTTACTATCGGTCTATAGACTGTTTAGTCTAAAGCGGGAGAAGCCATCGGTAACAGTCAGTGCTACATTAAACTATCCAAGTGCGAGTCGGACTCGCGCACGAAGGTTCCGTACCATTATCTACACAACAGTATAAGTAGGTATTTATTTATCGAAATATTCTGTAAATATTTGTATGAGAGCACCTATTTAATATTTATTTTATTCTGATTTTTGTATTTGTTGTTATAGCGGCAACAGAAATACATCATATTGTGTGAAATATTCTACTGTATAGCTATCAGGGTTCTTGAGATACAGCCTGGTCACAAACGGGCGGACGGACGGAGCACGGACGGACAGCGGAGGCTTAGTATTAGGGTCCCGTTCGGCACCATTTGGGTACGGAACCCAAAATCTTTAATCATTTCTTCAAAAACGAGGTTGTATTTATACAAAATATTCATTGTGTATAAAAAGTTTAGTCATCGCTCTTTTATCACAAAAAATGCCTTTGCTCTTTGTCTTGAAGCACAACATAGAGCAATCTATGTTGTGCTTCAAGACAAAGAGCATTAAATATATTAAATATTTACATAAAGTGAACAGTAATATTTGTTTTGTGTTTAAAGAACTAGACTGTTTTAATAAGTTGACTAGTTCAGCGTGTTAGCTACAACTTATTCCTTATATACTACTGTTAAAGTTTATTAATGCATACATTTAGTTGATCTGTTGTCTTTATGAAGGTCACAAATTATTGACACCGAGATTTCTAACCTTTTTGAATGTTAACGCATGAACTATTTGCCCAACTCAAATGCACTCATTTGCCTAGTTTCTTTTCTATGTAACATTATAAAAAATCTAGATAGACTGGATTGCTTAAGTGATTCAAAGCTTTCCTAAAGTCCACTTTAGCACATTCCATTTAAATAAATATGGCGGTCACTTGAACTGAACCCCCATCCATACACCGGATTCTGCATTTACTCACTAGACTCTTACTCAAACTACAATACACCTACGGGCTCTACAATAAATAGGTATACGACAAATGATTAATCTGGGGAAATTGCAAAAATATATGTTCATTTTGTAAGAAAAATATTGTATTGTATTGTTGTGACTCGGTATCCGAACATCCAGTTATTTGTATCTGAAAATTGATCAAATAATATAATACTACGCAGTACTTAGAAGTATATTTGAATATATATAGAAAATTTGTGTAGGTAGTCATCTAGTATCATGATAGTGAGAGTAAAACTGTAATATTTTAATGATCAACAAAGTGACAGTATTTAGACAGTTTTAACGATATACACAACAGTTCCAACTAGTTAGAAAAAAAATATAGTTTGAAATAATTGATAAGAAATGTAAGAGTGCCATTGCTGCATTACAGCCGAATTGGGCCGGCACGATCGCGATGGTACCTCTCGCTTACATAATACCGGCGTAAAGTGCTATGTTCTCACGCGTCGTGCGGTTTGTAATTTTCCGATGGCCCATTGGTCAGGGAAATGAGAGTGCAACGCATCTGCATAACCTCTGGTTGCGCAGATGCGTATGGACGTCGGTAGTCACCGTAAGGCTCAGACTTCTTGTTTCCCCCCTTATGTCATAACAAAAAATCTAGTAACTTCTAGAAAAGTCAAATAGCAAAACTACGTTTATCACCTACTTCTGCATCCATCAACCGTATGAAAACTGTATAAAAATACAGTACAAGGGGATAGAAAGTAACAGATATAATGCAAACTAGAGCATGGAACTCGTCAAATACATATCATTTCTATTTTAAGTTTTAACTATTGGACCGCCGAAAAATCAAATTTCAGGAGCTTATAGAGCGATTGACAACCTGGGTTTTTAATACATCAAAAATAGAAAATAGGGTTTATAAATTATAGGGTTAACTTTTGAAATACGCAAAGGGGAAAAACAGGGCGATCCTCTTTCCCCTAAACTTTTTACGGCTACTTTAGAAGAAATATTTAACAAACTGGCGGTTTCGTGGTCGTCGAAAGGTATCGTCATCAATCAAAAACGTCTCACTAATTTAAGATTTGCCGATGACGTTGTTATGTTCGCAATCGTATGTAAGACCAAAATCATGACCAACAGCAGATAACATAGGGTTGAGGTTGATGGGCAGGCTATGCAATACGTAGGTATTGCATAGCCCGCCCGTCAATCTCGACCCCAAATATATGTACTCGTCTACACGAGTACATATATTTGGGGTTCGTCACGCATTGGGTGCCTCAGGAGGGGCAAAGACGTTGTGGCAGACCCCGAGCACGAAGGCGTGACGATCTGGATGATTATAAGACCTGGTCGGAGCTGGCACAGGACCGTGATAGGTGGAGCAAAGCAGGGGAGGCCTTTGACCAGCAGTGGGATCCAATAGGCTATTAAAAAAAAGGGTTAATATAGGGTTACTAGAATATACAGGTTTCTTGGAATGATCTAATTTTGGATTTCATATATTTGTCATAATAAAAAATATGTAAGTACTGAAATGAAATCTAAATAATTATGTTTTTTTAAACGACTTAAAAAATGAAGGAGGTGGTTCTAATTTCGTCTGTATATATTATTTCAATGTATGTTCACCGATTTCTGCGTCCATTATGGACCGATTTTCAAAATTCTTTTTTACTTTTATATATGTTTGTAATGTGTAACTATATACACAATCACAGTATTTACTTTTTGATCTATATTCAACCTACAAAATTCTGTACTTGAATTATAACGGACATCTGATGTAGAAAGTTATTAGAGTAAAATTTATATGACAATAAGTTTTATCGGAGCCGAGGAACATAATAAACACGCTGTGCCTAAAATATTTACAGCGTATCTGAATGAAAGGGCAGGACGGGAAGTGTAATTACTGGCACTGACGTGAAGAGTCGACAACTACTAAAGTACCACAGGTGGCTCGTGCCCTAGTTAACTGAACATTGAACAGAGTGCCCTGGAAGAAATAAAGCTTAATATAATCTAAACAATTAGTACCTTATAATCCTTTATTATTATGCCCGACATTTAAATCAATCTCTGCATCTAATAACGACGCAATTTGGTTTTATCTGTAATTGCTTTCATACAACTTATGCTAGACAGAATCCAAATATTGTAATAATATTTTAATAGAATAACGATCAATATACAAAATAACGCGTAATATTTATAAATATAAATAAATTTTATTATATTTTAAATGTTAGTTGCATTGGCAAACTGACAGACGTGCCATCCGATGGTAAGTGATCGACGTCACCCATTAACATAAACTGGTTTACCTGGAACTAGCCCAGGCATCTCATTTATGTTTTGTCTATTCTAAGACATATGATGTTAAGTCTCAGGGCCAGTAATTACACTACCTGTCACTTACATCATGGCACTATCCCGACGTTGGGAGGGGTTGTTCCACCCACACAACGACTCTGTGCAGTTGGCGTCGGTCCCTTGGGGGACTGACGCCACCGACATGACATCGAGGTGCCCTATAGCTCAACAGATCCGGGGAACCCCACCAATGGCGGCATTGGTAGCACTCACCGTGTTGTAGTGGGTAGAGCAGCATCCACCTTACCAACTTTCGGGCGCTGCGAGTCCCAAATACCCGCCTGGAGTGGGAACCCTCCCCACGGCATGCCTAAGAACATTTCCCGGTGCTAAAGAAAGCAATAGTCTTGCGGTAATAGCTTCGTGTACCTCTCTCTAGAGGTATATACAGGTATAAGAAGCTACCGAGTACTCTTTCATTTTTGTAAATATATATATATATATACTTTGATATATTTCCTCACAAATCTGTTCCCCACGACTAAGGTATATAAGACAAGATTAGACATAAGATGATTTACATAGCATAGTTTACACAAGTAGATCACATGTGATGTGATTTAACACGTAAATATTATTTGTATTGATAAATACAACTTTTTTTTCTTTAACGCCGGGAAATGCTCTGAGGCATTTGGGGACTGAGGGACTTGCTGCGCTCGAAAGCTGGTAAGTGGACGCAGCTCTACCCAGTAAAACCCGTCGAGTGCCACCAATGCCACCTTTGGTGAGGTGGGGAGGTGCCCCGGATCCAATCAGCAAACAGGGCCACCTGGACGGCTAGTCAGTCCCCCAAGAGACCGACGCCACCTCCACAGAGGGGTTGTACTGCACCACAGAACAACCCCTCCCAACGTCGGGACAGTACAATGGGGTGAGGTTCTCATCCTCACCCCTTGCTGCTCTTTTGTCCCCTATTCTTATAAGAGGGGTACAAAGAGCCCCTTCGGCTCAATTCCCCTCACCCAAGGTGCTGGGCTCAGCCTATTCCCAAGGCTACTGAGTCCCACCGCCACGTCAAAGCCTGAACTATAGTGGGGTGATAGATATAACTTACTCATAGATTATAAATAGTTAAAATATTATAAAGTAATGTCAATAAGACATCTCTTGAGATTGTTTAAATAGAAAATGTACATTGGGAAAATTTGGAATATTCCAATACGGATTCTCATTGTTTATAAGACTTGTGTTAGTCCAATAGGAAAAGTGAGATGGCAATAGTTATAATCAAACCAAAGAATGTGTAAGGGAGACACCGTGCGGTAAGGACCGGAATACCGGAAGGGATGAGGAAGCGGGGGATGATGAAGTATAAATATCGAATCAGCGGTTTTTTGCTTGCCATTCTCGTACGGATGAATGAATCACAATGTAAATAGCGTAAACAGATGTAAAAAATGTATAATTGTAAAATAGCATAAGTTACATGTAAATTTATTTTGGTTTTATTAAAGTTTTTGAGTAAAAGGTGTTTGAGGAGCTGAGGCATGGAATGTTCTAGAACATCGGTAAATCATTCGCAAATGGTCTCCAAAGCAAGAAACAAGTCAAAAAGTATAAATTTAAAGTGAAATCCCTGCCTTACCCCTCAAGTTTACCCCTCATAAGTTCTCAATAGTGAGAATAGTGTTTACATCAAGATCCACCCCACTTTCATCATCACCACCCTGAAGACAGTTTAAATTCAGTAAAATCATGCCTAATTCATCAGCATCATCACCCAGTTAGTGACATAGACAGTAGCCAATCTCCGCACATACCGTGCACAAAATCCTTAAATTATAAAGTATACAATATTGTATCAGCACAAACCACAGTCAAACAATCGCATAGATAAGCTTGCGATCCCAGTAATAAGTTTAGACTTTAGAACTGCTTAGGAAAATTACCTTTACTCTGAATAACATCACTACATAGTATAAAACAAAGTCGCTTTCTCTGTCCCTATGTCCCTTTGTATGCTTAATTCTTTAAAACTACGCAACGGATTTTGATGCGGTTTCTTTAATAGATAGAGTGATTCAAGAGGAAGGTTTATATGTATAATAACATTAATTAAATAGTGGAGAAATACTGTTATTTTTGAGGTTTCTAATGTGATGTCGTAAATAAACACATTTTTTTCACTTACATTGCAAACACTGGATGAACACTAACAGATAGATCAGAATAATGTACTACATTATTGTACACCTTAGAAAGACCTACAAAAAAGTCCGCGATGGCATATGTGTATCTCTTAAGGATAACATACTATATCCATTTTAATACTTAAAAAATGGGCAATTATAAAACGGTAGTTGGAAAGCTATTTACACAAATGTGGTATTAATCCTTATTTTAAATATGTTAGTTAGCTTGAGCATTTTATGAAGTATGTTTTTCCCGTTTACATCATTCGAATGAAATGCACATCTTAGAAGATATAGCAAAATCAAAATAATGCGACACCGTGATTTCGACAGAGCCGCGCGAGCCGGGCGCTCCGTGATGCCGCGCCTCGCGCCCGAGCCGGGCCCGGCCCCGGTTCCGAAAGTTAGGATAATAATAATTATTGTATTAATGTAATATGGTAGAATTGTGTATCCTAAATATGCCTACTGAAAAGTCCGCGATGGCATAATATGTCTATATTAGTTAAATATAATAATACTTTATATATAAAAATAATACTTTAAAAATTGGCAATTATTAATGTAAAAGCTATTTATAAGAATACGGTATTAATCACTTCATATTATTAAATAAAGTCCTACGCCCGTCCATAGATAAATAATCATCATCAATCCGTGTACGGCTGTACATCTAAGTTAGCGCGGGCGGAGCTGCGTGCAACAGCTAGTTAGTTTAATAAAAGCGATTATCCGACACAGACGGGAATGGGAAAGGTGCGGCGGTTATGTCCACGTTTTCCACTTCTGACTTTCTAAAGATGTATCCGACCAAGGCAATTACCCGGACCTGAATACTGGATATCGGAAATCATTTCCTGATCTGTTCTTTATATCAATCTGTACACTTATGCACTGTCGCTTATGTACTGCTGGGCTCCTCGAAATGATCCGAGGAGTTTTTAAACCATCGATTGACAATGCAATAAAAAAGGCTCTAGCCTTTTTTTATTTTACGCCAGGAAATGCTCCGAGGCATTCCACTGGGGATCGGGTCTTCGCAAGCGGATATGGGGAAGTTGTGGTACTCGCTGCCGCGACCGAAAGATAGTAAAATGGACGGAGCTCTACCCACTAAAACCCGACTAGTGCCACAATGCCGCTTTTGGTGAGGTGCCCCGGATCTATTGAGCAAACAGGGAACCTCGACGGCTAGTCAGTCAAGGGACCAACGCCACCTCCACAGAGGGGTTGTCACGCACCCCATAACAATTCCTCCCAACGTCAGGACAGTGCAATGTAGTGAGGTTCCCATCCTCGCCCCCTGTCCCCGTTCTCTTTTGTCCGCTCTTCTCCCCGGACTCAATATGCTTCGCCCAAGGTGCTGGGCACACCCTAGGCTACTAAGCCCCACCGCGCCGCCACGACAAGGATGCACTAGAGGCTAGCCCAAAGCGGGTAAACAACACACATTTAAGACCTTTAAATTTTATGAGACATGCGGTTATCGGATTATCTTTCATAATTGTTTTCTTGGTGATCGATGGCATACTCAAGGTGCAATTGGCACGGAGAAAATTGGAGTTACTGTTTTTTTAAGTGCATGCATATATGTATAGTATCTAATTTAAAATAAACTAGACCTCTTACTTTTAAAACCCCAAGTCCATAGCACATATATACATTTGTAAGGTTAAGGATGTTAGAGGAGCCTTAAGGTTATGATGACTCCACATATTATTACCAAAATTTTTACTAAAAATTAAACCCAACTTCAAAAATACAATACTATAAAGTAATAAAATATTTGTTTCTTTAATTTTTGTGCTTACAACTTATAATCACCTTAACCTTCCACTAATGTACAGACTTTGCGTTTACTACGTCATTATAGTTACTTTTGGAGTCAGTATCGTATTTGTAGCTGTACCTACCTTGGCTGACACCGACTCCAAAAGAAACAATCATTATTACGCGGTAAACGCAAAGTTTGTACATTAGTAGAAGGTTAAGGTGATTATAAGTTGTAAGCACAAAAATTAAAGAAACAGTTATTTTATTACTTTTTAGTATTGTATTTTTGAAGTCGGTTTAAATTTTTTGTAAAAAAAAAATATTTTTTAATTTTTAGTGATTCCAAAATTCGTCGTCTTGGTGCTAATTGAAGGAGGCCTATGATGATGATGATGACGATGATGATTACGATGACCGCGACATACTATGGTGTGCTACCAAAGCATCCTATACAATTGTTACATCGACAAGTAATAAAATGAGCACATCAGCATATCATCGAGGTAAAAGAAACCAACCAAATAGGCATTATTGGCAATAACTAAAAAACGGCTTGTCAGATCTTAATGAAATTAATATGGGACCAAATTGGAAACACCAGCTTTCAAACAAAAAAGAATTTTTCAAATCGGTCCAGCCATCTTCGAGTAAGTAATCGGGGAACATACATAAAAAAACTAAAGAGAGGTGTCAAGGGACACCCGGATGGAACGAAGTTCCTTTTCGATTAATTAGTGAAGGAAGACCTATTAATAAAACACATTACCAACAATTTTTCCAAGTCAAATTAAGTCAACTATAGGTACGTGGAATGTGTTATAATGAAAACTACTTACATATCTAATTTTTCAAACATGTTTAAATTGTATAATTCTTGAAGCATTTATGTAAATCTGCCAATATATGGCGTGGTACATATGTATAATTATTTAAAGTTTACATAAAACTACCAATAGATGACGTGGTACTTTTATATGTAACTATTAAACGAATTCACCAATAGGTGGTGTTGTTTAGTAATTGTATCGCGCTATAGGTGACATGATGTTAATAGATAACGCTTCAGACTTTTATAATAAACAGTAAACACACACACACTATAGCAACAAGTGTCGTGCCAACTTTTCGTCTGATTTTTTTCCGTCTAGCCCCCTTTCACAACGCGCGATAAGGAACTACGTTCCAATAAAAAAATATTCCGACGAATTGAGAACCTCCTCCTTTTCGAAGTCGGTTAAAAACTAGACCCAAGCGGGCTACTGAGCCCACCATAGTGTAGACTGTAGTTTCTAAACGGTTTTTGTTGACGATAACACACTGAAGATTTTTATCGCCCTATCTTATCACACTATTTACACGTGAAAAATTATTAACACGGGAATAGACATATGCAACATCATTTTTATGTTGTGATGAAGGAAAACCTCATTATTGTCGTGTGTTGGTTTGTCTTTAAATATACTTATGTATACCTAGGTATCCATAGGTACCTATAATTTGATATATATATATATATATATATATATATATATATATATATATATATATATAAATTTTAGTATCATTTAACCTTTTAATCATTCGAACCGACTATCCGTTTGCGGGTCTTCTATAAAAAAAAAGTTTGAAAAGAATACTTATAACAAATCTCGTGTGTGGCTGATAAAACACCAGCTACTATTAACAATATGTATATAACTTCTGACAAGAATACTTATAATAAATCTCGTGTGTGGCTGATAAAACACCAGCTACTATTAAAAATCTACCTTATTACTAAAAATGCTCGGGCAGTACACTAGTTAAGTCGTTTACTAACTTCTAATTCACCGCAACCGAGCAGTCGGAGCCTGATGACTACCGACGCCCATAGACATAGCACAACACTGTTTAGTCTTTTGTGTGTCGATGTGTGTAAACTACAAACATATATTTGTGACCTTCAAAATATGAGACAAAAGAAAAATAATAATTATATTATTAATGACTCACGTGAATATGAAAGTATACATAGCAAATCATTATATTACCATAATGTATAATATTATGCTATATTATATGCTAGTTTGGGGCAACGTCTTATTTAGATATTCTATATTGTTGCATTATTATCGAGACTTCATTTAAATGTATTTATTTTAGCGTCCGCAACTTCTGTAGGTACATCACTCATGTTACTCGAGTTTCGACTATTTTGACTGAGTTTTATTCCGTGGTTGTTTTGCCCAAGAATTATATTATATGCACGCCTTTTATCTCATACATTTGTTCATCCTTATGTTGTTTGATATATTTATTGAATTAATAATATTGATAGTTTAAAAGCCTAACATCTTAACACAAACGGGACCATTGGATATATGATCACTGTCCTCCAAAATACGCACACTCGGTCACAAAACGATCAATGATAAATTAATTTATAAAACGTACACTAGCTCGTACCTACGGCACTCCATGGCATCCAAAATTACGGTATATCAAATAGGACCAAACTGTACTGTGTGCATTTCATTAAAATTTTTAAGGGGTTTATCACGGACAAACAATATGACATATAAAGATAATAATAATAATATGTATTTACAATTGCAGTCCTCCATGTTAGTACTTAGTACACGACAACCTATACCTACTTCCGTTCCATTTGCTATACACATAACTAATTTAATTACTCTCATTAATAATAGATAATGCACCGGATTTGCCTGTGTTTATGCGCATCCGTTTTAGATACATGCTCATGTTCAGTTTTTTGTTTGCATATTTTGTGAACACGATAGCTGTTAAGTATCCGAAACTACGTCGGAAATACGAAGTCTTTATAAACCGCGATATAAACACTTAAAACAATCAAAATAAAAAGGACATAGGGATGTCGTATTCGCTCGTACTGCGGCTGGCAGCTGGTTTTGCCAAGGAATTTCCTTAAAACCCGTGTACCTTGTGACCCGAGAGTGACGAGCGCGGTCGCCAGGTGGTCAATTGCCGTGACAGCGCCGCCACAAGCCCACCTCGCCGCTACATTTGAATTAAGCTAGCCAATTAAATAGAATTATGAATTCATTTTATACAATGAATATAAAAATCAGTGGACGGTTACAAAATGACAACACTTCATCCGAGCCCCGTGGTCTATTTACAATGAATATAAAAATCAGTGGACGGTAACAAAATGACAACACTTCATCCGAGCCCCGTGGTCTGTTTACAATGAATATAAAAATCAGTGGACGGTAACAAAATGACAACACTTCAACCGAGCCCCGTGGTCTGTTTACAATGAATAAAAAAATCAGTGGACGGTTACAAAATGACAACACTTCAACCGAGCCCCGTGGTCTGTTTACAATGAATATAAAACTCAGTGGACGGTTACAAAATGACAACACTTCAGTCTTCAACCGAGCCCCGTGATCTGTTTACAATGAATATAAAAATCAGTGGACGGTTACAAAATGACAACACTTCAACCCAGCCCCGTGGTCTGTTTACAATGAATGTAAAAATCAGTGGACGGTTACAAAATGACAACACTTCATCCGAGCCCCGTGGTCTGTTTACAATGAATATAAAAATCAGTGGACGGTTACAAAATGACAACACTTCAACCGAGCCCCGTGGTCTGTTTACAATGAATGTAAAAATCAGTGGACGGTTACAAAATGACAACACTTCATCCGAGCCCCGTGGTCTGTTTACAATGAATATAAAAATCAGTGGACGGTTACAAAATGACAACACTTCAATCGCGCTCCGTGGTCTGTTATCATGAATGTAAAAATCTTGATAAACCGCTACTAAATTTGAAAGAAGTAATAATTTAATTACAATACTAGATTATCTAAATAAATAAAAATGAATTGCAAAGAAAGAAAGAAACATTTATTCGACACAAACAGGAGACACACAGAGACATAAAGAGATACACAGCAAAACACACAAAGATTGTTGCTAAGTGCAAAGCTCGAGAAAGCCTCGACCAATTTTTTTTAAATATTTTCGTTAGGGTAGAGGTTCTAATGGAGAGAAAGAAAGTAAAAATTGTGAGGAAAATAGTAAAAACAACAGTTGTCTTTTTCCATACAAACTACAGAGTAAATTAAAACCAATTAATTCACAGACTTCGTTCTGTTGGATAAGAAAAATTAAAGCTCAATTCAGAGTGATCACTTAACAATACCTAACCAGTCATAGAGACTGCCGATAGAAGTGAAAATGTTTAACTTAGATTTTAGTTTTTCAATAGTACTATTACATAGGCTGCACTAAAAGTATCACTGTTCCTGTCATATTAAAATCTTTTTAATTGAAAACTCCTTGGTTTTAAAAATCGAATACCATTTATTTATTTAATAAAAGATTCTCGGTCTTGTCAAACTTGTTTAGTCGTTGAGAAAATGGAATTGACTCGAGAAAATTCTAGAGCGATGATTTATTATGACTTTCGAAGTGGTTTAACACAAAAACAGTGTGTTGACCGAATGATTTCTGCATTTGGTGATGAAGCCCCATCCAAAACCACAATTTATCGCTGGTTTGCTGAATTTCAACGTGGACGTGTCAAGCTCAGTGATGATCCCCGTCAAGGTCGTCCAAAAACTGCAGTCACCCAAGAAAACGTTGATGCTGTGCGTAAGCTGATTGAGGAAGATCGACATGAGACATACCGCGAAATTCAGGCAACTTTAGACATTGGCATGAGTCAAATACAAATAATCTTGCATGAACAATTAGGTGTAAAAAAGTTGTTTTCCCGATGGATACCGCATTTGCTATGTGAAGAGCAAAAAGCGGCTCGCGTTACTTGGTGCGTCAGAACTCTCGAAAGATTCCACGCAGGATCCTCAAATGCTGTATACAACATCGTATCAGGTGACGAATCCTGGATATACGCGTACGAACCCGAAACAAAAAACCAGTCACGAATTTGGGTGTTCGAAAATGAGTTAAAGCCAACAAAAATTGTTCGTTCACGGAGTGTTGCAAAAAAAAAATATGGTGGCCACGTTTGTCTCTAAGACCGGCCATGTTGCGACTATTCCTCTTGAGGGACAAAGAACGATTAATGCAGAATGGTATGCTAGCATTTGTTTGCCACAGGTCGTTTCTGAACTCCATAAAGAGAACTGCAACCGCAGCATCATCCTCCATCACGACAATGCGAGTTCTCACACCGCGCACAGAACAAAAGAGTTTTTAGAGCAAGAAAACATAGAAATATTAGACCATCCGCCGTACAGCCCCGACCTAAGCCCTAATGATTTCTATACTTTCCTTAAAATAAAGAATAAATTGCGTGGTCAGAGATTTTCATCGCCTGAAGAAGCTGTGGACGCCTACAATACGGCCATTTTGGAGACCCCAACTTCCGAATGTAATGGTTGCTTCAATGATTGGTTCCATCGTATGGAAAAATGTGTCAAATTTAGCGAAAAATACTTCGAAAAGCAATAAATACATTTTTAAATAGTAATGTTGTGTCACTTCCTTGATTCCCGAAATTGTCAGTGCCGCCCTCGTATGTGAAATACAATTTTCATTTATTGCGCTATCATACACCATTATCGCAATCATTTCACACTATTTTAATATAATAAAATATTTTATATATTATAAATAAGGATTATAGCTCAAATTAAACATTACCGAAATAAATATAAAACAATTAAGTGATTAATAACAAAAAGCTTTAAAATATGTTGATGAAATACAGGAAACTATATAATGGCGTAGTTTAGCAAGTCAATGCGGGTAAATGTGGCAGAAGTGCCACCTGATTGTAAGTAGTGGTCAGCGTCGCACATGAAAATAAATGAGTCTACCTGGAACTAGCCCAGGTAACTTATCCTGAGATATGAGATGTTAAGTCTCTGTGCCAGTAATTAGCCTGTCCTGACATACTCGACGAGACGGGGGCGCGGTACAGCGCAACCCTCCCCCCGGTAAAAAGGTTACCGAATACAGGAAAGACTATTTTATTTTCGTTGACTATAGCAACAATTTTCGCATAGTGAAATTTCACTCGCACTTGCTTTATCTGGTATTGCAGCTAAATTGCTGGCAGGCAGTCGAGTAGTCCATTCAGCGCTAAAAGTAAGTGCCATTGAATATTCAAAGTAATGAAACTGACGACCTGCAACATTTCGAAGATTCCTGTCTGCAATGACAAAAAATTTGCATCAATGTAAGTTAACAGTCTGCGATGAATGAACGATGGCACAAAGTCTTTGGATGCATTATTAGACAGGAATATGAAAAATCTGCGAAACAATCAAAACCAATTTGGTGGAGCGATGACCCTGTTAGCAGATTTTCAGTTCAGTGACTCCTGTCAATGCCAACGAATAAACTCAATGCATGTTTAAAGTACTCCATTTTCTTATTTCTAGAAAAACGTTAAGATTACAATACTAAATTTAATCGATCTGGAGTAAAGTTTTCAAAACAACTTATTGACATTGGGTACTGGAAAAATCCGTGCTGTAACTTTTTACAAAACAAAGTCTGTCGGGACAGCTAGATAAATATAAAAAGAATTATATTTACAGACTAATCAATTTCAACTAAAGAATTACTTTCATTGCGCGTATTTCACGAAAAACGCATAATCAACACGCCTTAAAGTTAGACGATCATGGTTGTAGTTGCATTCGGCTGAAACCATCAGAACGTGAGCGTGTTGAGGCATATATTGTGTCGTATAATGTGGCCGTGTGACCTTAATGTGGCCTGACCTTATAACGTCGACTCGACTTTATTATCAAAATTAATAATCGTAAGCCACTGCTAACACTTTTAAGCGAAACAATTTATATTTATGACAACGTTACAGTGTGGATTACGAGAGCGATTTTGTACTGGTTTAATTAATGTGAGACTCACTTTGATTTATTTGTAGTGTTTGTTTGTAATGAAAAATCTGCTGAGTGCAAGACGGGGCGTAAGGTAGGAATCATAGGACTCTTACCTTACGCAGTGCCCCGGCACGGCAAGAGCTGCCTAGGGAGAGTGCTCAGCCCTTCGTCATCATCAGGATAAACCTTTTTTCGTCGTGGTGGACACATGCCTTATTCAATGAACGCCAATAGTCGTCATTTTAAAATAATAATAAAAAATAGGGTATAGATACATCTTTGATCTAGGGATTTTTTTGGATAAAAATACAATATTTAACATTTTACATGATCAAAAAAAATCTAAAGTAACGTCGATTTTAAAAGCATTTTGAGTAGTATGAGACTTCGGGTAACTCAATTTTAATGAAACTTTTACGTTTAAATTGCTAAACGGAGATGACGTGGAAATGATTGGATAGATCTTTATTATGTCACTTCAAAATTTTTGAAAAATAAAAAACGATAAAAATGGCTCTCGCGCATCGCAGCACATCGCGCCAGTACCCAGCCGGGCGTCATAGTGTAAATAAATAGATACTTGAGTTTGTTACTATACAACCTAGTTATTTAATTGAAATGGCGATTAAAATAAGGAAAAATAATCTTAATATCACAAACTAGCTGTTGCCCGCAGCTTCGCCCGCGTTATATCATCGTTAACTTAGATATACGGCTGTATATCTAAGTTAACGATGATTATTTATCTATGGACGGGCATAGGACTTTATTTTATAATATGTAGTTATTAGCTTTTTGTGAATAGTTTTTACATTACCGCTTTATAAATGGCAATTTTTTAAAGTATTAAAATGGATATAGGTAGTATGTTATATTTAACTAATGTAGACATATTATGACATCGCGGACTTTTCAGTATGCATATTTAGGATACACAATTCTACCATACATTCATACAATAATAATTAATTCGGAACCGGGCCCGGCTAAGGTGTAATGTAGTACATTATTTTGATCTATCTGTTAGGGTTCATCCAGCGTTTGCAATGTAAGTGCAAAAAATGTGTTTATTTATGACATCACATCAGAAACTTCTAAAATTATCAGTGTTTATCTACTATATTAGGCATGTACCTATTACCTTCCTCTTGAATCATTCTATCTATTAAAAAAACCACATCAAAATCCGTTGTGTAGTTTTAAAGATGTAAGCATACATACAGTCAGACGCGGGAATCGACTTTGCTTTATAGTTTATACTATGTAGTGATGCCTTCTGCCAGAAATTGTTAACACTTGAAGAATTCAAATGGTCCGACAATAAAGAATATGAGGAACCTTCATCACAAAATATTTCTGATTTGCAATCATTTCCTAGCCCCCTACCCACAGGGCAGTGTCGTGAGGACTGTGGCCTTGACCCTCTTCTCAGAGGAGACCCGTGTCTAACATTAATCGATAATGTATGGGTCGATGAAAATGAACCTGGACCTAGCATACGACAACTAAATTTTGTTGAATTTTAAAACAATTAATATAGTATAAAATAATATGTTTGTCTACAATTTTTTAATCTCCTACAAGCATTCTTAGAATAATTGATTATTTTTATAGCTTAGTCCTTAGGGGGACAAACGAGCATTCGGAGCCTTAGATGACTACCGACTCCCATAATAATAATAATATGTAAGCACGCTTTTTGCACCACGTCAATCTGGTCCCGTGGTAAGTTCTCGAAGAACTTGTGTTACGAGTACCAGACAATGGAAATATATTTAATATTTTATACTATACACATATTTAAGATTTTTTATTTATAATACACATATTTAATACACATCCATGAACCAGGAATACAGAAAACTTTTTGTTCCCTGGCGGGATTCGAACCCGCAACCTCCGGCTTGAACGCTAACGCGCTAACCATTGAGCCACAGAGGTCGTCCTCGTAAACATCCACACAAGAGATTATGCAGATGCATTACCCTCCTTTACCCCATCCCCTGCCATGGGACACCGGAAACTCATACACCGCAAGAAACGTGACAGCATAGGTGTCACTTGACGCCATTATCATGTGAACGAGAGGTACCCCTACGGTCGTGCCGGCCCAATTCGGAGTTCATATAAAGACATCTCCCGCGCAACGCAAGTGAAAACCAATTCGGTGCGTTAAATACCTATAGTTTTGGGAGAAGGGGCCCTTAAGGTAGTCAACTCCTTTGTTATACTTATTTGTCTTCATGTGAATCAGCCAAAATGAGGGAATGCATAGATGAACTATCCTAGTCTACCCCCCTCTTGTCTGATGGAAACTTCGTCCGGCTCAGACGCGAGGCGCGGCTCGGACGAATCACGGCGACGCATTATTTAGATTTTGCTATATCTCCTAAGGTATTCATTTAATTTCCTTGGTGTAAAGGGAAAAAATAATCTTCATGAAATTCTCAAGCTAACTAATGCATTTAAAATGATAGGGATTAATACCGCATTTGTGTAAATATCTTTCCAATTACCGCTTTATAATTGCCAATTTGTTAAATATTAAAATGGATATAGTATGTTATCCTTAAGAGATAGACATATGCCATCGCTGACTTTTTTGTAGACCTTTTTAAGTTATACAATAATGTAGTACAATAATGTAATTATATTGATTTATCCGATATGGTTCACAGAAATTCGTTTTAATTCCCCTATAAGACTCATATCTCAAGACACATTATCACTGGTTAGTTTTTAGTTACACAAATATTAAGGAGTACAGCTCCTTAATATTTATTCCCTTAGGCACTTACTCTAATGGCACACTACTTTCTAGAGAAATCCATCCAAATGGCAAACGAAACGCCACAGCATTTCCAACGTGTACGTAAATTAAAATAGCTATTAAAAACCGGCCAAGTGCGAGTTGGACTCACGCACGATGGGTTCCGTTTCATTCTCTATAAAAATGACGTTTGTTGTATGGGAGCCCCTAGTCTTCAATATTTATTTTATTTTAATAATTTATTTAAAAGTGAATGTACAACTAAATATTGTGAATATTTTTTTTTATATAAAAGAGGGGGACAGTCGTTTAATCTGGTGGTAAGTGATTAGCGACATCCATAGGTACTCTACTCCATAGACGCCCGCTACATCATTAGCAAGTACGTTGCCTTTCATATGAGTATGCTCTTTTCTTGAAGGTCCCTAAGTCGTAAGCTAACGGCAGGAAATCACGTTTGTTGCATACAAGTCCTATGGGACTCCCTTAAATATTTATTTTATTCAGTCCTTTGTTACAGCGGCAACAGAAATACATCATGTGTGAAAATTTCAACTGTATAGCTATAACGGTTCATGAGATACAGCCTGGTGACAGACGGACGGACGGACTGACAGATAGGCTTAGTTATAGGGTACCGTTTCCCACCCTTTCGGCAGGGAACTCTAAGAATAAAATAAGGTGCAGTAAAATAGTACGTTTTCTTTTCTCCTCTACTAGGACTTTTAACTTTTCCAACGCAGTAAATAAATACTTAGTTGGCAAGTCAAGCGGAGTGAAAAATACGGTAGCAAAATGGTCCTGAACTCCATTACATATGAAGTAAGCAATTCTTGACACGACTTCGGAAATTCCGAGACACAGTTCTAGTTTAAAATAAACCTTATTTCTCACATTGCCTTACGCCTTTAATATCAATTACTGACCTAGATTCACTAACGTATCTATAGATAATATATAACAAATTTGTTTATCTTTATATATATAATTCTTCTGTACGCGTGTATGCCACTGAACCGCACCTCAGCGGCTGGACCGATCTTGAAGATTTTTTTTGTATGTGTTCAAGTGGATTCGAGAATGGTCTAGAATCTAGATTCATAAAAAATACATTTTTGAAGTGAAAGTTCTTTGCACGAAAATGTGTAACGTTTTTGTCTAAGAAGAGGGAGAGAGTGATTGAGATCGATTGAGAGATAGTGAGAAAGAGCGAACGTAGCATGAAGCACATAGCCATGGAGTGAGAGTAGTAAGCAGCAAGCGAGTGAGAAAGATCGAGAAAGGGAGTGAGATAGAGCTAATGTCGCATCGCAAGTCTCGGAAATTTAAAGCTTTAGATCAGTATCGTAGGAGTAAATATAAACGAGATTTAAAAGTTAGTTTGCCAAATAAGTTTCCCTTCTGACATGAGTACTTTGTACGCACGCACCTTTTTACAGTACGGTCGGGTAAGTTGGGTGTAGTAATTATTTTGAATCAGGAGACACGTTAGTGTCTTAGCGCCAAGAACACATCCAAGTATTTTGGCGTGAGACACTGTGTATTATATTCTCGAGACATGTGTAAACATAACCTCCTCATATTTTGGGGCTTTATTTTGTTACTATTGCCAAAACACTAACACTACACACTATTTTTAATAAGTTTCTTTTTACGAATTTTACGCATATTACAAAAAAATATTGGGTCTCAGCAATTATTTAATGCTTTTCAAAAATGAAAATTTTGGCTAGCGCCGATTTTCGATTCCACAAAAGATTTTATGACGTTATAGTGAGAATTTTGACATCGAAGTTGGTTGCTTGTTTTTTAGTTTTATCCTATCGGAACAGGCAAAGGCTAGAGGCCATGCTGCCTATCGTTATCAATATACGGTGTTGTATTAAAAATTAAGTATTTCGTTTTTTTTTATTAAAAATTAAGTATTTCGTTAGTAGAATACAAATTCTCTATAGCTTATTTTTATTTAGTTTTTCTGTCATATTTTATATTTGATAAACGTCTTTCGTATAATATATTTTTTCTGTCGTATTTTTTATTTGATAAACGTCTTTTGTTTCATATATTCGTTTCTGTTAAGAGCTCAATCTCCTTCGTTTCCTCCCAGTTTCCAGTTAATTAATTGTTATTTTGTGTTTTGTTCATTCGGAGTGATTTATTAGTATTTGTTTTACAACCTGTATAAATTGTGATTGGTTGGCGAATATTGTGGAGAACTGTTTTGGAGTGGTTTTCTATTGTAGGACTGTTCTGATGGTTTTCTATAGTGTTTGTTTTTAAAAATTAATCTGTGTAATATAGAATGTGATTCGTTGGTGAATATTATGGTGAACTGTTCTGGGTGAATAGAATGGGAAGTGATAGTTGATTGATGGGGGCTAGAGGGGCAGAGCCGCGCTTTTTGGCATTTTCCGCCGTTTCTCCAAAGCACAGACAAGATATTTTTGTTAACACAACAGATATGGCAGCATGGCCTCAGGTCTTAGCCGGTTCCAACAGAAAATGCCAATTGGAAAGAAAAATGATAATACAGTCTAATTATTTTTCGAGAAATAACAAAATTATATAACAAAGTGAGATGTACTATCTCTATCTATGTAATTGTGGTGCTTTAATGTAATTTTAATGTATTTTTTTATTTAGTTTCAACCGATTTTATTCGGTCAAAACTCTAAAAATTAGACATAACCTATACAAACTTTAAAAATTAATTTCTCGAAAACTATACATTTCCACATAAAATGCCGCTGGAGTTTCTTGACTTCATCTCCTACCAATTAAATTGGTATTAAATTTTTGCTATACTCTACTATAGCCAACTCTTGATTTACATTAGTCAACTTATCAAGAATGGAAACAATGTGGAGTTAAAGGAGAAATGCTGTTATTTTTACAATAGAAAAAACAGTTTGGTGGCTGTAGCAAACCAAGAAGATGGTGTTTATAAGTTGGTCATGGAACATAAACAATGTTTTTTTACTCCTACTTCAACAGTAATTAGTGAAGAGTGTCATAGGAGATTGGCCATTTGAATATAAATGACCAGAATAAAATGAAAGATGGAGCAGTTACGGGAATATCATACACAGACAGCAATCTGAAGAAGAAAATGAGGAACCAGTACCATTTACTTTTAGTAAAGGGGGACCCAAATTAAGTGAATAAAAAAGCTGCCAGAGCGTTATAGATTTCCAAATCTATGTACAACGATCAGTCCAAATGTTACTAATGATCCAGTCTGTGTCCATGAAGCTCCAAGAAGTCCAATAAGAGAGCCCAGAAAGAGACAAGTGGATTGAGGCAATAGAGGAAAAGCTGCATGCAAGCTTTTGAAGAAAATGATGCATGGGTTCCTGTGAGTGAATTACCTTTTGATTAAACTTTAGTACAGTGCAAGTGGGTATATAAAAGGAAATTAAATAGTGATAATAGTGTATGTTACAGAGCATGTTTAGTGGCTAAGGGCACAAGGTTACACAGAGGCCTGGTATTGATTATGAATAGACTTTCTCACCAGATGTCAGACATTCTACTTTGAAATTATTGTTCGCACTATCTGTTCAGTTAAATTTAGATGTCACTCATTTAGATGTTAAAACAGCATTCTTAAATGGTTTTCTTAAAGAGGACATTTATAAGGTTCAACTAGTTATTAATTGTGATTCAAATAAGAATAATTGTTAAACAAAGCAATTTATGGTTTAAAGCAGTCATCTAGATCATGGTATTAGAGAGTGGAGCAATGTTTATGTGAGTTAGGTTTCAAAAGGAGTCGTATAGAGCCATGTGTTTTTACAAAAATGAATAATGATGTAAAAATTGCTATAGCATTATATGTTGATGACTTACATTTGTTCCAATAATCAAATAGAGACAGACAAGTTAATTTCAGTATTGATTATGATATTATGTAAGTAATTTTACTTCAAATTTCTGACTTGTCATACTTTTATTATTGTCAATACAATTTGTTTTCCCATTTTTACAGACCGTGCAATAAAAAAAAAACTTTAAGCGGAAAAGAGCTGGTTGTAAACAAAAATTGCGAGACATTATGTGTGTAGTATTTCTTAATATTAATTATTTTCATTTGAAGTTATTTCCTTACTGTTTTACATTTTTTTAGCTTCTGGAAGGGAGAATATATTTTAAAGACCTTAAAGGACAATAAACATAATAATAAGTACATTGTTATCAAGTAAATTTATGACTTTCTTCGAATGGAGTTGGATTTGAATTATTCTTAAGAAAACAATAAAGAAAGTAATACATCTAAAGTTTTGATTTTTTTTTTATTCTGAAGGCATGGTAGTGTGCAACTATAACTTAATAAATTTAGGGTAAATAATAATGAATCATATATTGGACAAGAACAAAAAATATTAAATTGTTTAATTACATATTTGAGCTTATTATTACATGGTTTACTAATAATCAAATATTTTTATATTTAATTTACTTTAATTTAATTATTGATTTGAACTGCCGGTCAAGTTGCATGTTGCGCCATCTGGTATCTAACTTTCCCTTTTACACTCTAAATATTTAAACAGGAGGAATAACAGGAACGCATGCTCTATGTTAATTTTGAGATACAAATTAACATAAAAAAAAATATGACGACGGTCACTGGTCAGTCACAAGCGTCATTTAAAGTAAAAGTATTGTAATAGTACCTACTAACCTCTTTTATTATTAAATTATTTAAGAAAGTTTATGAATAAAAATTTTGATGAATTTCTCAAGAAATTTAAGTTTAAAATTTTAAAGTATTTGAAATTAATTACTCAAGAAGTATAAATATTTAAAATATTAAAATATTTGAAATGTAATTATGTTAATTAATATATGCTTTACAAAAAAAAGAGATATCCCACAAAAAACAGTTTCACTGTAAAATGTCGCGTCAAGTACACGTCTAACTATTGATACATAGAGAATGATAACATTATTTTTGCAAAAATAAAAAATAAACTAATCTTTCCAAAAATTTGAAATAAAAAAACCAAGTACACAAAACCTCTCTGAAACTGTTTTTTGTGGGATTTAATGTTGCGCAAGACACAACGTTTAATTGAAAACTGAGGCAGGTATGTTTTGATTTTAAACTGTAATTTACAGAAGGGATAGTCATGATTACAGAAAAAATATATCAAGAAAGTTATATTTGTAGCTAAGACTACAAATCCGACTTTAAAGATCATCACAGGATGCCAGTATTCCGACATTTTTTTTTAATCCTTATAATATGAAAAATACATGACAACGATTTTTTTTTCACAGCAAGGGCGAGGACAAGAACCTCACCTCATTGTACTGTCCCAACGTTGGGAGGGGTTGTTCTGTGGTGCGGGACAACCCCTCTGTGGAGGTGGCGTCGGTCCTTTGAGCGACCGACGTCGTCGTCGGCTGACTAGCCGTCGATGTACCCGTTTGCTAACAGATCTAGGGCACCTCACCAAACCTCACCGCGGTGGCACTCGCCGGGTTTTAGTGGGTAGAGCTGCGTGTGC
The DNA here is from genome assembly GCA_963853865.1 of Helleia helle. Taxonomy (NCBI): domain Eukaryota; kingdom Metazoa; phylum Arthropoda; class Insecta; order Lepidoptera; family Lycaenidae; genus Helleia; species Helleia helle. The sequence goes on from OY971420.1 coordinate 857,835, forward strand.
TTTTCCAGCTTTCGGGCGCAGAGAGTCCTACATACTCGCCTGGGGAGATCCCCCCCCCCCCCCGCGGGATGCCTCAGAGCATTTCCCGTTAAACGGATGCCTCAGAGCATTTCCCGTTAAACGTTAAAGAAAAAAAAGGTCCGCTATTATAATAAAATTATTATAATGACATTATGTTTATTTTTATTTATTGTACGATCCGCTGGCAGCACCAGCCGGATGTGACGCCGTTTGCCAGTCTAAATGCATAAATTGAAGTAATTTAAATTATAGACTTCCAGTGGCGTCAAAAGGATGGCTCATTCGTGAAGATTTAATAATTAGAAGAAGAAGAAGTAATAATTAAAGTTTAACATTAATAAATCTATATACGTGATTAATAATTCTAATAATTAATAATATGTTTGCAGTAATTATTTGTAATATAGTGGCGATATCAATAGTAATAAGATTTGGTATAAAATGACGCCAATGGAGGTCTTGTGAGGCCCGACGCCAGGAGGCCGTGTGGTCACAGACTGCACGGTTGGCGGGGGGCAACCCCCCACTTTTATGAACCAAAAGTGAGCCAAATGGGCTCACACAAATCCGATGTAGCATTAGGGCCTTCGGGCCGTTAGCATAGATCTATCCGAAAAATATATATATACAAGGTTGATAAAAGCGAGAGGCATTAAATTAAACCACATATACTATGTACCATTTTCATGCTACACACCAAAACTTAGACCAATAGAATCAATAGTTTAGTCACAGGATATTTTTCAAGTTTTAAGGCCGCTCCACTTTGTTCGACCCGGTGAGACGCACCCTGTGCTGTGCGACGTTGCCTTTTAGATTTGAAGGTCAGTGGACATTTTACAAAGAATATTTACGTTTTACTTTGACTATTCAGGTATTTACGTTCTTTGAAAACTTTTTTTTAATAGTTTCGGATTAACCGGAAGCATGTGTAGTATATGTGGTTTAATTTAATGCCTCTCGCTTTTATCAATCTAGTATAATACTACTACTACTAATACTAATATACTTTATACTACCAGTATACTTTGTAAAGAGCGTTACTCTGCTTAAACATAATATTGTGATCGAGAAGATTCATTATAATGAAACACTTTTTTACGGATTTTATCGCGGTTTATTAAGATTTTTACAAGCCCGACGTTTCGGATACTTTACAGCAACCATGGTCACGGGAGGACTGAGGTGTCATACGTCCTAATTTTACAAAGTTATTCGAAACTACCCTATGATACATCAATATTTGGTTAGTCCTATCTACGCAGAAAGTGCGAAACTGTATCTTTAATCTGTGACATATTATGCTTGGATTTTGATTTGATAATATTAATAATGGGATCCCAAGCAGGTGGTAAGAGCCAGCCTTCTTCTGTTAAACGGTGTTTTAAATCAGCTATATGTTCATGTGTAGCGACGGTGTAAAACACCGTCGCTACACTAAGTCTGCCATCTGTGAACATAGTCTTGACAAAGCTCGCCATTATATCAGATTTGATAAACCACAAGTCCTCGCAAAAGAACACCGATTCCAACCAAGGATGATCCGTGAGGCTATTGAAATTAAAAAACATCCTAATTTCAATAGAGAAGAAGGCTGGCTCTTACCACCTGCTTGGGATCCCATTATTAATATTATCAAATCAAAATCCAAGCATAATATGTCACAGATTAAAGATACAGTTAGCACTTTCTGCGTAGATAGGACTAACCAAAATATTGATGTATCATAGGGTAGTTTCGAATAACTTTGTAAAATTAGGACGTATGACACCTCAGTCCTCCCGTGACCATGGTTGCTGTAAAGTATCCGAAACGTCGGGCTTGTAAAAATCTTAATAAACCGCGATAAAATCCGTAAAAAAGTGTTTCATTATAATGAGTGAAATTCGCGTAAACATTAGAAAACAATACGAGAAGATTCAATTGTTTTAATCAAACATTCATACATAATAAAATCATTAAGTCAATATCCAAATTACAGTTTATAAGGTTAATTTGAAAGTCGTCTATATTATTATAGATACTTCTTATGTTTTGAGTCAAAAGAGTGAAATCGTGATTTTTTTTTTGTAAGGTATATAAAATATTCTTTTCATCACAAATAAAAGCTTGCGCAATATTGATTTTATCAATCTCATTAATATTTTTCAAATTGCTATTCATTATGACATGAAATGTAACAAACTACATAAAATATATACATATACATATACATACATACATACATATATATATATATACACACATACATATACATATACATAATATTTAAGGTTCTTATTAACATAAAATACGACGCCGTCGTAAACTTTTCTACGGTTACATACCAAGTTATTATTATACTATATGTATATATATAACTAAAGCATATGTGTATTATTAAATAAATTTTTTTGGAACGTAGTTCCTTATCGCGCGTTACGAAAGGGGGCTAGACGGAAAAAATTTAGACGAAAAGTTGGCACGTCACTTTTTGCTATAGTGTGTGTGTAATAAGCAACATTGTGTGTGTGTGTTTATTATAAAAGTTTGAAACCTTATCGAATAACATCATGTCACCAATAGCGCGATGCAATTACTAAACAACTACATCCATTGGTAAATTCAGGGAAACGTTTAATAATTAATTATATAATAATGTATAATAATATAATAAATAATTTATATATTAAATTAAACATGTTTGAAAAATTTGATATGTAAGTAGTTTTCATTATAACACATTCCACGTACCTACAGTTGACTTAATTTGACTTGCAAAAATTGTTGGTAATGTGTTTTATTATTAGGTCTTCCTTCACTAATTAATCGAAAGGAACTTCGTTCCATCCGGGTCTCTCTTGACACGTCTCATTAGTTTTTTTTTATATGTATAGTATAAAAGTAAGGGACTAGATTGACGTGGTATATAAGCGTCCATATATATTATATATTTATATATATACACACACTAAGTATTAAAATGTTTTGTTTTGGAATCTCTCAATAATTTCTACCTTGTTATTGCAGGTCGTACCCCATTGTTGGATCCCGTAAGTCAAAATCATTTTTATTTTTAATAAATGATGAATGTGTACTTGGAGCGATGATTTACAGTGAAACTGTTTAGATGACTTATTAGACCTTCATTATTAATTGACGACCTCTGTAGCTCAATGGTAAGCGCGTTTACGCTCAAGCCAGAGGTTGTGGGTTCGAATCCCGATTACATTACACACTTTATATACCTTAGCCACTGCAAAGCGTGGCCGGGTCTACTAATAGTCTAGTATATTATAATTCCGTGATCATGGCGATTGAAACGTTGCTGTAATATCGGGACCTCAATAAATATGTAAACGCGGTAAGCTCCCGTAACAATTTTAAAATAAATATAACCGTAACCACGTATAGTATACGTGGTTTATTTTAATAACTCTCGCTTTTATCAACCTTGTATGTAATGTCTAGTGACATAAACATACCATCAGGTGATCTCGTACACTCGACACAAAACTTCATCAACTGTATGTAGAGAGATATGTGAGTAGACTGTATATGTATATATATATATATATATATATATATATATATATATATTGCCCGCAGCTTCTCCCGCGTTAACTTTTAAAATTTGAGGGGTTGACCACCCTTACCACTTAGGGGTATGAAAAATAGATAGTAGCCGATTCTCAGACCTACTGAATACGCATATAAAATTTGGTAAAAATCGGTAAAGCCGTTTCGGAGGAGTACGGTAACTAACATTGTGACATGGAAATTTTATATATTAGAAGAAGAAGATATACTAAATAAAATGTATGTTATAAAAGGACGACTTCAATTAGCGACAGATATTACATATTATAGACAGACAGACAATTTACGCAAACCTTATGACTGATGACGTCAACGTGTCTCGCGCCACAAAATAATAAACGTTTCTCGCGATATTAAAGATTTAAACTTAATACATAATAACATAGAAATATTTCAAATATCTGTGCATAATATTAAATTCATTCAATTACTATACTATACACCACAGCGCCTGATGCCCGCTGCTCGACGATGTACTGCCTAAGTGAGACGAAATAACAATAATATATTGCACACTCTCGCACGTCTCGCTGCGTTCAACTTTTAATAATATAAAGTCCAAAGTGTAAAATCGAGGTGGGGTCGACTGTACGTTGAATAAACTAATAACTACCTAATTAAGTATTAAGGCAGAGTTGAATTGTTCAAGCGAGTGTTGCTAATACTTTGATATTTAGTCTTGTGATCAAAACCGTAGCATTGAATTACAAAGCAAATCATAATTGAATTTTGAGACGATAAAAGCCGGTTATAATTAAAACTAGATGTTGCCTGCAACTTCGCCCGCGTAAACTTTAAAGCCGCCGTGTATCCGAATAATTATTTTCTTTATACCTCGAATAGGACTGGAATTAATACTTTTATAATCTAGTGTCCCACGACACCACACGGTTTTATTATTAGTTACGATTGTACGGCCCTGTACCTTCAAGATTCAATAGTTTTTACATTCACAAAATCATGGGATAATACAAAACAGATGTAAGGAGATATTTGTAACGTCTTTATAATAACATCATAAATCATATAATTCATCCCGGAAATTTTTACTTTATATTACTCCTACGGTTAATTTCATCCATCCAGCTCAGCTCTAAAATGGCTTATTTAACACACCAATGATTTATCATTCAAAACTATACTATATAGCAATAAAGAAAAGAAATTTGCGTGTAAAGCGCTAATATCAGTACGTACCTAGCCGGATTTGTAAAAAAAAGGTAGCAAAAGAATATAAGAACTCATACTTACTAAGAATAATAAATATAACCAATTCGGCGGCGAGGCGTAGTGGGGGGGGGGGCGTAATGGCATTTAAATTGAATTTACTGCCATGGCGAGCTAATAAACACAAAATGTTTCGAAAGGCATAACCGCCATATTGAGCAATTTCATAAGAGGGTATTTTTAGTTAGGTTAGTTATTTTCGATTTTGAACCGCGGGCATACCTAGTACTAATAAGCAGTGCAGCAGGCGAAATGGCGAGCTACCACTAGTGATGTAAATGTATAATGCAGTTTTCAAATAAATCAAAATCAACAATTCATCTTCAACCATTTGAATGATATTGTATATGAATGAGAGATCATTTATACATACAATAACATTCAAATAGTATGATTTCGAAATAACAGCTTTTTAGGGTACTGTAATCTAATAACATGCTGATATCCCTTTCAAAATCTTCCCGTTCATCCATCCATTAAAATTTGGATAAATTAATAAAACAATGTCTTAAAAGAAAAGATATGAAAACCCCAGTGATAAACTGTATACGGTAAGAGAATTTACGAAGCACATATTTTAGTATGCACGAAATAGTTGTTTAATAAACAAGTAACTAGTGAACTTACTGTATATGATTGTAAATATTATGTTGCTGAAGAATACAAATGATTTTCAATAACTTTTTGTTACTTCTTGCTACTATATAATTCCACGGAACCCTTCGGTCTGGCAGCCTTCAAAGGCACTTGTCGGTAATTTTCCGTTACTTCCACTTTACATAATATACTGACACACCTGTGAGTTGTCGTCCCTATGCTTTTGTTTATATATTGTTCGAATTTTAATAGGACATTCTCCGGCTCGTTCGTTTCGAGAAATGCATCTACGCATCTTGATATTATGATTAGGTTTAAATTATCGTAAACTATCCTCGCGTGACCCGACGTGGTGTGAAGTATAAGAATAATAACAATCGTGATATATGGTCAATTTGTTTCATTATGATGAAGTGAAGAAACTGAAGAAAAGTTTATGAAATTCTAAATAATACAGGGCTAGTATGTATATTTGGATATAGGTAATCTATAGAATTACTTATCCGATTATTCTACGATTTATAATGTAAGAAAATAAAAATCAAATGAATTTATATCTCAAATCTAAATACTAGCCAGAAGAGTCGCAGTTGCAGTTAAAAGCTTAAACATTTTATTAGACCTTCCGTGTAGAGCGATGAGAATTGGATTCGGACTCGAGACTATTGAATGAACTCGTATATTAGATAGAGTAGATAGTTGGACAAGATAACTTTGAACCAGGCTACGCCACACTTTGCAACTTCACTCCTGTTAACTAAAACTTTACACATACTTTAAACTCGGTAATTGAGCTGTCTTAGATGATAAGATATGTTACGTCACTAGAGGCTTTTCAGGATTTAAATAAGAGTATACTCTTTCCTTGGACGTCCCGAAGTCGAATTCTTAGAAATAGTGTAATTATTAGAAATAATATGTAGTACGTAATTATTACCTATATAAAGAGAGTCCCTCCCACATGGCGATCCTGACAGTGCCCGTGTGGGGATGGTAGCGTGTGTAAAGCTTGGGTGCGGGTATGAAACTCTCTTTATTTAATAGATACTTAATCTTACATACTAATTACATATAGGGGCATTACACCATAGGTTACAACTGTATCCACTAAATTATAATACTAATTACTAACTGAGAACTATAACAATCCAAAAAATTAATAGGTTTATAGAATACAATATTTATTCTATGGGTCAAGAACTTTATGTAGGATTTTATATTGCACATCTTGTAATACATACAGTATGATTATATAATATTATGTTCAATCCGGCATTACTTGTTACATGAATTTTAAACTTCTTTTACAAATTTTTAAAACAGTCCTTATTTAGATCATCTATTATTTCAGAAGCAAGTAGATAGAGCTATGAATAAAACAAAATATAATATCACTAATATCAAGTTAAGACTGAACTAGTTTGTAGGGGGAATGTTACGAGTATGTAAAGAAATCCACTTAACGTACGAAACGTGAGACTGCACATCTTGATTCTAGACATTATGTAAACCTAGATGGTGGTCGGACTGGCCGGTGGGGGGAAAGGGGGGCGGATTAGTATGTAGGTCTGGATCGTCCAGTGCGTGCCAGCGTCCGCATGCCCCGGAATAACTTATTATTAATCCTCTGATGCATCCGGAATGCACTGCAAAAGTAATGAATTCAGTCCGTAGACCACACACTTACATACGCTATATAGTCTGTCTCTGTAATAACTATACGTAATGTACTATATAATATAGTACATATATATATATAAAAGACGGATAATATTAAAAATATTAAACAACCGTATAATATAGAGTTTTCTAAATTGCACCGAAGTATTAAAAATAAAAAGACCCTTTTTCTTAAATATATCAATTTGGCCATTTACTCGTATATATTGCATGGATAACATGATCGCCTATGTCATCGCTGTGGTTTCGCCTGCGATAGCTTAACGCGACATATTTAGCTAGAATATAGATTATTATAGTACCTAGTACGTATTTTGATACTCTATGTTCTTCTTCAGAACTTGTCAATATTTTCGTCAAATTCTAATCTAAGGGGATTGGAGTTGCTTTCGCATTTATATTGTTCGTCTTGATACGAATGATCATGTTATCTTTTAAATACATATTAGTAGCACATTGTAATGAACACTGACCTGTTTCTGTTGCAGGAAGCAGTGCATCGCCTGCGTGACGTCAGCCGCGTGTATCGAGTTGTGGTAGGGATTGGTGCTATGGTAGCCCTCCTCGATGAGGCTGAACAGCTTCCATGCCTTGGCCACGTCCAGCTTGAAGTGTGAGATCAGTCCGTAGATGTGGAACAGGTGGACGCATAAGACTGGCAGGCACCGTCCTGAGCAAGAAGGACATTATGCAGTTTCCACCACTGAAAGACTGGCGCTCTTCATTCTAAGGACATCATCATCATCAGCCATACAACAATACAACAACTGGATATGCTCTTTTAATTAACTTCAAGTTGTCAGTTTGTCCACGTTAGCACACGGACCAACCAACAATCCTAATCACAATCAATAATTACGGACAGTCACAGGCTGATTATGATGATCCGTAATATTAGTATACATTAATATTATGTTCTACAATGTTGAACACAGTTTACAATAAATTGTTTTACGTTCGGTCGCATAAACATCGGCCCAGCGGCTAAATATGTACCTGATGAAAAAATAACTGTAACTGATGAATATGTAGTAGTTATAAATATTCACTAAACAACAACATTCTCGCTACCTGGCTTATGGCTCCAGCGAACGTCGGTGATGATGATCAGACACCGAGTAACATTCACATCATAATTATATCAAAAGATTATGTGGTACAACGCTACGATACAATACGTATACACATTAAAAAATACTATGAAACAAACGATAAACTAATCCTAAATAAATAAAAGAATATATCAATTATTTATAAATGTTTAGTAGTTGTAGGTTTAGATATGTTTGATGGGAATTCATTATTATGAACGTTTTTCACATATTTTGTGCTAAGTGCTTTTTACTTGAACGTTAAAACCGTATAATGTATTTATATGTATAAGAAAATCGTGTTGTTTATTTGTCCAGGATACATTACTACAGTAATAAAATTTTGCACACTCCAGAAGATCTCAAATTGAGAAATTGGAACCTTTTGGACATGACCTTCTAGACATGGCCTTCTAGGCTTAAAAATCCATCTTGGCTACAAATTTATGGCATGTAGGTAGCATAATATATAATATGAAAGATTAAGAGGACGCATCGGAAATGTTGGCGTCAATAATTTCAATTTATTCCAGTAATTCCAAAACGAATGAAAATATAATGACCTTATAGCTTATGATATAAACCTTATTTTTTAAGTTTTCAATGCATGAGTAGGTAACTTTTGTAACAGAGAAAAGAATATCAAACATACCTTTTTTAAAAAAGAGATTCACATTTTATGGGCAAACGGGACCGATTTAAGCCTCTTAAGTTTCTTCAGGACGCTCAGTCCCCTCTGGCGCGTGTCCGGTATTAGTTATTGTTAACAATGCGTCGCCTTAATGTCCTATACGATTCAAATGAGAATAGGATCGACATAGCGCCATATTGTGACGTTTCTGTCAAATCAAACCAGTTAGGTTGGATAGGAAAGAAGTTTTCTTTTAATAAATTTATTTACAGAGTTTTAAAAATAAAACAATAAAAATCTAGCTTTTCAATTCCGCTCATCTCTTCATTACTGTCTGAGTACGCGTCAGATACGTGTTAACGAATTTTATTTACCACCGTAGCCAAATAATCTCGTTTAGTCACTTTACTTGCATTTTGGTAGTCACGAGTTTCACGTGTCAAACCTAATATATTTTCTTTAATAACTTTGGAATGGCTTCAAGGCAGTGAAAATAAAAAAATGTTATTGTATGGTTTTAAAAACGAATTATGACTATAATTAATTTTTTTAAAGATAATTTACTACTACATATAACGTTTTTATTTAAATTCAATCTAAAACTAAGTAATTTTGCAAACTGTACTTTTCAAGTGACATTTGACAGATAGAGGTCATTAACATTCCTATTCTTATTTGAAACGCATAATATTTCGTTCGTCTAATAAATAAATGGAGAATAAAAGACCGACGTCACGCTATTCTCATGGTAAAATGACCCGTCTGGCCTTTTATCCTACCTTTAAAAAATTGGCAAGTAGGTATTAGTAGTGCCGCGATAGATGGGACTTCGGGAAGGGGCGAACGTCAGAAGTTGCGCAGGTACTGTCGTGTACGTATAGTTATTATACGAAATAATTTATTACGAAAAAATTTATATATCTTTATCATATTATTCAGGGATTTTTCGATAACATTTGAAATCACTCAATCAATTTACCGGTGGGAGGGAAGCACTGTGCCTCGCTCCCGGCTGCATGGGTACCACCGTATTGCTTGTTTCTCCCGTGAAACAGCTTTGCTGTGTTTCGAAGAGAAGGGCAAGACAGGCAGTGTAATTACTGGCACCGAGACTTAACATAAAAAGGTAATAAATTTTTCAACCGTATAAATTATAACGAAATGATACAGTTTAAGATAAAAAATATCCGATTGTCCTAGTCACTGTCAATAAATGATACGCCAGCGAGATGATCATTGTTCGTGGCGCGGCTGCAACTGCGCACATTAAAAAATTCACCACTTGTTCCAGGAGTTGACAGACCATTGGTCCCGCCAGACGACGACGAGGCTGTGTCGCTGTCTGACGAATTTTCTAGTCTGATAATAATTATCATGGTATCCGTCAAATTTTCAATTATGTAATTGATCACTTTTTATGTAAAAGTCTTCATTTTTTTAAATCACATAGAGCTTTCCATTTATTTGGTCCCAATTTTATTTCTATTACTAACTCTATAACACGTTTTTTTAACACAATTGCATATTCTTACCACTAACATAACCTTTTATTGAAGCCCAAATACATAAATAAGGGTTAGTAAATTTATAGTGTTAAAACAACTAAGGAATATAATAAAATATAGAGATAATAGAATAGACGTGCTTCAAATTACTGGTTGCACTTGTCTGTATTTGCGGTAGGTACACGGGGTGAGGAGAGCGGCGGGCAAGAAAATGGACTATTGGGCACCTCAAACGATGTGGTATCAAATGTATCAAATCTCATCTTTCATTGCACGCTCTTCACCCATGCGTGCGAAATGTACAGATATCGCGATAACCGTATTTAAGATGAAGACGAATGTTAATGTGTATTCTCATGGTAATTTTCAGCGCAGGTATAGGGATCACGGTCCAAAAGTATCCTATTGAGGTGCCTAAAATACGTAACAAAATCAATAGGTATAACTGATCTGCTACTTAGCGTGTCGACGACTGTCTGAATTTTGTCAGCCCAGAACTATGCTACGAGCATTGTGCTCACAGATATTTGAAATAAGGAGATATGTTCTTTCATTCAAAATGTGCGAGAACTCAAGTCGTCACATTTCTCCCTTTCACATTTCGCAAGGCCGCACACACACATAGCTATACATAAATCACAACGTTATAAAGAATAAAAATAAACCTTATGTTATCTTACACAGCGCTCATTCAACACGCACCGTAGAGACGGATCGCTCGGACTCTTTATAAGCATTCAAATTTAAACCTTATTTTATAAACCAAAGGGCTCATCTTAGTAACAGAGCAACAACTCTCTCACTCTCGTTCTTTCTTGAAAAGTGATGTACTATATCGGAAGGATGTCGATACTTTGATTTATTTTTGTATTTTATAGACTATTATGGTCAGATACTATAAGAATAAAATGATCAGAAAATAATTTATTATAAATAAAAAATATGTAATAAAATGAAGTAAATGTTTTATTTTGCTTACTTTTCATTGCCATAATTCTAAATATAGCTTCTCTGAATATCTCATAAGTCATAACTACACAGTAAAATGATAGAAATTAGTAAAAAAAACTATATTTTGTAGAACTATACGGTTGACAAATATTAAAATTTGGCTATAATTCATATATTATTTGGTTAAACAAACATACAATAAAATAGCAATGTAAAAAGACGCTTAACTCATAATACACTAATCAGTTAAACACTTATAAAAAATACATAACATAATATATGTAACTAAAATTAAACGAGTACATACACACAAAATGTGTAATTAACTGCAATAGAAATACGACCTCTGTGGCTCAGTGGTAAGCGCGTTGGCTCCCAAGTCGGAGGTTGCGGGTTCGAATCCCGCCAGGGAACAAAAATATTATCTGTGTTCCTAGGTCATGGATGTGTATTAAATATGTGTATTATATAATAAAAATCTTAAATATATGTATAGTATAAAAGTATTAAATATATTTCCGTTGTCTGGTACCCGTAACACAAGTTCTTTGAAAACTTACCACGGGACCAGATTGACGTGGTGTGAAAGTGTCCGTAGATATTATTATTATAATCGACGTGTTGACGATAGCTTGAATCAGTTGCTATGTATGAGCATCACTGTCCCGACGACAAAAAACAGTATCGTTTACATTGCGTGTCCAGTCACTCCGCAACATACTAAGGTAGTGGTAAAAAAGGAATATATTTTGCGCTACCGATATTTCACGTATACTTGTTTTTTAAGATTTTTAAGTAAAGTATACTAAAAATGTAATATTTAGATATGATAACAGATTCCATAACTTGTTAAATGTTTGATTTCACTTCTGTTCTTACAAAAAACCACTGAACACGACGGAATTGGTATGTTTTCTCGTTTGCGGGCGACATCATACTAACAAATATATATACTATATATATATATATATATATATATATATATATATACTAGCTGTTGCCCGCAGCTTCACCCGCGTTAACTTTAAAAATTTGAGGGGTTGACCACCCTTATCACTTAGGGGTATGAAAAATAGATAGTGGCCGATTCTCAGTTAAAATCGGTAAAGCCGTTTCGGAGGAGTACGGTAACTAACATTGTGACATGGAAATTTTATATATAAGATATATATATATTTATATATATATATATATATATATATATATACTATACTATATACTGTACTATATATATATATATATATATATATATATATATATATATATATATATATACGGTGAAACCCATTGGTTTCACCGTCTTTTGCTGTCTCGCTACAGTCTGATTCTAGTCTGGTCGAAACTGTTACGGCTTTTTAGCCTTAGAGGCTCATTAAGTAGCGCCTTCTATTAATCCCCGTTCGTCGCCCGCGGAAGGAGGCCTCATCGGCGGTCTTCTCTTTCACTCGCTCGTCGGACACTTTCTGGGACATTACTGCCTCGCAGAGGGAGACCATCGCCGTCCAGGAGTCGTCATCACCGAGCATCGCGGTGATGTCGTTCGGTAGAAACAAATCGCCTCTGATGACTGATATCAGACTGTGACGCTGCGCCACGCATCTCGTGCACGCCGCGAGGGTGTGCTGGGCCGAGTCCACCGCCGCGGCACAACCAGGACACACTGTCAACCGCACCTTGTGGGCCGTCCGGCACAGGTACTCACCAAAGAAACCATGCTCCCAGACAGGAGGTTCAAATTGACCCTAGAGAATCCTATTAAAAAAATACGCAAAAATATCCAATAAGCGAATGCTAATCGAAGTGCAAAATAATATAAAAGAGATATCTCCGGTACAAACGCCGGCGTCTCCAGCGAACTTTAAATGCACTTTTATTAAATCCATTTATTGCACCGGCACAAACTTTCCTCAGACTAGTTATCTCAATTAAGAGATTTAGTGGACTTGTATTTATTTGTCTCGTTTATAAGTTTTGATAAAAAACCGGCCAAGTGCTAGTCGGACTCGCGCACGAAGGGTTCCGAACCATTACATAATATTTTTTTTAAACATTAGACACTAACAAAAATAATATGGTTTATGTTTATGAAATTAAATGTTTTTTATGTTTGAGTTGATTGAATTCAAGGTAAATTGAGGTTTACGATTTATGACGTATTAAAAAAAACTTCTTACTAGATCTCGCTCAAACCAATTTTCGGTGGAAGTTTGCATGGTAATATTATACATCATATTTTTTTTTTTTTAGTTTTATCATTCTCTTATTTTAGAAGTTACAGGGGGGATACACATTTTTCCACTTTGGAAGTGTCTCTCGCGCAAACTATTCAGTTTAGAAAAAATGGTGCTAGAAACCTCAATATCATTTTTGAAGACCTATCCATAGATACGTATGGGTTTGATGAAAAAAAATATTTTGAGTTTCAGTTCTAAGTATGGGGACCCCCAAAATTATTTTTCAACTTATGTGTCAAAATCTTAATGCGGTTCACAGCAACATCTACTTAGCAAGTTTCAACAATATAGTTCTTATAGTTTCGGAAAAAAGTGGCTGTGACATACGGACGGACAGACAGACAGACAGACATGACGAATCTATAAGGGTTCCGTTTTTTGCCATTTGGCTACGGAACCCTAAAAACACGAACTAAAACCGACTGTGTCGACTCTTATAGATATAATTTCACGTGAAAAGTATTTTAAAATATTTTTTGATCATTATGTGTTTTAATAATACACGGGTCACCCTTCTAGGTTTCACCGTTTAATGAGTCTCCACGAATTTGGGCGAAGATTGCTCATTTTCAGGGTATTATTATGTTTAGCATGTGAGGGTTGGTTAACTTCACTAGCGCTCATATTATAATTTTAATGTTTAGTTATTATGCAGGTTTTTTCGGGTTATTCTCTTTACCGCTAAACATACAAGTCTACAAAGGTGCATCCCACTTTACAGTTACAACACAGGTTAGTTTCGAATCCAGAATTTCTATTATGAATTCCAATCATGTTAATAGACCACCAGACTTCAGAACTTAAATGTTCTCGTAAAAAAACCCAGACAATTGGGAGTTAGACTCGCGCGGAGGGTTCTGAAAAACGACTTTTTAATGTAATATCAACAACAACCGAGCTTCTTACCAAATTTCAAAATTCTATGTCAATGGGAAGTACTTTATAGATTTTGTTTAGACAAACTGACAGACAGACATACGGACATCAAAGTCATCATATAGATTCCGTTTTGTCATTTTAAACCTACATGTCTGATAAGAATAAAACCTCATTTGGTGCTGTGGTGTTAAATTACAAGACGTCTATGGGTTGTTTAGGTTATGTATTAATCTTTCTTCTATACAAATATTATAAAGAGGTAATGAACGTAAGTCTACGTACTACGTAATAATGTATAAGGTAATCTTCGGAATCACTTATTCAAATTGGGAAACTTTTCACCAGTATCACATTATACTAAAGTAAAGTAAAAATAATCATTATCAGTCCGGATATGGCTGTAAATGTAAGTAAACGCGAGCGAAGCTGCGGCTAACAGGTTAAATATTAATTTTTAATCGATCATTATATGTAAGTTTATAGTTACTATTAATTATTATTAATGTGTTTGTGTGTGTGTGTTTTTTGTATTTATTGTTTTTAATTTGTTTTTTTTTTCATATATAGGACCTTATTATTGCTTTTTTATTGTTTATTATTGTTTCGGAGAGTGGGGCAAGACCAGTATTGTAGGTACGGAGAGGACCTGGCGCGGCAGCCTAATTAAACAGCTGCTCTGCGTCCAGTGTTCGAGCGGTAGATACGCCGCAAGCGCAAACTCCTCACCTTCCGTCTGACAGCACCTATTCACCAGGAATGGTTGCTTTGGTGAGTAGATAGGTACCTATGCCGGACGGCCTACAGGGAGCCGGTGTGACCATTGTGGCGCGGCGGTGGACTCGATCCAGCACACCCTCGAGGTGTGCCCGAGATGGCCGGTGCTGCGTCGCGATATGAGTCATCGGAGGACTTGTCTCTGCCGATCGTCATCACTCGAGGATGACGAGTGCTTGATAGCGATGGTCTCCATCTGCGAGAGAGTAATGTACCAGAGGAGGCTTTTAAACTTTTGAAATTATAATACGAATAATTTATTAAATATATTTCGTGCATTAATCTACCCGATAATCGATTTAACAGCAAACCATGACCAAATAACCAACTAGATAAAGTTAACTAAACCAGTACCTACGTAACGTTACTATCGGTAATGTTTTCGGAATTATGTGATTCCGAAGACATTGCCGAACTAGTGTAATCATTATATTAAATTAAAATAAATATCCAATAGTATTTATCTCCATACTACTCTAACACTGTTGTACATACACTATTAGAAACGACTGATATCGGCCCATCGCGTTCATCGCCTACGTCTCCCCTTTACTTAATCTTTGCCTAATAAACGATAAACACTCAAAAACGACGCGACGGGTTTATATATATTTCACGTATACGCTTGTCATTCATTGTACGAAAGGGATAAAACACGGGGTAGCAACAGTCCCGGCCTTGGAATAACTGAGAAACCGCCTTACCTGAACGCCTAAAATAATATGAGCCTTTTCATAAAATCGATTTACGCGTGTATTTAAACGCTTCTTTAATATCCTTTCATTTTTATCCTTTAATGGTTGTATTATTTTACAAAATTAAAATATAAAATATGGTTTCTCGCTGCCGCTTTATTTTATTAATTCAGATCAAGAAGAGAGTTAGACTAGCGCTGACAAAAAGACGGCAGGTACCACCACCGTGCTTATTTTTTCACGAAGCAGCTTTGTAGTGCTTTCGTTATAGGGTAGGACAGTATGGCGCCAAGACCTCATATCTTTTTTAAATATTGAAAAAAAATTAGCATTTTTGAGCCAAAAAGTAGTTTTTTTTTTGTAGAAAAACAAAATGGGAGTTTATTATTTATACCCGGATATCCCAGAGATCTTGTGTGATCTCAAGCCATCATTTGAATCGAAGCCCCCAGGAAATAGGAATATCAAGACAGAAGGGAAAAATAACCTTTCTGTGCAAATATGTGAGATACATAGGTATTATGATCATCATTTATATTGCTTAAGAAAATTACATTTTACTGTAATAATCAATACGTGAAGACTTCTATAGCATTCTCGAAATAAACGTAGTCATAGCAGCACAATCGCTTATTTATTTGTGTTGAGTATTATGCTACGGTCCAAAAGAAATTCTAACGTGAAAATACAAAGTTCACCCGTAATACTGCTATAGAAATATTCTCAAAGATCAGTTAATATAATGTAAAAAGGATGTTAAATCTCACACTTACGACAACTAAAATGAATTGTTACTGTGAAACAAATCGTATACAAAGTCCCGTGCGCGTTGCCGAGCAAGCCTGCAGAATTTCGCTAAAATAAAATACGTCACAACTAGCTGCCATAATGCATTAACTTAGATATGTTAAAACTTTAATGTCACTCAATTTTAACGCATACAATAAATGTATACAATAATTAATTACTTCATCGGGATGTATACCAATATATTGATATACCTTTGAATTGTTGAGCTTCCGATATTTCAGCGTATGTATGCGCGAACACAGGTATTATTTATTGTAGAAGAGGAATCAAATGGACAATCGGTTCACCTAGTGTTGAGAGGTCACTGACAACCATAGACAACCATAAACACCCCAACTTCAGAGGATCAAGCCCACGACGGAAATTGAAATGGAAAAAAACGGAACCCTTATAGATTCGTCATGTCTGTCTGTCTGTCTGTCCGTCCGTATGTCACAGCCACTTTCTTCCAAAACTATAAGAGCTATACTGTTGAAACTTGGTAAGTAGATGTATTCTGTGAACCGCATTAA
Source organism: Helleia helle (assembly GCA_963853865.1). Classification (NCBI taxonomy): domain Eukaryota; kingdom Metazoa; phylum Arthropoda; class Insecta; order Lepidoptera; family Lycaenidae; genus Helleia; species Helleia helle. The sequence goes on from OY971420.1 coordinate 875,021, forward strand.
AATTTTGACACAAAAGTAGAAAAAAAACAAAAAATTTTGGGGGTCTCCATACTTAGAACTAAAACTCAAAATTTTTTTTTCATCAAACCCATCCGTGTGGGGTATCTATGGATAGGTCTTCAAAAATGATATTGAGGTTTCTAATTGCATTTTATTCTAAACTGAATAGTTTGCGTGAGAGACACTTCCAAAGTGGAAAAGTGTGTGTTCCCCCCCCCCCCCCTGTAACTTCTAAAATAAGAGAATGATATAACTAAAAAAATATATATGATATACATTACCATGCAAACTTCCACCGAAAATTGGTTTGAGCGAGATCTAGTAAGTAGTTTGTTTTATACGTCATAAATCGTAAACCGCAATTTACCTTTCATGCATCAACTCAAATATATTTAAAAAAAAAACATTTAATTCCATAAACATAAACCTTAATTTTTGTTAAAGTGTCTAATGTTGTATATTATGTAATGGTACGGAACCCTTTGTGCGAGAGTCCGACTAGCACATGGCCGGTTTTTATATTCGTTATGTATTAGTAGGTTATTTTAAAAGTACAAAAAGCAATATTTACATATCGCTGGCTTATCCTATGCTCCTGTTATTTAATTGGAAACGTATTATAATTGCTCAAAGAGTTTGAAGTAAACACCAAAAGCGGTTGAAAATACTGCACCTGTAAGAAGTAGAGTCATGCTGCTTTGTAGTTGAATTGAGCCGGCACGACCGGGGTGGTACCTCTCGCTCACATAACATTGGCGTCACCTGATAGCTATGCTCTCTCGTTTCGTGCGGTTTATGAGTTTCCGGTAGCCCATTAGGGGGATAGGGAAAAGGAGGGCAACGCATGCCTGCATAACTTTTGGCTGTGCGGATGTGTATGAGCGTCGGTAGTCACCAAATGTATCCGACTGCGTCGTGCCAAACAATATTTCCACTACATAATCCAATTGGTCTTTCCTATGGAGAAGGGCATATTATGGTTGTTGGGTGGATATTTCCTAAAACCTCACGTTAAATATAAGCACCACTTATACTTTAAGTTGTCAGTAGAATCTCTATTCTACTATAGAGATACGCCTAGTTCCTATTGAGAAATTGGTTATAGGATGGACGGAAACTACTGCCTGATAATCCGTTAATAGTCAGATTTTTTATTTGTCATCAGATCTGTGATCAGAATATAGCTTAGTTAAAAATTACTATCTGTGTCCCCTCGTGGGAGGATACAATGAAATAATTTAAGAAGTTATCCACTTTTTCTACCTTTCGTGGACATTATTATAAATGATGTCTGTCCTATTCAATTTCCGTCGTGGGCTTGATCCTCTGTAGTTGCATGCAAACTTCCACCGAAAATTGGTTTGAGCGAGATCTAGTAAGTAGTTTTTTTTAATACGTCATAAATCGTAAACCGCAATTTACCTTTCATTCAATCAACTCAAAAATAAAAAAACATTTAATTTCATAAATATGGCTATATTTTTTGTTAAAGTATCTAATGTGGAACGGAACCCTTCGTGCGAGAGTCCGACTAGCACTTGGCCGGTTTTTATCAATATTACAATAGAAAAGAACGAAAACGTACTGTAACAAAATCAGAACAGAATTTTAAATGTTTTATCCATTTGTTTATGCGTCAAGCATAAAAGGAAGACCTCATAACCTCGGCCGGGCCGGAAAATATGCCTAAATACTGTACAAGGCAAAAACGAATCCTTTGCGAAACCAACACGCCATAAAAATGCACGCTAGTGACATGAATAAGTATATTCATGTGTGGTAACTAGTGGTAAGGGCCGGAGTTTGTTACGCCCGTAATTACTTTAATAAACAATCGTACGCTGTTATATCCTCACTAACAACTCGCATTACTACTTGTCTCGTTCATGTTTTATGTTATTTGGATAGCGATTTAGTAATTGAGTACCAAATGATTTCGTCCAGGATATAAGCATATCAAGCCCGCCTCGCCCATCATGAGATCATCAAACTGTCATGACAGTGGTATCGATGTCGGCATGTGTCAAAAAACATCCATGTTGATTTGTATGTTGAAGTTTGACATGTTAATACAGCATTAGATTAGCACATTAAAGTGAATAATTAAAAAGTAATTAATTAATTATTCAATTAATTTAATCCCTAATTGGTGAAGTCCTCGAGCGCAATGAGCCCAGCTCATTTAATTTATTTATACCCGTCAATCGAATCCTATTCCGATTCGATTCGATCCGAAAAAAGAACCGACGAAAGAGTCCTGGATAAATTAGTAGCAGTGCTTACTCACTCTCTCGCCTCCAGTAGCTGAACTGTACTTGGTGTTTTGGTTGACCGTCGTCCACCATACCCCTATCATAATGTTTCTAGAGACCAATTTAAATCAACATCCAGTAATAAATTAAGAATCCCACATAAAACAGTTTCACTGTAAAATGTCGCGCCAAGTACACCTCTAACTATATACACGTATAGCAAAAATAAAAAATAAACTAATCTTTACAAAAAATATGAAATAAAAAAACCAAGTACCTACACAAAACCTCTCGGATTAAGAGAAACACTCATTAAAAACTGTGAAAATTGAAAAAACAATTGGTGTAGTATATTTACAAAAAAAGAAAAATTTGCAATCTACAAAAAAATATAAATTAAAAAAAGTAATCATTGTGATTTTCAATAATTGCAAAATTTTTGTGGCAAATTTTACAATTGAAAACAATTTTTTAAACGTACTTCGCGTCATTTCAGCAAGCAAACAAACTCATAAGCTATTAGTATGTTAGTATAGATATCTGTTACATGCACACCAAGTAGGTACACCATTTTTTTAAAATATGTTGAACATATTTTTTTTAATTTTGATTTAAATCAGTTACTTAGTTCTTTTTTCAGGATTTCATTATTTTTTGTAAATAATCAAAATTATTTTTAACTAGCTGTATCCCGCAGCTTCGCCTGCGTTTGTTTAGATTTACAGCCGTACGCGGTCTGATGATGATTATTTTTGTTACTGCCTAAGTTACTCCTTATAACATCAGTTATCTGCCAGTGAAAGTCCCAACAAAATCGGCCCAGCCATTTCAGAGATTAGCCGGAACAAACAGACAGACAGACAGACAGACAAAAATGGTAAAAAAAGGCTATTTTGGTATATGTACCGTGTATGCATCCATATGCATTAAATAAAACGCGGTTATTTTAATATTACAAACAGACACTCCAATTTTATTTATCTTTATTATTATTATTATTTTTAATTATTTTTAACTAGCTGGTGTCCGCAGCTTCGCCCGCGTTAACTTGGATTTACAGCCGTACCCGTATTGATGATGATTATTTTTATAGCCTAAGTTACTCCCAATAGCATCAGCTATCTGCCAGTGAAAGTCCCATCAAATTCGGCCCAGTCGTTTCAGAGATTAGCCGGAACAAACAGACAGACAGACGGACAAAAATGGTAAAAAAGGCTATTTTGGTATATTATGTCCCATATATACATATACATCAATATGCATTAAATAAAAAGCGGGTATTTTAATATTACAAACAGACACTCCAATTTTATTTATCTGTACAGATTATTTTTAATAAATTTTAAATGTGTATTTGGTGCGATGATTTACAGTGCGAAAACGCTACTGATATCCGTCGAGAGAGCGCAGAGAGCAATTCTCAAGGTGGCTACATTTCGCCCTTTCCTATTCCCTACTAACCTTCTTTATAAAACATGTAAAGTCCTAACAGTCAGACAACTTTTTATACTAAACATAGTACTAAAACAGCACGCAGCTCTTGCCTACTGTACTGAACTTACTAAAAACGAAGAAAAGATATAGTTTCCTCCCAAAAAATTGCAATAAAACATACCTTTATAACTAAATTTTATATATACCTAGGCCCTTATCTCTACAACAGATTAAATGATTTGTTAGATATTTATCGACTAACTTACCATAAATGTAAAAAAAAATCTCCAGTTGTCGCTACAAAGTATGTCGTACGAAGAGACAGAGAATTTGTTAATTAGGATAGAGTAGACTTTAACTATTTATACATTTATATTATAAGTTATATGTAGTTTAATATAAATGATACAATATGATTCTCTATATAAAAAAAATCCAGTTGTCGCTACAAAGTAGGTCGTACGAAGAGACAGATAATTCGATAATTAGGTTAGATTAGACTTTACCTATTTATACTTTTATCTTATAAGTTATATATAGTTTAATATAAATGATAAAATATGATTCGTGAAGCGAGTACACTAGCCCTTTTAGCCTGAAATACAGGATTTCCTAGTTCAGGCAGTCAGTACATATATTGTAAATACCTAAGAAACATTGCATTGTAATTATAGATTTTATTGTACTTAATATGTAAGTTTCTGAAATAATCATTTTTTTTTTATTATAAATTACTTTGTTTAACAATCTTATTCTTATTTGAATCACAATTAATAACTAGTTGAACCTTATAAATGTCCTCTTTAAGAAAACCATTTAAGAATGCTGTTTTAACATCTAAATGAGTGACATCTAAATTTAACTGAACAGATAGTGCGAACAATAATTTCAAAGTAGAATGTCTGACATCTGGTGAGAAAGTCTATTCATAATCAATACCAGGCCTCTGTGTAACCTTGTGCCCTTAGCCACTAAACATGCTCTGTAACATACACTATTATCACTATTTAATTTCCTTTTATATACCCACTTGCACTGTACTAAAGTTTAATCAAAAGGTAATTCACTCACAGGAACCCATGCATCATTTTCTTCAAAAGCTTGCATGCAGCTTTTCCTCTATTGCCTCAATCCACTTGTCTCTTTCTGGGCTCTCCAGAGCTTCATTAGTAACATTTGGACTCAACATTGTACATATATTTGGAAATCTATACCGCTCTGGCAGCTTTTTTATTCACTTAATTTGGGTCCCCCTTTACTAAAAGTAAATGGTACTGGTTCCTCATTTTCTTCTTCAGATTGCTGTCTGTGTATGATATTCCCGTAACTGCTCCATCTTTCATTTTATTCTGGTCATTTATATTCAAATGGCCAATCTCCTATGACACTCTTCACTAATTACTGTTGAAGTAGGAGTAAAAAAACATTGTTTATGTTCCATGACCAACTTAAAAACACCATCTTCTTGGTTTGCTACAGCCACCAAACTGTTTTTTCTATTGTAAACATAACAGCATTTCTCCTTTATCTTAAAATGTAAATCAAGGGTTGGCTTAGAGTATAGCAAAAATTTAATACCAATTTAATTGGTAGGAGATGAAGTCAAGAAACAAACTCCAGCGGCATTTATTATGCGGTTATGTCTAATTTTTAGAGTTTTGACCGAATAAAATCGGTTGAATTTTTTTACATAGATTAGAATTATATAGATAGAGATAGTACATCTCACTTTGTTAAATAATTTTGTTATTTCTCGAAAAATAATTAGACTGTAATAACATTTTTCTTTCCAATTGGCATTTTCTGTTGGAACCGGCTAAGACCTGAGGCCATGCTGCCATATCTGTTGTGTTAACAAAAATATTTTGTCTGTGCGTTGTAGAAACGGCGGAAAATGCCAAAAAGCGCGGCTCTGCCCCTCTAGCACCCATAAATCAACTATCACTTCCCATTCTATTCACCCAGAACAGTTCACCATAATATTCGCCAACGAATCACATTATATATTACACAGATTAAGTTTTAAAAACAAACACTACAGAAAACCATCAGAACAGTCCTACAATAGAAAACCACTCCAGAACAGTTCTCCACAATATTCGCCAACCAATCACAATATATACAGTTTTTAAAACAAACACTAGTAAATCACCCAGAATGAACAAAACACAAAATAACAATTAATTAACGGGAAACTGGGAAGAAACGAAGAAGATTGAGCTCTTAACAGAAACGAATATATGAAACAAAAGACGTTTATCAAATAAAAAAATACGACAGAAAAAATATATTATACGAAAGACGTTTATCAAATATAAAATATGACAGAAAAAATAAATAAAAATAAGCTATAGAGAATACACGAAAAAAAAACGAAATACTTAATTTTTAATACAACACCGTATATTGATAACGATAGGCAGCATGGCCTCTAGCCTTTGCCTGTTCTGATAGGATAAAACTAAAAAACAAGCAACCAACTTCGATGTCAAAACTCAAAATTCTCACTGTAACGTCATATAAAATATTTTCTCTGGACCTCTTTAATCGCAAATCGGCGCAAGCAATAATTTTCATGTTTGAAATGTATTAAATAATTGCTGAGACCCATTAATTTTTTGTAATATATGTAGAATTCGTAAAAAGAAACTTATTAAAAATAGTGTGAAGTCTTAGTGTTTTGGCAATAATAACAAAATAAAGCCCCAAAAATTTTATTTTTGTTTTGGAGGTTATGTTTACATATGTCTCGAGAATATATACACAGTGCCTAACGCCAAACTACTTGGATGTGTTCTTGGCGCTAGACACTAACGTGTCTCCTGACCCACGACTGAGTTTTTTTATTTCTTTTGCGCCGGGAAATGCTCTGAGCCATCCCGCTGGGGATAGGGGGCCTCCCCAGGCGAGTATGTGGGACTCGCTGCGCCCGAAAGATGGTAAGTGGACGCAGCTCTACCCACTAAAAATCGGCAAATGCCACCAATGCCACCTTTGGTGAGATGCCCCGGATCTGTTGAGTAAACGGGGCACCTCGACGTCTAATCAGTCCCTCAGGGGACCAACGGCATCTCCACAGAGGGGTTGCCCATCACCACGAAAATACCCCTCCCAACGTCGGGGCAGTACAATGGGGTGATTCCCATCCTCGCCCCTTGCTCATACAAGAGGGGTACAAAAAGTCCCTTCGGCTCAATTCACTTCGCCCAAGGTGCTGGGCTACGATAATACCTGAACCATTGGAAGACTAAACATTTGTCTCAATCGATGAGAGTTAAAATGGTTAAGCATTTAGTGTTTTTTTAAATTATGTGTTGTATGGAGTCCATATCAATTATGTACAAATTCAAGAACTTAGCGAGCCTTTAGTCAAGTCTTGGTACATATCTAAGATCCCACTTGTCTATTAACTTAGATAATAATTTTAATTTTAAAACGCGCAAAATATTTGAGACCGTGAGTGCGAAGAGTCAGGTATCATTTAGTTCATTAAAAGATTTATTATGCAATGAAATTATCAAATTTCAAACCCAAATTACGAATGTGACCTTGTTGAAATTTCAGAGCCAAATTACGAATGTGCCCTGTAGTAACCCTGTAATATAATATCACAGTAGACACTATAATGACCAACTGTACCCTGTAGTCTGCAGTACTATATGAAGATTATAGTGTATGTTTAAAATGTTGATAGTATTTTCTATAAAGAGCGAAATAGGGACCTATCTACCTCATTTCATAATTTTTGTATAAAGTATTAACTATCTATACTTCTAAAATGCAAATGAATCATAAAAGCGATATCAAGATCGGGTAACAATTTTGTTATGCACCAAAAATTTGCATAAAGTCATTATGTAGTGGTGTAGTATCCACAGAAAAAGAAGAAACTAAAATTAACGTAACTTTCCTGTAATGGACTTGTTTTGTGGACAAGTCAACGAGAACGCAACATTTATACTCATACGAGTCACTAAGGTGAGCACTTAACCAACGACAAGGCTAAGTTCTTTTATGTATTAGTTTCGTAACGTATACTCAACGGTGACATGAATTCTGTTTCACATACAGTACGGGCTATTTAACTTTGCCGGTCTGAAGTTATTTTTGAGTGACGTCCAAAAAAGATTTTTCTGATCATACTGAGCGCACGACGTCTGTCTCTTCGTACTAAACTCGTATTATTATGGTGACTACCGACTTCCATGGACATCCGCCCAACCAAAAGTTATGCAGATGCGTTGCACTCCTTATCCCTATCCCCCAATGGGCCACCGGAAACTCACAAACCTCACGAAACGCAACAGCACTCTTTAAAATGCACTCTGAGTAATATTAATAGAATAACCTTCTACAGATTATATAAATAAAAATGTCTAGACCTAGTCGTAGCGAATAGTCCCGAGCTGTTTTAACACGAAGCGCTTTAGAAGAGCTTTAGAAAAGCGATAAAAATGAGTTGATTCACAGTCCAACCGTGATTGTGTATAAAAGCTATTTAATTGTTTGTTCTGCCTAGAAATTATGATTGGATTGAATTTGGGTTTGATACATAGTTATTTTTGTTGCAGTAAAATACGAGGATTATAATGAATGAGGCTCAGAACAGCTAAACTTTTGTCTGGCAAAAGTAATTTTCCGACAACTTTCTAGCTAGTGTACAAATATTAGCCAAGCTCAGGCAAAGCAGAGGGCAAGGACTGATCGCACGATTCCCTCGTCAAATCTCATCTGACCTACTTAACTGAAGTATGGGGCCCGGCCGCCACAACTTGTACAAAACATTTACTAATTATTCAAAGTCAAACTAAAAAACTACTCTTTCATTTTAATGACTCGACGTTTAGCGTTTTACATACAATTATTAAATTAATGACAATGTAAAATACATATACTGATGGGATATAATTTTTGTCATTATAAAGTTAATAAAGTAAGTAGTTGGTGTATTAGTTCCAAAATACTTGAAGATATCAAAATAAATTTAATTATATTTCGTCAACTTGATAAATGTATAAATTAGATACTTTACACGTTGAAACCATTCATTCACATTTTGCAATTTTCTAAATTTTATAATTTATACTACTTGCAATTTTATACTACAGTAATAGGTTTTTTTTTATATTAGTTGGATAGGCAAACTGGCAAACGTGCCACCTGCTTACTCTTGAAATTTCACACTATTTACTTAGATTTTACACCATATCATATAATTGTATACTCTAAAAAGTAGATAAAAACTTGTGAAAATACATAGAATTGAAATTACTTAATACGATATGCTATATTTGCTTTGTGAACTAATGTGATGTGAGCTGGAGAGATTTTTCCGGGAACTGTACATCCGAGTTGATGAATAAATAGAGGGATTATAAAGCTGCGCTAACAAGGGCCCGGTGTACTGCGATCCAAAACTGCATACATTAACATATAACCCATCAATTATACCGGCGCTTTATAACCAAAGGACAATCACGATCAAAACGATTGTAAAGGTTAACATGGACACTAATAAAACACACTTTAAAAAAAACTACTCGAAAGTGGTCGAGTGGCCTAGACGGAGATTTATGTATTATTGTATTTTCAAATGTGGATCTCTCCACTCTCAAATAAAATACGTTTTGATGCTATTGACCATCATTAAATGAACGTAATCTCTCTAAATAAATAAATAAACTAGTTAGGCACTTGGGATTTTGGGGCAACCACAAACACCATGACAAGAGATTTAATCGATATTAATGAAATTTTGCATTATGGAAAGTATATCAAAAGAAAAGAGAAGCAACACAAACTTCGAATATAAAATATGAAATTGGACGAGTCAATTTTAGCGACCGTATTGCGGTAGCTTATACGCATCTGTCTGAATGCAGCATAGGATCGCAGAAAATTTTACCAACCGACCTCCGAACGTCAATATGACGATGGCACCTGATGATGATAATGATTGTGGTAACAGTCCGGCCGAATGTTAAGCCGCCGGAAAACACCGACGCCCAATTAAATTACAACAATATTGGTATCAAATATTTCTGTACAACTATCAAGACTAGTGACTACCATTACACTTTTAGGAACATATTTTTTGATAAAGTGCTTAAAAGTTTATTTTTGTTCATGAAATATTAATATACTAATAAGTTGAGATGGTGAAGATTAATCATATCTCTTAAATTTCAATTGCACTGTGCAAATTTTTATTAAAATTCGTTCAGTCTTTTAAAAGAACATCATCGATGAACAACGCTACACGCAACTATTTTTATATAAAATATTGTTCCTAAAGTAAATATAATAAAGCCGATGAAATTTATAATCCCAACATCAATGTAATAAGGCAAACGGAATGAGTGAGGCGGAAACATCGGCTACGTCGGCTACAATATAAGCTAGCGCGAGAACAAGACCGGGAAAAGACCGGGAAAAGACATTCACTTTAAAATTACTTTCAATGCAAAGTTGTTTCAAACTCTTTGTGCTGACTTAAGCGTGGTTTGACTATACATTTTCTTTATATATAAAATTCTACTATAGGTTTATCGTTTATTGAAGAGGGGTCAAACGGAGAGCCGGTTCACCTGATGGTAAGTGACAAGCGACATCCACAGACACCCGCTACACCTGAGGATTAGAAGGTGTGTTGCCGGCCTTTCAAATATGAGTATGCTCTTTTCTTGAAAATGTCTCGTCGTCGAAGTGAAGTCGTATTAGTTCGCAAATACCATACATGGCAGCTGATTCATTATAGTAGTAGGTACGTATGTTTTTTTTATGTCAGTTGGATAGGCAAACTGGCAAACGTACCACCTGATGGTAAGTAGCCGACGTCGCCCATGAACATAAACTAGTATACCTGGATCGAGCCCTGGCAACTCATCTATGTGTTGCCTATCCTGAGACATAAGATGTTAAGTCTCGGTGCCAGTAATTACACTGCCTGTCTTGCCCTTCTCTCCGAAATACAGCGAAGCTGTTTCACGGGGGAATCAAGCAAGATGGTGGTGCCCATGCAGCCGGGTACATGTAATATGTAGGATATACTTCTCCTAAGCAGCTGGACCGATTCGGTTGAAATTTTGAGTGTATATTTGATAAGATGCCTGATTTTTTGAAAATACAATTGGAGCTCACTTTTACCGGTGGAAGAGATTCGCTGTGCCGCGCTCTCAGCTGCATGGCCACCAATGTAAGACTTTGTGTGTATCGGAGAGAAGGGCAGGTCAGGAAAGTTTCCGTGTCGTAAGTACACAGGCACGGAAACTTAACATCTTATGTCTCTCAGGATAGGCAACACATAAATAAGTTGTTTGGTCTAGATCCAGGTAAACTGGTGACGTCGACCACTTACCATCAGGTGGCACGTCTGCCTGTTTGCCAATCCGACTAAAATTAAAATAAAAAAGCTGATGTCTTAATCGCTTTTTCATGAAAACAAAACTAATTTTACAAAACAAAGAGTAATGTGAATTTGTCATACTAAATAATTATTTCTCGTAGTTATATGTATATTTTTTGAGTATTAAAATTTTATGCATCTGTGGGAGAAATGCATGAAACTGTAATCATCACTTTTTTTTACTTTTGATGAGTATTGTTCATATTGAAATACATATATATTTTGTTCGGGTGCTTACCGCGTTTCAGGCGCGGCTCCACAGCGACGCATGCAGTGGCTACTCAATTGTTTTAAAAAGTCCTATTGAATAAGAAAATGTCTATTAATGCGTATCATGTCGGTGGGTTGCAGTGGAAACGATCACATGCAATTTCTAGCAAAGTGAAACTGCAAAGACAAACGTGCGCTATCTCATAGTTTCATTTAGCAGCGGAGAGACTCCCCGTGACCATGGTGATTGAAAAATTGTCGAAATATTGGGACCTCAATTATCAGGACTATAAACGCGGTGAGCACCCGAACAAATATATATTTTAATATGAACAGCGATCGCGATAGTTTAAAACAAGAGATAGGTATAGTGTTAATGTTCCGTCAATGTAAGGACAGTACGTCTGTCAGGACCGCTACCCGCTAGTCTATGTATGTCCGTCTATACAAATCCGTCGCACTTGCTGAACTCAAACAGCATACGCGAAAGTTTAGCAGCTAGTGGCTACCTAACTGATTGATAATTATTTTTTATGAAATTAATGTAATCATTTCAATTTACAAATTACTGTTTACATGGTTGTTTGAAAGCTCCTTTCATTTGAAACTCTTTTAACACGGTTTGTATGCTTAGTAATAGGCTCTATTGTTAGATAAAATAACCCTAAAACTAATAGTTTAAAATGTGGGGCTGTTGGTGACGTCATACCCGGCCGTTGACCTCATCCGCATACAAGCGGAATCGCCAACTGCGGAAATGTGACATGATTGGCGAGAGGAAAAACGCTAACTTCAACATCCCATCTCTGTTTTATTCATACCGCAGTCCTAACTTTAATAGTGTACTGGTTCTGTTATTAGAGTTTTATAAATAAAATAAGTATGTTACTACTGTCTCATTTAGTGACAAACTGCTTAACTTATTTCTAAATTTACTACGTAGGTACTGCTGTTCCTCGTGAGTCATGGTTTATGAATAGTTCTGGGATTAGAGCATTCAAAGCTTCTTTTCGTCAGCAGTGGACGGAAAAAGGTTGATGATGATGAAATATATTACACGACACATATTATAACACTAGCTGTTGCCCGCAGCTTCGCCCGCGTTAACTTAGTTTTACAGCCGTATACGGATTGATGATGATAATTTTATAACCTAAGTTACTCCTAAGTTACTCAAAATCGGCCTAGCCGGAACAAACAGACAGACAGACAGAAAGACAAAAAATGTAAAAAATGCTAATTTGGTATATGTCCCGTGTATACATCCATATTCTTTTAATAAAAAGTGGTTATTTACATTACAAACAGATATTCCAATTTTATTTATCTGTATAGATTATGTCGCATTAAACAATACACATGTTATGAGTGCCAAAGTAACTCCGTCTGACCTTTCCACGCCTTAATCGGTGATAAGGTTTCGATAAAGTGAGTTTCTTAGAGAAATGATTCCTTTAGATAAATATTGCCATCAAACCAAATATCAGATCAATCTGTCAACAGAAAGAGCCAACCCAAATGAACAGGGCAAGTCAAATAAAACCGTTTAAAAAATCCTTAGCTTTATAGGCTATAAAATAATCCTCGGCCTGGATAGGACTGTGAAATTAGTTAATACAGGCGATACTACGGACAAATTATCATATATAAGCTCAAAATAAAAAAGTCATTAAACTTCAGTTCGACAGCACTTAACAACTAATGCTTTAAAACTTCTTTGTAAGATAAACTGAAGTCATACGTCATTTATTATTTCACATTGGCGTCATTATTGAACTATAAGTATCGTAGTGTGTGTAACATTTATAACCGACTTCAAAAAAACAGGAGGTTATGAATTCGTCTGTATGTTTTTTTTTTTTTTGTGTCGTGTCAGATTAGGTAATCCGCCGTTTGTGAATGGATTTCGATGGTTATTTTTTTGTTTGAAAGCTGGTGTTTCTAATTTGGTCCCATATTAATTGTATTAAGATCTGACAAGCCGTTATTCCCAATAACGCCTATTTGGATGGATTCTTTTACCTCGACGATATGCTCATTTTTAATGATTTTTTTTTGAGTATGTGATTATCGAAGATGGCTAGACCGATTTGAAAAATTCTTTTTTTGTTCTTAAGGGTATACTTCCCAAATGGTCCCATGACAAGGAAACCAGGATCTGGTTTCCCATGGCATCCCAGAGAAATCGAGGGGAACTTTCGAAAATCGTAGGGGCGACTAGTGCGTTTGATATTTTTTTTATAAAGTGTTTTGAAGGACTACAATTTAATGAAGGTCTGGAGTCGATCTGATGCTGGAGCCGAAAGACAATCGAGGGAACTCCTCAACGATTTACATCAGTACCTTGTGTTTGGGCTTGATTAATTTGTAATGATGAGAACTTCACACCTAGATGGGTTGTGACTGTTATTATGGGTCTGATGATGAAGACAAAGGACAGTTAAAGGAACTCCTCAACAGTTTAGAGTAGCTACCTTGTGTTTGGACTTAATTAATTTAAATTGATAAGAACTTTATACCCATATGGGTTATAAGCGCCATTACAGGTGTGATGATGGAGACCACACACAGTCGAGAGGAATCCTCGACGATTTACAGCTTTTATTGGGCTTACTTCATACGGTAAATAATATTATGCCAAAATCATGTAATTTTATTACTTGTCGTTGTTAAATGAACAAAAAACAACTGTGCCTTGGAAGCGCATCATAGTTTTTCAAGGTCATCATAATATCCATTCTATATCTATATATTGGTGATGTTCTATACCTATAATAATGGAATAATTTAACGAATAGCAGCAAATCTGCCGTGATTGCTTTCAATTACATGTATATAAAGTTTTACACAATTCCATTTCGGTTTTTTCATTTGTTATGTAATGACTTTTACCCTTTCTACGGTCATCTCATTAATACAGCGCTATTTAATCTAAGCAACGCGTTTAATAGTTCTACCCATATTTCTGACAAATAAAAATAGTTATCAAATTTTGAAATCACTAAAAATGAAGAAATAAAAAAAATTAAACAAAAATTAGAACCGACTTCAAATTAAAAAAAAAAAACATCTAAAAAGTAATAAAATAATTTCCTTAATTTTTGTGCCTACAAATAACAACTTGTTCTTCTACTAATATACAATCTTTGCGTTTACCACGTCATTATTGTTACTTTTGAAGCCGGTGTCCTATTTGTTGATGTACCTACCTACCTTGGCTGACACCGACTCCAAAAGTAACAATAATGACGTGGTAAACGCATTACACTTGTATATTAGTAGAAGAACAAGTTGATTATTTGTAGGCACAACAATTAAGGAAATTATTTTATTACTTTTTAGTTGTTTTTTTTTTTTTAATTTGAAGGCGGTTTTAATTTTTGTTTAATATTACTTGTCGATGTAACAATTGTATAGGATGCTTTGGTAGCACACCATAGCATGTGATATGTTGCGGTCATTGTAATCATAATCATCATCATCCTTTATCCGTCCACTGCTAAACATAGGCCTCCTTCAATGAACGCGAAGACGAATTGAATTTCAGAATCACAAAAAATTAAGAAATAAAAACATTTGACAAAAAATTAAAACCGACTTCAAAAATACTAAACTAAAAAGTAATAAAATAAATGTGTTTCCTGAATTATGTGCTTAGAAAATTAAGTTGATTATAAGTTATAAGCACAAAAATTCAAGATACACATTTATTTTATTACTTTTTAGTTTAGTATTTTTGAAGTCGGTTTAAATTTTTTGTAAAATGTTTTTTATTTATTATATTCAATGTACATATTTGAAATGCATAAAACACAAAAAATTAAAGCTTTCTCAGCTCCCTCTCCACTTAATTTTTAACCCCCAAATACTCAAATGAATCTCAAATTTAAGACGTACTTAAACTCGTGTTGTCCCTCTTTTTTCTTTGTATCTGACACGTCGTAGCATGAGTTTAAGTACGTCTTAAATTTGCGATTCGTTTGAGTATTTGGGGGAACTATATCAAATTTATTTCCTCCGTTTCCGCAATCCTCTTAAAAAGGGGTACTAATGTTTTTGTTTCACGTATTAATAATCCACAGTCTTAGCACATGTCTTAGTTGTTTCGAACCTGAAGATTCCACGGAACACACTCGACCCATTTTTATTCTTCAGACAAATTCGAGTTTATGTTACAGAAAAATGATTGAGAAACGTACGAAGTGATCTTTAATATATTAGATCGTAATAGGTCACTCCCAAATTAAGTCTAATTTAATTTAGAAGTTTATTAAAAAAATACAAACAACTAGTGCGTACCTACTTCTGCTATAAGCCACCTTCTATACACATTGATGCCAAAATTGTTTCCTATTTTTTTCAAGAAACAAACAACACATTTACAAGTTTAATTTAAATTCGTTGAGTGGTTTCAGGTTTAATTAAACTGTAATTGATTTTATGACTTTCGATATTTTATTACTTTAATATAGATTGATTGTGATTATTAAATCAATTTTTAAACGAAATTAAGGGCAAATTTAGACTTCTCCTGGGCCACTAGTCTGACATCTTCATGACTTAAAATTACACTTTAATGGAGGGTATGAAATCGAAGCAAATAAACAGACCGCGGAGGAAGGATAAATTTTACAGTTATTGTAGGCGAGTTCCATCAGTTGCTTTTGTGAGGCAGGCGGCCGAGAGATTCATATTATAATGCTATATCCAGTATCTACCCCTTTAGTCAAAGGTACGCAAACTACTAGATAGGTGCTACTGCAAAAAAGTCAGCGTTCTATCAAATCTAAGAAGATTTATAATATCGTAATGATAAAAAAGTTGTTCGTCACGTGACGCCCGCAAGGTGTGAATCATGTGTTAGTATACAAAAATTATAATAAATAAAAAATGTGGGGCTACTCAATCCCGTCCAAACTCCAAAAGGTAACACCTGTCCTGTGTCCAAAATTATGCGTCAGAAAACTAATAAACGCGATTCTTATGTATGGCTGCGAATCGTGGAGACTGACACTGAGAGCAGGGAACAAGCTTTTTGTTGTGGAGCGAAGAATATTTCGAAAAATTTTGGGACCAGTCAAGAGGGAAGATAGCCGCTGGGGAATACGGAAGAACCAAGAGCTTGAAGATATGGTGTCTGAGCCCAATATTGTGTATAGTGTGGTATTATATAGTGGGGTACTCAATGACGCGCGCCAAGTACGTTTAAAAAATTGTTTTCAATTGTAAAATTTGCCACAAAAATTTTGCAATTATTGAAAATCACAATGATTACTTTTTTTTAATTTATATTTTTTTTGTAGATTGCAAATTTTTCTTTTTTTTTTGTAAATATACTACACCAATTGTTTTTTTCAATTTTCACAGTTTTTAATGAGTGTTTCTTTTAATCCGAGAGGTTTTGTGTACTTGGTTTTTTTATTTCATATTTTTTGTAAAGATTAGTTTATTTTTTTATTTTTGCTATACGTGTATATAGTTAGACGGGTACTTGGCGCGACATTTTACAGTGAAACTGTTTTTTGTGGGATATCTCTTTTTTTTTTGTAAAGCATATATTAATTAACATAATTACATTTCAAATATTTTAATATTTTAAATATTTATACTTCTTGAGTAATTCATTTCAAATACTTTAAAATTTTAAACTTAAACTTCTTGAGTAATTCATCGAAATTTTTATTCATAAATTTTCTCAAACAATTTAATAATAAAAGAGGTTAGTACTATTACAATACTTTGACTTTAAATGACGCTTGTAACTGACCAGTGACCAATGCAACATCGTCATATTTTTTTAAATGTTATTTTGATTTTCAAAATTAACATAGAGCATGCGTTCCTGTTATTCCTCCTGTTTAAATATTTAGAGTGTAAAAGGGAAAGTTAGATACCAGATGGCGCAACATGCAACTTGACCGGCAGTTCAAATCAATAATTAAATTAAAGTAAAATATTATATTTGCTTATTAGTAAATCATGTAATAATAAGCTCAAATATGTAATTAAAAAATTTAATATATTTTGTTCTTGTCCAATATATATGATTCATTATTATTTACCCTAAATTTATTAAGTTAAAGTTGCACACTACCATGCCTTCAGAATAAAAAAAATCAAAACTTTAGATGTATTACTTTCTTTATTGTTTTTTTAAGAATAATTCAAATCCAACTCCATACGAAGAAAGTCATAAATTTACTTGATACCAATGTACTTATTATTATGTTTATTGTCCTTTAAGGCCTTTAAATATTCTCCTTTCCAGAAGCTAAAAAAATGTAAAACAGTAAGGAAATAACTTCAAATGAAAATAATTAAAATTAAGAAATACTACACACATAATGTCTCGCAATTTTTGTTTACAACCAGCTCTTATCCGCTTAAAGTTTTTTTTATTGCACGGTCTGTGACAATGGGAAAACCAATTGTATTGACAATAATAAAAGTATGACAAGTCAGAAATTTGAAGTAAAATTACTTACATAATATCATAATCAATACTGAAATTAACTTGTCTGTCTCTATTTGATTATTGGAACAAATATAAGTCATCAACATATAATGCTATAACAATTTTTTAGAATAGAATAGAATAATTATTTATTTGCCAGAATATGGTGTACATAGGTTTTCATATTTCACATTTTACATCATTATTCATTTTTGTAAAAACACATGGCTCTATACGACTCCTTTTGAAACCTAACTCATATAAACATTGCTCCACTCTCCAATACCATGATCTAGACTGATTTATGGTTTAAAGCAGTCGCTTTAAACCATAAATCATCAAGTATCAGCACATGGGGTGGTGCAGCGAAAGCGCTACTGATATCCGTCGAGAGAGCGCAGAGAGCAATTCTCAAGGTGGCTACATTTCGCCCTTTCCTATTTATATATCCTATTCCCTACTAACCTTCTTTATAAAACATGTAAAGTCCTAACAGTCAGACAACTTTTTATACTAAACATAGTACTAAAACAGCACGCAGCTCTTGCCTACTGTACTGAACTTACTAAAAACGAAGAAAAGATATAGTTTCCTCCCAAAAAATTGCAATAAAACATACCTTTATAACTAAATTTTATATATACCTAGGCCCTTATCTCTACAACAGATTAAATGCTTTGTTAGATATTTATCGACTAACTTACCATAACTGTAAAAAAAATCTCCAGTTGTCGCTACAAAGTATGTCGTAAGAGAGAGAATTTTTTAATTAGGATAGAGTAGACTATTTAAACATTTATATTATAAGTTAAATGTAGTTTAATATAAATGATACAATATGATTCTCTATATAAAAAAAACCAGTTGTCGCTACAAAGTAGGTCGTACGAAGAGACAGATAATTCGTTAATTAGGTTTGATTAGACTCTACCTATTTATACTTTTATCTTATAAGTTATATATAGTTTAATATAAATGATAAAATATGATTCGTGAAGCGAGTACACTAGCCCTTTTAGCCTGAAATACAGGATTTCCTAGTTCAGGCAGTCAGTACATATATTTTAAATACCTAAGAAACATTGCATTGTAATTATAGATTTTATTGTACTTAATATGTAAGTTTCTGAAATAAACATTTTTTTTTTATTATAAATTACTTTGTTTAACAATCTTATTCTTATTTGAATCACAATTAATAACTAGTTGAACCTTATAAATGTCTTCTTTAAGAAAACCATTTAAGAATGCTGTTTTAACATCTAAATGAGTGACATCTAAATTTAACTGAACAGATAGTGCGAACAATAATTTCAAAGTAGAATGTCTGACATCTGGTGAGAAAGTCTATTCATAATCAATACCAGGCCTCTGTGTAACCTTGTGCCCTTAGCCACTAAACATGCTCTGTAACATACACTATTATCACTATTTAATTTCCTTTTATATACCCACTTGCACTGTACTAAAGTTTAATCAAAAGGTAATTCACTCACAGGAACCCATGCATCATTTTCTTCAAAAGCTTGCATGCAGCTTTTCCTCTATTGCCTCAATCCACTTGTCTCTTTCTGGGCTCTCCAGAGCTTCATGGACACAGACTGGATCATTAGTAACATTTGGACTCAACATTGTACATAGATTTGGAAATCTATACCGCTCTGGAAGCTTTTTTATTCACTTAATTTGGGTCCCCCTTTACTAAAAGTAAATGGTACTGGTTCCTCATTTTCTTTTTCAAATTGCTGTCTGTGTATGATATTCCCGTAACTGCTCCATCTTTGATTTTATTCTGGTCATTTATATTCAAATGGCCAATCTCCTATGACACTCTTCACTAATTACTGTTGAAGTAGGAGTAAAAAAACATTGTTTATGTTCCATGACCAACTTATAAACACCATCTTCTTGGTTTGCTACAGCCACCAAACTGTTTTTTCTATTGTAAACATAACAGCATTTCTCCTTTAACTCCACATTGTTTCGATTCTTGATAAGTTGACGAATGTAAATCAAGGATTGGCTATAGTAGAGTATAGCAAAAATTTAATACCAATTTAATTAGTAGGAGATGAAGTCAGCAATGAAAATAGCCATGTTGGCTATTTTCATTACTAATATTATTTAAAACGGGATATTGACCATGTTTTTCACTTTTATTTCGCGGAGCTCGATATTTCGACATTATCTACGAACGTCTTGTTCACGAGATTGAAGTATACAAGTAGATGTTCACGAAATTAGAGATGTCGAAGATGAAACTCAGTTTAAGTTGTAACAAAATCAAACTTCTAAAATAAACAGCAATTTAAGCCGCATATTTTCAAACTCGCAATTACCTACTTGATAGAGAATCAAAACCTAAAGGATACTTCCACTCGACCTAGAATCTTGAAATATGATATAAAGCAACGTTTTATAGCACACATAATTTAGTGAATGTACTATGTAAACCTATGCGTATGACCTAAATGTGTTTATTATATTCCTTACTAGCGTTTGCCCATGGCTTCGCTCGCGTTAAATTAGATAATGTTTATTCCTTGGTACTAGTCCTTGGTGATGAATAGATAGATAATTAATTATATTTATGTCCTTCATTGGATTGCTTCAGTATCCAAAACCTGACGGACTTGAGTCTGCTCCTCAGATTGATAATTGATTCTAGCAACCATAGCTTTATTGGAATTAATCCTGCGATAGATTTTATCTTTTAAATAAATTACTACCTACCTAAGTATGATATTTTACCTCACTTATAATAATCTATATACATATACAGATAAATAAAATTGGAGTGTCTGTTTGTGATATTAAAATAACCGCTTTTTATGGAATGCATATGGATGTATACACGGTATACCAAAATAGTCTTTTTAACAATTTTTGTCTGCCTGTCTATCTGTCTGTCTGTTTGTTCCGGCTAATCTCTGAAACGGCAGGGCTAATTTTGATGGGAATTTCACTGGCAGATAGCTGATGTTATAAGGAGTAACTTAGGCTATAAAAGAAATCATCAACCATCCGCGTACGGCTGTAAATCTAAGTTATCGCGGGCGAAGCTGCGGGCAACAGCTAGTAAATTAATAAAAAAGAGATATAATATTATACATATCTCAAAGATTTATAATTTTATCTCTCTTTTATCTTTACCTATTAATTTATAATTAAAATTAAAAAAAGCCTAATAAATAAATGGATTTAACAAATAAATATCATCATCATTATCTACAGCCACTATCCATCCACTGCTGAATATAGCCCTCCCATTAAAAATGGTTATTTAGTAAATTATTTTAAAAAAATCCATTTTGGATAAACCTAAACCTTACGACTAAGTATAATAACCTTATGAATTATCAGCAAATACAAAACAAAATATTTAAAACGCCTAAGGTTCAATTATAAAAAATATCATTAAAATTATAATTCTTACATAGGCTGCACTAAAAGTATCGGGAATGGAATATTTCCACTGTTCCTGTCATATTAAAATCTTTTTAATTGAAAACTCCTTGGTTTTAAAAATCGAATACCATTTATTTATTTAAAAAAAGATTCTCGGTCTTGTCACAAGGTCTTGTCAAACTTGTTTAGTCGTTGAGAAAATGGAATTGACTCGAGAAAATTCTAGAGCGATGATTTATTATGACTTTCGAAGTGGTTTAACACAAAAACAGTGTGTTGACCGGACGATTTCTGCATTTGGTGATGAAGCCCCATCCAAAACCACAATTTATCGCTGGTTTGCTGAATTTCAACGTGGACGTGTCAAGCTCAGTGATGATCCCCGTCAAGGTCGTCCAAAAACTGCAGTCACCCAAGAAAACGTTGATGCTATGCGTAAGCTGATTGAGGAAGATCGACATGAGACATACCGCGAAATTCAGGCAACTTTACACATTGGCATGAGTCAAATACAAATAATCTTGCATGAACAATTAGGTGTAAAAAAGTTGTTTTCCCGATGGATACCGCATTTGCTCTGTGAAGAGCAAAAAGCGGCTCGCGTTACTTGGTGCGTCAGAACTCTCGAAAGATTCCACGCAGGATCCTCAAATGCTGTATACAACATCGTATCAGGTGACGAATCCTGGATATACGCGTACGAACCCGAAACAAAAAACCAGTCACGAGTTTGGGTGTTCGAAAATGAGTTAAAGCCAACAAAAATTGTTCGTTCACGGAGTGTTGCAAAAAAATGGTGGCCACGTTTGTCTCCAAAACCGGCCATGTTGCGACTATTCCTCTTGAAGGACAAAGAACGGTTAATGCAGAATGGTAGGCTAGCATTTGTTTGCCACAGGTCGTTTCTGAACTCCGTAAAGAGAACGCCGCGCACAGAACAAAAGAGTTTTTAGAGCAAGAAAACATAGAATTATTAGACCATCCGCCGTACAGCCCCGACCTAAGCCCTAATGATTTCTATACTTTCCCTATAATAAAGAATAAATGGCGTGGTCAGAGATTTTCATCGCCTGAAGAAGCTGTGGACGCCTACAAAACGGCCATTTTGGAGACCCCAACTTCCGAATGGAATGGTTGCTTCTATGATTGGTTTCCATTCCATGGAAAAATGTGTCAAATTTCGCGGAGAATACCTACTTCGAAAAGCAAAAAGGATTTTTAAATAGTAATATTGTGTCCCTTCCTTGATTCCCGAAATTTTCAGTGCCGCCCTCGTATAACATTTTCTTGTTCTTTTGCTTTTATATCTGATATAAAAAACTCTCGTGTCCACGGTGTTTGAAATCAAACTCCTGCGAAATGGCTCGACAGTCTCATGAAAATTTTGTATGCATATCGGGTATGTCTGGGAATCGGTCTATTTTTCATCCTCCTAAATGTTAAGGGCGGTCCAGCAAATATTTCTTTTTATTTTTTCTTAATAAATAATTTTGTTTTTATTTTCTATGATAACGATATGGCTGTAAATCTAAGCTAACGCGGGCGAAGCTGCGGGCAACAGCTAGTAATATATAGATTAGTAGTGATTAGTAATGATATTTCATACTGTAAAGCAGCCTTTCTCGCTATTTAAACTATCTTATATGTTACCTTCTTGGGTCTCAAGCTATCTCCATAAAAACACTTAAATCTGTTCCGTGGTTTAGAAGATAGACAGCCCCGGGGTTTTACCCGCATAGTTCCCGTTCCCGTGGGATATCTAGGATAAAAATATCCTATGTCCTTTCTCGGATCTCAAACTATCTTTGTACCAAATTTCATCCAAATCTGTTCAGTGGTTTAGGCGTGAAAAAGGAAGTCTAGACAGACAGAGTTACTTTCGAATTTATAATAGATATTACTAAGGATTGTTGGTTATATGGAACCCTCGGTGCGCGCGTCCGAATCGCACTTGAACGGTTTTTTTCAAACATAACATTGAATTATAACTATACTAAACAATGATACATTAGAGTATCGTCGTTTATAATTTATAATAGATATTACTAAGGATTGTTGGTTATATGGAACCCTCGGTGCGCGAGTCCGAATCGCACTTGAACGGTTTTTTTCAAACATAACATTGAATTATAACTATACTAAACAATGATACATTAGAGTATCGTCGTTTATAATTTATAATAGATATTACTAAGGATTGTTGGTTATATGGAACCCTCGGTGCGCGAGTCCGAATCGCACTTGAACGGTTTTTTTCAAACATAACATTGAATTATAACTATACTAAACAATGATACATTAGAGTATCGTCGTTTATAATTTATAATAGATATTACTAAGGATTGTTGGTTATATGGAACCCTAGGTGCGCGCGTCCGAATCGCACTTGAACGGTTTTTTTCAAACATAACATTGAATTATAACTATACTAAACAATGATACATTAGAGTATCGTCGTTTATAATTTATAATAGATATTACTAAGGATTGTTGGTTATATGGAACCCTCGGTGCGCGAGTCCGAATCGCACTTGAACGGTTTTTTTCAAACATAACATTGAATTATAACTATACTAAACAATGATACATTAGAGTATCGTCGTTTATAATTTATAATAGATATTACTAAGGATTGTTGGTTATATGGAACCCTCGGTGCGCGAGTCGGAATCGCACTTGAACGGTTTTTTTCAAACATAACATTGAATTATAACTATACTAAACAATGATACATTAGAGTATCGTCGTTTATAATTTATAATAGATATTACTAAGGATTGTTGGTTATATGGAACCCTCGGTGCGCGAGTCGGAATCGCACTTGAACGGTTTTTTTCAAACATAACATTGAATTATAACTATACTAAACAATGATACATTAGAGTATCGTCGTTTATAATTTATAATAGATATTACTAAGGATTGTTGGTTATATGGAACCCTCGGTGCGCGAGTCCGAATCGCACTTGAACGGTTTTTTTCAAACATAACATTGAATTATAACTATACTAAACAATGATACATTAGAGTATCGTCGTTTATAATTTATAATAGATATTACTAAGGATTGTTGGTTATATGGAACCCTCGGTGCGCGAGTCGGAATCGCACTTGAACGGTTTTTTTCAAACATAACATTGAATTATAACTATACTAAACAATGATACATTAGAGTATCGTCGTTTATAATTTATAATCAACATACGTACATAATATGTAGTATATATAATATCATCGACCTGCTTATTTCTTTTGAAAACATTTTTCCTGCGCATTCAGTGCTATATATATGTTTCCATTTTCAGAGTAGATCGTGGCGATCGATCAAATACCATTACGTAATTCGTCTGCCAGTTAGAAAGTCTTCTAATAGAAAAAGGATACATCTTTATAAATAGACTTTTGGGGTCACTAAAAATAACTTTCATTTAGGTTAAGGAAAACAAGGGCTTTCAAAGGTTCTAATTAGTGTACCACTATATTGTTAGTATTTTATATACTATTACTTCCAAAGATTAAAAATATATATCGAATCATGGCAAATGCAAAAAAAATATACATCCGAAATCTAGCTAATTACTCCATTTCATTAAATGCCCATAAAAAATAATCATTAATTTGGACAAGGAACCTTAAAAATGAGCAATTATTTTTTAAATAAATTATATAACTAGAAAAAAATGAACATAACGTGTCATCACTCCTTTAGTATATATTTACACGTGTTTTTGAACAGCGTTTTTAACCTTCCGTTACATACAAACTCATTGTTAATATAAATTTTGATTCGGCCTTGAATTTAATTTGATAGATTTCCAGATAGATCAATGTATTCGGGTTCCGAAATTTCAAAAGGTCACCAAGGTGAGTCATTGAAGAAATAAAGAAAAGGAACGTAAGTGAAGCGTTCTGTTCACTTGTATTTTTCAGTACGGCTAAATTATCTTCGCTATTTATGCGCAATGTGTAAAATAATTTAGCCGTATTTTACTAAAATTAAAATATAATTTTCCCGAAAATATTAATAGAAATTAACAAATAGATAGGATTTCAAATCTATTTCTGTCCTGTATGAATAGGCGTAGGCACGGCTTTGATCAGTCGTATTCCAAGTAAAGTTTCGAGTAAGGACGATTTATAAATATTATTTAAGACTATTTTAAACTGTTCACTTAGTCTCGTGAACGGGGCTTTCAAAACAAAAGTTTATAAATAACATAGTAAATATCCCATGTTCGTAGTTTTTAATATAAATTGTTTTATAAATAATTTGTCTATGAATATGACATGATGATGTTTAATTGTGTATAATTATCTTTATATATAAAAATCAATGCCACTTTTCGTTGTTTTTTTTGGAACGTAGTAGCGGTGGGCGTTGCGAAGACGAACCGTTTTTAAGAACCGTTTTATGTCTCGCGACGATGAAACCGTTTTCCGTCCTAGATCCAAACAGTTTTCGTTTCCCAAACAAGTTATTCAAAGACTATGGACCTAAAACGTTTTCATCGTCGCGAACCGCGAACGAAACATACCGAACGAAACTGTATATAAACGACGATGACGAAGACGCAATTGATTTGATGCGTTCGCAAATGCAGTTCTTACAATAAACAATGTAACTTTTCGTCTAAGGAATACGGTCGATTTTTATAACCCCTTCTCAAAGCTATCATCAAATACAGTTCTTACAGTTAAAAATGTAAGTTATTGCCTAGAGAATACAGTCGATATTTTATTACATCCTGACAAAGCTACCGTTCGTGGTACGCCATTCAAACACGTGCATGTACTTACTTAGCTAACCCGTTTACTTAAAGTACAAAATCGCCTGGCATTAATAATCTAGATAGCCGGCACTCGGCAGGTAAAATTCTTGGAAACAGAGCCGATGAATTTATTTGTTTATGTTATTGTAATTTTTTTCTAGTAGCAATTGTTCCCAGTGAGAGTTAGATTGTTATCATTACAAATTAAGTAATTAGTGTTATGTGTGTTTGTGTTGTACAACACTTTTTGTAAATAATTTTGTACATATTGGATTATAGTAGCGTAGAGTTTAAAAACATTAAATTTATATTAAATAATTAATAATAAAAATTGTGCAATAGGTTTATTAATTAAATACAAACTATTGATTCTATCGTTATGTCGGCGGGACGACGAAATGCTAGTGTTTTATGGTCGCATTTCGACAAAGACATAGAAAATAAAAAAGCTAAATGCCATTTATGTCATGAAACATTGAGTTACAAATCGACTACTGCAAATTTGAGAAATCATATAAAAAGAAAACACCCTGGAAATTTTTCTACGCTAATAGAGGAACAAAACCAACCAGTTTCAAGTGAGAACGATCCTATTTTACCTACTGAAATATTACCTTCAAGTTCAACAGCTTGTATGCCTCAAGTTCCACCATCAAAACGTCAAAAAGTCTTAGATAGTTATATTAGTAAAAAGATAAGTGTGGATCAAAAAAAAATAATAGACCAGGATTTACTGGATTTGTGTGTGGATGCTTTCCATCCGTTTTCCATCGTTGAAGAGCGAGCTTTTAAGAAATTTTGCCGTTGGATACCTGGCTATAAATTGCCGACACGAAAAACTTTGTCCAACACTTTACTCGACGAAGTATACAATAAAATTGAACAACAAATAAAGATGGAAGTAGCCAATGATGCTCAATCTATTTGTTTAACCACAGATTTATGGACCTCGCGAATAACAGAGAGTTACATCGCCATTACCGGTCATTACTTAAGTACTGACATGAAATTTAAAACAGTTTTGTTGGGATGCTGCCATTTCTCCGGTAATCACACAGCAGCGAATATTGCATCTGAATTTAATGCTATCGTGGATCAGTGGGGACTTACAAATAAAGTAAACTTTGTAATAAGTGATAATGCAGCAAATATTGTTAAGAGCTTGAAAGAATACCTAGGATTTAAACATTTTGGGTGTTTTGCTCATACCCTTAATTTGATCGTGGAAGATGCGATAAAGCCTTGCCAAGAGCACATTGACAAAGTAAAAAGAGTAGTAGGTCACTACAAAAAAAGTACCGTGTCGGCAGAGCGCTTGGCCAAGTATCAGTTGCAACAAAATCAGGAACCCAAACGCCTAATACAAGATGTAGACACTAGGTGGAATTCAACGTTTTATATTATGTTATACCGATTTTTGGAATTAAAAGAAGCAGTCCGCTCTACAATGGCCCTTGTGGATAGCGATTTACCACAAATTAGCATAAATGAATGGGAAATGTTTGCCCAGCTAATCACGGTCTTACGGCCTTTTGAAGAATTGACCAAAGATTTAAGTGGCGAAAAATATTTGACCGGAAGTTCGGTCATTGTCATGACAAGATGTCTTAAAGAGGCCTTAAGTGTAATGGTGGGTAAAATAAACAATCAGGCAGTCATGAATGTTGTAGATGTACTAAAATCCGGAATAGCTGAGCGGCTTAGGGGAATAGAGCAAAGTGGTACATTTGCTCTTTGTACATTTATGGACCCAAGGTTCAAAATGCAGGCATTTGCGGATCGCAACGAGGCGTTAAAAACAAAAGACCGTGTGAAGACACTCGTTGCTAAGATTATTGGCCAACAAATTGCAAAGGAGCCAACACCACAACGGATCCAAGAACCCAAACCCGATGACGATATAAGCCCTTGGGCAATTTTTGATAAGTTGGTTGGTCAGCCTGCTGGACAAGGTACACCCCTATCCCGAGCCATCAAGGAGGTTGATATATTTTTGGCCGATGAAATGTTACCTCGGAAGAACTCGGCTGGGGACTGGAATTGTCCCCTAGAGTGGTGGAGGAATCACCGCGCAGTTTATCCACATATGGCCAAGCTATATATCCAGCACTGCAATATTGTGGCAACATCCGTCCCCTGTGAACGGATGTTTTCGAAGTCTGGACTAATTATTAATCAACGCAGGACAAGACTGAGTACCAGTAAGGTGGAAAAAATTATGTTTTTAAATGTTAATATGCCTGATGAACGATTTACTGGGTACATGTAATATATATAGAAAATATATAAAACCAAAAAAAAAAAAAATGTAGTTACAAAAAAATATCAATTATTGTATATAAAATGTAATTTAAATACGCCTGGTAAAAATATAAAATACTCCTAACTACTAACTATTTCCCAGCCAGTCCTAAGCCTGGAAAAGTATGAAGGGAAGATCATTTTATAGAATAACTTTATAGTTGCAAAAACTACAACTATTTCATGACAAAACGGACGACGAAAAAAACCTCAAAGTGTTCCTTAATCGATAAGTTTCGTATAATGTATATCATGTCGTCTTCAAACCAGTTGCAACGACGACCGTTTTCTGCAACCGTTTTCGTCGTCGGAAAAACGGTTGCGTTTCGTTCGTCAAAAATTCGAAAACGACCCACTACTAGAACGTAGTTCCTTATCGCGCGTTGTGAAAGGGGGGGCTAGACGGAAAAAAATCTTACGAAAAGTTGTCACGACACTTTTAGCGAGTATATCGCGTACGTAGGTATGTATATCGTCGCGCGTGCGGCCGCTTCGCGTATTGGATTTTTGTATGTTTTAGCTATAGTTTTGTAAAAGTTTGAAAGCTTATCTATTAACAGTATGTCACCTATAGCGCGATGCAATTAGTAAACAACGCCATCTATTGGTGAATTCACGGAAAAGTTTAATCATTACATATAAATGTACTACGCCATCTATTGGCAGGTTTACATAAATGTTTTAAGAATTTTACAATTTAAACATGTTTGAAAAATTAGATATGTAAGTAGTTTTTATTATAACACATTCCACGTACCTACAGTTGACTAAATTTGACTTGCTAAAATTGTTGGTAATGTGTTTTATTAATAGGTCTTCACTAATAAATCGAAAGGAACTTCGTTCCATCCGAGTGTCCCTTGACACCTCTCTTTAGTTTTTTGTTATTTTTATAGAATAGGGGGCAAACGGAGTCGGTTCACCTGATGGTAAGTGAAAAGCGACATCCACAGACACCCGCTACACCAGTGGATTAGCAGGTGCGTTGCCGGCCTTTCAGATATGAGTATGCTCTTTTCTTGAAGGTCCCTAAGTCTTATCGGTTCGAAAACACCGTAGGAGGCAGCTGATTCCATATAATAGTCGTGCGAGGCAGGAAATGCCGTAAAAATCGAGATGTTGTGGATTTCCGGACATCGAGATGGTGTGGGTGAAATTTGGAGATTTTCCGCGATGTCCGGTGGTGGAATTCTGCTGCAGGTATTAGTCCGAACAATTCCTCAGAGCACTCCTCGTGGTAGATGCGGTAGAAGATACAGAGCGATCCGACATCTCTACGCAGCGCCAAAGAATCAAGCCGATTGGAGATAACATTGTCGTCGACGATTCCAGCCGCCCGGCGTTGAATGCGGTCAAATGGAAGGAGCTGATATTGGGGCGCTCCAGCCCAGAGGTGAGAGCAGTATTCCATGTGAGGCCGGATCTGCGCCTTGTATAATTGAAGGCGGTGTGAAATACTGCTTCGCCCTATTGAGCACGCCGAGTTTCTTCGAGGCTAGTTTAGCCTTTCCTTCCAAATGACCACGAAACTGCACATCTCTCGATATATCGACGCCAAGTATCCCAATGCTGGCTGAGGCGGTTATGGAAGTGCCTTCGAATTGTAGAGGAACGACGAAGGGTGATTTTTTAAGCGGTAAACGCGCAAACTTGTGTCTTGTTGGGGTTAAATTGGACTAGGTTAAGTCGCCCCCATTCCGAGACTCTGGCCAGCAGACTCGATTTCAGACACAAGTTTGTTCCGACACTCATCGACTTGTTCCCGAGAAATATTAGGGCGGCCAGTGTATAAAGCATCTCCAGTGCTGTCATCCGCATAGCAATGAATGCCGCTGGTTTTCAGCATATCATTGATATGCAGAAGAAACAGTGATGGAGATAGTACACAGCCTTGTGGAACACCAGCATTTACAGACTTGAGGTCCGAGCATGCACCGTCGACAACGACCTTAATGCTCCTGTCTGCCAAAAAACTGGTGATCCACATACATAATTTCTCGGGAAGCCCATAAGATGGTAGCTTTGCAAGAAGTGCTTTATGCCACACCCGATCAAAGGCCTTCGCTATGTCCAAACTAACATCCAGCGCCTCCCCCTTGCTCTCAACTGCTTCCGCCCATCGTTGCGTTAGGAATATTAGAAGATCACCAGCTGAGCGATTCCGTTGAAAGCCATATTGGCGATCGCTAATCAGCTGGTGCTCCTCCAAATATCGCCGGAGCTGGCAGTTGATTATGGATTCCATAATCTTTGAGAACAAGGTAGTTATGGCTATTGGTCTGTAGTTGGATGGGTCTGAGCGGTCCCCTTTCTTAGGGATCGGGTGTACCAAAGCTGTCTTCCACGAGCATGGGACGCTCCTAATGATTAAGAGTGCCGGAAAAGACGTGTAAGGACGGGTGCCAACTCAGGAGCACAAGTTCGTAGCACTAATGGAGGGATGCCGTCAGGCCCACTCGACTTATGGATGTCCAGCGAAAAGAGTGCTTTGCGTACGGAGCTCTGTCGGAAAATTATTTCCGGCATTGAAGTATCACACCGAGGGATCGTCGGTGGTATTTTTCCCTGGTCATCCAAAGTCGAGTTGGAAGCAAAAAAAGTGCCTAGAAGATCGGCCTTCTCTTTCGCGGTGTGGGCCAACGAGTCATTCCTCATGTGCATGTTGTAATTTTATAACTCAAGAACGGGCTCAGCAATCCCAACCAAATGTTTAGGCTTTGTTCGGACTATTTAGTAGATGGTTTATGTGAAGTCTGCACAAAATCGGTCGAGCGGTTCTTCATTTATCACATTTTTTTAATTCAATAAATGGCGGATCATTTTGTTAATGGAGATTTTGCTGTGAAATTGAAATTTTTCAGTTGGGGTCATATTGAAACTTTTTTCAGTGTTGACAGTACTTATCTTTATATATAAAAATCAATGCCACTTTTCGTTGTAATTTTATAACTCAAGAACAGGCTCACCAATCCCAACCAAATGTTTAGGCTTTGTTCGGACTATTTAGTAGATAGTTTATGTAAAGTTTGCACGAAATCGGTCGAGCGGTTCTTCATTTATCACATTTTTTTAATTCAATAAATGGCGGATCATTTTGTTAATGGAGATTTTGCTGTCAAATTGAAACTTTTTCAGTTGGGGTCATATTGAAACTTTTTTCAGTGTCGACAGTACAACATTAAGTTTTAAAATAGCTAGCAATTAATAATATATTTTTTGTTTGAATAAATTAATTTGATGTTCCAATTTTTTTTATTTCACTTAATACGTAGCGAAGCACGTACCGGGCCGCTAGTACATTATATAATTGAGTAATCAAGATGACACGTATACTGAATTTACTCAAAATTTGTTTCATAAGGACTCCACGAATAAAATGGTGTTAAAAAATTAAGAAAATCCATATTTCATTATGAAACAAATGATGAATATATTATATTTATACGTATAATTTTTTCATAGTAATAAAAATACATTTTACGATTAGAACACAGTCACCAGTTTCAAGACGAATAATATGACTTTATTGATGATTTAAAATATCTCAGTATGGTCTAGTATACAAGTGCCTTTTTGACGAAAACCCGTTTAAAGTCACCAAAAAATAAGATTTTGGTCACATTCGAATCGATCGATAAAAAACTATATAAAAATGTAAATATCTCTTTAATTACTACATTGAAGGACTCGCGAGGACCCATTTTATAGATCTCGTCTCGGACTAGGACTGCCCTCTTTTGTAGAATGAAAATTGATTCAACGTCTGCTGCTGTTCTTCACAGCAGAATGACATACGACATAATACTGTACAAAACCAGCATAATTTAGTAACCTCGCTAGGCCCACCACTCGTTCCCACCGCTGCTACTCCTGTATAGCCAGGATCGACAGCGGTAACCATAAAATGAACTTTTGATCTCAGGGAGCCCGAGGGGTACGTTAAAACTGCCTTGGGACCCGCAACGAATTTAATCAGAAGTATTCAGGAGGAGTGGGAAAAATTAAACCTAGCTGTGAATACATCAGTTAATTGCCTTATTTTCTTTACTGCTTATACAGTTTAGCTTAACCTACCTGAAAGAGTTATAATGTGCGCGCCCCACTGAAATTTTGAATCGATAGTAATCACTGAGAATACAGTTTCCGCTATAAAATCAAGTTTACTGCCGTCAAGATTAATGTTTAGATGCCGTTGTCGTCGATTTGGTAAAGATAAATTAATATTATGAATATTGTCGGTAAGTTCGGGGAGGTAGGACTTTATTTTAGGGAATTCCTCTTCTTTAAGGATTTTTTTCAGTTTTTGATATATTTCAAATAGTTTTCGAAATGGCTGCATAAAACCAAACCCCTTTTTTACTAAATTATTGCGATTTCAATTTTTGCGAGCCCCAATTTTCCATTTTTCTAGATACTTTTTCGAATGGAATGTGACGAAAACAATAATTTTCGGTCAACTTAAACAGGTTTTCGTCAAAAAGGTACTTCATCCCCACCATGGTTCAGTCCTTGTCGTGGCGGTGGGGCTCAGTAACATAGGGTGAGCGGTGCATCTTGGGCGAAGCTAATTGGGCCGAGGGGGTTCTTTGTACCCCTCTTATAAGAAGAGGGGACAGAAGAGCAGGGGGCAAGGGGTGAGGATGGGAACCTCACCGCATTGTACTGTCCTGACGCTGGGAGGGGTTGTTCTGTGGTGCGGGACAACCCCTCTGTGGAGGTGGCGTCGGTCCCTTGCGGGACTGACTAGCCGTCGAGGTGCCCTGTTTGTTTTCTAGATCCGGGGCACCTCACCAAAGGCGGCATAACTAGTAAGCCATATTAAATACATATTATTTTTTTAATTTCATTTCGAAGTATATCAGGTAATAAATTAATATATATAAATATACGTTATATAAGGATATCCAATAGATGTTATATTATTAGTAACCACAGTCGGGCTCCGTTGATACGTGGACGATCTAAGTAATAATTCGTCTCCTGTAAGTTTAAATTTTGTCTCTGTGCGCAGGCGCGTCCTGGGTGTTTCCTTCAGTCTAGCGAGCGACATTGATGTATCATATGGTCTGGCTGGAACATTTACACCGCAGTACCCGCCAGTTAAATTTGCCTTTAGTTTAATTTACAACCATATCCGGACGATGATATTTATTTTTACAGACTGTCGCTCGGTGATAAAGTAGCATTATAGGTGAAACATTTTTTTATCGAATGAGGTTTTGAAGTCTACCTGCTATATGCAGAAAAACATCTATTATGACTTAATTATATTAATTATAATACATCACAAATTTAATTAAAAACAAAACTGTAAAAACTGTTATAGATATTTTTTTATACAATTTACCAAAATAAATTGTTATGTTTGGTATATTAAATATACTAGGTACTATGTTTAACAAAATCGTTATATTATTAAGTTTAACAAATTTACTTTAAAAAAAACACGCTTTATTAGCAAACCACACCAAAAGTTTGAAAATTAACAAAAAAAAATGTATATTACTTATTGTAAAAAAGCGTGGTGGTTTGTACTAAGTTTTTATACTAACTTTACATAAAGAAATAGATTGAAATATTTTTAACTAAATCTGGCCGTTTAAAGTAGGTCAAAATCGCGCCCAAAGAAATCGGTTACAAACAAACATACAAACGTGTGCGTGAAAAAAACATTTACTTATGTTAAAATTAACTGTCGCCCGCAGATTCGCCCGCTTTAACTTAGATTTACACAGTATTATAATATAATATAATAATTCTTAATGATGTTTCCATAAATCTGCGGCTAAGTGGCATTGTATCGTCAATAACTCGCGCTAGTTGTTGCGCGATGTAACCATAAGGCAAGAAAAAAATATATTTAATTTTATATCAATTTGTGTACCAATAGATAGCGTTGTACAGTAAATTACATGCTCCTATTGGTGTCATAATGCTTATTGTAGCACTAAGAATATTATTTTATTAATTAAAAATTCTTACAAATAATTAGTATATTTGTCTTGATGATGACTATGTTAGTTTATACTAATATTAGGGGTTAAAGTATCCAAATCAGCGGCGTGGGGTTCCCCCGTGTCTAATGCGCTAGGCGCAGTTTTGGAGGACTGGTCGTAGTTGAGCTGGAGGTGCTCAACGTGGGGTCCAGACACACCTGCGTAAGACAGCGGGGTAGCAGCATCGTCGATGTCTCATTCGCCAATGCCACCCTAGCTCTGCTGTTTCTTCCTCCGCTACGCAGGCTCTGCATAGCGGACTGTCCGTAACACCTATAGTGAAAAGATGCTTGTTATAGTGACCATGTCCTGTTATGGTGCCTGTTGTCGGGCGCAGTTCTGATCGTTTTAAGAGCATTAATTGACGAGAGACGCGTGGGTTGCCTATTGGCATCGCTTCCCTTGCTTGTCTACAATCGTCTCTGCTCGTCCAGAGCTCTGTGTAGTGTGCTTGCTTGCATTCTAACCCATGCCCTTAACTGGCTATATGGTAGCGCAGTCATTGGTTAATTGCCTTTGACCTCCATATTTGCTCCACGTTTGGCCAGCTCGTCTGCTGCATCATTACCCCTTGAGCCACTGTGCCCTTTTATCCGTTGAAGGGTCACTGTGTTAAGTTGACATGCTCTTTCGAGGTAACAGTGGCATTCGTGAATTAGGCCCGAGTTTGTTATGTATGAGAATAGTGCTTGGAGTACTGTTAGTATATAACAAAATGTTAATAGTAGCGCCATCTATGACAAATCATGTGTAACAATTGTCTTTGAATAAAACAGTCGTTGTCCAACCATAGTGCGTTTCATTATAGGTTATGTGCTTATCACGCGAGTTACAGTAATTTTGGTGGAAATATAGTGCAAAAATGACGGCAAATCTTATTGCAAGTATTTCAAAGCTAAGAGGCAGAGAAAATTATGAAGATGCTGTGGAGAACTACCTCGTATTAGAAGGTATGCAACAGTGCATCACGACCGGCGGCGATCCAAATGACGCTAAAGCAAAAGCCAAGATAGTTTTAACTATAGATCCCAGTTTATTCGTACATATTAAGAGTGAATCAACTACAATGGGACTGTGGCAGAAGCTGACAAAGCTATTTGATGATAATGGCTACACGCGGCGCATCGGATTGCTTCGGAACCTCATATCAATTCGTCGAGAAAATTGCGAGACAATGTCTCAATATGTGACTTTACTGTTAGAGACAAGTCAAAGATTAAATAATACAGGATTTAAGATCAGTGACGAATGGGTTGGCTCGTTGTTGTTAGCAGGATTGCCTGAGAAATTTGAACCGATGATAATGGCGGTAGAACATTCAGGTATTGAGTTGACAGCTGACGCCATAAAATCGAAATTATTAGATATGGAGGACGGAAGTGAAGTTGGTACGAGTTCTACACAGAATGCGTTTGCGACGAAAGGTTGGAAAAACAAAAAACAAAACCAAACGCAAGGGCATAGACAAACGTCATCGCAAAACGTCAAATCTAATGTCAGATGTTTCAAATGTAAGCATTTTGGGCATTTTATGAATAAATGCGAAAACATCCCAAAAAGCAAGGAATCCAATGCATTCAGTGCAGTATTTCTCAGTGGCAACTTCAACCAAACAGATTGGTACATTGATAGCGGTGCCAGCTGCCATTTAACGTCTAAAAAAGACTGGTTGTTGAACACAACAAATAAACATCAAGTGCAAGAAATTATCATCGCTGATAAGACGAAAATTTCTGTTGAAGGCTGTGGAGATGTAAGAATAACTACAGTTGTTGGAGATACCGAGCACGAGAATACAGTGATGGGAGTGTTGTATGTGCCAAATTTGGCTACTAACTTATTATCTGTTAGCCAGTTAATTAGCAAAGGAAACACAGTGACATTTGATGAGAAGCATTGTTATATTTATAACCAAAACAATCAACTTGTAGCAACTGCAGATTTGGTTGGTGGTGTTTATAAGTTGAGTATCAAACAAGTGGATTGTTTGTTGACTTCAGTGTCTGGAAATGTTTGGCATAGAAGATTTGGTCATCTGAACAGCAAAGACCTTAATGTAATGAGGGATGGTGCTGTAAAAGGAATGTCATACTCGGACAAGGCTCAGGTCAGTAAAACAAACTGCATTGTGTGCTCTGAGGGAAAGCAGGCCAGGTTACCATTTAATCATGTTGGCAACAGAGGCAAGGAGCTTCTTGAGGTGGTACACGTAGATGTTTGTGGACCTATGGAGGCTACGTCTATAGGAGGAAGGAAATACTTCTTGTTATTTGTCGATGACTACAGTCGGATGGCATTCACATATTTCTTGAAGACAAAAGATGAAGTATTCTCACATTTCAAGGCATTCAAGATGTTAGTAGAAAATCAGACAGCCAGAAAGATTAAAGTTTTAAGGACAGACAATGGTACAGAATTCTGCAGTAAGGAATTTGAAAAATTCTTAGAATCTGCTGGAATTGTCCATCAAAAAAACTTGTCCATACACCCCAGAACAGAATGGTCTCTGTGAGCGGTTTAACCGTACAGTGATAGAGAAAGCAAGGTGTTTGTTATTTGATGCAGGATTGCCTAAGCGTTTCTGGGCAGAAGCAGTAAACACTGCTGTATATTTGCGAAACAGATCAATCCCAACAGGTTTGAAAAACAAAACGCCTATCGAAATCTGGACCGGAGCTAAACCGATTTCAGTAATCTACGTATCTTTGGAAGTAAGGCCATGGTACACATACCAAAAGCAAAAAGATTGAAATTTGACAGAAAAGCGACTCAGTGTATTCTTGTTGGGTACTCAAACAATGTAAAAGGTTATCGCGTTTACAATCCCAACAATAACAGTATAAGCATAGCAAGAGATATTGTTGTGATTGAGGAGGGGATTGACCAGAAGCAGGATGTGATACAGTTAGACATTATTGAGGGTGCAGATGACATTTTTTCAATGAAAGAAGAAAGAGAAAAATGTACCCAAGAAGTAAATGAGGGAATGAGGCGTATAAGAACATTAGAAGATCAGGAGCAGAATAAAGTACTGAGACTCAAAGAAGAAAGTTCTGATACTGACGAAGAGGACTTTAAGGACTCCACAGATCTGCAGAGAACTGAACCTTCAGAGTTTGTGCAAGATGACATGTCACAATCAGGACTGCCCGCAGAGTTTTCAGTGGAGAAACCTGATAAGCGTATCTCCAAGCGGCCTGATCGGTACGGTTTTAGTAGTGTGTGTCAAACCAGTGAAAGTGAAACAAGTGCAAGTGAAATATCGCTAGATGAAGCGTTGAATGGACCAGAAAGTGAACATTGGAAATTAGCCATACGTAGTGAATTTAAATGATTTGAAGATAATGATGCTTGGGAATTAGTTGATGTTCCACCCAGTGGCACAATTGTACAATGTAAATGGGTGTTTAAGCGTAAACTTGATAATGATAATAAAGTCAGGTACAGAGCCAGGTTAGTTGCTAAGGGCTTCACCCAAAGACCAGGCATTGATTTTGATGAGTGTTTTTCACCTTTTGTCAGGCATTCGACTTTGAGATTGTTATTTGCTTTAGCAGTTCAGCTTCATCTGGATATTTGTCATTTAGATGTTGACACTGCCTTTCTTAATGGTTTCCTAAATGAAAATGTGTACATGATGAAACCGCCAGGTTTTCAGGGTAATGATGATGTTAACAAGGTTTTGCGATTAAAACGTGCTATTTATGGCTTAAAACAGTCATCCAGAGCATGGTATCAACGAGTTGATGAATTTTTGCAATCCTTAGGTTATAAAAAATCTAAACTAGAACCATGTCTGTTTACAAAACTTGATAAAGGTGTAAAGATCATTATAGCGTTGTATGTCGACGATTTTTTTGTATTCTCAAATAATGAAAAGGAAACTATTTTGTTAAAAGAAAGTTTGTCATCAAAATTCAAAATCAAAGATTTGGGATGTATTAAAAATTGTTTAGGCATGAGAGTAGTTGTAGATAAAGGGAATGGTACTATAACTTTAGACCAAGAAAGCTATATTGATGAATTGTTGTTAAAATTTAATATTTCTGAATGTAAGTAAGTCTGTAAAGACACCGATTGAACCTAGACTAAATTTAACTAAAAGTGAGAAATGTGACAAAAAGTTACCTTATCAGAAACTAATTGGTTCTCTTATGTATGTAGCTGTGCTCACACGGCCTGATATTGTATTTTCTGTAAACTTCTTAAGCCAGTTTAATAACTGTTACAATCAGGAACATTGGGTATATGCAAAGAGAGTTCTAAGGTACTTAAAGAAAACTAAATATTTCTGTTTAAAGTTTTCTGCTAGTGGTAATAGTCGGTTGGAAGCTTATGTAGACGCAGACTGGGCCAGTAATGTAATTGATAGAAGATCCTATACTGGATACTTTTTCAGGCTGTCAAATTGTGCAATATCTTGGGAAACCAAGAAGCAGATTACTGTAGCATTGTCAAGTATGGAGGCCGAGTATATGGGCATTTCGGAGTGTTGCAAAGAAGCTATGTACTTGCGAAATTTATTATTTGAATTAACTAATGAAACTTATCCTATACTAATATTTAATGACAATCAGTCAGCCCATTAGTTGTCGGCCAATCCTATACATCATAAAAGATCTAAACATATAGATGTGCGGTATCATTTTTGCAGAGAAAAGGTTGCTGATAAAATTGTTAAGATTATATACTTGTCCACTCTAGAGATGCCCGCAGATCTACTAACTAAGGGTTTATGTAAAATAAAACATTACAATTATTTAGGAATGTTTGGTTTATTTGATAGTCGGAAGAGATAATTGTTTTGTTGATGGAAAATTGTTTAAATGTATATGATTTCATGTGTATGATGAAATAAACATATTATGCACTGATTATTTTGTTAAGTGGGGGTGTTAGTATATATTATAACAAAATGTTAATAGTAGCGCCATCTATGACAAATCATGTGTAACAATTGTCTTTGAATAAAACAGTCGTTGTCCAACAATAGTGCGTTTCATTATAAGTACCGCTTTGCTGTCGGATAAAATCCTTATGGGGTACCCTGTTACTTTCAGCTCTATTATGGCTCTCGTTGCTTGGGCTATACCAACACATTCCGCCTGGAAGACGGATTTGTGTTTGCCCAAATGTACAGCCAGGTGGAGGTTTAGTTCTTCTGAGAAGACCCCTGCACCTGTTCCTTGTTGTGTTTTCGACCCGTCGGTGTAAATACTCAACTCCTTAGAGGTTGAGTTTGCTGATGGGGACTCGAAAAGTTGGATTTTGTATTGTTTGTTGAATACATACGTTTTGATGACATCGCTAGGGGCAGGCCCCTAGCGATGTCATACCCAAAGCAATGGAAATTCATCTAGATACTCATCTAATGCCGCCGCCTATATGCGGGCGTCTTGCAGTCGGTGGCACTGTACGGCGCGCCGATATGGGCGGCCGCTCTGACGTCGGAGAACGTGTCCCTGTTGCGACGTCCGAAACGGGTCATAGCCATCAGGGCAGTCCGTGCGTACCGCACGACCTCCTACGAGGCGGCGTGCGTACTGGCGGGCACTGCGCCGTGGGATTATCGCACGGTGTCGGTCGTCGGTCCAATCCTAGAGCAGTGGGTTAACCGGCGGCACGGGATAATAACCTTCTACCTTGCGCAGATCCTGACGGGGCACAGCTGCTTCGGAAGGTATCTGTGGAAGGTGGCAGGGGCGGTGGACTCGCCAGGGTGCAAAGACACTGCAGATTACACCCTGGAGGAGTGTCCTGCTTGCCCCTCATGGTTGAGGTTGGCGCGGACCTGTCGCTCCCTGCGGTCATCCGAGCGATGACTGTCAGTGAGAGCATGTGACAGGTGGTCCTCTCCTTCGGCGAGGACGTGATGTCGCAGAAGGAGGCAGAGAGGGAGAGGGAGCGCACTGCTGCCCCTAACCGCAGAAGGGCGCGGCGGAGACAGGTGGTCGCACCGCCGTGAGGGACCTGTGGTCGCACCGCCGTGAGGGACCTGTGCGCGGCCGATCGGGGGATCTGCTGCGCGCGTATAAGGCCCGAGCTATAAGGCACCCTTATATTTTCGGGGTGCCTTAAGCGGAGAAGAAGGAGGGGACGCCATCTCCCACCTCCAGAAGAGTGCCAGATGGCACACCGTTGTGGCCCGGTGAGGACGTCCACAGTCCCTCGCCGGGTCACCCAGACGAAGAGGAGAACACCGCTGGGGTTTAGTGGATAGTCTGCGCTCACTTTACCATCTTTTCGGGCGCAGAGAGTCCCACATAACCTCCGGGCTCCACCGGGCCCGGTGGTATGGTTAAGAGCATTCCCCAGCGGGAACAAAAAAAAAGGGTTTAAAGTATGAAATTGCCGATTTGTAGGTACTGAAAAATTGAAATTGTTTTTTTTTTTTAATAATTTAACATATTTATTTAATCAAAATAATTACCATTAGTATCTATACATTGCTGCTATATAAAATTCATTCATGCCTTTGCGATAGAACTCTGGAGGTGTCTATATCTAATCTAGATTCGACAAATTGCGTG
The DNA here is from genome assembly GCA_963853865.1 of Helleia helle. Lineage (NCBI taxonomy): Eukaryota > Metazoa > Arthropoda > Insecta > Lepidoptera > Lycaenidae > Helleia > Helleia helle. The sequence continues at coordinate 915,780 of OY971420.1, forward strand.
GACGCATTTTGTACTGCCCCCTGAGAACAAAACTTTTTATCACGTAGAAAATTATCCAAATCTAGAAAAAAATTGTAGTCCGTTGGAGTAAGGTTTGGCGAATACGGAGGCTGACGAATGGTTTCTAATTGCAGTTCCTGTAGATTTAAAACGGTTTCTCGTTCTGTATGAGGTCTCGCGTTATCATGGAGCAATAATGGTGAAGATCGATTCATGAGTCGGGGCTATTTCACCGTGTGAAAAAAAAAAATCACTCAAAAATCTCAAACCATGAAGGTTCTATGTCAAGTCGAAGTACCTATTACAATAAAACGGGAATTCCACTTTTTTAACGAAGAGTTTATTTGTTTCAATAGGTACGCCAATCTCTAAAAGTACCAGCAAGATTTTTATTAATTGATTTGGCATTTGAATACCCAATTGCCGAGTTTTGACTATTTTAATAAAAATTCAAACGGGAGAAAGTCGTATGATTACTTTTATTAAAATTCTTTTTTTTTTAAGTGTTGATATAATTAATTTACAATAAATCTCTACGTTATGAATGAATGAATAGACAAACAATCTCTCATGCAGTCTCTCACTGTACATGTAGTATGAACCGTTATAAAAAAACAATTCAAACGTAACACTCAAAACAATCAAAATAAAAAGCGAAATTCCCGATTGACGTGTCCCAAGCAAGTGTGTGGCAGCTTGGGCTCCACACACTCGCTTGAGACTTGAGATGATTAAAACGGTTTTACACATGTACCGGCCCATACCACGGGCGACGAAAATTTCAGAGTTGGGGAACAATTGCGTGTCGCTGTTTGTGATTTAAAATAAAATTTATTTCTGAAATGTTGTAGACAAGTTATGAGTACATCGATCATTTGGTGGTGGCACGTCTGCCAGTTTACTTGTCCAACTAACATAAAAAACCTTTTACGATGGGAATATACACAAATATATAAATTTAATTTATTCCAAACGACGTAAGGTGAATGAATGGACAAGCACCCGTGACAGCTTGACGGTTGAATATAAGGTAAATTTAATCTGTCGGTTGCAATTTAATTTGTAGCAGACTTTTAATCAAAGATATATTCCCAACTGATCCCACACATAATCATCTGCTAGTTTCCAACATGGCGCTATTTTCGTTCTCCAGACGAGAGCACAAATTGACAAATTAATATGATAGTATTTTTGAAATGAAAGATAATTTTGAACTTGCCGTCTGAGAGAGTTAATTAAAAGAAAATTTATCAGCCCTTTTTACACCATAATTTTTTTTGCAGGAATTAAGTAATAATTACTATTGATTCGGGGTTTATCTTGTAATCAGACGAGAATAAGTGCCGGTTACGCTCCGCCAGCTCAGGGCGTGTAAGTTTCTCGCAATATTTTCCGCCATTTGCTAGCAAATTGACAATCGGAAAATTGAGAAAACTCCATCCTTCAAGGGTACATAAGTCAGACTGAAAACCCGGAGCTCTCACTTCAACAAGCAAGCCTGTAAAACTATCGCCGCTCAGAATGTTGAACAAAACGATTTACACTTTTTTATGAACAATCCTAATTGGCTTTTTCCTGGTACACACCGTTTTCGGAGTTCCTGTGCGACTGACCTTGATAGCACCTATCTACTCTAGTTTAGGTCGCTTCGCACGACTTCCTTGAAGTATTGATTTATATCCTAACCTACACTTCCAAACCTCAACATTCAAATGGGAGAGTTATCACTTAACATCAACCTAAAAAAAATCTCAGCCATAACCCGTATATCTAAGACATAATATAATAATAGTATCTGTGAGAACGTGGATGTTTATGTAGATACATTACCTGCCTTCAAAGAGTTGTTGTGGGATTGTTCAGGGATCAAATATAAATAATTTTGCTTTTATACGTTTTTTGGTATATTTTGTTGTTTTTATTTTTTATTATATGTCTACTTTTAATTGTTTTCGTCTGTATTTCAACTTGTATAATCTTTTTAGTAAGTATACTAGTGTTACATTTCATTTTGTGCATGTTGTGACAACTTAAATTTTGTGCATTTACACTCATTTTTAGTATATTTTTTATGTGAAAGTTGTAATATACCAACTACTTAGCTGTTTGTCCAAATAAATAAACATAATATGTAAACCGCGCGCTTGTTAACACTTATGATATGAAAAACATGTAAAAGTAGGCTTCGCGTCAAATATTTATGATACTCAGACAGCGCAGGACAGGAACGACTACGAGAACGATTTTATACGGAGATTTGAACTGGACGTAGTTTGTACCACAAAAGCTTTAAGTATTATTACTTTATAATAATATGAATAATATAAAAATATGATTCAACTTGCATCTGAATTTAATCCGGAACCGATGAAATTTAGTATACTCAATCAATGCCAATTATCATGTTATCAATCTTTAGATATGAGTAACGCTTGTAAGAACAAAATCGATAGGACAATATAGTACACAGATAAGATAAGCTGTACAAGTTGTAACACGAATAAAATAAAAACGTTACCCCCAGAGACGTTTTCTAACGTAAATGCATTGAACTTCCACGTCACAGACTGTTCAAGGATGCACTGCAAACAAGTAAAACTCATATTAATACAATATCTTACACTAGAGCATCGCAAATCGCATAGCAAAGTAATTCGCGTAGAAAAAAAGTAATCAATAAACAAAATGAGTCAACGACCTCGTACATACTCCAAATGTTCGCCCCGAGCATATTCAAACAAAATTCTTGGCTACCAATCGATAGGTACGCAGCGAATTTTAAATTTAATTTCAGTCAACAAAGTCGTTAGTCGTACAACATAAAAGGTCGTATGTTGTCATCGGCTCGCGGACTTTGGTGTTAGAATAAGCCAAGAAATAACCGAGAAATGAGAAACAGCTGGGAGAGATCAGTGCCGCCAACCGCTCGCCTCAACCGTCCCACTTCCTCATACTGTGTTACATATTACTACTAACACTAATATATTGATATTGTTAAAAGCGCATTACATTGTCATCAAAGTGGCTATCTTTACACTCCATTGGATATGAATATCCGTGTGAGTTTTAGAGAGATCTCATCATACACCACCACTACGTGTAATGTAAGATATTTTCAAATTGTCACATGTGTTTTATTAGTTTGGACGAAACTCAAGCCGTAAACTCCACATAAATATAATAACGCATTCAGTAAATTATTTATATTTGTTATTCAAGGTAAATTGTAACGACGACTATAAAACTAAAATAATCAAGCGGATATTCAATACTAATCAATTTATTTACAGACTGACAGTTTTCAGTGACAATAATCGTAGGGACAATTGTAGCTGCTATAATTAATAATGATATTAGTGCTTCGATAGTAATATATTTTATTATTTATTACTTTATTAGTACGACTGATGAAAATCTTCGCTATATTATGTCCACATTAGTGTATTATCGCTGAGATAGCAATGTATCATTGAAGTATGTACAAGTAATAAGATAACATGTTTATATTCATCTAAAACAGTTTAATTTTCAAACTATCAATAACATTGGAGCGTTACGATTGTATTTTATATTAACAAGAACCCTGCGAATGTGTTTTTACAAAAGCCATATTGCCTTGTAGCTGTGTTGTCTATGCGTCTGTTATGGTATGGTATGTGGAGGTAATGTGTCATAGCAGTAGCACTTCGCATGAACAAGTTAAATTACATTAATTTCTCTTGCGCCGGTGTCCTCGGTACTTGCTCGAGCGCAAGATCATTACCGACTGTGTCGTATGCGACATGCAACGTGAATACTAATATATGTCATTTAAATTTGTGGCGACGTCCGCGCGTTATGAGGTAAAGGCCGGCAGGAATCTTCTTGTTTAAATTTATCTACCGCGGGGCGAATCGATCACTATCTATGCTATAAATACACCTACTTATAATCACACGCAGTTCACACGAGCAAATAATTATAAAAATATTCGCTGTGGTTATGAACATTTGCAAGCGCACAATTCGCATCATATATAAGGCTTTGCGACTTACGTTAAATATTAAAGGGTTATGCGTCAGTCAGTACTCCACTTGCCTGGACTTGTCCAAGTTGCAGATCGTCTAGGAGGGCGGATTCCTGGCACAGGGACCTGGTGAGGAGGCGCTTTTTGCGGCGTTTGTGCATGGTCAGGAACCTCCCCGTGCAGAGGGTCCGTCGTGCCATCGAGTCGCTCTCGTTGCCGATGGGAGATTCCGTCACCGGGAACAGGGTTTCTTGTACTGTCAACAAAGAACCTTCGTCAGTTATGAGAACACACGATTCACGAGAGTTTCTGTAATGATTCACCTTGTTCCATGTATTAAAGTATAAGTGCAATTGCGCTATGTTTATTAATATTTAGATAGTAATGAGGAACATTTACGAGGACCTATTATATGTGGCCATTACAAAGAGAGCCAATGGGCTCGAGCGGTTCTACGATATAACAACGTGATAGCGAAACATTTATCACAACTAGTGACTTCATTACACCGACAATATTAATTATTTTAGTCAACTTTTTTCGGAGTGATTCTATCATGTATTGTATTCATTATATTTTGTCGCACTGTCATTATCCTAGAGTTAGATTTGGCAGGGGATAGATAACATGTCTAATGAATAATATAGAAGTAATAATTATATTGTACACAAAACTCTTCATTGAATGAAGTCTTTAGCCGTTTTGCACGTGGAAGAAAAAATATTTGTCAGAGAATTAAAACTAAAGATTATAAGCAAGCAACTGCAAATACATTCTTAACATTGTATAACCATGTATGTAAGTACGAAGAGAAGTCAACAACAATAAACGCTTGTTCTGTACATTATTATGTCGCAACACTATAAATACGATAGAAAATTATATTTTATAATAACCTCTTTAATAAATACTCTCTCATCCTCTTTTCTCTTTTAAATACCTATTACTATTATTTATTGTCTAATAACTGTGGTAGTATGGCAATACATAAATCATTACATAAACAATCATTTTTCCCTTGGCTTGACTTCCTTGCATCGTTACGTTTATACTTAAAATGAACATTTAAGTATGTTAGAAGCATCCCTGATTCAACTAGCTAGTTATGAAAGAAATCAAAGAGGAAATTTATTTCATTTTCTTACCGTTTTCTTATTTTATTTCTGTTTATCATGACATGATCATTAAACTTTTTTTCGTTCACTTTTCGTTCTTCGTTCGTTTCGTGCTGGACTTAAGTCTCTTTCAATGAAAGCCATGGCTGAGCTCCGAAACTGCATTTTCTTTAGTTATAAATAAAACTATTGCACTGAAAGATACCGGGACTAAAATTAAAAATACTATTAGGTAATTGCATCTCGTGCTTATTTTGTTGGTATATATACGCGCAATAGGTACATATCTGTAATGCAACTAAAAATAAATGTTAATGTACCAGTGTAAAATCAATTTATATATTTCCTTAAATAATTTTAAAGTCCGAGGATTATTTCAGGGTTTACGGCTCACCTACGCTCTGACTGAAAATAAAATTAAGCAAATACACCTGAAAAAAAAAAAATATATATATATATATATATATATATATATATTTTTTTAACAAAATAAATACTAGTTGAAATATATATATATATATATATATATATATATATCAACTAGTATTTATTTTGTTAATACAGGTGACGTACCCACTCCAGTATTTGTCAAGACGGAGACTTTTTTGTACCTTGAAGATGTAAGAAAAATTACAGATATTTTCTTTTAAAATCAGACCCGTTGTATTCGCTTCACAAAATATTTATTTTATGTTTCCAAAAGAATATTAATAGCATCTACGTTAAAAACGTTATACATACGAAGGATAACCTTCATTGTAGGGGCAAGAGAAGAGAGACCATGAAATACTTAGTTGGATTATCTATATTAATATAAAAACGGTAAAGGATATATGTTTGTTTAAATGCGCTCATTTCCGAAACGACCAGCCAGGAAAAAAAAGGTTTTGTATTTAATAGCACAGTTACTGAGGAATGTTATAGGCTATTTTAGAGCATTTCAATGTTCTCTCTTCAATGTTGGAGTCGGTTGTTAGTTGTTACTGTCTCTACTAAAACGATAATGATATAATGTTTGCGAATTTTTAAGTAAGAAGTATTCTTCGAAAATAATAAGAAAAAGATAAGAAAGTCCACTTACAGACCGGTTATAAAAAGATAGATACGGCTGAAATCGTTAACGTGAACGAAGCTGCGGCCAAAAGCTAGTTTCGGCTGTCGATGGGACAGACTAGCCCGTGATCAATATTTCACATCACTAACTCGAATTGCTATTTATCGCAGTGTTTACTGATCGTTGATAAAAAACTACTAAAAGCTGTATGAATCGTACAAACCGGTGCTACATAATAAATTGTAACGGTCAGCCAATTACCGAACCCTTCGAATTTCGTTACTGATACCTAAATCCACATATTGAAAGGGTTCTTGTTTAGAATTTATTAAAATCAAATTATTAATCGATCGTATGCACACGTGCATGTTTTAAAAACTTTGATATTGATTAATTGGTACTTGTTGATCTATATTTAATATTGTACTACTTAACATTATATTGGTTGTAGTGGTCTGGTGACTATACACGAGGTCGCGGATTCGAATCCCAAGGACTGTGACATGACTGTATGTAAAGTGTAAACTGATATCATGTATGAGATTAGTAAAAGTAATTTTATTTTCCTAGCTAGTACATGGGACATAAGATTTTTTTCTAGATTATCATAAGGCTGAATTAAATTTGTGTGATTATTTATATTTTTAATCTGTATCCATCATGACTATCACCATGTCACCTACAACAATATACCTTCATCATCATTACCGAGTGTTTTGTTACACGACACACTCGCCCACAGATAAACATACCTAAGCCTCTTTTTAATGAACGCCAAGATGGTAGATCCCACCACAAGGTCGCATTTAACCAAGAAACACTGATATTAGTATCATCGGACAATATAGGTTTCCATCTGTTCGGCAGTTCGAAAACTAGCACTATCTAAATATTGGGACGAATATATAATAGTGGATGTCATAGGTGATGATGATGTTAGATGTTCAGCCATGTACATGGATACTAGGTCAGTCTAATTGTCCTCTTGATCCCCGATGAAGTAATTGAATAAGTATTGACTTCAATTTCAACAGCAGTTCCCTGCGAGTCACTGGCCAGTCTAGCGCTGTGTAGTATGTAGCGAGAGGTGACTGACCCGGGAGTAGTTACCAGTCACCTTACGGCTTACCTTCATGTTTAATAAAGGCGAGGTAACACTGACTAGATCGGATGACTGCTGTCTAGATGGGACGATTATTTTTATCTAGCAGCCGGTTCAGGACTCAGAATTATTTCCAAGTAGTTTGACATCGGTTACGTCACAGAAACACCTTTTTTGATACCGCAGGTTAATGCTGTCGCATGATCCAGGTTTACCTCGGATAAGGCACCTGGACCTATGTGGCACTCATACTTGGGAATACACTACCCCACTAAACCACCTACGAGTGCCTTCAGCCGCTTTTCGAGGATCTCGGATCTGCAGGCAACAGGTTCACATCAGCGACAGGCTGGACCCGGCGAAAGCCAGACTACTCCTCTTAAGGGGGACTGCCCGTCCGCCACTAATCAGTCCCCGCGACGTCGTTCCATGCTGGGCCCAGGTTCCCAACCTGAACCCGACACGAGCACAAGGGCCTTAAATCGGTAGGGGCATTAGGTAGCGCCTCCCACGCATCCCCGTTCATCGCGAGGCGTTCATCGGGGCGAGACTTCGTCGGCGGCCACCGTCTGGGAGGTAGTATCGTTAGGTTAGTCTCGCAGAAGGAGAGTATATTCGCCGTCCAGGACTCGTCATCCTCGAGCATGGCGGTGATGACGCTCGGATGAGACAAGTCCCCTCCGATGATCGACGCAGCGCCGCCCGGGCACACCTCGAGGATGTACTGGACCGAGTCCACCGCCGCGCCACATTCATGACACGCTGTCGACGACTACCTGTACTACCGACTGGCCGTCCGGTACAGGTACTCACCCAAACAACCATGCCAGGTGAGCACCTGTGTCAGATGGAAACGTCACAGAAACGCCGAAGCTGATGATGATGAAAAATGTTGAATTCTGTACGAAATGTTTGACAGAACAGTCATTTTTAATATTTTTTATGTAAATTCCACTTATTTGTTTGTTAAGTTAAAGTTGTCTTTAAATCCATTTTAAAGGCGCTGGATACGTTCATTGTATTGTTTACACATTTTTTTTCTTTAACGCCGGGAAATCCTCTGAGGCATACAGCGGGGGAGTGGGTCTCCTCACGCGGGTATGTGGGGCTCGCTGCGCCCGACAGCTGGTAAATGGAAGCATCTCTACCCACTTTAACCCGACGAGTGCCACCAATGCCACCTTTGGTGAGGTGTCCCGGATCTAGAAAACAAACAGGGCACCTCTACGCAAGGGACCGACGCCACCTCCACAGAGGGATTGTCCCGCACCACAGAACAACCCCTTCCAACGTCGGGACAGTACAATGGGGTGAGGTTCCCATGCAATAGTCTAGTTGTCACGGGTTTGAAGTCCGATGTAAGTGGCCGGGTTCGAGCGAGGCGCAGGTAATAATATTGTCCTCGCCTGATTTCGAGGGAGTCGAATTTATAAGTTGTTCCTCCCCGGTGAAATCGATTTAGATTGGCTTCGTTTAATGACCATTAAGATATAGATTAGTTAGTTAACTAAAGTTATAATTAAACAAGTTGTTTTTGTTTAAACAAGTGTTTACATTCTCAATTTTTCGGAGACTTGAACAGAAACAAAATTACATTAGGACTGATTTACTAATTGTTTCTATATATGCAATTGTTTTCAATTGTAAAATTTGTCACAAAAATTTTGCAATTATTGAAAATCACAATGATTACTTTTTTTTAATTTATATTTTTTTGTAGATTGCAAATTTTTCTTTTTTTTTGTGAATATACTACACCAATTTTTTTTTCAATTTTCACAGTTTTTAATGAGTGTTTCTTTTAATCCGAGAGGTTTTGTGTACTTGGTTTCTTTATTTCATATTTTTTGTAAAGATTAATGTATTTTTTTATTTTTACTTGTACTTGGCGCGACATTTTCCAGTAAAACTGTTTTTTGTGGGATATCTCTTTTTTTGTAAAGCATATATTAATTAACATAATTACATTTCAAATATTTTAATATTTTAAATATTTATACTCCTTGAGTAATTCATTTCAAATACTTTAAAATTTTAAACTTAAACTTCTTGAGTAATTCATCAAAATTTTTATTCATAAACTTTCTTAAATAATTTAATAATAAAAGAGGTTAGTAGGTACTATTACAATACTTTTACTTTAAATGACGCTTGTGACTGACCAGTGACCGTCGTCATATTTTTTTTAATGTTAATTTGTATTTCAAAATTAACATAGAGCATGCGTTCCTGTTATTCCTCCTGTTTAAATATTTAGAGTGTAAAAGGGAAAGTTAGATATCAGATGGCGCAACATGCAACTTGACCGGCAGTTCAAATCAATAATTAAATTAAAGTAAATTATTATATTTGCTTATTAGTAAATCATGTAATAATAAGCACAAATATGTAATTAAAAAATTGAATATTTTTTGTTCTTGTCCAATATATGATTCATTATTATTTACCCTGAATTTATTAAGTTATAGTTGCACACTACCATGCCTTCAGAATAAAAAAAAATCAAAACTTTAGATGTATTACTTTCTTTATTGTTTTCTTAAGAATAATTCAAATCCAACTCCATACGAAGAAAGTCATAAATTTACTTGATAACAATGTACTTATTATTATGTTTATTGTCCTTTAAGGCCTTTAAATATTCTCCTTTCCAGAAGCTAAAAAAATGTAAAACAGTAAGGAAATAACTTCAAATGAAAATAATTAAAATTAAGAAATACTACACACATAATGCCTCGCAATTTTTGTTTACAACCAGTTCTTTTCCGCTAAAGTTTTTTTTATTGCACGGTCTGTAACAATGGGAAAACAAATTGTATTGACAATAATAAAAGTATGACAAGTCAGAAATTTGAAGTAAAATTACTTACATAATATCATAATCAATACTGAAATTAACTTGTCTGTCTGTCTCTATTTGATTATTGGAACAAATATAAGTAATCAACATATAATGCTATAACAATTTTTACATTATTATTATTACAATACAGGCTCTATACGACTCCTTTTGAAACCCTATCTCACATAAACATTGCTCCACTCTCTAATACCATGATCTAGATGACTTCTTTAAACCATAAATTGCTTTGTTTAACAATCTTACTCTTATTTGAATCACAATTAATAACTAGTTGAACCTTATAAATGTCCTCATTAAGAAAACCATTTAAGAATGCTGTTTTAACATCTAAATGAGTGACATCTAAATTCAACTGAACAGATAGTGCGAACAATAATTTCAAAGTAGAATGTCTGACATCTGGTGAGAAAGTCTATTCATAATCAATACCAGGCCTCTGTGTAACCTTGTGCCCTTAGCCACTAAACATGCTCTGTAACATACACTATTATCACTATTTAATTTCCTTTTATATACCCACTTGCACTGTACTAAAGTTTAATCAAAAGGTAATTCACTCACAGGAACCCATGCATCATTTTCTTCAAAAGCTTGCATGCAGCTTTTCCTCCATTGCCTCAATCCACTTGTCTCTTTCTGGGCTCTCCAGAGCTTCATGGACACAGACTGGATCATTAGTAACATTTGGACTCAACGTTGTACATAGATTTGGAAATCTATAACGCTCTGGCAGCTTTTTTATTCACTTAATTTGGGTCCCCCTTTACTAAAAGTAAATGGTACTGGTTCCTCATTTTCTTCTTCAGATTGCTGTCTGTGTATGATATTCCCGTAACTGCTCAATCTTTCATTTTATTCTGATATAAATGATATTCAAATGGCCAATCTCCTATGACACTCTTCACTAATTACTGTTGAAGTAGGAGTAAAAAAACATTGTTTATGTTCCATGACCAACTTATAAACACCATCTTCTTGGTTTGCTACAGCCACCAAACTGTTTTTTCTATTGTAAACATAACAGCATTTCTCCTTTAACTCCACATTGTTTCCATTCTTGATAAGTTGACTAATGTAAATCAAGGATTGGCTATAGTAGAGTATAGCAAAAAATTAATACCAATTTAATTAGTAGGAGATGAAGTCAAGAAACAAACTCCAGCGGCATTTATTATGCGGTTATGTCTAATTTTTAGAGTTTTGACCGAATAAAATCTGTTGAAACTAAATAAAAAAATACATTAAAATCACATTAAAGCACCACAATTACATAGATAGAGATAGTACATCTCACTTTGTTAAATAATTTTGTTATTTCTCGAAAAATAATTAGACTGTATTATCATTTTTCTTTCCAATTGGCATTTTCTGTTGGAACCGGCTAAGACCTGAGGCCATGCTGCCATATCTGTTGTGTTAACAAAAATATCTTGTCTGTGCTTTGGAGAAACGGCGGAAAATTCCAAAAAGCGCGGCTCTGCCCCTCTAACACCCATCAATCAACTATCACTTCCCATTCTATTCACCCAGAACAGTTCACCATAATATTCGCCAACGAATCACATTATATATTACACAGATTAAGTTTTAAAAACAAACACTATAGAAAACCATCAGAACAGTCCTACAATAAAAAACCACTCGAGAACAGTTCTCCACAATATTCGCCAACCAATCACAATATATACAGTTTTTAAAACAAACACTAGTAAATCACTCAGAATGAACAAAACACAAAATAACAATTAATTAACGGGAAACTGGGAAGAAACGAAGAAGATTGAGCTCTTAACAGAAACGAATATATGAAACAAAAGACGTTTATCAAATAAAAAATACGACAGAAAAAATATATTATACGAAAGACGTTTATCAAACATAAAATATGACAGAAAAAATAAATAAAAATAAGCTATAGAGAATACAAGAATAAAAACGAAATACTTAATTTTTAATACAACACCGTATATTGATAACGATAGGCAGCATGGCCTCTAGCCTTTGCCTGTTCCAATAGGATAAAACTAAAAAACAAGCAACCAACTTCGATGTCAAAACTCAAAATTCTCACTGTAACGTCTTATAAAATATTTTCTCTAATCGCAAAACGGCGCAAGCAATAATTTTCATGTTTGAAATGTATTAAATAATTGCTGAGACCCAATAATTTTTTGTAATATGTGTAAAATTCTTAAAAAGAAACTTATTAAAAATAGTGTGAAGTCTTAGTGTTTTGGCAATAATAACAAAATAAAGCCCCAAAAATATGAGGAGGTTATGTTTACATATGTCTCGAGAATATATACACAGTGCCTCACGCCAAACTACTTGGATGTGTTCTTGGCGCTAGACACTATCGTGTCTCCTGATTAATTATAAATTAGCCGTCACATTATTATATTATATATATATATTATTATTGTATAGGAATATACCCATACCAACTTTCTAGAACGCTTATCTCTTGTGTGCGTCTTCTGTAAACCGCTATGTAAAATATTCAATACCAACCCTTAGCAAGATTTATTTTAGTGTTACAAATCTCGCCGCACTTGAACCTCTCTACATTTCTCTCTTTACGATTCCGCGACAAAGCGGATAATAACATGATATGGTTTTTTTTTATGTTAGTTGGATAGGCAAACTGGCAAACGTACCTGATGGTAAGTGGTCGACGTCGCCCATGATCATAAACTAGTATACCTGGAACGACCACAGGCAACTCATTTATGTGTTGCCTATCCTGAGACATAAGATGTTAAGTCTCGGTGCCAGTAATTACACTGCCTGTCTTGCCCTTCTCTCCGAAACACAGCAAAGCTGTTTCACGGGAGAAACAAGCAAGCAAGATGGTGGTACCCATGCAGCCGGGAGCGCGGCACAGCGCTTCCCTCCCACCGGTGAGAGGTATAAATGTTAAATATTAAGTTTTATAAAATATAGGTATGAAAACTACTCGCCGATAGTATTAACATTATTATGATAAAATCTGCAATTACCAACCCAACGACTGAGGACCTAAAATATATTATAGCGACAATTCGCAAGTTCTGGAAAATATCCTCAATAATAGGTAAAGAAACTCCACAATTAAGTTTTTTTTCGGAATGATCTATGCTAACGGCCCAAAGGCCCTAATGCTACATCGGATTAGTGTGAGCCGATTTGGCTCACTTTTTAACCTACTTCAAAAAAAGAGGAGGTTATCAATTCGTCTGTATGTTTTTTTTTATGTATGTGACACGATTACTCCGCCGTTTGTGAATGGATTTCGATGGTTATTTTTTTGTTTGAAAGCTGGTGCTTACAATTTGGTCCCATATTAATTTTATTAAAATCTGACAAGCCGTTTTTTAGTTATTCCCAATAACGGCTATTTGGATGGTTTCTTTTACCTCGACGATATCCTCATTTTATTACTTGTCGATGTAACTATTGTATAGGATGCTTTGGTAGCACACCATAGTATGTCGCGGTCATTGGATTCATCATCATCATCATCATCGTCCTTTATCCGTCCACTGCTGAACATAGGCCTCTTTCAATGAACGCCAAGAAGACGTATTTCGGAATCACTAAAAATTAAGAAATAAAGACATTTAAAAAAAAATATAAAACCCACTTCAAAAATACTAAACTAAAAAGTAATAAAATAACTGTGTTTATATAATTTTATTTTATAAATTTATAAATTAATATAATTCTATGTTTCTTGAATTTTTCTGCTTACAACTTATAATCAACTTAATTTGCTACTAATGTACAAACTTTGCGTTTACCACGTCATTATAGTTTCTTTTGAAGTCCGTGTCGTATTTGTTGCTGTACCCTACCTACCTACCTACCTTGGCTGACACCGACTCCAAAATAAACTATAATAACGTGGTAAACGCAAAGTTTGTACATTAGTAGAAAATTAAGTTGATTATAAGTTGTAAGCACAAAATTCAAGAAACATAGTTATTTTATTACTTTTTAGTTTAGTATTTTTGAAGTCCACACTGCCTTTTGGCACATGAGTAAGTAAACGGACAGAGACAAAGCTTTCATACAACGCGTAAAATTATTTAAGGGTTGTCACAGGTGGATAAAATTAAACGAACAAAACGATTTTTTTATCGAGTAGTAATCTATGGAAATATTCTATCTTTATTACCTACAAAATATTTTTTCTAAATATTTTTTCTAAATATTTTGTGTTTATATTTTTTATTTGCAATAATCTGTTGTACCTTTTAATAGAGTGGTACATTCTAATGGAAAGCTCAAAGCACTCTCATTGCATATCAGTTTTCATCATAACTATTATATTTTTTTCCGAACAGGAATCGTCTCATAATTACGTATTATGTACCTATACTTATTGTATTTTTACTGTAAAGTTTAGCTAAGATTTAAGATTTAATGTCGGGTCAAATGTTTCCCTAACTAGACTTTAGGCACATCCATAAAAACTTAGTTAACAAAAGTTATAATAATTAGTAGAAATAAAATAATAAGATACAACTTACCTATTGAAATCTTTGGGATATCTAAAATATGATTTGTTTTAATTGCTTTATTATTGTTCATACACACAGTACAGTATACAATATTGACACTTTTTACTTTTAATTATCAATAATAATTTAAGAACAATGTTTTAAAATGATTCTTTTTTATTTGCTCTATTATTGTTCACACACACAGTATAGTATACAATATTGACACTTTTTACTTTTAGTTAACAAAAATTTAAGAACTATGATAATAATTTGATATACCTGCCATGCGAAAAAATATACAACGCTCTCACATCCCCGCGTTCGAACACTCGTCGAACCGGTTTCGACCGGTTTCTACTCGTACGTGACAAGCCACGAGTGCTTACGCACACATGCGTTACGATGCTTGTAGTAGTGCAATCGAATCGCGCGGTTGTATGAAGCTTTGCCTCTGTCCGTTTATTTACTCATGTGCTTCTGGCGTCGGGTTGGCTGTAATTGTGTGTGCTGTAGTTGGGTTATTATGTTTTACAAATAATATGGACAAAACAACACTGTGGTACAGTGTGGACTTTCCTAGTGTAGACTATAGTGTTGAAGCATAATAAAGGAATCCAAAAATGTCTAATTCAATATGTCACTATGAACGAATGAAAAAAGTGCATTGTGTTTTGATTGACGTTTCCCATTCTCTTCAAATAAAAACTAGAAAATAAAAATCGACTAACGCGCGTCGTGCTTTTTAAAGGTACTCTTAGTTAAGGTATTCTTGTTCGCTTATTGGATACTTGTTACCTGACTTTGGAGCGCCTTATCTAATATAAAAAGCCGCTGATAACCTCTGTTACCACTTCTATTGTATTAAATCAGCATTTTGATCCCATTCAAAGACCTCACGAAAAATCTTATCTTTAAGAATCTTAAAGTTATGAAGGGGATTTTAGAATTTAGGCATTTATTTTTAAAGACAGATAAATTTAAAAACTCATTAGTTTTTTATCCCTCATATTTCTGCTGTTCAAAATCTTGAGTTCGTATAAAAAGTTTCGCCAATAGAAATTTATTATAAGATACTATGTCATTTCAATTTAGTTGTTATTTTGTAGTGTATTATCAATTTTGATAAAACATATCTGAGAACGACCGCTAGAAAAATCTGTATTCAAATTTAAAAACCGCATCCAAATCGGTAGACCCGTTTGAGAGCTACGGTACTACGGACAGAAACATGTCAAACTTATAATACCCCTCCTTTTGCATCGAGGGTTAAAAACAGTCGATCATATTAAAAAAGCGGCCAAATGTGAGTCGGACTCGCCCATGAAAGGTTCCGTAGTAACCGTAGTTACGTAAAAAAAGTAACATAATAATATAAAAGTTCTTGTAAGCGCAAGTAGGGAACTTGATTACTACCGGCACTACCGCTACCGATCAAGCCACGCACCGCGCAAATTATAATTATTATTTACTTTGACACCTATTACAGATTTATTATTAGAAAATAATGGTTCACGGTTTATGCATAAGGTTTATGTTTATGAAATTATTTTTATTAACATTTATTAACTACTTACTACAAACCAATTTTCGGTTGAAGTTTGCATGGTAAATGCTAGTACCTATATGATATATATTTTTTTGGTTTTATGATTCTCTTATTTTAGAAGTTACAGGGACACATTTTACCACTTTGGAAGAGAGACACTCTCGCGCGAACTATTTAGTTTAGAAATCTTAAAAATCATATTTGAAAACCTATCCATAAATAGCCCACACGTATGGGTTTGATGAAAAAAATTTGAGTTTCAGTTCTAAGTATGTGGAACTCCCAAAATTTATTGTTTTTGCTATTTTTGTATGAAAATCATAATGCGGTTCACAGAATACACCTAATTACGAAGTCTCAACAATATAGTTCTAATAGTTTCGGATAAAAGTGGCTGTGATATACGGACGGACAGACAGACCGACAAGACGAATCCATGAAGGTTCCGATTTCAACGGAATCCTAACGAAAATTTTGATAGTCGCGGGATAAACCGTGATAGGAAAACTTCATCAGATGGTTGGTTTAAAAATGCAAATAACGTACAAGCTATGCCTTTAGACCGCCCGCATATTATAAGATTTTTTCTGATCATAATTCTGCCGTCCAATCGATAGCATCCGAGACTCATAGAAGCAGACGTCAGACACGTCAGAATTATTCTGATAGTATGCGGGGTCTACAACAAAACATATGAGAAGAGTGCGTCCGGCGGCTGTCAGAAATTTTTTGATCAGAAAAATTCTTATAATATGCGGCCGGGGCATATTGAATTCATCGATGGCGTTACGGCGCATATTGAACTCAAATATTTATTCATTTGTCATCGGCTTAATATATTTGAATAGAATATATGCAACTGGTTTCTATTTAATTGATAAAAATTTATATTACGATTCCCAGTTGCAACACCGAATCGAGTCATTATAATTATTAAATAATTGTTCCCTGTTTCGAACGATTCAAGTAAGGGGCAAAAGTTTGCTTACGACAAATACATGTGTGGTGTTGTTAACAATTTGTGGACTAAGTTTGTAATTGATTGTTAATATGGGTGCTAAATTTACTCATTGTATTAAAAAACATATAATGTAGAACAAATTATTTTTATTAATATCATCAATATATTTTCATTGTAAAATATTTCCTATTGCAAAAATGTTCCCAAATATAGTTAATGCGAAGGGGGAAGTTGCTGACAATGCCCACCAAAGGCTTGAGAATGTTAGAGCGATAATAAAGGAAGTGTAGGGGACGAAATGCCGCGATCGACGTTTCTTCGACAGTGGGAGGGGGTGCTTTACTGCAATATTCTCTAACCTCATATAGTATACCGAACGAAATGATCAGTGTATAAGAAACGTTGAACTTTAGCTGTTTTCGAGTAATATATGAATGTTTTTGAGAAGATTTTTTGCATACTTTCGTGAATTAGCTCAGTTAGCTCAGTTTCAAACTAAAAGGGCAGGGCAGGCGGTGTAACCACTGACCTTAACAATATGAGTGATGTTGACCACTAGCCAGGTTGCTCATCTGCAAGTTCTGCAACTTGCCGATACTACTAATGAGTAGAAACTTTCACCTGCACTGTTCACGATGTAGTCTATGTTACCTTGGCCATAATAATAAATCTACTAACACCTTATGCGTCAAAATGGACAGGAATAAGCAGTTTGGGCGTTACGTGTGTGTGTCATAGACTACTAAATTCAGAGTTCGTTCTAACTTCACCGTAGTCGGATAAAATAGAGTGTTCGACGTTCAATCTCATTGATACGACTTGAGTCTTGACGGACAGGAATAAAAACTGTTGAACTTGAAACGTAATCTCCCGCCTTCGTTCGCTCGAGGAACGTGCCGCTGTTGCAATCCGTGGATTTCGCGGTAAGTCGCCGTCACAAACAATATTTAACTTATAAAATATTTGTGTTCTCAAATACAATTTAACTATTGTCCCTTTTTTTTGTCTCCAAGTCACATGCGTTTTGATAGATATAAAGCAAAGAGAAATGTTGATTGATAGATATATAAATAGTAGGTAATCGAATTTTATACTATGTTTAGTGATAATACTTGATTATAGTTGTGTACTACAGATTTTAATAGTGTCATTACTGGACCAGGCAGATGTTGTCCTGCAATAGATGATTTCTATTACCACATACATATTTTTGCTATCACCCCCTAGGTGTTATTTGTTGTTGTGGAGTTTAAAACTATATTTTCTATAAAATTACAACCAAAAAACCAAAAAGCCTATTATTACAATTATTTAGCAGTTTTAGAGATCAGCAAAAGGTAAGTTACACGAGACTATCATTTACAAAAGATTTGTCCCAAAGTTTCGATCAATCCCAACTTACACTTTTCACTTGAAATGTCGCGATGAAAAATTAATGTTTCATTACAACGAGGTAAAATTTACATCAAGTACGTAACGGTGAAAGCCCTGGCCCAAACTAAAGCACAAAGCTTTTAACGCTTGTGACTGTATTGGTGTGCACCAGTTGAGGCTGTACGATACGAATGTTTGACGATGTTTTTGTTTAAGTACTAGCTGTTTCCCAGTTTTATCAGAACTACCTAAATAAAAAAAAAACTCCAGAGTAAATAACTTATAACTTTCCTCAATGCATTTGTTGAAATTTCATCACATGAAAAGTATTTTTTAATCCTAGTGGTAGTGTTGTTTGCTGATGATACTTCACTTTATTTTTAAATCAAACACAAAAAGGTAAATAATACACTCTCGAGGATGATACATGGATTTAGCGCTAATAACTTGCTTTTAAATAGTAAAAAAACTAAATGAATACAATTTACTTTTCTAAATGTTAAGCAAATGCAAACCAATGTACTCTTAGACGATGAGAACTTGGAACTGGTGAACTCCACCGTTTTTTTTCCTAGGAATAACTCTACATTTTAAGCTACAGTAACCCCACTGTATAGCTAAATTGGCGAATAGACTCGGTTCAGCAGCATATGCAGTGAGAAAAATAAGACAGTTTACTGATGAAGATAGCTTGAATATACATTTTAGTAACTTTCATAGCCTTATGTCTTATGGCATACTTTTACGGGGAAATGCTGCCGATATAAGCAACGTTTTTGTGCTGCTAAAGCGGGTTATCCGTGCTATTTCGAATCCCCGCCCCTATTCATCTTTAAGAGAAAAAAAAACAAATAGGAATTCTGACTGTCGCTCCTCAATACAGATATATTGAGGCTCAGGCTTAGTTAAGTTCAACTAGGCCAGCGTTACCTCATTTATTTACACCTCTTATCCTGAGAATCTTAAGAAATATAGTCAAATCTCTGTAGCCTTAAGTTAAAGACCTGTGAAGCCAGAACAGGTATTATCTTTGTCCGTATGCTGCTGGACGTAGTATCTTTCAATTTAAAAAAGGCCAAGTCGACCGATCCGTATGGTATAGTTGATGGTAATTGAAAGCAAATTCAATACCACCTATAAATATAAGTAAGCCACCCTTTGGCTTAATACGTGTAAATAAATAGTATATTCGCGGGAGCCGTTACAAAGCTTCCTTCCCTCGGAGGACGTCGGGTGCAGCTCCGATGCATCGCAATGCAATACCGGGGTAATGCGTGCCCTCAGCTCGCAAAAGTAACACTTTGTCCGCCCCAACAGTAACTGTACACATATTTTCAAGCGCACTGTTGGTTTAATTCTATTAACCTTTATATGTCTCTTTGTATTATATTAGTGTGTATTGTCTAGCTGAGCTGACCGCTAGATTTCTTGCTTACAAATAGAAAAAAATACCCGCATCCGAATAGGTAGACCTGTTAGAGAACTACGGTAACACAAGCAAAACACTGGAAGACAAACTTAGCGGTCAAACTTATAAGTCCGGTCTTTGGAACATCTATATATAAACGACAAAATTTTGTGACGACAGTTTCATTATCATCATTAGCCTTTATCCGTCCACTGCTGAACATATGCCTCCTTCAATGAACGCTAAGACGACCGATCCCTTGCACATCCAACACGGTTTAAACCTTCTTGAATTTTTCAAGCAAAATTATGGTAAGCTAATAATATAATTAGTCAATTTTCATAAAATTAATTTCGTGTTATTAGTATTCCGTAAAAACAACATGTTTGTAGTTAGGAAATGACGTGATGATAAAATAACAGACGTTTAGAAGAATTTAAAATATCACCTTTGCCATTCATAACCTTATATTTGCAACTTGAACTTTACATATAATTTTTTTTAATCAAAATCCTTCCATTATTTTGCCTATCCAACTAACATAAAAAAAAACAAATTAGAATGTTGTACACATTTAGTTCATTGTTGTATATACCATGTAGCAAAGTTAACGCACATAATATACATTTTTATATACAATCATATGTACTATGTATATGAAATATTAAAAAAAAACAATGGATTGACGGTAACTTGCCTCGACTTCGAAAACGAAATCTGAATATATTGTTTGTATTAACATTGTTAGTAAAATAAACGCTTTTAAAAAGCTATTACTATAATCTTATATCTTTAAATGAGCAATTCTTGTATATATATATAATTGGAATCTCGGAATCGGCTCCAACGATTTTCATGAAATTTAGTATATTGGGGGTTTCGGGGGCGATAAATCGATCTAGCTAGGAATCATTTTTAGATCATCCAGGTCCTTATAGATTAAATGACATAATTATCTACTCTGTACATAATATAATACTCTGACTGTCGCTCTTTCAAGCATATGAAAAAGGTTCTCATCGTGAGCATCACGGCTGAAAAATTGTCCATGCCGTCGAAGCAACTAGTAATGATATAAAATAATGATATAAAAATCTAGTTAAGCGCGAGTCCTACCCGCTCCCTGAGTGTTCTAATAACGTGTTTTATGTAGGTAATTAAATATCTTCAGATTATCCCTTTTACTTTTGTTGTATTGTAGGATTTAGCTTCTTAAGGAAGTAGCTTAATAAAATCTATAGGTTGAAACGAACACCACTAGACAGACGGAGAACGGAGTAATCCTATAAGGGTTCCATTTTGTCATTTCGAGGGACGGGAACCTAAAATTGATATTTCTGTTAAGTTAGAAGCAAATTTAGGAGAAAAAAATGTCCTAAACAGCTCAATTACATCGGCCCCATAATTGCGTAGTAATCAATTAGGTAATGTTTTGCACAGAAAGAACAATCAACTAAAGTATGTTTGTAGTATCAACAAGCCGCATTTCTACACCGTCTGCTTAGTACATCATTAATACAAAATAAATAATATCACATTTGAATACGTTACATATTCTCGTCTGAATATTCATTATTTTCTCGTTCCAAATCGTTGTAAAATACCCAGTGTATTTTGGTGGTATATTAAAATAGTGGCATGATGAAATCATCAGTGTCGATAGTATTACAGAGATCATCATCATCATTAAACTTTGCCGTCTGTTAAACAAACTCTTTCAATGAATAATAATATCTATGGACGCTTTCACACCACGTCAATGTGGTCCCGTGCTAAGTTCTCGAAGAACTCGTGTTACCGGTACCAGACAAAATAAAAGTATTAAATATCTTTCATATTTACTTTTATACTTTTATACTATACATATATTTAAGATTTTTATTATACAATACACATATTTAATACACATCCATGACCCAGGAACACAGAAAACTTTTTGTTCCTCGAAACCCTTCCAACCCGCTACCACCGGCTTGAGCACCGACGCGCTAACTATTGAGCCACAGAAGTCGTCGAAAACTAAAGCTAAACAAACGGGTCTCTTTTAATGAACGCAAAGACTTCACTGTCAATGCATCCATATATAGATTTGTACTCAAAGGCATTTTTAATTATCCATCCGCCCTCAGTGTGTATACCTCTTCATTAGTTGAACGCGGGTCACCGGACATCCGCCGTCTTAGCCTTCATTAAAAGAGATCGTCATCCAGAGGGCATATACTGTTAATGGTGACGGTGATCCAATCCTTACTTCAATTCAAATGTTCGTGTCGGATATACACGAAATGTATGTAAAAGGAAATGACCGAAAAAGTGCCTCACGCTGCACGCAGTACAAACGACGATCGAATCACTGAAATAAACCGAAGGAATCATCACATCGGGAAGGAAAAGTTTTTATGGTCGCCGCGTATTATAAAAGATGACTTGAGATTTTATATTATAAGGGACTAGGTGTTTCTCGCAGCTTCGTCCACGTTATTATCATCATCAGCCTCTATCCGTCTACTGTTGAACATAGGCCTCCCCAATGATCCCCATTTGTATGATCATTTGAGTTTTTTAAAACCTATATACTTTCCTAGATGAGCCCAGTACCTTGGGCGAAGCCAATTGAGCCGAGGGAGCTGCTCTTTATACCCCTCTTATACGTAGAGGGGACAAAAGAGCGGGGGGGAATAAGGGCGAGGATGGGAACCTCACCCTATTGTACTGTCCCGCCGACGGGAGGGGTTGTTCTGTGGTGCGGGACAACCCCTCTGTGGGCGTCGGTCCCTCGAGGGACTGACTAGCCGTCGACGTGCCTTGTTTGCTCAATAGATCCGGGGCACCTCAACAAAATGCCTCAGAGCATTTCCCGCAGTTAAAGAAAAAAAGGTCTTGCTACTGAACTTACGAACTTAACCACGGGACTAAGTTATCGTTGTTTCGAATACTGGTTAACAATTCCTTATGGCTGGAGTTGCTCCTAAATATTGATGAAACAATTATAACATCAACGTTCTCTCAGTTTATTAATTTCAAATCAATCACGATAATATTCGTGAAGATTGCCGATCATTCTTGTGCCAGTAATTTAAAACTGAATAGGGTAGCGAAATCAATAATACTTGAAGGTACGCAAATTAATGGTAGCTCACTTACGTCTCTACGGATTCGTGCTGAAAGGCTCCCAAGAAAGCCCTGTTGATGAGACTTGGTTATTCGTCCGTCGGTCAGAGTGGTACGGACGTACGGTGTTCATGTGATTTAAAATCATCTAGCTTTGTCAGTTTTTTATTAGGTACCGGAACTCGTTTAATAAGAGGCAGCATTTTAAATATGAAGCTACCTAATGTGTTCAAAAGGTGTAGACGATATCAGGTTTCAGTGACGGTCAGATTTGGTGTATATACATGTATGTACATGATAATAAATCATTTCTGTACAAAAACTAACTGGACCAGCTTTATTAAGATACGAGAACAACGGTTTATGTTACAAATGCCTTCATAGTCCTTCCAGTGTGAACTGATTCTATGGAATAATTTTTAAATTACAACTCAACTGAAAACAAATGACATCTCAATCCTTAATAAATCAAATATAAATTACTAAATCAGAAGTACATAATATAATGATAACCTATCCGGTAAGGTGACGATGGTATCACTTTAATACCAAATTAATCTTGGTAAGGTTCTAAGCCGCAAATCATGAAAGGCCTTTTAGGCAGTGTGTATGTGTACCTAGCACCGTGTGTTGTAACTATTGTGTTATGACGATCGCGTCGCGCTTTTGTATCGCGCATTAGCAGCTGAGATATTTCGTCAGCTGGATCTGTTAAGATATGCTTAGGTAAACTATGTCTAACTGGAACTGTGCTATATACCCCACGTATTTGCCGCGCTCACAATAAGCGGGTTTGGTTGGAGGAGTGCCTTTTCAAAGTGACGTTCTGACATCGCTTTGAAATGGCTCCTAATGGACTCTAATGAAGTCTATGTGCAGGTCGATGTGTCTTACGTACCACGGGCAACCGGTTGCCATGCGTAAGAATTTATTTTGGACCATTATAACGACTTTGTGGCACATGCGCGAAGGCGACACAAGAGTATGACATAGGTAATGGGTCGGATACAAGTTTTATACTGCTCAAGACAAATTTGGCATTTTTAGTGACTGTCTCTATGTGTGGTCTAAGCGACATAGACCAATGGTGACCCCCAGGTATTTTTCCTAACCTACTCTGGGTATTTCTATATTGTTTAACCTTATCGGTTTCATGGTACGATAAGGTCGTCTGTTTGCGGCCCTCCTACGGGAGATCCTCCATTTTGCGAATCATTCACCTAGCTCGGTGACGGCACGCTGGAGCATGGTGGAAGTCTTTGGGACTCAGGGGTGGGGGGGTGACATACAGAGCGGTGTCGTCTGCAAAGAGAGCCAGTTTAACCACCGGGTATTTGGGGATGTCGGAGGTATACAAGTTGTACATCCGGTCCTCAGATATATAGGGCATACGGAACTTCGTGTATCTGTTCGATGGGCGTTAAAAAAGCGCCGGCGGGCACTATGAGTTGCGCGCGCACGCGTAGCATTTGCACGTATAGTACCTACAGTCCTCGAGTGCAGTACGAAAAATCTTATTTTATAAGATTTTGACAGAGATATCAGAATACTCAATATTTAATTGCATTCCATTATGTTTTACAAAGATGGACTTAAAACTAAATTTAATCATTATTAACATTGTCGGGCACAGCAAAATTAGAAGAAACGATTTTTGGCTATTGTTAAATTGTAACATGTAAAAACTTGTTGGGACATAGCCTCAAGTTTTCATAGAGGCTGTCCCTCAAACTGTCCTTTTAAATAACGCTTTTCATTCATACCCAATTTATTTGTTTACCTTTTTTGCCTTCTTGCAACACAGATGGTTATAGCCAGTTTTGAATTCATATTTTACGATACGTGCACACTGCAGCGAGAGAATCGAACCCTACACATGGAAACCACATCGATCCGGATCGATCGCGGAAGCTTAGGTTCGAATCCGATACGAGTAGACACAAACCCAGACCGCGCAAACAGCGCTAGCACTACGCTACCGCTAGATTGCTTGGGCACCGCGCGTGACCCGCCTCTCTCTCCAGAGGGAGGGATGAGGGCCGGCCCTCATGATGATAGGTTAAATTCAACCTTAAAAGATTCGTCGACCGTATCGGATTTGACTAGTCCAAATGATGCTCTCCCGAGCAGCGCGCGCGATGAACCGCGCCCCTGCGGGGCGCAGAGGGGGGCGTCCCCCTTTCGAATATTTCTTAAGTGAGCCATCTGCTCACTTACTGTACCGATTGAGCTTAAAGGCCATCAGGCCGAAAAGTCTAGCCCTTCCGAAAAAAAAAAAAAAAACCTGCAGCGAGTACTATTCAGACTGATTTTTAAGCGTTCATATAAATACATCTATTGGGAAGGTTATAGAAGCGGCAACGTCGGGTTTAACGCGACGCTTATTAAACGCTCGTGCGAGCCGGGCCTTATTAAAGGTTTTTTTTATATGATCAATTAAAAGAAATGATATCTATAAATGCATATTTAAAAATAGATGTTAATACATTTGAGTATAATTTACAACAGTTGGTGTTTTGGTCAATGGTCACTATCATATTATATGGACACACAATGAAAAATGTAATCAAAGCTTATGGATGAAAATCAAAGTGCCTAGCTCAATTAATAGTTTTCTTAGGGCTCGATATTTTATTGAATAATTTAATATGAACTTTGTCTTCGTTAATATTAATTGGTTCCCAGATAACGAACTTGATACTGTTCATTGCGTGTTTAATGAGCAGTACAAGATTCACTTACGCGTGTACTTGTATACTGACACATGCACATCAATTACTTATTACACTCGAGAGCAATGAATCCGGGACATTTAGAAAAACCTATAAATCTCGGAAACTGAGAATTCTAGCTAAATGAAATAAGTTGTGGTCAATAGACAATATAATAACCCCTTTCATGAAAAAAAAAATGAGTCACTACATTTTATTTACCTAAAATTACATGAAGAAAAAAAATAGGAAACATTACATTTTTGAACAAAATTCTGATTTTCTTTGAATTCTAATACATTGTACCTATTGCCTTCTCCGTGCGTTCCTTACAGCGTTTACGCGGTTTGGCATGCTGTACACCAAGTTCCTTACACACTTACTTACTTAATTACACGGTTTAAATACCCACTTTAATGACAGGTTAGAAACAAAAGCAAAATCAAATGCAGTAATTTCGTAGTTCCATCTTCGAAACTATCCCTTTTTCAATTTTTTTTATTACATAACCAATAAGTGTAAATACTTAAAAATTTAAGGAATATTTAATTGTCTATTAAACACAATTCATTTCATTAAGCAAACATTTTAGAGTTTATAGGTTTCTTTAAGTAACCCGGATTCATTGCTCTCGATTATATTATTAATATTAAGTGTATTGGATTTAAAAAGTCGGCACATAAGGCGACAGTTTTAATGAGATTCTCTCTATACCATATTATATGTCAATTGTCCTGATGAAAGATTCTATTTAAATCGAAGTAGTTTCAAAGATTACCTTTAACACCCAAACTCAAAAACATTACCTGCTATATTCGTACAAATGGTATTTCCCTAATTATTTTTGTATTAAAATGTCCGCCTGCCCGGCCCACGCGACGAGCAATCGAAAAGCCACCGCCGACCAACCTAACTAATCTAAATCCAACTTATCAACCACAAATCTAGTTGTACGTCTTGTTCTAGTGCTCAAATATGTTTGATGTGAAACATCAATTGACGGCAATTGGCAGTAAAATCGGCTCGAATTTAGGACGGTAAACGGAATGACGCTGTCATGTCATACGTTGTATTTTAAATAATTACTTGTTAGTGCCCGCGGCTTTGCCCTCGTGGAGTTCAAAAATGTAGCTTATGTATTGCCCCGCGAGAATGAGATTAAAAAACCAAATAAGTAGTGTTTATCTAAACTAATCTTATAAAATGGAAACGTGTATTCAATCTGAAAAAGGATAAAAATCTATCTAAATGTGAATTCTTGTGGTTCATATGGTAATAGGTCGAGCAGAGATGAAGTTTTGCGAATTTCTGTATAGAAACATCCCATTGCCAATACATGAACCGGAGGGAGGGATGCGCTGTCTGCGCGGCCTGCTGCATGGGTACCACTATCCTGCTTATTTCTTCTGTGATTTTCTGTTTCGGAAAGAGTGGCAGAAAAAGGGAGTATAATTTCTAGCACCGAGACCTATCTTAGGCCTTAGGATGAGACAGACTTGCTCGAGCTAGTCTCAAATTAACTTGCTCGTCTGTCCGTTTTCCTATTCACGTAACATAAATAAACAAAAATTAAAACCGACTTCAAAAAATATAAAGCAATAATTACTCTTGAAGTCGGTGACGTCAATTTGTTACGGTAACTATATTGGCTCACACCGACTCCAAAAGTAAAAATAATGACGTGGTAAACGCAAAGATTTTAACTAATAGGCACAAAAATTAAGGAAGAGCGATTATTTTATAACTTCTTTTTGAAGTCGGTTTTAATTTTTGTTTAAAAAAATGTTATTTCTTAATTTTAGTGGTTGCGAAATTCGAGAACCGAATTGTGTAAGAGTTAGTATACTACATGTATACTAACTCTTTGAAATTGAATTGAAAGAAATGGATATTACGATGACCTCGAAATACTATGATGTGCTTTCAAAGGGATCGCAGGGAAATCCTCAGGATGTACCCGAAGAACCTGCTCTTCGGGTACATCCTGACTCAATGTGGGACTCGCACCTGCGAGTGCCCACCCTAACTAAAACCACTGCGAGCGCCTGATGTCAGACCGTGACGCAGCGCCGCCCAATAATCGACTACTACTATTTTTGTACGAACTGAACATTTTGGCATATTGTTGTTGAAGTTCCTTTAGTCTCCATCATCAGATCTGTAATGGTACTTGTAACCCATATGGGTGCAAAATTCTCATCAGTATGAATTAATTAAGTCCAAACACAAGGTAGCTATTGTAAACTGTTGAGGAGTTCCCTTAACTTCCTTCGTCTTCATCATCAGACTACTAATGACCGTCGCAACCCATCTAGGTTTAAAGTTACCATCAATACAAATAAATCAAGCCCAAACACAAGGTTACTGGTGTAAACCGTTGAGAAGTTCCCTCGACTGTCTTTCGGCTCCAGCATCAGATCGACTCTAAACCTTCATTAAATTGTCGTGCTTCAAACGTACTAGTCACCCCTACAATTTTCGAAAGTTTCCTTATATTTCTCTGGGATGCCATAAACAGATCCTGGTTTCCTTATCATGGGACCATTTGGAAAGTATATCCATTCAAATAAAATAAAAATTCAAATCGGTCTAGCCATCTTCGATAATCCGGGAACGTATATAAAAAAAAAGATTCCGACGAATTGAGAACCTCTTCCTTTTTGAGGTCGGTTAAAAAGCAAATTAATTGGGAAACTTTAATTAAGTTAGAACCCTGTATGTTAGAGCAAATCGATTTGCTTTGTTTAGCTTTAACAAATGACATTGTCATAGCGAATCTGTCCCTGCAGCGGATATGTTTATTTTTGAACGGAATTGAGTCATGATTAAACAATACTGCTGCAGTCTCGAGCGATCCGGGCTCCGGGCGCGGGAGGACAAAACGTGACTTTTCAAGCGATACTTTTTGAAACGACAAGTGCGAGTCGGATTTTGTAACTAGTGATCTATGCCAATTAAAATGCTTAAAGCATAATTGTTGTATGTTTTTGGTCTTTTTAAACTATAATTTATTTTTTACTTTTTAGTATCGATTTTTTAGTACATTTACAGTTTACATTTTACATTTTCGTGGGTCTCCCCACGCGGGTATGTGGGACTCGCTGCGCCCGAAAGCTGGTAAATGGACGCAGCTCTACCTACTAAAACCCGGCGAGTGCCATCAATGCCGCCTTTGGTGAGGTGCCCCGAATCTAGAAAGAAACAGGGCACCTCGACGGCTAGTCAGTCCCGCAAGGGACCGACGCCACCTCCACAGAGGGGTTGTCCCGCACCACAGAACAACCCCTCCCAACGTCGGGACCGTACAATGGGGTGAGGTTCCCATCCTCACCCCTTGCCCCCTGCTCTTCTGTCCCCTCTTCTTATAAGAGGGGTACAAAGAGCCCCCTCGGCCAAATTAGCTTCGCCCAAGGTGCACCGCTCACCCTAGGTTACTGAGCCCCACTGCCACGACAAGGCCTGAGCAGTGGTGTGGAGTTCATTTACACTGCTCAACTTATGGCAGTCACTTTTAGTTCAGAAATGTTAAGTTTTTTTTGGCTTAGCGTGCGTTTGTCAGAGGACGCAAAATTATTTTTTTAGATAAGAAGGAACACTAACCCCTTTTTTATTTTTTTTTTATTTTTTCGTGGGGAAATGCCTTACGCATACCTGTTCTCGCGGGGGCGAGGACTGATTATGTCGGGCTTGCACCGACTAAAACCCCACGGTGTCCTGCCTTCCGCTATTTGCCGGTGTCACGAGAACGCTTTCGCATAACATCCGCGACCCCGACAGCGGGTGCCGGTCTTCCCTCATGACAGGCTCTCCTTTGGATAGAACGGTAGCGTTCCTATCTTCTTGTTTTGGGGCATACGAGAACGCTTCGCACGCCTTCAATCCCGAGGTCTTTAGACTACAGTGCCCCCGCGAAGTCGTGTCAGACCTCTGTTAGGTGGAGGGGAGAAGATTAGTGTAAGCTCTTCTCCGGGCCCCTGCTCTCCGGCGACGGATGTAATGGGAGGTGGGATCTACTTCCCTCTCTCTCTCCGCTGCCTCCTTCTGCGATATGACAATTTCGCAGAAATGTAGAACCGCCATCCAGGACCTTTCACTTTCAACCATGGCTCTTACTACGGACGGTAATGAGAGGTCGTTCCCCACTACTGCGACGAGATCGCGACGCTGTTCTGCCCAAGCCGGGCACACCTCAAGCGTATGCTGCGCGGTGTCCTCGTTACATTCGCAATGATGGCACGCGTTGCTCACCTCTCTTCGGGCTATTCGGCACAGATATCTTCCGAAACACCCGTGCCCCGAAAGTACCTGTACCAGCCGGAAGGTAAGTGACCCCCATTTTCTGTCCATCCAATCTCTTAAAACTGGACGAATCGCTTCGATGGTCCGACTGCCAGCCGAGGGCTCGTTGAGACGCTCCAGCCACTTTGTCAGCAAAGACTGCCTCCCTTGGAGCAATCGCGACTCTGTCTCTTCAGGGGTGAGATTTTCCCCCCTAGAACACTAACCCCTAGTGTAAAGTTAAATCCATCTGGGGTTGGGGTGCCAACCCTTGTCCCGCAGCCGCCGTCTTGGAAAAAGAGGTTCAAATGGTTTTTACGTACTATACTATATACTATATTATACTATATACTATAAGACTAAGTACCTACATAAAAACATATTTTCATTCTTTCTCATTGTCATCATCCATCATCTCACGTTCATTCCTCAGTAAGCCTGGCTCAGTGGTACAATGTATCAAATCGCATAACCCGCTGGACTCGCCTACCATACTCTCTCATAGCACTCATTTTAATTCCACCGTCTCCTAAATAAAAAATAAGAAAATACTACCTATAAAAATAAAAAAAATTTGCGAGGGCTGCGTGTACTCAGAATGTAACACATTACTTTAACTCATAAAATCATTAGATACTACTAAATATTCAAATTTTCGTATAATCATAATCACAACATATCCCTAGCTTAAATACACAACCAACTTAACATTGCATGTATGTTAAGTTGGTTAGCACCCGAAACAATTCATTTGGAAAAAAAAATGGTTTTTACGGTTTATCTGACAAAAATATTAATATTAAACATTTTTGTTGGAAATAAAATTATCTATTTGTCGATAAAACTTTTTTCTAATCATTTTACAAAAAAAAATATACGAGACAATTTTTATAGACGGTGATTTAAGGAACAATTTTGATTAACATTTTTAAATTTAAAGCTGCTTTTTCACAGCATAGCTGTTTCACTGGAGAAACAACCAGGATGGTGGCACCGGGAACGTGGCACAGCGCAACCCTTCCACCGGAATTATTTTGAAATTACTATAATAGTACATATGCAAAATGTGCATCTTCTCGCGTAAAGTCGACGAGGGCATCATCCCTCGGCACACGTAATGCAAAGTTGATACGACACTTTACAAGTACTTCAGAGCCTTTTGGGTATGGACGGAATATGGCTCTGTATACATACGTAATGTTATAAATTGAAAAGTCTGTGAGCTTTTAACACCTAAGAGTCCCTTCACGTCTGGACTTTTTTTTTTTTCCAAATGAGTTGATTCGGGTGCTAATGCACAGCGTGTACTCTTATGTAACTGCTATTTCTGTATTGGTTGTGTATTTAAGCTAGGGATATGTTTTGATTATGTTATGATAATTTTTAGTAGTGTCTAATGATGTTATTAGTTAGAGTAATGTGTTTGTTACATTCAGAGTACACGCAGCCCTCGCAATTTTTTTTTTTCCCTTATAGGTATATTTTTTTTTTTTTTTAGGAGACGGTGGAATTAAAATGAGTGTTAATGTATGGTAGGAGTCTGGACGTTTACTGCAGAGAAAATTCCGCGAAAACGCGACGTATACGCTCATCGAATGTCTACGCTGGAGAAACGCTAAAGTGAAAGGGCTCTAAGCGCTAATAAGTCTAAAAGAAAGAAAAATGATAGATTATGTTTTAAGGATCTATCGAAATAACCATATAACCCGGATTAAAATTTATAAACAGCTTAGACGCAAGCACCTAAAAAGCTAGTAGTTATTAATTGTATACCCATAGATTCTTCCTTTCTATACACATAAAAGATTTATTCTTAGTACAGTGCTTAAGAAAATTTACATACGAACAATCGAAGAATACCGGCAGATCATAGTTGTGATGATATTGAAAACATTAATGCGTGAGCCCTAAAGTTGTTTTTTAAATATTTTTTATGTATCATAATTGCAACATACAGCGTTATACTAGATGCCGATACGTCGTCGACGTCGAAATGTGAAACCATATTGAACGTCAAAAATAAAGAAAAACCTTGGTAGGCATTAATAACAGCGTTTTCCACGGTGTGATATTTATGCTAGACATAACTTATGCCTTCTAATAAATAAAGTTCTTCCGAGTTTATTGTTGGAGACTAAATATATTACATACATGTACATGGTATGGTATATATAAAAAAAGTAAGTTTTAATTTTCGATAAAAATATTTTACTAAGGAAACTTTACATGTAGATTATTTCAACATTAATCCCAACGCCCAAGCGATCATTCCTATCTTAAAATATATATCTTAGATAAGATGGTGTCTTCAATACGGGAATAAATTAATGATATTTATTCGCTATAATTTATTGATCGCTTGTTAAAATGTTTACCTAAAATGACCGTAATGTTTGTCCAGAGTTACTTTATTTAAAATAACAACAGCTCACTCTAGACACGTTTAGATACATATCGTTATGTTTATAGACCAATCAGCGATAGGCGCAGTAAATTATCCTGCACTTAACATTCATATACAACACATTGTTACAAACAAAATTAGTACAGTTTAGATGTTGTAGAGGAGCCAAACTTGCTTATCAAGAAATACTTGTAAGAACTACGCCAAGATCGAATGAGCGAAACCACAACCAATATGAGAGAACATCAAAGCAACTCACATACAGTAGTTAGCACAGGTATTTGAGCGTAGGTCTTGCAGATAGTTGAGTTAGACGACACGAGTTTAAAGTTTCCATTCAAATCTCAAGCACGTTGTTACTACTAATATCTCTGGGATTCACTCTACAATATATGTATTAAGAAAGAATCAGATCTGCTTGGTTAAGCTATATTTAAGTAGACTGGAATATTAAATTCTCATAATATTATTGTCATCTCATGTTATAATATAAAGTAGTACCTATATTTTAACCATATATGATTTTTAGCTAAAATTTGTGTTGGTTTCATTTTTTTGTTTAGATCTTTTAAGTGATGTTGCTTAGCAAGAATTAATATATATATTTTTTTTATATTGAGGATAAAATATTTTTGTTTATTGGCGATCTATCAAAATTGGTTTCAGATATAGAGTGTCTATAGAGTGGATGGCGTTAACACATGTTTGGTCACAGCCTCATCCGTTACATGATGAGGGTAGAGGTAGACTTCGTTTGTGTCAACTTGAGATCAAAGCAGCACTCGAGGCGGTATTACGGCCGCGCGAGTTGCTGAGGAGTGAGGGCAGTAAGAACTTAAAGCGGTACACAAAAATAATTGGGCTAGACTACGAGAGTGCGACTGAGCTGTATATCAACCTTACTTTCGTGTCAGTACTTGTATGATTTTCATCAATTAAAGTAATAAAATATACCTAAATTATTCAACTGAATTAAGAAAAGCTAAAATTAAAAGGCTTTAAATTTAATTATACAGAGCTATTTAATTACCAACGGCAGCAACGGTGTATCGAGTTAAGAAAAAGATACTAGAAGAGGTCTCATATATGGTAATTTAATATACTAGAACAGCATAATTTTTTTGTTTAAGACTAAGCTATAGTTTAGTATTGTTATAATTCCGTACGACATTGATATTATTTTCAAAACCATCCCTCGTCTAAGCTACTACTTACCCTTTAAGCCTTAGATACATAGCATGATAATTTTTGAGCAGTGATTAAAATATGCGCTTGAAATTACCAGGGCGGGTTAACTAATTCCGAGAATTGCAGTAGGAATATATGAGGACGTGTGCTACTTTTTACCCAACTTTTTAGGGAGCTTTCTTCTATTTTACGTTTCATAAAAAAAATACTAATATTAGCAAAATTAAAAGATTTTTATAACATATTAGATAATAAGCAATGGAAATCTTCTATCTTCTGATTATTATTATTTATCTTGTCAATGATATGTCTATCATTAAACATGTTGTGGCTCGCGCAAGCCCTAACACAATGTGGCCATTCGCCGCCAATTTCGGGTCTCCTAGAAATAGGCCGCATAATCTGCACAAATAAATAAATACTAGGTACTACTATTACTACTGTTGGATATTACCAAAGTAACAAATAAAGAAGTAAGTAGTAATAAGAACGGTACCTACTAGAACATAAAAAATAAGACTAGCGCGAGAATGACTCGTACGCTGGCGCTGAGCGTTCCGAAAAACGTGTTTTTTTTAAATATAACAACAAATTATCGGTTTCCAGATTTTTTCTTTACTTGTGTTATGGGATAAAGCTTCCTACAAAAAGTCGTGATTCTATGTCAATGGAAAGTACCCATAGGTTTATGGTTTGAAAGACCGACAGACAGGTAGACGGAAAACGGAGTGATCCTACTAAGGCTTCATATTATTATTTTAGGAACGGAACCCTAAAAACCTTTTTTATTATATTGTTTTCTAATGTTTACGCAAATTTTACTCATTATTATACAGAAAACATTATACTCTCCTTCGGCCTCGTCACCATCTTCCACCTCTTGGTTGGTTAGTCGTATCTACGCAGAAAGTGCTCTTTAATCTGTAACATATGCTTAGATTTTGATTTGATAATTATAATAATGGTATCCCAAGCAGGTGGTAAAAGCCAGTATAAATGCAATTTATAATTTTATTACTATATTATTACTAATTATTATACTTTATAATAATTAATACTTAATAATTAATTACATTACACTCTAATGTGAATGTGCATTCACATTAGAGTGTAATGTAATTAGTGGTGGTTAATATAACGCATAGCGGCCATAACGTAGCGCGCTATTCATACTCAACGTATAGCGTACGCTATATAAATTTCTATTCGGCGCTATAACGTAGCGCCTCGCTACATTAGGTATGTAGCGAGGCGGCTAGCGTAGGCCGTAGTTATAACATTCGAACTACGCCAACGTGCTAGATCGTAGACGCTAGACGTTATAATTTATAGTTTATACGTCGGTCAGCGTCGAGCGCGCGCTCGCGCTAGATGTGTCGTGCGCTATCCCGGCCGGCTCACGCGAGTTACGTAATTCTAGTCTTGCGACTACACGTTATAATATAGTCTATAAAATAGCGCGCTAGAAAAATATAGTTTATAGTCCATAGCACGTTATCATAAAATAGTTTATTTGCACACCACTAAATGTAATACACGTATAGTTATGTGTTATTGATATGCATAAGTGTTTCTGCATCGTAGAGCGGCTCTGATACGATTCACTTTATACATCACATATTATCCAAGGTTTAAGTGTTCATCCGTCGTAAGTCTAATTTTTATATAGAGTAAATGAAGCAGTAACGGGAAACTAAAAGAGATGCATTATAAGCCTGTGCAAGATTAATAGACCATTCCGAACGCATTTAAGATAAATGTACTAGTTATGCCGGCGGTTATTTTAAATTTAATTACCTTTACATTGAAACACCAATAACACATAATGTAAAGCTTAAATTTATCAGAATTAATTAATACGTTTACGAAGATCGTCTCGCAAAGTCTCGCAAAGAGGAAATCTTTTATGTTTAGGGTAGTTAATTAATTCAAATACACATTTTCGGAGACCCCCGTTGTTCGTTCGGACAATAAAGTGTAAAAATCCTTTATAGTGTTTACGTGCGTCACAAAGAAACCTTCGAAGGAAATTTAATGTAGCCTTGGTGATTACAAGTTGATGACGAGTGGGTCAGAACAAGGATTACATAAATTAATATTAATTATTTAATTAGGTGTACATGTGATAAACATTCACCAACAATAACATCATGTTAACCTTCCATCATGGTAAGAACGAAAGAGACAAAAGAAGACAGAAAGTAATAAACTTACATAATATACAACGCCCTAACCCTGCCACAGATTTTATCACACAAATCTCTGCCCTAGGTGGATTAGAACCCGCACCCTCCGCGTGGTTTTGCCACTACACCAAGAGAAATTAAAATCTATAAGTATTTCGCTTTTACTTCTATAATAAAGATGCACAAATTAGCATTAGTCTAACTCCAGTTCTAATAAGGTTAGATACATTCAGTAGGCAAAGTACTAGGCCGAACCTTGAGGAAAATGATTTGAGTCAGTTAATCAATTACTATTTCGATAGGGCTTAAAGTAGCGGTCATAAATTTTATAATTCGATAAGGCAGCCAACTCCCACGCGCCGATCGAACATTACTTCAATCTAAATAGCGCATCCGATATCTTAGGGCGTCCATTAACTCCTAAAGTCTTAGCTAAATTAACAATTTTAAATGTAGGTTTCTCATCCCTAAGTCATCATAAGCGATCCTAATATGTCTCACTGATTGGGACGGATCCCCACCTCGGAATCAAGAGAAAAAGGCGACAATTCGCCTATGCGCTGTTACAGTACGGAATGTTGAATATCGCACACCCTTGTGCATCGGTAAGACCTAAATCCAGACCTCTCACTGCGAGGCCGGCCAGTAATCAATAGTGTCACACGATACTGGGAGGACCACGGTGGTCTAGTAGTTACAGACCCTTGCGGCACAGTATAGAAAAGAAACAGCAGGACGATAAAGCAGCGTCCTTGATATCATGGACGGTCATGGACGTAATTACTAATTACCTATGTCGGCACGGTACACAAAAACGTCATAGGGCTTTCAGTCCGTCTTCAGTTATGTATTTGATAATGTAAGCTTTAGGAGATTATGGTAGGAAGGTAGGTAGTGTTTAACAAAAATGCATTTTACATTATTTAATAAACCACAAAACGTATGTTTGTAAACGGTTTTATTTAGCTTCATCACTACGTATTAGCCAAGGAGAAGTATTTGCGCGTCTTAACAATAAAGCTTTTCCCACATCTCTGGGATGTGCGAAAATATTATATATAATAATACTTAGCTATGTTGAATTTACTTATAAAAATTGGGATTCTGATAAATAAGTTCATTAAAATATATATTTTTGAAAATGTCATTTCCAGTTTCAATATACTTAGATCAATTAATAAATGCGCGTGAGTCCCGCCTCGACCCTAACGACTGGCAGTGAATGGGAAGTTCGCGGGTCTGTCGGGAAAAAATAAACTGTTTGGCAGTTTTCAACGAAAACGCTGCCTAACCCCTAAACCCTTTGAGATATAACAAAATAATGTACGGTGGAATTGTGTACATTAATAGGTCTACAGAAAAGTCCGCGACGGCATATGTCTATCTGGGATAACATACTATGTGTATCCATTTTAATACTTTAAAAAATTGGTAATTATTAAGCGTTAATTGGAAAGCTATTAGCACAAATACTGTATGAATCCTTATCATTTTAAATGGGTTAGTTGGCTTAAGCATTTCATGAAGATTATTTTTCCCTTTACAGTTTACACCATGCAAATTAAATGAATACCTTAGGAGATATAGCAAAATCAAAATAATGCGTCACGGTGAATTCGACAGGGGCGCGGGCGCGGGTGCTCCGTGACGCCACGCCTCGCTTCCGAGCCGGGGTGGTTCCGAAAGTTTCAAGTAGGTAGTGTATCAGTGTATGGTGATTGGTGTAATTGTGTATCCTAAATATGCCTAGAAAAAAGTTAAAGATAACATACTACTATATCCATTTTAATGTTTTAAAAAATGCCAATGTAAAGCGGTAATGTAAAAGTTATAATTACACAAACACGGTATTAATCCTTATCATCATTACATAATATAAAACAAAGAAAGACCTCATCCGTGTGTCTGTATGCGATAAACTCATTTTTTTGGATTTTCATGCTGTTTTCAACATTACATACAGTACCTAACCCAGAACAGTAAAACTGAAACATATTATATCTGTCAAAGTGCTTACAAAGTCACTTCAGTTTTGCCCAATTTTCGTGACGTGCACCGGTAATACGTTGTTTTTTTTGCCAAATTGTGCTATAATTTCATGTCTCAAGAATAGCAAAAACTATACCTTGAGTAAAGACGGGATTTCCTTTCATCGGTTACTCACAAACACCGATATTTTAGTGAAATTTTATACATAAACGCAAAATAATCTTGATACGTAAATAGTGTTTCCATGAGCAACATAATTGAACTTATCGATATCGATAACTTTTACTGTTGAAATAAAACTGAACTGTGACACATTTTTTTTTATGTTAGTTGGATAGGCAAACTGGCAAACGTGCCATCTGATGATAAGCGGTCGACGTCGCCCATGAACATAAATCACTTTACCTGGAACGAGCCCAGGCAACTCATCTATGTGTTGCCTATCCTGAGACAAGATGTTAAGTCTCGGTGCCAGTAATTACACTACCTGTCTTGCCCTTCTCTCCTAAACACAGTAAAGCTATTTTACGGGGGAAACAAGCGTAAAAGCGCGGAAGGAGTTACTCGGACTCAGATTGATAAATCAATTAAATTTAAAAATGAAGCTGTAATAGCAAAAACTATGCGAGATCTTATTGATTATCCATTGTTTCCTGACATTCATTTTCATCAAATGGGGGAGTATCCCATTGGCAACCATGTCATTGATTTAAGCAAATGTGTAATCAAAAAGTACATCAATATCCGATTATACTTTTTGTTAAAAACTTCAATTGCAAAAACGAATAAGCGACAATGATTAAATAAATACGTTCTATTTCAAGGACAATAAAAAGTCATCTTATTTGGTTAAATCAATGTCATGGTTGCCCATGGGCACTTCCATTCCCAATGGTGAAAATCAAACTAACAAAACACCGTACACCGGTAACCAAACATTTTGTACTGTATAATATTTTTCTGTTTTAAATTTAATTGATATATATATATCTGCCCTGCTAGCCCAGTTAGGAATAATCCTGCCTCTAAGCTGAAAGTCGTGCCTTCGATCCCCACCAATCACAAATCTTTGTAAATTTTATTTTTAAATATTTGTGTTGAGTCTTGTATGTATTATACATAAACACGGAGAACGGATGGCCGATGGGCCAATAAGGTTCAAGAGTGGTGGCCGCGTTTATGAAGACTAAGTGTTAGTCGGCCATTAACCAAGTGGGAAGACGTACTCAGTGCAGTGGCCGGTCCTTGTTGGATGAGAGTGGCAAGGAATCGGCCGTTTTGGCGTTCATTGAAGTAGGCTTATGTTCAGCAATGGACGGATAAAGGCTGATGATGTATGTATTTACAAAAAAATGTATTAGGAAGGAAGGAATATAATAATATACAGCCAGGTCATATATATTGAAAGCCTCATGATAAATGTCCACAAACATTTTCACCACAGATACATTAATATAATACTTGTAAGTATATAAAATTAAGCCTAAATAATAATTCCTTATAATTATAATTTTCATGACTACACTAACCTCTCAATCCCTGAGACGCGTAAGCTGCGTAGATTCCGTAATATAAGATTATAATATATTATTTCTTCTACGGAAAATGAGTGCAGTGTGTCTAAGTGGTAATTACAGTAAAATTCTATGTATTTTGTGCAAAAAAAAAAATCGACAATTTAGTGAATTCTACCACATCCCTACTGTATTGCCAATGTAAAATTTATTTATTTGATTGAATTATGGATAACGTATTAGTTCATGGAGAAATAATTATTTGGGACCAATATTTTCCAATGTTTTAATATTGCACAACTACTGTTTGAAATAACTCGTCTTTTTTTATGTAGTGAAAATACGGAGTATTTATTGAAATGTGTGCGACTGGCAACAGCGGTTTTCATACAATTGTGACTTATTCGCCCTTCTACCTCTTTTACTGTTCTGTGGTACCTAATACCAGAGACAAGTTAGGTTAGTATAGTTAATATTTACCAAGATTTTGTGTGAATAATATTAGGTCTTTACCCATGAAATTGCTAAAATTTAAACGACTTTTTCATGTATTTTTTATTTGTATTAATCGAAGTAATCACCCATGCTATCAATGCATCTTTGCCAACGCAGTGGCAGTTTATTGATGCCCTTCTTAAATAAATCAGCTGGACGGGAGGTAACAAATTCTTCAAAGGTATTTTGTGCTGCCATTTTCGGGTATTGAATTTTTTACCCGCCAAGAAGTTATCCAAATTCTGGAAAAGTAATAGTCTGTAGGCGCAATGTCTGGTAAGTAGGGCGGATGACGGAGAGCTTCCAACCCCAGTTCTTGCAACCGTCTGCTGTGCAGTATGAGGTCCCGCGTTGTCGTGCAGGAGCAGCAGAGACGAGCAATTGACCAATGCTGGTTGGTGAAGTGGCATCTTCTCCATCATTGTATTCAGTTCTTCACAGTACACATCTGCAGTAATGCTCACCCCGTTTGGTAAGAAGCTGTGATGAATCACACCGGCGCTAGACCACCAAACAGTGACCATCACTTGTCTAGGGGTAAGTTTTCGTTTAGGGCATTGTTTAGGCGCTAAACCAGGATGCAACCAACCAACAGCGCTTGCGGTTATCAAACAGAATCCATTTTTCATCGCAGGTAACAATGCGGTGCAGAATTCCTTCATTTATGTGTCTGTTGAGCAGTGCAAGGCACGTCTCGACGCGTACCTACTTCGCGCACGCGTTCATTGAGTTCGTGGGGCATCCATATGTCAAGCTTTTTTACCTTGCCAATTTGACGCAAATGGACCAATATTGTTTTGACGCTGCTGCTAATTCAGCCGTAGATTGTGTATCATCAGCTTTCACATTCGTCTTTAATTCGTCATTGTCAACCAAAGTCTTCGGACGACCGCGAGGTTCATTTCTCAGGGCGAAATTTCCAAACGGAAGCGAGCAAACCAATAACAGGTGATGCTTTGGTTTGTAGAGTTAGCTCCGTAAACGTCGTTGATGTTGCGTGCCGCTTGTGCCGCGTTGCTGCCACGACGCTCATACTCATATTATGCCATAATTACTCGAATTTTTAACGTATCTATGATGACGAAAAAGATTGAAATACGATGAAAATGTAACATCAATCAATAAACAAATGACTACTTTTGGAAAAAGAATTCCATGCTTTTTAAATAAAATTAATTTGAAATTAGAATTCTTAGCCAAATAAAAAATATTTTGATTTGAAATGGCCAGTGCTGCAGAGCGAGCGGCAATTTCATAGGTAAAGACATTATAAGGGCAATTATTGTAAGAGTCAGAAAATTTTAAGCCGCTTGGGAGCTTACATTGAAAACGCTGCCTTATTTCCTCTAGAGATATTAATAACAACAAAATAAAGTAAAATAATGATCAGTGATTGTACTGATACGTCCGGTTCGGACCGGATACAGAAGGACCGGAACAGCTAGTTAGTAATATTTTTATATTATCGCCTATTTCAGTCGCTACTCATAACATAAATAGTATAAACAAGTAGGCTTTTTTGTCTGTACGACTTGTCTTTGTAACACGAGAGGCAAAATTATGTGTAACTGGTGAAATTTTTTAATAAATTCTTATTTAATTTGGATTTTTTACTGTTGTAGTGTTTACTATCAGAATCACAGAACTATATCAAGATTGAAGTAAAGAGTTCCGTAATTTGTATGGGGACTGAGCGTGTAACATTTTGCGTAGGTACGATGACGTCACGAGTGTAATTTAGTGATGTGAAACACATAAGCCGTGCGAAAACAATTCAAAAGCATCGATTCACAGATCGATTATAACATGGCACCGATTTTATCAAATTCAAATTCATTTATTTGCAAAAAACATGGTAACAATGGTGATAATAAAAATTGATCAGGATCATACATGTTTTACACTCTTCGAGGTATGCAAATATTTAGTATCAGTTGAAATAATTGTTATTAGTAACTTAGACAACAAATAAAATTAACAACGATATTGAATTAATTAAATATTATGTTTATAGTCAATGTATTCATTTATGTCATAAAAGCTATGCTCAACGAGCCTTAAACAGTTTAGTCTTAAATTGTACCATTGGGACAGTTTTGATGGAGTCTGGTAATTTGTTGAATATTTTCACACTCATACAGCAACAACTTTTTAAATATTTTGTTAGTCTGGGTGCTTGATTCGTAACAAACCTATCCGGATTTCTGAAGATAATTTTTGGATTAGCGTCACTGACCTTAGTATATAAACTTTTATGTTCTTTGACGAACACACACATCTCATAAATATATAAAGAGGGCAACGTCAATAATTTTAGGTCCTGAAATAGGGGCTTACATGACTATAAAGGAGCTTTAAACATCATAGCTCTTACGCATTTTTTTTTGTGCTATAAAAGCTTTGTGTAAATGTGAACTATTACCCCAAATAATTATTCCGTAGCGAAGAACTGAGCCTATATAAGCATGATATGAAATTAGTGCTGTTC
The DNA here is from genome assembly GCA_963853865.1 of Helleia helle. NCBI lineage: Eukaryota > Metazoa > Arthropoda > Insecta > Lepidoptera > Lycaenidae > Helleia > Helleia helle. The sequence goes on from OY971420.1 coordinate 958,057, forward strand.
TAAGGTCTGTGATTTTTCTCAGACATTTTAATGCATACACAAATTTATTTATTTTTTCACAGACATAATCTATGTGTGGCTTCCAGTTCAACTGATTATCTACTATAACTCCCAAGAACTTGGTGCGCGTCAGTTCTTCTATTTTTGCGTCTTTGTATTTGATGTCAAAGGGCTCAGTTTTTGTGTTGTCGAATCGCATGTAGTTAGTTTTGGTTAAATTTACATGTAGGTTATTCTGGTCTAGCCATTCTACAATACATTTGACAGTATTCTTGATATCAGATTCTTGACTTAAATATGGATTACTTTTTATATCCGTGCTCACTGTTATTGATATATCGTCAGCAAAGAGAGTGCATTTATGTTTTGTAATTCTTGAGATTTCATTAATGTAAATGATGAATAATAGTGGGCCTAGTATACTTCCTTGTGGAACACCGTATTTATTGTATTTTTTGTCTGAATAGTAACTTTTAAGTTCATTCTTTTTATTTATCTTTTTTATTTCAACCTGTTGTTTACGGTTTGTTAAATAAGACCTGAACCACTGGTTTGGAATTCCTCGGACTCCTATATGCTCTAACTTCTTAATAAGAGTTTCATGATCGACGGAATCAAACGCCTTACTGAGATCAAAAAATATCGCTGTTGTTTTCTTTCTGTTATTAACGCTCTCTAATATTGATTTCGTAAGAGTATATATAGCTGAAGATGTTGATTTGTTCTGTTGAAAACCAAATTGTTCTGGTCTGATTATATTCATCCGATTACAGTATTCCAAAAGTCGTTTTGACATGCACTTTTCTAGAATTTTAGAAAATATTGGTAATAACGTTATGGGGCGGTAGTTTTCCATTTCATTTTTTTTCACCTTTTTTGAATAGTGGTTTGACTATAGAGAGCTTCAGAATGTCTGGAAATATTCCCGAAGAGAAGGAAAGATTAATAAGGTAAGTTAATATGTTGTTAATACTATTTACAGATTTTTTAATAACATGAGTGCAGATCTCGTCGTATCCGACAGCATTTGTATTATTAAGGGACATAACTACGTTATGTACTTCAGTCATTGACACTGGCATTATATACATCGAGTTCGGTCTGTTGAAAATTGTACTAATATTTATATTATTATATTTATAATGATTATTACTAGTAAAATGTATATAATAATTATTAAATTTATTAGCTATTTCTATAGGGCATGTCAATATTTTGGATTCATATTTTATATTCATAATGTCCGTTAGTTACTGTTATCAATTTCATCCTTTATTATATGCCATGATGTCCTGCATATGTTTTTACTGTTTTGAATGCGTGCTGTATTTAATCTCTTTTTTGAATAAAATATGCATCTTTTTAAAATTTTTGAATATTTAATATACATTGACTTACATACTTTCTATTTTTTTATTTTTGTTTTTGTAATATTTATATCGTAGTAATCTTTTTGTTTTGCAACTTATTATAAGACCTTTGCTTATCCGTTTTGATTTTTTAAACGAATAATTTATTTTGATTTTGATTTTAGGAAAACATAAATTGTAGAAAAGACTACACCTGTATGTTGGTAAACAAACCAAAATATTGGTATGAGATACTTTAAGTAGAGAATTTCGGATATGTAGTATTAATTCATTATAATCATTGGATTTTTTTAAGTCTTTATCCCCTAGCATTATAATACAGAAATCGTTTTTGGTAAACCCCTGCAATTTAGATTCAATGTTTTTTAATTGATGTTTGATCCCACAACCTGGCATTTTGTAATGACAGTAGCTATATTTACATTTTAATTTTCCTAAACATACCAGTACATTTTTGTAATCATCTGTACTAATTATACACAACTTTCCATTTTGACTGTTACAGTTTAGCGGCAATAGAGATTGTGCTGGAGATTTGGTTATTTTTCTTGAGGTATCTGTCAGGGGGTTTGCGGGTGGGAATTCGGGAAATTCGGGTTTACTTTTCGACGCTACTTCATCACCTGTTTTGCATGGGGATAGGTTTTGTTCAAGAGATTCCAGCTTTTTATGTAGAGATTCCATTTTATGTAGAGGTTCTCGAGTGATTTAATATGAGTTTTTAAGTTTATAATAATTTCAGTATTTTCTTGAGTTTCTAGAGAGTTTGTTGTCAATACTGGACTCTGGTTTCGGTTTAAAGTTTTTGTTTGTTTTCTTGTTCGCAAAGGCGAGCGGTGTCATGATGAAAGACTTAGTCGGGTGAGATAGGCTATCTTACATTTGTATTCTTCAATCTCCTTTTTTTGAGAATATATCTCCGATAATTGATTAGAGATCTCTTCTTCTGCGCTTTCAAGTTTTCCTTGAACTACAGCTAATTCATGTTTTAATTGATCTAACTCTTCATGCACATTTAAGGTCAGATCTGGACAGCTTCGGTTTATAAAGATCGAAGAGAGATCGATTTTCGTCGTCGGAGCACGAGAGACCAGTATCGTTTCTTTGAGAGTTAACATGAGCTTTTTTTTCTCATTTTTATTTGAGGTATGGATGGGGAATTCTCAGTACTACTGTTTACCGGGGTATAATAGGTAATTTGTTCTGGCGTGCTTTGTGAAGCAGCCTCTTTAGTTTTTTGTCTACATGTTTTACATTTCCATTCATGTTTTGATTCCATCATGCGATATACTTTTTCTGGGAAGCCTGCACATTCGAATTCGAACCTGTTTTTACATACCAGACACTGTGCTGTGTTTCGATCTTCAACACTTTTTTTGCATTTATGGCATATCACCATGGTTACCTTCTTGCGGGCTCCGCTAGTAGCACTTTTCGCTTTCGTTGACATGTTGTATTGCCTTGTTGTCTACTATATATTTAATATTCCTGTATGACTTAGCTCAACGGGCGATTTTCGGCTTGTTGTATGTCAGATTGATATAATTATTATGCTTTTTTTTTATCAGTTTGTTAAGTATTTGTACATAATTTTAGTAATATCTATTAACAAGGCCAGACATTCCAACTGTTGACAGTATTAAGCATTAGCATTAAATTAAGCCATAATTTTATCATTCTAGTTTCTTCTCAGTTATTTTATTTAAAAATATTACCAGAATCTTCTTTAATTGTCTTTAATCGTCCTCCTTCGCTCTTCAGTTTATTTTGTAGGCGCCAGTAATTTCTTATTAATTTCTTTTCGTTTCGTTTTAGCATTCTCTTGCGGCTTATGTTAATAACTACTATAAGGTGAGGTCGATCTGTTTATAGCAAGCTAAGAATTTCAAGAGATCTCTACTAGATGGCGTTAGTGTCCTGGTCGATTTTGCAAATTCATCATTAAAATTATTGGTGTTTTTAAGATATCACAAGAATATCACTTCCAAATTATGGCTTGAGATCATAATATTTTTATAATATTTATTATAAAACTGCCACTATCACAACTTGATTTTTAGAAAACAATTTTTAATAGTTCAAATTGTCCGTTGTATCTCTTGGTTGTTTTAGCACTTAAATTATTTTTATTTTGCACTGTTTCACTTTGTCCGCAATATATGTTGATAGTCATTTATTTCTTTTGTCACTGCACTAGTATGAAAGTTAATTGCACTTTATTATATTTTTAAACTCTAAAATTATGCGGAGCAGATGTTTACTGTGAGTCTGTAGCGCCCTATTTTTTATAGTGTATTGTATGTATCAGTAGTATTGTTCAAATAAACTATTTTATGATAGCGTGCTATGGACGATAAACTATATTTTTATACATTGAGTAGCTATATTATAGACTATATGATAACGTGTAATCATTTAATAGCTTGTTTTTTTTATTATTGATAATTAAAATGTTGATTTGATCAGATAATATAGATAGGGCGCCGACCGTCCACTGGCGCCCTTATTAGAGGGATTGTAATTTCTAATAAACCAATCAATTTATTTAAAGTCATCAGTGATAATAGTTGTAGTCCTTCTGATTCAACTTTTGGTCTTTGTCGCATAGTGTCATTTTGCTTATTTTTAGCTTAATCATCTAAACGGCAAACGGTGGCCACTTTTTAACCGACTTAAAAAAAGAGGAGGATCTCAATTCGTCTGTATGTTTTTTATTTAAGTAATGAATCCAAAAATACGGAATATAAAACTATATCACATAAATCAATAATTGGAGAATGAATAGGCCTACAAATACTCACTGGTGGATTGTAGAAAAATTAACTGGTTTATTAAAAAACACAATCCATTTATTTTAGGAGTTATACTTCTTTTAGCGCGTAGGGAAAAATGATGAGTCACGAAAAACCGACACCCTGAAGTTAGCTTTAGTCAACATTATTTTATATAACAATATTCACATAATGACCGTATAGACGTCAAAAGAAGATATAGTTTTTAACTACACGATAAGAAAAAAGGGTTACAGTTGAATTAAATTGTATTTTTTTCTATGTATTTTTCTTTAAGGAGTATAACTTCTAACGCGTGTACATAAGTACACAGTTACACACACACTTTTTTATATAAGAATCATTCGGAAAACTGAAATAAACTTGTAATATAGAAGTAGCCATAACCAGTTAGAAAACAATACATAACCAGTTTCTCAATATTTGCTTTGCATTGAAAATGCTAAAAATAAAGGTTTATTATTTTTATTTTATATTTTACATGCATTACATTATAGCTACATAATAATATAAAATGAAATTATCATTTACTCTGATTTCAAAATAGATTTTAATCGAGTAAGAAAATCGCAGTGTAAAAAATGTGAAATCGTCTTCAACGTGACCTGATAGTTATAATAGCATATTTTACATCGCTGGTTTTGAACGCCCGCCAAGTCTGGCTCGTCAAATAAAAGCCGCAATGGAAAATTAGCGTTAGACACAATCGCCCGCTACTGTTTTGATGAAAATAGTAAAATAAATCGTTTTTTTAAATAATAACAGATTATTTAGGACAAATAGTACTTACTGGTGAAAGGAAATACCTCCATTAACAGCTCCAATTTTACTGGTAGTGTTTGAACAATTAATTATTGAACAACGAGTCATTTTGTTTTTAAAACCTTACGTGGCATGCTGACCGCGGTCGAGAGTATACTAAATTTCGCGGCGAGCAATGGAGCCGTCGAGTCATCTTCTTGCCAAGCGAGGTACATACACTCTTTACTTCTATCTCGATATATTTCTGTGATCAGAATTAACGTTGTCGTGCGACTAAATATTAGGCATGCGTGATTCTTCAAAGTGGATAAGGTTCCGTACTATGTTATTACATGTTTATTGTGTTATTACCACGAAACTACTGGCTGGATTTGAATAATACTTTTTTCATTCATTTGCTATTTATTTATAAGTTTTTTTTTTCAAAAAATGTAGGCTATGCTCGGGGTGTCTTTAAAAGAGCCTTTTATGACAAATAATTACAGTAAATAATAACATGCGAAAATATGCACGTTGAAGTGGCAGTGGAGTAGCCCGAATTGTATGTGAGTGGCGGGCGATCGGTCATACTAACGTTCACAGAATGGAGTCTGTGTCCAACGATTCCATACATAATGAAGAAGTATCAAGCGGAAATCCTCAAGATTTATAACGTCGAATCGTAAGTTCGTAAAAGAGTTGAAAATTCGGTAGTTCGGTTTTATTTTCAGATTGTCATCAAATATAGACCGGTACAATGATAACGACTAGCCATTCTTTGTTATGTAAAAATATGAGATACGATGTCGTTGAGCCAATTTACTCAATGGGCCAACTAAATTATGGACATAATTTAGTTATTGACGTCAGACGGCCGCAATTAAAGTAAGGTGTAAGGAACCGGCTGCGTGTCCACTACAAATTTCACAGTTTGAAGGTAACCGCGATTTGATTTTACGGAAAACTAATCCCTAGTTCAGACATGGCGCCGCCGGCGGGAACCACGCGGTTTCAGAATCAAGTGGAGAGCGCGGGTCTTATTTATGTAAATTTTTATTAGATCTACAGAGCATTTCTTATACATTAAACAGTTATGTTTTTATTATAGAATTGGGGGCAAACGCACAGTCGATGCACCTGGTGGTCAGTGCTAAGCGACATCCATAGACGCCCGCTACATCATTTGCAGGTGTGTTACCAACCTTTGAGATATGAGTATGCTCTTTTCTTGAAGGTCCCTAAGTCGTATCCGTGCTGGCGGCCTCCTCGAAATAAATAAGTATTGTGTTAAAGTTCGTCCATTCGCTATTGCAAATCGGATAAGCATGTTTTAAAAACCATCAAATATTTGAAGTCTTAATTAATGGATTTAATTGATGTATTCTATATTTAGTAAAAGGGGGTTGTTAACATGATCAAGTGGACGGGGAAAGTGTATAAGTAACTTATATCATTAGTAATTAAAAGGTTAATATTGTGTTGTGTTGTGTTGTAAATGCTGGACTTAACCCGTAATGTCGATTGTATTACTATTGTTCTACGGCTGTAATATTGTTTATAGAATTATTATCTACTTCATTATTATGTACGCTACGCTGTACGCTATAACATAGAGGTAAAATAGAATTCAATCCTGTTTGTATGATAGGGTTAAATTCACATTCACAAACATTCAAATATATAACAGCAGAACGGGATAAACACACCGCGAAAGTAGGTAGTTTAAAATAGAAAATATTCTGTGAGATACGCAATGACACCCAGACATACATACATGCATCCCACATTCCTGAGTTTATATCTCGGATGTAACTCCTTGAAAACTAGATTTTACTACGACGGCCTGGATGAAGTTGATTTTGTTATTTCCGAAGAGCCCTAGGAATAGCCAGAGCCATCTATCATCGACAAGATGCACACTTTCAATTAAGTCCTACTATAATACATCTTATACTTTAAGGAAAAATCCCAACGCAATAACAAAAGAGCTGAATGAGCCGATGATCCTGAAAGGGCTGAATTGATTGTAATAAAACATGCCTATAAGAAGCCTTGCTACCAAATAAGAGCTACGATGACAAAGACATACACACATAGCGGTCAAACACCCCTTTTTGCGTCAAGAGTTAAAAAGAGATCAAACACATTTAATAAAAATAAATATAGGTAGGTATAGATAGACTTTATTAATCCAATTTCGTAATATTCCGTTTTCTTGGTAATTAATTTTACTGTAAAATAAATTTTGGCATAAATATTTTAATTAAGATAATTAACAGTTTCGACATAAGCCCGAATATTTTCTACACTAGATGGAACATGCGTCTCTTTGCTTAAAAATTATATTAGCAATACGTCGTGGGAACATCAAGGAACCCTAAAAGACAATATTTTCATATAATATTTTTCACGTTAAAATTATCTGACACGGAATCAGTAGTTTTAAACTTTTTATCGGAAAAAGTAACAAGGTCGAAACCCGATCTATACAGAAAAGATATAATATTAAATTTAATATATAGTTTCATCAAGAACCTGATATTGAACCTTTTAAATTTAGTGTTTGAGATTTAAAATGTTTTTGATTTTGACTGGACTTTCACTGGCAGATAGCGGATGTTATAAAGAGTAACTTAGGCTACAAAAATAATCATCATCACTCCGGGTACGGCTGAAAATAAAAGTTAACGCGGGCGAAGCTGCGGGCAGCAGCTAGTTCTATATATACCAGTAGATAAGCATAGAGACATATCAACAAAGAAGTGATAATGTTGAACTCCCCGACACTAATTAGCTGATGGAATTAATTCAATAACATTTATAATCCACCGTCTTCAGCGTCAAAGAGAACGGGTTCCTTCAATTATCTCAATTATATAAATATATATTGTTTCATTCTTTATTTTATTTGATGTAGGACAGGCAACGGAATAAGTTATCATAATTAACGTTTTAACGCTATATAGGTACATGGTCCATAGTCGTGTGGTCTATTTTATTCATCATTATATTTTATACTAATATTTATTTATTATATTAATTAGATGAACCAACAACCTTCTTAGATAGACATTGCTACATTTATACAGTACTGATTTGATAATTCAATAATTTACGGGTACACTAAGCGTTGTTATAGTCTAGTCGACAAGTTGAAAATGGTACAAAATAGAGATACTGTTCTTAAAATTATGTGCGATAGCTCATTGGATCCGGAATGACGCCTAGAAAAATGAGCCAAAAGCGTGTATTAGCACATAAAAAATTGCTAAAGTTATAAATAATTAAAGATAAAAAAAAATGGCATTAAGAAATTTCAAAAAAAGATTCTGAAAGAGGAGGAAATTTCCAATAAAAAACTTCGAACTCCCGGAACTTTATTTTTTTATTTTTATTTATAATTTTAATTTAACGCTGAAAATAGGTCTGCGCGCGACATTTTTAGGTTGCACGCGTTACCTTTTTAGACCTTAGCGTGCATTTTTAGAAGAAGCAATTTAATTTTTTTGTTATTTCTAAAGATATGTGTAAAATGATTTCGAAGATGAATTACTCGCACACGTACGTACGTTACGTCACAATGACGCTAACACTAACTCCTCCTCCGACTACTAAACCACAGATACTGAATTGGACCCTGAACCGCAGTCTGGACCGTCAAAAAATAATAATAAAACAATAGCTGGAAAACAACTTTAAAATTATGCTCAAAGTTATCTTGAAAGTAATTAAAATTTTTAGTTTATTCAGCTAAAACTTTTACGCTTTATGAAAGTTTATAGAAAATTTTGTAGTCGCTTCACAAATTTACTCGTTATTAGTAGGTACGAGTCAAATAGATTGATTTAATTAAAATATAATATACCAGCTGATGCCTGCGACTTCGTCTGCGCTGGATCAGATTTTGGACAATCTACACAACATCTTTTTACACGCTTTATATTAGCTTCACATGTATGTTTATTTGTATGTTTATATGTTTGTAACCGACTTCTTTGGACGCTTTTTTGACCCACTTCTAACGACCAGATTTCGTTCAAACTTTGTAGATTTATCGAGGACCGATGACAATACAATAATTTGATAATATTATTCAAATATCCTGATCAAGATAATCAGGATAGTACATGCTAGGAAGGCATACCGTATAAGGCGCGCAAGTTACCTACATCACTTGTGTTGTTTTTAGTCTCTCACTCATTTCTAAAGTGATTGCCATTAGTTGAGTACTTTAAATTAATAAAATCTTTAATTAAAAAAATCGACACTAAAAAGTAAAAACTAAAATATAGTTTTAAAAAAACTAAAAAACACGCTTTAATAGCAAACCGAACTATAAATTTGAAAATAATTTTTAATAGAAGAATTAAATGGGTTAACATAATAAATAAATTATATTACCTACTTATTGTAAAAAAGCGTGGTGCTTGTAACTAAGTTTTTATACTAACTTCACTTTTTAAATTTGGAAGAAAAGGCTAAACTAGCCTCGAAGAAACTCGGCGTGCTCAATAGGGCGAAGCAATATTTCATGCCTTCACACAGCCTTCAATTATACAAGGCGCAGATCCGGCCTTACATGGAACACTGCACTGGAGCAGTATTCCATGTGTGGTCAATGTGTGGAAGGAGTGGTGGACTCCGGATCTTGACCGGATGCGCCGTGAAACCTACGCTTGGCAGACCGCTCGCAAATGCGAGAGTCCCGATGAGGAGGCTGCCAAGCAGAGATTCCACACACGTAGGCGTAGTTACAGGGTAGCAATGGAGGAGGCGCAACTTTTGCATTTTCAGACCATCGCCAATTCCGGAAACTTGGACCCTTGGGGACAAGCCAACCTAGCCGCGAGTGGGAGGATTCGTCCTCCCCCTAACGTAATAAATGGCACAAAGTATGCCGAAGGTTATGCTGGGGGCGTCAGGGAAGCCATGACGAATCTATTGGAGGTACTGTGCCCAGACGACGACACGAGCCGTAATACCCCGTATCACCGTCAAGTGCGGATCATGGCAGCTCTGACGCCCACAGGTGGAGATGCCTCTCCTCCGACCGTCGAGATTGTAGGGACGGTAATCAGGGAGCTCCCCAACACCGCCCCGGGCATCGACGGGATAACCGCACGAATCATTAAACACGTTTGGGCAGCCGCGCCGGATGAAACAGCTGAAGTGTTTAGGCGATTTGTCCAGGAGGGCTCTTTTCCGGGTGTGTGGAAGGACGGCAGGTCGGTTGCCCTACCGAAAGGAAACGGCAAGCCTCTTACTGACCCAAAAGCATACCGGCCCGTCACGCTGCTGCCGATCTTTGGTAAAATTTTGGAACGCCTAATGATAAGATGCGCACCGCAAATGACCAGGGGTCTATCGGACTGCCAGCACGGATTCACGCGAGGGCGGTCGACGGTCTCCGCGCTGAGGAGTATCTTCAGCGTGGCACGTGAGAGCTCGTCGAAATATGTACAGGCGATATTTTTGGATATCTCTGGGGCCTTTGATAATGCCTGGTGGCCCATGATATTGCTGAAGTCAAAGCGGGGAGGTTGCCCACCAAACATCTACAGGATGCTGGTGGACTACTTCGTCGATCGAAGAGTAGGGATGTTCGTGGGCCACTCGGTAGTGTGGAAGGCGGCCACCACTATGGGCTGTCCGCAGCGATCGGTGTTGGGTCCTACACTCTGGAATGTGCTGATGGACGATTTGCTCAGGCTGCCCCTCCCCGGGGGGGTTAGTATCGTGGCATATGCCGACGATGTGACGATCCTGGTCGAGTCCGGTGCCCGGGCGGGCCTGGAAGAAAAATCCAAAGCGGCACTGAAGCTCGTCGGTGAGTGGGGTGAAAGGAATCGGCTGGAGTTTTCCCCTGCTAAGTCATCCACGATGACAATGAGAGGTAAACTCAAGCGTCCACCCACCATCAGATTCGGGAGTAACTCGATCAGGAGCGTCACATCGACCACGGTACTGGGAGTGGTGGTGGACTCGAGCCTGTCCGTCGCGCAGCATGCGGTGGACATAGGGGAGAGGGCGGCAAATTGCTTCGGCAAGATGTCGAGAGTGTCGGCATGCTCATGGGGTATCAGGTACAGAGCCCTTAAGGTTCTGTACAAGGGTACATTCGTGTCTACGGTGACGTATGCTGCAGCATGTTGGTATGAGCTTGCGTCCCTTCACGTTGTGCGGAGTGCGCTCCTGCGCACCCAGAGACCCGCCTTGATCCTTCTGACCAAGGCGTATCGCTCGACGAGCACTGACGGACTGGCGGTTTTGGCTGGTGTGCTGCCGGCCGACCTCGAGGTGATCAGGGCAGGCAGACTAGGCGCTCTGCGCGAGTCCGCGGTTACCAAGGAGGAGTTGCAGAGTGCCAAACTCAGAGAAGCTGAGTCTGCTCTCGCCGCATGGCAGGAGCGTTGGGACACGTCGATCCACGGGAGGGAGCTATATCGGTTTACAGGAAAAACTCCAAATTTCACCCAAACCATCTCGATGTCCGGAAATCCACAACAAATCGATTTTTACTGCATTTCCTGCCTCGCACGACTAATATATGGAATCAGCTGCTTCCTACTGTGTTTCCTTACCGATACGACTTAGGGACCTTCGAGAAAAGAGCATACTCATATCTGAAAGGCCGGCAACGCACCTGCTAATCCACTGGTGTAGCGGGTGTCTGTGGATGTCGCTCTTCATTTACCATCGGGTGGACCGACTATCCGTTTGCCCCCTCTTCTATATAAAAAAAAAAAGATAGCGATGAAATATTTTTAACAATGAATATCGAGCACCTCACGCTTTTTACAATAAGTAATATCATTTATTTATTATGTTAACCCATTTAATTCTTCTACTAAAAATTATTTTCAAATTTATAGTTCGATTTGCTTTTAAAGCGTGTTATAATGAAACACTTTTTTACGGATTTTATCGCGGTTTATTAAGATTTTTACAAGCCCGACGTTTCGGATACTTTACAGCAACCATGGTCACGGGAGGACTGAGGTGTCATACGTCCTAGTGTTACAAAGTTATTCGAAACTACCCTATGATACATCAATATTTTGGTTAGTCCTATCTACGCAGAAAGTGCTAACTGTATCTTTAATCTGTGACATATTATGCTTGGATTTTGATTTGATAATATTAATAATGGGATCCCAAGCAGGTGGTAAGAGCCAGCCTTCTTCTCTATTGAAATTAGGATGTTTTTTAATTTCAATAGCCTCACGGATCATCCTTGGTTGGAATCGGTGTTCTTTTGCGAGGACTTGTGGTTTATCAAATCTGATATAATGGCGAGCTTTGTCAAGACTATGTTCACAGATGGCAGACTTAGTGTAGCGACGGTGTTTTAAATCAGCTATATGTTCTTTGACGCGAGTTTTAATAGATCTTTTTGTTTGGCCTATATAAGAGAGACCACAGTCGCAATCAAGCTTGTATACTCCTGCATATTGTAAGGGTATATGACACTTGACAGATGGTAAGAATTGACCTATCTTTTTTGGAGGCTTGAAAAAGGTTTTGATGGAAGCTCGCTTTAGGATATAGCCAATCTTGTCAGTGACTCCTTTCATAAATGGTAGCACAGCAGGTACTCGCTCAACAGTGGCTGCTTTCACGCGGTCACGGTGATGAAGACGCGGCACCCTATTTGGGGTTAAAGTATGAAATTTCCGATTTGTACTGAAAATTGATTTGTTCTTCAAATTTAACATATTTATTACCCGCGACGGAACGGAGACTGTATATGCGTTTGGGGTGAGAGGCAGTTTGTGTGTGTAAACCTATTTTGCCGCTTATCTCCAAGACTACTTGTCCGATTTTGATGCGGTTTTCAGAGATGGGTTCGGATTAGATTGGTGCATATTATTAGATAGATATTAAGTTGATAACTCACTAGAGGGCACTGCAGTAAACGTTTTTTGTGCAATCGAATGTTGCCATTTTTCTCCAAAACTACTATTTTAATTTTGATACGAATTTCAATGATGGGTTTCGGTTTGATTGGTGCATGTTCTTAGATAGGTGTTACAATTACAACCCACCAGGGGGCGCTGCAGTAAACATTTGTTTTGATGCGGTTTTAATTCAGTGATTCAGGGTTCTGGTTTGATCGGTGCATGTTCTTGTATTATGTGTTACGATGAAAACTCACCAGGGGGCGCTGAAGTAAATGTTTGTTTATGGAAAACCAAAACTACTAGTCCGCTTTAGATGCGATTTTCAGTGATAGGTTCGGGTTTAATTGTGGTACATGTTCTTAAATGTGTTACGTTGACGACTCACCAGGGGGCGCTGCAGTAAACATTGTTTTTACAAAACCAAAACTACTGGTCTGATTTGGATGCGGCTTTTAATAATGAGTTTGTGGTTGATTAGTGAAGATTTTTAAATAGGTGTTACGGTATCAACTCACTAGGTGACGCTGCAGTAATATCTAGTCCGATTTTCATGCGGTATTCGTTATAGGGTTTGTGGTTAATCAGTAAAGGTTCTTAAACAGATGATACGGTGGTAAATCACTTGAAGGCGCTGCAGTCATTAATATATTTAATTTTAGCTTTTAATTTTAGCTTCTACTACTACTACTTCTACTTATTTAATATTAATTACTTTTATAGAGCATCATACTCTATAAAAAGTTTGAAATAAAAAGCAAAATTAAAAAGCCCCCGACGGATTATATTGGGTTTTATATTAAGTTCATAGGGACTTGAATAATATGTTATTGCCACATCTACGTCTTCGAGAACCAAATAGGTCCGTAGGGAAGTGCTATGAAAACTAATACTCTGTTGTTTAAATGTCGGGGTTTTTAATTATTTTATCATTTTTCAATTATGTTTTAACCGTCGTGGGTTTTTTTCAAAATTTTTTATTTTGCTTTTTTTTAATCAAAATAACTACCATTATTATCTATACATTGCTGTCATCTAATAATGTCATTTATGATTTTGAGCTACAACTCTGGTGATTTATATTCGACAAACTGTGTGAAAGCATTTTGTACTGCCTCCTGAGAAGAAAACTTTTTATCATGTATCACGAAAAAATGGTACCCATTGGAGTACCGTTGGAGTGGATGAGGAATGGTTTCTAATTGTAGTTTCTGTAGAGTTAAAACGGTTTCTCTATCGGTTCGTGAGTCGGGACTGTTTCACTACAAGTTTTGCTATGACTGTTCGGAGTTCGGCACAGTAGGCATCTGCCGTTATTGCTTGGCCAGATCGGAGGAAGCTATAGTGAATAACACCATGCTGAGACCACCAAACAGCTACCATTATCGTTTTATTGGTAAACTTTGCTTTAGGACACTGTATCGATTCAACAAGGCAACAAAAGTTTCAACACAACACGCGTCTTTCTGCGGATCAGTAAAATATTTTTTTATATTTTTTTATTTGATTGATTTGACGCAAATGAGTCAATATTGTTGGTAAGGTAACGCTAACTCCTGGGTAGTTTGACTCGGATCGGCTTCCACCATCTCTTTCAATTCACACAGGTGAATAACAATGAATTGTGTGGTCGTGTTACACGTGGTTGATTCTTCAAATCAAAATTTTCATCACTGTTCCGTATCTGAACAAATAATTTGTTTAAACTAAAATAGATATATGAGTTATTTCGTATTTTCGTACATCTGCAAGGTAGCATAAATTGGACAATATCGTTTAAGTACATATTATTATTTTTTTCCTTTGAACTGAGGGGTCGCTTTGCGATATACCGCCATCCGAATGCGATCGTGAATGCGCCCTCTAGTGTGCGCTTATATTCCGTACGAACTCAACCACTGCCGCGCGCGCATACAAACCGGGAGGCCTCCCGTAACCCGTTTAACTCGATCGAGGATTAACATCATTCATCCTACGCTGGAGATCCGAATCAGTGTGTCCCTATGGTGGTGTTGGATACGAGGGTTGGAACAGTTCGCGTCACCTACACAGTCTCCGGAGCCAGACCACGTTGCCGAAGACAGCGGTGAGTGAAGCGGGCGACCCCGGCCTTATATCTAACAATCACGAAAGCGTTTAAACCAAAATCGTACGGTGCGTACATTAGCACTGCAACATTGATATTGAGAGCTGCCGCGTTAGTTCCGCGTCAGAACTCGTATTCAAAAATCACTCGAATCTTCGAAGTATCCATTCTTCTTGTCTAAGCTGAACAAAAAAAAAACAACTGAAAATAGATAATCGAATGTTGCACATTTTTAAAAGAACTAGTTAAGAAGAATTAGGTAGATACCCGTGAAAAAAGTTTCACTCAAAATCAAAAACCATGAAGGTTCTATGTCAATTCGAAGTACCTATTACAATAAAACGCCAAATTATTATAATACTGATTTATTTAGGAAATAGACGACTAGTCAAAATTGAGCTGACCATGAAAGAAATACGTTAACTGTATCGCCATGAATTTATATATATTGTAGTACTTTATACAACAACAATATCAACCCGCCTATGTAGAATGCTGACACAACCTTAAGAAGCCCTGCCACTTAAATAAGACGGTGTGCACGGAGATCGTTATCAGATCTAGTCGGTGGTCGACGACCGCGCGACCCTAACACCTCGTTGAGCATGAGCCACGAGGCCACGCGTCCACCACGGATTCTTGCTAGACCATCGTTCATCATTTTGTCAACGTATCTGATCAACCCGACCATATTATGCCCTTATCGATATATAAAAAAGTCTCGACTCTCGTGTCACGCTGCTTGTGGTCCTACTCCTCCGAAACAACTCGACGGGTTTTTTATGGATTTTTTAATGTATATTTGGTAGGTATGAGAATAGATCCTACAATATATTTCATACCGCTATGTGATTACAGTTTCCCTAATTCCCTACCCGAAAAAGAAAATATTATGATCACAAAACCTTTACTAATTTATACCGACGTCAAATGCCGTTTGCCTGGTCAGCTAGTTACACTATATAAATTTTTGATCAGGCGCTCGGTAGTTTTAACGATTTCGGTTACAGTAATTGACAGATCTTTTATTAGATATGTCTGACGTACAGGCCATGTCCTAGTATACAAAAAATCTCATAAATAATTTATTTCCACCTTTTTACCGACTGCCACTTTTTATATCTGTGCTAGCGAGGCTAGAATACCAAATAAGTGCATATTAGGTTTTTTGTCACAAGGAGGCAACCGAGCAGCATAGCCTTATGGGGACTACCGACGCCCTTAGGCATCCGCACAAACAAAAGTTATGCAGATGCATTGCCCTTTTCCCTATGCCTATCGCTTGCTGAGTACTATTTAGGCTTTCTTAAAAATATTAATCACTAGAATACACCTACACTACACTAAAATACAATATACCTTCAATAATACAGGTAGGGTCAAAACTTCGTGTGTACGGGGAGAAAAATATATTAGTATATTAATAAATATATTAATATTCAAATATAATATTAAAATATTCCCCACCATAGTTCAGGCCTTGTCGTGGCGGAGGGGCTCAGCAGCCTAGGGTCCTAACCTTGGTCGAAACTAATTGAGCCGAGGGGCTTGTACTCCTCTTATAAGAGGGGACAAAAGAGCAGGGATCAAGGCGCGAGGACGGTAACCTCACCCCATAGACGTTGATAGTTGCTAGTCAGTCCCTCAGGGGACCGACGCCACCTCCACAGAAGGGTTGTCCTGCACCACAGAACCTGGATTATGATTTGTCTTTGTTTGGTCAGTTTAAGAGAGTATGGCTTGCTCTAAATGCCATGATAATAATTTGGAGTCCCTAAAATAATCCAAACGATTGGCTGGAGTGAAGAATCTTCCCATGGTGAGAGTGCGAGCTTCTATTGATAACTGGCCTGTATTGGACTGTATTGCAGCTAATGGAGACCACTTAGAATAAGTTTTATAAATTTATAATGGTGTTACATTAATGTAATAATCTAACACACTGTAGTATGGCTTGCTCTAAATGCCATGATAATAATTTGGAGTCCCTAAAATAATCCAAACGATTGGCTGGAGTGAAGAATCTTCCAATGGTGAGAGTGCGAGCTTCTATTGATAACTGGCCTGTATTGGACTGTATTGCAGCTAATGGAGACCACTTAGAATAAGTTTTATAAATTTATAATGGTGTTACATTAATGTAATAATCTAACACACTGTAGTATGGCTTGCTCTAAATGCCATGATAATAATTTGGAGTCCCTAAAATAATCCAAACGATTGGCTGGAGTGAAGAATCTTCCCATGGTGAGAGTGCGAGCTTCTATTGATAACTGGCCTGTATTGGACTGTATTGCAGCTAATGGAGACCACTTAGAATAAGTTTTATAAATTTATAATGGTGTTACATTAATGTAATAATCTAACACACTGTAGTATGGCTTGCTCTAAATGCCATGATAATAATTTGGAGTCCCTAAAATAATCCAAACGATTGGCTGGAGTGAAGAATCTTCCCATGGTGAGAGTGCGAGCTTCTATTGATAACTGGCCTGTATTGGACTGTATTGCAGCTAATGGAGACCACTTAGAATAAGTTTTATAAATTTATAATGGTTTTTAGGGTTCCGTTTTTTTGCCATTTGGCTACGGAACCCTAAAAACCATTATTAGACCATTATAGATTCGTTTCACAACCACTTTTTTCCGAAACTATGAGAACTATACTGTTGAAACTTGGTAAGTAGATGTATTCTGTGAACCGCCTTAAGATTTTGATACAAAAATAGAAAAAAAACCAATAAATTTTGGGGGTCCCCATACTTAAAACTGAAACTCAAAATATTTTTTTTCCTCAAACCCATATGTGTGGGGTATCTCTGGATAGGTCTTCAAAAATTATATTGAGGTTTCTAGTAGATACCATTTCTTTCTAAACTGAATAGTTTGCGCGAGAGACACTTCCAAAGTGGAAAAATGTGTGCCCCCCCCCCCCCTTGTAACTTCTAAAATAAAAGAATGATAAAACTAAAAAAAAAATATGATGTATAATATTACCATGCAACCTTCCATGGAAAATTGGTTTGAGCGCGATCTAGTAAGTAGTTTTTTTTTAATACGTCATAAATCGTAAAAAATATTTAATTTCATAAACATAAACCATATTTCTTGTTAAAGTATTTAATGTTGTATATTATGTAATGGTACGGAACCCTTTGTGCGCGAGTCCGACTAGCACTTGGCCGGTTTTTATATAAATTGATTGAACTAACACACTGTAATATTAATAAACGTGCAAAAGAAAAAATTTAAAATGTATATACCTAATATATATAACTTTGAAGGCGATTCAATGCCAATTTCCGCCATATTGGTTGAGTGCCGAGTGGGGTAGTGACACACTCAGGATAAAATATTTATTACATTTAACATCGATTATAAAAACGTACATATTAAAAAACCGTAAAATTTATCACAAATTCACTATCAGACGAAAAGACGACGTACACGTAGGTACTTAACACAAGATAATGTACGTAAGTCTGATTTTATTTGATAACGCTGTGTACACGGCGTTATCTCGGTTAGACCGAATTGTCGATATTTAAATAAACACGAAACAGTAGTGAATGGCCAGTGAACAGCCTAATGGTCTAGATATCGACATATCAGTCGTTCTTGCTATGACGAATCGCGTTACTGTCGCTTAATTGAAAAACTATTTTTATATACCTCTCAATTTATTGACGCGGAGATTAGGCGATGGCACACAATTTAAACGACACCAAACAATTGCCGAGATAAGTAAAGATAAATTGTTATTACAAGTAGATGACAAAAAAGTTATCTTAAGCGGCCTAGACTATATTGAACGCAAAATCCCTGACATATGTTTAAAATGAACAAAACTGTGTGTGATATTGTAACGAGCGTCATCTCCGTTTAGTATTATTACGCTACATTTTAATGTGTTTCAAAATACAATGTGTTACCACAGTGTGTTCCCTACACTGTGGTGTGTGAAGCTCATAGCCCCTCTACACGTAGGCAGATGCATCAACAGACGTCATCGGCAGTGGCGTCCGCTGACGAGTAGATTGGGAGATTTGCTCGTCTGTCGTAGGTATGCAACGTCGGCTGACGCATCCAGCACAAATCCGTTTGTTGTCGCATTTTGTGACACGGATCAAAGTGTTTCAGCGCAAACTATTAAACCGCACTTAGAAAAGCGATTAAAAAAAGATTGTATTTATTTATTTGTTTTTTTTTTTTTTATGTTAGTTGGATAGGCAAACTGGCAAAAGTACCACCTGATGTTAAGTGGTCGACGTCGCCCATGAACATAAACTAGTAGACCTGGAACGAGCCCAGGCAACTCATTTATGTGTTGCCTATCCTGAGACATAAGATGTTAAGTCTCGGTGCCAGTAATTACACTGCCTGTCTTGCCCTTCCCTCCGAAACACAGCAAAGCTGTTTCACGGGAGAAATAAGCAAGATGGTGGTACCCATGCAGCCGGGAGCGCGGCACAGCGCTTCCCTCCCACCGGTAAATACTATTTATTAGTAATACAGATTTAATATTTTAAATAGAGAAATGATTTTGTATCAGAGAAAATATGATTGATAGATATCGCGGCCAGAACAAACTGGACTCCCGTTCCCGTGATCTAATTTACTCATTTTAATGACCACATACAAATATCTATAATCGCAATATACTTATCAGCATTAACCTTTACTAAAAAGGGTTATAACAGAACGTTTGGCGTCCGATAGACATGTCTGCAGATGCAGCTGCCGATGTATGAATCCTCATCTGTTGGCGTGTAGAGGGGCCGTAACATGTTTTATAATTTAATAAAGAAATAAAACTAAAAGATTTTTTTTCGGATGGATCTATGCTAACGGCCCGAAGGCCCTAATGCTACATTGGATTAGTGTGAGCCCATTCGGGTCACTTTTGGTTTATAAAAGTGGGGGGTTGCCCCCCGCCAACCGTGCAGTCTGCGACCACACGGCCTCCTGGCGTCGGTTGTGAACTAAAAGATAAAGGAGGGAAAAAACAAATTTTAAATATAACGCGATTTATATGTGGTATCAGACTTTGTTTAGCTCAGAGTTTCTTTTCAAGTGTTTTATGGTGACCAGCTACCTGATAGTAATTATCAGGTAGCTGGTATTTAAACGTAGGGTACATGAAACCTAACCTGGATTCGAGTAGAATGAAACGGAATAAATATGCAAAATTATCTAAAGCACCGCACAAATTTCATCTCTTCCTAAGGATGATTCGTCTTATTTTATTATATAGAGAGATATTTATATAAAGGTATATACGAAACTTAGGTCGTTAGTGTACGAAACTTAAATAGTACCTTGTATTGGGTATAGTTTTAGAATTCTGTTCAACTTAATTAGAAACTTATAAAACAGTGAAGTGTTTTAAAAATTGATCTTCTTCATTCTTATTTTCACGACTTACAAACGATGACGATTAAGAATCATTAGCAAAAACTAGACAGATATCAATCCCCACCATGGTTCAGGCCTTGACGTGGTGGCGGTGGGGCTCCGTAGCCTAGGGTGAGCCCATCACCTTGGGAGAAGCTAATTGAGCCGAGGGGGCTCTTTGTACTTCTCTTATAAGAAGAGGGGACAAAAGAGCAGCCTTTAATGATTAGGTATAGTAATTTTAGTTAAATATACTTTTAAAGTTAACATTGAATACATCCCTTACAAATTATTTTAGCATTGGGATCAAAGGAAATTTATTGCAGAAGCGGAAGCCCTTCTATACTTGGCAAGCGAGATTACACGGGGCTCCGTTCAGAAACCTAATACTTTTAGGTTTCTATCAGTTGAAAATATAGAGTACTTAATACTAGAATTATAAAATTAAAACCTACGGAATAAAATAACTTTAATTAATATTACCTGCCCGATGTTTGAACACTGAACGATAAATGATAATGGACAATGTATCCCTATTGACACATATGTATCCTTATTAATATTTTAACCCCGTGACCAAAATCGTTGCGTTGGGAATGTAAAACTCTTGATAAACCACTACAAAATCCGTGAAATGTTATTCCTTCCTAATGCGTAAAATTTGCGTGAACAACGTAATGGTAGAAAACTTGAAAACAATACTAGTTATACATACAACTACAATCATTCGCAATTCGCATGTCAGTAGGTGTGGATTTCTTCTTTAGTCTTTTGTTGAATTTACCGTTTAAAAATATTTATAGAGAAGGAATATAAGAGAAGGAATTGAATACCCAAAAACTTAATTCAAATATCATCATCATCATCATCTTCCTATCCATTATTATTTACATTAATTTGGGGTCGGCTTGGAATGTCTTGTCTCTCCATTCTGGCCTCATGCCCGTTACTTATCGCGTCACTTCACACTCCTCCATATCTCTCTTACTCCCATCCAGCCATCGCTTCTTCCCCTGCCCCTACACCCTTTCACTATAGTATGCCTTCTCCACGTGCACAAACATTATATGCAGGTTCCGGTGAACTTAATTGAATATGAACATTTAATAATAAAATTACGCGAAAAACGTTATTTACATTGATATAACCTTTCAAGAGCGCCACAGAAAAATATGATACAATTTGAACAGCCTATTGTATTTAGCGTCACATCATATTATAAAAAAATTCTGTCAATTTGGACCATCACGGCGCCATACTTAATTAGAGGAGTGACTTATTAATAAATATTTTAATGACAAATGATATAATAAATGTACTTATTGAAATTAATTTAAATAAATAGTGAAAGTGAGTCATTAATTATTTATTTATTGCTTTTAAAAATCATCACGTGATTGTGATTTTGGTATTATTGAAGTGAAACTCCTTTGCGCGCATGAGGTCAAAAAAATGTGCAATGTTTTTGTCCAAGAATAGGGAGCGAGTGATTGAGACCGATTGAGATATAGTGAGAAAAGACGAACGTTGCATGAATCACATAGCTATGGAGTGAGAGTAGGGAACAGGCGAGTGAGAAAGATCGAGAGGGAGAGTGAGATGGGGACAACTCCCCAACATCGTCATTATTAACCCAGGCCAGTCTGTCCAATATACAGTTGTAGGTACTATAAATGTGTTGTATAAATTATTTATATATATATATTAATTTATCTATACAGATAAATAAAATTGGAGTGTCTGTTTGTAACATTAAAATAACCGCTTTTAACTAATGCATATACACGGTACATATACCAAAATAGCCTTCTTTAAAATTTTTGACTGTATGTCTGTCCGTCTGTCTGTCTGTCTGTCGGTCTGTCTGTTTGTTCCGACTAATCTCTGAAACGGCCGGGCCGATTTTGATGGGACTTTCACTGACTGATAGCTGATGTTATAAGGAGTAGCTTAGGCTATAAAAATAATCATCATCAATCCGCGTTTATCACTAGATAAATAAATTGATTCGAATATGTGTCGAGAAAGTAAATTAAACTAAACTTGTAAAGATCGGTAATCACTAATTTCATCGGAACATATTTAAATGATACCTATATTTTCAGTTTTTTTTTCCGAGATAAGATTTAAATATTAAATAAAAACATGCAAGTTTGTAGTGTAATGAGGGACGAATAAAAAAGAAATGTATTATATAAAAAATCTTAATCTATTTCTTAATTATCTAGGTAGATACTTGTGTAATAATTTAACATTATCTAGGTACTTGTGGATTGTGGCATACTCACCGAATTATATTTTTACGTAAGGCATCACCTACTTGTGATTTTTTTTTATTTTTGTTATCTAATCACGCGTCACTTACGGTCGTGATTCAGGTTTCGTATTTATTGCCACGGAATAAAAAACATTATCATACGTTTTTTTATCAAATAAATTTATATTTCAATTAAGGTGAGTAGTGCAAGGCACTATAATTAATTAAAGATTACCTTTGTTGATATATAACTCGAAAACGACCCAAAGGATTTTTCAAAAAAAAATAATATCTTGCGCTCTGATGTATTAATTTTAATCTGGGTATTTTAAAAAATTGTAGAATATTTAAAACTGTATGAAAAAAAAAATTGAAATGAGGCTGTTTTTGATATTAAATTCTCTAAAGCTCTTAAAGTAAATTTCATCCAAAAATTATTATTAATGTTGACAAAAACAATTTTTACTTAATAAACTTAAACGAGAGCGGGAGGGTTCGTGTGCAGGCGACGGGGATAGGAATATATCCTCATATTCATAATCGGCACCCCTAAAAACCATGAAAACGATACCCATATTGATTTTATTTAAAAATTCGCGTCTGCCATCTTGAATCTCGAAATATATCGTCATATTCGTAATCGGCAGCCCTGTAAACCATGAAAACGACACCCATGTTGATTTTTTTTAATTCGCGTCCGCCATCTTGAATTTCGAAATATATCGTCATATTCCTAATCAGCACCCCTAATAACTATGAAAACGATATCCATATTGATTTTATTTAAATATAATTCGCGTCCGCCATCTTGAACTTCAAAATATATTATCGTCACCGCATGATTGCTCTCTCTCTAGACGCCTACTGTATAGACTGATAATACTGTGGCTGAACATAGGCCTCCCTCAATGAACGCCAACTCAGCCAACACGGACAGGCCACGACAAGGCACGTGATCGTCTTCCCCCTATAAATCATTTTATGTATATTTTTATTTAAAATGATATTGATATGAAATGCCAATAATAAATAAATTAAAAAAGCAATAATAAATATAATTAAAAAAAAACGTGTGGCACTCGGGGACTGCCGCGGTAAAGCTATTGCATAGCATTTTTTATCAACTTATGCAATTATAAAATTTAATTATGATCGCTCTCCTTTCTATTTAAGCTCCGTGACACACGCATAAAAATTTGACAACTATTATACTTATAATATTATGTCAATTCTTTTTCATTATTTACATTTTTTTAATCTAAACTACGCCATTATCCGAATATTGTGGATATATGTTGTCGATTCGAAAGATTTATTTAAATACGTTAATTTGAGAGGAGAACTTACCGTATCCCACACCTATATACTTTCTCACAAACAGCTGCTTACTTATTCGTCCGATTTCGGAGCAGCTCGTCTCTCGTCGGGTGTTAGGTTTTTTTCGTTACGGAATTTCTTGATTCGGTCGCCGCGCTCAAGGCCCGCGATAAAAGCTATGCAATAGCTTAAAAAATAAAAAAAATAAACAAAAATTATAACCGACTTCAAAAAATAAAATAACTAAAAAGTAATAAAATAATTACTGTATTGTCATCGGTACTCGATAAATCTAAAAAGTTTGAACAAAATCTGGTCGTTAGAAGTGAGTCAAAATTAAGTCTAAAGGAGTCGGTTACAAACATACATACAAACATACAGGTGAAGCTATTATAAAGCGTGTAAAAACGAAAACGTATGCGTAAATTTGACGTGTGTTCGCTTGCAAGAAAATGTCCGACTGATGACGCGCTGGACACGACTTTTTAGCCCCGCCTACTTGGACACGACATTTAATTTTGTTGGGTCATTTTTATAACACAGTTACATTTTCTGACTTATTATTTATTCGTAGGGCGGCACTGAAAAACAAGTCGGTGTCAGCCAAGGTAGATAGGTAGAGCAACAAATACGACAACAGTGACGTGGTAAACGCAAAGATTGTACATTAGTAGAAGTACAAGATGATTATTAGTTGTAGACACAAAAATTAAAGAAACGCGATTATTTTATAACATTTTAGTTACTTTATTTTTAGAAGTCGATTATAATTTTTATTTAAAATGTTTAATTTGTTTGTACTATATCTCCTAAGGTTAATTATCCTACATTTAAATTGCATGGTGCAAGGGGAAACGTAATCTTCGTGAAATGTTCAACCCAACTAACGTATTTAAAGTGATAAGGATTAATACCGTATTAGTGTAAATAGCTTTCCAATTATCGCTTTATAATTGCCCTTTTTTAAGTACTAAAATGGATATAGTATATTATCCTTAATAACACGATGCATCAGCAGACGCGTCCGCTGACGTGTAGCTACAGTGATTTGGTCGTCTGTCGTAGGTATTCAAAGTCAGCAGATTTATACGCCACAAATCTATTTGTTGTCGGTTTTTGTATCACGGATTAAATGGTTTCAGCGCAAACGTTTGGCGTCTGACAGATGGGTGGACGCACGTCGACAGATGCATCGACAGATGCATCGGCAGACGCGTCGGCTGACGTCTAGATGGCGTGATTTGTCGTCTGTTGTAGGTGTTCAACGTCAGCAGATGCATCCGCCACAAATCCGTTTGTTGTTGGTTTTTGACACAGATCAAACGGTTTCAGCACGAACATTTGGCGCCTGACAGATGTGTGAACGCACGTCGACAAATGCATCGGCAGATGTCGGCGGATGCATCTACCCATTCCGTTCCAAAAAAAAATTTTAGGTTAACATTATTATCATCAATTTAAGTTCGTCCACTTCTGAAAGGTCATTACTATAGAGATTTACCTAACCCCACCATGGTTCAAGCCTTGTCGAGGCGGTAGGGCTCAGTAGCCTAAGGTGAACTCAGCACTTTGGGCGAAGCCAATTGAGCCGAGGGAGCTGCTCTTTGTACCTCACCCCATTGTACTGTCCCGACGTTGGGAGGGGTTGTTCTGTGGGACAACCCCTCTGTGGAGGTGGCGTCGGTCCCTTGAGGGACTGACTAGCCGTCGAGATGCCCTGTTTGCATGGCGGCATTGGTGGCACTGGAGACGCACTGCCCGGCGGGATGCCTTAGAGCATTTCCCGGCGTAAAAGAAGAAAAAAAAAGAGATTTACCCAAACCTTATTCCACAACATTCGAATACCAACTACGAGTATAACAATCGACGCGTACTATTTCATTGAATTTAAATATTTTTATCAACTTATTATCGCAAATCAAGTTGTCCTATATAATGTTACACACATACACAGTTACATAAATACATATATATATAGAAATCCTCCAAAATAATCACTCTCATCATAGCGATAGCACAGAATATATAATAGTACTAGGGGCGATAGATAAATACGATAGCGTGACGTCATTTTCGAAGATAAGAAGCCATTCTAGCATAATAAAATTCTCTTATTGCACCTGTACATTTCATATTAACCGTGAGCGTATGTTCTTCGGTTCGCGGATCAGTGGAGGCTGCATCGAAATTTAATGGAATAATCTATATTACTGTAGTTCACAGTAGTAGTTATTACTGTGACTAGGAGAGTAGAGAGAGTAAAAGTAAGTACTAGAGAAAGATCTCACTAGTAATGCAAAAAATCCAAATAAATTCTCTGATTGATGGTCTAACTATATCGGATAAAGATTTCCACGCAGTAATCGATCCAAGTTAAATGAGAACAGTAGATCGGGCATTTTGAGTGATATAAGTTTTTAGAGTAAAGGAAACAGGCGACAGCCAACAAGACGAGAAGGTGTCAAGATTTGGTCAGCATCGACCATGGAATTCGACTGTCTATGAAGGGGGTATAGACGTGCGAGCAAGTTGTTAACTTGTGATTCGACGACCTTTTTCGTTGGTGTGTCATCCTAAGTACGCGTACTCATAACCGCCGAGTAAGCATCGTTACAACGTTCCCGATTTATGGGGAAATCTGCCGATTTTGGTCACTGTCTCTCAATGTCCCTATTTAGCAGTCCTATCTCCCGAATTTTTGATTTTCAACTAATCCTTACTTAGTCCTTACTTCCTTACTAATATTATAAATGCGAAAGTCTGTCTGTCTGTCTGTCTTACTGTCTGTCTGTTTATCTGTTCTTCACGCCTAAACAACTGAACAGATTTGGATGAAGTTTGGCACAAAGATAGTTTGAGACCCGAGATAGGACATAGGATATTTTTTATCCCGGATTTCTCATGGGAACAGGATTTATGCGGGTAAAACCCCGGGACTGTCTACCTTCTAAACCACGAAACCGATTTGGGTGGAATTTGATATGAATGTACTTTGGAATTAAACTAAGGCCATTAAATGGTTTTTATCCTGAAAATCCCACGGGAACGTGACCTATGCTGGAAAGGTCCAGGACTGTCTATCTTCTAAACCACGAAACAGATTTGGGTGAAATTTGATATGAAGATTCTTTGAAACCTAACGTAGGACATAAAATAGTTGTTATCCCGAAAATATCACGAGAAAGGGATATATGCGGGTAAAACCCTGGGACTGTCTATCTTCTAAACCACGGAACAGATTTGGGTGAATTTTGATATGAAGATACTTTGGAACTTAACGTAGGGCTTAAGATAGTTCTTATCCTGAAACCCCCACGGGTACTATGTGGGTAAAACCCTGGGACTGTCTATCTTCTAAACCACGGAACATATTTGGGTGAAATTTGATATGAAGATACTTTGGAACCTAACGTAGGACTTAAGATAGTTCTTATCCTGAAACCCCCAGGGGAATGGGTACTATGTGGGTAAAACCCTGGGACTGTCTATCTTCTAAACCACGGAACAGATTTGGGTGAAATTTGATATGAAGATACTTTGGATCTTAACGTAGGACTTACGATAGTTCTTATCCTGAAAATCCCACGGGAACGGGAACTATGCGAGTGAAACCCCAGTACTGTCTATCTTATAAACCATGGAACAAATGTGAGAGAAATTTGATATAAAGGTGCTTTGAAACCTAACGTAAGACATAAATGAGTTGTTATTCTGAAAATCCCACGGGAACGGGACCTATGCAGGTAAAACCCTGTGACTGTCAATCTTCTAAGCCTCGCAACAGTTGTAGGTGAAATTTGATATTAAGATACTTTGGAACTTAACGTAGGGCATAAAATAGTCCTTATCCCACGGGCTTTGCAGGTAAAACGAAGCAGGTAATAAAAATACGAGCTGTGCAGGTAAAACACTGGGACTGTGTATCTATTAAACCACCGAACCGATTTGAATGTTTGGTATAGAGATACCTTGAGACCCAAGGTAAGATATAAGATGTATAAGTGTAACAAAAAGTTTTTTAAATGTGTCAATAAATGGCGTTAACACAAAACGTACATCACGCTATCGATTACAAGATGCGAATCTCACTCAATCTTAATCTCTTTTCTTAAGCCTTTTCCACAATTTGTCGCATTATGAGTAGTTGTTCTCTTGTGCCTCGTCCTTTTAAAAACCAGCTTGAAGCAGAAGCTATTTCTTGGGAAGAGTAAGCTTGGAGCCTAGCGTTGATGATATGCAGCATGATCTGACTTACTGGCGTGGGATATGAGGGAAATTAGTCTATAGTTACTGCATTTTTTATGAAGTGGAATTAATATTTTCATATACCTACTAGTTTAAATAATAATCTAATTTATATCTATTTTTTATAATCTTATAATTACCTACTTATTTCATTTGATTTTGTATTTTTATATGTTTTTCTTTTTGACTGTGTAAGGCACTAAAATTAATCGAATTTTCAATGTTGTGTCTACTTATAATAGGGCTCCAGTGTTCTAAAAGATTCTTCTATTTATATTTTATTGTGTATGCTAGTCTATCTGTAGCCTGTAACTATTCCAATTGTAAAAAAATAAATAAAATAAAATAAATAAAATAAAATATAGTGTGACCCGACGAATTTCAATACGGATTATTAAATATTGATATTATCAATAGATAGAGTGATCTAAGAGAAAAGTTTATATGCAGTATATTTTGATATTGTTTTGTATCAATATATTCAAATATGACTGACAAAATGCTGTCTTATTCTTTTCAAATAGGTAAAAATAAGGTATGATAAATTGTTCGTGTAATGAAGTTAGTAAAACCGCAGCTAGTACAAGATAATATTATAGACATCTTCAAAATATTGTCGTCAACGACGAGATATGTAGGGTTTCACAAATTGTCGGCGCGATGAGTTCCGAGATTATTTTCAATTGAACAAAATGGACGAGACCCACAAACTCACGTCACTGCTCCGATAGGTATTCAATTTGGGGTACCTTCACGCCTTTTGACCTAGAATGCCCCCCCCCCCCCCCCAAAGTTTAGGTAGTGTATATTGATATGGTTTAATTGGGTACCCTCTTAAAAAATCGGTTGTCTGTGTTTACTGACGATAGTTCAACAATGCAATCATAAAGCGGTAATGTAAAAGCTATTTACACAAATACGGTATTAACACTTATCATCATGACATAATATAAAAATAAGACCTCCACCGCATCTCTCCGTCTGTACGCAGTATACTCAAAAACTACGAGATGGATTTTCATGCTGTTTTCAACATGAAATTCAATTATATACTATAAACTGCCTCAGGAATGTATAGTAATTCCTGGAGTTTATAGTATGTAATTTACCAAGATTTTGAGTAAATTGGTAAATAATAAATATGTAATATAAAGACAATTATTGTAAGAATCGGAACAATTTAAGCCGCTTGGGAGCTTACATTGAAAACGCTGCCTTATTTCCTCTAGAGATATATCATTATCTTCCTTTTTTAGAGATACTATTATAGGTATAACTACAATTAAGTAGAAAAATGATCATTGTCAGTCCGTAAATAT
This sequence comes from Helleia helle, assembly GCA_963853865.1. Taxonomy (NCBI): domain Eukaryota; kingdom Metazoa; phylum Arthropoda; class Insecta; order Lepidoptera; family Lycaenidae; genus Helleia; species Helleia helle. The sequence goes on from OY971420.1 coordinate 987,476, forward strand.
AACTTACGCGGGCGAAGCTGCGGACAACAGCTAGTAGTTTTATATTTTCAAGATGCATGTTTAATATTTTGTGCCTCATTGGTATTAATATTGACTCGTACACAAATCGTTTCTCCCAAGATTTACCAACTATAACAAGTGACATAGCGATATAAATTAAATTTAATCAAATTAACCAAATGTTTTATAGTTGCAAAATTTACGTAAACAGACACCACAGATATAACAAACGGTATAAATGTAGCTTGCAGTTGTTTGCTGAAATGAAATAACGGATGCTTCAAAATAATACCAACCGTATTTCGTTCGAATAATTAACAGGACCTGGATGACCGAGCTTTGCTCGGTATTTTTTTTTCATAATAAAATGACATTTTCTAAAAATGATTCCTAGCTAGATCGATTTATCGCCCCCGAAACCCCCTATATACTAAATTTCATGAAAATCGTTGGAGCCCATTCCGAGATTCCAATTATATACATATATATACAAGAATTGCTCATTTAAAGATATAAGATATGAAGTATTTGAGATATAAAATGGCACGATTTGTTTGTAATTAAATATAAATTAACTTCGCTTACCTATTTCGGAATCATCTGATGATCGGTCCTCGATTTTCTGAAATAAAAATAAAGAATTAAATATGATTTTCAATAATAAATGTTATGATGACTAGCCACATACAAAACACAAACATCGACACGAAAACCCAGCAATAGCAAGAGCTCAACAAGTGACGGTGATAGCCGAAAACAAAACACACGACAGAACAATAGAAACAAAAACCATTCTAAAATATTATAATATCAACCATAATATGATAACAACAAAGGTTATAATATTAATATTATGTTTTAATTATGAATGGAATTTCGTATTAAAAAAATTGCTTCGTTGTACGCGTTGCACTATATTATAAAATTCCTTTTCCACAATTCAAAGGTATGCCTGTGTCAAAGTTTACACTACACTTATGTCAAGTGTAACTGCAAATTACTTTGTTCAGCGTTTGATGTGGTTGTTTGTAACAAAAACCAATGCGAGATGCGCTGTGCTGCGACCCTTATGTATAGACAGCTATACATAAGGTGCGTGACACAGCCCATCCTGCCTATCTTCCGTGACATGGCTTCGAGGTACACATTTGGAAAAGAAGAGCAATTCCTTAGTCACTTAGGTATATATTTGTTTGGCGGTGGAGCTCAGTAGCCTAGTGTGAGCCGCTGCACCTTGGACGAAGCTAATTGAGCCGAGGGGGCTCTTTGTACCCCTCTTATAAGAAGAGGGGACAAGGGGCGAGGGCGGGAACCTCACCCCATTGTACTGTCCCAACGTTAGGAGGGGTCGTTCTGTGGTGCGGGACAACACCTTGGTGGAGGTGGCGTCGGTCACTTGGGGGACTGACTAGCCGTCGAGGTGCCCTGTTTGCTCTTTAGATCCTGGGCACCTCACCGAAGGCGGCATTGGTGGCACTCGCCGGGTTTTAGTGGGTAGAGCTGCGTCCACTTACCAGCTTTCGGGCTCATCGAGTCCCACATAACCGCGTGGGGAGACCCACTCCCTCGCGGAATGCCTCAGAGCATTTCCCGGTGTTAAAGAAAAAAAAAGGTACATCTTTGTTTATTAATGTCTTACCCAGTCCGAGGCGACCCCGTCATGTTCATAGGCGATGCTGAACACTTGCCATCAGGCGGTTCTCCATTTTACCAGTACAAATAATGATTTTGTGTCGGTATGAGATTTGAGAATGAAATTATATCGTCACGAGTAGCCACAGGTAACGTCACGTGTCGTGATGTTAGTAGATTCAGTGGTTTCAAACATTAACCAACAAGCAAGTGGTAAACTAGTGTCAGTATTATATAATAATGACACTAGCGCTTCGCCCGCGTTATCTTACTCAACTTAACCACTGTTAGTCATAGCATGATGGTTTATCTATAGCCTTATATAACATCATTTATTTTATATTCTATTATATAGCCTTCCTGTATAAATGGGCTATCTAAGACTGAAAGAATTTTTCAAATCGGACCAGTAGTTCCTGAGATTAGCGCGTTCAAACAAACAAACTCTTCAGCTTTATAATATTAGTATAGATTTATTTTTAACCGACTTCAAAAAGGAGGATATATATATATATCCTCCTATATAAATTCGTCGGATTTTTTTATGTATGTTACCTGATTACACGAAGATGGCTAGACCTTCATTTAATTGTAGTCCTTCAAAACACACACACATATATATATATCCTATATAAAATTAAAGAAACGCGATTATTTTATTATTTTTCTTTTAAGTCAGTTTTAATTGTTATCATGTTTATTTATTTTTTTATAAAATGATATAAAAGTGATTATTAGCATTTGAGTAGGAATTACCAATATAAAAATAGGAAAATTATAAAAACTACTAAATTCCTAAGCTGTTTGGATAGTTAAATGTACGATATATATTTATTATTTATTATCAGTTAGTACTTACTGAAAGTATATTAAAACTGGTTTAGTTCTGAAAGGTACTTTTGTTTAGTTGCGTGTTGTGTTTAGTGAAGTGAGGAGCGCGAACTCCGAAAGAGATTCCAGACGAATGGTCGCAGAATTAACAAAGATTAAAGAAGTAAAAAGTGTTACTTAAATTACAAAGTTAACGTAATTGATATAACGAATGATAATTATTATTACACTCATGATAGCTTTTGAATGGTACCGCACTTTGAAGTGGTATAATTTATTGTGACTTGGGACACAAACTATAATAGTTCTTTTTTTATGTCATAAGGAGGCAAACGGCTGGTGACTACCGACGCCCATACACATCCTGCACAACCAGAGGTTATGCAGATTCGTTGCCCTCCTCCTGCTCCACCAGAAACTCACAAACTTCAGAAACGCGACAGTGTAGCTGTCACTTTTCGCCGGTATTATGTGAGCGAGAGTTACCACCGCGGTCGTGCCAGTCCAATGCAGCTGCAATGCAGCAAAAAAAGACATAATATGGTGTCGCGGACTTTTTTGTAGATATTGGTGTCTTCTATATTATGTATTATGTATAAAACTGTAGTAGGTAAATCACTATGCTCTATTGTCAAGTTTCCGCAGTGTACGCGATATAAGGATTTTTTTGGTATTTTTTTCACATGTTGGGTTATATTATCGGAATTTTCGTACGGATGCCTAACTTTTTGAAAATATTCTATAATAGCAGGATCATCAGGGATAATGTAAGATTCTAATAGTGAAAGAATTTTTCAAATCGGTCCAGTAGTTCCGGAACCTATTCAATGCAAACAAACAAGCAATCAAATCATTTTCTTTATAATATTAGTGTAGATAATTGTCTCAACGTTCACGGCTGTAAATTCTGCAACTGTTTACACTCCTATAAGCTTTCCACTAATTTGTCACATCTCTCGCTACAAGATTTACTTCAAGCTAATACTGGATTGCTAATTAATACGGCAGATCGTATTTACGATGCAAGTCTAGCAAGCAATATCACCATCTTACAATATTGGCTTCAGCCCTTTAAATATATTTGAAACGGGATAGCTACAAATAGTTGTTACATGCTTACTTTTGTTTGGAGTTTCATGTTTCCATATTTTCTACAAATGTCTTGTTCAAGAGTCTCGATTTAAGAGTTTAAGTTTTAGAAGCTTGTAATAATAAGTCGTATTATATCCAATTATATCTAAGTCGAGTGAAGTCGCAGACAACAGCTAATAGCAATTGTTTAGGTAAGCCTATGAAATATGAATGGTAATAAAATACGAGCCCTGCAGAATATACTTACCCGGCACTTCATTATGCGTGCAAGACTGTACATTGGCCGAGATACATGTCATTTGCCAAACATTTGTTATTCCCAACTGTTGTTGTTGTGACATCCCCTATAGCTTTTCACCCGCTTTGTTTAATACACCGGTACTCTATATTGGAGTGTTTATGTTGCAGTCAAACTCTTAACCAGTAAAAAGTATTATTGACTAGCAAAATCAGTCAAAAGTACTTTTGACCGTATGCTTAAGTCAATAATACTTTTGACTAAAATAACAGTTAAAAATACTTTTGCCCAATTGAGCTTTGACTAAATGATTCCGTCAAAAGTGATTTTGACTGGTTGTATCAGTCAAAACTCTTAAAAATTTAAACATAACACAATAGATACACAAGACAAAATAGCGACAAACGCACATACAAACATTTATATTACTCATAATTAGTGGAGAACGTGAACAAAAATGAGTGACTACGAAATAAAAAAACGTTTTTGCAAAGAATTTTAGCAATGGAAGATATGAAAGATGAAGAAAAGTTTGTATTGATTGTAATGCCAAATTTTTCGTAATAAACGATTTCACATTTAATAAATATCTTTTTTATTCACATCTAACGAGTTAATAGTGCTTTTGTCTGAGGTTTTATTACAGTTAAAACTAATTTTGACGAAGAGCGTCAGTCAAAAGTACTTTTAACCGCAAATTTGCAGTCAAAAGTACTAATAACCAATAATTTTCAGTTAAAACCACTTTTGACAAACCTGTTGCTAGTCAATAGTACTTTTTACTGGTTAAGAGTTTTGAGTGCAACATTTATACGCATCATAAAACTGTAATATAACCCTGTTTGTACCTATATTAATATGTTTTAAATAAATCAATGTGAGGGGTCATAAGCATTAAGAACTATGACAAAAAACAAATCTTTAAGAAAGTTTAAGTTTGTATGTCTCGTTTTCGGCTACTCTTGTTATACATTTTATTTTTAACATCATGTATGAATTAATCATCATCAGTACGTACTTGTACGCTGTTGGTCTCTGAAGTCAAGATGACTGGTGCTACAAGTAGGTCTAACAATAGGATCTCTTTAGTGGGCCGTCTCGGACTTTAATAAAAAAGGCATTTATCTACTAGTATGTTAACTTGTGGACAGAAAAAAGTTGACAAAGGTGACGATTCATTTCATTCATTTCATCAAGGTATTCAATTACAAAACCGTGGTTTTTGGTACGTAACATCGCTAGACTTTGCGATACACGCAAATGTATGAAATGAAGTTTGTGTATAGCAATCGATGCTTATAATTCCATACAAAGTGCGTCAAACGATAGATTGACGTTGGGAATTCACAATAACTGGTCGGAAATCATGCGATCGCTCGTCAAGTCAACGCATCCATTCAGTCTAGTTTTCTCTTAATTTAAAAAAAAAACCCCGTACGAAAAATACTTATATTTTAAGGGGCAACCCTTAAAAAGTAAAAAATCTTAAAATGTATCGAAATATGAATTGAAAAATATTAAACAAGCCGTCATTAATCATTATATTTTCTGGTGAAACTTAATAATAAACTTATATAGGTACTCAGTTTAACGATAAGCATTTGTTTATTTGGTTTCTAACGACTGAAGGACAATTACTTTTTACTTTTTAAGGGTTGCTCCTTAAACTATAACCGCCTTATTACAAAAAACTTATCTAGTACCGGGATTAAACCAAGACTGAAAAGTCCAGGTTTGTTACGGTATTAACGTTAGTCCATGGACTAAAATTCATTCTTATTACAAATCGAGGACCAACCGAGGTCTAGGTAGTACCAAAGACCGTCCCTGGTTTAATTGTATCCACAGATTATTGAGCAACATATCATTCATTTTGTTCGTTCAATATTTGATTAGTTCGGTACACTGTTCCTTTGTATGCAAAGCTCGCTAATTTATAATTAAATATAATGTGGAAAATACATCAATATTTTGATAATAAAATTTATTGTGTTATATAAAATATCTGAAATCTTTACTACTTTGTACTTTGAGGTAGTGTGATTTAAATTCTTGTTTATTACACACAAATATTGTAATATTTCGCTGTTAAGTTGTTTATATAGCTAGCGTATAAGGGAATTAAATACAAAGCGCGCGTAGTTCTAATGTCATCGAAATGTTTATTGTTTAATGTTTTAAGTCGAGTTACTACTTACCAATAGTTACAATACAGCCATTATTGTTTTTTGATTCTAAATAGACGGTATGTTGTTCATAAGAATAGTATAATATTTTTTGTTGTGAATTTGTTGAACATTACTTATGTTGTAAAATGTATCAACAAAAGAAAAAAGGCATTATAATTGGACTTCTCAAGAAAAGGTTAGTGTTTATTTAATCCAAACATACATGAAAAATATCAGAGTTAATTAGAATTATTACATATGATATAAAATAGGTATGTATATCAATGACAAAATACAATACAACAAAATTACAGAAATAGAATGTTAAATTATATAAGGATGTCAGAATAATTATTTTAAATGTTAGTCCAATTCAATAATTTTGTCTACATCGAGTTCATTTAATTACCTTTCAATACAATTAATACGAAAAAACGCAAATTTAACGCATAAGACATCTGATAATTTAAAGTTTTGAGGTTAGTACCGAAGTTAAACTAGGGGTCACGGTGGTCTAACTTTAGTACCATAGATAGTCCTGGTACTAGCGTTAAACTAGTTTTTGTAATAACATTTATATTAGACCATGGTTTAAAGCTGGTATTAAACTCGGTACTATATTTAGTCTTCGTTTTGGAATAAGGCGGTAAGTATTTTTGCGTCCGAGAGAGATATACTAGTAATAATCTGTATCCTCAAAAGTTGGTATTTGCGTATTGGAAGGACAAGCAAAGGCACTATCCTATTTTTAATATTGGTAATGTATAATGATATTAATTATTAATTTCCATGAAATTTTTCATAATAATTTCAGCTTAGAAGGGCAGAAAAGTGTATGTCCCGTAGGCCAAGCTTTATAAAGGGGGAGGTGAGCTCAGTCACTGAGGGCACAGCAGGCACCTTTGGTGAAGTAAATTGAACGGAAGAGGCATTTACAAACACCTGCTTCTATTCCTCTCAAGAGAAGCGGGGACCGGAGATGAGGGAGGCCTGTTGTTGATAGTCCAGAAGCGGCAGCAGTGCCTTAAGGAGCATTCTTCTCACTCCCGCGAGTTCGCTTACACTGTGAAGCAACGCATGCTGAATGTAATAGGTACAGCAACTCTATCTCTTGAGCGTTGTTGACCACTTAACATCGGTGGCTCGACTCCTATTTGACTTTCCAACATGAAATAGATTTTGGTTTATTTGTAGGAATAAATAAACCAAAATCGAGCATACATAATGAACATCTTTTGATGACGATGACGCTACATGAAATTAAAGCAAATTACTTGAATATTTACTACACATATTATACAGATGATTGTGTATAATCACTTCGTGTTTTGTTGATCACGTTTATTTGAGTGTTTGGTTCGTAGTCATACGAATATGCTTGTCCAGGGGTCAAAATGTAACAATAATACCATGAATACGTGGGTGAAAGATACCTTTTTTCAGATTTCTATAAACATCGTTGGGAGCTACTAAAAATAATAAAGTTAGTTGACAAATAGAGAGCAAAAGGGGCTGTTAGTGGAAAGCTGTTTCTTTCTACCATCTACACTAATAATCGGATAAAGAGGAATAATACGTATTTTTGTATGTAACAAATAAACTCAAAAACTGCTGGACCGATTTCAAACATCATTTTGCCATTAGAAAGCTACATTATCACTGAGTAATAAAGAACGCACATACCTAGAAATCTTTACACACAGAAAATACACGCCGAAGCCGCGCCGTGCCGGTGTGACCCCACGGACCACGCAGCGCAGCGAGCAACGCGGCGAGCGAGAGGGTACCGAAGTGCGGGAGGGGGCGTGCACATCTTCCTAGATGGCTAGGTTCCTAGATAGGTACTAGCCACTAGGCATCCCATAGAAATATAGGCAGCTGCACGGCAAATACGCGCGGTTGGCTCCCTGCGCCAAGGAGCATGTACATTACATACGTACACATTGGAATATGAAAAACATGAAGAAATGTGGGTGCCCCCAATAAAAAGTCATATGTGGCATAAGCGACACCTATTAGAATAATAATAATTCAGAGAAATCGTAACGTAAATAAGCTAAAAATCAACAATAGTTTAAAGTGTTGTTGGTACGAAAGTGCGCGTGTCCGACTCGCACTTGGCCAGTTTTTTTATAGTATTCGCACACTTTTCTTACAATAATTACCTATTTATCAAAAGTTTTTTTCAGAACTACTTACTTAAACATTACCCGATCTTAGTTTATTCTTATTTTCTCTGATTTGAGAATACCTTCCTTGAACAAGATTTGGACTGTTGCATGTGGCAGGACGTCAGCCTAAGTCACTAGTTTTATAAATAGATTCTGAAGTTTTGTATATTCTATTAACTTACAATTATTATGTTAACAATATAAAGATATCCCGGAAGAGGTGAGCGAATATTAACCAGGAACTATAAGCCCTTATGAGAACTAGTAACAATATCGCATTGTGGTCTATGGCCGGTATTTATTACTAAACAAGTTCTATTTACAGTTACACACATGAAATCGTGTAGACCATTATAATGAGTGAAATTCGCGCAAACATTAGAAAACAATATCGTGTAGAGTGTAGACCAACCAGCGTTTCCCAAACTTTGTTTAAATTTCGTACATTCCATACAAAATGGGTACTAATACCGAATCGCGACCCGCCAAATGGGAAACGCTGGTGTAGACAGGCTGTGTCCAACCAACCACATACATTGACCAACCATGGATGATAGCAATCGTTTTAATGCTAACATTTTCTAGTTCGAACGTTTCTGAAAACCTTAGTGATAACTGAAAAACATAATAATTGGTTTGTAATAAAAATTAAAAATTAAATTTTAGTAACTATAATAAAATTGGTCTTTTTTATGTTTATGTGATCTTAGAAGAGTAAAAATATATATTTTTTGCCGATTTTTATTGTTTATTGTTAGTTACCTAGGTATTAATTTATATAATATAAATTAAAATACCTAGGTATTTACCTAATTATACTTTTAAGTTAAAGATTTTTTTTGATTTTAATATTTCTCGGGCGTGCCATGATCGCATATTTCTTTTGTTTAAAAATATTTGGGACATGTACTGATAGGAAAGTTTAGTGAAAGAAGGTCTTCTCTGCCCAAGCTGTAATATCACAAACCATTCTTATCCGTCATGTTTCCGTCAAACTATTGCCAGATCATTCTAAGTTATGTAATATCGGAAAAAACTGCAGTGGCCACGATAGTATCCGAGGGTAGGCTCAAAACTGGGGCAAGATTATCAAGTACGTTTGGACGTGGGATACATTATTGATGGTATCGGAAGTATCGCATTGGGACATTGATTTATTTCTATAAATAAATGCTTCCTAGTTTAGTTGCCGCTACAATAGGAAATTACGTTCATTTACGATCTACTTGTAGTTGTTTTATTATATACGTCATTATTATAAAAAACGGTTTGTTGTAAATGATACACTAGCAGCGCCCCGCGGTTTAGCTATATTATTGTAGTTTCATCAAAATCCATTCCGTATTTTTTGCGTGAAAGAGTAATAAACATACATTCATACATTCTTATCACACTTTTGCGTTTATAATATTAGTACGATATGATTATATGAAATTAATAATAGTAAAATAGTTATATAACAAAGAGGATTAAGAGTGCAATGCTACATTGAATTGAATGGGGCGGGAACGACCGCGGTGGTACCTCTCGCTCACATAACACCGGCGTCAAGTGTCAGCTATGCTGTCGCGTTTCGTGCGGTTTGTGAGTTTCCGGTGGTCCATTAGGGAGGATAAGGAACAGGAGGACGGCTCATCTGCGTGGCCTTGGTTGAGCGGATGTGTATGGGCGTCGGCGCCGTGAGGCTCCGACTGCTTGTTTGCCCCCAGAGTATTAAGACTAATAAAACTAATTATCAGCCCGTATCCATTCCATCATATCCTGTAAGTATAGAGCTGAACAGATTTGTTAATACATAAAAAGGATTCCGTCTCTTCAAGTCTATATAGACAAAATAGTCGAAAGAATAATATAATAGCAACATAAATAAAATTGAAAAGTAATATTTCATTTTTACCAACAACAGTCGAACGATCGAGTCAAAAAAGTAAAGCGTAAATTAAAATAGATATATTTTTATCGAATGTAAAAGCCCATGGTTTTATTTTACCGGTTTCATGGAGTTTCACGGGCAACCCACTAACAGTATTATAGTAATTTAATAAGCTCAGCGTCCGTTTAACCACTAGAGTTAAAAACTGTAGGTAACAGCCAACAGGCATAAAGGTAAACTATTTAAAGATTTAATCAAATTATTTTTACCCGACTACGGCAAAGCCGAGGGAAGGGTTATGATTTTAGCAATCTGTATATGTATGTACTATGTATGTTTGTATTTACGTTTTTTTATAAATGAGTCAGTTGTTTGGTCCGGGATTCACAAAAAAGTGTAGTTTTTATATTCGGGTGTCCAGTCATAGTTTTTACACATTTTAATCGTTTTGAAGACCTCTGTGGCTCAGTCCGGAGGGGTCCGCTCAAGTCGGAGGTTGCTGGTTCGAATCCCGCCAGGGAACAAAAATATTTTCTGTGTTCATGGGTCATGGATGTGTACAGTATGTGTATTACATAATAAAAATCTTTAATATATATATAAAAGTATTAAATATATTCCCGTTGTCTGGTAAGTTCTTCGAGAACTTACCACGAGACCAGATTGACGTGGTGTGAAAGCGTCCACAGATATTTAAAAAAATCGTTTATATATATACTTTATTTTACTAATATTATAAACGCGAACGTTTGTAACAATGTATGGCTGTATGTTTGTTGCTCTTTCACGCAAAAACTACTGAATGGATTTTAATGAAATTTTACAATGACATCTTATGTCTCAGGATAGGCAACACATAAATGAGTTGCCTGGGCTCGTTCCAGGTAAACTAGTTTATGTTCATGGGCGACGTCGACCACTTACCATCAGGTGGCACGTTTGCCAGTTTGCCTATCCAACTAACATAAAAAAAAATAAAAAAACATCGCTTATAACATCAGAATAGTGGACCAAACAACTCATGGAGAAAATTGGGAATTTGGGTAAGGAATACACTCCCTCTACGTAGACTTTGCTAAAGCCTACGTACGATAGTATAAATAGAAAATCACAATTTGATAGACTTAAAAACTTTAAAATCCCAGACAAAACCATTAGAATGATTGTGATAGCCATAGGTGCGATTAAGATGCGGGTTAAAGTAGGTGGAGAGCTGACCACCACCAAGGTTCAAGCCTTGTCGTGGCGGTGGGGTAGTAGCTTAAGGTGAACCCAGCACCTTGGGCGAAGCAAATTGAACCGAGGGAGCTGCTCTTTGTACTCCTCTTATAAGAAGAGGGGACAAAAGAGCAGGAGGGACAAGGGACGAGGATGTGAACCTTACTCCGTTGACTGTTTAAACTGGCACTCGAACACGTCATGAGAAAAGTAGAAGTGTGAGGCGGCGCGGAGTGGTGTTAAACGGACGACATAAGATTATTAGGTACGTGGACGACCTTGCCCTGCTAGGGGTAAACAGTGCTGGTGTCGTTGAGCTTTCGAAGGTATCGGCAAAGGAAAGTACCACGGTTGGCCTCAGAATCAACAGAGGGAAAACTGAATACCTACACATGCACAGGTACAGGAACATCTTAGAGCCGAGGGAAAACCTGAATGTCGATGAAGGAGTAGAAAAAATCAAATACCTGGGCTGCTTGGTAACAGACACTAATAGCAGAGAGGAGGAAATTGAATTTCGCGTACATGATGTTCTAAGATGTGAAGCGGCTCTCCAAAAAGTGTTAGTGTGCAAAATAATGCGTCGGAAAACTAATAAACGCGTCTACAAGACTATCATCAGACCGATTCTTATGTATGGCTGCGAATTATGGACACTGACACTGAGAAAACAGAAACAGCTTCTTGTTGCGGAGCGAAGAGGCGAAGAGTAGGCTGTAGGCTATAATTTATCCCTGTACTCTCACGGAAATGGGAAGTACGGGGATGAAACCGCGGGCGCTGCTAGTTGATTATAAGTCAAACAGGCTGACGAGCCGCCTGACTTTTTTTGTTATCGCAGGGAAATGCTTTTTACGCATGTAGCCAGGATCTCGGGTAGATCCTGACCCTATGTGGGACTCGCACCTGGGAGTGCCCTATCCCTAAACTAAAACCAATGCGAGCGCCTTCAGCCGCATTTGAGGGTACCGGGTCTATAGTCAACAGGATCACCTCAGCGACAGGCTGGCCCCGGCGACGGCCAGACTACTCCTCTTAAGGGGGACTGCCCGACCGCTACTAAGCAGTCCCCGAGCCACCTGACACGACCTGACACAATGTTATGAAGTCCACATTGAACCTGTTCTATGTCACTTAGGTATACTTTTTATTTTTTCGAAGTGTCCAAGCTAATGGCCTATTGGCTCAAATGCTATAACGGTTTGATGGTGAGTCACCTGGGTCACCTATTGAATTTTATACGAGAGGGGTTACCCCCCGCTAACTAAGACTGCGCAGTCTTCGACCACACTGCCTCCTGGCGTCGGGGTTGTTTCAGTAGCGGGTCTGTACCGCGTTACCATCGGGTGGGCCACTAACAATATGTGTAATGTAAATACATAATAATAGAATGCACAATTAAATGCTTAGGCTAAATATTTAGGCTGAAGGATAAAATCATTTGTAGTAAATTAACAATCGCAAAGCGTATCAACGCACATGTTTGATTTTAACTATTCTAAATAATAACAATCGCTCCTCGTAATGCATGCGACAGCCGACAACTAGTTTTTATAAAACAACATAAATATTAAATAGTGTCATGTTGATCCACAGTATCTTCTGAGCCTATAATTGTTGCGTCCATGACGCTTTAATTAGCGAAATTAAGTTATTCTGTAAGAGCGTTTTCTTACAAAACCAGTTATTGTATGTATGTGTTAAACGCAATAGACGATCTTACTCCTTAGCATGGTTTTGGGATTTAAATTACAACATAAATCATCGGGAAAATGTATCATCATCAACTGTTTCCATCCACTGTTCCAATGAACGCTACGACGACCAATCTGACTGACCATGACATAATTATTCAGGATCGGTCAACGTATTATGTATAAGTAACACAATATTTAACTCAAGTCGTATATTTTTAAATAAGACACTTTATATTTGAAATGAACATGGTCTACTGAACGTGCGAGCCTCTCGGTATAACCGAGATGGTTACTATATTATTAAAAGTTATAAAGATAGAGACGCGCGGACATTTTTATTGCAAAACATTCCTATTCAGTGCGTTTTATAGTTTTCAAAGAAAAACTTTTTGCAATGCAAATTGTAGGATAATATAATTGTAGGATAATATAATTGTTGGGCCCTTAACATAAAATCATTGTATATTTTGTTTTATTATAATGTAAGTAAACTCTATCATTCGTTAATCGTTAGTTCGTAGTTATTGATTTGGAATTCATCATAACCTACCTAAATAAAACTTCAACATCATCATTATTAATCGTACTTTTTTTCCATTGATTGATCTTTAATGAACGCCAAGACGGCTAATATCCCTTTACTACCATCCAATTAGGACCGACCACTAATGAAAGATTCTCGAATCTTGGTAAAACATACTACGAAATAAACGTCATTTGCATTCTAAATGACCTAGGTTTTTTATAGGTTTTTAAATTATATATTTACTAATGTAAAAATGTAGTAAATTACTTGTAATCTCTATGCCACCTTCGGTACAAGTTCAATCTTAAATCCAGGTCTTTTGTTAGTCTCTGTCATATGAACATTTTTTCTGCATCATTTCATAACGTAAAGTACGTACAATCGCTCGAATACTTCGTGAATCGGAACATTGTACTGTACAACACTTATCGATACAATTTTCTCACGGTTACTCGTCCTACAGTTGTAGGAAACCGTGGAAAACTATTTTCTGACGTCCACTATGAATACAAGCTAATGCCGCCTTTCTATATTATCAAAGGCAAACTTTTTAATAACTTTTACAGATTTGTTAGTTTATCAGTTTTTAGGTCTACTCCGCTTTGATCAGGGTGGGAAAGTTCTTTTATTTTATCCTGTGAATATAATCATCTCGAGGATAGAATTCAAAATGATTTTGAAATTTGTAAATGATAACCTACTCGAATACACAAATTGAGCTTAACAAAATTAATTCATATAGCATTACCACATCCTAATATAGATAATTAAAAAGAAAACCCAAATAGCTGCTTTTCTTTTTCGTTTATGAATACAATCTGAACAACTATATTATCTTAGTCGCCGTCGGTTTCAGTCTACTCTCAACATAATCTTCTCTCGTCTCGAGATGTCGATGGATATTTTAAATGGCAGTCTCGGATCGATGGGTAGCCCAGCGGCCATCCGCTCAGTGTGACCGGCTAACTGCCACTTCAGCGCGCCCTACGGCCATGCCGACCATTTCTGCCCTACATAAAACTTAATATCTAATATTATCTTAAGAGTCAAATGAAAAGTTGACTTCAATATATCGATCTGGATACTGGATCGAATTCAATTTGTGCTTAAGATTTATTTATATATATAAAACATTTATTATTGATAGGTACTAATTTTATATTTATAAGTAATAATATTTTTTATTTACTATTTAATATCAACGATTTGAATTTTGAACCATCAAAGATTATGTCAACTTTGCTCTGTATTTCAACTACTGTGTAACTTCATATTTGATAATGAAACATCGAGCCACCGCTCTGTTCCAGCGTATAACCGGAATAGAGCGGTAATGTTATATTATGTTTTGTATGAAAACTAATTCCGCCAAATTTGTGTTGCGGCACTACGCTGGTTCTGCGCTCTGATTGGCCGACTAGTGGTCATTGATGTGCGATTGGCCGATATGACGTACATACAGATCACTGGTTGGTTGGATTGCTATAAAATCAGTGACAAGTAACTGACCAGTTTCGGAAATGTATGGCTCACATTACTATTCTATCCGGTTATGTGCTTAATGAAATCAAATAAGCAATAGTTTGATTATCATATTGAAATCCAATATTGTTATACTTACCATAAAATACATTCATTACTTATTAATATATTACAAATGATAATAATAGAATCCATATTGTTATTATATTGGATATAATTATATAACAGAAAAAAATTGTCTGATTAATTTTATATGTTTCATACCAAAAGGCATTTTTATGGTGTTTTAAAAGTACATAGTTACACAGCTTATTTTTCTATTTCTGTTTCAACTTAATAATATACTGATAATAAAATGTACTTCTCTTGTTTTATTTCTTCAAATTCTTATTACTAAAGCTCAATGAAATTGTATTATAAAAAAATAGGTATATAGGTATATACTTAATGATTATTTTAGACAATTTTATTTCACTTTTAAAATCGAAAATTATTTTTCATGATATACCGTACATATCACAATTCTTTATAATCTTTTAAAAGCTTTTTAATATATACATGTATGTGTTCTCAGGCACTGCTGCGGATAAACTGTCAGCAACTTTTCAAATGATAAACCTATGAAGTAATCAACGGGTTGACAAATATATTTATTAATATAAACAGTATTTAAAAATCTAAATGATATAAGAATTTTATAATTTAAATAAATTCCTTTGTCATTCCATTTTTATTGGGTACATAAGATGCGAGTAAAGCTCTTCTGCCGAACATACTGCTATAATATTATATTAAGTATGTAATTATTAAATGCTAATATTTTTATTTTATTTAATTAACATTAATAATTATTTTAAAAGGAAGTGTATTTCCATACTGATTTAAAATATTATATATAAAATTATATCCTTTCATAGTAAACGGGAGAAAATATTTAAAAGTTAATATTTTTATGGTGTACAACATAACCTTATTTTATTGTATTAATATGTTTGTAAATTGCACAAGCTCATGGTTTTTCTTTTTTAGTTAATATAATTATTTATGTTAAATTTTGGAAAGAACCAATTACAGAGGTTAATTTGGAAATGTAACATTGCAGATCTGACTCCATAAGATTTGTAGTATTTAAAATATTTTAGTTGTTTTATATTGTAGTTGTTAGCCATAATAATAAACATAATCTATTTTTAAATAAAAACATAAGGTCAGGTCATCAATAAATGTTTTCTCAACAACTCCAATTGAACAATTTGTAAACAAAATGTCTATGGTGATTGCAGATTGAATGATGACAAAAGCAACGATTATTTAGTGAAATTCAACTTTCACTTAGGTGCAAGCAACAAAACAAGCTAATGGTGCTAACAAATATAAAAACGTACCTATTTAAATTACGAACTCAAAAAATACAAAAAATATATCATGCTTAGCTGATTAACATGTTTTTATATGCAGGAGATAATTCATAAATAGCGAGACACAAAATGCATACATTTATAATTTTGTGTATACAACTCAATTCAATCGGTTCACATACGGCGCTTAGCGTGCATTCGATAAGGTAATAAATGAGTGAAAAAAACATGCTGCTAGAATATTGTGATGTGGTTATGACATAAAATAAATAATTACCAATGTGTCTTGATCTCCAAGCTCGCGGTAGTACGATTCACTGCTACCTCGTCTGCTGCCAACACACATAGCTCTTCTCAACAAGCCTGATAACATTGAACACAGTCCACATTGTTGCATTTTATAGACGAGGCGAATCGACGATTTAAGTGTTTAAGTCAAAACCGAGTTACCGACGGCGATGTTTATTTCGCCCGCCGAAGAAAACAGAAATATCTATAACGCTTTACATTTTGTTACAAAGGAAACGATTAAACGATTATGTTAAGTTAAAGAAGCAAGTTATATCTCATGATATCACGAAAATATTTAATATAGTTAGTTGTAAGAGTTATGATAACACGCGTCGATCGTGCAGATGGCTACTAGACAACTACGGTAAATGTACGACCAAATGCCGTACGACACGGCCTGCTAGATGGAAGCGCGCGCTTCTACTATCGCGATGGCGCAGACACAATATACTACGAAATTAAGCGATCAGTGCTGATAATGAAATACTATAATTGACACATAGCCTAGACTCTAGAGCTTAGAGACTCAAATTTATTACTTCATAGGACGAAACTGTTGTTTTTGTGTTTAAATCATTTGATTGAACAATGAACATTGTATTTAAATTTTTATTTTTTTGGATATTTAATTTTAGTAAGATTTTAGTGTTAATCGCTTGACATACATACAGAACTATAAAATGTTAAACAAGTAAAACAAGTTTAATTATGTATGAAAAATATTTATAGACTATCTAAATGCACAGGCAAAGGCGTAAAAAGTTAGTCATAATATTTTTGATACATACTTATTTATTTATTAATAAATAAATAATATGTACTTATTTTAAAAGTAGTTGACATATTTAAGTTATTTGTCCTATGGTACATTTATTATTTTTATACTCTTTGATGTGGTCTGTCTGTGTCTGTGAAGTGTGAATGGCATGACACTTGGCAGCCGGCAGGGCCCTGTGTTGCCAACTCCACGGCTAGCTTCAGTCTACAGTCTTCACATAGTTTTATTAGTTGCTACTTGAACTTGCTTAGACTGATCACAACCGACGCCAGGAGGCCGTGTGGTCGCAGACTGCACAGTTGGCGGGGGGCAACCCTCCACTTTTATAAACTAAAAGTGAGCCGAATGGGCTCACACTAATCCGATGTAGCATTAGGGCCATCCGAAAAAAAAAGCGTAGACAGCCAGTTTTTTTTACCATAAAAGTTGCTAGAAGTGGTTAAATAGTACAAGTAGGTAAAGGGTTGGCAATGTTTTGAACTTTTGATTTAAACATGTGTTGAAAACCCTGGAAAAAACACAACTGCTTAAAACACGTTTTAAGACATTTTATTTTAAACGCGTTTAAAAAATTAAATTTTACTTTTCCCATTATTCACAATGAATAAATTTTGATGCTTTTATAAACTTTTTTTTATTAACTTTTTTTTACTTTTACTTATTAACTTTTATAAACTTTTTACTGGCAACATTGCATCATAAAGGTAAATTAAGACGACATTTCTGAATTTTGAATTCGGGGAATCCTCTAGAAAAGAAAAGGATGCGATCCTTTCGGCTGGCAGACTACAGTCATGTGAAAGAATAAATAAAGTGTATTCTACTGTGGGTAATTAGGAGAGGGATAAAATGAGTTGGCTCCGCTTATGCTGCGGTGTTTTTTTTTGTTATGTTTCAGTGTAGACTAGGCAGTTAACTGTTCGACTCAGTTCGACTGTAATGAGTGATTGATATATAATACAATTGAGTTTCGTTTCAGATAATTGTTTGATTTATTTTGGTGTTCCCGCCTTACCAAAAGAAATAATGTCTCTAAAATTTAAACGCATCGACTTCTACAACATCCTAATCCTCAGTGATTCAAGTGAAGACTGTGAAGATGGTTAATAAATAACTTATATTTACCTCAATCACAAAACAATTCAATAATACATATTATTATTATGATTGAAACATATTCAAAACAAATCAATTAAAACATTTTTGAAAAAGTGTTTTAAAACATATTTTTTTTTGTTTTCTGAATTAAGGTTGAACTAGTCGTCGGCGCGAACTCTAACAAAATGATTGCTATCTGACCTGATATCTGAGATAGTGCTCTAACATGTATGCTAGAATTAAATGCACAATCATCAATTTTTGACAATCATTTTTATTTTCATTTCATTAATTCCAACAGGATAGCTTAAACATCTTGTGTACGTCATTGAATAAGAAAATTAATGAAAAGTTAATCAATTAAAGAAGATGTCGATAGCTGGCGTTCAGTATCTTTTGTTGATTTGGAATATTTTTCATCAATTCAAAATCAAAATCAATCAATTGTGACCAACCCTTAAAGTCCATATTTTTCTACTCCGGTCTGTTTTTCTGTGAGTAAGTTTTCCTTTTCAAAGGTAAAAACTTATTCAAATTAAATTAATATAGCGAGCATTGGTTTGAAGGACAAAACAAAAACACTAGGTAGTAGTACAGTTAACAGTAAGAATTCTGTCCAACAGTAAACGAGGAAATCCTGCGTTCCCGGCCAACGCAGACCTATTAATATTAGGTATTTTACACCATAGCATCTATGACCACAGATTAGTAATATGTACCTAGCTAGCTATATAGATTCGCTTTTAGTTTTTATTTCTTCTTTCGAGACTCGGTACACTACTTTATGAATCTCGATAGCCTCACGTCTTATAATGAAATGAAAAGTTTCTAGAAAAAGTATCTAAAAGTTCTGCTATAAGTTTCATTAAATTGTAGCTGTCTGGCACCAAATACTAGCTTGGGCCTTGATTTAGCTATATAGCTATATAGTTGCTAAATTGGCATTACTGGCAGGGCCAGCTTTATTGTAGGTAAGTGTTTCCAGGTAAAAGTAAAATTTAGAAATGTGCAGCTTTTGATTATTTAATTTTCTATGATAATATGAATTTAGAAAATTTAGAAAATGAATTTAGTTTTTTTTTGCAGCATAATAATGAAGATTAATGTCATCGATAAAATCATATTTTATTATACATTATAACTAAAAATACACATATCTCTAGAATTGCTGAGTATATGATAACATGTACCTATAATAAAAAAATGTTTTACCTAAATACCTTTTATATTTACTACAGTAATTATAAAATCGAAGATAAATATTAAAACCTAGTGTGTACGGCTAGTTTACAGATGATAATTTTACGTGACAACATCTATAATGCGTCACAAGCTGAACGCTTAGGCCAATCGTGCCTCTCTATCGCTATTCGCTTGATCCGCACTCTCGCTTGCACGCTCGGCTCAGGCGGAACGTAACAATGAGTCATGCTTTTTCGTGCGTGCAGTTGGCGTTCATCGATTTATAAGATATTATCACCGCGAAAAAGAACAAAAATCTTGAAATATACAAATTTCTATGGTGCTATTGTATAAAGACCTGCTCTTGCTTACTTCAACATCAACATATTGAAACTATGTAGATCACGATGTCAGCAATTTCCTATTTTTGTCTGATTTTTAGGCATTGAAGCCTGCGGGAACTTCGTTAAAAATCATTAAAACAATTTGTGACCGCAGAAATTATACCATACAAAATTTAACTTTAATTTGTGTGATTGCTAGCAATATTCATAAGCTAATTGCAACGGCATCATTACATTCAATCAAATTTCTCATCAAAAAATATAAAAATATTGGTTAAATCTTTATATGACTATTTTTATTAAATAATGTTAATCACATTGCAGACTAGGTTTTATAAATTCTACTAAAACAAAATTCGAAGTTAGGTATATTATTTGTAAGTGTCATAATATTTTGACTGAAGATTGTGCCCAACTATCTTGGTATGAAATAATGATTGTTTGAAATTATTAATAAATATTAAGTACGAGTTAAGTCATTTTTGTTTGCATTACATAAAAGAATCCTTCAGTTTTAATATACCTTAAAAAAAATATGTATAAATTTACTGTGTAAGCAAACTGTGATGAAATATTATATTGAAATCCATCCATGAAATTTATAGTAATTATTGTTTATTGTTGGAAAAGAATTTAGGCTTTCGTCTCGTCGACGTTTTTTGGAAATAATAAATAGTTAATTCAGACTGTGTTAAAAAATAAATATGTATATGTTATATAAGTATGGATGAAGGTATAATCATTTACTATTTATTTAAAAAATAAAAGAAATACACGTCATTCACTATTTCTGTTCAAAACTAAACTTAGCGCACTCTGCCGGTGCACTTGAAAACTTTTGTCCAATTAGGAATCAGCACAATTTGGCAATACAATAATGTGCGGCACTGTTCTCTCTAATTGGAAAACACACAAAAATAATAATTATTAAAAATTGACTATCAGATTATGGCAAACAGCAAAACAGTCTAATGTCAAAATTGTACAAAAAGAAGATGAGATATTTACCTTGTCATTTGAGGTGGGAAATACTCCATAGGTTTTTTATATCATTAGTATGTACTTGTAAATTTTATTTCTACAAAGCATGCTAAGTTTTCTGTGTCAACTTAATAATTATTATAACTTAAACTGAGCCTTACTTTGATATTGATAAATCTTTCAGGGAGCCGCGTCAGAAAAGAAAAGAAGAAGTACGTATAATATGTGTGTACGTGAGGAACGGCGGGAAACATCGGGGTTGTGTTGTGTCTTTTTTGGTTTCCCGCTAATTAATTGTTTTTTTGTGTTTTGTTCATTCTGAGTGGTTTTCTATAGTGTTTCTTTTCAAAACTTAATCTGTGTAGTATATAATGTGCTTGGTTGGCGAACATTGTGGTGGACTGTTCTGTGTGGATAGAATGGGAAGTGATAGTTGATTGATGAGGGGCTAGAGGGGCGAAGCCGTGCTCTTTGAGATTTCCCGCCGTATCTCCATAATAAAGACTAAAGATTGTATTTTGTATGGCTAATAGCCTAGTAGCTAATGCCTTTGAACGAAAAAAAAAATCTGTTTGTGCACCGGTGTAACAACTTTACTAGATTTCTACTTTTTTTGGTAGATTTAAGGCAAGTAGAATGATGATTTAGTAATAATTTCAGTAGAAAATGGGTATTTTAAAACTTTCTTAAAAATGGTTATCCAAAATGCAGGCCAAAAAACCACTATACCCAAATCCAGGGGATTTGACGTAACGTATTACTGAATACGGTGCTACACCAACCTCTTTCGTATACATTAGGAAATCGCTAGCTATCTCTGTCCATCAGATCATCATGGGCATTCGTTCATATTAATTGTTTTGAATTTGTTGCGCTCGGATTTAAAATAAGATTTTTTTTAATCAAAACAAAAGTGAAGTTAAGTTCAAATCATGAAAAGAAAATACGAACAGGAGGTACTGTCGTGCTGAATGGGAGGAAAATCTATCACCTTCAGCATGGTAGTGTAAATATCGCGACCAATGACCACAACTTCAGCGCTTTTTGCAAAGCCTGTAACACTAAAATATTGTCTCGAATGGCTTCAATAAATTTTCTTTTATAAGGTGTTTGATATAGAAATTAAAAAATATTTATGAACATATAAATACTTTTAATTTCTATATCAAACACCTAGAATTTTTTTTATTAATAGTAGGTAGAATTTTATATTTTACACAGGGCTTAGTAGATTCTGGAAGGTTTTAGCAACTTTTTTGGTAGATCGTGTGATGAAAAAGCTAGGAACACCGAACAATTATCATGAAAAAGTGGTCATGTTGTGCACGTACATAATATTATTTATTAAACTTTCTTTCATGAAGGAATAAACTATATATTATTTATAAAAATACGTACATAGTACTATTATATAGTTCGTGATTTATAAACAATATGATTATTACTTATGGCTGTGTACCTTCTACAAATCGCAGGGTAATATAAATTATGTACATGTATGTCCATAGTGTATAAAACCAATGTTGAAAAATAAAAAAAGAAAGGAGTTTATTTTATAGTTTTTCTGATTATTTATCACAATTTACAATAGGTATCTAAGTACTATCTCGTAGTATACCTACTGTACCTACCATAACATGCAGTCACGGTTGTTATTTATGCAATAGAATAATAAAAATCGTCCAAAAGTGTCGTCGTACCGCATAAGAGCAGCTTTAGCAATTAAAAGCTATTTAAAGATTTCAAATTGTTTTTTTTTTGGATAAAAATGTACTATAATTTTACAGAAGAGAGGAACTGAGAAAGGGTGTATCACGCTTGATAATTAGAATATTCTTGAAATATAATGTTGTTCACAAGTATTCTGAAGAGATAGCTGTAAAGACTGGAGCTATGTCCTTGGCGAACTTGAATGAATAACCCTAAAAAGAAAACGTTAAAGTAATCTCTACAACTGTATTTTTTGTATTTTTGGCACTACTTATTTATATTTTAAAGGTAGGTACATTAGTAATTGTACAATATATTTGTAAACCTTTGAGAAAAGTAAATAATCATATTATGTTATTGTGAATCGAGCAACTTTAATATTTATCTATTTTGTGTCATATAGGATAGTGTAATATAGTTTTCATTTATCATAACTATACTATTTTCAATGTCACTTATATTAATTTCAGATTGAAGTACTTAAAAAAACGAGTGAACTCAGAGAATATGCCTTTAAAAGAAAATTCCTGATATGAAATATGAAGATGTACAAAGTGGCAGTGGTTTGCAAGGAGCCAGTCGAAGATACTAGTACCCTTAAGCAAATGCTTCTCCCATAGATTATTCTTATTGAAGATCTGGTCACAACGCTGCTGTAATATTTTCATATATAACAATACTCTACACACTGAACTATTATTATTATTATAAACTATTAGCAGTGCCCTGTGGACCTACCAGCGTATTTCTCATTCCGGTGAGAAAATGTGGATAAATAATTATAGCTATTCTGATATATAAGCTATATTATTATTATATACACAATCCCTAAACTAGGGAGCGTTTCACTTCAATTGAACACACAGGTGAAGTACCTAGGAGTAATCCTTGACAGCAAACTAAATTGGAGTCAACACCTAGAAGCCAAACTAAACAAAGCCTGCATTACATTCTGGCAATGTAAAAGAATGATAAGTAAGTCATGGGGCCTAACTCCGAGAATAGTGCTATGGCTCTACAATACAATCATCAGACCAATAGTCAGCTATGGAGCACTAGTCCGGTGGCCACGAACATGACTAACAACGTAAGTGACAAACTACAACGCTTCCAAAGGTTGGCGTGTCTTACCATCACAGGAAGCATGAAAAAATCACCGACCACAGCCATAGAAACTATGCTATCCCTGCTTCCGCTACATCTCTTCATACAACAGGAAGCAGCGTCTGCAGCAGTAAGGTTACGAACACTTAAGCTATGGAAAGACATCAGGATACCTCACACAAAAATCGTGGATGAGTATCTAGATGAATTTCCATTCCTGCAGGCCCCTAGAGATGTCATACCCAAACCGTATGTATTCAACAAACAATATAAAACTTAACCTCTAAGGAGTTGAGTATCTACACGGACGGGTCGAAAACACCAAAAGGAACAGGTGCAGGGGTTTTCTCAGAAGAACTAAACCTCCACTTAGCTGTACATTTGGGCAAACACAATTCCGTCTTCCAGGCAGAATGTGTTGGTATAGCAGCAGCAAGCAGCAAGAGCCATAATACGCCATATAAGGAACACTTATCAGCCTGGACTAAAAAAACAGACAGATCAACATTTGCAGAACATCTCAACAATAATGGACATAATTTTGATCCCAGTAAAAATATTAAATATTTGCATATATTGCCAAGCTTTAGAGATCAATAAGTACAAGAACGGTGGGAAACTGTAGAATGACCAGTCATGCCTTTCAAATTCCATATTACTAGACATTTAATTATATTTGAGTTTAATTAGCTAATATTTATAACTTTTTAATTTTATTTTTTGACATAATTTAATTTATATAAATTTAATGAATTCATTATGGCATTAATAATATTTATAATTTTTAAATTTTATTTTGACATAATTTAATTTGTATATTTAATGAATTCAGTGTGACATTAATTTATCAATAATATGTATAGTAGAATATCACATAAAACAATAATTTGTAATACAATTGTGCAAAATTTATGAAGCGGGCAACATTAATTTGAATATGCACGATGTTTATATTTTAATTTTTAATCTACCTACACCTGATGATGACTTTGTCGAAACCGGTCGTGTAATTTTATATTAATTTGTAAAGTATATCAAATAAAAGTGGAAAAGTGAAACAAAGAAAAAAAGATTTTATTATTATGAAAATGAATTTTCATCAAGAACCATCAGTACATTCAATCAGTTAAATACACTTGAATCGGTGATTGTTAAACCCCCCAACAAGTAACTTTGAGTAAATTTTTCAGGAGAGACTAAAATCTATTTATTTAAATATATACTGTATGTAAATGTTTATAATTGCTATATGTTATAGTTCCTTTATACACCTAGCCATAGCTTACTTTTTTTTAATTTTTAAATTTGTATACTAATATACTAATTTTAAACAGTTTTTTTTTCACTTGTGTTGTTTTTACAATCAACGTGTTACATGTGTTGTTCTAACACACAACTGGAATAAATCAAGGCAGTTAAAGCAAGAAAAGTTAATGAAACACAGCAGATTACTTAACAATTTTATTGAAATACCTTTAAATTTTGCACATAAACACTAACAGTTACTCGCAATCACTTTCCATGTCATTTGTACATTCTAAATTAGTAGTGGGCCATTGTAGGAGATCTTCATAAAATTCTTTGTACTTTATAGGAACATAGGGTATTAATTTTCTTATATCCCCAATTTTTTCAATTTTTTTGGCTTTTTTGTTGAATATGCAAGGTTGATGGGAAGGGTGAGCTGTTCAGGCAAACAACTTTTTTTGGACATTCTCAAATGGAAGTTTAAAGCATTCATTGTATTGTCAATATATTCCAATGCTTTAATTTTTCCAGGATTATCTGCAGTGTGGATGAAATGAGAATACTTTGAGATTAAAAAAAATATCTTTTGAGTTTTGGGCACATTTCTCCCATAAGAACAATCTGACAAACAAGATTTTTTAAACCATGTCTTCACCATATGTTAAAGTTGATTATGTCACTTGGTTGTACAAGATGGACAAGAAATTTTGATGGAGAGCTACTAATAATAATTTTCATGATTTGCCTCAATGAATAGATCCTATCTACTTTTTTTTTATTTCCTCTTGATACAACCAAAAGCTTGGTTGCATGGTAAAAATGAGTGGCCCCGGACTGGGTAGAAATGTTCGATTGTTTCAAATTTTTTCAATTCCACCAGAGCAGATAAATACCTAAGTAATGTATGATTTTTGTTTTGCCCTCCACAACTGTCACTAAACAATAAAAGATGTTTTATATTAGGTGGAATTTCAGATTTTATATAATCATCTATAAATGAGGTAACTTCATTAGGACCTTTGCCTGCAATGCCCTCATGATACACGTAGAACTTTGAAAAGTTAGTTTTGAGGTTTGTTATATAAAACACATAGACAGTCACCTGTCTCAGGTAGAAAGTCTCTTGTATGGGTATCTCGGGCAACTGTAGGTTCATTATATAATCAAAAGCAAATGCCATAGTATTATTGTTTTATTTACTATCCTCAGGAGTACAAATCTCTTTTGCCTCGCGCAGTTTATGATAGAATTTTTTACTGCGTCTCTTGTGGAGCATCAGTTTAGTGGAAGCAACTATTTTTGCATTGTCATTTAAAAATGAAGACTTCAATCGAACATTTAGAGATTCACATGTACAACACGTATCAATTTGTGGCCGGCCAAATCTGAGATTAAATCTTTCTTTAAAAATTTTCAAATAGAATTCGTATTTTACTTTTGTGCCAGGAAACTTACTTTTAAAAAGTTGATGCATTTGCTTCTCATCCAATCTCTCATTTAAGTAACATACTTGTTTCGAACCATAATGAGTTATATTTTTAATGGAAAACTTTTTATATGATCTTATATTTGTTAACAAATTTCCCCTGAAATTGCATGCTTACATGAATGTTTTCCTCTTTGATCCCTAGGCAACTTTTTCTGCTTTAATAGATTACACAATCTTCTTATTCTTTCCGAAGTAACTCCATACAAACTCAAAAATGCTTCTTTACATATTTCTACTTTTCCGTATTTAATTGTACTTACAAAATATTTGAAAGTTGCAGTTCGAGGTTTCTTCTTTGAAACTGACATTATCATTTTTCTGCCTTCTTGCGACATTGACCTGAAGAATATTCTGCTGTAAAAATATATCTTGTTCGTTTTTCGTAGATAATTCGTAAAACTGAGTAAATATGTCAATGCTTTCAAATTCTAGTAAATTTGAATAGCACTTTCGTTTGCACCTGTAACAAGCAAATGTGATCTTACGCCTTCCAACAAAAATAATGTAATGAAATAATTTAATATTGTACTGAGCATATTAAATGTAGTAATATAACGTACCTGCAACCAGATCCATATGATATAAAAAAATATCAAAAACTAAAAATGCTAGCTTAATGTAATAAATTGTGTCTAATACCTAGACAAAATAATACCCCTTAAATGAAATTAATATTTATGCTTATTTCGACGACCTCTGTGACTCAATGGTTCGTTGGCGCTCAAGCCAGAGTTAGCGGGTTCGAATCCCGCCAGGGAACAAAAAGTTTCTTTGTTCCATATGAGTAGCATCCATGTCTTGAAGGATTTCACAATCCAACCTGTATGAAATCAGGCATTGTTATGCATAAAAATATCCTCACCCGAATTGACAATAAATTAATTTCATTATGCTAACATTATTAGTTTCCGAGACTTTCAGGTCTTTAAGTGATCCGGGTTGTTTGCTCTCGAGTTTAGATCCCTCTACACTCGTTAAAATAATAGTATGTTTAGAAGTATCCTATAAAAGTAAAAGTCGGCAATGTCTTCAGGTCTAAATTATATTAAAAATACTTGTATTATCAATACAAACATCCTGGTACAGGACTTACGTTATGTTATGAAATGTAGGCCGTGTTTGGCTGTTGTGGCCGTATGTTACACATATTATGACATACGGTTTAAATAAGTCTCCACTTCAATGAGAACATCCTTTCAGGTGTTATATAGGCTATATTTATATTTCATTAAATTTGAACACGGGAGATCTATTAAACCCATTGATAACAGCTTACAGTGTATTGTGCAAAATTTTTGTGGTATGATTTATGAATCAAAAATTTAGAAAGTTTATCATTTCATGGGAAGAGTGTTGTAATGTTCAAGGATTTTGATAAAGCTACTTTGAACTTTGAAGATTACAATATGTTACTAGAACATGTAGGTAATAGGATATCTAATATTACACAGTATTGAATAAAAAGAGATGGCTGCTGGAGAGATCTGTGTACAGGATAAAGGGTTGCAGCACAATAAATTAATAATTATAGAGGACTTAACAACTACTGGGTGTTATTGTTAGTGTATGTTCCAATTTATTTGTTCAGCGTGATAGATTGAACAATGGACACTGGATTATAAAAAGTTGATTAAGATGTTACAATAGTATTAGTAGAACAGAAGTAAAATATACTAAAATCCACAGAGGGGTTGTCCCGCACCACAGAACCCCTCCCAACGCCGGGACAGTGCAATGGTTCCCATCCTTGCGACTTGTCTCCTCCTACTCTTTTGTCCCCTCTTCTTATGACAGGGGTACAAAGAGTAGCTCCCTCGGTTCACTTGGCTTTGCCCAAGATGCTGGGTTAGGACTTAGGTTACTGAGCCCCACCGCCACGGAAAGGCTTGAATCGTGGTGGGGATGAATACTTACTTATTCATCTATAATATGCCTGGGCTAGTCCCTGTAAACTTAATGGGCGACGCTGACCACTTAACATCAGACGGCTCTTCTACGTGTCTGCCTATTCAAGTAACATATTTAAAAAAAACGAATTCATGCGCGTCTAGACCTAGCAAAATGAGTGCTAGCACGTAGAATGGTTTGTGTCGTGGCCTCTCTTATAGACAGATGTAGTCAGGCATGACCTGGGTTTACTAACATAGTGCTAGTCTAGCATTTCCTGTTAATGAGCGACGTTAATCAATTGCCTTTGTACCTAATTAATATAAAGAAGCTTCCAATATTTCATAACTTTTTCTCGATGAACGCTGTATTGTCTCACTTCCAGCTGCTGTCCTCCACGTTCAACAATACTCTTGAATGGAAATCATCAACAACAACAACACTCCCAATATCCATTTCAATCAGGATCATTAGTCTACTACAATAGACTGCCTCAAATGTAATACCTAGTTTAGTTATAAAATGTCTATTATCTCATGATAGCTGTCTCAACTCTCACAGATGCCACGTGGGTGCTGGCAAGTTTTAAGGCCATGTCGTTCGGTAAAGGATTTTGAATAATAAAACGATTTAGTCAACAGGTTTTTATTTCGTTTTAAAAACGTACACAACAAAAATGCATAAACACCAAACCACACGCAAGCTACACCTGTGCGGTTCACTAGTACATTGATAACAATTTACAATTAAACAACATGGTGTATGTTAATACACATAGTATTATGTGTGGTGGTGTGGCGTGGCTGTAAACTTATTTCGCCAAATATCCACCAAAGTAGGGGTTTTTAATTAGTCCGGATCCCTCTGATATAAGTATTAGGTAATGTTCGCGACATCTAAATCCATTTCTTTAATACGTTTGTCGTGTAAGATTCGTATAAATGCCTTTTATTCTTCTATAAGGTTAGTATATTTTAATATACTTATCTATTAATTTTTATTGACTGATAAACACTTAATAATATAACAGTAATAAAGTCTTTGCATATACCTATACATCTATTTATTAGTATCCGGCGGATTAAAAAACTCCCAGTGATGATGATGTACAGTCCGACTGTCGCTCAGTCCTAGCATTATCAATCCAGCGATGAGAACTAAAAATATCACCATGGCCATCTGTACGTCCTTCTTATCCTCCGCTCTGTTGATATAAGACATGAACATGTTGAAAATATTCCTTAAAGTCCTACTAATAGAGTTTTGGCAAACTCGAAGGAATTGCGCACCAGCTTCTGTAATTGTTGGCTCATGAGACCTAGAGGGAGGTGCGCGGCGCGGAGATGGCCGAGGCTTTTCATCATCGGTACTAGACTCGGTATGAGGGAAAGGGAGCTTTCGTTTGGACCTTCGGGTCGGCGGATGTGGGGCCTGAAATTGTGTTTCAAAGAATTCCGTCATTGGTCTTTCTTTTGAAGAGCGCGTGTGCATCTGTGGAGGCGCCATATCTTGTAGATACGAAAGTAATAGCGGTCTTAGGTCAGGAGGTGGAGGCCGCAACGGCGGTTGTATTGTATTATCTACTGGGGGCGGTGGTAGTGGTGGTGGTAGTAATTGATCTTCCTGTTTATCTTCAATGTTCGTTTCTGGAGGTGATTCCGTTTGAGTTTCTTCCTCTCGACTTACAGGTCTAGGAACATCAACACTTTGCGGCATTAAAGCAGAGGATGTTCGAGAAGTCGATATTTCTGCAAATTTTTTCACAATCTCATCAATTACTGACTGTGTAAATTCAAGTCCATTTACAGCTATGTGCCCTGACTTAGAGTCTACTTCATTCACATTTAATGTCATTCCCTCTATTTCAGAAACCAGAATTTTGCTTGCTTGTAATTCGGATACATTGAGCCTACCAACATCAAGATCTCTTACTTGGAGTCTTTGGGTGATCAAATTGTCCAGCTGAACATCTGGGCTTGTATCAGATATTCTCTCAAGTGCACGTTCCGGTTCTCTAGGGACAATGTTTTTGAGACCTTGAGAATATCTCATACTGGATCGGGCCTTTGGAAGAGGGGGAACCTCTGGAATCTTGGACTCATCTATATCAATATGCTGAACGGTTAGAGATGCTTCTGTTAATATTTCATCTCTTTCGTTAATTCTCGTGGGACTTGACACCCGTTTCTCTACTAAAATGACAGTTGGCGAAGTTCGTCCAATATTTGATTTCAAGTCCGCTATTTTTGGATCAGATAATTTTAAAGACTTTTCTGACCTAGAAGTTGGACGAGAGATGTGAGGGCTAGTAGGTTTACTTATATTTTTTCCTAAAATTGATTCCTCATCAATAATATCTCTTAGCGAACTGGACATAGATATGTCTAAATTGTCATCCATTACAAATTCGAAATCAACATCATCCGGAAGTGGGTCTGTTTGAGTTGAAACTTCTATTTCTACTATATCCTGCTCTTTTACCCCATTTCGGCTAAAATCTTCTATACTTTCAGCAAAATCTTTTTTTCTCCTAGGCCCCCTAGGTGGCCGTGGGGGTGGGGGTAAAGGTCTATCTTTCATCTTACTCAAAACTGTTCCAGACTTCAAGTCTTTGTGTACTTCTTCAAATTTTGGTTCCTTTATTTCATCATACTGCGTGTCCCCGTTCATCGAGTGTTTCGTAAAACTGTCCAATGTCATAAGACTTGAGGATGATTTCTTTCGTGGCGGGCGGTTTGGTGTGGCATTTTTTGTACCAGACACTGTGTAATATTTTCTTTCGGAACTATTACTTTTTCGACGTCTCGCAGGTGGCGTCTTACTTTTTGCCCGTACAGACGTTTTACTGGCTACGTAGGAGCCTTTATCTACAGTAGCATACCCAGGGCTTTCTTGGCGTATTGATTTCTCTTCAAAGTCTTGTGGCAAGTGAGTATCGAGTGTTAGTGATTCGGCACCGTGGGAGGTCCGATCGTCATCACACACTGACGTACCTCTGGAGCTCCGAGATCTGGTGCGCCTCGGTGGTACAGGACTGTGTTCAATCATAGCCGCCTCCGAGTGTGGTATAGTGTACTCGTGTTGAGTTCGGTATACAATAATCTGTAATATAAGTTATTTATATTAATAAAATTGTACAGCAAACAAACAATTGAATTATCTTATGACTTTCATTTCGACGTAGCTATATGAATTAATACGTTTGTATACCTATTAATATTTTGCGTTAGGGCACAAATACCATAGCCTACTTTATGAAGTCAATATTCGATACTTCGGGCTTCATAGGTATGCCCTTTGAGACCTGATGTATCGAATATAGAGCGCCAGAACTCAATTTTAATTTATTACAGAAGAGCCGAAAATAAAAATTAATATTTTGAACATAACTTTTTTGATTTTTCTGTAAATAAAACTTTCTAAAACTAAGTGTTATTGACGTGACAACGTCTCATAATTCGATGGAGCCGGCTGCAAGAGCGAAAAAACATGACGCATGCTGCGTTACCTCGCTCTGAGGCGTTCCATTTTCTTATGACATTATCACGTTCAACTATCGTCAGTAAACCAATGACCTTTATATTCCTACCTCTATGCAGTAAACCGACTTTACAGACATACGTTTTTTTTAATGCAGGACACTATAAAATTATATTTTGAATAAATTTCAGGCGCAGCGAATTCCACACTTCCGCCTGGGGATGCCAAAGAGCATTTTCCGGCGCGAAAGAAAAAGAAAACTACTACCATTATGTTACTAATCATGTCGTTTACTAACTTCAAATATATTGGTAATTACGACCCAAAGCTAAAAATACTTCGATTTAAAATGTGAGCCAAACATCTACAGTGTCGATTACAATCCTCATGTTTATTATTGACAGTAACTGCTGTTACGACATAAAAACTAAAAATATCTGTTTTATTTTCTTCAAAAATGAGGTCGTTAACGCCATTATCCTACCATTACTCAGATCGATAGAGGAGAAAAAACTGAGTCAATTTCGCCAAAATGGTTGATACGCCCTACGAGCCCCGAGGTATCGATTCATTCAATATAGGTATTCCCGTTGTACGGTATCCCTGAAACGGGCTCTAACGAGTAATATTCGTAAATATGTGAATACATTTATCTAGTTATTTGAATTAAATAAATATAGTTGACTTTTATCTGTTGATAGATTATTTGTAAAATACCTATTTTTACTCCGCGTAATGAATGTTAGTAGTATTTATAGAATGCAATACTAAAAAAGGCACACAAGTAAACAAATACTAAATTTTCTAATTTATTTAATTGCTGATAGTTGAAAAAAAGTAAGACATTATTTTTGTAACCTCGATCCATTACAATCGGTCAAGAAACAGCTGAAGGTAAGCATCCAAAAATATATTGAACCTTCGGAAATAAATTTAACTGCGTAGGTACTGGAGTTGAGCCAATTGTATCATCTGTATAGATACCATCCCAATAAACGAATGTTGCGTTATTGCTTACCGTAAAGACTTTCGTTTCAAAATCCTTAATAATATTAATAATAATAATAATAATAAAAACAATGTAAATCAAAGTATCTTACTGATCGTCGAATGACTCTGCTACCGGTTCTTAAACTAGTCCACTGAGAAGAACCGGCGAAACAAACTCAGTGAAACTAATCTTTTCAATATTTTACAATATAGTTACATATTACAATTATACATAGTAGCCTCGTAGTAAACGCCTTATTCCCAAGGTGTGGTATCTTCAATCTAATGCGTAAGTAACTCTGTCTGTCTGTCTGTCTCTTCTTCACGTCTAAACCATTGAACCGATTTTGATGAAATTTGGTACAAAGATAGTTTCAGAATCGCTGAAGCATCTTGAAGCATTTTCATGCTGTTTTCAACTTAAGATACAGTAATTCCCGAGGCAGGTTTATATTGAAAATTTATGTGTTGCCTATCCTGAGACAAGATGTTAAGTCTCGGTGCCAGTAATTACACTGCCTGTCTTGCCCTTCTCTCCTAAACACAGCAAAACTGTTTCACGGGAGATACAAGCAAGATGGTGGTAACCATGCAGCCGGGAGCGCGGCACAGCGCTTCCCTCCCACCGGTTACTTCCCTCCCACCGGTAACAGCAAGTATGGAATATACCTACAAAAGATAATTTATTATTAAAGTAGTGTATATTATCTACTATAAGTAAAAAAAAATTTTTGGTAACTTTTTAAATCCTCTTGGTTAAAGAGAGGCTCCGAATGCAGATACATGCTGACATGAAAATAATATGTTGATTAGCAAGACTAAATTTCTGCAAACAATATTTATTTATTTATTGAAAGCAAAACCAACCACATCATACATATTAAAACATTTTAACATGTAACTTACAGGTGGTATATTATATATGACAATGACGTACTTAACATCTCATATCTGTCTCTTCTGAGCACGGGATACCCTAATCCTCAAAACCAGACGAGGAGGAATTAATTTCACTTTCACTTAATCGATTATGATCAAAGTTTTGGTAGTTGGAGTATTATAATATTTGAAAGACTTAGGCTACTTGAAGACTTGGAAGCTATCTATACAGATAAATAAAATTGGAGTGTCTGTTTGTAATATTAAAATAACCACTTTTTATTTAATGCATACACATGGACATATACCAAAATGGCCTTTATTTACAATTTTTGTCTGTCTGTTTGTTCCGCCTAATCTTTGATACAAGTGGGCCGATTTTGATGGAACTTTCACTGGCAGATAGCTGATGTTATAAGGAGTAACTTAGGCTATAAAAATAATCATCATCAATCCGGGTAAGGCTGTGAATCTAAGATAACGCGGGCGAAGCTGCGGGCAACATCTATTATATACCCTGACCAATGTGACCGTCCGGATTTTTGATAAAACGATTTGAAAAAACGATAATATCTATGCTTCATAGATATTATCGTTTTTGACTAAATGATATTTTGCATCATGATTTAACCATCAGTTCGTACTTCCACAGCAAAATGTATGCTTGCCCTTTTCAACGTACGCCAAGACGTATATCAATATTTTTTTGTAATAGTGAAACTAAAGCATTACAGTAAATTCGTTAAAAAAAGAATTTAAAAGTTAAATTTTTCTTAAATGTAAAGTGTTTTGTCTAACTGTATAGTCTTGAGAACTAAATAAACCATAATAAAATAAGATCAAACCGAATAAAATTAAATTTATCAGCTTCAAACGTCCGAGCGGTTTTTGTTTACTCGTTTTGGCACAGTTTTAAAATAAATAAACCAGTTCTTTCACATTTTAAGTGACATTTAAAACGAATATTTAAGATTTTTAACATGTGTATGAGTTTTTTGTTTTTGGTCAGTCATACGATATAAGCCGGGATTGCTAATAAAGACATGAAAAATAGCGAGATTTCTATGATTCAATTCAACGTAAACGTGGGTTAGAGTCGTCAGGTTACCGTGGTGTGTTCTTTAACATTCATTAAACAATAAGAACTTGGAACTGGTGGACTCCACAGCTTTACCAGGAATAACTCTAGATCCTAAGCTACAGTCCCCATATAGCTAAATTGGTGTAAAAACTCGGTTCTGCAGCATATGCAGTCAGAAAGATAAGATAGTCAACTGATGAAGATACGGCGCGAATAGTTTTACTTTAGTTATTTTCACAGCGTTATGGCATACTAGGTAGGTATTATGGGCAAATGATGCCGATATTAAAATATTTTTGTGCTGCAGAAGTGGGCTATCCGTGCAATTTATAAGCTTTTTTTTCTTTTTTTTTGTTTCCGCTGGGGAATGCTCTTAAGCATACCACCGGGCCCGGGGGAGCCCGGGGGTTATGTGGGACTCTCTGCGCCCGAAAAGATGGTAAAGTGAGCGCAGACTATCCACTAAACCCCAGCGGTGTTCTCCTCTTCGTCTGGGTGACCCGGCGAGGGAGCTGTGGACGTCCTCACCGGGCCACAACGGTGTGCCATCTGGCACTCTTCTCTGGAGGTGGGGGATGGCGTCCCCTCCTCCTTCTCCGCTTAAGGCACCCCGAACACATAAGGGTGCCTTATAGCTCGGGCCTTACACGCGGCGGCAAATCCCCCGATCGGCCGCGCACACGTCTCTCACGGCGGTGCGACCACCTGTCGCCGCCGCGCCCTCCTACGGGTAGGGGTAGCAGTTCGCACCCTCTCCCGCTCCGCCTCCTCCTTCTGCGACATCACATCCTCGCAGAAGGAGAGGACCACCTGCCACATGCTTTCACTGGCAGTCATCGCTCGGATGACCGCAGGGAGCGACAGGACCGCGCCAACCTCAACGATGAGGGGCGCCCTATGATCCGTCCAAGCAGGACACTCCGCCAGGGTGTGGTCTGCAGTATCTTCCCTGCTGTCGCAGTGATGACACCCTGGCGAGTCCTCCGCCCCTGCCACCTTCCACAGATACCTTCCGAAGCAGCCGTGCCCCGTCAGGATCTGCGCAAGGTGGAAGGTTATTATCCAATTTATAAGCTGCCCTATAGAGGGCAGCTTATAAAATTTCTAATTTTTCTCTCACAGATGTCTACACGTCTGTGAGAGAAAAATTTAAAGAAATTGTATTCTGACTGTTGCGTCTCAATACATCTTAGAAAATTTACTATAGGTATGTCCGGAAAAATATAAGCGAATTCTGTAAAAAAAGTAATATCCATAGTAGGAATATACGGAATTGACACAGGCTAGATGTACCAGTGATTAGACTCACAAAAGTAAGCAATTCTTATAAGGGCAACTGTATGTTATACGCTTTTATAATAGGATCCCAGAAATTTTTCAAACTTATGCGGTACAATGATTGTGGTATAATGAAAGATTGGCCTATGTTTAGCAGTGGATTGGAGGCTGATGATGATGATGATGATGAAATTGTATCTAGCTGTATACAATGAGCAAGTTCATAATGACTATGCATACAAATAAATAATAAGAGCCTACTCACATCTTCAGTTTGTTGCTCTCCCTGCCACATTTGCGATGGAGAAAATTTGTTAAAATCGTTAGAATACGAGTGGCGTATTTCATCTTTAATAAACTTCTTCTTTCTCTTCGGTGGCATTGGAAGCGTTTGTGACTGAATGGGTATAGTATCAGGATACTCTATAATATCATCATTAGCATATTCGTGTATTGAATGAAGATCGGTAGATGGTCTGAGATCCATTTCATGAACTGGTTTAGTATCGCCTGTTGATAGATTTCTGTGTTGGATTTCATCTAAGTTATCTTCTGAAATTCCTAAATCGACTTCGCTAAATTGCATGCTCGCGTGAACGCTGTCATCCATATACTGTATAGCTTCCATTTCCTTCTTTTTTCTTTTTGCACGAGAAGGTCTAATAGGTGGGAATGTATAATAACCATCGTCTCTTTCATTGAGATCTTCAGTTGAATATTGCATGTGGTTATTATCATCAAGCGTTAGCTCAGGGTCAGCTTCTGTTTCGTCAACATATACCTTTTTACTTTCAATTTCCGTATCACTTCCCATTACAGCTAAAACATTTTTGGGAATGTTAAAAGCCTGTCGAATTTCGTCGCTCAAATATTCTCTGACTTGAATATTTTCATGAGATATTCCTCTCGGTCGTACAAAAAATTCGTCATTATTTATTTCGTTTATGTGTGTATATTCTTGATTAGACGGTGATATATCTGGAATTGATGAAGAATTTCTGGTATTTTTATAGTCATCCTCGTTCGTTTCTTCTTCAAGATATTCTGGGTCTATTTTATCGAAATCATAGGTGGTCTCAAATTGTTTTCTTTCTCCTATTTCATTTTCAAAGTTTGTTTCCATGTCGATAGTTCCATATTCACGTGGATGTTCGGGACTATCAGGTATATATTTTGATGTATCCTCAGTTGTCTTTTTCATTCGTGTAAAAGTGAATGTCGGAGGTGGTGTATCATCACGATTTAAGGTTGGGGAAGATGATGTCTTTGTTAACTGAGATTTCTTTTTCTTTTGAAATAACCTTGGATATGTCTTAGCTTCAAAATCCACGCTAGCCACATTTTGTAAATCAGAACTGGATTCTGAAGTAGTTATACCTGTCTTATTTTTCTTTCTGCTCAAACTTGAGAAAATTTGTTTTGATCTTTCAGGCATTTTAAATTTAGGTAAATCAGGCATATTGAATTTTGGCCTTTCTGGCATCGTAAACTTTTTTCTATCGCCAAAAGACAATTTCTCAGATAGATTAATCTTTTTGAATTTTGGTCTATCAGGTAAACTGAATTTTCTTCTATCTGGCAAAGTAAATTTTGGTCTTTCTGGAAAAGAAAACTTTGACCTTTCCGGAATTTTAGGTTTAGGTCGTTCTGAAGAATTTATTTTCGTTCTTTCGGGCATTGAAAACTGTTTCGATTTTAAATTATGTAATTTGGTTCGAAGTTTACCAGCTTGTGTTTTAAGTTTGCCTGTACTTTCCTTCAATCGTTGTTGTATCTTACTATCTAAAGACTCACCGTTTTTACGACTTTCACGTTTTAGTGGCAGATTTTCTAGAGCAGAAGAGTCTACTTGACTTGTGCTTATTTCGCATTCTGTTCTTGATATTGTTGATGGTGTATTTACAAAAAACCTATCTTCAATGTCTCTTTGAAGCGCTTCAGCATTGAGTATATTTTCACTCTTCTCGTCAATATTCTCTTTACTATCAACTTGATCTTCATCATCGGTAGTATGCTGTAGATATTTTCGTTCAAGAGACGTAGTACTAGACAATTCATCATCAGCTTTTGGGATTGGTGATTGATCGTCCATACTTGGCGCTGTATAAATAATATTCGGAGGTGGCTTTTCGATAATTTCATATTCGTGATCACTGAAAGTTACAAATTATACATATAAGGTTACAAGAAAAAAATATTAGTAACAGTATCTTATCATCATCTTATCAAGTCAGTAATAATCTATATAAATATTGCAATGAAAGTTATAAAAATATCAATACAATAAATATAATTCGCTCAGCAAAATAAAAAAATATATTTAAATCGCAATGTCTAATATTATGCGTCGCATTAGTTTAAATTTAAACTTCACTCACATTCACATCTGAAATCACAATTAGGCCAATAGTCTGCGCTCGTTTTAGCCGCAGCGGTCGCCGGGGAAAATACAATTTTAAAATTATTATGTATATCGTCAGTATAATTATAATAAAACGTTTACTTAATCTGTCTAGTTCTTAAAGTTAGTTCACATTATTACTTACTTCATGTTGGAAATCATATTGCTAGCTCGAGAGGTCGGTCTCGTGCCTACTGGATTTACTCTTTCTGGCAGCAGTGAATCACATCGAAAAAACTGACATGCACAACGTACTTCTGGCGTAAACAACTGAACACTGCCCTCACGTGTAGGCCTTACAGGCTTCTCTATAGGAGTTCCACCTTCGGAGGTCCATCTTCGAAGCTTACTCATAACTTGGATCAATTTATGCCTAATACCTTATATTAAAGGCATATGTAGTGAAAAGTCACAAGTGAAGAATTTCGAAATCGATCGTAGTCATTATAAGTTATTACATTAACGTGTTTGTGAAAGTCAGTCTGTAAATGAACTAAATCACAGACATGAAAGCACCCGCGAGCGTCGATCGCCTATGACAATTTTAAAGAGCTTAACCAATGTGCAGGAAGCAGTGCCCGTTGTAGCTATATTTAACAAACAGACAGAGGCTAGCGTGTTCACATTGCGAATGACACTATTATGTCATTATTACATACAACAAAGCGCGTCATTAGTTAAAAATATGCTATGTTATAATTATTAGCTAATTGTTTAAATTGCTATTTACCTGCTAGGTTTAGACCAATCTCGGTCAACAAATTCTAGATCATGCCGCTTTCGTTCATGTTCTCTTGGACTTGGACTGGGAGATGTCTCTATAGGGACTGTTGTAGACTGCTCCAAGTTGTTCATGTTATCATCATTTGGTATTTCTGTTATTGTTATGTTTGGCGAGTCATTTGGTGGTCTAGTATCATCTACTTGATTTTGAAATATTTCATCAACATTTGGTTCCTCTTGATCCATTTCTTCGTCCAAAAGAATCGCTTCCTTATTGTTTACATCTTTCATAATATGTAATTTTTCCATAATATGTTCATCATTTTTTAGTGAACTGTTGTCTTCTGTAATAAGACTGGGATCTTGAGATGTTGTTGACTTTCTTTCTATTAGAATGTCGTTTTCTTTATTACTCTTACTATCCTCTTTATCCACGTTTCCTGTTAAAACGGATGTTTCTGTGTCCTTAGGCTCTTCTATATCCTCATATATATGATCCTTTTTCTTTCTAAGAGGTGGTGTATCAATACTCATAGTTTTGCTCATTTCATCAGAACTTCCTAATTTTATAGCACTAAATTTCTGCCGTTTAACCGCACTTGGTGAATTTTTCAACTGTCGTATTTCTTGAACCTCTTCATTCCCTTTTCGTTTAGATGTTGGAGACTTCTCGTTGTCATTTCTATCTAACTTTTGTAGGGTTTTATCAGCTAAATGTTTAATTTTATTTACTAGAGGGTGGCAGCATTTTGTTTTTTCTCGTGTCTCAGTAACTCCAATGTATTGTTGCTCTGGTACACGCCGCTTAAGAATACTTTTCGGAGATATATTTTTTGGTTTTTCTACGGGTGACGTAAGATAAGCACTTGTTTGACTTTCCGGTCTTAAGGTACTTTCGTCAATTTTTTTTATCACATCTTCTTCTGAGTCTAGCGATATCTCTTTCGAGAAATTTGGCACATGAGCTCCTTCATCTTCTCCATCTTCATTGTGCTTTCTACTACTTCCTGGAGAAGAGTCTAAGTTAAGAATTCTTTGAGAATCCCTAGTATCAGGGGAGTGTGTCCGAGACTTTGAGTATTCACGAGACATACTTCTGTTTGGCGTAGACTCTCTAATGATATCTTCTGCTGTTATTTCACCCTCAATCGGTGGTTTATACAGGTGAGTCCAGGGATATCCTCCGGCTTCACGTGATCTTCTCAAATCTTCCCATTGATACGTCTTTAATGGTACCGGTGGTAAATTTTTTTCTTTATCTGGTGACAATGCAGATTCCATATGTTTAATTCAAATTAGTTCGGGCGAATTTATATTATTTAGATTATACAACGTCTATAGCCTTTTTTACATTAATTTTTATCCTGTTTTCACACACACCCAACAAAGGTCTCACCGTCAAACCGAGAACACAACATATCGAACCAATACTAGCATCAGCTACTGAAAACACGATGTGTTTGCGTGGGCTAGTGTGAAAATAGGCGTGAATAAGTATAATAATCACTGGTGGACAGATTATTTCGGAAACACGGCATTACCTTGTAGCCTTGCTCACGATTTGAGTTCTTGTCACTCCAAACTCATCCTAATGAACATTACTATTTGTTTATAAATAAATGAAGCAAAATTAATAATATTATCCCTTTGTATTGAAATGATCTGCGATCTGTACAAATCTCAATTCAACTGGCCGCCTCGTAGAAGTTCGAACGAGTGTGCTAAATATAACATTGAGCATACGTTTATTTTTGGCAGTCGTTTCACGTCAGCGATGAAATTGCAAGGGATGGGTTTTAATGAAAGTGAAAAAGATGCAAAAATGAAATCGTATTATCATGGCGTGATTATGTCACCAGGCAGTAACACACGAGGGGACAGATAGTACTAACTACTCACCAGGGTTGACTTGCCTCCAATAATACGTAAGTGTGACTGGTAGCGAGCGCGTGACGATGTCGTTTACGGCCCATTGTTGCGTGCGGATGAAATCGTGTACTCGTATTTTAATATATTTTTTGTTGTTTGCTGTTTCTATTAGGTATTTTTATTATCTAACTTATGTCACACGAGTATAATGTTTTTATCTGATCTCACGTTTTGTGATAGTATCTGAAATGTATTTTTTTGCATGAAAACATTTTCCTTGTTTTTTTCATAGATATCATGAAATAATTGGTTCTAATATTGTCTTTAGCAAATTATTAAACAAAGTGAATTTTACAAATGTCAATGAAAGTCATTGATTTTCCAATTTTATCTAGCATTTCCATGTATCTAATAGATTATGTAAATATACCACAATCTACTGCCTAGTACTTACGAAACATGAAGCCAATAAATTAAGTGTCACTATGATTATGATAATACTTATTATCTTTGATATATATTCAATGTCTTGATAATTTTCAACAGATTCTCCTTTTTTACCCTCGTGAGTCGTGACATTCATTCTAACTAAATGAATAGCTATGTAGAAAAATACTAACCATGTTAAAAAAGTGATGAACGTTAACACACAAAAATCTTTGAAAAAAAAATTACAACTTTGAACAAAAAGAGAAAAGAAACCAGTCATGTACAGGCATTAATTTATTAGTTTTGATAATGCGAGTAAAATTTCAAGTTAAAGCAATATTGGCCAACAGGGATTGTGTAAATAATAACATCAAAAACGCTCAAGTATATACTAAAATCCTTGCTTAGCGGGAAAATTGAGAAAGAGAAGATTATCCTTCATTTTATTGTGACACATATTTACACCACATATAACATCTACATTCTTCTTTTGTGTACATTAAATAATGTTCTGGCTAAGCAGGTAGCAATGTGTTTACTGTTCGTGTTACATACAATTATTTATAAGCGGTACTATCTCACAGTGCTATAAAATAATGATTACAATATACATAATTTTTCGAATTAATCACAAGTCAATATAAAAAAATTGGTATAGGCATAGATAATATCGCTAAACACTTAACAATTTAATTGTCAGTAAGTAAAAACGATAAAAACCCACCAGATCAAGTGGAAATGTAAAATATTACATAGTTAATAACAATTATGTAAAACTGTTATTTTTATAGATTTTCACAAACATACGCTTAATTTTTACTTACATTTATTTTTATTAATTTTAACATATAGATAATAAACATAAATGTATATTTTCTTTTGTATTCTATCTAATTTGTAAAAAAAAACATAGTATTTAATATTATATAGGAAATTATTACGTCTAATGAGTTATAGCTACCATTACCTAGGTACTCAAAATTATTAAATATGTTTGTAGCGTAGATTCGCGAGGGAATCGCATCTGAGAGTTAGAACGGGGTCAATGTTAAAAGCGACGTCAGTTTTAATCTTATTTTAAACTTTCAATAATACTCAGTATATCTGTACATTGCTCTGTTACGAGAAAAGCCGTATTGACACAACCATCTCAAAATAAAAAATTAAAATGTGATCTTTATACTGCTTAGCTGCAAAGCCTCTTAATTTTTCCCTAGATTTTAAAAAACTTGAATTTTAGTAGTATGATTGTAAAGGTCTTAATTCTGCGTTGTAATACCTGATACATGGTCAAAATGTGGTACTGAAGTGTCTTGTAGTGCCAAATTTAGTTTGGTTAAGTTAAGCCAATAAAATATTTATATCTAGTACAGAGTGTTAAAAATTATTAAGAATAAACACTAATTTTGTAAACGCCATGCATAAAGGGTAAGTATGCGCTATGCAACAACATCAACATTAAATATTAGTGGTTGGATTATTATTATTCTGTGGTTTTCTTTGACTATTATTTCTACGCCTTTTTGAAATTATTTAATTCATTCTAAACAGCTGAAAGACGTGACGGATATGCATCACTTGATACACATAACATTTTGGCGAACAATTTAAAAATACACAAAGAGCATTAATAATAAAAATGTAACAACAATTTCAAACAGCATAGCGCTAAACAATATTAAGGTGAAGTAAATCTTTGTAAATATGTGCACCTTATTGTTATATTTCTAAAATAATACTAATATAATGAACACATCTGTACTTACAAACCCATCTTACTCTAACATTATTTAGGGGGCATTGTGGGCCTGACACGAGTCTTTTAAAAGTAATTCCATTACAGCTTTCTTTATTTTAAAGCTATTTTATATAAGTAATGTAGATTTTTCATATCACAAAATTAAAATTTAAGCCTAGCATCTTTAAATTTAATTACCGTAGTAATAGCTTGAAAGTTAAAGGACATTTATAAGGATGTATAAATACAATAAGATTTTTTATAGAATAACATTAAGATCTAATAATTGAAAATTAAATAAAACATTCAATATAAACGATGGAATCATTTAAAACAGTGTAAGTAATTTGTATAGTTTAGAAGTATTTACAATGTGATCGAATTTTGTTTGTTTGTGAGTGGTAGGTAATGCTGTGCGCTCTCTTAAAATATACAATAAAAAAAATAACGTAAAAAAGCGAAACTTTAAAAAGTCAAAATTAATACCTGCATTCTGCACACCCTTGTTCGGCGGGTAAAGAATTTCAAGTTCCTTAATTTTTTGTTGTTTTTTGTGTGTAAACCCTAGCCTTAGTTTAAGTCACATGTATGTTTGCATGTAAAGTAAATACATACCCATTATACATCAAAGATTCCTGCTTTAGCTAACAAAAGAGCTGATAACTTTGAAATGACAGAACCGATTTTGATGAAACATTTTAAGAACCATCGCTCGAAAACCTGTTTTCAAATACCAAAAACCCCATCCAAATCAGTTCACCCGTTTCAGAGCTACGGTGCCATGGATACATACAGAGCGGTCAAACTTATAACACTCTTCTTTTAGCGCCGGGGGGTTAAAAATAACATAAATCATTACCATAACATCAAATAGTCTACATAATTTTGAATATTATGAATATATTCTATAATTTATTATTCTATTTCATTACGTTATGGACATTTTTACATCAAATACCTACCTATGTCTAGAGAAAAGTATTTATTTATCATGACCTCACAAGTATACGGTTAAATTTAACAAACACCTATTAAACATTTAGTAACATGAGTGCGTCTGTGTTTTACAAGTGATTAAATATTTTCATTAATTATTTATTTATATTAGTGCAAATGCAAAAATGTCATGATTTAAAATCTTAATTCCTAAACAACAATAATTTACTCACTTAGGTACATGTAGCCTTACTAGTGCTATTATTTGATTATCGAAGGCGTCGTCATATACCAGCCCTTTATATATATAATATACGTATAATATATAATTTCTTGAGCTTATTCTACTTCCATATAACGTGACTTTACATTTCACTCTCTTTACATCGCTCGACTACATATTATTGCTGCGCAAATCATTGTGACTAAATCTGTGCCATGGCCCATGAATCATGATATACTTCAAGTAAAACATCGACACTTTACAGGAGGACGAAAACAAGCCCAAAAACAGTCTTAGGTTCATATACTAATTGGGCTTGGTGTAACTTACCTTCTTTTGTAGATTTACTGTCACCGTTAGACATTTACTGTCACCGTTCATATATAATTATTTTAGTATATTCTAAGTCTATGATTATAATAATAATATCTATGGACGCTTTGACATCACGTCAATCTGGTCCCGTGGTAAGTTCCCGAAGAACTTGTGTTACGGGTAACAGACAAGGGAATTATATTTAATACTCT
This sequence comes from Helleia helle, assembly GCA_963853865.1. Classification (NCBI taxonomy): domain Eukaryota; kingdom Metazoa; phylum Arthropoda; class Insecta; order Lepidoptera; family Lycaenidae; genus Helleia; species Helleia helle. Next base: position 1,032,428 of record OY971420.1, read on the forward strand.
TATACTATACATATATTTAAGATTTTAATTGTATTGTTCACATATTTAATACACATCCATGACCCAGGAACACAGACAACTTTTTTATTCCTTGGCGGGGTTCGAAACCACTACCTCTGGCTTAAACGCGAGCGCGCAAACCATTGAGCCACAGAGGTCGTCATGGATTGACGTGATAATATCGTAATAATTATGAATCGATGAACGCTCAAATGCACGCACGAAAAAGTATCGCGTTCCAGCTGAGACTAGCGGTGCAAGCGAGAGCGCGGAGCAATAGAATAGAGAATATTGCAAAAGCAATAGAGAGGATCGATTGGCCTAAGCGTTCGGCTTGTGACGCATTATGACATTATCTTGTAAAATTATAGTCCGTAAATAGTTTTACAGATAACAGGTAGATTTTTTGTGGTAAGTATTATAATATTAAAGAAATTCATCAAAAACCTGTGTGTTGTACCTTTGTTATTTCGATTGTGTGAAAATGATAGGGGAACTAGGAGCATGATGGGGTAGCGAGGTAAGATGGGACATGCGGAAATACCAAAAAATAAACACTTGCGCAAAGTGGGGCTTTAGCTAATCAGAAGCCGCTTTCGAACAATACTCGTTGCGGTCATGACAGTCGGCGAAAGTGCGTGAGTTCTTTGTTTACAATCACATTTTTATTAAAGTTTATGCACTTTAATAAAAATGTGATTGTTGATGTAATATTTTGTGTTTCTTAACAACTTCATAAACAAGTAAGGAATAGTTTTGAGCTGATGATCCTTTTTTCCTTTGTTTTACGTTTTCCTTACAGTTGATAAGCGTATTCAGAATCGCATTAATCCTAACCGTTATTATATAAATTTTATTTTCTTTAAACACAATGAGTGGGGCAAGATGGTGTAAATCGTATGGGGCATAATGACCCCGTCAAGTTCTGCAAACCTTTTCTCAAGAAAGTCAGCCACTCGTACAGGATGTAATGATAATAGAAGGCCTAAATCCGGACGTAAGACACCTAAAACAAAACAAGTTCAATCGATTCATGAAGATTTTCTTGAACCAGTTCTTTTCATACTGCATGTGCAGGAGTCGATGATGAAGACTTAGAAGAAGTACTCATATGCATCTTCTGTGAAGTTAAATGAGAATGCTATCTTGCCCCTTAACCCCATCATGCCCCATCTATCATTCCCAATCTTACCCCACATGCGGGGCAAGACGGGTTTTTTATTTGTTCTCAAAAAAATATTATTATTAAAAATTTGTGAAATAATGTGCCATAAATAAATGAAAACGTTATGTTGATTTTACTATCGTTTTGTATAGTTTTCCATTTGCGTCCCCATCATACCCTTACTTCCCCTACTGTAAAATTATGTTGCACCTATAAATTGTATTTGTGTAAAGTGATAAAAATTAAGTAAAAAAAAACTAATATCTCATTACAATATTTTCCAAGTCCAATGTTACTCAAACATTTAATTAATAATAATTTTGATAATACTACACCAAAGATTTTATTTTTTTCCATATTAATAGGCAGTACATATTTTAAATCTAAGTGTTTTAGTATATAAGTATTTTATTGCGTTAAAAAAGATAATTGGAGAAATTCCTTCTACGAATTTAAAGAACATGTATAGATTCATCTACGAAGAAAGTTAAGAGGCTTAAACCTCTTTTTAAAAAGAGGTTTGTTTGATAATTTTTTCTCTGTTACAAAAGTTACCTACTCGTGTATTGAGAACTTACAAAATTTTTATCATTAACTGTTAGGTCATCGACTTATTTTTTCATTCGTTTTGGAATTTGTGAAATAAATTGAAATTATTGACGCTAACATTTCCAATTGAGTCCTCTTAAGCGATACATTTAGGAAATTACAGCCGCTACCGTTAATTATGATTTTTAAGGGGATTTTTATGTCTAAGATTCCTCGACTTTATGAATGGTTGGGCCACAGCTAAAACATCATGAGTGTTAGCCAAAAAAACGTTTTGGCAGTTTGTACAGCGGAACGAGGTCAGTTATACAATACAGTCAAAGTACAATATCTCATTGTATGAGCCAAATTAATTGCGTACTCGATCGATCGTGACATCGTCTATGTACGACTGAACCTTCTGATAGAGACAGATTTGAGGTTCCGAGACATCTAGAGTAAATGATAGGAAGCTAATAAGCCTTCTATTTTATCCATGTAATCAAATATATTTGAGTTTATATATATTTTTACATAAAGGGGGCAATAGAGCTAATGGATACTCGGTTCACCTGACGATACGTGATGTTCTTTTCCTGAAGGACCCCGTACGACGGGATTGTAATCTAAGTATATGTTCGTGAAACATGATATGATAATGCGGGATTTAAACACCATGAGTCAGTTGTTATTGTCCACATAATATATCTGAAACTTAAATATGATACCAATAATACACTTTTATAAAAAACTATGAGAATCAAAATTAGTAATGCAAAATCAGTCAAACATAATATTTAACAAGTTTTTAAGAAGTTTTCTCTCAAATTAACTATTCATATTTATTTTATAAATAAACGGAGTGCTTTATAATCCAGGACAATCTGATTTTTTATTATATTATATTATTGTAAAATACATGCAGACATGACGGACAGATGAACTACTACATCAACGTGTATACATACAGACATATCGATCTTCTATAACAATACACATTAATTTAGTTCTAGAGCAAATAAAATCATTTATCACACTAATATTGGAAGTGTAAGCTTTAATAAATAAATTATCTACATAATATTATGTACATCCCGAGAGCGACTATTCTTGTATCTGAAGACAATACAATATACATACAGGTTTAGATCTGTTAGGAAGCGCAATAAAGAAAGTATTTTACTATCGTTTGAATTTACAATAGTAGAGTACAGAATAAAGAGATGTTATTTAGTAACTATGATCTACATAAAGCGAAATCTAAATAGCGATGTATTTAAAGAATTTTTATGGCATTACGAAGCTTGTTTATTTAATATGTTGTGGAGTATTTTATAGTTAGGAAGCGCGTTACAACTTAAACTAACCTCTATGTACCACTCTAACACGAAATGAACACTTAGAAATGTTTGATCGAGGTTCGATCATTATCATCAGGCGGTGTACATCAAATGTAGACCATTAAACTAACCCAACTAGTCATATATAGTCTGAATTGGTTTTTGTTTTAGACATACACGCAGGGGAATTTATCCCACTGTTGTTACTCTCAGCAGTTACTCTGTACATATATAAATAATAATCATTATACATTTTATTTACTTAAAGGTTATATTTTATGATTCGAAAACTAAGGCCATTTAAAATTAATAGGACAAGTTTCTGCCGCATCTAATTGATATATCAAATATGTTTGTTATAATCGATGTATTTGTTCATCTGAAAATTTATTATATACACACTAATCTATTTAAAAACTGAATTGCTACCAAAGTAAATAAAATAAACTTGAACCACATACTATAAATTACTTATACAACCTAATCTTATAATAATATATTTCGTGTAAAAAAATCACAATTCCTGGCTAAGTTTAAGGTAACCTTGTAAAAATTTAGGTAACCTCTTCTCTTTGTAAAGGAATTTGAACTATTTTCGTGTGCTATTTGGAAAATGATTCAATTTCTATAATAAGATATCACTTTTGACTACAATTCAGCTTTTACTTTCCTTGTGCCTCACAGTATAAAACACTATTTGACTCTGAATGTATGCCTTATAGGTAAGCTTGTTTCCGTACACAACTGGACATAAATCTGTTTCAAAGATAATTTAGAAGTATTTTTTGAAGTAGGTGACAAGATTCCTTAGAGTAAGAAAAAGCTAGCTTTATATTCCCAATAATATCCCAATCCCATCGTTATATCTTGCTGTACTATATATGTGAACCTCATAACCATTACAAATACTATAAATTTTGCTTATACTAGCCACTTATAAATTGAGCATGAACAAATATTTTATTCAATATAATCTTTTATGTACATTAATTAGACGAAAACTTGGGTTTGTTTATAAAGTTTTTATTTTACATTCACATTATTGCAGTCTTTTTTTTGTTCGCACAAATATATTTTGATATCCCTAATGTTATTTTAATGTCGGATACATTAATTGGTTAAATTTGATTACTTCGGTATTTTAAAATTGTATTTAACTTTATATTATGGTGTATTAGCGGCACTAATAATTCCTGGTTTAATCTCTGCTTGGTAAAGGTCCAGACGGCGTAGAATCGTAGAATTGACTTCTTATCTAAAAATAACAACGAAATAAATAAATAATTAATAATAATAAATAAATTATTAATTATAATTTGAGAATCGGTAATTATGCTACTGCTACTCACTTATTCATCCACATTTTCTCATATTAGGCGAACTGTATAGATTTGACTTATACAGATAGCGTAAGAAGATCGTTATTAAATTTATCCCAAAATTTAAATGTTCAATTAAGGCGAGTCACCACAGGCGAAACGGGAGAAAGGGTTTGCCATATCAAATTTTTGAGATCATACTTACTATTCAATAACGGTCTCACAGAAAATTTTAGATACACTTAAATATAGTCTAAAGGATATACTAATTGGTTATACGATAAGATGTAGTTACTTTACTCGATCATAAAAAACCATGAAAACAAGAAAATAAAAACTAAAACGAATAATTTACTTATAAGCTTGAACGTGTTATTTTTTTAAATCTCAAGTCACTATATTTTTTTATTCAAATTTATCCCAGAACTTGAATGCTATCTAGCGTTTTCACAAGACATCGCGACGCGCGACGTTCGCTACCCCGCCAGTCCCAGTGACTCGCCTTAAATGTAACTAATAATCTTTGATGAAGCTGTAATATCAGATTTGTGATGACGAGATAATTAGCATGATTATTATCGTCATCATATATATATCTCCCATCATCCTAAATATCTCCATCAATAGACACCAACTTTACTGATTTTTTTTTCCATAAACTAAATAGGTTTTAAATGTCTACTAGTTGATATGGTCGTGCAGTGATCGGTTTCAGTTGGAGATGAGTGGCAGAAGACCAGTCTTGACGTTCATGAACGGAGGCTCATGGATTACCTCGTGCATGCGGTACAATGATTATGATACCTTCTGGGTAATAGTTTTGTTATTTTATATTTCACTCTTGTCAAAAATTACCTCATTTAAGGCGGTAATAAACCAGTACAATATTTGATATTTTGTTATGAAATATAGCTATTTTAATAAGCGAGACGGTCTCGAGAGATGAATCACAAATGTTACAGAAATATCGTCGTCCTCGAGCCGGACCTACTTTTTTAACTCGTAAACCCACTAACTTTAAAATGTTAATATAATTAGTATTGGTATAATATACAAAGTCATATGACGCTATACCTAACATATGACGCTATTACCTAACATTTTTTATACGGAGGATGTATATAATATCATCTATCCATAATATTATATTTGAGCAATTGGAGGCTGCATTCCTATTCTTCTCATTGCTAGGTACGGGTCTCTTCCTCGAAATCAACTGGAGAGTATTAGGCCTCATCTACCTACTATTAAACGTTTCATGCGTTGCCCACACACGATTGAGTTACCTGAGCGTAGCACATTGAGGACTATTTTCTATGCTTGGTCTATGTTGACCTTATCATCAGGTACCGTACAACCAAACATAAAATGTACTCACTCCTACATGTCCAGTCATTTCCAGCGCGATTGACACCAGATCCCGGTGCTCAAATAGCTCATCTGGGAGGGGAGGGGCAGCCCTGGTCAGGTTGGACCTAGCCCGGAACCCCTTGTGCAGGCGCAGGGTACACTCGCAGAATATGTACCTTAGGATGAGCAGTCTCAAATAGTCATCGCCTAAAAACGGATAGTAGACTGGATCTGGAAATAACAGGGAGGTTTTTGAAGCCCAATAAATGTGAAGTAATCATGTAACAGTTGTTGGGGGTTTAGTATAATGTGAGGTAAAGTTAAGCTAAAATGTTGAAGTAGGAAATAGCTGAACTTTTTTATGAACTAAGGTTTTTTAGTTTAGGTGGTATTTCACTTGTCAAATTGCTTGTGAGTTTGATAAAAGAAATTTGATGATTTGATCAAATGTACTAACAACACCGATATTTTGATTTGAAAGTTAGTATTATGCCTATATATGTATATATTTTGCCTTTCCATATAATGTGATGCTTCAATTACTATATAATTGAACTGTTGACGATTTATACGTAGAAATAATTTATATATAAATGATTCACCTCCATTTGTCCATAAGTAAGTTATTTCGAATGCTTTTTTCTTTTCGAATTTGAATCCATGGCTTCACCCAAAGCTTTTTTGTTTTGATTTATGAATTACTTATAAATAGGTAAATAAAACAAAGATATCTTAGACGAAGATATCGGACTAGTGGAATGGACACTCATCAAAGAAATTTGATCAAATATTGGACAAAGATATTGGACTAGTGCAATACCACCCTTACTAGCAACCAGTACCGGCTTTGCACGGGTAGTTTACAATATTGTGCCTACATGTTTGGTTCGTTGACGGTGCGCCATCAGCTTTACGCATAGTCGGAATACATATTCCATATATCGTCTAAAACAATTTATATAATATATTATCTACATAGATTTGATATTAATATATTTAGGGGAATCAGTTGAAACAAAATTAACTAAATACAATAACGATATGGTCTCATTCCTGCTACTCAGTCAGTCAGTTAAACCTTGGAATTTAATTTTTTAAATAGTTCATACGCCAGTGATAAAAACCTACCCATTCGCACTCTCAACAACAACCGCACAGCCTCTTTCATGAATACATCAAGCAGGCTTATGCACTTGTCCCATATCGGCACGGGCAGCGTGAATACGTCGCAGGTGTTGCACAGACCTGCGATGGGATTGTGCAGGTACAGAGTGAATAGACCGCCCCTTTTCCGACGATCTGGAATAATGATAGGAAGAACAAAAAGAAGTCAGTTTATATTGTAAACCGCAACGAAAATTAAAGTATTTTTTATCATTCCTCAGCGCTTTTAAAAATGTTCCTATTTCAAGTTAGTAATGCGCTTGAACTTATCAAGAATTAGCACATATTCAAGTGTTAAATTATGTTGTTTAAGTTTAGCTTTAGCAAGGCACATACCCAGCAGTGGTACCTATAAGGTTAGCTAATGCTCAACTTCCCAAGACTCATATTCTTATGATGTACATACAAATGTTGCAACTTTATTCTTCTCCCATAAAGGCGTAAGTTCCTCTGATGTATCTTCCAATTGTGTAATATATATTACAATGATATTAAATGATTCCAGTTATTGCATAGACTATCGTTTTACTGGCTAAATATTTTTGTATAATAGTTTATGGATGACGCTGCCCGATTACCATTTGGTGCCACATCTGCCAGTTTGTCTAAACAATTAACATAAAAACCAAAAATATACCGCTGATTGACACTGGCAGCTCCAGCGGCGACATGAGTATGACCAGCGGCTGCCCGAATATCCTCGGTATATGCTGGAAGGCGTACGAGTTGTCCGAGTCGACGATGATGAACAGGGGCTTCCTGGTGAACGGCTGCAAGTCCCCGGGGTACAGTATCTGTTGCTCTTTGTACTTCGGCACCGCGCCCTTCGCCTCCTTACTACACTCCTTGAATATGTCCGATTTGGAAGTGGTGATCAGACCGCCTATGTCGTAGCCGTCTGGAATAGTTAACCGAATTGAGGTTGTCTATGAGTGACGTAGGGAAGTGATATCTGTTAGACTATATATAAGAATACATAGGTACATTGCAGCTGAACAGTGATTTTACAATCTTTAATTTATTATATCAATCGTTGCCCGCAGCTTCACCAGCATTAACAAAAAAAAAAACGATTGTCTGTAAAGTCGGTTTACTGATGATAGTTGAACGTTACAACGTCATAAGAAAATGGAACGCCTCAGAGCGAGGTAACGCCGCATGTGTCATGTTTTTTCGTTCTTGCAGCCTGCTCCATCGACATTACAGACAACCGATATTTTATAATATTAATATGGATCAACATCATTATAAACCCCGGCACATCCATTGCTTCTATTATTACCAAGAGAAATCTCCAGAGGTCTTCAACTTTGGTCGGCAGTCAGCTGTACTGAGATTGTCATGCCATCTGATTGTAGGTGGACATAATATAATATACCGACGTAAATTGTTTACATAATATACCGATGGCTATATTTAGATAATGTGACATCATCGTATTTTACCCATCGTATCATACCTATCTAACCGCTACTTAATTATACTAAACTCATGCGTCTATTGGCCTGTAATGGCTAATTGTTGGCTAAAATAATAAAATAGTTAAATTGAAGTTAGTTCGGGGATATACATAGTTTATAGACGTTACACTAATCCACATTTTTTACAGCGCCATCTAAAGGAAATCTTACATATTAACAGCTATATTCTGGGGCTGTCAGTTGCGAAATGGTTAATAAAATGGAATGCATTAATCGGTACATTTTGCAATCACGTGAGCAAGCGCCATCTCTTGATAGAAATTAGTAGTATAAAGTCCATATTACAGCAATAGATGTCACTTCATTCAAGTATAATTGATTTTATTTATTGTTATGGTCGCTATACGAGTTACGTGAAAATAATTGCTTATCGAACTCCACGCGGGTGAAGTCGTAGGCTAAAGATAGGCAGGATATACATAGACAATAAAGAAATTTTTACCATTTCTACCTATAACTTCAACTTCATAAACCCAAAATGGATACTTACAGTCGTCTGGATGTTTGTTCTGAGCGGGATGGTAGCCATCAGCCGATATGTATATGAGGATGGCACCGTTCAGGGTAAGGTCGTTGCAGCTGCTGGCCAGGTATATAAGCACCTGGCTGGGAGACGGCTTAAACAAAAGATATTTGTGTGGGTTCTCTGGCCGCAGTCCATTCTCTTGGATTATACCTAAAATCAATAATATTACACGGCATTTATAATTATTATAAAAATTTTAATAATTAAAAAAAAAAAAGCGCTTAGCAGTCTAGGTAATACAGAAATCATCACATTTTACAATTTATATTTAATGTCGCAAAAGCAGATAAACAGATTTAAAAAATTCGCAAATTGGCATTCAATTTTGTATATTATGTAGGTATAAAATATGTATAATATTATTCCCTATTATTACCTTTTTATAATAAACAAGCAAATACGAATAAATTACAACACAAGACAAAAATATTTTTTTATTACTTATACAGATTCGCATAAAAGATATTATTATCAACTAAAGACACCTGGCAACCAGTGCGCTTTAGCAGCCCAAGAAATCAAAGCGACCTGAGTACCTGATGTCTGTCCATCTTTACCTTTAGGTATAGGAGCGGGCCCTTTGGCCGAACTAGACCGACAGTGAGGCGAGTCTTCAGGACTTTCGGCCTCGCGCTCCAAATTCTGCAATATCCTGAACATATCTATGGTTAGCTCCGAGAACTTCACTTGGTGTGATCCACTGCCGATGATCACGGCGTCTTGCAGAGTCAAGTACATCTGCTGTGTCCGTTCGACTGGTGGCACAGTCAAATTATTAACCCGCCCACTTAAACAAAATAATAAATCAGTGGCTTTATACAGGCATTGAGATGTTTGCTCGGTATAAACTGACTCACCTTATTGTAAGCGCTATAGATGGGTTGTCTGGATGTATGACTGCCACTCCAGGTTCAGCTATTAGAAACGCTTTCACTTCTTCTAATACTACATTCCATTCGGCTTGGTCCTCCGGATCGTATGTAGCGCCGTATTCAATAACTTGCCTATCTAATTCCCTAACCAGCTCCTTTATTAGTTTAGATTTTTTCAATAATATCGCCACCACTATGAACCTGGCATAATATCTTAGTTTTTTCACCATGAGCTCGCATTTGTCTTCTCTATTAGCCTTCGTATAATATGACCTCCCTCGTATCGCATGGTAAAATGCGAACGCTTCCCTAAGGTATGCAGTTTCACTTGTTCTGAGACTGGAAATAATAATTCGTATATTAGCAGCAACCTTCATATGTTTGCCTGAATTTGTAAATTATAAATAAAAATTTGGTTTGCTTTTCAAGAGTAGAGTATGAATGGCTATTTCAATAAATTTAAAAAAAAACATGGTCTAGTTTTGTCTTGAAAGAGAAATACCAGATTAACTTACTAAAAATGGTAATATAACTGTCCAATTTTGGAGGCTATTTCGCCAATCTGCCATCTCTTGAGGCCGTACCGCGTGTCCAATATGAGCCGGTGTTGTTGCTGAAACTTCCAGAGCTTCGTGTACACGTCGAAGGTCCGACCAAAGTACGACTGCCATTGTTTGTGACCATAAGGAGGCAGCTCTCTGAAACGTATGTATTTAAAGTTATTACGGTACCTGAAAACATGACGGCTTTGATAGAATACATACTAATTCTATCAAAGTCACTTTTATTCCCATAAAAAGAGATATTTGTCTTGTCAATAATAAAAGTACATACTTACATTTTTTTAAAATACCGACCGAATTGATAACCTCCTCCTTTTTGTTGAAGTCGGTTAAAAAATGGGTCGGATTTAGAATTCGGGTGCAGGAATTTAATAACAATTTTTTTTTATTTGGTAGGGGATGAAGCCATAAAACAAATACTAGCGGCTTTTTATGTGGAAATGTACAGTTTTCGAAAATTATTTTTTAAAATTTGTAAAGGTTACGTTTGACTTTTCGATCTTTGACTCTAGAAATGAATAAAATTGAAATGGAATTAAATTAAAAAAAAAAACAAACACTACCAGTCACAAGTTTACCTTAGTCCATTGAAAAGCTGTTTGGATTTCTCCAACAGATGACAAAACTCAATGATAATTTTTCGCTCATGATCATCCAGTGGAGTCATACTTTGCGGGCGTGGCCGCCTGCGACTGTACCGCTTGGGTTCTGGTCGGTAATGGTGATTGATGTAGCCTTCACTTCGGTAATAGTGCTCTGGATTAAATGTCATGTACAAATTTTATATTAAATCTTCGTCGAAATTACTGTTCTGTATCTTGTTAGCTTAGCTAAGTATTCGGTACAAATTCTTCTGCGTTGAAATTTCCTTTGTGTTGTAACTCTCGTTTAATTGTCCTTTAATAAAAAAATTCTATTATAAACCTTTGCTTCGACGGTTTCATCCGTTAGGTGTCATTAATTATAATTATCATTAAATTGATTTAATTTTTCTTGTATTTTTCAATATTTTGGCAAATCTTCAAAGTTCATAATCAGATCACGGTTTTATAAACGATCGTTTCATTCGTCCTTATTGTATATTATAACAGTTTTAAAGGTGGTTTGTTGGTAGTGGTAGTGTTTACCTCTCGATATATTTTCTTTGTTTTCAAATCTGTCGTGGCTATGAATTTTAATTTACAAATCATGCGTTTATTTAAGATCATATCATTATTGATCAACGGCAAACAACATATCAAAGCAATTGTAATTATTAAATTACAAATTTAAAATTAACTGGATTCATGAATAAATATGAACAGGGGACGAAAAGATCGCATAATTAAGATGTGAATGATAGCTGTAACAAAACCTATTATTAAATAATATATCGTTCCTTATTATATTTTAATTTAATTATGTATGTTATAAATTTATATTATAATAACTTTTATTACTGAGGTTGGATCTTGGATTTTACCAACCTTTGGTTCTATATGAGGAGCAGACTCAAGTCCGTCTGGTTTTGGATACTGAAGCAATCCAATGAAGGGCGTTAATAAAAGTGTCTTAAAAATGCTCTATCCTTCACTAAGAACCAGCGAATAGACATTATTTATTTCTCATCTTATTTAACGCGAGTGAAGCCGCAGAAAAAAAGCTAGTTTATACATATTCTCTAGTATATTTTAGCGTAAAAAGTTTTTATAAGTAGATTTGATCTCTTAAAGAGTCATAATATAAACAACAGAGCATCAGTTTTCATAGCACTTCCCTACGTAACCTACTTATTTGCTTCTCGAAGATGTTGATGTGGTAATAACATATTCAACTCCCTATGAACTTAATAAAAAAAACACAAAAATGGGGGGCATAATATTATAGTAGCTAAAATAAAATAATATATTAATGCTTCTAGTGATTATCACCGTATCGCCTGTTTAAGAACCTTCACAAATCGACCACAAACACTATACTGAATACCGCATCAAAATGGGACTAGATATTACTGCAGCGCCACCTAGTGACCTACTACCGTAATACCAATTTAAGAATACTGACTAATCAAGCACAAACTCACTATTGAAAACCGCATCCAAATCGGACTAGCAGTTATAGAGATACATTGCAAAATTGATTTGTACAAACAAATGTATACTGCAGCGCCCGTTAGTGAGTTTTCATTGTAACACATATACAAGAACATGCACCAATCAAACCAAAACCCCCACACCCCCAAAATCCCAAACCCAAACCCCCACGCGCGGCGCGGTGATACCGCACCTTTACACAAGGCCACGCTATTATTTGGACAGACGTCCACGTTATCTTTAAACACCCAAATATCTATTTGGGAGGGAGGCTTATGTTTAGCAGTGGACGGATAGAGGCTGAAGATGATGGTGATCAAAATCAAAATCAAATATTTTATTCAAAATAGTACTAATACAGTATCTTTTTGAACGTCAATTGAATCTACCACCGGTTCCAAGGTAAGCCCACTGAGAAGAACCGGCGAAACAAACTCAGTGGAACTAATCTTTTCAAATAATATATATTATATAACAATTTTAACATCTTATCTTGAAATGCCCGGGAGGAACGCCTTATTCCCAGGGTGTGGTATCTTCTATGAAATCTTTTACTTTATAATATGCTTTACCACACAAACGCTCTTTAACAACTTTTTTGAATTTTTTTATGGAGAGCTTTTGAACGTTTTCTGGGATCCTATTGTAAAAGCGTATACAGTTGCCTTTAAAAGAATTGCTTACTTTCGAAAGTCTAATCATTGGTGCATGTAACCTGTGTCTATTACGTGTATTCCTACTATGAATATCACTTTTCTTACAAAATTCATTTATGTTTTTCCGGACATACAGTAAATTTTCTAAGATGTATTGAGAGGCGACAGTCGGAATTCCTATTTCTTTAAATTTTTCTCTCAAAGATGAATAGGGAGGCAACTTGTAAATTGCACGAATAGCCCGCTACTGCAGCACAAAAATGTTGTTTATGTCGGCCGCATTTCCCCATAAAAGTATGCCATAAGACATAATGCTATGAAAGCAGCTAAAATATACTATTCGCGTTGTATCTACATCAGTAAACTGTCTTATTTTTCTCACTGCATAATATGCTGCTGAACTGAGTCTATTCGCCAATTTAGCTATGTGGGGACCCCACTGCAGCTTAAGATCTAGAGTTATTCCTAGGAAAACTGTGGAGTCCACCAATTCCAAGTTTTCACTGTCTAAGAGTACATTGGTTTGCAGTTGCTTAACATTTGGCAAGGAAAATTTTATGCATTTAGTTTTTTTACTATTTAAAAGCAAGTTATTAACGCTAAACCAATGTACCATTCTCGAAAGTGTGTTGTTTACCTCGTCATAATTAGTTTCTTGTCGTTTGATTTTAAAATAAGTGAAGTATCATCAGCAAACAACACTACCTCTTAAATCTATCTAATCTAAAGATAGTCTTTAACTAGGTAAGGTAAATCGTTTACATAAACTAGAAAAAGAAATGGACCTAGAATGGACCCCTGTGGGACCCCCATCTCTATTTTAGTCCCGGATGATCTTTTACCATTTATCTCGACCTTTTGAGTCCTGTTTTTAAGATAGGAATTCAAAAGATCCAGTGCCGTACCGTCTATCCCATAGTGGCGTAATTTCCTGATCAATGATGATGATGATGTAATATCTATTTCATAAACTGTCATGGCCACGTAATTTTCTTCGTGCAGCCTCTGCTGCAGGACAAGAACAAGACAGGTTTTAAAAGATGTTTCAGATATTTCCTTTCGAATTTTAAGTTCCAGCTAAAAATTTAAAAACAATATTAAAAAGTATTGACTATTTTGCCAAAAGGCACTTTAGTCGTACCGAAAATATTTATGTTGTCTTTAAAATAATTGTTTATTTCTCTTTTTATATGCTTGCTTGATGGCAGGCAGCATGCCTTTGCTTTATACTAAATGTGTGTTTAAAACATAAATGCTAATTATTATTTCAAAGTATTTTTTGTTATCTATACCTATACTTATAATAAAACTGTAGAAGTGTAAATTCTGTACATTGAAAATAATCAAAAAATAAATAGCAGGGGGTGTTACTAGATCGATACCCAACCCAAAAATGATTTTAGAATTTTTTTTGTCTGTCTGTCTGTTTGTTCAAGCATCACACAAAAACTACCGGTTCAGTACTATCCGGGGCACCACACTGGGTACTTTTTATCCCGGAAAAGTATACACATTAAAAACAAACTTATTTTTGCGGTTCGATCCCTAGACATGGCTACTGTACCAACATATATAATAAGTTTGTCGTACGGTACGTCAACCGCAGTGGAGTTTATGCTGTAACAATAGGGTCGATGGTCCATCTTGGCTTAAAGCGACGGGTGGGGGCCGGGGACCTGCCAGCGAGCACCTAGCTAATAATGTCAGAGCCTCAGGATGTCACACCCCCTTTCTCCAGAGCAGAGTGCCAGATGGTGTGCCATCTGGCACTCTGCTCTGGAGAAACGTCGCGTTGTGGCCAGGTGCGGACGTCCACAGCTCTCACGCCGGATCACCCAGACGACGAGGAGAACACCGCTGGGGTTTAGTGGGTAGAGTCTGCGTCCACCTTACCACCTTCTCGGGCGCAGAGAGTCCCACATAACCCCCGGGACCCCCGGAAGCCGGTGGTATGCATAGACGCACTCCCCAGCGAAAAAAAGATAGGATTATTCATTCGTGTATTATGTTTTAGTAGATATTTGTCTAACTTAAGTTTTTAAAAATAATAATCTTTGGTATAGGTATTTGTTAATTATTAATATATACATAATTCAATAAAGGTAATAGGTAAAGTTGGTTAGTTATTAATACGGTAATATTTTAATACGGTTATAACACGATGCCTTCCAGAAAGAAAACTTCTCTTTCTGCTACATCGAAATACGCTAAGTGAATGAGATTGGTTACATGACAAGAATGTGATGAGGAGCGAGAGTCCCGGTTAAACCGCATGCTAGAGAGCGTTACTGAAACAAGAGCACGCGAAAGCAGCGCCGATCGAGAATATAAAACAAAACATAAATTATATAAAAACAAAAAATATAATATGAAACAAAGTCTTTCCTCGCGTCTGTCTATCTGTACAACTAGGTACAAACTAACTAAATGGATTTTCATGTTATCAACATGAGATAGAGTAATTCCTGAGGCAGGTTATAGTATATAATTTAATTCCATTTTTTTTTTATTTCACTTCATACGTAGCGAAGCACGTACCGGGCTGCTAGTTATATATAAAAATCAATGCCAATTTTCGTTGTAATTTTATAACTCAAGAACTAGGTCACCTATCCATACCAAACGTCTCGGAACAATTATTGTTCCGAGCCAAACGTTTAGGCTTTGTTCGGACTATTTAGTAGATGGTTTGTGTGAAGTTTGCACAAAATCGGTCGAGCGGTTCTTCATTTATCACATTTTTTGTAAGAAATCTATATATATATATATATAATTAATAATTATAACTCGAAAGCGGTTGGAACGATTTTAATAGTTTTTAATTTATTATGTTTGTCTCCGTCCAGAATAGCAGAATAACTATAAAAAACATTGGAAAATTGACTAGAAAATAAAGCAAAGGAAAAACATTTTTCTATACAAAATGTTCACGAGTTTCCTAAATGTCAAACATTTAATATAAATTATCCTATCGATACGGTAAGCTCTCCTCTCAAATTAAAGATCGTATTTAAATAAGAGTTTCGAATCGACAACATATTATATCCACAATATTCGGATAATGGCGTATTTTAGATTTAAAAAATGTAAGAAATAAAAAAGAATTGACATATTATATAATAAGTTGTCAAATTTTTACGCGCGTGTCACGGAGCTTAGTTGAAAGGAGTGCGATCGACATAGGCGTTATATATGTACTATAAATTGTCCATTGAAATAGTGGCGAAATCTCAGTGTCTTTTTTACTATCAGGATGGCGTTAATATCGCTCCGATCCCCATGATGTCACTTTATAATATACATTTATTAATACTAATTAATGTAAAAATCTTAATAAACAGCGATGGGTATCCACTGTATCGGCGACGATCACCTGATGATGACGGTAGAATTGTTACAACGAAAGTGAAAAGAAACGAATTCGTGGCTGACAACAGTTGGATGGTTCCATATTCGCCATCCAAACATCCAATACCACTCCCTATCCTAGAATCCCACTGTTGTACATTTGGCGGTGGATCTGGAGAATTGTCAAAGAGGCTACGTTATTATACTTGAAACGCTTCATCAAAGAAATTTCTACGTCGTAGACAAGGCGATGCGGATCCTGATCATCTGGATATGCGTTCTATTGATACTCTTGGTCGTATTTACACAGTTCATCCGAAGAATGATGAATGTTTCTATTTGCGGTTGTTGCTGGTAAATGTTCGTGGGTCAACATCATTTGAATCACTACGAATTGCTAATGGTATTATAGTGTGCCCAACATTTGGTGCAGTATGTCAAGAGCTCCCTTGCGTTTTCAAACAAATTGTGTTTGAAAACGATATTCCTAGGGACACGACAATCGCTGAAGCAATTATTTCTGCATCTCCATGTCAGACACGCACATTATATTTTGCTATCATCATTTCTACATACTTCATCTAATCTTCGTGACCTGTGGAAAAAACATCTCAGAAGACATTTTACATCGAAAATGTGTCAGTTCGGGAAATCCTGATCTTGAAGCGAATGAGGAGATGTATGATGACTAGGCTTTGCTCTTGATCGAAGATATGTGTTATCGTATAAGTCGCATTAGGAATGTCAGCTCCAGGTCGCGAACTGAATGTGAAATTATCGATATGAATTAAAATTTCAACCAATTAGTTCAAACGAATGTATCATTTTTGAACCCAAAACAGAATGAAGCCCATGATACATTTATTAATACAATTGATGAGGGAAATGGTGGTTTATTTTTCCTGGATGCTCCTGGCGGAACTGGAAAGACATTCTTCATGTCATTGATTTTAGCCACTGTTCGTGCGAGATTCAAAGTGTACAAGCAGTTGCTTCTTCTAGAATAGCGGCCACGTTGTTAGAAGGATGCCGTACGGCTCATTCAGAGTTAAAATTGTCATTAAATCTTCAAATTTTTCGTGGCGCAATGATTTTACTATCTGGTGATTTCTGCCAAACATTGTCAGTCATTCCAAGATCAACTAATGCCGATAAAATAAAAGCTTGCCTCAAATCATCAAATCTGTGGTTCATTTGAAGAAACTTCAATTGACTGCAAACATGAGAGTTGCATTGTTAAACGACCCATCTGCTGAAGATTTTTTCGATAAATTGCTGTCTACAGGTAATGTTCGAGTTCATGTCTGAATTTATTTCATTTTCTCCGAACTTTTGCGATATCGTATCATCGAAAGACGAGCTCATCAGCAAAGTATTCCCGAACATCTTTACTGACCACAAAAATAATAAACGGTAAAGCAAGCGAGCAATTTTGGCGGCTAAGAATAAAGATGTGAATGACTTAAACTTTATTATTCAGTCCGTTTAGTATACCGTGTGTGGTAGCCGGTCCGTGTTGGATGCGAGTGGCAAAGGATCGGCCGATGACGGCGTTCATTGAGGGAGGCCAATGTTCAGTAATGGACGGATATAGGCTGATGATGGTGATGATGATAACATTGATGATGATGATGAATCTATAACACGACATTCATTGACTGTTAGGCGGTACGAAGTTCGACGGGTCAGCTAGTATTAGTATAGATTAGTGTAGATAATTGTCTCAACGTTCACGGCTGTAAATTCTGCAACTGTTTACACTCCTATAAGCTTTCCACTAATTTGTCACATCTCTCGCTTCAAGATTCCTAATATACCCAAAATACCTCAAGCAAATACTGGATTGCCAATTAATACTGTCGTACACAATATTATTTAGGACTAGCTGTTGCCCGCAGCTTCGCCCGCGTTAATTTAGATTTACAGCCGTACCCTGAGTGATGATGATTATTTTTGTAGCCTAATTTACTCCTTATAACATCAGCTATCTGCCAGTGAAAGTCCCGTCAAAATCAGCACAGCCGTTTAAGAGATTAGCCGGAACAAACAGACAGACAGACAGACAGACAGACAGACAGACAGATAGACAGATAGACAGATAGACAGACAGACATACAGACAAAAATTGTAAGAATAGCTGTTTTGGTATATGTACCGAGTACACATCCATACACATTTAGTAAAAAGCGGTTATTTTAATATTACAAACAGACACTCCAATTTTATTTATCTGTATAGAAGATGTAATTCCAGACCACAGTACGACGCTTGGGCTAAAACATTTTTTTAAGTGAACCATCTACTGGCGCCCTTGGCCTCGAATGTCGTAATGACAAACCAAGACAAAATGATATGGTGTTATTTATAAATTTTATTTAATCCTTCTTTACATGTGCGTACGTGTTCGTTTAACATGACGTTCGACTTGTCTATGTTCATCCTAAGGCCCACACGTCGGGAGCATTCATTTAGACAATGGCAGCATCTCTTACGTTCTCTGATCTCTCGCAGATTCTCACTGACCATTAATGCTTAAGGGCCGCCTGCACAGGATGACGTTGTGTGACACGCCATACTGCTATAACTGCGGCTTCGATAGCGAGACCCGTGACCACATTTTATTTGATTGTGACCTGTATAAGGAAGAGCGTATCGCGATGTTGGACGGAATCGAGTGGACGAAGGTAGGCCCGGTCTACAACGAGGACCTGACTGCCACGGATAACAACTTTAGCCATCTACGGTTGTTCAAGCACAGTTGGCACTAACGAAAGACTGAGATGACGTCGTAGCTGCAACATTGATACACCCGGACTGCAGTGCCGCCAACCGCGTGATGTGAAGTTGTCAGCCCCAGGAAGAGTAGAGTGACGCTAGGGACATATATCATAAATCACTCTCGCTTATGATTTGAAGGGAGTGAAGGATTGTACGGGGGAAGGCAGCGTCTAAGCAGGTGTGCCCCGTACATCTCCCGCGTTTCGCTCCTGCAAGCTCTCCAGCGACTCGGCTGATATAACTATATCGTCGGTGAAATGGTATGAGCGATTTTCGCCGTTGATGCTTATGCGAGGTTCTGTCCAGTGCTATTTTCCGAACGGTCTACCTAGACGAAGTGTTCTTCGGCCATTAACCAGGTGGGAAGACGATCTCCGTGCAGTAACCGGTTCGTATGGGATGCGAATGGTAAGGTATCGGTCGTCTTGGCGTTCATTGAAGGAGGCCTATGTTCAGGAGTGGACGGTTGAAGGCTGATGATGATGGTGATGAGGAGATCTCGGTAAAGTAGGTATATCCAGGATATCATTGAAGAGCATTGTATGTTTCAATCTTATTCTTAACCTTGTGTAAGTATAAGCTTTGGTTTTATAATACTTGAGGACTTTAAATAAATAGTCACTAAAATACGTAATTAATTATGAAACAATTTAAATAAATCCGTATAAAATAAAATGAGGTGACAGATGTCCTAACCAACTAACGTTACATAGTTATTCGAACTACCCTATGATACATCATTATTTTAATAAGTCCTCTCTACGTAGAAAGTGCTATCGTCCAGTCGGGACAGACATAAATCTAGCCTGAAATGGGAAAAATTCCGGGGGGCATTTTTTTATTTTAACGTCGGGGGGAGGGGGGACATATAAATCTCGATTTTATAACTAATCCCGGTAGAGGATTCGCCGCCATCTTGTTTTAAAGTCCAATTTTTTCGTTTTTCTGAAATAACTCGTTAATTTTCAACTTTAGAGCAAAAATGGTGGTATCCAAAGATTGGAAATTTAATTTCTCACAAGTTTGGTAATTATCATTTTTACGCTAGGATCAATATTTGCAGAGTTACACTATCAAGTTTATCAAAAAAAATCGTAATGGGTGGAATTTTATTTTCTTCAACTTTGGTTCTCGCACTTTTTTTACTCCACGATCAATATTTTCGGATTTATACTCTGTTTTAATTAATTTTGTTTATTATCTAGATTATTTATAAAAAAAAATATAAAAATGGTTGCCTGTAAAGTCGGTTTTACGGGCGAAGATTTTACGTGACATCGTTTCGGTGACTCATCGTAACGTTACCGAGCGTTACACTTTTTCATAAGTGACTCCCAGCCGCAACCTAATTTAAGACGTTGTCACGTCAATAATAAAAAAGAAAAAGAAAGGAGGAAGTTAAAGAAAAGAGAAGGCCGCTCGAGAACACCGAGAATGAATTAAAAATGACCCTTTTTGTATCGGCAATCAAAAGGAAAGGAAAAAAAAGTTTATAATAAAGGTAGTCGTTAAGTTTTCTTAAGCTTTTGCATAATTTTCCTAATTTTCTTAAATGTAAGAACCCTCTACAAATATTGAAAACATTAAAAAAATATGAATGTGTGTGATGAAATCTGTAAAGCCGTTCTTGAAGTTATAGCGTGACCAGGACAGGACACTGATTTCTCTAAGAATTGTCTATAAATTTATCTATGCTCTTTTGAGAAAAATGTCCATTTATCCATGGAAGATATATTAAATTGATGTAAACAAGTAATAAAATAATCAAATTATCTGTTATCGTAGAAGAGTCGGACCATGTGAGCGATTTGCTCATTAAGGATTGCGCTCCGTGAAACAGACAAGTCGCCACGATATTGACTGCTGTTTCATCATATCAGTCTCGAGAGAAAAATAAGGGCAATAATAAAATTTAATAGTTGTTATTATTTTTATTGTACTATAATATATTATATAATATATCTATATGTATATAACTTTAGCTGGAAGGCTTTTTGTTTGTTTAGTTAAATAAGCTCATCTCAAAAACTACTCTTACGAATAGATTTACCGGTGGGAGGGAAGCGGTGTGCCGCTCTCCCGGCTGCATGGGTACCACCATCTTGCTTGTTTCTCCTGTGTAACAGCTTTGCTGTGTTTCGGAGAGAAGGGTAAGACCGAGACTTAACATCTTATGTCTCAGGATAAGCAACACATAGATGAGTTGCCTGGGCTCGTTCCAGGTAAACTAGTTTATGTTCATGGGCGACGTTGACCACTTACCATCAGGTGGCACGTTTGCCGATTTGCCTATCCAACTAACATAAAAAAATATGGTTAACTTCACACACGACCGACTGTCCATCTTTCTGAAAGCAGCTACCCTGCTATATATTATATTTATATAAATTCTGAATTAGATTTATGACAATTTTGAATAAATGAAATATTTCTTTTAACATACGAGGATATTTAAAAAGAATATTAACTGAAACCTCTTTAAAGAAATGACATGGAATAAAAAAAACAATATATTGACATCAATACTTTAAACTAAATAGCGGAGTTTAACGTAACGTTTTATATAATTTCTGAATGTTTTTATTGGCGAGAGCTTCTGACATACCAATACGGGTATGTTTTAATACGAAGAGATTGAACATAACTAGGTAAATTTATTCTTTAATGTATGAAATACTTGTAAAATAACTTGCATGATTATACCTATATTGAGCATATTTTTCACATAATCAACGAAAAAACATATATTTCATGCCTGCATAAAATAATATGATACCTTCGTCTTCACAAGTCTTTTTAACACACTCATAGTTTTATTCCTTATTTAATAAATTTCCCAACATGTAAAAACAGTAGCTATAAAATTCCCAAGATATAAGTTATATCAGTTGTGTTTTTTCGTGATAAAAAGTAGATTTTGTAAGTTTGTAACAAACGAAATCTGTTTAGTTCTCTCATTTTAAATAATACTATCACTTAAGTGTTTGAACGTTTGCTGGGTGATTATAGTATAGTATTGCGACTTTCAGCTGTCTTTTTCCCACAATTTTGCATCAAACCAACATTACAATAGCAAAGGCCCTCGCATGTTTTAATTATTTTTGCTCTGCACGCTGAAAAGGTTAAACGTTAGGAAGCTCCGTATTTTACGAGTACATGTAACAAAGTAAGTTCGCAAAATTGTGCCCCGGTACCACTAAATTAAAGAAAGCGTTGACAGATTTTAAACGCCCAAATCCTTAGGACCCTTTGGAGATCATGAAGTGTAGTATAGATGTGATTTAAATATTATCATTTTTTGTGGTATTCCAAATGTCGGCAGTACACATCATGGCGATCATCATGAGAGGAATCTGTCCAATGGACGGCTATAGGATAATGATGATCGATGAATAAACATACATATATTTAATAGTAATGATGTTAAAGTGTATCGACAGCCATATTTGAACATTACACCCGCAACAGATAGAACAATCCTCCCAAAACTAATTTAACATGTTATTTAATTTTTAGATAGTCCATGCGGACGACTTAAAATCGAATTGTCCTCGTTATATATATTATTGTTGATTTAATTAATAGTACATAAAAATATCTCTTTAAAATATGGATGGGTCTCCTGTCTGTAGTTACTGGCACAATATAACCTACTTTTACATGAGGTATCGATTCCAAACCAATTGCTTTGCATATTGATTGGACAAGTACATTGATCTTTACGTATAAAAAATTCGTGGCATGTTATTCGTAGGCAACGGACTTTAAAAATACTGAACCAATTATCATGTCATTTGACTAGTTTGGACTAACTTTAGAGATAGAATTTTAGACAAGACAGCGGCACTGTGGTCTACCCGGCCTTCTAGTAGAATATATAATATATGTGGTGACGCTTTTGTATTCTATCAAATGAACATCGCTGTATTAAAGCGAATCTTTTTTTTTTCTTTTACGCCGGGAAATACTCTGAGGCATCCCGCCTGGGGAGTGGGTCTTCCCAGGCGGATATGTGAGACTCGCTGCGCCCGAAAAAGATGGTAAGTGGACGCAGCTCTACCCACTAAAACCCGGCGAGTGCCACTATTGCCGCCTTGGTGGTGTGCCCCGGATCTGTTATGCTAAAAGGGCACCTCGACGGCTAGTCAGTCCCACAAGTGACGCCACCTCCACAGAAGGGTTGTCCCGCACCACAGAACAACCCCTCCCAACGTCGGGACAGTACAATGGGGTGAGGTTCCCATCCTCGCCCCTTGCCCCCTGCTCTTTTGTCCCCTCTTCTTATAAGAGGGGTACAAAGAGCCCCCTCGGCTCAATTAGCTTCGCCCAAGGTACCGACTCACCCTAGGCTACTGAGCCCCACCGCCACGACAAGGCCTGAACCATGGTGGGGATTAAAGCGATTCTGTTAGGATCAATATTTATGGTCATCAAAGACAGGGCTGGATCTACCTATGGGCTTTTTGGGCTGAAGCCCAGGGCCCCGCGGATACAAAGGGCCCCCACTGAAAAAAATAGACGATCGATATTATGAAGTAAAAATTATAATTATTAATAAAACAAAAAACCTGATTGCGAAAATAATAAAAAAGGGAAAAACAAGCTCTACAATTTGAAGAGTATGTTACATACCGTGTATTATATTTATACTATATTTAGTCGATACTTACATAAACAACAGATATATTTTAATGTATTAAAAATGTAATTTATCCGTTAAAACCCTTCATTTTGATACCCCAATCGATGGGTTTGGTAAAAAAGAAATTAACCTCACATTATGGCTCACGTCACTTGCGCTAACAATTCTAACGATACCTAATACGTTAAAATGCTTCCAACCGCTCAGGCTGTTCCAGGGAACATAGAAATCTACATACATTTACCTGAAAAACATTACCCTTCTGGTGTAGCAGTCGGGTAAAAATCACTCCTCTGACTGTCTGCCTGTCTGTCAGTCTGTCAAACCGAAACCTCCCACTGACACAATCATAAAATTTGGTAAGAAGCTCGGTCTCACAGCATTAGTAAAAAATCTAAAAACCGTGAATTTAGAATTTCAATCATGATTATCATCAGCCTATATCCATCCACTGCTCTACATAGGCCTCCTTAAATAAACACCATGAATTTGAATAAAATGAAAATATATTATGAATTTTAAAAATATGACAAATATTACATTAAAAACATGTTTTTCCGAATCCTCAGCGTGCGAGTAAGATTTTATGTTGTCTGGTTTTTTTTATTATATTCCTACAAAATAACGTTTGCCCGTACGAATATATCAATCCAAAGGTCGTTGGAACTCCAAATGCCAACTCCATGCGCCCAATATAAGTGCCTCAACTATGGCATGGCTGCTGTTCCCTTTTGCTGTGTGACATAAATGCATTTATATCTCCAACTCTTCTTTCAGCTCTCCGATATCACACATACAAGTAGCTGAGATATGTAATATGTACCATATTATGGTACCTACTCACTCTTACATCCATTGCACGTTTTTTAGGTTTTCTTAATAAAAATTTAAATATGGCGTATGGAACTAGAGCCACAACTTCACATCGAAGGAGCCGCAGGTTGTCAACCCCTTTTTCTCGCCGGGAGATGCTCTTAGGCATCCCTCGGGGGATTCCCCTGGCGGGAATGTGAGATTCACTGCGCCTGAAATATGGTAAAGGTGGACGCAGCTCTACCCACTAAAACCCGGTGTCCTCCTCGTCGTGCGGGAACTATGGTCATCCGCACCAGCGACGTATGTGCCTGGATATATATAAACTATAGAAAACAGCATTTAATGCCTTTTTTGATAAATTGGCAATGATTTGCTAAATTTTGTGGGCCCCTGAATAGTATTAGTCCAGCCCAACAAATTCACGATTCGGCCCTGATCAAAGAAGTTATCGTTTACAAGTAACAGATGACACAATAAATCTCTCGCCAACGATCAACTTTGTGAGTTACTACATCTGGCCCGATCTCCGATGTGTCGATTTCATATTGTAGCTAGAAGGCAGTCATGAAGCTCTTGTTACATACTTAAAATATCCAGTATTGCATGCAGTCCTCTTAACAAAACAATCAAAAATATATTTATTTAGTAGGCTGCGAATTTGTATACTTCAAACGTAAAAGTCAATAAAAATGCTGCAGATAAAAAACACTCGTTTGAAATGCAGGCTTCCCTTAACAACCCCACCGTGGTTCAGGCCGGTGTGGCTGTGGCGTGACGTGGCGGTGGGGCTCAGTAGCCTGGGGTGAGCAGCTGCACCTTGGGCGAAGCTAATTGAGATGATGGGGCTCCCTTCTTATAAGAAGAGGGACCAAAATAGCAGGGTGGTGCCGGTCCCTTGGGGAACTGACTAGCCGTCGAGATGCCCTGTTTGCTTTAATGGGTAGAGCAGAGCTGCGTTCACTTACCAGCTTTCGGGAACAAAGTCCCACATACCGGCCTGGGGAGATTGACTGCCCCGCGGGACGCATTTCTCGGCGTTAAAGAGAAGAAAGGCTTCCCTTAGCAAAAAAAAAACACTAAGGGGTTGTTTTTTGTCTAAATAAATCATTATTCTTGCATATAATACTTCAAAAGATTTTGGCTTTTTAAGTAGTTAGTAGTTAAGTTAAATTCAAAACCGGTTTGAACATGTTTCACAAGCGCTTACCTGGCGCCGTAAAAAGCATAATTAGATCGTGTTTTATCTAATTGACTCTTACGAGACGTCGGAAACACCGGCATCCTTCTAAGTTTACTGTAAATCAAATTTAATTCGAAAGGTTCTTAGAATTCTCTTTGAAGCGGGGGACCGTGAGATTGATTATCAAAACAAATCAAATCAATTTTTTTTATTCAAAATAGCACAAACAGAGTATCTTTTTGAACGTCACGTCAATTGAATCTACCACCGGTTCCAAAGCAAGCCCACTGAGAAGAAACGGCGAAACAAATTCAGTGGAACTAATATTTTCAAATATTTTATTAACAAATTTCACATGTTGTTATGCTGAAATGCCTGTGAAGAACGCCCTATTCCCAAGGTGTGGTATCTTCCATAAAATCTTTTACTTTATAATATCCTTTACCACACAAACGCTCTTTAATAACTCTTTTGAATTTTTGAATTGGGAAGTTTTGAACATTTTCTGGGATCCTATTGTAAAAGCGTATCCAGTTGCCTTTAAAAGAATTGCTTACTTTTGTGAGTCTAATCACTGGTACATCTAGCCTATATCTATTCCGTATATCCCTACTATAGATGTCACTTTTTTTACAGAATTCACTTATGTTTTTCCGGACATATAGTCAATTTTGTAAGACGTATTGAGACGCGACAGTCAGATTTCTTTCAGTTCCTAGAGGATTTCCTTACATTCATAGAATCTAATTAAATCCTGTTTGAAACAAATAACACAGTCAAGGAAATATTGGTGTATACCAAAACTAATAGATTATATTCACAGATATACCGGTTTATTTCATGATTTGATTTGATTTCCATGCATCATTTTAGATTAGCGATTGGTTATCCTAGACTCCTAGAGTGAAACGTATGCCTGGTCCAAACTCCCGCACGCGAGTGTACGTAGTGTGCGAAATAGGGAGGTGTTTTGTGTATTTATAAATGCGTGCACTCACATATTCACTATATTGACAACTTTTTTAACGTAATTCCGTGAAGTAATGCCTGATTCTATTATTGACTAGCAATTTAATATCAAGTAAAGCTTATAAAAACGTTTGAAACGAAAAACAATCTAGCGTACTTTATATATTTTGCGAGAGATTTTAAGTAGAATGTTAATTCTATTAAAAGTATTAGACGACTTCTGTGGCAAACCACGCTAACACTCAAGCCGGAGGTAGCGTGTTCGAATCCCGCCAGGGAACTAAAAGTTTTCTGTGTTCCTGAGTCATGGATGTGTATTAAATATGTGTATCATATAATAAAAATCTTAAATATATGTATAGTATAAACATCAAAAGCATTAAATACATATATGTATTTCTGCTCTGGTACCCGTAACACGAAAGTCTTCAACCAATGCGTTCTCCCCGTGATGACCTACGGGGCTGAAGCGTGGCCTCTAAATATAGGACTGGTCCGTAAGTTTGCCGTAGCTCAACGTGCTATGGAACGTGCTATGCTGGGTGTTTCTTTGACAGATAGGATTCGGAAAGAAGACATCCGTCAGAGAACTAAGGTAACCGATATCACGCAAAGAATCAGCTTGTTGAAGTGGCAGTCGGCTGGTCACACACTCAGAAGAACGGATGGCCGATGGGGCAATAAGGTTCCAGAGTGGAGGCCACGTTTAGGTAGACGAAGTGTTGGTCGGCCATTGACCAGGTGGGAAGACGATCTCCGTGCAGTGGCCGGTCCGTGTTGGATGCGAGTGGCAAGGGATCGGCCATCTTGGCGTTCATTGAGGGAGGCATATGATCAGCAGTGGACGGATAGAGGCTGGTAACAGGTAAAAGAGGTAACAAAAGTTCTTCGAGAACTTACCACGGGACCAGATTGACGTGGTGTAAAAGCGTCCATAGATATTATTATTATGAGATTTTCTTATCCTTCATCTTTTTTACAAATGATCTTACGAGAATAATAATAATTTCTATTTACCTTTTTCCAGATTATGGCCTGTAAAAAGACAACTGTCCCTTCAAGATGTGATACTCTGGCAAAAAGCCGCAAACCCTTGTTGTACTAAAGGGACTAAAGGAGGTTCTTCTGGGACAAGTAAACACCAGCTGACGTTTGAGCCTTATAAAGCGCCGCCTAAGCTTCAGCATGACGCCAAGAATATGCAGCTCAAGAGGCCCATGTCACCGCACCTCACTATATACGCTCCAACGTTGCCTGCCATGACGTCTATTGTACAGCGTATTACTGGTAACATTTTGATGTGAAATATCTCTGATGTCGTGACGGCAAACGGTATGACTCTGCCGTGATACTTGCCGTGAATCATATCTTCCTGGGTTCTCATGATGGGCTAGACTTTTTTATAGCAATCTTAAGCCTTAGGCTTTGCTCGACTAGCGTAAAGCTGACCCTTGAACATAAACTTGAAATTAACGAAGTTTACCGACCGTAAACCCTAATGTCCTTGGCCAAAATTATTCGTCCATTTATTGATTTCGCTTAATAATCTGTAATCAGTTACCCGCAGCTTCACCCGCGTTAATTTAGATTTACATTCATTTTTATACTCAAATGTCTATGATGATATCTAAAAGAGGAATATTCCACCGACCACCATAATATTTCTTTGTTATATCCCTAAACCTTGTTTTCTAAGTAAGCGTTTTCATTGTAAGCTCTTAAGCGACTTAAATTTTTCCGACTTACAATATCATCCTTATATATTATTTACTAATTTACACAATATCTTGGTAAGTTATATATTATAACCTGCCTCAATAACTACTGTATGTCGTGTTGAAAAGGGCATGAAAATCCATCCAGTAGTTTTTGAGTATATCGCGTACAGACAGACGCGGCGGAGGACTTTGTTTTATATTATGTCATGATAAGTGTTAATACCGTCTTTGTGTAAATAGCTTTTACATTACCGCTTTATGATTGCCATTTTTTTAAAGTATTAAAATGGGTATAGTATTATGTTATCTTTAATATATTGACCTATGCCATCGCTGACTTTTCTCTAGGCGTACTTAGGATTCAATTCCACCATAATATATTGATAGATTACCTAAATTTTCGGACCACCCATGCTGGGACGCGCGGGATTTCCAGAATAAAAACTCTCTCAAACTATATTTGTATTAAATTTCATCCAAATTGATTCAGTAGCTTAGTCGTGAAAAAGAGACAGACAGATAGACAGAGTTACTTTCGCATTTACAATATTAGTAGGGTGGATGTTATAATATGTGCTGTTGGTGTCCATAACTACTATCAATAAATGAATAAACAAAATATTAGATACAAATCGTCTAGGACTTCCTTCTCAATGGAGATAAGATCTGCTCTCGGAATTTCTTAGTGGTATTCCGATGGTAGAGTCAATGGATGTTCAAAAATACTGTATTGGTACTATTTTGAGTAATTTTTTTGATTTGATTTGATTTAGATACGTTATTAATAATTTCCAGGGGTGATCATATTCAGCTACGCAATGCTGATGGCTGGCGGGTCTCTCTTCCTCACCAACGGAGTGGAGACGTATGTGTCGATGATACAGAGTCTAGATTTATCTAGACCATTGATATTCACCATCAAGATCATGCTAGGCGCACCCTTCGTGTACCACTATTTCAACGGGATTCGCTTCGTCATGTGGAACTTTGGGAAGTGGTTGGCGATAAAGGAAGTGTATGATACAGCTAAGAAGAGTTTCATAGCTACAGCGGTGCTGACTGTCCTTTTTGCGTTTTTGTAAATTGATTGTGGTATGAAATAAATTTGATTGTTTCTTTTTTTCTGGTATCTTGTTTTGCCTACAATTGTTAAAGTCTTATTTACAGCTTGGCAAAAAAGATTTTGGAAAAAAATGAGGGCGCCTCGCTCTCGCTTACGACCATCATAATATGGGAAATCAGTAAGAGAATTTAATCAAATCGTTAAAATTAAATGTGAAACACTAAACTTTACTCAAAATCTAGTATTTGTCGGCCAAGTATTGTTAACATCATAGGTTTCCATTTAGTAAAATATTTAGTGCCACCTGTCACCACGTCATACTCTTTTTTGCCAAGCTGTATATCCTTAAATACTAGGCCAAGAGTTCAATCTGAACATAATGGCAGTACAATGCAATTTCTCAGCCAATAGTTATACTATATACCGAAGAGGGCAGGCAGCGTATTTATTGGCAAATTGATCTGACTTAGTCACCAGTTGAGAAAAATGAGTCCGCGGCGAGCTCAATTATGGGCGATGTTGAAATGTTAGTAACAGGTGACTTGACCCCTGGGGTACTTTTGACTTTTTATAGCTATCAACATCAAGACAATTGGGGAAAAATAGATTCAGCTAAAAGTTAAGAACGAGTTAGTTTTTTACTAAAGTATTCCTGTAAAAATATTATGTATTTCTTAGTGCACGAGTCATGTAATTGCGATACGTTGTTTGATTTGATGTGAATAGGTGATCAATCAGTTTTCTCTTGAAGTAAATAAACATCGGTCAATAGGTCTGTGGAATTGCATCTCTTATTTGTGTTGACTTAGAAAATATATTCTAGAAATTAGCGTTCGATATTTTCCATATAATAATGTTGAAAATGACAAATTTCTGTGATAAGTAAAATTCTAAATTATTATGTTATTATCTAATTTTACCAAAATTTTACTGTTTATATATATATTATATTAATTTACAAAAATATTTTTTTGTATTCGTATTTAAATTTCTTTGCGATTAAGAAAACACGAAACCTATCTGACGAGAATTCAGCGCGATTAGTATATCATGCATACTTCCATAGTCTAATGTCTTACGGCATTTTGATTTGATAACTAGCCGGTTTTTTTTCCTTTTTCAGTGCCGCTACGCTTACTACGGCGCGGCGTGGGGCGACACACGCCTTGCCGCCCATTTTGTGGGAGGCGGGTTGCCTATTAGCGCTACAGGCCGCGCACTTGGGCTGTACCGCTGAGCATTCTCTTTGTTTCTTGCCTCACCACAGCAGAGGCCGCTCCAGTCTGCCGAGTAGGTGAAGATCACCGCCATATGCTCCATTTCCTGGCACCGGAAGAGAAGGCGGGTGTCTAGCGGAACTGCGCCGAAACCTAGCCCACCAGTAGTCTGACCTCTGCAATGATGATTTTTGCCGCTTCCACGGGGCAGCGAACGATGGCCGCACTGAGCTCAGAGGCAGTGCGGGCCGCACCTGCTTTCTTTCCCTGCTACCTAGACGTCGTACTTTGTGTCGGAGTCATCCAGACCCGAAATGGCCGCGTTCACGTATTTCATGGGTCTAGAGACCCAGACTACGTCGTTGCCAACCACTTCGCGGATTTTAGCGGCCAGGCAGGAAGGTGGGCACCAGTGGCCGCCTTCCTATAGCTGATGCCCGATTCTAGGCCAAGGTCCTGGAGATGAATGTTCTCTTTCATCTTGAACAGGACGTCTGCATAGGTGAGCCCGTTTTCCACCGTGGCCGGTTGCAGCTGGAGCACAACAACTGAGCAGTTGTACTCGTAGCTTAGGCGGGTATTTCTTATGCGGCTCCTTTCCCTTGGCGTCCCTCCTGCCCTTGGAAGCCCTTTTCCGGGTGACAGTTTTCCAGGCTCCATAACTCTAATCTGCTGGTGCAACCTCCAGTCGGGGGGTTTTCTTTTTCTCATTCTAGGCTAAAGAGCAGCTAAAGGCCCTGGGATCGCCGATGGCATAAATGTCGTCACAGCCGCCGACACCTTCTTCTTAAGACTTCTTTTCGGGGCGGACGATGGTCCCACATTTACTGTGGGTGTTGGTGTTTCCACCTGTTTATTGTTCCGCCGCTGGGGGCGCAGCCGCGGCTCGGGCAGGAGTCCCCAACCAGCAAAAACAGGCTTATAAAACTCTCAAGACTAGAATTTTTCGCTCTTACAGTGATCCTATATCATCGTATAAGCCTTGATTTGGCACACATTATAATCGTATTTATTTTTATATCGTTACAACATCGGTCTAATTGAATGCGATTCGCACTTACAGTAATTTTACCAAAACTAATTTAAGCCGCCTAAGGCTAAGATCGCTTTTACGTAAGTATCTTGTAAGCCTACATAGGATTATATTGGTCAAAGTCAGAATGTTATGAGTCTAAAAAATCTTATTTTAATTTTTCGTAAGATGTATGTATGTAGTATGTATACGCATTTAATATATTCTGTTGTGAGTTCTTTTGTCAGGGTGAAAATAAATTAATAAAAACGTGTTATTTATTACCTAATTATATTATGGTGTATGTTTATGTTACACAGTAAGTAATCGAATGGGAATAATTATTTACTGTGGTACATACACATACATATCAAATATGGTGTTGCGTAATTATGTCTGTTTTATTTAAGAGACAACATTGGTGATGTGAATGGTTGTATATATGGATGTAGACCTTTACTTGCTCAAGAAAAGTCAACATTCATTTTCACTTATATGATATAATTCACGCCGCCGTTGATTGCCGTACGCGGATTGTCATCATCAATCCGCGTTTTGCTGGACAGGCAGTTTAATTGCTGGCATCGAGAGTTAGCATTTTACATCTTAAGATGCACAACACATGTATGTGTTGACTGTTGTGACTCACAGTTAATGTGAATGGGCGACGCTGAGCACTTGATGGCACGTCTGCCAGTTTACCTAACCAAAAAAAAAAAAACTAATAAAAAAGGCTTTACAATAGGGAAATTCCTGGCGGTTGACAATTCTGGCCATTATTCGAAATTTAGTAAAATAACAAAAACAGTATTAATATGACTAATAATTCCATGACAACAAAATTATGTAGTGTTTGTTTTTTATGTTTAAAGTATACTAGCGGCCCGGTACGTGCTTCGCTACGTATAAACTATAAAGTGAAAAAAAAAAAATTGGAACATCAAATTAATTTATTCAAACATAAAAATATATTATTAATTGCTAGCTATTTTAAAACTTAATGTTGTACTGTCAACACTGAAAAAGTTTCAATATGACCCCAACTGAAAAAGTTTGACGGCAAAATCTCCATTAACAAAATTATCCGCCATTTATTGAATTAAAAAAATGTGATAAATGAAGAACCGCTCGACCGATTTTGTGCAAACTTCACATAAACCATCTACTAAATAGTCCGAACAAAGCCTAAACATTTGGTTGGAATTGGTGAGCCCGTTCTTGAGTTATAAATTTACAACGAAAAGTGGCATTGATTTTTATATATAAAGATATAGAAGGTATATAGGTATTTATTATTTGGGAATATCTGTAGTATCATATTGCTTATTAACTTATTACTTTATTATATTCTTATATATTTTTTATTTATTTATTGACAAAACATATAGTTTCCTTACGGATAGCAGTTTGCATGTAGCGTATAGCTCTTCGGTAGAAAATGTATTAGGCTTGAAGTACATAATTTTTAGTAGACAACGTTGGCTTCTCTCAATGTCTAAGAATTTATGCATGTTTGCCCCGCCCCAGACAGGTATACAATAGCCTATTATTGATTGTCCTAGAGCAAGATAAATTTGATTTAATAGTTTTTTATTTGCAATGAATCTTAGTTTTTTAAAAATCCAATTAAGTTTTCTCACACGATCACAAGTAAAATCAATATGCAAGTGCCACTTAAGTCCTTGATCTAGTTTCCCTCCCAAATATTTAGCCGATTCAACCCGTTCAATAGGCGTACATTTACAGGGGTTCCTATCCTTACAATCATGTATCTTTAAAACATAGTTATTACACGAACGTGTTCTCTTGTTTATGCTAAAACATATGTAATTTGTCTTTACTGTGTTTAGTGTGAGAAGGTTACAGCGTAGCCAGCTAGCTACTTTGCACATTCCAGCTTCAGAACTTTCAAAAACGGAATCCTATGTCGAGCCCTTAAATATCAAGGCAGTATCGTCAGCATATGATATAATATGTACGTTTTCTAGTGCCATATTTCTTAAACAGTTAATATAAATAAGAAATAAGGTGGGTCCCAAAATACTGCCTTGAGGAACACCAACTGTCACGTTTACCTCACTACTAATGAGATCCCTATCTTGACAACCTGTATACGATCTCTCAGATAGTCAATAAACAGATCAAGGGTATGACCTCTCACTCCTATAGCCCCGAGTTTCTGTATGAGAATGGGGACCGAAACAGTACCAAATGCCTTTTTTAGGTCTAAAAAGACAGTTAAGCATTTATTTTTACTATCCAATTGCTCAGTAAATAAATTAATAATAATATTAATAATAACTTAATAATAATAATAATAACTTTATTTGTGAAACATGCCGCGCTACTCATAAATATTTCTATCATAATATTATATGATTTAAACATAGGTAAACAAGTCAAACAATACATAAAAAAAACACATCTTACAAAAAATACCTACTAATAATAACAACCCAAAAATAAAATCAGTTAAAACTAGAAAAAAAAACATTAAAAGAAAGAGCAAGTTTTGGGCAGCGGCGCGTCTCATAAAAAGGTAAATCCTCGGCTTCAGTTAGGGTTATAGTATGTACAAGTACATATTCTAACCCCAACACCGATTTTCAGGACCACCATTAACAATTCTTTATTCATTTATTTTGGCGGTAGCGGAAGGCATCAATGATTAATAAGGATAAAAAAATAAATTTAAAAATACATGTAATTAAAACACTTAGTTACTATTTTAACATATCATGTGGCATTGCATACCCATTAAAATTTATATACCTACAAATATGCACAACACACACATACATATGTACATGCACATATTATAATTTAAAAAAGAATAGAACAACTTATAAACATAAACCACAACATAAGCTAATAGAAGAACATTGAAAACGGACGTGGCTGAGAATATCAAGCATAAAAAAAAATACAATAATAATGAAAAGAATGCACACATTTGTTAGTTTAGATCATAGAAGTTGCTTTTGTGCCATTAACAAATAGTTTTTATAACGGCGCTTAAAATTCTGCTGTATACAAATGTCCCGAAGCGGAGGCGGGAGATTGTTCCAGCATTTCGTTGCGGCATCTTTAAAACTACCCCGAAAAGCTGCCGTTCGATGAATAGGCGTGCACAGTGCATAGTTTTTAAATCTAGTGTTGTGTGAGGTGTTGATATCCCTTGCCCAGTCCAGTTTGCTAGTGAGATAGACGGGCACTCCATGCTTCACAATGCCAAAGAGCAATGTGGCGAAGTGCAACTACATTCGACTTTCCATTTTTAATATAGACCCACGATTTAAGTAAGGAGTGACGTGATCTCGCCGCGGTATATCGAAACAATAGCGTGCACAGGCATTCTGTACACGCTGTATGTATTTTTTTGTTCGCTCAAACGGACTTGGTCCTATCACAGAATCAACATAATTGAACTTGGAGAGTACTAAGGTTTCGCATAGTCGGATACGCGTTTCTTCATTTAGTGAACTCCTTAAGCGATATAAAACCTTTAACCGATAAAAGCAACTACGTATATACACGTGTTTCTCAAATCTCAAGTTTTCATCCAAAATGAGACCCAGGTTACGTGCTTCTGATATACCTTCTATTCTGCTACCATTTACATTGATAACTGGATCTCTCATCTTTATGAATTGTACATGCTGACGAGTACCAAGAATAATATATTTTTAGTTTTGGCTGCATTTAAGACCAACGCATTCGATTCAGACCAGTTAAAAATACGGCTGAGGTCGTCATTAATTCTACTGACTGCGTGGTCTAAAACTTGGGGTTTGAAGGACAAATATATTTGAATGTCATCTGCATACATGTGAAAAATGCAATTTTGTATGCACTTAGTAACATCGGCTGAATAGATGTTAAATAATATTGGCCCCAGTATAGAGCCTTGGGGTACACCTCTTTTTATTTGACTACGCCGCGACGAAATCACATTTTCCACTCCATTTTTAATCTCTACAACTTGAAATCGATTCTGCAGATAACTTGCAAACCACAAGACAGATGCCTTCTCTAAACCATAAAATCGTAGTTTTGCCAATAGTAATTCAATATTAATAGCATCAAACGCTCTAGAAAAATCAAGAAGTACCATAATAGTACCGTCCCTATCATCTTGAGCCTGGAGAACATCGTCTAGTACAGTCATTAGTGCAGTAGTGGTGCTGTGGTGCTTTCTGAAACCCGATTGCATTTCGGGCAGTATGTTGCAACCCTCAATGTATTCGGTCAGTTGTTTGCACACAATTTTTTCCAAGATCTTAGAGAGACA
Organism: Helleia helle; assembly: GCA_963853865.1. Taxonomy (NCBI): domain Eukaryota; kingdom Metazoa; phylum Arthropoda; class Insecta; order Lepidoptera; family Lycaenidae; genus Helleia; species Helleia helle. The sequence goes on from OY971420.1 coordinate 1,068,498, forward strand.
TGGTAATATGCTAATAGGACGTAAGTCTTTAAATGATACAGGGGTAGCATTTTTTGGAATTGGCCGTACCACGGCTTCACGCCACATGTCAGGGAAAGTGAAAGAAGAGATGCTATGATTTACCAAATTGGTAATAACACTCAATGTATGTGGAAATGATAGGAGTACCATTTCTAAAGAAATACCGTCTAAGCCGATGGCGTTAGATTGTAGTTCTCGGACAGCACTAATTATCTCCCTCTCAGACACAGTATTTAAGTCTAATGTTTTAGGACTGAATTTATTACTATTGTAGTAGTGCAAGTAAGATGATGTTACGATGCAATCTCCTGGAACGTCCAGAAAGTGCTCATTTAACTTATCAGGGTCACACAGGTGGTTGGGGAGGGGAGTATCACATTTTTTTAAATTAACATTTTTCTTTATATGTTTCCACATTAATTTTGGATTGTTTATATTCGTGCATATATATTGTTTAAAATAGGCGTCTTTTTCGTCTTTTATCGCTTGGGCTACGAGCTTCTTGAGCTCTTTGTAGTACGATACTTTGGGTGCCGTTGTACAATTTTTAAATTAGTTAATTTCAAGACAGCATCTTCTTGTAATGTAGGTAGATTAATAATTACAAGAATGATGTACGTAGCCCAGTCTTCCAATAAATGTGTCATGGTGAAGTCGTTGTTTCATTACCAATAATTTCTCACTTCTGTAGATAGTCCACACCTAAAACCGAATTGTGAGAGTGATAGGATATTAAAGCGATCTAGGTATGTAGTGAGATGGTTGTTAATTCGTTTCTGTAGTATTTTTGATATACTGGGTAGTAATTACATACACCTGTAATTGTTAACATCATCACTGGTCCCACTTTTGTATACTGGAGTTATTAGGGCCTTTTTAAAGAGCGAGGAAGTACACCTTTGTTAAAGCAGAGATTTCTCGTACGTTTGCCGCGCAAACACTGGTCACCACTACTATTGTCTTTTTCACTCCTACTATTGTCATTAGTTTTGCGTACACTCGACACTCGATCCTGTGTTCGATAGACGAAACTCACCGTATCGTCAAAAAACAAAAATATCGTAAAAAATAATATTTTACGTTTATTTGAGCTCAATATCCACTCTACAATTTTTTTTATCAATCGTTTTAATATTTTGAGCTCAAGTTGAAATCTCAATCCCGTTGATTTTTAAACAGGCTATCACGTTATGGTCGTCAATCGTCATTCGTAAACAATTATTTGGAATTTAGTTTATTAAGTATAATACCTTACACACTTTATATAACTTAGCCACTACAACGCGTGGCCGGGTCTGCTAGTATTATATAGGTATAGAACATTACCATCAAATAGGTATAAAAATTGGATATTACGATGACCTTGAAAGACTATGATGTGCTTCTAAAGCATCCCATATAATTATTGTTTATTGTTCATTTTACAACGACAAGTAATAAAATTACATGATTTTGGCCTATTATTTAACCGTATGAAGTAAGCCCAATAAGGTAAATTGTCGAGGATTCTCCTCGACTGTGTAATGTAATGGCGCTTATAACCCATATGGGTGTTCTCATCAATTTAAAATAATTAAGTCCAAACACAAGGTAGCTACTGTAAACTGTTGAGGAGTTCCCTTAACTGACCTTCGTCTTCATCATCAGACCCCTAATGACAGTCACAACCCATCTAGACAGTCACAACCAATCAAGTCCAAACACAAGGTTAGTGATGTAAAGCGTTGAGGAGTTCCTTCGAATGCCTTTCGGCTTCAGTATCAGATCGACTAGACCTTCATTAAATTGTAGTCCTTGAAGGACTGTAGCCCCTGCGAATTTCGAAAGTTTTTCTCGATTTCTCTGAGATGACATCATCAGATCCTGGTTTTCTTATCATGGGACCATTTGGAAAGTTATACCCATTAAAACAAAAAAAGAATTTTTCAAATCGGTCTAGCCATCTTCGAGTGATCGGGTAACATATTATATATTTTTTTAATCGGTTGTCTGTAAAGTCGGTTTACTGACGATAGTTGAACGTGACAACGTCATAAGAAAATGGAACGCCTCACAGCGAGGCAACGTCGTATGCGTCATGTTTTATCGTGCGTGTAGCCGGCTACATCGAATTATAAGTTGTGACGTTGTCACGTCAAAAATAGAAGATTCCGACGAATTGAGAACCTCCTCCTTTTTGAAGTCGGTTAAAAATCTATTCATAATGGAGGGGAAATATAAACATAATATGAAATCTAAGGCAATCAAACCATTCTCTGTATCTAGTAAACTAGATACCCAATTTGTCCGAATGGTTTGATAAGAACCCGGGACGGAAACCCATTGTCCATCTGAAAGGGACAAAGGCTTAGATGCGAACATCAAGGCCTCTATAGAGAAAGGATTTATGGATGGGATTCTTAACAAGGATCGATCGGAAAGGCCCGCGAGATCAGAGACGTCTTGATACTCACTGGGCATCATATGGAATTAAGATCGGAAGTGCAGGAGAGAGTGTGAGAGTCATTGACATCCTAGAAGTAAGGCAGCTGCGATCCGCTCCAGCAGCTAGCCTGCCTCGTCGAGCAACACGATCGGACGATATGCCGACGGCGTGTTTGCCGATCGTCCCTCCTTCAGGATCAGAATCAGCTTCCCCAAAGTATTTTTCCGCCAGGAAATGCTCTTAGGCATCCCGCGAAGGAGGGGGAACTCCCCAAGCGGGTATGTGGGGCTCTCTGCGCCCGAAGGATGGTAAGGTGGACGCAGCTCTACCCACTAAAACCCAGCGGTGTTCTCCTAGTCGTGCTAGCCCGGTGCGGGAACTATGGTATGGTCCGCACCGGTGACGATGTGCCTGGAGGCACTCTCCTCGGGAGGCAGAGGATAGCGTTCCCTCCTCCTACTCCGCTTAAGGCACCCCGAACACTTAAGGGTGCCTTATAGCCTGGACCTTACGCGCGCGTGGCATATCCCCCGATCTGCCGCGCACAGGTCCCTCATGGCGGTGCGACCGCCTGTCGCCGTCGCGCTTTTCTGCGAGAAGGGGCGCCAGTGCGAAAGTAAAATTTGGTGCAACCCACCCTAACTGTAACCGCTCACAATCGGCCGGTTAAAGCTATTGTTAACGTCAAATGTAATTTTTTTATTAAAATATTATATTACAAATTAAAATACAAAATAGTTTTTATTTTATTAAAATTTAAATATTTGATAAATATCAAGTAAATTATACCGGGTATGTGTGTATGGGAGAGTTTAATGTAAAATCGTTGGATATTTTTTATTCGTTTTATTTTTAATAAGTTATTATTGTCATTTTACTCATTAGGTAAAGTACTTTCGAAATCAGTTTAAAGTTTTTTGATATCTGCAATAGTTACGGAATAATCGCCTGTGCACACTTAACGAATACACCCGGTATATTGTAATAGAATTATTTTGATTTTGACTATAACATTTTAAGATATTATTAATGATATAATATAATATTACTCATGGTAAAATATATATTATTCGTCTTGGCGTTCATTGAATGAGGCCTATGTTCACCAGTGGACGGACAAAGACTTATGATGATGATGATATATTATTAGAAATATAAATTAATATTATTATTTTAACATTTTAAAATTATAGGCATATATATATATATATATTTATTTATTTATCGTGTAATAAATAACACGCAGTTACCTATTTTGTTGGAATATTTGCAAAATATTTCAACAAAATAGGTATATTTCATTGTATACTCAATCTCGGAAATTTGAGAATAAACATTACATAATATAATTTGAAGGCGGCGCCCAGTAAGTTTTAAACGTCAAACCATTCATTACATAAATATTTTGCTTAAGGAATTAGGATCAAATTAGGCCCCATTAGACATGCAACCCTGGTAACTTTAACAATCAGATTTTTATGCCGGTGCAACATAGGTCCAACCCAATTGTCTAAACCGTAAAAGTTACCTTTGTTGTTAGTGTCAAATTTAACTTTGACTATTACTTTAACCAACAATATCGTGCAACCGAAACTTAATAAATATATTGTAAATTTTATGTAAATAACTATGTGTATATAAATCAATGAATTTCTATATTATTCTCTTGAATCCCTTTATAAATTTTCAAAGTAATTTTTACTAAGTAATTAAATTTAAATTAATTATTGTAATTAGGTAATCGATAAAAAGTGAATCCGTATATACTATTCATTTCAGTTTCAGACAGTCCTAAGGCTGAAAATTACAAAAGCCAGTTGATTGATTGATAAATTATATTGTATAGGAATTTGTATGGTATTTGATAACACATTTCAAATTATTATTAGTATTATTATAATTTTTTTATGTTAGTTGGATAGGCAAACTGGCAAACGTGTCACCTGATGGTAAGTGGCCGACGTCGCCCATGAACATAAACCAGCCCACCCGGAACGAGCCCTAAAAACTCATCTATGTGTTGGCTATCCTGAGACATAACATGTTAAGTCTCGGTGTCAGTAAATACACTGCCTGTCTTGCCCTTCTCTCCGAAACACAGCAAAGCTGTTTCACGGGAGAAACAACCAAGATGGTGGGACCCATGCAGCCGGGAGCGCGGCACAGCGCTTCCCTCCCACCGGTAAAATTAATACGGTATTTGTTAAATATACATACCTACTGAAACTACTGAATTTAAAATATCGGTATCATGTTGAAGCTAAATGTTGTTCATTACTCGCTAACTTACGGACGTTGAAGAAAAAAGCAAATTATCAAAAGCCGGCAAAACACCGGCAAACCGCTACTCGCTTCGCGCGTGTAGCGGGCGTCTTTGGGTGTCTTAAATCACTTACGATCCCTACTATTTTTCTCTATATAAATTACTGGCATTTGGTTAAATAGGCTGTTAAAAGATTTAAGTAAAACCATGTACCTATTAACCTATGATCGACCTATTATCGTTCAAATTAGTGTAGCCGTTTTGCTTGATTAAGTAACAAACGTCCTTACAAACTTTGATATTTACTACAATTAATATTATATTATAAATTAATTAATTAATTATAAATTAAAGGTAGTAAATAAAATAATTATAGAAAAAAAGCTCTGTATAATTAATTCTCTTTGTTCATTGGTGGGATATTATAGGGAGTGCCCCTAGTACCTGGGCTGCGCGTTACGCCTACCATACCTGTGAAGATGCAGGCTTGAGGAATGCGGCTACCAATCTTCCTAGGGCGCCGGACCTAGGCGGTCGTCTCTCTATTAAAATTAATTAATTATGTTGAGACTATTTCTCTACAGTGCTGCAGTGTTGTTGGGGACGTTTTTATTGGTTTAAATTTGACGCGCGCTCCCGAACTTGTTGCATGCAGCCAGTACCGCGGCATCGAAAGGTTTGTAAATATTTTTGTTCCCTTTTTTATTTTGCCTGTTTGTTAAAGTTTTATTACTGGTTGTAGCTGCTTTAATTCATTATATTTTGATGTTTATCTGATATATTATGATGATTTTCAGGGTTATAAAATATTTTATCATCTCTATTCTACTAAATAATTAAAATCATTTGTTGATTGTGTTCCTGTATTTACTATTTTTGTTTGGGCTTGGCGATTCAAACTTGTTGATAAAATATTTAATTGATAAATCGACTAAGCAATGCATTTTAAGTTCCACGAATGTAGTTTAATGAAGCTAATTTTATTTATACTTTACGAGCGCATGCTTTATTTATTTATTTATTTACTTACCACCAGGTAGAGTCTAGCAATTTCCCTATCTAAGTAAAATTAAGTAATATATTATTTACTTGAGCTACATTTTTTTTCTAAACATTCATAAAATATGTGCGAATGCTTTGTGTCTTTTGCGTTTGCGTGAAAACTATATTTTATTTAGTTTCAATTTTTGTTTAGCAAATTCTTTCTGAATTTCCATTAAAACCGCCATCATCATCTATATATTATGCACTATGCTTGGCTAAATTTTACGACTATTAGGTTACTGCTAGCAATTATTCTTGGCTGGTTGGACCCTCCCAGGTTGCGCTGTGCCCGGCTTTTGTCTGCATTAGTACCACAATTCTACTTATTGCACCATGCTGCCTATTCAAGTAATATTTAAAAATAAATTGAAAATGTGCCTTAAGTATATCGATAATTAAGGCATTTAATGACATTTTTGTATGATAAAAACTAAAAAGCTATAAACATACCGTCCGTTTATTTTTTTATTTTTTTCTTATGAAATACCTATGAAATAAAGATACTTCATAACATTACAATCTAGCCTAGGTATAAGCTAATAAGTAATTTTAATTTAACCTAAATTGCTAATGAGTAATAGAGTTCTTGTAAGAATGTGTCCATTGGCACTTTTTCTTAATATCTCTAGTTAAGGGGAAGACACTCTGTTATTGTGTTCTTTCTGTAGCACTCACTACACTGCACTATTCAACACTGTCACTTTTATAAAACTAACTCAAAAGGTTTTATCCTTTTCAGTCTTCTCACTAGGTCCGTGTTGTCGAGGAGCTGGATAGCCTCTACATTTACATGGCGATGAAGTCTACGCTCATGAGCTTCGGCATAATGTTGTATAACATTAGCGACGGTATCCACTTTGAGGTCCCGATGGAGGTCGTCATTTCTTATGTACCAGGGCGCATTTACTATTCCCCTGAGCACTTTATTTTGGAACCGCTGTATTATTTGGATGTTGCTTTGTTTGGTACAGCCCCAGAGCTGTATACCATAAGTCCATACTGGCATCAGGACTTGTTTATATAACAACAATTTATTTTGTACTGACAACGATGAGTGTTTACCAAGTAACCAGTACATCTTGTTGTAACGAAACTCCAACTCGTCACGTTTTTTTTTGACATGTGCTTTCCAGCGAAGCTTTGCGTCTAGAGTCATGCCTAGGTATTTGGCTTTATTCTCGTATGCTATTGCTTGGTTGTTTATGAACACCATAGTTTTCATTTTTTGTGGTGAAGTCTATGTGAATCGACTTAGATTCATTCAATTTGATTCGCCATATCTTCGTTCATTCATAAAATTTATTAATGGCTGTTTGTACTTTTTCCACTGCCTCTGCATGTGTGACTCCTGTTGCTAAGATAGCTGTGTCATCTGCGAAAGTTGCAATGTTGCTGTTTTCTAGTACTGGAATATCACAAGTGTATAAAAGGTACAGGACCGGACCTAGTACACTACCTTGCGGTACTCCAGCTTTTATGTGTTTTAATTCAGAGTAGGCATCGTCTTGTCGTACTCTAAACGTTCTATTGGAAAGATATGACTTCAGTATTTCTGTAAACTGTTTTGGTAAAATTTTATTTAATTTGTGTATGAGACCATCATGCCACACCTTATCAAATGCTTGTGCTGGTCCAGGAACGTCCAGGAACACAGTAGAACAAACTTTTTTCCCTTCTAATGCTTTTTCTATGATACTTGGTCTATGGTAGAATGCTGTTCTCTGAATCCGAACTGGTAATCAGGAATAATGTTTATTTCTTCTATAAAAGGTTTCAGCCGTTTTAGAAGAAGTTTCTCGAATAATTTTGACATAATTGGCAGCAGGGAGATAGGTCTGTATGATGTAGTTTCATGGGGTGGTTTGCCCGGTTTTGCTATCATTATGACTTCGGCAACTTTCCACACGTCAGGTACATGCTGCAGTCTGAACGCAGCATTAATGGGTGGTAAGCTTGACTATTACTTTACGAGGAAGATTTCGTAAAATTTCGCCCGTAATAAGATCGTATCCAGGAGTTTTCTTCTGTTTTAGACGCTGGATCTCACTGTGGACTTCTTTAGGGGTAACGAGTTTTATTTTTCGCTGGTCTTGTGATTCTTCTTCTTTATCCAGAACATCTGAGTTTTCTACATCAGGCTGGAATATCTGTTCTAAATGTTGGGTAAATGTGTTTGCTTTTTGTTCATTACTAATGGCCCACCTTCCGTTGGTTTTTATATGGGGAATATGCATAATTGGCCGTTTGAGATTTTTTGTAGCTTTCCATAGAGAGTAACCAGTCGAGTGGTCTCTTGCTAGAGTAGTCAGATAGGTTTCCATAGTTTCGTGTCGAAACTTCTTAATTTTCCTTCTGATTTCTTTGGTTATGTTATTCAATAACGTTTTGTCATGTGGAAATCTGGTGCTCTGCCATATCCGTCTTTGTTTTCTTTTAGCAGCTATGAGATTTATTATTTCTATAGGGTAGAAGTGGCCTCTAGTCTTCCTATTAATGACTGGTGTATTATTCCAAGCGCACTGCTGAATGTCCGAAATGAACTTCTTTAGATCTTCATCAACTTGTTCATGATTTTTTAGCGGGACTTTTTGATTTATGGTTGACTCTAAGTCTTGTTTAAAGCTCTCCCAATCCGTTTTAGCGTTAACCAAGGTGGGGTTACTTGCTTTCTCTAATATGGTTTCACTTACAGTTAACAGTATTGGTGAATGGTCTGAACTCATGTCGTAGCCCTCTTGGATATGAAGGAAACTTGATGAAATATTTTTGTAAATAAAAAAGTCTATTAGGTCTGGAATTTTCTGAGTATCAGTAGGCCAATATGTTGGTTTCCTGTAGATATAGTATCACAGTGCATCTCCCTTACGGCATTAAGCAGTTCCTTTCCTTTGGTTGTTGTCAGTCGAGATCCCCAGTAAACATTTTTGGCGTTAAAATCACCACCTAGTATGAACCTGTTACCAAGTTTATTTAAAAAACTCTTGTAACGCTCTGCTTTCAGTTTATGTCTTGGTGGGCAATAGATTGCTGAGATATTGACAGGATAACATTTAGTCCTGACAGACAAAGCTATAGCTTGAATATCTAGTTCTTCACTCTTGAGTAATTCATGATGATGGATAGTTTATTTTATGATCATGGCGCTGCCTCCTCTAGCAATGTTATCTGGGTGCAATGCATGATAGGTTTTATAGCCTTTGAACTGGATGAAGGATTCTTTTGTAAAATGTGTCTCCGATATAAGACACACGTCAATGTTATCAATATCTAAGACTACTTGTAATTCAATGTCCGTCTATAAATGAGTATATAAGCAGCAGAGACTTTTACGTCGTTGTAATCAGGCGAGGAAGGTAGTAAGTAGGTCCGCCAAAGTTCGCCTACACGCTGGTACATTTGCAATATCGCTAGGAATCAGAAAAATAAATTACTTAATATACATATAGTTTAAATAACTACAAAATGTGGGCAAAATAAGATATTATTGTAATTTATTGTATTGTTATTATATATTACGTACCTTGAAAAGTGTGCAAAGTGTCCAGTTAAAATTACATCTTAAAGTACCTAGGTAAAAATAACTTTTTAAAATTTCGTAACATGTCCGAGAAAAAAGGTCTTTAAATACGAATTTTGTGGTAAATACCTGAATGTTTGATTTAAATTACTTTGAAAGATTTTTTATGTCCTGGTTATATGTATAATATGCGTGTTCTATCGGGATATTTAATAACCAAGACCGAATTATAATATAATTCGGTCTTGGTTATTAATTTATTTATATAATAAATTTATTAATATAATATATTTATTTTATTGCTACCCACAGTTTTATATTATCATTTATAATTTGTCCATACTCGGTACTTTAACACTTTAATTAGTTCTATATTCGACCTAACGGAAAATGAATGATGGCATTGACACAAGCGACTGACTTATGTGTCCGCAGGCGGCCACTTCATAAAGCCCACATATTCCAAAACGAATTGTGAAAGTTTTTTTTAAATCCACCCCGACAAGGGATGAAAAAATATAAAGTGGGGGATTTTGTTTAATTTTTGGAAAAAGGGTAACAACAAGAAAAAAGTTGTAGTGCATCAAATTTTATAAAAAAACTAGTTTTTACCCGCGGCTTCGCTCGCCTTTATTTTCTATCCTTAAGGGTTTGCCCTAAGCGGTCATTCTTCAGTCAGTCGATGTTGCCTTTTATTTAATACTTTCATTCTTAAGGGTTGAATTATAGAAAACCCTGAACAATCGTCCTCATTATTTTTTCCGTACATACTTCTTACGAAATTTCATGTAAATATACCCAAAGAATGGAATGTATAAAACAAAATTTTTATCCTCTATTTTACTCCTTTGGGGGTTGAATTTAAAAAAATCCTTCCTTAGTAGATACCTACGTTATATGAGGAATACGTGTGCGAAATATACTTTTTTTGCCCTAAGCGTTTAGCCTTTGCATTTATTTAAATTTTTCATCCCTTATCTCTTACCCTATTAGGGGTTGAATTCTAGAAAATGCTAAAATACGTAACTTCTTATTTTTGTTATACTTTATTAATAAGTAATTTCATTCAAATATGTCCAAGGAATTAAAAGTTACAAACTTTGAACCCCTATTTCCCCCCCTTGGGGGTTAATTCAAAAAAACCTTCCTTGGAGATGGATGCTTACGTCATATAAGAAATACGTGTGCGAAATTTCAACTTTATATCCTTAAGACTTTGTGCGTTGATACATCAGTCAATCACCTTTGCCTTTTATATATAAATATGATGATCTCTTTCCGCCTTATTCCAAAACGAAGACTAAATATAGTACCGAGTTTAATACCAGCTTTAAACCATGGACTAATATAAATGTTATTACAAAAACTAGTTTAACGCTAGTACCAGGACTATCTATGGTACTAAAGTAAGACCACCGTGACCCCTAGTTTAACTTCGGTACTAACCTCAAAACTTCAAATTATCAGATGTCATATGCGTTGAATTTGCGTTTTTTCGTATTAATTGTATTGAAAGGTAATTAAATGAACTCGATGTAGACAACATTGTTGAATTGGACTAACATTTAAAATAATTACTCTGACATCCTTATATAATTTAACATTCTATTTCTGTAATTTTGTTGTATTGTAATTTGTCATTGATATACATACCTATTTTATATCATATGTAATAATTCTAATTAACTCTGATATTTTTCATGTATGTTTGGATTAAATACATACACTAACCTTTTCTTGAGAAGTCCAATTATCATCATTTTTTTTCTTTTGTTGATTCATTTTACAGCTTATGTAATGTTCGTGGCACACAACAAAACATCACAACAAAAAATATTATACTATTTAGAATATAATTTAGATAGATATAATATAATTTAGAATCAAAGAACAATAATGGCTGTATTGTAACTATTGGTAAGTAGTAACTCGATTTACAGTGCAATAACTAAACAATAAACATTTCGATGACATTAGAACTACGCGCGCTTTGTATTTCATCCCCTTAAACGCTAGCTGTATAAACAACTTAACAGCGAAATATTACAATATTTGTGTGTAATAAACAAGAATTTAAATCACACTACATCAAAGTACAAAGTAGTAAAGATTTCAAATATTTTAAATAACACAATAAATTTTATTATCAAAATTTTGATGTATTTTCCACATTATATTTAATTATAAATTAGCGAGCTTTGCATAAAAAGGAACGGTGTACCGAACTAATCAAATATTGAACGAACAAAACGAATGATATGTTGCTCAATAATCTGTGGATACAATTAAACCAGGGACGATCTTTGGTACTAGCTAGACCTCGGTTGGTCCTCGATTTGTAATAAGAATGAATTTTAGTCCATGGACTAACGTTATTACCGTAACAAACCTGGACTTTTTAGTCTTGGTTTAATCCAGTTTTTTGTAATAAGGCGGTTTATGTTTGTCGGATTTTTGCTGGGGAATGCTATTATGAATACCAGCGGGCCCGGGGGCGCCAGGAGTTATGCGGGACTCTCTGCGCCCAAAATGATAGTAAAGGGCGCAGACTCTACCCACTAAATCCCAGTGGTGTTCTCCTCATCGTCTGGTCACGGGGCCTCGACGCACTCCCCTCGTCCTTATGATATTTAATACATAAGCGTGCCTTAATTTTAATACATAGCTCGGGCCTTACACGCGCGCGGCGGATCTTAAATATAATATTATAAAATAATAAATACCAATTTTTAAAAGAAATATTTTCTATGCCATCTTCGGCAATATCATTAAATTAAAATTATTAATATTTGAGATAGAATCAGGGAATCAGGACATTTTAATCATAATTTTTTTCCTCTTTAGAAACCTTTTAAAAACAATAATTAATATTCGTCACCGAGTCGTAATGTTATATTTGTCGAAATAACTGTATTTGATTTTTGTACTTCACTGCTCCTCTTGTCACTCTCACAAAAATACTGTATATATGTTAATCAATGTTCCTACACACTCACACACACACACACACACACACACACACACACACACACACACACACACACACACACACACTCACACACGTGTTTTTGCTCCTCTTATCACTCTCACAAAAACACTGTATATATTTATGTATGTTCCTACACACACACGTGTGTGGGTGTGTGTGTGTGTGTGTGTGGGGGGTGTGTGTGTGTGTGTGCGCCCAAACACACACACACACACACACCTAAACACACACACACACACACACACGCACACGAGCGCATATACACGCACACACACGTGTATGTGTGTAGGAACATACATCAACATATACAGTGTTTTTGTGAGAGTGACAAGAGTGAAGTACAAAATACAAATAACCCACACACACACACCCACCCACCCACAAACACACACGCGCACACACACACTCATCTTGCTTGTTTCTCCCGTGAAACAGCTTTGCTATGTTTCGGAGAGAAGGGCAAGACAGGCAGTGTAATTACTGGCACCGAGACTTAACATCTTATGTCTCAGGATAGGCAACACATAAAGGAGTTGCCTGGGCTCATTTCAGGTAAACTGGTTTATGTTCATGGGCGACGTCAACCACTTACCATCAGGTGGTACGTTTGCCAGTTTGCCTATCCAACTAACATAAAAAAAACACGCCCCCCCCCACACACACCCACGTGTATGTGTAGGAACATAAATAAACATATACAGTGTTTTTGTGAGAGTGACAAGAGGAGCAGTGAAGACGAAGTACAAAATACAAATACAGACACACACACACACAAAAACACACACGTGTATGTATGTAAACGTGAAAAGGTGAAAGTTTGTAAGAATGTATGGACTCTAATTAAACCTTATTAGATTAACATAATAATTGATCTTTGTACTTCCAAGGGAATGGGAAGTACACTTTAAAATATAACAAAATAATGTATGTATAATAATCTCTTATGCATAAGATACTATATCCATTTTAATATTTACAAGGCTGTCGCAAGTCATCCATCTGAGCTACTATATTTAATCATAAAAAGTGTTTAAAGTGATAAATAGGGAGTGAATTTTAATAAATTATTAATCTTTGACATCATAAATATAGTTACAAATATATAATTTCGATTTTGGTTGCGATCTCGCACAATCAACCGTTCGGAGTGGCGGCTGCAGTTACTTGTCGACTACCGGCAAAATAATTTTAATTATCGAACATGGAATGTAAACATTGTAATAACGTATTGATTCCTGATGAAATAATAAGATGTACGGCCTGCCAGGATATTTTTCATCACGTATGTATTGGTATGAATGTTAATGAATTCAAAAAAATGCTGCCAATGAATAGGGCTAAGTGGAAATGTCCTAAGTGTAAGTTAAAGAAAAAAGGAAACATTCTAAATGCAAGCCCGAATAGTGCCGATCCCTCTGAGAGTATTGGAGTATTTTCAGCATCGTCTGACCCACATTCGAGTCAAAATGTTGACTTAAAATCCATGCTTTCACACTTTGACGATCGCTTTAACTGTTTACATTCTGCAATAGATTCATTCAAGAGTTTTATAACTGAAGAATTTCGTAAGCTATCTGAAACGGTTAGTTCGTGGTCAACAAAAATTACGTATATGGAGTCATCTATAACTTCTATAGTGGATCGTATGAATGATTTTGACAAAGAGGTCTCGAAAATTGAATGCTTTGAAACAGAACTGAATTACTTGAAAAATAAAATCAATGAACTCTTCGAAAGCACTATAAAGAATGACCAGTGGGTTCGTCGATCTAATATCCAAATTAATGGTGTACCATAAAGAAAAGGCGAAAATTTATTACAAATTATAAAAACAATTGCCTTAAAAAGTGGTTATACTATAAATCCGGACACTGACATAGATTTTGTAACCAGAGTGGCTGTGAAAACTGATTCTGAGAATAAGCCTCGTCCCATCATATTAAAAATGCAAGCACGGTACAAAAAGGATGACTTTCTGTCGTCACTACGTAAACTGAAGGATTTAAAAGCTTGTGACCTTGGATATGCCGGTGTTAGAACCCCAATATTCGCTAATGATCACCTCTCTTCTTATAATAAAACTCTTCTGAATGAAGCAAGGACACAAGCGAAGGAGAAAGGATACATGTATTGCTGGGTCCGTAACTGCACCATCATGGTTCGTAAAACCAGTAGCTCACTGGCTATGCATATCACTTCCAAAGAGTGTTTAAAAAAAATCTCATAAGTGCTATTTTGTTTTCTAAACATATTATTTATGGATATACTTTATATTGTAGTTTTAGTTTCTACTATTACAAGCTCGAGATAGTGGTGAGTTTTGCGAGTGAGTTTATTAATTTATGTTTAGGTTATTTTAACTATTACTATTTTGGTTATGTGAAATTAGAGTCTCTGTTTTTATATTACATAAGCCTTGAAATAATTTTGGTTCGTATTATGAAGTGTTCATCATTACTATTGGATATTGTTTGTTTCTGGATGGAATGGGTTTAAGCATATTTTATCAAAATGTGAGAGGATTACGTACTAAAACAAAAGAATTTTATTTAAATCTATTACATAATAATTATGATTTAGTCTGCTTAAGCGAATCCTGGTTATCCGATGGATTTTTCAATGAGGAATTTTTTGACCCACGTTACAGTGTGTACCGCAATGATCGTGACTATAATCGCCTAGGAGTTAAAAAGGGTGGTGGAACACTGATTGCTGTTCGTCGCGGTTTTGTCACTTTCGACATGCGACAGTCTCACGCGCCTCCATTTTTACCTGATGCGGACATTACATCTCTTGACTTAGTGTTAGAACTGTGTTCAAGTCGATATAAATTACATCTATTGTGCTGTTATTTTCCTCAAAACGTACAGCAATGTGACTCACAGGCTACGTTTTTTGAATATATCTCCGATCTAATTATTAAATTTCCAAATGACAATTTTTTAATAATAGGAGACTTTAATATTAGAAACGCTATATGGTCACCTCACTCTGAAGGCCACTTTAACATACAAAATTTCTCTCATAGTGATTTAGTTATTCAATTATACTCTTAACTGCGTTTACAGGAATTAATCAATATAATAGTATTTACAATAGTAATGACAGACTACTAGATCTGGTTTTGTCTAATATTATCTGTAAGGTTGAAAGAGTGGTGCCTTTAGCTTTACCAGAAGATGGTCACCATCCATCCCTTTCAGTGAATGCTGAAGTAGGAACTATTAACTTAAACTTAAAAGCACCACCTCGTTTAGTACGTCGTTATCACAATGCCGATTACGATGCAATTAATGAAGAATTATCTAAAATTAACTGGGTAGAAGAACTTTCATCTTTAGATATAACATGTGCTGTTGATAAATTTTATCTCTTAGTCAACGATATTATTGACCGATTTGTACCAACAAAAACAGTCTATGATAATGATAGATTTCCTTCGTGGTATTCAAGACCCTTAAGAAAATTGATAAACAAAAAATTGAAGGCACATAAGAAATGGAAAATTTATGGTAGATATAGTGATTACGACAGATTCTGTGAACTACGTCGTGAATCTAAATGCTTGAAGGTTGAATGTTATGATTTCTTTATAAATACAGCTGAAAATAATATTTATTGTAATTCGAGACAGTTCTGGAGATTTGTTAAGTCTAAGCGTAGTAGTAATAGTATACCGGATAATATGTATTATGAAAATGAAATTGCATCAGATGGTCCAGCAATAGCTAATATGTTCAACTCATTCTTTAATTCCGTTTTTGTAGCTGATACACATCTTAATATAAGTGTCGATAACCTACCTTTTGGGTTTAATCAATCCATTGTAAGTAATATTGACATGAATTGTGATAAAATAGAAAAGTATTTGTTATAGCTTGATCCCTCAAAAGGAAGTGGGCCCGATCAGTTACATCCTATTTTTTTAAAGTCATGTAGTAGACAAATCTCATTCCCATTAGATATACTTTTTAAAAAGTCCTTATACTCAGGTTGTATGCCACCAATTTGGAAAAAATCTATAATTGTTCCCATTTTTAAAAGTGGTGATAGACATAACATTAAAAACTATCGTGGTATTTCAAAAATATCTGTTATCCCTAAATTATTTGAAAAAAATATTTATGACACCTTATTTCCTTTGCTCCGGCCTTTAATAATTCCACAGCAACATGGATTTGTAAGTAAACGCTCAACTGAAACTAATTTGTGTGAATTTCTGGACGTAATTATGTCTGCCTTAAGTGATGGATTCCAGGTTGATGCTGTGTATACCGACTACTCTAAGGCATTTGATAAAATTTCACATTCCCTATTAATAGGGAAACTGGCTCAAGTCGGTATACACGGCGATCTTTTAAGGTGGTTAACGTCTTATCTCCGGGATAGAACACAATCTGTAGCTGTTAAAGGATTTACATCCTGCTTTATCCCTGTTACATCTGGGGTTCCCCAGGGCTCACACCTTGGACCCTTGCTGTTTAACATATTTATTAATGATGTATTTAAAATGTTTCAAAACTCTAACATATTGCTTTATGCAGATGATACAAAAATATTTAAAATAATAAAAGAATTTGAAGACTGCCATAAATTACAAAAAGATTTAATTAATTTAGGAGAATATTGTATAAGTAATGGTTTATATCTTAATGTTGATAAGTGCTGTACTATAACATTTACTAGAAGAAAGAATCCAATATCATTTGATTATAAAATTTTTAATAAATCACTGAAAAGGGTGACAAGTGTGAGGGACCTCGGAGTATGGATAGATTCTGCTCTCTTGTTCGAAAAACATATAGATGACATATCATCAAAAGCATATAAAATGCTTGGTTTCATTTTTAGGCAGGGAAATGATTTCAAAAATATTCATACCTTTAATTTGTTATACATTGCACATGTAAGACCTTATTTAGAATATGCCTCAACTGTCTGGAATCCACAATATGCTAAATATATCAATGTCATTGAAAGAGTTCAAAACAAGTTCCTTAATAGATTACAGTCAAAATTTCATTGCAATAATAACACACTATCAAACTTTTTATCTTTAAAACAACGCAGAGAATACAGAGACCAAGTCTTTCTTTTCAAAATTATAAATAATTTAATAGATTCCAATTACATTCTAAGTCAAATTAATTTTAATTGCCCACTACGTTGCACTCGTTCTAGAGACACATTTTATATACCCACTCGCAGAACAAAATACACTACTAATTGTTTTGTGATAAGAGCTTGTAATGATTACAATAGTTGTTATAGTGATATTGATATGTTTCTTTTAAAATTTCAAAGTTACTCTAAAAACATTAAAGAAAACCTTTTAAACATTAATCATTCTTGAAGTTTGTTAATATTTACGGTTTGAGGAGCAGTGGGAGGGTTAGTTGACTTTTTCATTGTATTTCAAATAGCGTTAAACGTTAAATGTTAAATTTTATACATTGTTTTTGGTTTATTAATTTAAGTTGTTAATTAATTTGTAATGTTTAATTAAAAAGAATATGTCCTGAAAT
Source organism: Helleia helle (assembly GCA_963853865.1). NCBI lineage: Eukaryota > Metazoa > Arthropoda > Insecta > Lepidoptera > Lycaenidae > Helleia > Helleia helle. The sequence goes on from OY971420.1 coordinate 1,086,282, forward strand.
AATAAACTTAAGTGGAAACTTTACTGTGTCACACAATGGAAAGGTTAATTGGCTTTTTCATTGTTTTTCAAATAGCGATTAATTTTATACATTGTTTTTGGTTTATTAATTTAAGTACTTACTTAATTTGTTAAGTTAAATTAAAAAGAATATGTTTTTCTTTAAAGTAGATTTATGTATACTCACTCCTAAAATAAAATAATAAACTTAAGTGGAAACTTTACTGTGTCACACAGTGAAAGAGTTGATTGGATTTTTCATTGTTTTCTAAATAGTGATAAATTTTATACATTGTTTTTGGTTTATTAATGTAGGTAGTTACTTAATTTGTTAAGTTAAAATAAAAAGAATATTGTGTTTTTCTTAAGAGTAGATTAATGTATACTCACTCCTGATACAATAAACTTAAGTGGAAACTTTACTGGCTTATGTTTTGGTAATTTTGTGTAATATTTTGTAATATTATATTGCTGTATGTTTCCCTAATAAAATAAATAAATAAATAAAATAAAAATGGGCAATTATAATGCGTTAATTGGAAAACTATTTACACAAATACTGCATGAATCCTTATCATTTTAAATACTTTTTTTCTCTTTGCACCGTGCAAATTAAATGAATACCTTAGGAGATAATATAGCAAAATCAAAACAATGTGTCCGCGTCTAGTGATGGCAATAACGGCTGTTTTACAATAATAAATTATCCTGTTGTGTTGTTTGGTAACAATTGTTGTTCTAAACTGCTGTCTGTTATCCTGTTATTGTTGATTTACAGACGTTGAAAAATATGAATTGTGACTATTGCGTGCCTATTCTTACCATTGCGTCATCGTTTCAATAATGACAACTGACAACAGGATATAGCTATTCTTCAATAATGGATTATTCATTATTTTCAAATAACGCGTTACTACAATTACTGTTGTACTATGGACCACCACTATTCGCGTTGCCGTGATTTCGACTGGGTCACGCGGGCGCTCCGTGACCCCGCACCTCGCGTACGACCTCGGGGTTCCGAAAGTTTAGGTAGTATAATATCAATGAATGGTGGAATTATTGTGTGTCTTAAATATGACTACAGAAAAGTCCGCGATGGCATATGTTAATATGTTAAAGATAACATACTATTTATGTCTTAGAATAATTACAATTAAAGTCAGGAAAGTCAGGAAAAATGAAGCACTAATTCCTAAGATCAAGTATCAATAGATTTGACAAGCTAATAATAATACCGTATTGGAACGAGATAACAACATACGAAAAACTCCAAGAGTGACAGACACTGTCTTTTGTCTTTGTCAGAATATCACTCTTCGTTTCGTCTCCAAAATGGCCGTTTTTTAGGCGTCCATAGCTTCTTCAGGCGATAAAAATCTCTGACCACGCAATTTATTCTTTATTTTAGGGAAAGTATAGAAATCATTAGGGCTTAGGTCGGGGCTGTACGGCGGATGGTCTAATAATTCTATGTTTTCTTGCTCTAAAAACTCTTTTGTTCTGTGCGCGGTGTGAGAACTCGCATTGTCGTGATGAAGGATGATGCGGCGGTTGAAGTTTTCTTTACGGAGTTCAGAAACGACCTGTGGCAAACAGATGCTAGTATACCATTCTGCATTAACCGTTATTTGTCCTTCAAGAGGAATAGTCGCAACATGGCCGGTTTTGGAGACAAACGTGGCCACCATTTTTTTTGCAACACTGCGTGAACGAACAATTTTTGTTGGCTTTAACTCATTTTCGAACACCCAAACTTTTTTTTTGTTTTACAAACGTTTCGGGTTCGTACGCGTATATCCAGGATTCGTCACCTCATACGATGTTGTATACAGCATTTGAGGATCCTGCGTGGAATCTTTCGAGAGTTCTGACGCACCATGTAACGCGAGCCGCTTTTTGCTCTTCACAGAGCAAATGCAGTATCCAGCGGGAAAACAACTTTTTTATACCTAATGGTTCATGCAAGATTATTTGTATTTGACTCATGCCAATGTCTAAAGTTGCCTGAATTTCGCGGTATGTCACATGTCGATCTTCCTCAATCAGCTTACGCACAGCATCAACGTTTTCTTGGGTGACTGCAGTTTTTGGACGACCTTGACGGGGATCATCACTGAGCTTGACACGTCCACGTTGAAATTCAGCAAATCAGCGATAAATTGTGGTTTTGGATGGAGCTTCATCACCAAATGCAGAAATCATCCGGTCAACACACTGTTTTTGTGTTAAACCACTTCGAAAGTGGTTTAACATATAAATCATCGCTCTAGAATTTTCTTGAGTCAATTCCATTTTCTCAACGACTAAACAAGTTTGACAAGACCTTGTGACAAGACCGAGAATCTTTTTTAAATAAATAAATGGTACTCGATTTTTTAAACCAAGGAGTTTTCAATTAAAAAGATTTTAATATGACAGGAACAGTGAAAATATTCCATTCCCGATACTTTTAGTGCAGCCTATGTATTAAGAGGACGTTTATAGCCTTACTTTTTATTATTTATGTTTTTTGCCGTTTGTTAATATTAGTCATTACATATTATCGATAATTCTGAAAAATGCAGCTGTCTAAATTTACAATAAATGTTTGGGTAGGGCTTATAGTTGTCTATCAACCTTTTCCAGTTTTTTTATTATTTTAAATACACTTGTTTCAAGAAAATAAGTAGACTTGTTATTATGAATGTGGTATCCCTGTAAAATATGCCTGTCCCTTTCGGGTATACGCGAATGTCAATTCCATAGATACTTGTTTCTAGACTAATTCGAACACAATTTTGCCAGTGGTGGTGAAGTTTACCCGAAAACGAGAAATGATTCGGCCGCTGATAACAATTTGTTATAGCAATAATACCTAATTGATACATAAATAGCTATTGTGGGTATATCTATTTATGTATTAATATATAAAAACTTTACATAACCACTCCCATATTAGCTATATAAAGATGTTATATTACAAGAATGTTTATTTATATGAAACCAATAAAAGAAAATAATATGTAATAGTAATCAGTAAAATATTATATATTTTTTATTTTTAAGGTAATTTAAAGTTGTTGTATTACTATTTAAACTTGTAACTTGTTGTAATATAAACGCGAAAGTTTGTATGTATGGATGTATGAATGTTTGATATTCTTTCACTGTGTATATAATATGTATATATATATATATATATATATATATATATATATATATATATATATATATATATATATATATATATATATATATATATGATATCGTTGAATCACACAAACACAGTAATTTGAGAACGTGTCACGTACCTACGTAAATATCATTAGCAACTGTTTTAAAATTAATCAGTGGGGGAAAATAGTCAGTAAAATATTTTCACAATCGGGCAACACTGAGCATTGAAAAAAACTAAAGAGAGGTGTCAAGGGACACCGGATGGAACGAAGTTCCTTTCGATTAATTAGTGAAGGAATTGTAATAATAAAAAAAAGTACACATACACACACACACACACACACACACACACACACACACACTTATGTGTTTATGTGTGTGTGTGTTTGTGTGTGAGAGAGAGACAGACAGAGAAACACGCGCACGCCGCACGGTTTACAACTATAGCAAAAAGTGTCGTTACAACTTTTCGTCTTAAAAAAAAAGTAAAGACCTATTAATAAAACACATTACCAACAATTTTTGCAAGTCAAATTAAGTCAACTGTAACTGAAAACTACTTACATATCTAATTTTTCAAACAAGTTTAAATTGTATAATTCTTAAAGCATTTATGTAAATAGTGGTACATATATGGATAATTATTTAAAGTTTACATAAAAGTGCGTATGCATATGGCGTGGTAAATTTATATGTAATTATTAAACGTTTCCGTGAATTTACCAATAGATGGCGTTGTTTAGTAATTGCATCGCGCTATTGGTGACATGATCGATAAGGTTTCAAAATTTTATAATAAACACACACTATAGCAAAAAGTGTCGTGCAAAATTTTCGTCTTAATTTTTTCCGTCTAGCCCCCTTTCGCAACACGCGATGAGGAACTACGTCCCAAAAATTGTGTTAAACCTAATTAATTACAAGATACTACGAAATATTGAAAGATTTCCTGTGAAAAGTGATGTTATTACACTTCTTTTGTTTTTCAGATGTGATGTGACCATAGAGAAATTACAAAGGAGAGATGTCATAAGAACCTTTCTTCATACAATGTAGTGTCGCAACTGCGCGGGGGTACGGGGGGCTTCAAATAGCAGCAAACCATCTAGCGACCAGTAGCCAAAACAAGTAATTGATTATATTGGCAGACGTTATAATAGTTCTACTATACTTCACTAGGTGCTGCTAACGCAAATGCCAGGGCCGTACTCAGATTTTTTTGTTAAGCATAGATGTAATTTGAAGTTGGATGGTATACACGGCTACATAATATTATCATAATTTACTATTTCAATACAAGCTGATTTCGCATTGTACGATTTTTGTACAATAAGAGGTCGGCATCTTATGCTGGACAATTAAAGTTTGATATTATGTAGCCATGTATACTATAGACTTGAGAAAAAGGTCGATAATTGCGTACTAAAAGTCAGTTTGCTTTTGCATATGCCATAAAGTTTTTATCATCGGAGTAATTTAAAAAAAAAACGGAAAGGACACCAAAACTTGTAAACCTTTTCCCAAACCAGACGTGGTGTAAATAAAATGGAATAATGCTGCGTAATATGATACGTAACATGCTTTTATTTTCATAAACAACACGGCGAGTGCCATTGTGCCGCCTTTGGTGAGGTGCCCCGGATCTGTTAATCTAACAGGGCACTTCGACGGCTAGTCAGTCCTGAAAGGGACCGACGCCACCTCCACAGAGGGGTTGCCCCCTGCTCTTCTGTCCTCTCTTCTTATAAAAGGGATACAAATAGCCCCCTCGGATCAATTAGCTTCGCCCAAGGTGCCGGGCTCAGCCTAGGCTACTGAGCCCCATCGCCACGACAAGGCCTGAACCATGGTGGGGGATCGTCTTCCCACCTGGTTAATGGTTAAGACAATCAGACAGTAGATGTCTAGAATTGCATGTGACATATGTTTGATGCAGTCGATGGTATGGTTGGTAGATACCTATAGAGTCGGGTCTTGTAGTAAGAGTTGACTAGCGCATCGCGAATAATTTTTGGTTGCTCTAAATATTTCCGCGAATCTAATTCTGCCAAATAGCGTGCTTACTGAACAGTGGTGTAGACTGTAACCTGTTCTACGGAGCACCGTGTTGATATAAGTGAAGAATGCGGCGCATAAGATAAGCTTTAAGGTGCCCTCTAAAAAAGAATAAGGTATGGCCGTTGGCCAACTTTGGCAGCGACTGAATAATATAAAGCCTTATGAGCCATATTTCCAATATCTTTCACAATAGATTATAGGAGTTTGCATAATATTATTTTATGGATCAATTTGATTCAGAAATCAGAGGAATGACGCACGATTTATTATTAAATGTGGAACTAACAGAACCTTCCAGAAATTGACCAACTTAACACAACAGGCACCGGTGTTGATTTAATTGGGCATATTTACGAGGCCTGGGAGGAGTCACGTGATGCATTGGGAGTTTTCTGTGACTTGTCCAAGACTTTCGATTGTGTACAGCATGAGACATTGGTCAGGAAATTAAGCCACTATGGAATAGGCGGTACTGCTCTGAATCTTATGAATTCATACCTTAACAATAGCACTCAAAGAAAATAATAATAGAGATAGAGATGGGGGTTCCACAGGGGTCAATTCTAGGTCCATTTCTTTTTCTTATTTACATTAATGATTTGCCGTATTTAGTTAAAGATAATCAAGAGATAGTGTTGTTTGCCGATGAAACTTCACTTATTTTTAAAATAAAACGACAAGAAACTAATTATGACGAGGTAAACAACACTCTATCGAGGATGGTACATTCGTTTAGCGTTAATAACTTGCTTTTAAATAGTAAAAAAACTAAATGTATAAAATTTTCTTTGCCAAATGTTAAGCAAATGCAAACCAATGTACTTTTAGACAGTGAGAGGAACTGGTGAGCTCCACAGTTTTTCTAGGAATAACTCTAGATGCTAAGCTACAGTGGGGTCCCCATATAGCTAATTTGGCTAATAGATTCGGTTCTGCAGCATATGCAATTATGGTGTGGGGTTGAGTGGATGATGATGTAGCACTATGGTTAACTGTGATAGTGAGATAGTCAAAAAATAAACACTTACAGTTCAAACACATATATTGTCCCATTCACACCATTTTAATATAGATAGAAGGCACGGAAAGAATAGCCACGAAAACAGTTTATAGGCACAGAAAAGATAGCACAGTACATAAAGTCTAGTGATAGAAATAAAGCGATAATTATAAGCACACAATATAGCGAGATAATGTTAAAGCGTTATAGTTCGCTATAGCAAGGCAGCGCGGGTTCCGTAACACAAGCAAGTCTCGACTGGGGACCGGTTTTGTATGCAGGGACCAGCGCGGGCGCATCGCCGCGCCCACCGGTATCGTATAGCTATACGTATGTCGACGGCTTTAGTGAAAAGGCCGTGTCGATAAATGTGTATCGATACGGAGTTGTCGATAACGATCAACTAATATGTATTTTAAATATTAATTTATGATATATGTAAATAAACATTAAATTGATGTGTTTGTGTATAGATGTTAAATAAATTATTATATTTTATAAATAGTTATAAGTTTAGTTTTAGGTTAATATTAGGTTTTACTTGTATCTTTATGTTGTTACTATTATAATATAAACTGCTAATTGTATATGTGTATATGATGTTATCTGTGTATAATACAAAGTAGCCTACACAATTAGAAAAATAAGACAGTTAACTGATGAAGATACGGTGCGAATATTTTACTTTAGTTACTTTCACAGCGTTATTACTTCCCCACCATGGTTCAGGCCTTGTCGTGGCGGTGGGGCTCAATAACCTAGGGTGAGCCGCTGCACCTTGGGCGAAGCGATTTGGGCCGAAGGGGCTCTTTGTACCCCTCTCATAAGAAGAGGGGACAGAAGATCAGGGGGCAATTGGTGAGGATGGGAACCTCACCCCATTGTACTGGCCCGACGTTGGGAGGGGCTGTTCTGTGGTGCGGGACAACCCCTCTGTGGAGGTGGCGTCGGTCCCTTGCGGGACTGACTAGCCGTTGAGGTGCCCTGTTTGTTTACTAGATCCAATGCATCTCACCAAAGGCGGCATTGGTGGCACTCGGCGGGTTTTAGTGGGTAGAGCTGCGTCCACTTACCAGCTGTCGGGCATCCCACATACCCGCGTGGGGAGACCCACTCCCCCGCGGGATGCCTCAGATCATTTCCCGACGTTATAGAAAAAAAAGCGTTATGACTTATGGCATACTATTATGGGGTAGTGCTGCCGATATTAACAATATTTTTGTGCTGCAGAAGTGGGCTATCCGTGCGATTTACAAGCTGCCCCCCTATACATCATTAAGGGAAAAATTTAAACAAATTGGAATTCTGACTGTCGCGTCTCATCAATACATCTTAGAAAATTTACTGTACGTCCGGAAAAAACATAAGTAATTTCTGTAAAAGTGACATACATAAAAGGGATATACGGAATGGGCACAGGCTGGATGTACCAGTGATTAGACTAACAAAAGTAAGCAATTCTTTTAAAGGCAACTGTATACGCTTTTACAATAGGATCCCAGAAAATGTTCAACACCTCCCAATAAAAACATTCAAAAAAGTTATTAAAGAGCGTTTGTATGGTAAAGGATATTATAAAGTAAAAGATTTTATAGAAGATACCACACCTTGAGAATAGGGTGTTCCTCCCAGGCATTTCATAATAATAACATGTAAAATTAGTTATAAAATATTTGAAAAGATCAATTTCACTGAGTTTGTTTCGCCGGTTCTTCTCAGTGGGCTTGCCTTGGAACCGGTGGTAGACTCAATTGACGTTCAAAAATATACTATGTTGGTCATTATAATGAAACAATTTTTACGGATTTTATCGCGGTTTATTAAGATTTTTACAAGCCCGACGTTTCGGATACTTTACAGCAACCATGGTCACGGGAGGACTGAGGTGACAGATGTCCTAATGTTACAAAGTTATTCGAAACTACCCTATGATACATCATTATTTTAATAAGTCCTCTCTACGCAGAAAGTGCTAACTGCATCTTTAATCTGTGGCATATTATGCTTGGTTTTTGATTTAATTATTTTAATAATGGGATCCCAAGCAGGTGGTAAGAGCCAGCCATCTTCTCTATTGAAATTTGGATGTTTTTTAATTTCAATAGCCTCGCGGATCATCCTTGGTTGGAATCGGTGTTCTTTTGCGAGTATCTGTGGTTTATCAAATCTAATATAATGGCGAGCTTTGTCTAGACTATGTTCACAGATTGCAGACTTAGTGTAGCGACGGTGTTTTAAGTCAGCTATATGTTCTTTAACGCGAGTTTTAATTGATCTTTTGGTTTGGCTTATATAAGAGAGGCCACAATCACAATCAAGCTTGTATACTCCTGCATCTTGTAAGGGTATATGACACTTGACAGATGGTAAGAATTGACCTATCTTTTTAGGCGGCTTGAAATAAGTTTTTATAGAAGCTCGCTTTAGGATGAAGCCAATCTTGTCAGTGACGCCTTTCATAAACGGTAGCACAGCAGGTACTCGCTCGACGGTGGCTGGTTTCACACGTTCACTGTGACGGAGACGCGGTACCCGAAGCTTGTTGTCACGCAGTACTTGCTTGACATGTTGAAGGTCGGATTAAATTTCGCTGTTACACCTCGCAAAATCCCGTTCGAAGAAATAATTTGTAACGTTGAACATTGTCTGTCGATAAATAATATAAAGAAGGAAGATTCGGAGGCCATCAGACAAGATGTATCGTCAGCATTACGACGAAGTTCTGTGCCGAAACTAAATCTTCCTCGCGAACAATACAAAGCGTTAATAAACCTACGCAACAGACGAGAATTAACGGTTCTTCGTGCGGATAAAGGTAATGCAACGGTTGTGATGGACACGTCAGATTACAATGATAAAATTCAACAACTATTATTGGATGAAAGCACTTACACAGATCTCAAAGCCGATCCAACTAACAAGGTCTTGAAAATCACCAGTGACCTTATAAAGAAGCACTCCAGTTCATTGAATCTAGACGTCAAATCATTGATTCCTTCTTGTCCAAAGCCACCTAAACTGTATGGGCTGCCAAAAATACACAAGGCTAATGCTCCACTACGTCCAATTGTAAGCCAGATCGACTCACCAACCTACAGACTGGCTAAACATGTTGCCCATGTACTTTCGCCGCTGCGTGGACAAACCAGAGCACATACACGGGATTCATACCACTTTGTTAATGAGATCAAACACCTACATCTCAGCAACAATGAAACTATGGTTAGTTTTGATGTGCAATCACTCTTTACATGCTTACCGGTGGAAGATTGCATTAATATTGTATCAAGAAAGCTAAGAGAGAATGACATGCCAATAGAATATGCTGAACTTCTAAAACATTGCCTGACATCTGGCTACATGTTGTGGAATAACCAGTTCTACCAGCAAGTAGATGGCGTAGCTATGGGCTCACCAGTATCCCCCGTTGTTGCCGACATATTCATGGAGGACTTCGAGGAGACTGCTCTGCATACCTCACCAATAACACCCAGGTTCTACAAGCGGTATGTAGATGATACTTTCACAATATTGCCATCTGATAAAGTAACCATATTCTTAAACCATCTCAATTCCATCAATACTAAAATTCAATTCACAATGGAATTGGAGGCAAATAATTCTTTAGCTTTCTTAGATGTATTAGTTATCCGTAATCCCAATAACACCTTAAGCCACACAGTGTATAGGAAACATACCCATACGGGTAGGTATTTAAACGGCGAATCACACCACCATCCAACACAGTTAGCTACCGTGGGTAAATCTTTGTTACAGAGAGCACAAGGGATCTGTGATGAGCAGCACCTGGAGACCGAACTTCAACATGTCAAGCAAGTACTGCGTGACAACAAGCTTCGGGTACCGCGTCTCCGTCACAGTGAACGTGTGAAACCAGCCACCGTCGAGCGAGTACCTGCTGTGCTACCGTTTATGAAAGGCGTCACTGACAAGATTGGCTTCATCCTAAAGCGAGCTTCTATAAAAAACTTATTTCAAGCCGCCTAAAAAGATAGGTCAATTCTTACCATCTGTCAAGTGTCATATACCCTTACAAGATGCAGGAGTATACAAGCTTGATTGTGATTGTGGCCTCTCTTATATAGGCCAAACCAAAAGATCAATTAAAACTCGCGTTAAAGAACATATAGCTGACTTAAAACACCGTCGCTACACTAAGTCTGCAATCTGTGAACATAGTCTAGACAAAGCTCGCCATTATATTAGATTTGATAAACCACAGATACTCGCAAAAGAACACCGATTCCAACCAAGGATGATCCGCGAGGCTATTGAAATTAAAAAACATCCAAATTTCAATAGAGAAGATGGCTGGCTCTTACCACCTGCTTGGGATCCCATTATTAAAATAATTAAATCAAAAACCAAGCATAATATGCCACAGATTAAAGATGCAGTTAGCACTTTCTGCGTAGAGAGGACTTATTAAAATAATGATGTATCATAGGGTAGTTTCGAATAACTTTGTAACATTAGGACATCTGTCACCTCAGTCCTCCCGTGACCATGGTTGCTGTAAAGTATCCGAAACGTCGGGCTTGTAAAAATCTTAATAAACCGCGATAAAATCCGTAAAAATTGTTTCATTATAATGAGTGAAATTCGCGCAAACATTAGAAAACAATATACTATGTTGGTACTATTTTGAATAAAAATTTTGATTTTGATTTCATCTTAATGCTAGTATAGTACTGTCCTTAGGAGTTTTAAATCTATACTAACACTATTGGCACCGACAGACGTTGTCCTGTACAAAATATTTTTTTGTGAATCTAAACCTTCCTCGAATCCCCTTAAACTCACACAAAAAAAATCATCAAAATCAGTGCAGCCGTCTAGGAGGAGTTCAGTGACATACACACGCACACATGAAATATATATTATAAAGATTATAAAGCTGAGAGTTTGTTTGTTTGAACGCGCTAATCTCAGGAACTACTGTTGGAATTTGAAAAATTCTTTCAGTGTTAGATAGCCCATTTATCGAGAAAGGCTATAGGCTATATAACATCACTCTGTGACTTATAGGAGTTAAGTAACGCGGGCGAAGCTGCAGGCAACAGCTAGTATGTGAATAAAATAAATTTAAAATCCAAAACTTATATTTTTGCAAGCATTTTTTCCTAGTGAGAATAAATATATTCATAAGTGTGCGTGAGAAAGGGAGAGTTAATTTATCAGTTTACTAATTATCGCTCTACACTCTCCCTGAGACAGTCCAAGGCAGCGCCAACAGCCTGCCAATGCCAAATGAAAAAGAAATAAAACATGCTTAAAGTTTTTTTTTAATCTCGTAACTGATATTTTACTCGTAGCCACGATGTTAGTGAAACATTTCTAGTAGTTTTTTATATAAATCTCGTAACTAAAACTTTATTCGTAACCACGATGTTAGTGAAACATTCCTAGTAGTTCTTTTATAAATCTCGTAACTAATACTTTATTCGTAACCACGATGTTAGTGAAACATTCCTAGTAGTTCTTTTATAAATCTCGTAACTAATACTTTATTCGTAACCACGATGTTAGTGAAACATTTCTAGTAGTTTATTTATAAATCTCGTAACTGATATTCTATTCGTAACCACGATGTTAGTGAAACATTTCTAGTAGTTTTTTTATAAATCTCGTAACTGATATTTTATTCGTAACCACGATGTTAGTGAAACATTTCTAGTAGTTTTTTTTATAAATCTCGTAACTGATATTTTATTCGTAACCACGATGTTAGTGGAATATTTCTAGTAGTTTTCTCGCAATAAATTGTCTGTTTAGATTTTGCAATTTAACATAATTTTGAATTTAGAATATATCTAGGGCGAGCGCGACTGTATAGATGGTAGCGTTCGCCGACACGTGGGCCGAGAGACCCCAGGTCTCTCGGCCCACCTGCAGGCAAGACATAGCGAGTGCTCTCGACCGTGAGTGTAGAGCCGCATTAATAATAATCAAAGTTATTCATAGTTTTATTACGGTTACACCAATAGCTTCTTTTTTATTTCTTTCCACTTTATGTTATTATAGTCCTTGCTTTATGATAAAAAATCGCTTAAGGCGAGTCACCGCAGGTGAAACGGGAAAAAGGGTTTGTGAAATCAGATTTTTGAGACACTTACTACTAAAATATCAGGCCTCACAAAAAATATAGAGATACCTAAAGTTATTTCCTCAAAGAAAGGCTAATTGGTTACACGATAAAATGTACTTCACTTGAAGATAAAATATCCTGAAAACATACTAAAATAAAAACTAAAACGAATAATTTACTAAAAAAATATGTAATCTTGCACATCATTTTTATATGGAGATATTTAATATTCAACACTACAAAGAAAATACTATTTTTTTAAATCTCAAGTCCCTATATTTTTTTATTCAAATTTATCCCAAAACTTTAATGCTATCTAGCGTTATCACAAGACGCTCGCTACCCCGCCAGTCCCGGTGACTCGCCTTAAATCTAAACAAAAATATCTTAGTTATCTCAATCAGCGACTATCTATATAATCAGTAACGATTTTTATTTTCCTATTTCATAATAAAGTTGAGAAAAACCTTGAATGAAATCAATTTACAAAAATCTAGGCAGTACATAATATGTAATATTACGTAATACATAACTCATAATATTCGCCAATACTGCATTTACATCAATGCATATAACATTCAGATAAATTTTGATTCACATTTAATATATCAAACAGGACAACAGATCCTCACTGAATGGAAATTCGTGATAATCCATGGCAATGATTAATTATAATATTTGTAAATGAGTTTCACTTAATATTGATAAATTTGAACACGTAATATTATGAATTCCAAGAATATTTCCAAAGTTCAATATTTGTAGTGATTATTTGGATTTGAAAAGATAATTCGAAGAGGTTAGGCCGCATTGTAATCGATGGGGTTGCGCTAGTAAGAGTCATTCATATACGTTGGACTATCGTAACTTATTCTATCTTACCTCGACAACGATCGTCAAACGAAACCGTCCACCACTACATATATTATCACTTGTTAAGGCACTATCTTTGTCAAGTTATGTGGTCTCGAAAAATACTGCAAGCGGCTTAAAATACTTATCCGGAATGTGTGATAGAGATGTGCTAGCACCGGTCGAATGACAGTTCATTGTCGATTAAAGAGTCGATAATGCGACCTTTTTAATGCCATTAGCGATGAACGAAAAGCATTGTCTTATTATGCATACTTTTTATAAAATTTGAAAACACGGTTTAATTTGTTATTATTTAATACAATATTAATGCGAGTGATAATTAATTGAGGTGAAAAATTATATAAAATAACTACTACTTAACCATACTACTTACTTTGTAACTACGTACTTGAATTGAATATTTCAAATGTTTTGTGCAAAAATGAACACGAGTGTTTTTTTTAAATAACATTTTTCATTAATTTTTTTAAAGTAAGTAACAAATATCTATATCTTTATATCATATTTCAAACCTTTTATTGAATTTAGTAGAAGTAGTAGTCTCAACACATATATTTTGTAAACGTCAAGTATTTTCAAAAAGAGAGTTTGTCAAAAAATGTGATCTGTAAGTAGTGCACGACCGGTGTGGTATTTCTCGCTTACATAACACCATAGTCAAGTGATAGCCAAGCTGTCGCGTTTCGTGCGGTTTGTGATTTTTTGGTGGCAGAATTAAAAAAAAAAACACTGAAAAAAAGTTTGTGTCGTAGAGAATATTACAAAATAGAAGAATTTATTGAAGATACCTTGACACCTTGGGAAAAAGGCGTTCGCTACTAGCTTCTTTGTATAATGATATATTTTAAACAATTTGAAAGATCAGATTCGCTGAATTTGTTTCACTAGTTCTTCTTGGTGGACTAGTTTTGGAACCCGTAGTAGAATTCATTTGATGTTCAATAAAATAATTTAATGCACAACATTTATTTTAAAAAAATAGTGTTTTTTAACAGCAAGAACAAAATCTTTGAAATCTATTATAATTTCACTCACATATTTTTTGTGTCATAAAGGGGCAAACGAGCAGTGGGAGTCTTATGGTACCGACGCCTATACATATCAGCACAACCAGAGGTCATGCAGATGCGTTATCCTCCTTTTTCCTATCCATTTCAATACCATCATGATTCTTTATGATTTCATTTCTTTTTTAAATACCAATTACGCCAAAACCAGCATAATAATACACACAAAGTGCTTGTTATAGTAATTTAAAAATATAGGGAACATTTATGAATTTCTTTAAAAACGTTCATAGTAGGTTCACATCCCTAAGCGTGCTACTAACATTCTACGCATGCGTATTGTACCAGCCTCGCCCCTCAAGACCTGTATCTCAATGGGTGACGTCATCAAGGGTAAGTCACCCCGAGCCATTTGTACACCCTGCGGATATCTTGTGTAACAGGCATTGATTACACTACGTACATTAAGTATGGTAAACTGTCATTTATCGATATATTTGTTGTACATGTCTTTTAACAATTTTATTCTAAATTTCCATATGGCTAATAGCCCCTCTACACGTAGACAGATGTATCGGCAGACGTCAGATGCATCCGCCTGCAAAAAAGGGAAAACAAAGGGAAAACAAAAAATGTTCATAAAATATATAAGATTCTAAAAAATAAGATAAAAATCAGATGTGATGACATCTGATTTTTATCAGCTAGAGTAAAAAAAATTGACGATTTTCAAGGCTGTATGGTGTAGAATTTGTTATGGATATCGCCACCTAGCAGCAAGCTGTAATGTCTGTACCGATTGAGCTTAAAGGCCATCAGGCCGAAAAATCTAGCCCTTCCGAAAAAGGCTGTAATGAAAAGGCAAGAAACCTTTCGCATGAAAAATCATATAAATGAGGTATCAGATCGATAAACCAACACAAATTGAATGACGACCTAGTTGGCACGTCCATGTGTTTTTCTTGGAGAAAGTTTTTATGCTTTTTGTTATAACTTTCCACTAGATGGTGCTGCAAAACCATTTATTACACAACTGATCGCATTCAATGACAATAACAAGATTGTAAGGGCATTGTATCATAACTATATTACGACTACTTTGTCTCTTTACTATCTCAAACATTTATGTGCTGGTAGTAACTGTTTAAATTAAACTCAATATAAGTTTAATGTGAGATCTGAGTCTGACTGAGAATCCGAGTCAAACTTACACTCCTTCCCACTACTCTTACTCTCTTGCCGAACAGGTGTATTAGGAAAGAGGAAGGTGGGCAAGAAAATAATCACGTAAACTTATTTGGCAAAAGCAAAGAAATGCTGGAGAGCTTTTGTGATTCATCATCATCATTAGTCTCTATCAGTCCACTGCTGAACATAGGCCTCCAGGATCTTCGGGTAGATCCCAATTGGGTCAGGACCCAATGTGGGACTCGCACCTGGGAGTCCCCACCTTAACTAAAACCACTGTGAGCGCCTACAGCCGCTTTATGTGGGTCCCGGATATGCAACCTAATAAGCAGTCCCCACGACGTCGTGCCATGCAGACCCAGGTTCCCATCCTGAGCCTGATACGAACACAGGGGCGTTACTGGAGGCGCATCAAGTAGCGCCTCCTACGCACCCCCGTTCGTCTCCCGTGAGAGTAGGCCTCGTCGGTAGCCGACTCTCTCACCCACTCGTCGGCCTCCTTCTGGGACATTACTGCCTCGCAGAAGGAGACCATCGCCATCCAGGACTCGTCGTCACCGAACATCACGATGATGACGCTCGGCAGAGACAAGCCCCCTCCGATGACTGCTGTCAGACCGTAACGCAGCGCCGCCCATTTCGGGCACACCTCGAGGATGTGCTGGACCGAGTCCACCGCCGCGCCACAGTCATGACACACTGTCGACGGTTCCCAGCGGGCCCTCCGGCACAAGTACTCACCAAAGCAATCATGATCGGTGAGCACATCGTCTTCTCACCTGGTTAAAGGCCAACCAACACTTCGTCTACCTAAACGAACTTCTTTTGTGATTACTGAAAAATATTATACTTAGATATATTCTAGAATATTCTGTAATATTTATAGTCTACTTTAGGGGACCTCGGGAAGATTTAATTTGTCAGGTTTTCACCTCAAAGCTACATAGTACGAGGGTGCAACTGAATGATGCTATCGAAAACTGAACAAATTAGCAACTTATTACTTTTATTATACCTTTTCAAAATAGTGTACATTCACATAAATATAATCGCTGCATCCGATGGAACTAATGAGAAAAGAACTGCCCATTTCCTTAGGGGTCACTTATTCGTCCATATAACGTTTTCATCGAAGTTGTTCTTTTATTTCAGGAATAAATAAAAAATTCAAGGTGCGAGATTAGGTTAGGGGGAATTCCACGCTTGATGTCGCCAAATAGTCGATCGTTTGCTTGGCGGTGTGTGACGAAGCGTTCTCGTGGTGAAGGAGGGTCCTACTTGTAGAACATTTTCCAAGACAAATGGCAAACAATTATTAGTTAGTTTCAGGTCTTCGTTTTAGGTTCATAACAATCCAGCTTTCGTCACCCGTAAGTAGGTATGTCGAACACACCATTTGAGTCACCAACACCAATCGACATGAAGGAGTTTTTGGGCCTCTGCCAAATTATGAGGTATCCACCAGACACAAAGCTTCTTGACCGCTAAATGTTCATGGAGGATTTTGTGAACTTAACTTATACCGATGCCTTAGCTTGTCCAAATCTGATGATACATTTTTTTAATGTTACTTGGATAAGCAAACTGGCAAACGTGACCCCTGATGGTAAGTGGTCGACGTCGCCCATGAAAATAAACTAGTTTACCTGGAACGAGCCCAGGCAACTCATCTATGTGTTGCCTATCCTGAGACATAAGATGTTAAGTCTCGGTGCCAGTAATTACACACATGAATCATCGATCAAAAATCAACATCTGCACAACACTGATGTTATTTTCAGTTGTTACCCTAGAAGGCG
The DNA here is from genome assembly GCA_963853865.1 of Helleia helle. Lineage (NCBI taxonomy): Eukaryota > Metazoa > Arthropoda > Insecta > Lepidoptera > Lycaenidae > Helleia > Helleia helle. The sequence goes on from OY971420.1 coordinate 1,103,477, forward strand.
CATAACGCAGATCATTGGTGAGATGAGATATGGGGCTTCATCGTGAAAGGCCACTCGAAGTCTATCATAGCTTTCTTGATGACTTAAATGACATCGAACGTTATAAAAAATCTCTCGCGTTAAATCCATGCTGACGTGACACAGAAAATTTTAAATTTGCCGCCAAATTGTATAACAAATGACAAATAAATGAATACATGCACAAACTGATACACAATAATATTGGCAAAGAATTACATTTTCAAAATTTTAACTTATTTTTTGTTATATTGTTTACAAGTGGTCAGAACAACTTTCAGAGTCGCCCTCAAATTATACGCACGATACGTGCACGTGAAAATATTCAAAAATTAAATTTTGTATTAGTGTGTAGGTTAAGAATAATCAAACTCTTGGGTATGAGGCCTATTCAAATTATTCATATGGTTGGATTTGTAATATATTATTTTGTCCTGTCCCAGACTGCCTTGTATTTCAATATAATCGATATGAACCTTATTCGTTAACTTTTTTAGTGCAAAGACGGCCGAGCCTTTGCTAGTAATTGGTCTTGGTCTGGCAGTTTTAGTTTTGTTCTTGCTGAAAGTAAGTCCAAGACCAAAATGAAGACATAGACCAAGACATAAACCAAGATCTAACATCCAAGAAACAAAACGAAAGACTGCACAAATAAATATAAATTCCGTTGAATGTTGAACAAACTATTAATATGTTCATTTTTTGACACAGACAATTTTAAATTTACCGCCAAATTGTATAACAAATGACAAATTAATGAATCCAAACACAAAAAATACACAATAATATTGGCAATGAATTACATTTTCAAAATTTAAATTTTTTTTTATATCGTTTACAAGTGGCCAGAAGAATTTTCATTTTAAATTTTTTGGATTTGTATTATATATTGTCCCGTCCTAGACTGCCTTGTATGTCATTATAATCGATAGGAACCTTATTCGTTAACTTTTTTAGTACAGAGACGGCCGAGCCTTCGCTAGTTATTGGTCTGGGTCTTGCAGTCTTTGTTTTGGTCTTGCGGAAAGTAAGTCCAAGACCAAAACGAAGACCTAAACCAAGACCAAAATCGAAACCAAGATGTAACATGCAAGAACAAAACGAAAGACTGCACGAAGAAATATAAATTCCGTCGAATGTTGAATAAAATTTTAATATGTTCATTTTGTGACACAGACAATTTAAAATTTGCCGTCAAATCGTATAACAAATGACAAATAAATGAATCCATACACAAACAGATACACAATAATATTGGCAATTAATTACATTTTCAAAATTTAATTTTTTTTTTATATCGTTTACAAGTGGCCAGAAGAATTTTCATTTTCAATTTATTGGATTTGTATTATATATTGTCCCGTCCTAGACTGCCTTGTATGTCATTATAATCGATATGAATCTTATTCGTTAACTTTTTTAGTGCAGAGACGGCCGAGCCTTCGCTAGTTATTGGTCATGGTCTTGCAGTCTTAGTTTTGGTCTTGCGGAAAGTAAGTCCAAGACCAAAACGAAGACCTAAATCAAGACCAAAATCGAAACCAAGATGTAACATGCAAGAACAAAACGAAAGACTGCACAAATAAATATAAATTCCGTTGAATGATGAACAAAATATTAATATGTTCATTTTGTGACAAAGGCAATTTTAAATTTGCCGCCAAATCTTATAACAAATGACAAATAAATGAATCCATACACAAACAGATACACAATAATTTTGGCAAAGAATTACATTTTCAAAATTTAAACTTATTTTTTTTTTTAAATCGTTTACAAGTGACCAGAAGAATTTTAATTTTCAATTTATTGGATTTGCAATATATATTGTCCTGTCCCAGACTGCCTTGTATGTCATTATAATCGATATGAACCTTATTCGTTAACTTTTTTATTGCAGAGACGGCCGAGCCTTCGCTAGTTATTGGTCTTGGTCTTGCAGTCTTAGTTTTGGTCTTGCGGAAAGAAAGTCCAAGACCAAAACGAAGACCTAAACCAAGACCAAAATCGAAACCAAGATGTAACATGCAAGAACAAAACGAAAGACTGCACGAAGAAATATAAATTCCGTCGAATGTTGAATAAAATTTTAATATGTACATTTTGTGACACAGACAATTTAAAATTTGCCGTCAAATCTTATAACAAATGACAAATAAATGAATCCATACACAAACAGATACACAATAATATTGGCAAAGAATTACATTTTCAAAATTTAAACTTATTTTTTATTATATTGTTTACAAGTGGCTAGAAGAATTTTCAGAGTCGTCCTCAAATTAAACGCACGATACGTGCACGTGAAAATTTTCAAAAATTAAATTTTGTATTAGTGTGTAGGTCAAGAATAATTGAACTCTTGGGTAAGAGGCTTTTCCAAAGTATTCATATGATTGGATTTGTAATATATTATTTTGTCCTGTCCCAGACTGCCTTGTATTTTATTATAATCGATATGAACCTTATTCGTTAACTTTTTTAGTGCAAAGACGGCCGAGCCTCCGCTAGTGATTGGTCTAGTCTTGGTCTGGCAGTCTTAGTTTTGTTCTTGTGGAAAATAAGTGCAAGACCAAAACGAAGACCTAGACCAGGACTTAAACCAAGATCTAACATACAAGAAACAAAACGAAAGACTGTACAAAGAAATATAAATTCCGTTGAATGATGAACAAAATATTAATATGTTCATTTTGTGACACAGACAATTTTAAATTTGCTGCCAAATCGTATAACAAATGACAAATAAATGAATCCATACACAAACAAATACACAATAATATTAGCACACACACAATAATATTTTTTTTTATAAATCGTTTACAATTGGCCAGAAGAATTTTCATTTTCAATTTATTGGATTTGTAATATATATTGTCCTGTCCCAGACTGCCTTGTATGCCATTATAATCGATATGAACCTTATTCGTTAACTTTTTTAGTGCAGAGACGGCCGAGCCTTCGCTAGTTATTGGTCTTGGTCTTTCAGTCTTAGTTTTGGTCTTGCGGAAAGTAAGTCCAAGACCAAAACGAAGACCTAGACCAAGACCAAAATTGAAACCAAGATCTAACATGCAAGAACAAAACGAAAGACTGCACAAAGAAATATAAAGTCTGTTGAATGTTGAATAAAATATTAATATGTTCATTTTGTGACAAAGGCAATTTTAAATTTGCCGCCAAATCTTATAACAAATGACAAATAAATGAATCCATACAAAAACAGATACACAATAATTTTGGCAAAGAATTACATTTTCAAAATTTAAACTTATTTTTTTTTAAATCGTTTACAAGTGACCAGAAGAATTTTCATTTTCAATTTATTGGATTTGCAATATATATTGTCCTGTCCCAGACTGCCTTGTATGCCATTATAATCGATATGAACCTTATTCGTTAACGTTTTTATTGCAGAGACGGCCGAGCCTTCGCTAGTTATTGGTCTTGGTCTTGCAGTCTTAGTTTTGGTCTTGCGGAAAGTAAGTCCAAGACCAAAACGAAGACCTAGACCAAGACCAAAATCGAAACCAAGATCTAACATGCTAGAACAAAACGAAAGACTGCACGAAGAAATATAAATTTCGTCGAATGTTGAATAAAATATTATTATGTTCATTTAGTGACACAGACAATTTTAAATTTGCCGTCAAATCGTATAACAAATGACAAATAAATGAATCCATACACAAACAGATACACAATAATATTGGCAAAGAATTACATTTTCAAAATTTAAACTTATTTTTTATTATATTGTTTACAAGTGGCTAGAAGAATTTTCAGAGTCGTCCTCAAATTAAACGCACGATACGTGCACGTGAAAATTTTCAAAAATTAAATTTTGTATTAGTGTGTAGGTCAAGAATAATTGAACTCTTGGGTAAGAGGCTTTTCCAAAGTATTCATATGATTGGATTTGTAATATATTATTTTGTCCTGTCCCAGACTGCCTTGTATTTTATTATAATCGATATGAACCTTATTCGTTAACTTTTTTAGTGCAAAGACGGCCGAGCCTCCGCTAGTGATTGGTCTAGTCTTGGTCTGGCAGTCTTAGTTTTGTTCTTGTGGAAAATAAGTGCAAGACCAAAACGAAGACCTAGACCAGGACTTAAACCAAGATCTAACATACAAGAAACAAAACGAAAGACTGTACAAAGAAATATAAATTCCGTTGAATGATGAACAAAATATTAATATGTTCATTTTGTGACACAGACAATTTTAAATTTGCTGCCAAATCGTATAACAAATGACAAATAAATGAATCCATACACAAACAAATACACAATAATATTAGCACACACACAATAATATTTTTTTTTATAAATCGTTTACAATTGGCCAGAAGAATTTTCATTTTCAATTTATTGGATTTGTAATATATATTGTCCTGTCCCAGACTGCCTTGTATGCCATTATAATCGATATGAACCTTATTCGTTAACTTTTTTAGTGCAGAGACGGCCGAGCCTTCGCTAGTTATTGGTCTTGGTCTTTCAGTCTTAGTTTTGGTCTTGCGGAAAGTAAGTCCAAGACCAAAACGAAGACCTAGACCAAGACCAAAATTGAAACCAAGATCTAACATGCAAGAACAAAACGAAAGACTGCACAAAGAAATATAAAGTCTGTTGAATGTTGAATAAAATATTAATATGTTCATTTTGTGACAAAGGCAATTTTAAATTTGCCGCCAAATCTTATAACAAATGACAAATAAATGAATCCATACAAAAACAGATACACAATAATTTTGGCAAAGAATTACATTTTCAAAATTTAAACTTATTTTTTTTTAAATCGTTTACAAGTGACCAGAAGAATTTTCATTTTCAATTTATTGGATTTGCAATATATATTGTCCTGTCCCAGACTGCCTTGTATGCCATTATAATCGATATGAACCTTATTCGTTAACGTTTTTATTGCAGAGACGGCCGAGCCTTCGCTAGTTATTGGTCTTGGTCTTGCAGTCTTAGTTTTGGTCTTGCGGAAAGTAAGTCCAAGACCAAAACGAAGACCTAGACCAAGACCAAAATCGAAACCAAGATCTAACATGCAAGAACAAAACGAAAGACTGCACGAAGAAATATAAATTTCGTCGAATGTTGAATAAAATATTATTATGTTCATTTAGTGACACAGACAATTTTAAATTTGCCGTCAAATCGTATAACAAATGACAAATAAATGAATCCATACACAAACAGATACACAATAATAATGGCAAAGAATTACATTTTCAAAATTTAAACTTATTTTTTATTATATTGTTTACAAGTGGCTAGAAGAATTTTCAGAGTCGCCCTCAAATTATACGCACGATATGTGCACGTGAAAATTTTCAAAAATTATTTTTTTTATTAGTGTGTAGGTCAAGAATAATTGGACTCTTGGGTACGAGGCTTTTCCAAATTATTCATATGGTTGGATTTGTAATATATTATTTTGTCCTGTCCCAGACTGCCTTGTATTTCATTATAATCGATATGAACCTTATTCGTTAACTTTTTTAGTTCAAAGACGGCCGAGCCTTCGCTAGTGATTGGTCTAGTCTTGGTCTGGCAGTCTTAGTTTTGTTCTTGCAGAAAGTAAGTTCAAGACCAAAACGAAGACCTAGACCAAGACTAAAACCAAGATCTAACATACAAGAAACAAAACGAAAGACTGCACAAAGAAATATAAATTCCGTTGAATGATGAACAAAATATTAATATGTTCATTTTGTGACACAGACAATTTTAAATTTGCTGCCAAATCGTATAACAAATGACAAATAAATGAATCCATACACAAACAAATACACAATAATATTAGCACACACACAGTAATATTTTTTTTTATAAATCGTTTACAATTGGCCAGAAGAATTTTCATTTTCAATTTATTGGATTTGTAATATATATTGTCCTGTCCCAGACTGCCTTGTATGTCATTATAATCGATATGAACCTTATTCGTTAACTTTTTTAGTGCAGAGACGGCCGAGCCTTCGCTAGTTATTGGTCTTGGTCTTTCAGTCTTAGTTTTGGTCTTGCGGAAAGTAAGTCCAAGACCAAAACGAAGACCTAGACCAAGACCAAAATTGAAACCAAGATCTAACATGCAAGAACAAAACGAAAGACTGCACGAAGAAATATAAAGTCCGTTGAATGTTGAATAAAATATTAATATGTTCATTTTGTGACACAGACAATTTAAAATTTGCCGTCAAATCGTATAACAAATGACAAATAAATGAATCCATACAAAAACAGATACACAATAATTTTGGCAAAGAATTACATTTTCAAAATTTAAACTTATTTTTTTTTAAATCGTTTACAAGTGACCAGAAGAATTTTCATTTTCAATTTATTGGATTTGCAATATATATTGTCCTGTCCCAGACTGCCTTGTATGCCATTATAATCGATATGAACCTTATTCGTTAACGTTTTTATTGCAGAGACGGCCGAGCCTTCGCTAGTTATTGGTCTTGGTCTTGCAGTCTTAGTTTTGGTCTTGCGGAAAGTAAGTCCAAGACCAAAACGAAGACCTAGACCAAGACCAAAATCGAAACCAAGATCTAACATGCAAGAACAAAACGAAAGACTGCACGAAGAAATATAAATTTCGTCGAATGTTGAATAAAATATTATTATGTTCATTTAGTGACACAGACAATTTTAAATTTGCCGTCAAATCGTATAACAAATGACAAATAAATGAATCCATACACAAACAGATACACAATAATAATGGCAAAGAATTACATTTTCAAAATTTAAACTTATTTTTTATTATATTGTTTACAAGTGGCTAGAAGAATTTTCAGAGTCGCCCTCAAATTATACGCACGATATGTGCACGTGAAAATTTTCAAAAATTATTTTTTTTATTAGTGTGTAGGTCAAGAATAATTGGACTCTTGGGTACGAGGCTTTTCCAAATTATTCATATGGTTGGATTTGTAATATATTATTTTGTCCTGTCCCAGACTGCCTTGTATTTCATTATAATCGATATGAACCTTATTCGTTAACTTTTTTAGTTCAAAGACGGCCGAGCCTTCGCTAGTGATTGGTCTAGTCTTGGTCTGGCAGTCTTAGTTTTGTTCTTGCAGAAAGTAAGTTCAAGACCAAAACGAAGACCTAGACCAAGACTAAAACCAAGATCTAACATACAAGAAACAAAACGAAAGACTGCACAAAGAAATATAAATTCCGTTGAATGATGAACAAAATATTAATATGTTCATTTTGTGACACAGACAATTTTAAATTTGCTGCCAAATCGTATAACAAATGACAAATAAATGAATCCATACACAAACAAATACACAATAATATTAGCACACACACAGTAATATTTTTTTTTATAAATCGTTTACAATTGGCCAGAAGAATTTTCATTTTCAATTTATTGGATTTGTAATATATATTGTCCTGTCCCAGACTGCCTTGTATGTCATTATAATCGATATGAACCTTATTCGTTAACTTTTTTAGTGCAGAGACGGCCGAGCCTTCGCTAGTTATTGGTCTTGGTCTTTCAGTCTTAGTTTTGGTCTTGCGGAAAGTAAGTCCAAGACCAAAACGAAGACCTAGACCAAGACCAAAATTGAAACCAAGATCTAACATGCAAGAACAAAACGAAAGACTGCACGAAGAAATATAAAGTCCGTTGAATGTTGAATAAAATATTAATATGTTCATTTTGTGACACAGACAATTTAAAATTTGCCGTCAAATCGTATAACAAATGACAAATAAATGAATCCATACACAAACAGATACACAATAATATTGGCAAAGAATTACATTTTCAAAATTTAAACTTATTTTTTTTAAATCGTTTACAAGTGGCCAGAAGAATTTTCATTTTCAATTTATTGGATTTGTAATATATATTGTCCTGTCCCAGACTGCCTTGTATGTCATTATAATCGATCGATATGAAATTTATTCGTTTACTTTTTTAGTGCAGAGACGGCCAAGCCTTCGCTAGTTATTGGTCTTGGTCTTGCAGTCTTAGTTTTGGTCTTGCGGAAAGTAAGTCCAAGACCGAAACGAAGACCTAGACCAAGACCAAAACCGAAACCAAGATCTAACATGCAAGAACAAAACGAAAGACTGCACGAAGAAATATAAATTCCGTCGAATGGTGATTAAAATATTAATATGTTCATTTTGTGACGCGCTTTTCAAATTATAGATCCCCGTCCCCGATAGAGAGACCCGTTGCATCGCAACAGGGTCACGTTTTCCGCCTTAAGAGCGGCCGGGCCACCCATATCGGCGCGTCATACAGTGCCATCGACTGCAAGACGCCCGCATATAGGCGGTGGCAACCAGCGCTCGGCCCACCTACATTGGGGAGGAGGCGACTCAGCGCCCATGCGGTTGCAAGCAACTTCGGCACTAGCCGTCGGAAATGCTCTTCGAAATTCCATCTGCTGTCGAGGAGGAGGCCCAAGTACCTCATATATGCCTCGACAGAGATGCAAGTTTCTCCCACCATTAAGCTGGATCCGGATGGAGGGGCTCGACGTGGCCCATGAAAGCATATAGCCTCACTCTTCTCTAGGGTCACTTCGAGTTGTTGGATCCTAGAAACAACCTAGGCGACTACGGCTACCGCACGTATGCGTAATGCGGGCCTCTGAAAAGGCCGCCCCACATGCGGTTACGATGGTGTCGTCGGCGTAACATGCAACGCCGACACCTGTCAAGTTTGCGCCACGGAGGACCCAATCATACCCGACGTTCCACAGGAGCGGGCCCAGAACAGAACCCTGTGGAACTAACTGACTGAACTGAACTAACAAACAGTTTACCGTTAGTAAATTGTAAGTACCCGGATGACCGAGCTTCGCTCGGTATTTTTTTTTTTTAATAAAATGACATTTTCTAAAAATGATTCCTAGCTAGATCGATTTATCGCCCCCGAAACCCCCTACATACTAAATTTCATGAAAATCGTTGGAGCCGATTCCAAGATTCCAATTATATATATGTGCAACGTCTTGTTTGACGACTTTTTCGTTAAGATTTTGTATAGTTTGGGGAAATGTGTATTCTATGAGGAAAGTCCCAAACTATATCATATACCTAACGTATTGTTTGAGGAAAATTTATCAATACATTGCACATACATATCAATACGTTATTATGTGAGTTAAATCTCAACTGAAAGTAACTAACTAACTGGCAAACAGAAAATTAAAAATTATGAAATACTCGATTTTTTTTAATAAATACATAGTACGTCAAATTGTATTTGATGCGGCAGCTCAATACTGTCAAATATGTTTCGCTTTGCCAGTGTAAGTATTTATTTAATACTATACAATATTTAAACCAATTAATATTACCTTAATATTTCATAATTAGATACACCTATGCAAGTAGCATCTAATACTATTTATTAATTTTCTTTTTATATTTGTACAACTGAGATATCTACTATTATTATTATGAAAGAGACATACACATTTGTCAAAACAATGTTATATGTTACTGGAAATGAAGATTATTTTTTGTGTATGTATCATCTCACTGCTAGACATCAATGAACGTCAAGACGGCCGATTTTCTGTCACTGATCAAAAGGCTGCATGTTTTATAATAATTATAATAAATATTTAGCACATTTTTTATAAAACTCATCATTTTGCCAGAAATACATCGGTGCCAGGAATGCGCAATTCACGGTTTTGGGTATGTTTCTAATATTTTTTCTGTTTTATCGTATACATTTTTAGGTGCATCAGGTATGCATGCAAAACCATGCATATGCAATTGCATTAAGATTTCATAAAAATTACCATCCAAAGACTGGAGGATTTGGTCATACCGCCACAGGCAGTCATTTATTGCCACCTGATAATATTAATATCAAATAAAGCATAAGAAAGCAAGCTACACTCTACATAAAGTAATCCCTCAGCTTGCAGTGCTCGGTTAAAAGCGTAGTACAAGCACTGTAAAACTTATTACGCTGCTGTTTACTCCTAAAGTTATGATGAATTGGAGAGTTTAGTAAGGATCACAGACAGGCTATAATTTATAAGTTATCACTTCACTGACAGGCACTCACTGTAATTCCTGCCACCAGCTGATTATTTTTATCGCGCAAAAGATTGACTGACAGAAGGGCAGAAACGACAGTGTAACTACTGACACTGAGACTCGCCATCATAGGTCTTCGAATAGGAAACGCAGTTCTCAGGTCTCAGGTGAAGCCGTGAATAGTGTTTATGGGCAACGCGGAACATCAACAATCGGTGGCTCGACTGCCAGTTTACCAACCACCTAGCATCAAAATATAAAACACATTCCAGCTCGCTCCGCCTCCTATAAGATCCAGCACCAAAGCCATGACTGTGTCGTCATTGGCGCCGGCGGGGCTGGTCTCCGGGCAGCTGTGGGATTGGCACAGAACAACTTCTCCGTCGCTTTAGTCTCCAAGCTGTTCCCAACTCGGTCTCACACGATCGCAGCGCAAGGGGGCATGAATGCGTCAATTGGTGAATACATATGATATTTTTTGTCTAGTCTAATGTATTTTCCCGTATTGCACTCGACGAATATGAATCAAGTAATAAATTACACTGTATAAACTCTTAACTCTAAAGGGACCAGAACCGACTTTTTGTCTGGGTGGCATGTACATAATCTTATTCACTGAAATGAGTGGAACTATCGAGAAAATTACGCAGCCTACGCGAATATAGAAATTTTGATTAAACTTCCAAGCTAATTTAAAAATAAAGAATAAGTCTATTTATGAAAAACCTTTGAGTAAATTAAATACTAAATTAGATCATCATCATCATAATCAGCCTTTATCCGTCCACTGCTGAACATAGGCTTCCCTCAATGAACGCCAAGACGACCGATCCCTCGCCACTCGCATCTAGCACGGACCGGCCACCGCACGGAGATCGTCTTCCCACCTGGTTAATGGCCAACTAACATTTCGTCTTCCTAAACGTGGCCTCCACTCTTGAACCTTATTGCCCCATCGGCCATCCGTTTTCCTGAGTGTGTGACCAGCCCACTGCCACTTCAACGAGCTTATTCTTTGCGTGATATCGGTTACCTTAGTTCACTGGCGGATATCTTCGTTTCGAATCCTATCTGTCAAAGAAACACCCAGCATGGCACGCTCCATAGCACGTTGAGTTTGCCGTAGCTCAAATTAGATCGTATCACGAAAACAAAAAATTTGAAGTTTTAAGGCTCCAAAGTATCATTAGTATAAATAGACGTTAATAATGGTTTCTCAATGATTTGACAGGCAGTATGCATGAGGATGACTGGCGCTGGCATTTCTATGACACCGTCAAGGGATCTGACTGGTTAGGAGACCAGGTGAGGTGGCTATACGCGATTTAATATAAATGTTCCATTCCATAAAATTGTGATGTCGAGGCTGTTTAAACATGCCCAGATCATGTAGATTGTGGCACAAATAAGGTATCTATTTATCTCATAAAATGTTTTATTGTCCAGGATTGTATACAACACTTGACCAGGGATGCCCCAAGCTGTGTGTTCGAGCTAGAGAACATGGGGATGCCGTTTTCGAGGACCAAAGACGGCAAAATATACCAAAGATCGTTTGGTGGTGCGACCGTGAAGAACGGGAAAGAAATAGCGAAGAGAACCTGTGCTGTTGCTGATCGGTAAGTGAAAGCTAAAGTATGAAGAACATGCGTGAGATAAACAGATAGGCGTCGCCTGTGAACATGAAACACTTCATCCTCAAGGTACAGATTAACTTTTAATGTAAGACTCAAAGGGATTCGCGTAAAACCCAACAGCCGAGTGAAGCACGCGGCGCTCGCGTCGAGCGGCTCGGCTGGCTGCACTGATTGTTGTAATGCTCGGGTTGTATCGTATTACATTACACCGAAATGTTAAAAGTCAGTCTCCACCTTTACATACAAGGTTAAACAAGTCGCTCATCTTTCCATACAAACGCAGAACTGTAATTACTACAATGTTTGACGATGACCTTCAAAAACTAAGGATAATATAAGTTGATCTCGTCATTATCTATGTCTGCGCCCAAAATCGTAAAAAAATATACATTTAAAAAATACAAGCTTCTAAACTTTCGTATTTCAACACTGATTTTAGCCCAAATTTGAGCGAAAATAAATAATATATGGAGCACGAAAGCTCAAAAATAAAGCCCGTACAGACATAGTTTAGTTATTCAAAAGTGGAAATAAATTTATTTGAAAAAGACACACTTAATAGTTTTTCTATAATAACTGTTTTGCTAAAAAGAACATTTTCGAAATGAATCATTGTGCATTTCGTTCTAGCACACATGTTTGCGCACTATGTCGGGTGAGATAGCAATCATTTTGTTAGAATTCGCGCCGTCGACTAGTTCAACCTTAAGTAAATCATTCACACTTACTTTTGTACGGTGTAAGATCTAGGTTCCTGACCCGTATTTACAGCCTTTCCTGCCGTAAAGCTGTAGTAAAGCTCTTAGTAGGCGCGTGACAAGACTGCATCCTTCATTGGCAAAAGGGGAGAATATTTCTTCTTTTGACTATTTTAAAGTTATATACTGTACTCACTCACTACTCTATATACTCGTATGAATAGGAAGCGTATGTCCATCATCCGACTAGTAAAAGCTGATGATGATATTTTCCTTACATGCATATACACTGATTATTTCGAGTCATAGGATCTGAATAATTTAATTTAGTGACTTTTTTGACCGCTAGACTTAATTCTAAGATACTAACTATGCCAAACATATAAATGTGTTCTATTTCTTATAATAGAAAAAATAAAATATATATAAATATTATAAAATACAAAATTCGCATACATACTGTATGATAATATTCTCTAGTCGGACGGCCCTCTGGTGGAAAATGTTGAATGTTACTTATTGATTTTCCTCAAAACTTGTAGAAGCGCCCTCTTTTAATTATCAGGAAAACTAATACCACTCGTTTCATCTGAATCAAAGGTTCATATTATCTCATTTGGACTCTATTTGAAACAGCGACCTCTACACGTCACTAACAAACTAGATATTTTGATGTTGACAAACTCCGCAATAAGCACATCAGTGGCGCCCGTTTTTGTAGGTAATATTGATTCGTTTCCAAAACGAAACAGTGCCATCTACAAGTCAATGGCGAAGTTATTAGAAAAGTAGACGTAATAATATTATTTGAAATCATCAGCCCGTTTCAGCATCTTTAAATATTGAACTATGTCCACAGTAAATATCTACGTTCTTGGATTAAAAAAAAATAGGAATTGGTAGGAATTATATATAGCGGGAATTGGTCGTCTTAGCGTTCATTGAAATGTTCTTTTGAATAGCAGTGGAAGCTGATAGGATAATGAGAATAATTGTAAATTGATCATGATATATATGATTTCAATATAATTTCATTGGTGGTAGTCGGAATGCGCTGCGCCGCACCCGGATCCATGCGGACCGTCAACCTGGTTGTTGTTTCGTAAAGAAAAGAGGGACAGCCGGTGGTTAATATTAAATGTTTACAGCACGGGGCACGCTCTTCTGCACACGCTGTATGGATACTGCACGAAGTTCAAGAGCATTGATATGTTCACCGAGTTCTTCGTGTTGGACCTGCTGATGCAAGACGGGCAGGTGGTTGGAGCTCTTGCCTTGGACATGGATGACAGCAGTCTTCATAGGTAAGTCCTGATCATGATAAACAGTATCTACTTACATATTGGTCAGAGAGAACGTAATTCCAGCGACGACATACATATATTGAGAACCTTGGAACTGAGACCTCGAAAGACCTAAGTATAATACGAAATTGATAGGTTCTCGGGATTAAAAAAATGGTAAAGCTTGGTACGTGGCTACTTATTAGTAATGCGTAGTTTGAATATTGTCTGTCTGTTGGATTAAAATAATTTTGTCTCTTTTTATTATTGTTGATTAAAATAATTTTGTCAGTCTTATGATATGTACCATTAGTTGCTGAAAAAAAATTAAACCGATGCTGATGTAAAATACTTAATAAATACTTAAGTATTTTATTGATAAGATTTTTTTTCACAATTATAAAAAAGAAAATAATTATCAATGATGTAACATATATTTGTGTTGTTGTTGAGTTTGATAATTAATATTTATTATTGGAATTTTTACTTATTGGAATTGTTTTTTTTGAACTTTGGAAATATTACCTTCAAAGATTTTACGTTTTGTTTTATAAAAGTTTTGGAAAAAGATTAATTCTTACAGGAGAATCTATGTAAAATAGATATTTTTTTTTTTGTTTTTTAAATTTTATGTTGTCATATTCCAGGTGTTTTAAATTCGATATATCTAAATCTTTAAAGTTATCCTCAATGAATTTGGTTTACTTATATATATACTTTATATATATATATATATATATATATATATATATTTAACTCATAATATACAATTTTTTATTAACTTCTACGCTATAAACGCCCCATATTCCGTTCCACTTGGGCTTACGATTTCAACGCTCGAGACAGGTACATTGTGGAACGGAAAATCTGTGGTCGTGACTCGTGAGGATGATCGTCGTGAACGCCTAAAGGAACGCACTGTTTATCGACGAATGGGAAAAATCTTACCTATAGCAATGTAAAAAAAAATTGTTACACTTTCCGACGCCATCTTCAAAAAACCTTCACATAGTCACTTTGGACCGCCACAACGCCATGCGTGTTTAATTTGAGGAGTGACTTATAAATAAATATTTTAATGACAAATGATATAATAAATGGACTTATTAAAATTCATTTATAGTTGTTTATGGTACCTACATATGGGATATGTAGGAAATAATCTGACTTTCCGAAGGTTGCCATCCTCACCCCTTGCCCCCTGCTCTTCTGTCCCCTCTTCCTATAAGAGGGGAACAAAGAGCCCCCTCGTCCCAATTACTGTTGAAACTTGGCAAGTAGATGTATTCTGGAACCGCATTATGATTTTTACACAAAAGTAGAAAAAAAAAACAATAAATTTTTGGGGTGCCCATACTTACAACTGAAACTCAATTTTTTTTCTTTACGTAGTTGCACCGTACATCTTTGAATTCAAAAACTTTGAATATTAAAAAAAATAAACAAAATAAACCATATTTTTAGTTAGCCTAATGTTGTAAATTATGTAATGGTACGGAACCATTCGTGCGCAAGTCCGACTAGTACTTAGCCGGTTTTTTGTTTTATCATCAATACCTACCTACAACAGCGGACGCAATAGTTTCTGCAGCGCATGCGCTGGTAAAAACCTTTTATGGCAATTTTTTTATACCTTGGGTTGGTTTTAGTAGAGATTTCTAGGGATCCCTAGTTTTTTCTAGTAATAAATATAGCCTATGTTACACAGTGATAAATGATAATTAACATGGACTGATGTTCATTGAGAGGGGCCTACGTTTAGAGGTATACGGACAAGGGCTGGTGATGATTAAGAAGTCGCATTAACAACTTTCTCACTTTATATTTCACTGTTTCACTAAACACTAAAAAATGTATTTTATTTTAATACGCTTTTATTAGCTTCAGACGTATGTATGTTAGTATGTAACGGAATCTTTGAACATGATTATGACCAACCTCTAACGGCTAGATTTCGATTTTAGATTGATAAAATTATTTCAATATCCTGATCAGGATAATCACGATAGCACATGCTAGGAAGGCATACCGCTTAAGGCGCGCAAGTTACCTACATCACTTGTGTTGTTTTTAGTCTCTCACTCATTTCAAAAGTGATTGCCATTACTTGAGTACTTTAAATTAATAAAATCTATAATTAAAAAAAATCGAGACTAAAAAGTAAAAAATAATTATAGTTTAAAAAAAAAACTAAAAAACACGCTTTAATAGCAAATTTATTACATATTATTATCATTATAAATTCTTTATTACATTCCTTTAAAAATAATATAAATAGCATGCGTATATCTGAGTTAATCAATATTTACACATAGCAAAATAGGTAGTATTAAATACATATTATTATTTCAACTGAGCGACGTTAATTAATTTTTGAACAAAATACAAAGTACTTACAATAGTAGATTGTATCATAAGGGAGCAAAATAATATTTTTACGGCGAGGGCGCTTTTTGAATAAAGAGCGAAGCGAGGGATTTTTTAGTAGAACCCTGAACGTAGCAATGGATTCTTTAGTAGAACCCTGAACGTAGCGGGGGATTCTTCAGTAGAACCCTGAACGTGTCGAGGGATTCTTTAGTAGAACCCTGAACGTAGCGAGGGATTCTTTAGTAGAACCCTGAACGTAGCGAGGGATTCTTTAGTAGAACCCTGAACGTAGCGGGGGATTCTTTAGTAGAAACCTGAACGTGGCGAGGGATTCAAACGTACGTCGCCCGAGCCAAAAATATATTTTGCGCCCGATGAGAAAATAAAATGCGCCTCATATTTTATTGTAATATTATTATTTATTAAAACTTAACAGTAACAACTAAATTGAAATTAAATAGTATCTTTATTATGAAACAAGATTTTTCAAGCGGAATTTGAAAACAATATTTAAAGTAGTATCTAATAATAAAACAACTAAAACTTATATTTACATCTGAGACATTTTTGCAATTATGAAAATTTATTGTTACAGTTTTATTATGAATAGAGATTGCTGTAGATTTTATATTCTGCGTATTTGAAATAATGTCCGAATCTGGCTTATTTTGAGGAAAATGTCAATCCAAACAATATTAATTTTTGCATTCGATTTCTTTGGCGCTGAAGTCTGAACACTAAGATGTTCTAAATTCAAAAATTTATTGTGGCGCACTTATAAATATTAAAGAGGATGAAAAATTCATAACTGCCCGCTAAAAGTTGCATATAGAAAACTACCCAACTTTGGGGTTATTGGATGATTCGCACGAATTTTACTGGCACGAAACGTGCGAATTGACTTATTTTAGAAATATGTATAATATATATATAATATTATATTTTAATTTTGGAAAAATTTCATCCATCAACAATAACAACAAACATTCATTATATTTGTTGTTATTGTTTCTTTTGTGTTGCAATTTCATGTTATATTCTATATATAAATGATAATTAAAAAGAAACAAATGTTAGTTTTGTATAGGCACAATTTTTTTATAAAAACATAAATCTCACTAGTTTTGATACTTTTATTATATATCGGTTCAGATTAAAAAAAAAAAGCGTAATAATTATTTTGTGATGCTAACAGCTCTAAGTGTGAATTCATTTTCCTACTATAATCTGATTTCGTTTATGTACGTTCAAAGAATAATAATGATTTTTCATTCCTCAAATCAATTCATAGCGAGTGAAGAGGATGTTTAGAATTTTTTATTTTAATAGATACATTTTTTTTTATTTTTTGTCTCGTTTCATAGTTTCATGGTAACAAAATATTTAACTCTAAATACTTCTCTACAAGAGTGTACTTTATCATAAATGTATTGCACAAAACTCCACGTGTGTGCCAATAGCCTACTACATATTTTTTGAGTTGTCGATTCGCACACCATTAAAATAGATTTGTGCAAATCGCCTACTAAATTAAAGGCGCACCAAGTCGTCGTTTTGGAATTATTATACTCGTATTTCGTCCTCGAGATTAGTAATATTATTTATTTAACACACCATGTAGTATCGCGTAAGTGATACCACTTCAGCACTATAGTTGAAAGCTGGCAACACAAAGAAAAAACTTTATCCCTACCATACCAAACTCGATCTCTTGCCGAGACCCTTGAGCCGGCTTCATTCGCAATTTAGTGCTCAACCACTTCGCATGTCATTTGGTTTCGCATTCAGTATTTAAAAAAAAAAAAAATGTCTAAAAGGCAAAGTAAAGATAATAGTTTAGATTATATAGTTAAAAAGTTACGAAAATTAGAAGAAGAAATAAAACGGGATCGCTATAATAGGCGATCAAATTTATCCAGATCTAGTTCAAGTAGCTCCTCAAGTTCATCGATATCTTCGATTGAGAACGCACCCGAAGTTTGTAACGGTAAGTTATTAAAAAAAAAAATATAATAGTTACTCCTTTTTAACCGATACCTTGCATCAGAATAGTCACCAGGACTATAGATGTAGTGGGTTCACGGTTACTGTCTTTGTTACCTAAACTCTTTAATGAATAGTCTTTTGCATCAGAATAGCCACATGGGCTATATATATATGTAGAATTTATACTAAAACGTTTTTTTCCTTGTATTCCAGAAATGGATGATAATTTACAAAAGGAAATTAATGATTCTCTTCCTATTGAGAATGTACTTCCGGAACAAGTGTGTCCTGGAACATCCATAAATTTGCCACTCGTTTCCGTGGATCTGGCTCCCGAGGACGGTAGATCAAAAAATGAATTTATAGAGATTTTGGGGGAAGATCCGTCCGCTACCGTTACCTACGGACCGGAAATACATAAAGAAATAGCGTCTAGATTTACACACGTTTGTACATCCGGTTTGGATAAAGAGAATCGTAAAAATTTAATTGAAAAGCACATGGTTCCAAGTAATTGCATAAATATTGCTGCGCCACGACTTAATGCGGAAATTAAAGCGGCACTTTCGGATTCAGTGGTCAAACGTGACAAGGCCATCGAATACAGACAACATCAGTTGGCGGCAGCTATATCGTCGCTAGGATCTATTATATCCAATCAACTAATCGGTAAGCAGGATAATAACTTCATGCGAGATTTGATGGACCTTGGTCGACTATTATGCGACATACAACACTCGCAATCGATAGCTAGACGAAGTCTAGCTTTAAACTACGTCAAATAAAGAATTAAAAGACCACCTGGCTTCTACGAAGATTGATGGTTACCTTTTTGGCGACAATTTAGCCGAAACGTTAAAAACTGCAAAAGCAGTTTCAAAATCGAGTTCAGACTTAAAGGTCGAACAGCAAAAACATGTAAAACCTGCGCCAGCAAACAGGAATTTAAACTGGAAGGCGAGGACCTCGGCTCGCAGGCAGCCGACGGGCCAAGCGCCGCGCCAACAACAGCCTGCTGCTCAGAGGGCTCCTGCACCCTCGAGACATGCTGCTCAAACCTACTCGCGACTTTCCAAACAGAGCCGCCGCCAGTAGACGAGGTTCGTTACGCGGGTAGATTAGTTCATTTTTATAAACAATGGACTCTTATTACAACAGATCTTTACATATTGTCCTGGATAAAAGGCTATAAAATTATATTTAAGAAACCCGTTCAGCAAAATAGTTTAGCCCATTTACACGAATTTTCAAATCCTGCTACAATAGAATTACAAGAAGCAGTTAAAAGTTTAATATTAATAGACGCTGTTTCTCGTTGTGAACCTTGTCAAGAACAATATGTATCCCGTGTATTTTTAATACCTAAGTCAAACGGAAAAATGAGATTTATTTTAAATTTAAAAAATTTGAATAATTTTATAAATACCCGACATTTTAAGTTGGAGGATATCCGTACAGTTTTAAATCTTGCATCTAAAAATTGTTATTTAGCAACGCTTATTTAAAAGACGCCTATTTTTTGATTAATATACACTGAGATTCACGAAAATACCTTAGATTTTTTGTAGGATATAAATTATACGAATTTAATGTTTTACCGTTTGGATTATGTACGGCTCCATATATTTTTACTAAAATAATGAAACCGGTCGTAAAATTATTACGTTCACATGGCTTGTTATCATCTATGTATCTAGACGATTTGATATTAGTTGGGGGTACATATGAAGAATGTGTTAAAAATGTAGAAATTACTCGGAAATTATTAAGGAATTTAGGTTTTATTATAAATAATGAAAAAAGTGTGATACAGCCATCACAATCGGTTAAATACTTAGGTTATATTATTGATACTAGTAAATGGACGTTAAGTTTACCAATAGAAAAAAGAGTGCGTATTAAATCTGAACTTCTAAAATTAAAAAAATTAAATCGTTTTAAAATAAGAACGCTAGCTAAACTTATAGGCTTGTTAGTTTCTGCATGTCCGGCAATAGAATATGGCTGGTTATATACAAAGGAACTGGAAAGATGTAAGTACCTTAACCTAAAGAATGATGATGATTACGACAAATATGTCCTTGCCAAATTCATTATTGCCGGACATAAATTGGTGGATTAATGCTGTCGATCACTCTGCTCATAAAATTAAAGATGATAAATATTGCTTGGAAATATTCTCTGACGCCTCAACAACGGTGTGGGGCGGGTGTTGCAATGACCAAAAGGCATGTGGTCGATGGTCTAATAGTGAACATAAGCTACATATTAATAATCTTGAACTTTTAGCTGCATTTTATGCCCTTAAAATATTTTCCAAGGATTACAGTAACTGCCAGATATTGTTGCGTATTGATAATACCACTGCGGTCAGCTATATAAACCGTATGGGCGGTATACAATACCCTCACCTCGCTAGGGTCGCTAGAGATATATGGCAGTGGTGCGAAATTAGAAAAATAAGAGTTTTCTCTTCTTATATAAAATCGTCTGAAAATACTATAGCTGATAAAGAATCTAGACGAATCCATCCGGACGTAAAATGGGAGCTAGTTATAAGTCGTTAATAAAAACCCTTTCATTATACCCGCAGATTGATTTATTTGCTACTAGAATCAACAAAAAATGTGTCAACTTTGTTTCTTGGCATAGAGATCCAGACGCCTTTGCTATTGACGCCTTTACTTTGGATTGGTCCAAATTTCAGTTTTACGCATTCCCCCCTGTAGCAATCGTTCTAAAAGTATTAAGAAAAATTGTAACAGATAAGGCAAAAGGGATTGTAGTAGTACCAGATTGGCCTACACAACCCTGGTACCCCATGTTTACACAACTATTGACCTCAGAATTAGTAAGAATAGATTCTAATAATTTTATTATACCTAAACATTCACAGCCACCTTACCCTGGTTGCAGGGGTTTTATCAGGAAGGCGATACTGCAGAGAGGTATCCCACAATCTTCAATAGAGATAATGATTGCTTCCCTGTCGGACAATACACTCAAACAATATGATGTTTGTTTTAAAAAATGGTATGTTTTTTGTAATATTAACTCTGTTAACGTTTATCAACCATCTATTCCTGTCATATTAAAATTCCTTGCGGAAGTTTTCAATGATGGTGGACAATATGGAACTATTAATAGTTATAGGGCCGCTTTGTCATTAATTATCCAAAACCTATGAGCCGATTATAGTATTTCTAGATTCTGTAAAGGTGTCTATAAATTAAGACCACCGTTGCCACGTTACAGTTATACATGGGACGTTAGTGTAGTGATTAATCATTTAGCTTCATGGTCTCCTAATGAAAATTTATCTACTGATCAAATCTCAAAAAAGTGTGTTACATTACTAGCTCTCGTAACCGCTCAATAGAGTACAAACTATTTCTAAAATAAAAATAGACGAAATTATTATTTCTAACAATCAAGTGATTATTAAAATTTGTGATTTTATTAAGTCATCTCGAATTGGTACAAAGCAACCAATTTTATATTTGCCATTTTTTTATGAACGCCCCGAAATTTGTCCTGCTAATACTCTTATAGCCTATATCGAAAAAACAAAAGAATTACGAAAGTCCAGAAACTGTTTATTAGTACTCGCAAACCTTATAAAAGTGTATCCAGCCAGACAATTAGCCGTTGGATAAAATCAACTCTCAAAGATAGTGGAATTGACGTATCTGTCTTCTCGTCCCATAGCACACGCCATGCTTCCACCTCAATGGCAAAAAAGTTAGGCATTAGCCTCGATACTATTAGACAAACTGCAGGATGGAGCGACAATTCCTCTACCTTTGCAAAATACTATGATAGACCAATAATTGAAAATGATAATCTAGCTCTTGCTAAAAATCTATGTTCGTTATAATGATTTAAGATGATTATAAACGACCAATATTTGTGTATTTTGTATGGATCATAAAAGTTTTGTTAGTTATAAAAGGTTTTATTTCTATTTTGCGTGATATTTCTTACTCTAAACATCTACATGGTGTTTTAAATAAATAATATTACTAATCTCGAGGACGAAATACGAGTATAATTAATGATTAAACGAACTTATCTGTACGTGAAGTTCTATCATAATTATACGAAGTATTTCGTCCGAAGAGATTAGTAATACCCGCCCACCCAATACAACCCAAAAATGTGCTCAACAAGAAATATAACTATTATTTTTTATTTTTATTTATATCTCTACTAAATGAAGCCGGCTCAAGGGTCTCTGCAAGAGATCGAGTTTGGTATGGTAGGGATAAAGTTTTTTCTTTGTGTTGCCAGCTTTCAACTATAGTGCTGAAGTGGTATCACTTACGCGATACTACATGGTGTTTTAAATAAATAATATTACTAATCTCTTCGGACGAAATACTTCGTATAATTATTATAGAACTTCACGTACAGGTAAGTTCGTTTAATCATTAATTATTACACTGAACTCCTCCTAGACGGCTGGACCGATTTTGATGATTTTTTTGTGTGAGTTCAAGGGGATTCGAGGATGGTTTAGATTCACATAAAAAAAATTGTACAGGACAACGTCTGTCGGTGCCACTAGTATTATATATATTCGAAACATTATTGAGTAGACACTAGACAGGTAAAACTAAAAATACAAAGTGAATATTTGTTGTTGTTGTTGTGGCTGAAGCCTGTCGAGGCGCTGATGCCCCGACCCTACCGCGCAATACGTTTTGGTATTACTCTAGAGAATATTGTGTAGACTGATTAACTTGTTATGGCGTCGACGGTACATTCTATTTTTTTTTCGTAAATGTCATATTAAAACTTTTTGAATTTATTGAATGGCTTTGTAATTATCATATAATTTATCCAAAATGGCCAACTCAACAGATCAAAACGTTATCTGGAAATATTCTTATTAAAGGCTTAGAATAATAACACTATAGTCCGCGCATCCATTTTGTCTTTTGAAGCACCTTTATTGGAGCCATTATAATAGGGCTCCAAACGCCGGGCTGCTCCCTAGTCTTCAATGTCAAAGCGAGCCGAAAGTGTCTCGCGGAAAAAAATAATTATGACGATTTGTGCAGTTGAATTGTATCACAATAGATATGAAAAAAAAAAAAACACTTCACAGGAAATCTTTCAATATTTTGTAGTGTCTTGTAGTTAGGTAATTAGGTTTTAACAAAAAACATTTTGTTTTAATGCTCAGTGTTGCCGATTGTGAAAATATTTTAATTGATTTTTTTCCCCTACTGATTAATTTTAAAACAGTTGCTGCTGATATTTACGCAGGTACGTGACACGTTCTCTAATGTATTTGTGTGGTTTAACGATATTATATACAAGAGTAAGAGTAATAAACATTCATACATCCATACATACTTTCACATTTATATTACAACAAATTACAAGTTTAAATAGTGTTATAATATATTATTAAAAACTAATACACTTGATATTTTACTTTACTACTATGTTTCATTCGAATAAAAAATAAATATAAAAAATGTATATTTTACTAATAATTACTGTTATTATTTTATTTTATTCGTTTCACATAAAATATAAACATTCTTTAACATACATAGGTTTTTAGTTATTATTGTTATAACAAATTATTGTCTATGTGTTTGGACGCTTTTACATCACGTCAATTATGAAAAAAATTATCAGCGGCAGAATCATTCCCCATTTTCGGGAAAACTTTATCACCATTGGCAAAATTGTTACGATTTAGTGCTTCATTTTTGACAGAGCACTCGTTTGAAGACTGATATTCTATATCGTAATTATTTTAGGAGTAACGATAATATGTTAATGTATGACATTCACGCAAATATCACTAAACATAATGTAACAACTCTTTATGGATTTTATTGGTCCTCCCGAGGCCATGGTTGCTGTAAAGCTTCCGAAACGTTGGGAACGAAACCCTTAAATAGGATTACTTTGTCTAGGTGAAGGAAAAAAACTGATATTTGTTTTAAAAAAGCACTTTATTATTTATATTAAATATTTGTAAATCTTGATTGTTTGTATGGATATCTTTTTACAATGATATCTTCACCCATTTTATATCCCTTTTTTATTATACCATATTGTTTTTGTCTTCAATATTATCTTCTAGGATAATTTTACTTTTTAAGCTTATTTACTTAAGTTTATTTGAAATACCCCACCATGGTTCAGGCCTTGTCGTGGCGGTGGGGCTCGGTAGCCTAGGGTGAGCCCAGCACCTTGGGAGAAACACCTAAGTGAGCCGAGGTGGTTCTTTGTACCCCTCTTATGAGAAGAGGGGACAAAAGAGCCGGGGGCAAGGGGCGAGTATGGGAACCTCACCCTATTGTACTGTGCCGATGTTGGGAGGGGTTGTTCTGTGATGCGGAACAAACCCTCTGTGGAGGTAGCATCGGTCTCTTGCGGGACTGACTAACCTTTGAGGTGTTAGCATACCTGTTAGCATAATAGATCCGGGACACCTCACCAAAGGCGGCTCTGGTGGAACTCGCTGGGTTTTAGTGGGTAGAGCTGCGTCCACTTACCATCTTTCGGGCGCAGCGAGTCCCACATGAGGCGGGATGCCTCAGAGCATTTCCCGACGTTAAAAAAAAGAAGGATATTTGAAAGAAATAGTTATACTAGTGATAGTGTTACATGTATGTTATTTAAAATATTTCATTCGTTAATTTAAACTAAGTTTGTAATTTATTTCGTTGCCATTTTGATGTGACTGTTTAGGGATTTTATTTCAATTTTTCGATTTTTATTCAAAATCGTATTAATTATTGATAAAGGTCCTAAAATATTATGTGTGATAACTCATTGGATTCGGAATTACGGAATTTTATTGTTCATTTTAATTATTAACAAATTAAAATGAACAATAAAAGGTGTTTCGTTTTTTGGCAATTACTAAAAAAATATTAATATTTAAGAAATAAAGAAAAGATTCATAAAGAGGAGTAATTTTCCAAAAAAACGTTATATTTTCCGGAACTCTATCTCCAACCCCTTAAAATAAAGTGGAAAAAGTGAAAAAACTTTTGTAGAATTATTATAAAACATGAATTTCCACCAAGAACCATCGTACAATTTATCAGTTATATTATAATAATATCTATCTCCATTATTTATTTGACCAAAGATTTTTTTATTTAAATATTTTTTGATTGTTTATTAGCTAGACAATTTTTTATAAACAAATTCAAATGACCATAGTATTTTTTTTAATTATTATCAATATTTAACACGATTTTGAACTAGTTGACTAGTCTATACTAGGCTTGATAAATTATTATTCAGACGCGGCTCCACCGCGGCGCACGCAGAGGCTACGCGTGTATTAAAATGTCGATTAAGGCGTAGCGTGTCCATGGGTTGCAGTGAAAACATTCACGTATGGTACATTTTCTTGCAAAACGAAACTTGACGAACGTGCGTAGCCTATCTGTGCACCGCGGTGGAGCCGCGCCCTTGCTGTTAACAAAACTTACCTTTTGGACGTAGTAATCAGTGGAACTCTCAGTGCTGGTCAGTAGTGGTGGTTGTTCTGTGTTACAGAAAGATATTGGGAAGGAACATCAGAAGAATGAAAAGACCAAGTGTAAATGTCTAAGAAGACAGCTAGTGAAGTTGTTTGAGACTTACCTACAATTGGTTATAATATGCAGAAGCTAGTGTAGGTTGCGTGCATTGAGAGCCATCAGTTGTCAGTTACTTACGATGATGACAACTCCCTGAGTGAGTTAAAGAGCTGTATGAAGAGGATGCTTCATAGTACATAATATCTTGAATCATTTCAACATACAACTTGTTAATACACTTTCAACGCCGAGAAGATCGATGAATTGTCTCAAATTAAATAGAAAACTTATCATTTGATTTCAAACGTTTCAAGAAGACATACATAGGTAGGTAGGTATGGCAGCAAATGCGTCTCCGGTGATTGATGACGGTAACGTTTATGTTGTTGTACTTACCTACCTTGACTGACACCGACTCCAGAAGTGTAAAAAAAGTGTAACTCCAGAATAATGATGTGGTAAACGAAAAGATTGCACACTAGAAGAAGAACAAGTTGATTATAAGTTGTAGGCACAAAAGTTAAGGAAGCTCGAGTATTTTATTACTATTTAGTTCTTTTTTAAATTTTTGAAATCGGTTTCTAATTTTGTTTATGTGTGCGGTCGGCCAAAAAAGTGGTGTACCACCCTAAGGTTGAATGCCGCTTGCAGATTCATAGGTGATAAAGATTAGTTTCGCTTAATGTTTAACAAAACCCATTATAATTAGCTTGTTTTTCCAGGCTTGACTAATGTTGACCAATTATTAATAGCGTTTATTACTGTTTGTAACGTGACAGCTGTTCATAGTTTGAACTTGATGGAACCAATGACGTCATAAAATGTATATTTTGGTGACAAAATTGTGTCTACAAATTCAGAATAGTAAACAAAAAGTTACATAAAATTGTAAAGGCACAAGGTGAGTCCACAAATATACCGACAATATAATATTCTGTAAACTTGTAATTACACTATGCGTTCAATAAAATTCTTTAATTTTAGACATCTTCATAGTTTTTTATAATAAGAACAAATTACTGTATTACAAACAGTAGGAAAGACACTATAATTACTGCTACTCGTTCCGTAGGTATTAAATAATATATTAATATACTTTTAATAATATGATTTTTTAATCCTTTACTATGCATAACAATTATGTCAAGGAGTAAGTGTCACAAGGTAAGCTGAAATGGAAAACGATATAATAAATATAATAATGTCAATCTTTATTACGTGCCACTGCAGGCACTGAGGCACGGGCCTCCTCCTTGAAATCAGGTGAAGAGGGTTTAGGGTTTTGGGCTATATATATATAAATAGTTCACCGATGCGCTGGCCCAATGCGGGCGCGTGAACTTCACACGCCTTCAAAGACATCAGGTTGGTATGCAGGTTTCCTCACGATGTTTCCTTCACCGGTGAGCAAGCGATGATCTCATGTTCAGGTGCACATAGATATTAAGTAAAAAATTTCCTTAATTTCAAGGCATCACATGTATCACGATCGAACCCGATGCTCTCACTCAATACCCCGAGCCCATACCTAATAGACCACCGTCGCTCACAGAAAACGATCCTAAATGTAAAATCTGTAGCACCCAAAAAATGAGCCTAAGTATATGTTATGATGAAGCCTTACTTATCATATTTACCAAAAATCAAAAATATATAGGCGTTCTATAGAAATTGATAACACGCCTACATTTTTGAATTATATCAATATAAAACAGAAAATATTCTTACAACTTAGTTGTGTACGCTCGCGTAAATAGGCCCACTGTCCTAACAGTTGGAACTTTTAAGTTTCAAAACTTACATTTTTTGCAAGAAAAGAAAATCGACATCGGCAATCTGATTATTTCTTCCATGAAACAGATCAATTTTTATTTAATGTTTTTTTTTTTATAGAAGAGGGGGCAAACGGACAGTCGGTTCACCTGATGGTAAGTGAATAGCGACATCCACAGACACCCGCTATACCATTTAATTAATTAACGCGAATTTAACTCATTATAATGATACAGCTTTTACGGATTTTATCGCGGCTTATTAAGATTTTTACAAGCTCTACCGTTATACTTTACAGCAATCATGGCCACGGGAGGACTGAGGTGACAGATGTCCTAACATTACAAATTTATTCGAAACTACCCTATGATATATCAATATTTTGATTAGTCCTATCTACTCAGAAAGTGCCGAATCTTTAATTTGACATAATATCATGCTTGGATTTAGATTTAATTATTTTAATGCATGTAATACCTAGGTAACACTGAAAATGTTTAGAAAATGAAAAACGGCTTAATGTAGAAAGTTGCCAATACTTTTATTGTTTTTCGAAGTAATCTCCGTTTCTTTCTACACATCGTCGCATTCGATGGAACCACTGAGAAAAGCAGTGGGCCCATTCTTCCTTAGGAGTCTCTTCTATGGCATTTTGGTACGCTTTCACCGCATCTTCAGGGCTCGTAAAGCGAATACCTCGAATTTTATCTTTAGTTCTTGGGAATAAATGAAAGTCGCAGGGCGCCAGGTCAGGACTGTAAGGCGGATGACTCATTATCTCGACACCTGCCATAGTCAAATATTCAACAGTCCGTTTTGCAGAGTGCGTTGAAGCATTGTCGTGGTGAAGGAGGATCCTGCTTCGAGGGCGCTGCTGTCGAATTTTTTCCAAGACAACAGACAAACAGCGATTGACATACCAGTCTGCAGTAACTGTGCTTCCATCTTCTAGCACAACTGTCGCGAACTGACCTTTCCGACCAAAGAATGAGGCAATCATCTTTTTTCCTTGACTTCTTCCTTTCTTTACCTTAGTTGGCCGATCCTCGAAAGGAAACACCCACTGAGCTGATTGTCTTTTGGTTTCGGGTTCGTAGCAATATATCCAGCTTTCATCACCTGTGATGATGTCAAATACAGCATTAGAGTTACCGCCGTTGAACTTATCTAACATTTGGCGACACCAGTCCATGCGGAGGCGTTTCTGGTCGTCGGTTAAAGTATCTGCTGATAGGTCACTCTCTTATCTTCCTCTATCATGCGTCGCACAGCACTGATGTTATCTTCAGTAGTCGCTGTTAAAGGACGTCCCTCACGCGGATCATCACTGAGATTGCTACGTCCACGCTTAAACTCGTTAAACCAATTGTAAATAGTGGCACGAGATGGGTCTTTATTAAAAAATGCTAATCGCAGCCGTATCATAGCTTTGTTGTTGAGTAAGCCCACAACGAAAGTCATAATAAATCATTGACCGAAAATTTTCTCGCGTTATGTTCATTTTCACGTGTAACAAGAGTTTTAGATTTGCCGCCAATTCACAAAAACAAATGACAAATGAATGCAATATACTACATCAGGTTACCAAAGAGTTCTAAAATTGAAATTCAAAAAACGTTTTCATTTTTAATGTTTCTAACTGGCCAGTTCTAAACATTTTCAGTGTTACCCACGTAATCTTATGAAACCGCAATAAAATCCGTAAAGTTGTTTTGTTATAATGAAACAGCTTCGTTCTGTTTCGGAAAGAAGGGCTGGTCAGCCGGTGCAGTGTCACGGCTAGCACAGAGAATTCATGAAGGCAACACGTGAATTTTTTGCCTGACACTGTGTCAAACTCTCAACCCATTAACACAAACAGTATTCATAGGCAACGCTGACGACGCACTATGGAAAATGGTAGAACAACCGCATATCAAAAATCGTTTTTACTAATGTTGTAATTGACGAACTTTTAAAAGTTTATTGAATAGTATAATAGTGGAACTTTAATATAATGTATTAAGTTTGCATGATTTTTATTTGAAACATGTTTTTTTTTAATTCCGCAAAGTAAGTATGTTAAAGAATGTCTATTTCAGATCTGTTCGCTTCAATTTTTTAAATGAATTTCTTTCAAAAATTTGTGGGAATAGTTATAAAGTGTAATACATTTTTAGAAAGCCCATGGTATGTAGATTTTAACGCAAATATAAAATAGTAGGTTTTATGATTATATTTATATTTTAAAAAGATTAACAGTAAGTGAGGGGAAAAAAGACAGTTTTTTAACTTCGTCGAGACTTTTGACAGTTGCCGACGTCTCCCGGTGCTTTACATTTGATTCTGTTTTGTAGTGTAGATATTCAAGAATAACATTTATTAAAATCAGCTGCGGATACGTGCGGTTTCGGAAGCTATCGCTAAAAGTATGATGCAAGTCAGGAAACAGAAAATCTTTATCTATTGTGGTTTCTAATGTTAAACTGTTTAATTGATTAGTTTGCAGTTATTTATTGATAACAGGGCGGTTTATCTTCATTTTGCACTCATTTCTTGGTATAATTTTAATCAAAAAAATGCACACTATCCTTAATTACTAAATAATATATAAAGGGTGGTTTCCTTAAATATAGCTATTACAAATTCGTAATAAAACTAAACAGACGTTTGACTGTTATATATAATCGCTGAATTTCAAAATGACTTATATTTTCAAGTGTTCTAAGCGTGAATTATTACATTCATACATCGAAGGAGGAAAAACATTTGAAGCTCTATCAAAAAGTTTTAAAATAAAATTGTTATGTTCCCGAAGACAAGATGTGTTTTTTATTATCAGTGATATTCAAAGGAATCTTATTCTTCCCTTTAATAGACAATGAGCAGAAGCATCGAGGAAAAAGGAAATTTAAAAAAGGTCATTTTTTAAAAAGAACCGCAATTGGTTGGATTCAGAATATTTGGTAACTTTACCGAACTCGGTAGAAGTAACACCTGACTTCACGCCATCTACTTCTTCTGGGAAACACTGAAGACCCTGTGCTTCTTAAAGGGACTCGCCAGAATGAGCTAAAAAAATACAGTGCTTCTTGGTGAAGCATGAAAAGAAAACTAGTACAAAAACGTTTTCGTGAAGCGCTAGGATTAATGATTGACAAATATATTGCCATATTTCGTTCACAAAATAATAATTCATGGTGAAAGTATCCTTAAAAATTTTGCTGTCATTCCTATTGGTTAACTTTCAGAGGATGCGCAAGAATCCCGTAATAAGGACGAAGAAGGAAAATTTCGCCTACATCATGCCAGGAAGTGCTCTCGATCAGCTACAAATGAAGACTTATTTCATACTCTCTACACATCAGATCCGTACATTCTAGCTATAGAAAATCATATAGCAAAAGTGTGAAGGCACTTGATGAAGATACCCTAGATCGGGATCCAAAATGAGTTCGTTTACTTTTAAAAAAAAGTAAACGAACTCATTTTGGATCCCGAACCTCACCAAGTGTAATTAGGTAAGCATAATGTACACATTAATATACATATTTTTTCAAGTACTAAAATATAAATTTAACAAAAATTGTATTTTTGACGTTAAATATTTTATGAAATAAATATTAGTAATCATACCTTTTAATTACTTATTGATATAGGTATGAGCTTTATTATTGTTGTTTTATAATAAACTAATAAAAAAATAACTTTTTATTAACTATATAAATAGTATTGTCGATAAGGAAATCGAATAAAGGCAATTTCTTTAAACTGTTGTTTTTATAATTTATTTATACATATATACTCTAATAAAAATAAAACATCTGAGCTTTATTTGAAGCCTCATTTAATACCCTATGCGTGTGCAAAAATTGAATCGTCTGTCTTGACAATTAAAAAAGTTATAGATTTTTGATATGAAACAGACCTCGATTTTCCATAGTGCGACGTTCAGGTGGATCGTCTGCGCGTTTGTCTAATTTGTCTAATCTAACTTGCATAAAAATACAGACTTCGGTTCTCTTTTACCTCTTTATGTCCAACAATACCTAACATATGTAGCGTTTTTTTTTATGCTTCGTCTCACTATAGTTATTTGTTTGAAGGTTTCAAGCGAAGCACACGGTGATCTGCACGGGCGGGTATCCTAGGATGTACTTCTCGTGCACGGCTGCCCACACCTGCACCGGGGACGGGACGGCCATAGCGTCCCGGGCGGGGATACCGCTGCAGGACATGGAGTTTATACAGTTCCATCCCACTGGTGAGCGTCCATCTTCTGTCACCGGTTTGGTTGTTTTAAACCCTTAAAAAAGTAAAATAGAAAGTCGACCAGCCACTTAGCATCATTATTATCGTCAAAAAAAAAAAAAAATGCCCGTGCATATAGATTTTTTGCTGACGCATTGGAAATGCTTTGCGCATTCCCCCGGGAATGGTTTGACCCCGGGGGTATGTGGGACTCCCGGAGCCCCCCAAACTACCCCAGGCGTCGGTATACCTTAGACGCTGGACCTTTTCTAACGGGGCAGGTACCCAACCTTACCTCCAGTACCTTTAGACGGGAGGCAGGAGATACGCATAGCGTCTCCTCCGCACTCCAGTCCTTTTTTTTTTTCTTTAACGCCGGGAAATGCCTGGGGAGACCCATTCCCCAGGCATCCCGCCGGCGAGTCCCACATACCCGCTGAGGGAGGGGGGAGTGCCCCCGCGCGATGCCTCAGACCATTTCCCGGCGTTAAAGAAAAAAAAAGAAGGGTCCTTGTAACAGATGTGAACTTGTAACCAGATTGACGCCACACTCGTTATTTAGTGGAAAAAACAATATTAATTATATTTATGGTTGAATTAATAAAATCTGTTTATTATTTTTAGTACAGAGTATTAAAATATGTAATAATGAGTCACAAAAACCAGGTATGTATGGTTCTGGCTGTCTCATGACGGAGGGCTGTAGAGGAGAAGGTGGCTACCTCGTGAACAGCGAGGGTCAGAGGTTTATGGAGAAGTACGCGCCCAAAGCCAAGGATCTAGCCAGCAGGGACGTTGTCTCTAGATCTATTGCCACCGAAATCAGACAAGGTATTGTAAGGCTGTGAAATTAAAATATATAAATAAAATATATATTTTAATTTTGATGTACAATTAGTCTTAACGCAAGCTACTTTAATGGCTCATGTATTGCCTATGATTACACCTTAAATATTAATTATCCAATATTAAGAACTATGGAAAAGGTTTCGTTGGAATAGTAATTGGTTTAATTATTTAATACGTGGTATTAAATAATTAAACCAATGTGACGTGTGGAATTTGTTCCACGCGTCACGTTCCTTTTAATTTTTACTTTTTTGCCTTTAGACTCCGAAATCGCTACTCGAAATCATATATTATATATTGCCAATTTTCCTTAAATAATATAAAATACATACCTATATTATCAGAAACATATTATCATGGTTTTGGTGGCAAAAAACATAATTTCCTAGGTAGAGGAGTAGGACCCAAAAAGGACCACATGTATCTCCAGCTACACCACTTACCCCCGGAGGTGATCAGAGATCGTCTACCCGGTATATCGGAGACGGCGCACACGTTCACCGGCGTGGATGTGTACACGCAGCCGGTGCCTATCATACCGACGGTTCACTACACTATGGGCGGTATCCCCATCAACCACAAGGGAGAGGTAATCTCTTCATTTCGCCTAGTCTGTAGATGGGCATATATTATATCTATACATGCATACAGATAAATGAAATATTAAAGTAACCGCTTTACCGACGCCGTTAAAATCAAGTTGTTTGGAGCATAGCGTTAGTGCGACGTTCTACACGTGCAGCTGGTGGGCCAAGTATTCTCAAAAAGCCTACAACGTTCTCCGTGTACAGTATAATAATGCCTTCAGGGTGCTGATGAAGTTGCCCCGCTTTTGTAGTACATCGGGGATGTTCGTAGAGGCGCGAGTCGATTGCTTTTACGCCACAATGCGCAAAAGATGTGGCTCCCTGGTGCACAGGTTACGGGGTAACTCCAAGAGCATCTTGAAGATGATCACCAGCAGGTTAGACTGCAGGTATGTGAATCACTGCTATATTGCAAATGGATTAGAGCGGCGGTGATTCACATACATCCATAAAATGTAGGTAACAAATTCTTTTCTCTTATAGTTAATGTACTAACATAGATTTTTTACTTCACAACCGACGCCAGGAGGCCGTGTGGTCACAGACTGCACGGTAGGTGGGGGGCAACCCCCTACTTTATAAATCAAAAGTGAGCCGAATGGGCTCACACTAATCCGATGAAGCATTAGGGCCTTCGGGCCATTAGCATAGATCCCTCAAAAAAAAAATTTTTTTACCATTTTTGTCCGTCTGTCTGTTTGTTCCGACTCATCTCTTAGACGGCTGGGCCGATTTTAACGGGACTTTCACTGACAGATAGCTGATGTCATAAGGAGTAATTTAAGCTATAAAAATAATCATCATCAATCCGTATACGGCTGTAAATCTAAGTTAACGCGTGCGAAGCTGCGGGCAACAGCTAATATGCATATCATCATCATCATCATCATGATATAGAATATAATAATAATATATGTTGGGACAACTCACCCACGTTCCATCAAAATCGGCCCAGCCGTTTCAGAGATTAGCCGGAACAAACAGACAGACAGATATAGACAGACAAAAATTGTGAAAAAGGCTATTACACGTATTATTGCCAGACCGGTGGGCTTCTGACCTTTCGTGAAATCAGGCAGGAAGCCTGCTGGCCTAAATGACTTAAGCTGGCCTTATTTAAGTTAGTCACTTTCACATACCCTCAGACTTTTAATCGTATACCTAAGACATTCTGGTTTTCTGCTCATGCTGTAGGAGTTCTATATTATCATAATAATTATCAACATTGTCCATTGAATGCCAAGACACCTACTGGGACAAGACGCCCATCTATCTTGGGCTTCTTTTCCTAGTAGGTGTCTTGGTCCTTCTACTAGGCCATAGACATCAAACAGTCTAGTTTGAAAATACAAAATATTCTAAACAGACGAACAGAACTTTATAATACCAAAATTCCAGATGCCTTTGTATATTTCAGGTCCTGATATATAAGAACGGGTGTGACACGGTAGTGACAGGTCTGCACTCTGCTGGGGAGGCGGTCAGCAACTGTCACGGCGCTAACAGGCTCGGTGCCAACTCGATCCTCGACGTCGTCGTCTTCGGGAAGGCCATCGCGAATAACATCAGCAAGATCTCCAAACCTGGCGACAAACAGCCGACGCTGCACGATGTTAGTATTGTATATATATATATATATACACGCAGGATAAAATCAAATCAAAATATCTTTATTTCTTAGATAACAACTTGTGCTATCATCATCATCAGCCCCTATCTGTCCACTGAACATAGGCCTCCTTCAAAGAACGTCAAGACGACCGATCCCTCGCTGGACGACCGATCGACGACCGGCCACTGTACGGAGATCATCTTCGGCCACCTATAATAATTGTGCTACATATTATAAAATATATATTTATTAAACATAGGTTAAAAAATAAATAAAAAATAAACTCCCCTTAAGAAAAGCTAGAATAAAACGTAGGGGCAGCAATGTTTTATTTGATAATTTCCACAAAAAATAATGTTTCTTATCAGTTTTCTCTTAAATTTGTAAATGGATTTTTTTTAACGTTTTATGGGATCTGGGATCTATTGTAAAAGCTTATACATTATTCCTTAAAATAATTACTAAATTTGTCAAGTCTATGATGAAGAAAGTAATGATGCAGTGGCTGGTCCGATTAGATGCATGAAGGGTGTTGGCTTTC
Organism: Helleia helle; assembly: GCA_963853865.1. Lineage (NCBI taxonomy): Eukaryota > Metazoa > Arthropoda > Insecta > Lepidoptera > Lycaenidae > Helleia > Helleia helle. Next base: position 1,138,678 of record OY971420.1, read on the forward strand.
ATTGAATATACGGAATACATCACACGATATAAAAAAGTGGTTAATCATTATACCTAATGAAACAATTTTTACGGATTTTATCGCGGTTTCCCATGACCATGGTTACTGTAAAGTTTCCCAAACGTCGGGATTGTAAAAATCTTGATAAACCGCGATAATGAGTGAAATTCGCGTAAACATTAAAATATATGTGGTCAATTATTTCAGAATATATGCGACTCAATCATAGATAACTTGGAGACAGTGAAGAACAATAGAACTGACATCCCAGTTCACGAACTGAGAATGTCCATGCGGACGACGATGCAGAACAAGTGCGGTGTGTTTAGAGAGAAGAAACTTCTTACTGAAGGTAACTCTCATACATCCATACGAACTAAATAAGAACAAATCCTTACTCGTGTAAAAAAACTAAAGAGAGGTGTCAAGGTACCCGTAACACAAGTTCGTCGAGAACTTATCACGGGACCAGATTGACGTGGTGTAAAAGCGTCCATAGATATTATTATTTTTATTATGTGTGTGTATGTGAAAGAGAGACAGACTGAGAAACACGCGCACGCCGCACGGCTTACAACTATAGCAAAAAGTGTCGTTACAACTTTTGGTCTTAATTTTTTCCGTTTAGCCCCCTTTCGGAACGCGCGATAAGGGACTTCGTTCCAATTATATCGTTCTATCACTCTGTATATGTAGAGCTGTTATCAGTAGGTTGGCTTGCTAAGTATATTTCTGTAACGCTATCTCATAGCCAGTAAAAATAAAGTGCCCAAAAGCTTTTTATTCGCATATACATCCTCCTCGTCCACCTCGTCTCGCCACAGACAAAAGCGTTACTTATCGCGTAGCGCAACTCTCTCTTTTCCGCCGGGAAATATTCTTAGGCACTCCGCAGGGGAGGGGGGACTTCCCAGGCGGGTATATGGGACTCGTTGCGCACGAAGATGGTTAGGTGGACGCAGCTCTACACAGTATAACCCGGCGAGTGCCTCCAATGACGCCTTTGGTACGGTGCCCCAGATCTGTTGAGCAACAGGGGTCCTAGAAGGCTAGTCAGTTCCTCAAGGTGCCGACGCCACCTCCACAGAGGAGTTGTCCCGCACCACAGAACAACCCCTCCCAAAGACGGGACAGTGAAATGGGTGAGTTCTCATTCTCTCCCCTTGTCCCTCTCTACTCCCCTTGTCCCCTCCTCTTATAAGAGGGGTACTAAGGGAAGCTCCCTCGGTTCAATTGGCTTCAGCCCATGTACTGGGTTCACCTTAGGCTACTGAATCCCACTGCTACGACAAGGCTTGCCGCTTGACCCATGGTGGGGGTTATCGTCTACCACAGCTCAGACTATAACGTGTTCATTTAATTTAAATCGATCAGTAGTTAAGTTAATTGCAAAAACAGAGTGATTAAAATTTTTGATGTGAGGGATTAGCAGGTCTTTTAGTATAATTGACTAGATACCCTGACGGCAACGATATGTATCATGTCCTGCGAGGGCGTATTACGGTATGGATTTTATAAATTTTGATATTCAATATTAATAAATATATTTGCTAGCGTGGCGTGACGGCTATCTTCTTATATTTTTGGAGTCATACTTTTTGACGACTTCTGTGGCGACTTTGTTTAGCGCGTTGGCGCTACAAGCCGGAAGTAGTGGGTTCGAATCCCGCCAGGGAACAAAAAAAAGTTTTCTGTGTTCTTGGGTCATAATAAAAATCTTAAATATATTTCCGTTGTCTGGTACCCGTAACACAAGTTCTTCGAAAACTTACCACGGGACCAGATTGACGTGGTGTAAAAGCGTCCATAGATATTATTATTATTATTTTATCATGCACTACCCAAATCTAATTTTCAGGTAATGAAGAAATTCAGAAGTGGTTCAAAAACTTCAAATGTGTCGGTGTGACTGACAAGCGTCCGAACTGGAATTCTGACCTCATCGAGACCCTGGAACTGCAGAATATGCTGGAAGGAGCTGTGCAGGTGGTCGCCTGCGCCTTGAACAGGACTGAGAGCAGGGGAGCGCATTACAGAGACGACTTCCCACAAAGAATAGACGAGATGGATTACAGCAAGCCAACTAAAGATCAGGTATGTCTCATAGAACATTGCTGAATTAATAACACAAAGAACTGAATTCTGAAACGCTCATGCAGTGTTTTGTTCTGTATAAAATTAAGATCAGAAAATGTCTAAAAAGCGCTTAAAATGAATATTTATGAATTATTTTACTTCAACTTAGCATAGTATATAGCATTTAGTTTCAATTAAATTAGACGCTGGTTCAGTTATATTTTTTTTTTGTAAAAATGTCATTTTTTTACCACAAAAATTATATCTGAAAGGCATGAATAAAAGGCCGACTACACTCTAATCCAACGTATTTACGGACACGCAGCAGACATATGTATATATACTTATCATACAAATTGTCTGTACTTGGCGGGATTCGAACCCGAGACCGCTAGCCTGAACACTCGGACAACCGGCCGTCACATTGGTATAGATAATTTTGTTATATATTTTCCAGAAACCTAAGCCGATTGAGGAGCACTGGAGGAAGCACTCTTTGTCAACCCTGGACCGTTCTACCGGCAAGGTGACCATCACCTACCGTCCGGTGGTAGACAAACCCTTGGACAATGAAGTTGAGTTCCTACCGCCAGTGCCCCGTGTGTATTGATGGCTAAGTTTATTGTGATATACCGACGCAAAAACCGTGTAAACTGATTTTCGTTTTTATTTGTTGGTGGTTTAAATATCTATTATATAATATTTTATATATTATATTATAATATTTTATATATTATATAATATTTAATCAAAATCGGTTTCACCGTTTCAACATGATTGGAATATTTTGTAATTGCGTTGGGGTTTTTTTAAAGTACTATCTTTTAGTTATAAATTTTAATTATTGTTATATTTAATTGTGATTATTAATTTTAACTTATCATGTTAAAAATATTTATTTAAGATATTATAATAGTGATGTCATTTGTCAGTATTAGCATGAGTATTGATTTTTGTTTAGTCATTTATTGTAATTGTTCAGGTATCTTTTTGTTCATTCTATGTATTTAATAAATAATGAAATTCTATGTATTGTTTTAATCACATATAACCTGATAATCAAGACTACCTGGGATCAAAATAGTGGCGTGTTATACTTAATACCTATGTGAGCGTCCCTCAGGCACGTAAAGCTTATAAAGCTTAATGAGCAGTCGATGTAATCACCGTGGGCGGGGCGGGGCGGGGCGGGGCGGGGCGAGGTGGGCAGTAAAACGCAGCAGAGTAATCCTACTGGGAAGTTCAGTTGACCTTTTTTCTGTAACGCCGGGAAATGCTCTGAGGCATCCCCACGCGGGTATGTGGGACTCATTGCGCCCGAAAGCTGGTAAGTGGACGCAGCCTTACCCACTGAAACCCGGCATGTGCCACCAATGCCGTTTGGTGAGGAGCCCCGGATCTGATAGCAAACAGGGCACCTCGACGGCTAGTCAGTCCCTCAGGGGACCGACGACACCTCCAGAGAGGGGCTGTCCCGTACTACAGAACGTCCCCTCCCAACGTCGGGACAGTTTAATGGGGCTAGGTTCCCATCCTCACTCGTTATCCCCCTGCTTTTTGTCCCCTCTACTAATAAGAGAGTTACAAAGTACCCCCTCGGCTCAATTGACTTCGCCCAAGGTGCTGGGCTTACCCTAGGCTACTGAGCCCCACCGCCACGTCAAGGCCTGAACCATGGTGGGGAAGTTCAATTGACCTAAACTCAACTATCCTAAATATCGGACTCCTGTGAGTGCGATAAGCCCAAAATGGCTAAAAAAGAGGTAAAACTATTTTTTTTTACATATTATTAACAACAGATGTATCCTCTATAAATCATTTACAAAACAAAGCTTTATAATAATATATGAAAGTTATTGCTTGAAATGGCCAGAAAATGGACAGAACTGGATCAATTCCTAGTATGGGGTGATATAATATTATCAGTAAGTAATCTCAAGTCTCTTCCAGACCCACCATAATATAGAAATTCTATTGAGAATAAATCGAACTTATAATCTTTATATACATAATTCTTCTGTACGTGTGTATGTCACTGAACTCCTAAGCGGCTGGATCGATGTTGATGAATTTTTTGTGTGTGTTCAAGTGGATTCGAGAATGGTCTAGATTCACAAAAAAAATGTACAGAACGTCTGTCGGTGCCACTATTAGTGATATATAATATAAATATACAGGTTAGACACATTTTAGTATGAAATAAGTTATTCAGAAACTAAACTTGTTATAGAGTGATTGATCGTGTCTTCCAGTTACATAGACGATTACCCATGGGATAAGTTTGAGATTAAAATATAATATACTTGAATAGATTTCAAAAGTGCCATTGGTTAAGGTTTATTTATAAACGTCCACTTGATTTTATTTAATTTTTCTGCAACATTTACTATTTAGAAATGATAGGTAAATAATTTCACAACCCGACGGCAGCAGGCCGTGTGGTCGTAGACTTCACGGTTGGCGGGGGGCAACCCCCCACTTTTACAAACCAAAAGTGAGCCAAATGGGCTCACACTAATCCGATGTAGCATTAGGGCCTTAGGGCCGTTAGCATAGATCATTCCGAAAAAAAATTAGGTAAATAATAATAACCACTTTATATGGGCCATGTTTTACATCCACAAACCAAATAACAGTAAATAATAAATATAAATTTATAATAACAAATATATTGTGATGATTCAATAATAAATTAGTATATTAAAAACACATTAGTAGGTACAAATAATACTTACTGAGCGTCTGCCAAGTTAGCTAGTCTGTCCCGTTCCTGTATGATTGGAAGTCGTCCAACAGGTATCTATGGACAAACATACCTGGTTGAAGCTCTTGATATATATACCCCTTTATATTAAAATTATCTATTCAAACTGCGTCTCTTGGGTAAATATTTAAGCCCATGGTTTTTCGAATTAAAAGCCTTAGGCTGTTTTTTTATCCATTTTCATCATACAAAAGGCTCTTATATATTATTGTACGTGATATTTTTGTAATTGAACTTAATTTTGTAGTTAATAATGTCTATATTTTTCTTATAGATGTTCCTACCCCACAACGACCCGAAGTACCCCATAGCCTAGGCTCAGTAGGGCTTTATACGTGATAGACAAACATTCACTTTTTCACACTTTAGTATACTATACAAGTTATACTTGGTCTGGTCTGCTTTAAGCACCAGCGCAGGGGTTGATAATCCGCGCACGTAGCCCCGCCCTGGGGCGTGGTCTCCAACCCCCCACCCTTCTGTCTCCGACCACCGACCGCTATTATCCTGGCTTCCTGTCCGCGAACGCTCGTTTGCTCCGATATATCGATTTGTTTATTTTTTTTGCCGCGCAAACAAAACCCTCTCGTGTGACGTGACGTGACACCGGGACAGGTGTCTGGTATAATGCTGGGAGGTAAGTGTCATGTCTTTGTATTAGCACAGCGATATCACTTGTCTAGCGATATTTGTGTTTTAAATATATTTTTCGGCCAATCAATAAAAAGATGTAATCAACTACATAGAGATGATTCTATATAATATCAGCCTGCTATCACTTTTACCGAATAACCTCATGCCAGTGGAAAAGTATATAATAGCATGTTTTATATTAACAAAAATGTTTTAAAAGCCTGTATTTTTAGTTTTAAGATACCTACTCTTTTGAATTTGGAACAGTTGAACCCTTTTTTATTTAGGTTTACTAAAATATATTATCCGTCGGTATGAACTGTGAAACAACTTTTACGGATTTTATCGCGGTTTATTAAGACTTTTACAAGCCCGACGTTTCGGCTTTACAGCAACCATGGTCACGGGGTTGTTGATTTACTTTACCACTTGTATTCACCAGCTAAGTACATTAGCTTCTTTTGATGTTACTTTCTGTATGTTACATGTCCAGAAAACCAAGTACAGGTATTTTGTCCTTCAACCTTCAGAATTATTCTGTAGCCAGCTGATCTTCGAAGTTCCGACCCTGAAAGAAGCTGTAATTTAAAGTATAACCAGTATGCTTCCTCTATCCTAATAAATGTTTATGTCCATCGTCCATCCGTAGCCTATTACCTTACCGAGAACAAACAAACAGACAAACATTAAATTTCAGTACGTATCGTGGAAAAATACAAAATGCTATTAATTCTATATGGTCCTTCTAGTTCACAAGCTATAAGAATACTGAAGCTTTATTTAAAACCGTGTAATAACTTTCGAGAGATTTTGTTACAATTATATGTATATAGTTTTGGTTGCGTTATGTATTTCTGTTTGCTTAATTCTGAGGTGTTATTGTTAAACTTACCATAAGTTTTGATGTTGATAATTACACTGCCTGTCCTGCCCCTTACTAAACACGTGGTACCTACGACTTTTTTGGATATCTGTAATAGATGAATAGCCCATAGTAAATTGTTTTATAATAATAAGGCAGCATCATTTAAAAGCTCTCAAGCGGGTTGAATTTTGCCGACTCTTCCCACAATTATCCTTATATCAAAACATTGACTAATTATATTGTATTAAACTTGCCTCAGGAATCACTGTATTTATTTGTGAAAACCGTATGAAAGTCCACTTATTAGGTTTTGAGTTTATCGCGTAGAGACAGACAGACTTTGCTTATAATAGGCACGTAGTGATTTTGGCGTTATGTTCGTTGAGTAGGTACTTGTTTGTCTGCCTTTGTCATAGAAATGTAAATAGCATAATTGCCGTCCTATATGCCGCCATAAATCCGTGCCGTCGCTCGAAGATAAATTTTTCAACAGGAATTTAATTTTGCACACAATGTTGCTGTTTTCTACTACTAGATTAAGATATAATTATCAACCATCTACTATATTTTGTGTTTCCCGCAGTTTTACTCACCCTCATATTAAAAAAAGAAAAGAAGATAGTCTTTATTAATTATTGAGCTACCAAATGCGATTTGAAGTTCCAGAGATAAGCGAGTTTAAACAAACAAGCAATCTCTTTAACTTTATCACATTATTATAGACAAACGCCAAGACCACCCGGAACAGGCTTCTACAGACATTATTTAATGTAATAGAAGGTCAACCATCTTCCTGCTTTAGTTGTGACACAAGTAAAAATAAAACTCTCTATTCTCCTGTCTCTATTTGCCTGCTCTATTCTCCTGTCATATATTTCTGTTTTCTACCATATCTCAAAACTCTCTATATTTCATATTCTCTGTCTACGATTTCAAGTGATTTTCTTGGCATATTTATTATACATAAGTCATGAAATCGTTGTGGGCAAATATAGTCATAAGATTTACTTTCTGCCAAGAGCAAAAAGTGCATAAGGATTAAAAATAAAGGAGGATTTATTGATCTTTCGAAATATTTTCTCTAGTTCAAAAACAATGTTGTGTGTATTAATTAAATTCTTCTTCACTTCGCCCATATTAAGAAGGGCATAATATATCAAATCATTTTACGTGTAGGTATAATTTGTCACTGTCTCAAAACTCATCCTAAATGGCTGGATCAATATTGCTGAAATTATTTGTGTTCAAATAGATTAAAGAAGGTGACTCGAAGGTGAACTGCAAAAATGTTTTGTTCGGGACACGTGTGTCGAATTTACCAGTACCTAAATAATTGCAAAAAATAGGACGCTAAATTCCTAATTCAAAAATTCTTAAATTTCATTAGGTATATTGATGCTTAAAACAAAATTCTTAAAGTAACGTTTAAAACAAGAACAAGAAGAATGAATTGTTCTTGATTTGAGCGTAGCCAAGAGTCTTCTAGGTAGCAAATCCAGACAGTGCGTTTCGTTCGCCAGAGTTCATCATAACAGCATAACTTCTTTCCGTTGGCTGTCCTGGTGTTGTTGGTTCTCATGCCAAACCCAGAATGCCAGTTACCTACACAATCTTAGTAATATTAGGGATACATTTGGTATTCGAACAGTTCAAGAACTAGGAAAATATAAAATAGATATTATTATATAATATATCCGTGTATATACTATGATGCATTATATTCTTTTGATTCAAACTCGTAGCTTCTGTCTCTTAAGTTCTGTTTTTTAAGATACTTAATCGAAAAAGAAGAATCTCTGTACCTTTCATTTTTTCGCTAGTTGACCCACACTGGAGCAATAAAAATATGATAATAACTAAATCATTTTCTGCTGTCTTTACTTGAAGGACTAGAAAAGCGATTCCATATGATTTGTTAATGAACTGCTCACTACTGTAACATAATACATGTAAAGATGATGACGCTTAATGCAATTAAAAAAAAATTGCCACTGTTTTAAATAACATAAAGGAAGTATAAAGATCATACTTATATTGGAAAGTCCGGCAACGCGCTTGCAAACCCTCTGTTGTAACGGTTTCCTGCGGTAGTCGGTGATCACTTCCCATTAGGCCAACTGACATTCCTTTGATCCTTCTTTTATAAATAAAGTCTGCTTAAACGATTACAATTATAAGCACCTACAATTTCAAATTTGAAGTTAAATTTAGTCATTGAGTATATAACCGTATATAGTAGTAATGTGAGCCATAAAATTCAGAAACTGGTCAGTGATTTGTCACTGACGTAATAGCAATTCAACCAATCAGCGATCTGTGGTCAATCATCCATCATTGGCCATCCGTCGCCCAATCAGAGCGCAGAACCGACACAGCGTCGCAGAACAAATTTAGTGGAATTTGTCTTCATATAATGTTTTATATGACATTAACGCTTTCTAATTATATGCTTGATGCATCTACAAACATCCTGTCAGGTCAAAATAATAAGGACACTTGTATTTTGTCTACTTACAAATTTAAATAGGTGATAAAAGAACTGTAATACTATCTGTGACTCTGGATGTAGGATCCTTCCTAATCGCTAAATGCTGAAATTACTAATCCAGTTTAACGCTACATCATAACTGGGTGACTACTAAATGTCATCGATAATCCGGATACGGACGTTAATTAGATTTAATTTAATTAACGCAATATATTTCATTAAATATTTTCAAACAAATTAACACAACGTTGAATTTTCTATTGAGATATAAAAGCAAACATAATAAAACAAGACAGCTACATATGTAAAGCAGATAATTAATTCGTGTTTGAGTTATGTGAATATTATTCAGTATTCGGTAGTACGGCGCTGACCCGCACAATTTATGAATGTATGTTAATACGCCTTGACTTACAGTGCATTTAAAATGTACGCTATCTTCGCTTGCATGTAAAATTATCATTTATTTCATAATACAAGCCTTTGGACATTCAGTTAGTAACTACTTCATTTAGGATCTCTTGTAAATTTATAATGGGGTTTAAAAAAAGTTAAAGGAAATGGGAAAATTATTTTTCAGTGTGGGTAGTGCTTTTGAAATTAGACTTGAGTTTTAATAAATTAGACTTGAGTTTTATAAAATTATACTTAAATTTTAATTAAATTGGACTTGACTTTAAATAAAATTAGAGTTAAGTTTTAATAAAATTAGACTTAAGTTTTAATAAAATTAGTCTTGAGTTTTAATAAAATTAGACTTGAGTTTTAATAAAATTATACTTAAATTTTAATAAAATTAGACTTGAGTTTAAATAAAATTAGTCTTGAGTTTTAGTAAAATTCAGACTAACGAAGTACACATAAAACAAAGTTCTGTTATCAAGAGGTACATAGCAAGAATGATTTCGATTAATAAGTATATGAATATATACTTATTAATTTGTTTATTTTATGCATTTTATGATGCGATTTGCATATTTGGTGGGAGATCTAATTTTTACGACTTTTAGAACAATATTCTTTAAATATTATTTCATACATCTTCTAAACATATTTTACGTACTATACAAATCATTGTAATATTTATTACCATTTTTTGTAATGTGTTTACTGTTTAAATTTAAAAATTGTACATGTATTTCAATTTTATTTAGACAATCTCGTTATTTTGTTTCATATACAATTCATTTGTTCAATACATGTCTTGTTCACGAGATACATGCATGAAAAACATGGTAAAACATATATCCTATTAAAGTATACCTTGTTATCATGATAGGTATTATTTTTTACCTTCTAAATTCTAAAACTAATACACTGTGAGCAAAAGATAATTAATAGTAAGACAGAGTATACTGTAAAGCCTTAAAGAACACAGAATCTGTAAAAAGTTGTTTCTAAATAACTAATTCAACTGTTTTTTTGCAACTAATTCAAATTACAAGGATTCCAATAAAAATTATTAGTACGAGGGCGGGTCAATAAGTCCGTGACTTTTGGAATAAAACACAGATTTTTTGATAAATAAATCATTTTATTTTTCAACGTAGTCTCCCTTGAGCTCTATACACTTTGTCCAACGCTTTTCCAATTTTTTTATCCCTTCCAAAAAATATGATTTGTCGAGGTCCTCAAAATAGGCCTTTGTTTGCGAGATGACTTCATCATTGGAGTCAATTTTTTTTCCACCAAGCCATTTCTTCAGGTTTGGGAACAAGAAGTAGTCACTCGAAGCCAAATCTGGAGAATAGGGCGGTTGAGGGAGCAATTCATAGCCCAATTCATGGATTTTTGCCATGGCAACTGCACATGTGTGCACCATTGCATTGTCTTGGTGGAAAATAACTTTTTTCTTGGCCAAATGAGGTCGGTTTTTTTTCAAATCGTCATTGAAGCGGTCCAATAAGTTGGCATAATATTCCCCATTGATTGTTCTTTCCTTTTGAAGGTAGTCAATGTGGATTATCCCACGTGCATCCCAAAAAACAGTCGCCATAACTTTATTGGCTGACAAACCCACCTTGGTCTTCTTTGGCGCCGATTCACCCTTAGAAACCCACTGTTTTGACTGTTGTTTGGTCTCTGGTGTGTTGTGATGTATCCATGTTTCGTCCACGGTTTCAAAACGGCGCAAAAACTCCTCCATATTGCGATTAAACAACGCCAAACCTTCCTGTGAAGTTGTTACACGATTGCGTTTGTGGTCGACTGTGAGCAAACGCGGCACCCATCTTGCGGAAAGCTTTCTCATGCCCAAGTTATCATTCAAAATTGAAACCACTGAGCCATGCGAGATCCCTACGGCTTCCACAATCTCTTGCACTTTCAATCTTCGGTCGGCCAATACCATATCGTGAATTTTTTCGATTGTTTCGGGTGTAGAGACCTCAACTGGGCGTCCAGGACGTTCGGCATCTTCAGTGCTTGTACGGCCACAACGAAATTCAGTAAACCACTTTTTTACCATTGAAATCGATGGTGCAGAGTCCCCATAGTATTTATCAAGCTTAGCCTTGGTCTCGGTAATGGTTTTTTTTCGCAAAAATAATGCTTAATAAGCACACGAAATTCACTTTTTTCCATTTTTTCCTCAAATTACTGGGTAGTCTGATAAAAATATCTGTCAAACACAAACTAACTGACGCAGCAAGTTCAAATTTTGATAGGAGTCAACTGACAGATACCTGTTGACAGGAGTAGTGTTGCTTTTTCAGTAAAGAGGTCAGAAATTCAAAAAGTCACGGACTTATAGACCCGCCTTAGTATTTTAAAAGATTTCACCGGCATGAATCTGTACTACCTTAAGATGGCAAAGGTAATATTTTAGAGTTTGTAGGATGGAATAGGATGTAGGGATGTATATCTTCATCTGATACAAAGTACCTAAACTACGTTACGTTATCACCGAGTGATAATAAAAAATAATAATCACCAGTAAAATTTAACTTGGGCAAAGCTGCGCGACAGCTAGTACATATTCAAATAAAGAGACTGTAAGAGATCAATCGTGTTGCCTTTTGGCCGTTGTTTTGGCGTGTGTCAAGAGCGGTGAAGGTCGAGCGAGCGGATGATACTCTTGTCGGATATAATAAGGTAATACGGTCTTCCTGCGCCAAGTGACGCGAGCCGCCGCCCACGTGCCCAGAATCTACATCTACATCTGTATAAGATACTAGGTATAGTCTGCGACGTCGCCCGAACTGATATCATCGGCTAGTTGACAAGGCAGGTTATTGATATAATATACCTACTTGACATACATGAACTTAGAGTATAACATGATTCAGTAGTTAGCAGGGAAGTGGACTTAAGGTAAGTCCACTTCCCTGCTAACTACTGAATCATGTTTTATTTATGGACGCTATGGATAACAATTAGAGTATAACGATCTTTTCTAACCTTAGCCCTATAGGTTGTGATAAAAAAGTTTCGACTTTATATATGCTTATATTTTATGAATACTGGTGGTCATTTAAATTGAGTGACTAAATATAAACGACCTCTGTGGGTTAGGGCGTTGGCGCTCAAAACGGGTTCGAATATCGCCAGGCAACAAAAAGTTTTCTGTGTTCCTGGGTCATGGATGTGTATTAAATAAGTGTATTATATAAAAAAATCTTAAATATATATATATAGTTAAAAAGTATTAATTATATTTCCGTTGTCTGTTACCCGTAACACCCGTAAAAGCGTAAATAATAAATAAAAAAAACTCTTTCAACGCTTTAGTTTTACATTGGATCCATTAAGTCACATCAGTTCGAGACTAACAATATATTTTCAAAAAGACATCTATTATTAGAAATCAGGAAAAATGATACATTTTTCTAAATAAATCTTTAGAATTCATTTTGAAATAATATACGCAATTATATGGTATAATCAGTAAAGCACAAGGTCTCTACCCAACTGAGGTGGGGCTCAGTAACTTAAGGTGAACCCAGCATCTTGGGTGAAGAAAACTGAACCATGAGAGCTGCTCTTTGTGGAGGTGGTGTCGGTCTCTTGAGGGACTGACTAGCCGACGGGGTGCCCTGTTTGCTTAATAGATCCCGGGCACCTTATCAACGGCGGCATTGGTGGCACTCCACGCGTCCACCTTACCATCTTTCGGGCGCAGTGAGTCCCACATAACGGCCTGGGGAGTCCCCCCTCCCCAGTAGCTCCCCAGTGTTATATGTAGTACCGAAACAATAGTGTACAACAATAGACGAGTGATGGGTAAATTCATCTTTCATGGGTCTCTATCTTTTGATAAATTGTCACTCAAATATAGCAACGATTGAGCTACGATAGCACCAAATCATTTCCACCACAGCAACTACTGTGTATTTGGTATGAGAAAGAGATATTTAAGGAGCCTGAGAGATACGATAAACTGCCTTGCCAAACTACTAACTTAATCAGGAGAAAGGTTTTCCAATCGAAAAGAAATTTGAAAAAATGGAGTCAGAAAAACTTGATGTTTTACGTATTCGTATGTATGGTCAAAACGAGCTCTAAATATAAATTGGTTATACGACACATTTCCCTTACGCCGGATGCAGTCAATTTTAATATTGTGTCGCATCGCACAACCGCTCTACAGTCGACAGAAGGCCGTCATAACGAAACCATTAATACTATTGTCTATAAAAACCATCTACATATCTCAAGTTGCCCTTGTTCCTAAGTGAACCCAAAAACTAAAGTCTTTTGTTAAAGCAAAATATAACGATAATCCTTCGTCAATCAATTTCGTGCAAAGATTTCTATTCAAAGTATCAGCGAATATTCTGTATTGTGCAAAAGTGTAGTGATAGCATTTTAGACTATAAAAGTTAGTGCATTCTTGGCAATGGGTTGATTAAGTTTCGTGCCACAGATTTGAAGAAAATAGCATATGCACAAGTACAACAAAAGTGTAGTACATAGAGCGTATTGCATAAGCCGTGCAAGTATTTGAATGTGGTGAGTGGTATCACATAATGTGATACCACTGTAAAGATCTCACCACGGAAAACAATAAGAAAGAGGAAAAGCGACCAAAAAGAAAAAGAATTTCAGACATGAGGTAAGGTTGCTGTGACTCCTATATTTTTACCGTAGGGAGGTTGTATTGTGTGACGTCTGCAAATCTATATTATTTCTGTATCCAAGTTTCATTGTTAGAAGAGGTAGTTAACTTACTGACGCTGATGTCTTTTGTCTCTTGCAGACTCTTGTCGCACAAGACCTGGCAGTACAGTTTGACTGTATATTATTTTCCCCCTTGTGTTTTTACGTATACATAGCTCTTAATCTTCCTAATAAAATTATGTTTATTATTATATTTCGTTCACTGCTTCCTAATTCGTGCATAGGGTATCTTGGGCTGTTTCTAATCTGATCATTGAGGTAGTTTTTTAATCAGTTAAAACCTATTTTAGCTGATAATGTATATAAACTTTTATTCTTCTAACAAACTACGCCGGCGGTCTCGTTTGTGTATATTGTGATAATAATTATTTTTTCGAGTGGCTTACAATATTACCTCCCTATTTTAACATATATATATTGGAATTGTTGAATTCTAACCTTTTCGATCTTAAATGTGCCTAGGCTCTTTTATTGATTAAAAAACACCCGTCCAATTAGTGCTATATACACACCTATTAGAAACATTTAAACAGTTTGGCAAAACGCCAGAGGTACAAAGTGAGGGCGGTCAGGCGCCTTTCATTAAGTAATTGCCTGAGGGTAGCGGGTGTTAATAGATTTGATCATGTTCTCATTTAACAAGAAAGCTTAAAAATATTTTAATGACCAACGAGATATGAGATGTATAAAGGTTACTTTTATTACTCTAGTATACGAGTTTAATAATATGGTATATTATATAAATGCTTGTACATCTATACTGATAAATAAAATTGGAGTGTCTGTTTGTAATATTAAAATAATCGCTTTTTATTAAAGGCATATATTTTTAACAATTTTTGTCTGTCTCTTTGTTCCGGCTAATATCTGAAATATGTCTATGTGTCTCGTATATGTGGCGTATGACTATGCCATAAGCCATAACGCTGTGAAAGTAACTAAAGTAAACTATTCGCGCCGTATCTTTATCGGTTAAATGTCTTATTTTTGTGACTGCATTTGCCAATTTAGCTATTTCAATCAGTTCCATATTAGTAGTTAATTTAAGTAAATAAAAAAGTAATAAAAAGTAAAAATGAAATCTAAGTCTTTGGCTTTCCATTCTCCCTCTTACGAACAACAAGACTAAATTATATATCTCATAGTGAAACAACTTATACCTACGGATTTTATGGCGGTTTATTAAGATTTCACATGCCATTATATTAGATTTGGCAAACCACAAGTCCTCGCAAAAGAACACCGATTATTACCAAGGATAATCCGTGAGGTTATTGAAAGTAAAAAACATCCTTATTTCAATAGACAAAATAGCACTTACTGCGTAGATAGAACAAACCAAAATATTGATGTATCATAGAGTAGTTTCAAATAACTTTGTAACGTTAGGACGTATGACACCTGAGTGCTCTTGTGACCATGGTTACTGTAAAGTATCTCAAACGTCGATGTAAAAATCGTAACAGTTGTATCATTATAATGAGTTATATTCGCGTAAAGAAAACAATACAAAATGTCACCGTTAGGGTTGTATCGTTTTGTTTATACAGCGGCTTTTGGTAGACAATAGCGACGAGATAATTTTTATTAAATCAATATATAAATTGTGTAATAAAGTATTTGCATTTATTATGCAATTCAAATGAATGCATTTGCAAAAATAATGATCATTTTGATATAAAAAATTATGTGATATAAAAATACAAAAATTGATCTTATCTAGATATAAATACGTGTGACTATTGTTTATACAGCGTGTTTATATATTATATTCAGTTTTCATGAGGGACCCTCCTATTACCTCATTACGGCTAAAAGCATATAACAGCCGTTACATCAAATTACGTTAAATAAATCAAACAACTGATTCAAACATCACAAGATACTGTTTTTTTTTATGTTAGTTGGATAGGCAAACTGGCAAACGAGCCACCTGATGGTAAGTGGTCGACGTCGCCCATGAAAATAAACTAGTTTACCTGGAACGAGCCCAGGCAACTCATGTGTTGCCTATCCTGTGACATAAGATGTTAAGTCTCGGTGCCAGTAATTACACTGCCTGTCTTGCCCTTCTCTCCGAAACACAGTAAAGCTGTTTCACGGGAGAAACAAGCAAGATGGTGTACCCATGCAGCCGGGAGCGCGGCACAGCGCTTCCCTCCCACCGGTAACAAGTCTAAATGTAGTAAAGGTGTAAATGTAGTAAAGGTGTAAATGTAGTAAACGTGTAAATGTAGTAAAAGTGTAAATGTAGTAAAAGTGTAAATGTAGTATAATACATAATTAAACAGGCAGTGTAATTATTGGCATCGAGACTTAATATCTTATGTCTCAGAATAGGCAACACATAAATGAGTTGCCTGGGCTCGTTCCAGGTAAACTAGTTTATGTTCATGGGCGACGTCGACCACTTACCATCAGGTGGTACGTTTGCCAGTTTGCCTATCCAACTGACATAAAAAAAGACTTTAACTACATTTAGACTTTACATACTGTTGTAAGCCTTATTTTATACTTTATATAAACTTTATACTATATATATATGAATAATTGATCATTTAATTATGTTTGCAATCCCAAATATTTAATTATGCTTGTATAATGAGATAGATATGAAAGTTATTCCGACAAGTGACATCAAAACATATACTTTAGGTTGTATTCTTTGTAAAACACTAAAATACATCATATAATAATTAAGTATATTAAATTTGAACATAAAAGTAGTAAATTTATTAAAACATTGTACCACACTATAATACTGATATTGAGATTGTACTGATTGACGACTGTTTATTATAAGTGTGGCATTAACAAAGAGTATGTAAAGCTAATACTTGAGCATTCCTGTCGACGCAATGAAAGTAGTAAGACGTGTCCAATTGGGTGTAATATAAAAGGAGTTTGAAGATCAGTCATTTTATTTCTGTTTTACCTAATCTTCTGGAGCTGTCCTTTCACCGTGTTATTTAAAAAGACTCGCTATGTTTACCATGCTCGATTTTTTCTCGTTTATTGGTTAGTGGAAGTAGCCCGAAGCTTCGTCCATGTTAAATTAGATTTAGGACTCTATTTAATTTAATTTATGAATTTGATCTAGGATCTGGACTGATATTTATTCAGTCGTTCAGTAACATAATTTATTAAACAGTAGCGTAGCTACAAAGATTGACTCCGACGTCCAAGTTTACAAACTTAGCTCTTCTCCTTTCCGCTCCCTCACAGCTGAGGATCGTGACCACATATGATCTTCCACTGCACACGGTCATGGGTCAAGTGGACTGCCCGGTGCAAATTGCACCCCACTTTGCACTTTTATACACTTCATTATATTAGTTAAGTTGATTTGGAGTTTGATTATGTACAATTAAGTATTAACTTTGCGGAAGAGAGCTTTGCATACATCCAGATGAAACGAAATGTAGCTATCATGTAATAAAAGCATTAATATCGTAATTTTGCCATGATCTAAGCCTGAAAATACTTTCAAACAATATTTTTATATTTGGACCTGATAAAACTGCGGTAAAGATTACTTTTTCGCCCAGGAATCTTTATGCCACGAAAGTAATTAGTTTGACTCTTCGTATTCGTATAGATATTATTATTATATTATTATAATCTTCAAAATAAATAGCTCATTAATTGAGATATGAAATCCGACTAGTAGTCGATTAAAAAGATCACACAGTTAAACTCTTTGGCTTTATTATAAGTAAATAAGATTACAACTAATTAATTTTCGTCTCTTCAGGGTTGACATCCGTGGTATAAAGTGTGCAAAAGCACTCCGTGCCGGTGTTAAAGCTGCGATGTACGAAAGTAGCTGCTCCTATGCCGGAGCCTTGGAACTGAAGAGGAGTGCGCTGAAGGAAGACCCCTGGCCGACTACAGAATGGCCGCCCTACCGCCTACACCAGTCCACCTTCGAGCAGTTGAAGCAGAGTGTAGAAAAGGCAAAAGCAGCTCTTCAAGACAGATCAGGTTTACTCGGAACGGCGACGGCATTCGGTGACTTCTATGGCGGACAGCTGGGTCAGGACGCGACCAGCACAGCCCTCGGCTTCAGCAGGACAGCGAGGACTGATGACTCCATGCTCAGCTCAATAGAGAAGAACAAAGTGCTAGGTAAGTTTATGTAAAATACTTGAATCGTTTTTAGTCGATCAAATATTGCAATTTTAAAAATAAAATACGCTTTCATCCAACGACCTAGTAATACAAGACTCTTTTATGAAACTACCTAACAGTTTTGAATTTTTCTCTGGAAAATCGAGACCAAATAATTTATATATTTTTTTATTATATATTTATATATCATGTTCATTGCTACATAAGTAACAATATGAATTATCGATTCTTGCAACTCATTGTAACAAATTATACGGACTCACACTGGGTATACAAGGACATAAAGTTATTAGCTCATAAAGTTTTTAAGCAAAGAAAAAAATTCAATGTATTGCAGACCGTATATAATATATATATATATGTATATGATTTAAATACACTTTAGCTTTTACCATGAAGCGATTCACGAGAGCATTTGCAAAAAATGTATTCCATTAAAGTTTACATGAAAATACGCATCACATTGTGAAAATAATCGATCGGACTCAGGTGAATGTAACTTCAAATTTGAATCTTACATTCACACAATAGCGTCGGTTTCGCGACAAATGTCAGTTCAACTCTTTCAGATTAACACTAGGAGGCTGTGTAGGTAAGGAGGGGTGTTTCTTCACGAGATAACAATCTCTTTCTAGGGAGGGAAAGGGAGGAGTGAGGGATTTTACCCTACCGTTGCCATGGTGACCGACCACGCCTCTGGATCATCGCGTTGTAAATACTAGTTGCGAAAATAAAATTTTATTATCTCGCCGGAGTTCATTATTTTGAAACTGGGGGTGAGTTTGAGGGGTAAGGCTGGATGTTGATGTATCTGACCGACTCATGGTCAGACCGTGTCCAATTTGTGAATTTAGGCCTCTTTCAACGAATACGGTGACTGGATGTTGATGTATCTGACCGACTCATGGTCAGACCGTGTCCAATTTGTGAATTTAGGCCTCTTTCAACGAATACGGTGACTGGATGTTGATGTATCTGACCGACTCATGGTCAGACCGTGTCCAATTTGTGAATTTAGGCCTCTTTCAACGAATACGGTGACTGATAATCGTTTTAGTGTTTGTTGTTTACAACATTCATTAATTTAGATTGTACTTAATTTAATACTTGTTCTTTGGATGCGGCGGCGATCTGCCTGGTCATTGATCTCACTGTCACTTATTTCCATAAGTAGATGGATTTGGGTCGATGATGATGTTTTATCAAAGTGGATTTTTGCCTCATTCGATTTTGTAATCGGTAGGTTAGTGGCTAGTTTAGATTTGGTTTAGAACGAATGCTTTTGTGGAGTTATCTGAAACAGTATAGCAATAAGTTACCTGAAAAGTAAATTTGTGCAAGCAAATTAACATTTCGATTTGATTTTATGTGTAAATTAATGATTTGATGATAAATTAATGATCGTTAAATGTTTCTTTTTTATGTCAAGCAGGTAAACAATTTAAAAATGAAAGTTTTTAACGGACAGTACCTACTAGTCTAACAGGTTTTGTAAAAAATATCTCCTAATACAACATCATCAAATGTTACTATTAAAAAAACAAAAACATTATGGCGAGAATAAAAAAGTGTGTCTTTACGCGCGATTGAAGTAAAACTTCAACTGAATTCAATTCATTCGCTTGAATTAAAAAAAAAAAATCTAATTCATTAAAATCTTTGCCACTAGTTTGCGTGTAAGTTAAGAAGCGTGTGGAGTATATTATTATGACATAATATACTCACGACCAAAAGCAATGGAATGCTTAGTAAGTCATATCTATATTTATAAAAGCTTCAATAATTGCTTTTATTTTGGACCGCTACGTACTCATCATGATTATCCTCATGGATTTAAACGAAAAATATCACAAATGCTGTGAGTGGAGAAGTGCAGATATTGTTAACATCGGAAACAGCCAATTGAGTTAATACATTAAAACTACATACCAGTTACTGCTAGCAATGCGAAAAAATGATAAACGGAAACCCGTGTTCATGTGCCAGCTCTACCCGAATTTTCGTAAAACTTACCTTGAATCATGTATTTAAACATATTTTTATTGGAGATCGTCAATAATCTAATAATAATGTTCCCCGCTGGTCATTGACCTTTCCTATGTTGTATTCATATTTTAAAATATTTTATACATACTAGGAAATTTCCAGTTTTGGTTTGAAGAGGATAGCCATGGCTTGATAACCTTTTGATGGTTATCCTTTAACTTTAACGCCGTTTAAATTGTATAGGTTGTCATATTCTTTTACAGCATGTATTATAGGTATTTGAATTTAATTGTTTTGTTTTCACTTTTATCGCCAGTCCCTGTGACTGGTTGGCTTTTTTTAAAAACGCTAATACACAATTAAATACTAATCTTCCTGTTGTACACTTAAAAATATATTTTTGTGGAGCATTTCAGTAAAATTTCCATTTATTATTTGAAGTCACCATTAGCAGACTATTGAGGGTTAAAGCGATGAATAATACTTAAGATTGACAAGTTTAGCATTTCTTCCACGTATATGATACAAAACGAGTCAAGAATAACAAATAAGTAAACGGGACATTTGCATAATATTCAAATAAGTGCAAAAATAAGGGCCAACCCTAGCTTTGGTCATTAAGCTGCATATTAAAATTTATAAACCGTTAGGGGTTACTAAAGAGCTGTTAACATGAAAATGATTGTACTACGCCCTCACCTCACGTATTCAAATGTCGCATCGATTTTACATAATTATATGACTTAAATAATTAACTTATTTATTATTGGCTTATAACTTGTACGACATGATATCAATTAATATGATCTTAATCAAAGTCCAAAATAAATTTAAAATGAGAACCGATCCGTTAAAAAATAAACTCGTCAATGGCATACTGAGGGTCATTAGTGATAAGCCTTGCTGTCCCATTATGGCGCATTGGATGCATGTGCATGTAGCCGGTGCGTCAGGTGGGGGCAAAAATATATGAATTAAAATAGTCTCATTATTACTAACATAGTTTAAGTAGTGTGTATTACTAACGTCAATTATGGATCTTTGGTCTGAATTAAAGTATTTTTATTTTATTTTATTACATATAAAACGAAACAACTTTTACGGATTTTATCGTTGTTTATTAAGGTTTTTAGTAAAATTTGTTTCATTAAAAGGACTGAGGTGTCGGACGCCCTAAGAGCATGTCCAGACGAAGAAGCGCTCTTAGATAATCGCGCGTTCCCGAGGTACTAGAGTTTTTTTCAATTATTTATTTATTATTAAACTTTCAACTTAATTCTAAGGTTAAAAATTGTCCCGCAAAACTGTTTACACAGTTTGACTGCGGAATCCGAGTTGTATACACCTCGTCCAGATGCTCTAGCGCGCATTCATAATCGCGCGTAAAACGCGTGCCTAACGGATCATCCTTGGTTGGATGATCCGTGAGGCTATGGAAATTAAAAAAACATTCAAATTTCAATAGAGAAGATGGCTGGCTCTTACCACCTGCTTGGGATCCCATTATTATAATAATTTAATAAAAAACAAAGCATAATATGTCACATATTAAGGACTCAGCACTTTTTGCATAGAGAGGTCTTATTAAAATAATGATGTATCATAGGGTAGTTCGAATAACTTGTAACGTTAGGACATCTGTCACCTCAGTCCTCCCGTGACCATGGTTGCTGTTAAGTATCCGAAACGTCCAGCATGTGAAATACTTAATAAACTGCGATAAAATCCGTAAATTTGTTTCATTATAATGAGAGAAATTCGCGTAAGAATTAGAAAACAGTGTTTAGTTTTGGAATTGGAGTGAAATCTTCCATGTCTCATTGAAATTTATTATTTTAGCTTAAAAAAAATTGCCACGAAAATAAGTGATGTCATTTCGCTCAGAACATTCCTGTTATCTATATTAACACTCTCTGTACTAAACTATAGCACCCAATATAACATAATATAACTACTTAAATTAATTAAGTTTTTTTAACACTGAATATATTTTATTAAATATTCTTTCTATTCTCCATTGCCCTTGTGATCGGATTTTAATCAAATTTAACTAGTAAATAATATGTACATTATATCAGTTTGGATGCGGCTTTAAATTTAAGTTAACTCTGGCGAAGTAGCAGTATAATACCTAGTCAAGATATAACTTATCTTTTAACAAAGACTATCCGTCATAATAGTCAAGCATCAGCTTCTCCCTTCTTCTTTTACATTTATTATTATGTACATATATACATATATACTTATTATTCATAAGCCAAATAATATACAGATAAAAAAATTAAAACTATGTTAGTAACAAACATCGATTATAATACATCGTTTCTTTCTCAAAAATTAAATTAAAATCTGAAATATCAAAACATATTAATTTTTAAATTTAAATATTATTCTGTCCTTATTTTAAAACATTCAATTCATTTTATATTATACGGTCTCGATGTGGGGACACCCAATGTCTTTTTTTAATAATAACCATCAAAATACAAATACTTTACTTTATTGTTATTAAGCACATATCTCTTGTGTCTAGTGATAATATATCCACGTAATTTAACACTCCTAATATCTCAGTCATCAGTGGAACAAACGTCATCAATAACGATGGTACTTAAGATGTTATCGCGATAAAATATATATCTACAAATCATACTGCAACTGGTCTGATATTGATTTTTGAAGGTTTATCGCAACGAAAGGGCTGGGGCCGGCTGTTGTTTTGTAATTTATATTCATTAACTGCAGGGCTCGGCCCTGGATACTTTCACTTGGAGTTAATTCAATTTTCTAGTTTCTATGGTGTATTAAATCAAAAAGTGTAAACAATGGAAAAAAATATTTTTCAGGTATAAAAAGTATTTTTAGGATAATAAAAATATTTTATTTATTATTTATTTATTAAATAGGACCAAACACAGTTTTGAATCAATAACTTTAATATAAATACAAAGCAATTAAATCCTTAAATCAAGACACAATAACTAGTTAAGTTCAGGCACAACATGCTTATTAACAACCATTATTGAATTACTTACGAGCTTGCAAGGTAGAAAATAGAAAATTGATAATTTATATAATTACATTTATTAATTACTAGCTGGTGCCCGCGACTTCGTCTGCGCAGGATAAGAGTTTAGTTTTTTTAAATAATTATATTAAATAATATATTATAAAAATAAATATATAATTAATTTTAAAAAGTATCCTATGTTACTTTTAATACCTCCAAGAATATGTTTGCGTGAAAGCGTAACAAACATCCACCCTTTCACATTTATAATATTAAGTAAGGATTTTTACTTATAGTAGTTTTAAAATATTCGAATAATGACTGGAATATAATATAACTAATTAATAATTTTCTCATTGTCAAATTTTCAGTCGGATAAGCCAATTTTTTACTTTACGATGAGATTTATGCTTCTTTTGTTTACTGCTCATTATTGCTGTTATTTGTTTCTAAGTAATCATAGTACTGAATAATCTATTATATACTATACGGCATAATGTGTACATGCGGCATGAAGAACGATGAAAATCTTTGTCTATAACTCAAAGCAAGCGACCAAGGTAGATTAGGTTTGAGTGACCAATAACTTTCCACATAACTTTTGCTATTGACGCGAATACAAATGTATCATATATTTAAAAGGACCTGGGCCTGTAGACAAAGTGACATCGCTTTGTAGCCGAAATTCGTTATCGTCTTTGAGATAACGATAATAATTTTCTAGCCAATGATCAATCAAAGATCGTGACAGTGCAACGACAACAACTGTCAAGTGTCAACAAAGTTCGACAAGAAGTGTCAAATCGGACCAAAAAATTAAAATTAATATCTATGTAATTAAACCTCATACACACTATAACTCATAAAAATTGTGAAAATGTTGCCCTCCATGGCCCACGCCCACGGATAACGAATCAATATCAATAATATAATAACATAAGTTTGACATAAGTGTTCGATAACCAATTGACAGTTTATGATTTTGTTACGAATTTTAACATTGTCTACCAACTTGCGATAACGATAACGAGTGACATAATTGACGACGGCTTATGTCAATCCCATACATTTTATTCTTTTCGAACTTCGTGATCGTTTTTTTAATGCTACTTTGTCTAAGGCCTCTGGATTTCTACCATCTCTTCACGATTAACAGAACATTGTTCTACAGCTGCAAATATAATGCAAATATGTATCGATTTCTACCAGTAGCAAATTTTACACAAATTTACACAATTATAACACTATTTATAACTTTAAATTCAAAATACTGTTTAAATCAAATATCCTAATTCAATAGGGTCTATAACCATTCAAATTAATTACAACAATATAAATTTAAAGTCAAGTAGTAATAAAGAGGGATATAAAATCAAACATAGGTCGACACCGCTAAGCCAATAAAGCTATCCACAAAAACTCTCACAGCTATCCCTACAAACAAACAATTATTGCACAATCAATAGCCACTCGAGCGTGAATTATAAATCAGTGATGATAATGGGGTGAGCGGAGTGACATCATCTTTAGTTCAATGTCGCTACAATAGATGGCGCGGATCGAGCGGCGCGTGCGCACCGCCGTGTTGTGTCAGCCATTTCATGGGAACCGTGATTGGGACAATGCTCACTTAATTGTGCGAAAGTAACACCAGTAATGATGCGCCCGTCCCCCTCTCGAGATTTATGCGTTCCGCTCGACCCACGAACTGCCTCAGTATATTTATACAATAAATAAATAGACGACCAACATATTGCGATGAGCTATTCCGGAATGATGCGATACTTTTTGAGCGTGGGAGAGTTGAATTATTATATTGTAATTGCATTTTATACTTTTTTACTCAAACTTAATTGAATAACAAACAAATACAGTTTTGTTTTTAGCTGACTTCTTAAAAAGGAGGAGGTTCTCAATTCGAATGTTCGTTTATTTATGTCAATGATTTCTCTGTGCTATTTGGGACTTATTGACGTGTTTGTCTTGTTTCATTTTTGATCATCTTTTTAGGCTCTGAAAAACTATCTGGAGGCATATCTAAGGGCTATTCGACATCCTCAACGTTATCTGAATCACTTCGGGTCACAAAATGTACAGGTTAGTACGTTTCAGTCTTTAGATAGATGTTTATTGAGCAAAGGTTATTTTTAGCTTCTTTGCGATGTTTTATCTTATACGAAATATAAATAGGGCGCAGTTATATACATACATATATTATATACGTATAGATTTTTTTAAAAATATTAAAATTAAAAATCGTTCATCAGTTATTCTATAGACGATTTGGTACCTATATACCTATATACATTCCTTAGAATTAAAGAAAATGATGTCCAAACATAGTAACTTAGTTGATAATATATTAGAGTTTAAACAAATAATAGTTATTTTATTTGTGAAGTTGTTGCTTAGTTACAAAGTTTACTTATTTGTAAAATTCATTTTTAGTCACTTAATTTTAATATTAAAAGACGACGGATAGAGGTCGATGAAAAAGTTAAGGTTGGATGACTTTTGTAAATATAATATTTTCATCTTTATATATTTTGTCCATAGAAACAGTATAACAAAATTAATATTTCAAGCCCCAAAAATTTTATCCGTATTCTAGAACATCATACGATGCGACAAAGATCTGGTAATTTATTCGTAGGGTGGTATCTATGTAAATACCCTCTCCCTCCAGTTATCTCGATGACGTCACCAACCTGATTAATGTCGTAACGCCCCACCGACCTAGGTATATCAATACCTCGGGGCTATGCCACCTCCCCGCTCGAGCCTTCTACCATATAACAATGAGGATAAAAATGATCGCAAAATTTTCATACAAAAATATATATACCTGAAAACTTTGTATATACGCGAGCGACACTGAAAATTCTTAGGACAGGCTACTTGTGAACAATATATGAAATAAAAAATAAGATTCAAATTTGAAAATGGATCTCTTTGCCAATATTATTGTGTACATACATGTTTCAAATAAAAGAAAACTTTGGGGAAAACGTTCACTAACGCCGGGATGTTACCTTCACTCTGAGTGGGTTAAGTGCTTTTCCCAATGGTTCCATTGGAATTTTTATCCGCCCAACGGGCCACCGGAAATTCGAAAACAACAGGAAACGCATAGCTGACACTTTACGCCGGTATAACTCTCACTAAAATATGTACTAAAAATGTACATAAGTCAGATAAATATCGCAAATAGTCTTTACCACTGCTGTACAACCTGCTGGATGACAGGTCACCAAGAGTACATCATGGTTGGATTCTGATACTTACTTCAAACTCATGACTACATTATTTATTATGTTAGTCTTCATATAAATAACTCTAGTTACTAGCTAGACTACTGGGACTACCTCTGTCCATAAAAAAACTGTAACTCTAAATTTAAAAATTATAATTCTAAATTTAAAAACTATAACTCTAAATTTAATAGCCTATTATACCTTAATATCTTCCTTTTTTGACAGGACTGGTATTTCTCTGGAAAGCGTGCTCAAATAAACACACGAACTCTCCAGCTTCAATGACACAGTTGTAGTACAGCATTCTTGCACATAGGAAATATTACATTTTTTTTAATGTTAGTTGGATAGGCAAACTGGCAAACGTGCCACCTGATGGTAAGTGGTCGACGTCCCCCCTGAACATAAACTAGTTTACCTGGAACGAGTCCAGGCAACTCATTCATGTGTTGCCTATCCTGAGACATAAGATGTTAAGTCTCGGTGCCAGTAATTACACTGCCTGTCTTGCCCTTCTCTCTGACACACAGCAAAGCTGTTTCACGGGAGAAACAAGCATATACCTACACATAAACAATACATAATATGTATTATATATTTATAGCTAAAACTAAGAATAAAAAAAAAGGTTTAAATTTTCATGTGCGAAAGCCAACTGAATAACAATACGTCATACAACTCGTTATATACATTATTTCATAAAAGATTACGAAATTCCATTTATGATTTATCTGTGTTAATAAGGATTCAACATGTTTAAAACTGAACAGTTTTACTTTTTTATTTTTTTTTATAATAATAATATCGATGGACGCTTTACACCACGTCAATCTGGTCCCGTGGTAAGTTCTGGAAGAACTTGTGTTACGGGTACCAGACAACGGAAAGATATTTAATACTTTTTTTTATACTATACATATATTTAAGATTTTTATTATATAATACACATATTTAATACACATCCATGACCCAGAAACACAGAAAATATTTTTGTTCCCTGGCGGGACTCGAACCCGCCACCTCCGGGCTTGAGCGCCAACGCGCCACCTGAGCCACAGAGGTCGTCTATTTTCAAATTTTCAATGGAATTTTGTTTTATACACCCAAAAATATAATGCCCCATTATGCTTTGCTCGGCTTTCAGTAATGTCTCTCCAATTCAATTAAATCTTGATGGAATGAAAAAAATATAGGAGATATTTTCCTTAAATTTACGCAAATGAGAATGTAAAATGTGCATTTTTAAAAACATTTTACATCCAATGATGCGACAATCCGAAATCATGTCTAATCAGTAATCAGCTAAACTATTAAATATTGCCTTAAAAATGTTTAAGGCTTTTTAATTCAGTCATTGCTAAGTAATCGCACAAAATTTCACAATCCATTATTTTCATTATTAATATTTTTTCTCATATTCGTATCTTTTATAGTCTCGGCCTCTTTTTTATAATAATGAGTTTTATGCTGACCTTCAACGACGGTCTCATGGTCGGGATCGACCCGGACCACTCACTCGAGAGGCCGAGCCCATACCACTAGTAACAAGTGGTAGGTCAAACCGATTAAATATTATTTAAAATATAATACTACTTATATGTAAATATGAAGGCAAGTCTTAGGCGGTTTTTGTTATATTCTATGAAACAAAGGATCACAAGAATTGTAACATTATAAATTTTCCACTGCCAACCCATACGATCAAAGACTTGTAAGAGAATGTTCAATTGTTCATAAATGAGTTGAGACAATTAGTAATAGCCTTTAGGGACTAGCGGAGCGTGAACTCAAAAGATCAGAGAGGCCAATTAAAAGTTGAACCTCAAAGTAACTGTTAGTACGCTTAGCGATGCATTGAATAGCTGTGATTCTTTAAAGATGCGATGTGATGTGACACGAGGGTAATTACTTAATGTGATATACAGCTGTTCACTTGAGCCTGGTTTTTATAAATTCAGAGTCCTAAGTTCGAGCCTAAAGATGTCCTTACGATTATAAAACTTGCGCCCGAATACTCAAACGAATCTCAAATTTAAGACGTACTTAAACTCGTGTTGTCCCTCTTTTTTTCTTTGAATCTGACACGTCTTAAATTTGAGATTCGTTTGAGTATTGGGGGTTATTTGGTAAAATTTCACGAATAACCAAAAACGAACCTTATAAATTATATTTACCATTCACATTTTATTCGAGGAAATCGATCTTTCAGCATCATTTATAAATAGCATGGTTACGAGATTGAAATCAGCGACTTAAGAGTGGAAACTGATAGTCAGTATCTACCTTATGATGACGATAGTCAGTACCTGAGACTAACATAACTGATCTTTAATAAGATGATGATGCCAAACCAAATTAAATATCAGTATATATTTTACATACAGCGATCTGTAACAACATTAGTCATATCGTCATCATCATCGTCATCAGCTCTTATCCGTCCATCGCTGAACATAGGCCTCCTTCAAAGAACGCCGAGACGACGAAACCCTTGCCACTCGCATCCAACACGTACCGGCCATTGCTCGGACATCGTCTTCCTGGTCAACCAACACTTCATATACCTAAAAGCGGTCCCCACCCTTGAACCCAGAGTTAGAATTGGCCCATCGGCCATCCGTTCTCCATTCCTCACATAAATGCTTAATATTATCTTGAATTTTGTTATTCTGTATTTGGGGTTGTAGTGCCATAACTAAATTACGGCACGTGGCGACACATGCGGCGGTGTAATTACGAGGACTCTTACTGAGAGGTCATTACACTATACTACTCAAAAAACAATGAACACTTTGAAAATGCTTAGAAAAATGTATGGGTAGCTAGTACTAGAAAAACATTTTTATATTAAAATAATACATGCTAAAATTCGCTGATAAAATGTTTTTTATGTTAGTTGGATAGGCAAACTGGCAAACGTGCCACCTAATGGTAAGTGGTCGACGTCACCCATGAACATAAACTAGTTTACCTGGAACGAGCCCAGGCAACTCATTTATGTGTTGCCTATCCTGAGACATAAGATGTTAAGTCCCGGTGCCAGTAATTACACTGGCTGTCTTACCCTTCTCTCCGAAACACAGCAAAGCTGTTTCACGGGAGAAACAAGTAAGATGGTGGTACAAATGCAGCCGGGAGCGCGGCACAGCGCTTCCCTCCCACCGGTAATATTATAATATAATATTATTATTATTATTATCATTTCATGTGCAATAATAATATATTATAATTAAATACACAAATAATCGATTAATATCAAGTAAAATTTGTTTTATTCTATTTAATTTTTGTATGTTTATACTTCAGCTGAACTGATTTGCATGCGGTGTTTTATATTAGAATAAACAAACGTGTTTTAGGACTGAACATTTTTTAACAAGCCGTTAATTTTTATCAGCCGTTTAAGGTCAAGTTTTTCGTTATTGCGTTAGTTATTTTTTATAGTACAACCTTGTAATATTTTATTATATATCTTCTTTTTCTATCTTCCATTGGGATTCGAACCGACCACAAAATATCAAAATACCATGCAGTAGTCGTGTAGATAGCGATAATGATCAGAGGTCTCAATTACAGCCCCCACCGTACCAAACGCGGCGCGTGCTAACCGACTGCTCAAATCTGCGGTGACAGCCGTGGCGAGCTGTGTATCTGCCACATCTATTCTCATGAGCACAATACATTACGCTCAACTTGATACACTAATTGTTAATTTTTTGTGTTTCAATAAGATACAATATTTTGTTGACTTGGTTGCTTGAAGCTTAAGATTTATCTTTACTGAGAAAATTCTAAAATAAAGACTTTCCTTCAATGCAATTCTATTAATAATTAAGGTTATTTCAATGAGATTTTTTTTAAGTATTAAATTTGTAAGTTGAGATTATGAATTATGAAATTTTGTATAGGTATCCATGAGGGAAATGTAACTTCTGCAAATGAAGTGATCTATCAGAATTTAACGGTGGGAGGGAAGCGCTGTGCCGCGCTCCTTGCTGCATAGGTACCACCATCGTGCTGTGCTTTTATGTCATCAGGGGGCAAACGAGCAGTCGGAGCCTTATGATAGTAACGCCCATACACATCCGCACAGCCAGAGGTCATGCTCCTTTTGCCTATCACCCCAGTGGGTCAGCTGAAACCTGCAAACCGCACGAAAAACGACATCATAGCTGCCACTTGACGCCGGTGTTATGTGAGCGAGAGTTACCACCGCGGTCGTGCCGGCCCAGTTCGCCTGCTGCAGCATAGCACTACCTCTTATGTATAACTACGTTTTACCGTGGTCCCGTAGTTACCATTTCTTATAAGAATTTTGTACTCAACTTAAAAACCAGATGTATACGATATCGTTTTTCCAAAAACGTTGTCTATATTAACTTCAAATTATAACATTCACCCTACAAAAAAATAAACATAATCAAATCTCATCGTGGCTAATCGTCTACTTACTATCCCTTGGGAGTTCATCATTAAGTGATTCGGTTCCACTGCTGGTAACCGGTTGGGTGGTGCCTGCGATTGGCCCCGGTACCAAATTGTACACGCATGTCATGAAGACATCGTGAGAAAGGGAGGGATGCGCTAGGGGCACTGATTTCGTCAAAAAGTATTGATGTTTTGCAATGAAAAACAAGTTAATGATAAAGTACAAGTAAGTGTAATATTAAAGCAATACCTGTAGTAAAGTACTTATATTAAAATTAGACCTAAAAAACTCATATTGTATGTCCGTAAATAGGTTATTGGTCTATAGCCTTCCTAAATGAC
This sequence comes from Helleia helle, assembly GCA_963853865.1. NCBI lineage: Eukaryota > Metazoa > Arthropoda > Insecta > Lepidoptera > Lycaenidae > Helleia > Helleia helle. The sequence goes on from OY971420.1 coordinate 1,169,773, forward strand.
ATATAAGGGATTTTTACTGTGTAAAAGGAATTGGGTTTGTGCTATGTAAAATGCTATAAAATTATTTGTTATCGATATACAAATGTTACGTAACAATTTTTTTGAAAATAATCTATATCTTCTTCTAAATATAATATATAGGAGCTGTTCTATAGATTGACTCATCACGATATCTCTAGAACTATAAGAAATAGAGACTTGAAATTTATATATATATGTATGTAACGTATTGTTTGAGGTATGTGATGGACGTATGTATGTGCAACGTATTGATAAATTTTCCTCAAACAACACGTTAGGTATATGATATAGTTTGGGACTTTCCTCATAGAATACACATTTCCCCAAACTATACAAAATCTTAACGAAAAAGTCGTCAAACAATACGTTGCACACACACACACACATATATATATATATATATATATAGGAGCTGTTCTATAGATTGACTCATCACGATATCTCTGGAACTATAAGACCTATAGACTTGAAATTTGGTAGGAATACTACTTTTGCCATGTAGAGGTCAGCTAAGAACAAATTTTAATAAATTTTCATTTTAAGAAACTTCCATGTTCCTTCCCCTCCCCTTCGACAGAACGAAGTCTGTGCGGGCAGCTAGTTATTAATAAACGTTTTAACTTTTAAGCATTTTTACTAAAGAAAAACATGACCTAACAATTAATGGTTTAACGTTTGAAAGAAGTGTAATCACGACAAAATAATATACCTACATAATCTTTTAAAACCCCCAAACAGCGGTATTAGTTTCCTAAAAAACCGGTTAAACTTAACTGATCCCTTTAAATGTCCCCAAGCGAACTTTATTACCCGAGACAGAGTTAACAAAATTAATGGCTTAAATTTCTACACCCGTAATGAATACATAGGAGGAATACTGAATAAATCATTGTTACGTTGCATTTTGAACGATGCTATTTGGTAACTATAGTCTAAGTTATAAGGGAAAGCGGGCTTGATTTTGATATTTTTTTGTACGTCCATTTATTGTTCTTCTAAAATTTAAGTAAGATTTCATATTTTTTATTTTGTATTTTATCATTTTTAAATTTCTCTATTTTATCATTTTTAAAGTTATTGAAACGATCCTCTATGACGAAGCCATGTCGAAACATTCAAATTTTTTTCAATACTTAAAACTTGATTTTTCGTTATCGTAAAGGTCTTGGGGCACTTCAAACTTTTTGAAATAACCTTATGCAGGATGAGTAATTCTTAAAAATAAATCTTTTAAAATCTAAACTTAATAAAAATAAAAATGTATGTACTACAATGTATATATTACATAATATATATACATATATATATATATATATATATATATATATATATATATATATACACTATAATTACTTTCATTACTTCACGTAATAAAATATGCTACAGCTACACAAAAAAATAACCAACAACTAAAATACAACCGTTCGCTACGTCTCCTAACTTATTGCACAAATGAAAAGCGACACGCGCCGGAAACAAGCGACGAACGCGTGCGCTGATTCTGCTCAATGGATCGTACGGAGGCGCACTTGAAACATTTTTATTGTACCAGTGCCGGGGGTTGGCCATTGTGGATCCCCCACACAAGATAGGTGAATACGAAAGGATCTGGGTATTTCTACAGACATTTTTTATACTTGGGTATTTGAAAATACTTCTTGATACACCTCGAAATGATATAGGTAGATTTTTTCCAAGGATTGTTTACATGATTATTACAAACCGGAAACGATATTTTATTCATCATAACTGGAGTTTTGGGTCCAAATGGACCCTCCAATTGAAATACAAATTATTTCTTAATATTGACATATAATAAATACTCTAGTTAGTTACGGTTATAATAAAACAAGTATAATGGTAACATTTAAATCAAGTTTTATTAATCAACATTCAACATCTTAAAAGAAAATATTTATGTTTTCTTAATAAATATATAAAGTATTTTTTTATTAGTATTATATTTAACATGCTACATTATAAAAAAAAACATTGAAATTAAAAATATAATCAAACTATCGGGTTTCACATACCTACGCATTAATATAAATAAAGATTCTTTATGAGATCAATAAAAAAATAACAATCTATTCTAAGACCTTTAAGTAGCACAAATTCTGGAGCTGCTTGGTATTAGATTATATAAACCTATTTTTACTTCTATAAGAAGTGCTATTTATAATCGAAACATCTTCTTTGTCACTTTCTCCTTCGGCATCGTGGTCTGACGAAGTCGCTTAAGGAAGAAGTCATGTTTCGGAAATTCAGTTTTACTCTGTATTCTTATTTATAATAAGGCTCAAAATCACTCAGAGGTGACTCAGACCCAGAGGTCTGAGTCATTTTCATCAAAACGATTACGCGCCATGTTTAAAAAAAAATAACTCAATACGAAAAAATTGGATTCAAAATGGCTCGTTACCTTAGCTTCCAGTAAACTCCAAGGGTCAAGCATCCAGCACCCGCTGCACCGTAATGAAATTAGATAGGCGTGCCAGAATGTAAGTTTTTCATAATTATACGATTCTTTTGTTTTTGTTGGGTCTAAGTAGACCAACGATTCCGGTTAAGGGTTAATAATCAATTCGGACTAATATAATATTATGTTTTATTCTCGCCTAATTTCAATGCTTCATTAATGCTAGTAAAGTAGGTAACGGATTTAATTATACCATTTAAGTACTTAGGCATCTTTTTTTCTTCGGATGGATCTATGTTAACGGCCCGAAGGCTCTAATGCTACATCGGATTAGTGTGAGCCCATTTGGCTCACTTTTGGTTTGTAAAAGTGGAGGGTTGCCCGCCAACAACCGTGAAGTCTTTGACCACACGGCCTCCTGGCGTCGGGTTGGAATAAGCATCTTTAACTCATACATATATCCTTGTTTCCACAATAATAACAGTCATCCTTTTTTTGTTTGAATTAAAAGGTATGGCAGATGTCAATGCCATGTGTTAAGAAATTTATAAGTGTTTACTACATTTTTACATTTACATTTTTTTACTATTAAATTAATCTCATATCCTCCACAATTTTAATAATAATATGTCTAATAAAGACTACTATGCCCGTTGGATAAAAATTAAAGAACAAATCAACACAGTACTCAAAGAAGATGAATGCCTAGAAGAACTTGCTTCTGCGTTTGTAGGAATTAAACCACAGAGTACTGCTGTAGAAATCGTGTCCAGGGTTTATTGTAAGTACTGTGAACTGTACAATAAGTTGTGTGATTGTTATGACCAAATGGAACAAGTTCAACGACGGCCTTACATAAAACAAATAATAGATGCTGTTACTTGTCGTTTAATTGAGTTAAAATCAACCTTGGAAGCAGTTGAAGTTTTTGAATACACATACCCGGACAATGCATTGCAACAAATGCTAATGGTTCCCGAAGACACACAGATACTTTGTCCATTTCATTATCCTTTTGAAATAAGACAGCAGGAAATGCAATACATTTTAGATCAATTTGCTTCTGGAAATCGGGTGGGTGATCTAGACCCAACGTCCACTACTGAAATCACAACTCAAGAGGAGCAACCAGGTGAGAACGATGCTGAAACGGAAACAAAAAGAATTAAAAAAGTAGATCTAGATTCAATCTCTGTTGAATCAAAACAACTGTCGCCAGAAGAGTTAGAAACTTTAAGGTTACAGGAAGTGTACAATGGTCATTTAATTAATATACAACGCATGGAACGTTCAAGATATGCAATAAGGGAAAAAACCAAAAAGTTTAATAAAGACACAGACTTGTATCTTGAACTAGCTGGCTTGAAAGCTCCTCAAGCCAGAGAATCATTGAGAATAAAAGCAGCAACATATATACAAAATTTGTATAGACAATTTATGCAAATCAAGCGTGAACAAGTAAGAGAGAGAGAATTAAAATTAAAATTAGGAATGCTTATGCCATCTTGGTCGCCACCTTCTCTTAAAATACAACTTGAAAAAGTGAAGGAAGTAAGACGAAATTTTAGACGCAAATATTACGAACAATGGTTACAGGAAAACATGAAAGAAAATAGCCGTGTTCTAAGGCTCCGAAAAGGTGATGTAATGGAAGATATTTCTAGTGAAATAAGGCAATGGTTTCGTGAATGGTACGATGAAGTACGTCAATTCGACGAGTTCCCATGGCCTGATGAAGGTGGATCTATACTAATAGTGAGAGGCGAAACTTTTACTATTCAAGAATATTTAGAATGGCGTACGAAAGAAGAAAAACGTCTTGCGGCAGAAGCTGCTAATCCTAAAACTAAAGAACAAATAAAACAAGAAAAAAAAGCGGCACAAGCAGAAAAAAAGAGACTCGTATTGGAAGCCAAGTTAAGGGAACAAAAACAGTTACTAGATTACCAAAAACAACGACTTAATCCTGCTAATGATCCAGGCGTATATATAACAAAAGGTAAAAATATTGCGCCAGTTCAAAATGCCTGGCAAATATATCAAAGTCAATGGAAGGATATAGAGAAACCATACAATTCGGAAAATGTTTTAAAAGGCTACATCCAACAATTAATTACTGAGTCTGCATATCAGGAGATGCAATTTAATCTAAGACCAATTGTAGATGAGATGATGAAACTTGAATTACAAATATTAAGAACATCTCTCAAAAATGACTATAATGCAGCTAACGTTCCCAAGCTTCCTTTGACTATGAAAAGAAAAAAACCGAGAAAAGTCAAACCTCCGAAAGCAGACAAAGTGTCTCCTGCTAATATGTTTCAAGCTTTAGTTGATCAGGGAATAATACGAAAATATCCACACACAACGCTTGATGACTACTGGGGGGATAGGAATTATGCTGCCGCAGATACCAGGGCCATTTTGTGGACACCGACTTTTCCTCCACCATGTATAGGTGATGTGAAGGAACAAATCCGGATCCGATGTCTTCTCACTCTAGGGAGCGACTGTCCTGATGCTGTAAGAACCCAATTAATTGTGGGGCCTAAAGGTTCTGGAAAACAAACGTTAGTATACGCCATAGCTACAGAAACAAACTCCATTCTTATAGATCTGTCACCATTTAATGTCTACAATAAATTCCCTGGCCCCAAAAACACAAAGATAATGATTAATTACGTAAATAGGGTGAGCAAATTGATGCAGCCGTCTATAATTTTAATTAACCACGCGGACAAATTGTTTTACAAAAAAGTACCCAAAGAAGAGAAAATGTTTGATCCAACGCGACTTCAAAAGAATATTTTCAAAGAAATCATAAAACCAATAAATGTGAATGATAAAATACTCGTAATCGGCACGGCATCTGCACCTTGGTTGGCGAAGAATGCGCAAATGTACAAAGTTTTTCCCTCCCTCATTTTGATACCGCGGTCCGACTATGGATCTCTATTTTATATTTTAACTAAAACTTTGATGAAATATCACGCTGTGAATCGTGATTTTAATGTACACTCTGTGGCGCAGGCTTTACGTGGATATGACATAAATACGGTAAGAAAAGCCATAGACTCTACGTTGAATGCTAAGCGGGTAGCAGAACTGTACCACAAGCCGTTGGAGCCCAAGGAGATTGTAAACGCGGTACTTGAGTCAGAAGGTGCGGTGTGCACTGATGTCAGTGATTATGAGATGTACAAACAGTGGTACGAGTCTTACTCACCGTGGGGTAAGAAGTATGTGACATATATGAACATGCTGAACTCACAATTACAATACAAACTTAAGGCGGATAAAAAAAAATAAAGTCTGAAGGTTCAGTTGGTTATAAATTGTGTTCAGTTAGTAAAAAATATTTGAACTGGAATAATTGTTTTATGCCACGTATTAGTTATTGGACATTAATTTGGTATTTATGCATGCTGGTTTCACGGGGTCCCTTCCACAAACATAATCCGAGGACAGTTGAAATTCGAAATGAAATAGAAATAGAATATGAAATATATGAATGAATATTATATAATATTATGGCTTATGTTATGCAGTGGACGGATAAAGGCTGATGATGATGATGATTAGATGAATGCTGAAAACCGGTTCATCCTAGTTATTTCCATCATAGAGAACCTATAAGCACTTACCTGGTCTTCTTCAAAACCTCAGAAATTATCATTTAGAAGCACTAAATAATAAATAAATAAAGATGAAGGTAACTCGTACATTTGTTCCTTTTATGGCACAAGGAGGCAACCGAGCCGTCGACCGACTACCGCCGCCCATAGACATCCGAACAACCAAAAGCTATGCAAATGCGTTGCCCTTCTTTTCGCTATCCCCAATGGGCCACTGCTGTCACTTGACGCCGATGTAATGCGAGCGAGAGTGGCACCTCTCGCTCACATTACACAGGTCGTGCCAGCCCAATTCAGCCGCAAGGCAGCATGACACTACCTCTTACAAAAAAGATGATAAATTGTATAAATAAAGGCAGAAAATTTGTTGTCTTTCAGAGAGCGAATAAAATATGTAGATAAATACAATGACCACACTGCAACACATCTGTTATCTTGTATAATGTTTAGCTCTTTCGAATGTGTACGATGTTTAATACGTACGACTGTCGATAGATGGCGCCAAAGTAACAAATACTTGCGCAAAGGCCAAGTCTTTAAGATCACTGAGCAATGTGCATTACATCCTTAATTTAAAAAAAAACCACAAAAACCCGACTGCAAAAGCAAAGTTATCAATGCCAAAAGATCAAATGGCTTCAATTAATGGTAGATACTAAACACTCTACCATCAATCGAACATTAACAAAACCTTTTTGTAGAAATCTAAGTAAAGTATGATTAGCTGTTAGTCCCCGCCTGCAATAATTATAAACAAATAAAATATGTTCTGTTTTTTTATGTAAGTATCTGGTAAGTATCAAATTAAATACAATACACGATGCACTGTATCTTGACAAAATAAAGCTACTAAATTATAGCTTGTTTTCCCCTTTTCAGTTAGTGGTTATTTTTTGTATTTTTAGTTTATTATTAAGAAATAAATAGCCAGCTTAGAATTATTTAAGCACCTTATAACTTGTAAGTTGGTAAGTTATTTACTGTATAGTAAAAGTGCTAAAATATCAGCTCCTTCTATTTGACCGCGTTGAGTGCCGGGCGGCTCGTATCTTTAATAGCAAGGTTCTCTCCAATCGGCTTAATTCTTTGGCGCTACGTAGAGATGTCGGATTGCACCAAACAACGCGTAAAAAATTCAAATTTCACCCACAACACCTCTATCTGCGGAAATCCACAACAATTCGATTTTTACGGCTTTTCCTGCCTCGCACTATAACCGTATGGAACCAGCTGCCATCTACGGTATTTCCGAACCAATACGACGCAAGGACTTTCAAGAAAAGAGCATAGTCATATTTAGAGCCACGTGATCTTGGCTTGGGCCTTTGTATATATTATGTGTGAGCTGAGGCCCGCGGTATTGTTCGCTGTAGCTTAAGATGATGATGTTTGATTAGTGTTTTTGTTTTGTTCTTTCGTCTAACGTTACACCTATCGTTTCTTTGAAATTGAATCTGCCAGTTATAAATGCTTTTGGATTTGATATTTAAATTCCTTCATTTTTATACTCCATGATGTTCCATTCAATGGGCTTGACAAAAAAAAAAAAACAACCTCAATATTATGGTGTCGAAACTCTGCCATTATTATTTTTAATTTTTTAATGTACCTAGGGTCACTCGCACTATCAAGATAAATATAACAAAACCTAGTACGTTTAAATCCTTCCAGCCATTCAGGCTATACAAGGAACATAGAATATTACAATAGAAGGGGTTTTAATAGTTTTATTGTAATATCCATGTACTTTATGTGATAACGCAAGCTGTAAACGCTTTTTTATTCTTAAATGTGTTGAATAATTTTTTAAAATCTTTGATCGTACATATACCTGAAAAACACAGTCCTCCTTCTGTAACAGTCGGGAAAAAATTAACAAACGCACTAGTCGCTCCTAGGATTTTCAAAAGTTCCCCTCGATTCCTCAAGGATGCCATCATCAGATGATGTTCTTATCATGGGACCATCCTTGGAATATCTCCTTTCCAACAAAAACATAATGATCAGAATCGGACTCTGTAAAGTTAATTTAAGCTGCAAGTTCATCATCATCATCATCATCAGCCTCTATACGTCCACTGCTGAACATAGGCCTCCCTCAATGAACGCCAAGATGGCCGATCCCTTGCCACTCGCATCCAACACGGACCGGCCACGCACGGAGATCGTCTTCCCACCTGGTCAATGGCCGACCAACACTTCGTCTACCTAAACGTGGCCTCCACTCTAGAACCTTATTGCCCCATCGGCCATCCGTTCTCCTGAGTGTATGAACAGCCCACTGCCACTTCAACGAGCTTATTCTTTGCGTGATATCGGTAACCTTGGTTCTCTGGCGGATGTCTTCGTTTCGAATCCTATCTGTCAAAGAAACATCCAGCATAGCACGCTCCATAGCACGTTGAGCTACGGCAAACTTGCGGACCAGTCCTATATTTAGAGGCCACGCTTCAGCCCCGTAGTTCATCACGGGGAGAACACATTGGTCGAAGACTTTCGTCTTCAAACTCTGCGGTATAGACGACGTGAGAATATGGCTAAGCTTCCTGAATGCTGCCCATCCCAATTGAATCCTCCTATCGGCTTCTCTCTCGAAGTTATGTCGACCTAGCTGCAAAGTATGCCGAGAACGTGTTCGTTAAACATGACTTTCGTCTTGTCCATGTTCACACTAAGGCCCACACGTCGGGAAGATTCATTTAGACTGTGCAGCATCTCATGCAAGCCCTCCAACTACTCGGCCAGTATAAAAAGCTGCAAGTTATTGTACATAAAATAAAAAAAATGTGCGTCGGCATGAGAAGTGAGAACTTCCTACGTTTTTCCGTCAATGAAAAATTACTAATGACCTTAGTATAATCCATGACGTATAACGTCTGATTTCCTATAAATTTTCATCCCCCGGACTTATAATATATGAAAATCGATTCTTAAGCAGTAATCTTGTAAGAGGTAGTGCCATGCTGCATTGCAGCCGAACTGGGCCGGCACGACCGGGGTGGTACCTCTTGCTCTTATAACACCGGCGTCAAGTGACAGCTATGCTGTCGCGTTTCATGTGGTTTGTGAGTTTCCGGTGGTCCATTGGAGGGGAAAGAGAAAGGGAGGGCAACGCATTTGCATAGCTTTTGGTTGTGCGGATGTCTATGGGCGGCGGTGCCGTGAGGCTTCGACTGCTCGTCTGCACCCTGATCACATTAAAAAAAAGATCTCCAATAAACTCCAAAACAATAAACTACAAAACCATCATGCATCACAGCCAATATGATAGACTCATATATTTTTTATCGCATAAATCAACCAACAAACAGTTTACGAGATGTTAAGTAGTTATTTTTTGTTAACGAACGAAAACACTATTAATTTTTTTTGTACTATGTACACAATACATTAAAGTGTCCTTTAGTAGGATTGGAACCTGCGATTTAAGGAATGAATAGAGGTACATTGACTTTGCACCAGAGGCCGCTTCTAATAATAATATTTGATTTTAAAATCAGCGGGAAATAAAAATAAATTGTAATATTAAAGGCATACTTGAGAGATATAATTACTTTTGCATTATTAAATACATCAGAATAATATATTATTTTAGATTACGTTAGAATACCTATTCTCATAAGTAATGAAGGGTGGTTTCCTTGTTTGATAAAGTTCCGGAAAATTACGATAGATGGCTCTATTCACGATAAAATGTTGCAACGTGGCGTTCTCTACTAAGTCAAAAGGTGTAACACAGATGGCGCTGTTACAGAAATAGCGAGTGCATATTATTAATATTCTTATCCAAAAAGATAAATTGCAATTTAAGTGCACAAATAATTATTTTGAGTGATAACAAAGATTTATAACGGTTATATTGCGTTATATAGAAAAATGACACGTTAGTTATGCACATTTCTTGGCCCATGATTTTTTAAAATTCACTTACTTTTACTACATTTAAAATGAAAAAAAAAAAAAATGCACCGCGACAACTTTGTCTTTTAACAGCTACGGAATCCAAAGTATTTAACGCAACGTAATTGCTCTTTGACAGCTACGTCGTAGCCTTGTAGCACTGCGTAGCTGAAGCTACGTAAGCACTAATCAAGTTATAGTTGCTACACAGCTCAGGAAACAGCCTAAGTTAAGTCTATTTAAGTTATTTATAGGCAGATTCATGTGACAGTAAGTGGCCAACGTCACCCAATCGCCCTTACAAACCTGATTCATCCGGCTTACGTTATTTTAGAAACCTTGCAGATTAATCTGATGTTAAGTGATCAACGACGAGCTTCAGTATAGTAAGTTTTACCAAGAACAAGCTTTTATTGTAAACGGTCTAGGCAAATCCGTGCGTAATTTTTTTGATCACTTGCATTGTGTTCTGCTTTTTTTTCAAAACACAGCATAACTTCTTCATAAAAAAAATAAGCAAGACTGCCGCAGACGACACAAAGCCCATCCCACTCGCCTCCCACATGAGCCTGTAAACTTTTCATCTATTGTAGTCAATGTATCGATTTTATATCATATTGGTTCAACCAGACGTGCCGTGAACAAAATAAACCGCGTCTATAGTTACCGATTTTAATTGAAATATGCTTAGTGTAAAGTTTGTTGGGCGATCATAATATTTATCGAACATTTATGGCAATGCCAACAATGTAGAATTTGTTTCCTTTTCATTTGTAAAAAAAAGTGCGTACAAATTACACATGTCAGAAGCGAACCATTTAGGAAAACTAATTTTTAAATCCCGTTTACATCTATACTAATCTAAAGTTTCAAATTTCCGAGACTTGCGATGCGACGTTCACTCTATCTCACTCTCTCTCTCGATCTTTCTCACTCGCTTGCTCCCTACTCTCACTCCATGGCTATGTGCTTCATGCTACGTTCGCCCTTTCTCACTCTCTCTCAATTGGTCTCAATCACTCACTCTTCTTGGACAAAAACTCATGCGCGCAAAAAAGTTTTGCTATAAAAATTGCATGACAAAAAAAATCTTCTTTATTAAGAAACATTCAACCTAACTCTCCTCTGATTTAAAAATACGTAAATAACACAATTACGTAAATTAAGTCACGGAAAATACTTTTTAGAGGACATGGAATCTACAGAACCGGTAGGAGGCTTATGCAAACAAGCAGGATGGTGGTATATAACTAGACGGGAGTCTAGTTATATACCACCATCCTGCTTGTTTCTTGCGCCAAACAGCTTTGCTATTTCGGAGAGAAGGGCAAGACAGGCAGTGTAATTACTGGCACCGAGACTTAACATCTTATGTCTCAGGATATGCAACACATAAATGAGTTGCCTGGGCTAGTCTCAGGTTAACTAGTTGTACATGGGCGACGCTGGTCACTGACCATCATGTGGCTGTGTGCCCTGATCGACCCTGTTACTTCTTTCACACAATTATATATTTATCGATTACATAAATAAATAGAAATATTAAATCCAACTCTTCTTGCTAAATTCTTATTTTTCATTTGAATGAATATAAAATATGTTAACTAAAGACAGTATATTCACAATACAGCCTCAATAAAATACTTAAAATAAATACAAGACAATTGTCAAAATGTCATTCACCCCAACACCAAACCCTTTATACGCCCAAAAGCCAACACCAAACCACAAAGGCAGCTGTAATCACATTATCAGGCTAGATTAGCGGGAGGAAAGATATAAAGGGTCTATTGTAGTCGCTTCCCCTCGTAACCCCCCTTGTACCCCCCGGAGCCCCCGGGAGCCCCCTCCAGGAAATGGCGGCGGGGAGCGGAGACAGGCGCATCCGGGTGAAGCCGACGGTAGCCGGTGCAGCGACCATTGTTGAAATCCCGACCTACTTTTGGAATTCCCGTTCCACACCTGACGGATTGGTAATGCAAGTGCGGGTTTTATTTCCATTCCTTTTTCGTCATCGCATTATAATAATAGGCGCTTTTAAAGTAAGACTTACCCTCTTGTATGCGTTAGTTCCACTGAGATTATTTCGTCGGTTCTTCTCCGAGAGCTCGCCTTGAAACCGGTGGTAAATTCAATTGACGTTTAAAAAGATACTTTGTTGGTACTATTTTGAATTAAAAAAAATGAATTGGCGATATGTGAAGCTAGTTCTATGACGCTAAAGTAAACATATAATTGGTAAATTAAAGTAATTTACAGGACCTCGACGTTGAACAATCTTTAGGTAATCTCGTTACATTGTAGCTAGGAAATGAAATTTTAGCAATACAGCCTTGTTATAGTTGGTTGGTTATATTTATGGATAGAAAGCTTTTCAAATATATTTAGTTTTAATGTGTTTAGTTAAGTTTAGTGAAGGCGTTGATTTCAATATACATTTATTATTTGTATTCAGACCTACAATATGTTGGATTATTACAATTATTAAGGTATAGAAGTATCTATTTCCTTAGAATGTAATCTAATTTGTCGAATTTTGTCGAAATCTGTCAGCGATTGTGAAAAGATATGAGAGAAATTTATTTTCAAATTTATTTAGGGCGGCTTGCAGAAGCTGCGAGATTTAAAACAACTTCAGCTCGGTTTAGTGTTAAACCTTCATTTTTGTCGTGTGTTAAAGCCATCGCAAACAGGGCGACTTGTAGCCGCGTCTAGTCGCCGCGTCAGGTTGTCATTTGTATCTAGCGTCTTGTCGCAGCGACTAGACGCTAAGCTGTCGCTTGCGTCGGCGACTAGTCGTTAAGACAGACGCCGTGCCGGAAGCCATCATTAGTAGTAGAGTATTCGAGAGAGACGGCCGTGTTGTTCATCTTGTGAGTTAATATGGAGCTTCGAGTTGCACTTGCCTTGGTGCTTATCTTGCTAATGCGAAGGCGCAGAGTACGACGAATCCATCGCCGTTATTGGGTCTATCCAATACTAACCTCTCGCAAAGAACGTGGGCAAGTTTTACCTGCACTGTTTTTTTCCTGTACACTTTTTTTGAAGTTTGGAACATATTTTAGGCATAATTCCTCCCGAGCCTGATTTTTCTTCCCTCGGTCACTATACTCATTCAAACGTAAGTTCCAAACAGCAGGACGCGCTTCGACGTCCGAAATGAACACATCAACATCGAACGTATCCATTTTGAGATTTTCAATAACAAAGACGTGCACCTTCCTAGCGCTCACAGCGAGACTGACTATGCGCTGTCGCGCGACTGTCGTCGTGTGTGCGCGTGCACAGCGCTACCAGACTCAGCGACTAGTAGCGAGCGCGCGCGACTCCCCTAGCTTGTCGTCGCGACTCCGCGACTCTAACGCCAAGTGTGCGGAGCTTCGAACAAAATATATGAAAATTGTCGGTTGTAGTCTGTCGTCGCGTCTAGTCGCCGAGCTGTCGCTGTCGCGTGTCGCCTAGTGTGCACCTACACTTAGTGTAGGTAGTAGGTGCGTTCATTTCGGACGTCGAAGCGCGTCCTGCTGTTTGGGACTTACGTTCGAATGAGTATAGTGACCGAGGGAAGAAAAATCAGGCTCGGGAGGAATTATGCCTAAAATATGTTCCAAACTTCAAAAAAAGTGTACAGGAAAAAACCAGTGCAGGTAAAAACTGCCCACGTTCTTTGCGAGAGGTTAGTATTGGATAGACCCAATAACGGCGATGGATTCGTCGTACTCTGCGCCTTCGCATTAGCAAGATAAGCACCAAGGCAAGTGCAACTCGAAGCTCCATATTAACTCACAAGATGAACAACACGGCCGTCTCTCTCGAATACTCTACTACTAATGATGGCTTCCGGCACGGCGTCTGTCTTAACGACTAGTCGCCGACGCAAGCGACAGCTTGGCGTCTAGTCGCGGTGATAAGACGCTAGATACAAACGACAACGCCGCGTCTGACTAGACGCGGCTACAAGTCGCCCTGTTTGCGATGGCTCTTAGTGTTAAATCTGGATTTAAACAAATGTCAAAATTAAACCGGCCACGATGTGGGTTTAGTTCTTAAATCTCGATTTAACGTTGATGTCAAACGTCAGTCAACAAACGTCAAATGAAAACAAGATTCGTTTCGATCAACGCAAAATGTTATTGACATCACAAGATAATTTGACAGTCTTAAAAGCAAAACGTGTATAATGAAACGTAAAGACCGAAGGAAAAGTCGTATAGTAGTAGACTCAATTAAGTCAGTTTAGATAAATCTTCAAGAAAAAAAGGCAAAGCAAGAGAAATTTAAATTGGTTTAAACTTAAGACGGCTAACGCCCGAATACTCAAACGAATCTCAAATTTAAGACGTACTTAAACTCGTGTTGTCCCTCTTTTTTTCTTTGAATCTGACACGTCGTAGCATGAGTTTAAGTACGTCTTACATTTGAGATTCGTTTGAGTATTCGGGCGTTAGTGGTAAATAGAATTTAAGTAAACTCGACTTATTATCTCCATTCTGAAAGTCGCCGTACGACACATACCAGGTATGATGTTTTATAAAAATAATATTTAAATAATTTCATCATCATCAGCCTCTCTTCCACTGTTGGACCAACTATTGAGGTCGTTTCTTGTAAACGAGGCTGTATTTTTTTCTAGCGGTGATATAAAATGGAAGTTTTAATGAGTTTCCAAGTCGGGCTCCGCTCGGCGGTATTCGAACTCATTAAAGTATGCACACACAAAGTTTTTCAATAAAGCCCTGTCCTTTGTTTGCGGGCTCACAGTCTACAATTTGGTTTGTACCACTTTGAACTTAGAATAATCTAGAAATTATTTCAATTAAATTGCCGCTAACGTACTATGAGCTAGTTTTCAAATGATGTTTAAGTTAAAATGACGCGTTATTAGTATTATATCTTCGAGTTTTAAGCATTAGTTGGCTCAATGCAAGTTGTTGAACTTAAAATACTTAGAAATATGTAATTCTTGTTGTTTTTAGTCTATAAAGAATACATATAGTATAAGATGTTTTTTCTTGTTCCGAATAATTCTTTGATTCCTCATATCGTTATAAATTCAAGGACAGAGTAATATCAACTTGTGTAATAATTAATCAAAGTTATTATGTACGCTGTTATTCTAATTTGTATCTTAGTTGACACATGATGCCTTTGTATACAGAATGTGTATGACGGTATCAGTTTTCCTTAAACCACGTGTCCGGGATAGTGTTACTAGAATACAAACAAAGTAATTTTTATCTCTCTCTCAATACTTTAACCATGGTTTTTTTTTTAATTTTTACAAGTTTTATAATAGATGTGGCGCCCCGCGTCTTTTTACGAGTATGTAAAGTGCGGCTTAAGCCTAGTTTGCACTATGCCAGTACTTTAGTGTAGTAAATAATTTAGTCAGTGAGTTATATAGTAGCTAAACGTATCTGAACACAAAGATTTAGTCGAGTAGGTTAGTAAGTTATTGAGTCGAGTTGATCAAATTTATTCTTTTTTTTTTCGGGTTATTAGCACCTCTCACCAAGCGTTCACCGGATAAGTGAGTCAGAACCTGTCGAATTAGTTGGGTTCATTAGTTGCCTCAAAAATGACGACTGGAAAATGAATATTCTTTGGGATCTTCCAATGAAATACTAAAGTAATATAGCATAGTGTGTCCCATGCTTAACAGCGCTGTGACATTTGTCAGTTTTGCGAATGATAAATCATAAATGGTGTTACATTTTTTAACTATTATTTTACTATTAATTTGTTTGAAATATAAACTTTTTGTTTTTAATAATATTTCAATATTCTTTTGTGTATTTTCTAGTAATACTATCTCTGACACGCAATACAAATAAAACGGATACCGTCATACACATCCTGTATATTAACCACAAGCCGGTAGGCTATGTATTAAGTAAGATATATGTCATTGCTAATAGAGATTAGCAACCCGATAAACGCAAGACGTAGGTAATACACTATAATATACATATTACTGATCGAAGACATGTTGATATACTTCGACTTCTAATCTCGCGACTCTTTACGCATGCAATTTGTTTTATGCAAAATTTTGGTCAGTCTTGTCGTATTATTCTTGTCCTATTCCAAAGCTACATGAAGTAATATATTTTTCTTAAAATGTATTATTTAAAGCAAATACTTGAAAGTTTTTCTTTGGCTGTAGGAAGTTACATGTGTAATAAAATGCGGTATCCCATTTACAAATACTTTATTTGATAGGACTGTAATATGAAACCACTCCTCAGCAATGATGTTCGATTAACAAAATTGAGTCTCTTTGATCGCAAAAATATCCGGCAGAGTAACGTCCTTCTCAAAGTTTACTGGTAGAATGACCCGCAACACCACCATCGGTGTCCTTTTATATCAAACTGGCAATAGACAAACCCACAACTACTAACACCCACAAAATCGATATTTGTTAATCGATATTTCTCAATAATGATTTAATCGATATTTATATAAATAATTCAACAAATAACATAGCTGAAATGACAGCTCGTCTGCATCCCTTTCTATAAAATACATTAAAGTCCATTTCAGACTTAAATTTGAAAACCTTGAAGTATACTTGTGTATTTAGTATTTGCACTATGAATACAGATAGCCAAAGTTTCTATACATTATTAAATACGGACGGAGTACCAAATGCTGACCTCCAAACTTCAATATGAAGATGGCACCCCATGATGATGATGATGATTAAATATAAATTATATTTAATTGTGAGCCGTTAATAGAACAAACCTCTAGCAAACGCAATTTAAAATTTCTGAAAAAGAAACACTCGTGTGTTTCTTTAACTTAACTATTATTTTATTGTTAAATATAATGTTTTATAGCTGATAATAATAATTATTGTTTTGCCAAAGAAATGGAAGAAGGCACAAGAATGCCTATGAAAGAGCTATACTTAAACAAATCATATTGGACATAATATTATGTAAGTATAGGAGTGTGACTTGACATTAAAATTAACTCGAAAGCCATGATGACAAAAGGCATTAATTACACAGTCATTTCTTATTTTCACCCGCGACGGAATTGTATATATGCGTTTGGGGTGAGAGGCAGTATGTGTGGGCAAACCTATTTTGCCATTTATCTCCTACACTACTAATCCGATTTTGATGCGGTTTTCAGAGATGTGTTCGGATTTGATTGGTGCATGTTATTAGATAGGTATTACGTTGATAACTCACCAGATGGCACTGCAGCAAACGTTTTTTGTACAATCCAATGTTGCCATTTTTCTCCAAAACTACTATTCTAATTGATGCGATTTTCTATGATGGGTTTCAGTTTGATTGGTGCATATTCTTAGATAGGTGTTACGATTATAACTTACCAGTGGGCGCTGCAGTAAACATTTGTTTTGATGCGGTTTTTTATTTTTCAATTGAATTTTAACGGTCGTGGGTCTTTTCAAAATTGTTAATTTTGCTTTATATTCATTCTTCCTTATCATATTTTATAAATTATGTATTCTAATATCAGCTTTTAATGTTAAAGTAACTATCTTCGCGAAAATAGTGAAAAAGTTTATAAACATCCACTTTTAAACACTTTTGAAAACATCAATGTTAGTTTAATACAGTGCTGTTGTTCAGCTTAGAGAGTGAATGACCGATAACGAAGGGGATGTGTTAAGAGAAGTGAAAACTATCGCCCTGCCTACTCCCTGTCGTAAATATTAATTAGCTATCATTAGTATACGCTATTTTGGAAAATAATTGCAAATGCTTAACTTTCGTAGTATGTGATTATATGTACTGATACTTTTGATTTGATGATACTTTTTTGATTTGATTTGATTGATTTGACTAGAAACTACTAAAACATGATTGTTTATATAAGAAAAAAAAACCGACTTGCGCTACCTACCACTAAAATGACTATGTTTCTTTAATTTTCTCAACCCCTCAAAAAGTGGCTGAAGGCGATCGGAGGTGGTTTAGTGGGGTAGTGCATTCTCAAGTGTGAGTCCCCGCATTTTCCTCGGTCATGCGAAAGCATTAACCTGCATCATCAAAAAAAGCATTTACAACTTTACCCATTTATTATTTATTTCGTTATTAGGTAGTACAAAGGTTTAATCAAAGTAAAAAGCAAAATCTTTAATTAATTCAACAAAGTTGAATCTTGGTAATCGTTAATGACATATTTCACCTTTTAGAAGGTCAAAAGGTCTTTAATAGTCAATTGACAGCGTTAAATTAAAAGTATAACGCAACTGAATAACCACTTAGCTATAGGGCGGTATGGAATATCGAATTGTAACTAATTCGCAGCGCAGCCTCATCCCATCCCAGCTCGTTCTATCCCGTCCCCCTCGCTCTAAACTCATTTCCGTTGCGCCGCCTGGTTGTATTAATTTTAAATTAAGTGTGGATAAAGCCGAGCTGTCGAATTCGACGTAAACGTGTTTAAATACTTTGACGTTCAACTGTGTTTACAAATGTTTACACGGATTTACGCAGTTATGTAAATAATAATATACATAGTGTGGTATGTAGGTGTGAGCCACAAAGGGAGGTCTCCGACCGAGCGATATGGTATGCTCGGTCAGGCCGAAGCCCACTTGTTATCAATTCAGCTGTTGTATGTCTTGCAACGAGCTGTGGAACTTCGATAGCGTGATGTAGAACTGTGGCGCTGATTGGTCCGCCACAATAGTATACATTATGTTACGACATTAAAGAGTTATTTTGGAGTTATTTTTGTCACAATTTATTGTGATCCAAAACGTAAGATTTATTTGAGTACACTTCATGTCCTTAGCGAATCTACTTCAGGAGCACAAGCAAGAGGTGGTATTCATGTATTTCCTTGTTAGTAGGTAATAAGTTAATGTTTGTATATATGTATATATAAAAACATACTTTTCTATATAAACCTACTTTGATCATAATCCTGTAATTTTATGTCGCGTGATTGATGTTTTCGTCATTAAACACTGGGTGCTCTAAGCTTTGTTTGGGCCTTTTTATATTATTGCATCCAAAATAATTAAAAAACCTCGAGGACCCTAAATCGTAACATAATTACCAGCATCTCCCCAATCCTTTACTGAACACAAACATCGCACCCACCACTCGACGTCTCCTGTGAAGTTTCCATCGTTTCCACCTTAGGATCCCTTGATCCAGAACTTAAAGGACAGCTTCAGACTCGAGACCTCTTGATACAGTCACAATAGACAATACACACCTATACAGTTATAGTAACAGTAAGGGTCCTGCCCTATACGATAACATGTCATTATATACCTGTGTAAGTTATGTAACATATACAAAGACATATCTAGAGTATGTAGACGTACTAAATTATGATATAACATAGCAAAGTACATGAATAATAAAGCCAAAGATGTTTTACAACACAATAATCTTTACTAGGTAATAGTTGTTTCTTTTCTCTTTACGCCGGGAAATGCTCTGAGGCATCCCGCGGGTGAGTGGGTCTCCCCACGCGGGTATGTGGTACTCACCGCACCCGAAAGCTGGTAAGTGGACGCAGCTCTACCCACTAAAACCCGGCGAGAGCCACGAATGTCGCCTTTGGTGAGGTGCCCCAGATCTAATGAGCAAACAGGGCACCTCGACGGCTATTCAGTCCCCTAGGGGACCGACGCCACCTCCACAGAGGGCAGTCCTGCACCACAGAACAATCCGTCCCAACGTCAGAACAGTAAAATAGGGTGAGGTTCCCGTTATCGCCCCTTGTCCCCTTCTCTTTTGTCCCCTCTTCTTATAAGAGGGGTGCAAAGAACCCCCTCGGCTCAATTAGCTTCGCCCAAGGTGCTGGGCTCACCCTAGGCTACTGAGGACCACCGCCACGTCAAGGCCTGAACCATGGCGGGGAAAGTTGTAGGTTGTTAGTACCATTAAAAACCAATAGAATCAGAATAACGTGTGATGCAGAATTTCAATGAAATAATAATTCTTTAGTCACATCATATGAACTAGAAGGCGTCCTCCTCGTCCAATTTTAGGGATCCATCTAGTACGACCCTGGGTTTTGTGTGAATGTTTTTCAGTCCAAGAATGACTGGCGATGGCGATGATAATTTCTTGATAGGAAGTACTTAAAATGTACATAAATTTTGTTTTTTTTTTCAAAACCTGGTATACAGCTAGGTTTTGAAGTAAATAAAAGGAGGCTTAGAGGCGGTATCAGAGCAACATAACAGAAGTGCGCGGACTGGCAACGTCGCTGCATCGATCACTCCGCCTATGAGCGCGATAGACAGACATTCAACACATATGTACATAATATGTATGACAATTATTGATTACATATCTAAAACACGGAAGGGATACCAGGCCTAGCTTAATTTAATAATTAGACACAGTTGAATTTTAACTCTCTAAAACGGGGTTAAGCGTGTTCGTGGCAAACGGGTGATTCGGTTTTTGACAGCAGGTTTTTTGTAGCGGTGGTCTTTAGACACGTCTTATCAAAATAGATTACTAGCTTTTCCAGGATTTTTGAAGCAAACTTAGTAAGCGTTTGGTTTTTTAAATTTATCTTTGGTTATATAGTAATATTTTTTTTCTGGAGATAGATAATTTATAACTAAACATGTTACCATTATTAAATATATACGATTATTATGGTTAATATCTTGAATTATAAATATGCCATTAAAAATAAATTTAAAATATGCCAAACTTCGCAGCGACTATATAAAAAGTTACGAAATCCATTATTTAAGTATTTACTATCCTTATAAAATAATGGGAGAGTTAAAGGTATTGTTAAAATTGTCTATACAACTTATTCGATATGACAACTATATGAAAAGCCTCTTCTCTACTACGAAGTGATTGTAATAATAATAAGAAGAACGAGTCTATAAAAGCTTATTCTTTGTCTTACTATATTCAGTAAGTCTTCCATTTTTTTTAATAATACAGACAACTTTTTAATTCTTCTCATTACTACTATTTTGCAATTAGTATTTAGTTTTTGATAGTTTTTTAATTAAATACTTTTTAAAGACAGACTTTTTCACAAGTCTTTTCTGTAAATAAATGTTTTTGGATTAATCGTTGTGTTGCATTGTCTTCAAACATTGTAATACCCACTTACAATAAAAATAAAAGTTAGCTATGCAATATACATGATCGAAGACGATGGCGTAAGGTAAGGTAAGGGAGGGTGTGATGGATGGCGTCGGTAATGTTGCATCGTATTAAACACCGTGTCGATACCGCATTTTATTACCATCTTTTACTTTTCACGAATTAATTTGGTAATATCTTTAAAAAAATATTCGTTTAAATATCTATTTTATGTTAAGTTAAGTAACTTTTAGGGATGTAAATAATATGTTATACATTTAGTTTAGTAAATAAAGAATAAATACTTCCAATAGTTTCTTCTATCCGAAAAGTGAAAAGGCGAACGGAGGCTACACACGTTTCGCTTTCTTAGATAATGTATGTGATTGTTTCCACTGCAACCCACGGACAAGCTATGCGTTACTGACATTTTCTTGTAACTGACATTTTAATCGCCCGGTGGACCGCGCCTTAGGGAAACAATATATCTAATAACTCGATTAAATTCGTTTAAGCTCACCTTTCTGTACACGTACAATTAATAAAAATATTCAAATGAGATATTAATTCAAAGGTTCCAAAAATACGTTTTACGACGTACATAAAAATGGACAATACGTCTAAAATTGAACCAATTATATGGACAATCAGGATAGGGGGAAGCGGACACTGGAACAATTTATAAAAAATAAAACTCACAATACAATAGCCGTTGTCGAAAAATACAAAATGAATTCAAATATAAAACAATGAACTCTGACAAACGATTCTGAGCATTACCGACATGTTTTTGATATATTTATAATAATTATTAATTAACGCTTCGATTGTTTCTTATTTTGTAATAGAGTACATAAGTAAAATTGTAACGTAATTTTAAGGATATTTAAAATCTATTTTATTTGGATGCATTTTTAGTAAAATCGCGACACTACACCAAACAAAGATTATCTGAGAACCGTGCCTATTTGCCTAAACCAGTGTATATTGCTTCTTCATTTGTATAAAATAATGATCATCATCATCATCATCAGCCTCTATCCGTCCACTGCTGAACATAGGCCTAAATAATGATACCTGCATCAAATATGTTCGGTGCTGAAGACAGCGGTCGGAGGCGTGATGGTAGAATTTAAACTAATTTTCCCCACTTTTAGACTTTTAATGAAACCACAAATGTAAGGCACGTTTTTACTACAGACAATTACCAGAACAGAGAGACAAACTTATTCTAACAGCTAATAAGGAGAAATATGTTACCAAACTAAGAATTAAAACTCCTCTACATAATGGGATGTTTAAATGTTTTATTGGTGTTGCCAGCTCTGGTGTGGCGGGTGTCTGTGGATGTCACTGATAACTTACCACGGAAACAACTCTTGGTATGGGTCACACGGATCTTCTATAAAAAAAATAACCCAACCGGTCACAGGGACTGCCGATGGAAGTGAAAACATCAATTACATTCAAATACCTATAATACAGGCTATTAAAGATTATGACAACCTATACAATTTAAACGGCGCACAAAATGGCCGCAGGACATAATTTAGAAGCAACACAATTTGCAAAACAAATATTGCATACTGTTGTATAAATAAATCAAACGTCAAACTGCGTCTCTAGCGACTACGTCTGCGGTGTCGCGAGCCCACGTCATATAAACGTCAAACTGCATCTCCAGCGTTTCGTGTCCGGTGTCACGAGTTTAGTTCATATTTATGTTTTCATTCATAAGTTTACACTTCAAAAAGACGGATTTCCTCTCAAGATTAAAATTAGCACTTGTTTCCCTTAACTAGTATATGTTAGTACTTACTAGTAAACCAATGACACTGGACGATTTTAATCTTGAAGACAGTAACTAAATAAATAAAAAATATTCTTCCTAGTACCTGCAAAACAGGCAGGGACGAGAATCACCAATTGATCGAAGCATACCCAGTCATAACTGAAAACTCAAAGTAATGTAGGTATCATAGGCTTCAGAACCAATATTTAGAGGTGCATACTGCATTGTAAAAAAAATTGAGAAATACAGAACATGATTGGTTAAAAATAATCATAAGAATACTAGCTTCAATCAGCACGCGTTAGATGACATTCGTCATCCGTCCTCTGCTGAATCAATGAACGCCAAGACGGCTCGCCACTCCCGTCCAACACGGACCGGTCACTGCACGGAGATCGTCTTCCCATCTAGATGACCTTATCCACTGATCTTGATAGTCTATTACTCGCCTGTGATGAAATCTGCAGCTTGCGGTAAACAGTACAAGATTTCCTTCGCTTCCATTAATAACAACCATGTACATACAGACATCATGGTAATATAACAAGAGCGATGAGACTATTGCGATTTAAAAGAGGATTTGCAAGACGTAACGACAATCTGATAAAACGACATAAAACAAGGACGCTGTCGCAAGACACAACAAAAAAGGCACAAAGCATTCAATTTTCGCCAAACCGTAGTCGTATGAGCTCGCTAACAGGCTGTCGTAGCCCACAAAGCCCGTGATTACCAGAAGCGAAGCCTCGTCATTATCTCACACCCTCCGCTGTTTATTTTTCTCTGATAAAGATTAGCCGGAGGACGCCATTGGTGGGGAGGCGAGTGAGGGTGCGAGGGGCGTTTCGGGGCGGGACTTGGCGGGCGCCGCCCCCGCCGACAGCCGCGAGTGTGCTGGGTACGCGATGAGTGGACGCACGGACAGAATGCACCCGACCTGATCATGCTTGATATCAAGGGCTCCGCCGACTACCTAAGGTCGGGCACGTTTACCAACTTCTCGATGCTGTTCGCTGGTGAATATACCTTTATTTGTGCTTGTGATTGTGTACCAGTGTATTGTATTTTCCTTTTTTGTGCGGTTTGTGTGGTCAGGTAGGTAGGTTCGAGTCCCAGGTGAGATTTGTATGATGAACATAAATGTCTAGCGTGGTCATGGATATAATATGTATTACATACATTTCTTAAATCCGTTAACTGTAACACAAGTTTTTCCGAGCTTACCACTTGACTAAGATAACGTGGTGTGAGTGTTCATATTATAATAGAGATAATTATTATTATAATAGAGATACCTACCGTGAAAACTATTCTAGATTAAAATACAGTGATTTTTATTCACGTTTTATTCACGTTTTATTCACGTTTTATTCACGTTTTATTCACGTTTTATTCATCCGTGATGACAATAATTGAAAACAATTTTATATTTAAGTCTTGTTTTTTTAAATTATACGAATTTTATACAAAGTACAAAATCATATACAAAATTTCGTCTTACTTTTTGCCCTTAAGTGAACAGTGAGTGAAAATAATTAATACAAGCATGTCAATTTAAAGATTTGTTAGTTTGGTAGTTTGAAGGGTTTAAAATTATAGTTTTCAGTTATTTCTTCATATTTAAAGAAATAAATATTTAGTAATAACTGATCCAAAATCCTTCGCACTTCTTAGCTCTTAAAATTCTTACCAATTAAATGTTAATATCTTGTAGTAATTTGGTAGTGACATGGAAAATTCAACAATTTTTTTTAAATCGGTAAAGGTTTTATAAGAGGTTAATTAAACGACTTCGAAAAGGAGGAGGTTATATGTTCGTGTGTATATATTTTTTATATAATATCTAACACTGTTGCTGAACTGGACCATTTTGAGCCACACGTGAGACACACACTTCACATCACATTTTTTTTGCAACATTTTTTTTTGACTTATTTTTAGGTTTATGCGATCATAAATTTTTTTGTGTATCTCTTTATGTCAATGTTTGTGTCGATTAAATATTTCTTTCTGTACATAATATACAAACATCTACCTTGTTAAAATACCTTCCAAAATTTGAAAGAAAAAAAAACTATTAAATAATATAATTTTAGCTGTGAGTACTGAAATAACTGAAAGACGTTGAGCGTCGCACAGCACTGATGTTATCTTCAGTAGTCGCTGTTAAAGGACGTCCCTCACACGGATCATCACTGAGATTGCTGCGTCCACGCTTAAACTCGTTAAACCAATTGTAAATAGTGGCACGAGATGGGGCTTCATTAAAAAATGCTAATCGCAGCCTATAGCTTTGTTGTTGAGTAAGCCCACAACGAAAGTCATAATAAATCATTGACCGAAAAATCTCGCGTTATGTTTATTTTCACGTGTAACAAGAGTTTTATATTTCCCGCCAATTCACAAAAACAAATGACAAATGAATGCAAGATACTACATTAGGTTACCAAAGAGTTCTAAAATTGAAATTCAAAAAAAGTTTTCATTTTCAATGTTTCTAACCGGCCAGTTCTAAACATTTTCAGTGTTACCCACATACAAACTCGGAAAAAATATTATAATGCGTAAAATAAAAATTAGCAAAAAATCGAGTGCCTAACATTAATCAATCTAAGCATAGCTTACACGCAACTGAAGGAAGCCGCATGGGATCGCAGAAAATATTTTTGCCAACTGACCTCCGAACTTCATTATGAAAATGGCACCTGAAGACGATGAATCCTGAAAAATAGTATAATAATATAATGTAGCAAATTATAGTTGATTCTAAAAATGTTAAAAATATGAACTTTAAAAAATGGTGCATTTTTGGCCGCTTAACCAAATCATCAATCAATACGAATCTATAATCCCTACTTAATTTTTGTTTTAGTATTGTGAAAATTGTATCAAACATGCACTTAATCAATACCGAGTTTTTAAAATGCCTACGTGCTTCATCACTATTACTATTTTTCTAAACTGGGTTTTCACCGGTGTGAGGGATGCACTTGTGCGTCGGTAACACGTCGGTACCACCATCCCACTTATTCTTTCTTGCTTGAAACAGGCAAGAAGAGCCAGACAGGCTGTTTGTTGGCACCGACGCTTACCCTCTTATGTCTCAAAATATATTATTAACATCTATATCATATATCAGTAAGAACATACTAAAATACAGTATGTTTAGATTCCACACATCCCAGATTCACCGTCAAGATTTTCAAAATTAATCTTCTTTCAGCTTTGAAATACGATTTGTATAAAAAACAGCCTTCGTTAAAATCAATCTGTATTTTAAGGACTTAAAAATTATTTTCTCTCGTCAATCAATCATACTGACTATGTTTTATTATATAAGCCTTTTACCGCGCTGTGCCGCGCTCCGGCTACATGACGTATACCACCATTTTGCTTGTGTCTCCCGTGAATCAGCTTTGCTGTGTGAAGAGAAGGGCAAGACAGGCAGTGTAGGTAATTACTGGCACCAATACTTAACTGGGCTAGTACCAGGTAAACTAGTTTATGTTCATGGGCGACGTCGACCACTTACCATCGGGTGGCACGTCTGCCTGTTTGCCTATCCAACTAATAGAAAAAAATCCTTCGATAACCGATTACGATGGTTATGATCGTCACACCACGTCATCTCAATCTCGAAGTACCTCTACGAGAACGTGTGTTACAGGTATTAAATAAAAATTAACAAACTTAGACTTCGGTACAAACAAAATATTATCCTGGGATACAAACCTGCGACCTTGCGTTAATAGTATGCCTCTAATGATAATATGACCTGCCTAAAATATTACATTGAGTTTAAGATGTAGGTGATGACATTTTATTTACCTCCGACGCAAAGGGGTATTTTAAGTTTGACCTATGTAGTCTATGGCATTTCGGTGGTCCTGTAGCTCTTCTGTTGAACCTATTTGGAAGTGGTTTTATTTTATTTAAAAGTATAGTCTTCTAGCGTCTTGGATATGTTTTGTTAAAATCGATTTGGCCGTTTCGAGGACATCAGCTATTTTAATTTTGTGACGTATTTTTTTTCGAAGTTAAACTTCTTCGCGCGCATGAGGGTAAAATTTGTACGGATGAAACGTCACGAAAATGTGCAACGTTTTTGTCCAAGAAGAGGGAGAGAGTGATTGAGAGAGAGAGTGAGGAAGGGCGAACGTAGCATGAAGCACATAGCCATGGAGTGAGAGTAGGGAGCAAGCGAGTGAGAAAGATCGAGAGAGAGAGAGAGTGAAATAGAGTGAACGTCGCATAGCAAACCTCGGAAATTTAAGGCTTTAGATTAGTATAGATATGAACGAGATTTAAAAATTAGTTTACCAAATACGTTTCACTTCTGACACGTGTACTTTGTAAGCACGCACTTTTTTTATTGATGTGAAACATCTATAGCCGCACGTAAAACCGATTTCTGGCGTGGCGACGCATGCCGTGGCGACGCGTCGCCACGCTATACGATATTACATATTATATGCATATTACTTTTACAAAATAATGTCGATGTTTCACATCTGCCAGGCGTCCCGTGACGGCTCACACGGTTTTTTTTTTTTATTTATTTATTATTTTATTTATTATTTATTATAGAAACTCGGGACTTAGAAATATGCATTAGAAAAAAGCCCCGTAACAATAAACACTTAGCACCTTCCCCAGCAGGTGTTAATTACATACATGTAACACGTCATTACATCTCGTAAATCCCCAGCACAAAGATCCAGCAGCAATCTTGCCGCCTCTGGAGTACGTAATGAGGGAGGAGTAGCGTCATCCCATGATTACTCTCCAAGTGATACCACCGCGAACCCTTCACGACTAGTTCTTTAGATATTCAAGTGCTCGTACTCGTTGCTTGTAACTAGGAAATAATGTTGTAAACACCGTTGCAAATATGATACAGCAGTTCCCCACTTCACCCGCGTTAACTTAAAAGAAAGTTCTGGACAAGTTTTATACCTAAATGAGCAAGGAATAAATAAAAAGAGTTTAAAAATGTGATTTATTAACACGGGTTACGGGTGGAATTTTATAAAATTCGTTCTTACTGACCTCTACTCGGAAGTAATATCCTTACCAAATTGTTTTAATACTTATAGTTTCACAGATACTATGATAAATTAGCACATAGGTGGAAATATCTAAAATTGACGCAATGGATTATGGATATTGCATAAGTAAGATATCGGAAAGGATACTTCATTATTTTCTAAATAATCTCTATGAACTTTAGTGCACAAAAGAAAATGGAATAGGTTTATATGTTATTTACATAATTTTAAGGTTGGCGAAGCAGTCAGATCCCACCAAGATTAGTTATCGATTATAATATATAATATTATAATATATAATATTATAATCGATTAGTTATCGATTATAAACAAATTAAACAAAGCCCTTTATAATAATTTTTGAGTCAAACTAGAATCATTGATTAATTTCAGTTGCTAGTGTGTAGCTGGTATTCTTGTAGGAGTAACTTAAAATTTTTCTTTATATAAGTACAACAATTTGGAAAAACTTTTGTTTTGTAATCAAAACAAAAGTTGAAAATTGTGAATTTTCAACTTTTGTTTTGATTATTTGAGGTAGTTTTTAAAAGATGGTTATTAACAACCACTAATTATATTTAAATATACAAAGCTAAACTATTTTACATTATTTAGGCAATCTTCAAGACAATAAGCTATTATTCACATAATGTTTTTAATATTTTACCTAATTAAATGCTGCACATTCAATAATAAGATGTCTATTTCCATTTTTTATGCAGAAGTATTGTAGGTACATGTTGATAAATCATATAATATGTAATTTTAAAAAAACATATTCAGTATGATTGCGTCTGTCCAAATAACGCTGACACAATATGCTCATAAGAAATGTAAAAGAAAATAAATTTAAGTAATTTATACAAATACATATATTTTTGACCATAACGTTTATAATGCGAATTTCACTTACTTTAATAAACTTTTAAGTATTTTATCACCACCACGACATAGGTTGCTGTAAAGTATCCAAAACGTCGGGTACGAGTACCCGCGACTACGTGGAGTAAACAGTAATATGACTACACCAACTGATCCGACATATTTAATCTTAATTTACTTATCTTTTAATTTGTAAAATGAGAAATTTTAAATCTTCAAATTCATCTCTTGATAGCTTTAAATGGGGGAAGTATAAATTGTAACACGTTTTGCGGGCAGTCGCGTGGAAAGCCTGTATAATATAAAGACCTATAAATATAATGTATAAATATATATAACATTGTACAAGAATTTACATAAATCTTCATCACTACTAGCTTATAGCCGTCTATACTGTTGGACCCCTACCAATGAACATCAAGATGGCTGACCCTTTTTTTTTTTTTTTTGTTCTGCAGCGGAAACTTGCACACCAAACTGTAACTAGGACCGGGGTGGGTTTTAAACCTAACAGTGTGTGGGGTTCGCACTTGGAGATGCGTTACCCACTAAAACCGCTGCAAGTGCCCTCAGCCGCCTTTTATGAGAGTCCCGGATCATGCAGGCAACGCAGGACCCTCGGCGACAGGCTGGCCCCGGCGAAAAGGCCAGACTCCTCCTCTAAAGGGGGACTGCTCGGCTGTTCGTTTGACGATACTTTTAGCAGTCCCCGACGACGTCGTGTCAGCTGGACCCAGGTTAAAACCCCATCCTGGGCCCGACACGAGCACAGGGGCGTTACTGGAGGCGCATTAGGTAGCGCCTCCTACGCACCCCCGTTCGTCGCCTGCGGGGGGAGGCCTCGTCGGCGGCCTCCTCTCTCACCCGCTCATCGGCCTCCTTCTGGGACATTACTAAGATGGCTGACTCTACTTTATAACCTAAATATATGAAAATACATTTTACAAACAGACAAAGATTAGGCTTAACCCTGGATTTAACTTGGGTTTACGCATGTACACTAACAGGTAATAGCTGTTTGCTTTAAACAAATAAGAGGTAATAGATAGTTCAAAGGCATTCGGTTTAGAAGTGGGAGGGATACCAGGGAGTGTACCACTATCATGCTTTGGTGAAACAGGTTGTGTCTCGGGAACGTGTACCTACTTACTGCTAAGACATCTTACGTATAGGATAGGCCGTTGCATATCCGGCCATCAATGCATAGTCTCGGCTAGACGTGAACTCATTGATGTTCAAGGACGAGACCAGTTACCAGCAGCTTGTCTGACCATTTTTATTTAATCCAATTCGCATAAAAACAACTCAAAGATATATGTTTCGTGTTAAATTTGCATTATTAGTAATTTTCAATTAAAAATTTGCTAACGATAGATATTCAAAAAGAGGGTAAACAAGAACCGAAAGTGACAAACGACTTCGGAAAACATCGATCGTTTCCCTCGCAGTTGGTTAAATTGTAGCCTGTCATAATAACGAATCCAATGAGATCTCTGAGATCTCACTCGTTATAGTTGGTAAGTCTAGGCGTTACATATATCCCCACCGTGGTTCAGGCCTTGGAGTTCAGTAGCCTAGGGTGAGCCAATGCACTTTGGGCGAAGCTAATTGAGCTCTTTGTGCTCTTATAAGAATAGGGGACAAAAGAGCAGGGGGCAAGGGGCGAGGACGGGAACCTCACCTCATTGTACTGTCCCGACGTTGGGAGGGGTTGTTATGTGGACCGGGAAAACCCCTCTATGGAGACGGCGTCCGTCCCTTGGAGGACTGACTTGCCATTGATGTGCCCTGTTTGTTTATTAGATCTGGGGCACCTCACCAAAGGCGGCATTGGTGGCACTCGCCGGGTTTTAGTGGGTAGAGGTGCGTCCACTTACCAGCTTTCGGGCGCAGCGAGTCCCACATACCCGCGTGGGGAGACCCCCTCCCCCGCGGGATGCTTCAAAGCATTTCCCGGCGTTAAAGGAACAGGCGCTACGTATATACAAATATACATATATTGTTAAAATCTTACCTCTGCCTTTAGATTTTATAGTGGTTGTAAAAAACGAAGTAGCCCAGCGATGCGAGCCACCATCTCAACTGAAGGAATTTATAGGAACCTCTAGGAAACTTTAAAGTTCGGGTCTACTAAAAGACCCTTATAAACTCTTTTAAAAAATGCAATAACTGAATACTAATTGCTTTCTTCATTTGTATCCAAATCGTTATTTCACACACACTCAAATGATCAATCACTTCTAAAGCACACACCTGCTAGCCCGCCGGTGTGTAGGTATGGACGAAGGATCACCTTACCACGATATCTTGAGTTACTGATTTCTAAATATATTTTCGTCTGTACGTTCTGTATTAATATATATTTTTATTTGCAGATGCATCATACAAAAGCACGTGGTCTACACATGCAACGTCACAGGGTTCACAAGGTAAGGCTTCAAAAGAATCTTAAATTAAAACACTCAGATTTAGCGACTCATTCTATACTTAATAAATAATATTGAAATTATAAATAAATTAAAAAAGATTGCCACAAATTAATCTCCACAAAAGAAAAAATGCATAGTAATTTTATTGAAAACTTAAATTGCTAGATAGATTGATATTGCACCACTTTCTATACATTTTTTCCACATTTTATACATTGTATTAGCCTCATGACTGTTAATATAGGAAATACTTGAACCTTTATAATATGATCTGACCGTTACAAAAAGTAAAAAAATCAATTTCATCTAAGTCGACTTCTTTGCTAGATAGAAAATATCTTGTCATTTGTGACTTCATCTCATTGTTATTTGTAATTCAATCGATTTTATACGAATGCTTAACTCTCTCTGAACGAATCGAGCGTATTGTTCTGCTCAATTTGATTGAGTTGCTAGCCTAGGCTCCTCCCGTTCCTCTTATTTATGTCTACGAGCGAGGATGAACACTCGCCTTGTTGCCTATCCAACATAAAAAAACTACGTAAAACAACTGGCGAAACATGTACATATCGGTATACGGTAAGCTCCCTAACACTTTTTACGCCTCATGAAAACAATAGTCGGTGCCCTAAAGTAAAGCACGCGATCGACAGGCGACCGCCACGTGCCGCGACACAATGCCGAGTTAATTCCTTGATTGACACTTACAATATTTCGGTAAGTGACGCAATATTGTGTTGATTATCATTATACTGGGGGCACATTATCACCTACCATGCTCCGGTGGTTCGCTACCCGTGACTTGGTATGCGAATTACATGTTAGATATGGAATCTTATTTTAAGGTTGCCAATGTTTTGAACTTCCTTATACAGGAATAAGAAATTCACATGCTATAAACGTAACTATGGTTAAAATGCATTGGTTTAAATGTTATTTTTTATGCTTTGCTAGTTTTCACCTGATCTAAAATTGAAAAACACTTTTCTCTGAAATAGTATTTAACCTTCCTCAACACTTGGACTGTCAATTTAAAAAAATAAAGTTTTCAAAACCGACTATTTCTTCCAAAAAGTAAATCGTTTAAATAATTAAACAATCTTCTTATTATATTATTAACAAATACCCTAAATATGAACAAAAAGTCGTTACCGTAAAGTAATAAATAAAAGCTTGTAAGTCAAATGCACTTTATTTTTGATGGATACTATACAAACGTATAATAATATTGTTTTATTACTGCGTAGATTAGAAATTTGTAAATATAAATCCAGATATTATCAGCTTATAAGCCAGCGTAACCCTACTGGTGTGCGTTATCACTTCCGAGTGCTTCTTTCATTCTCGATATTAACTAGTTATAAAAAAACAGATAAATAATCCTTTATTTCACTCCATTTCAAATTTTTAGGGGAGACAATTGTATGGTGAAATTATTTTTGCAACCGCAAAGTTTAACTGAATTTGATTTACCCTCTTCTAGGAATAGGATTACAAGATTGCGTCTTTAAATATCTGTTAAACGATAACGGACTTCATGTAGATCTGTTTGAACTGGATAGAGACACCTGCACCTGATAGGATAAATAGAATATTTTCAAGTAACAGCGTTTTTATCAGCATGAATAATAATAATGTTTTGGTCAAGATTGATAATGTTGAACACTTTTAATCAATCAATCAATCAACAACTTAAAATCAAGTACTGACAAATAGTGAAATTGAAAAGTCTGTTCGTAATGTCAAAATAGGATCATTTTGTTATAGACATATGAAAGTAATTCGGTAGTTATATTTCTTCGTCTGTCGACTATTTGTATGAAAGGATTTTGACATATTTTTTAAAATTTTGAGCGGGCGAGACCAAGAGGTACAGCCAGTTTGTTTTGTTTTACTCTTAGTAAAATCAACTAACAATCAGAATAAACACTTGTATGAACAAACATTCTAAAGAAATACACATGATCGATAAGTCAAAATCTTACCGGGAATTCCCAGTCAAAGTGATCATACTTTTATTAGTCGATGATTAATGTGATCGACGACAACCACATCCCGGGAGACCGGGCGGTCGCCGTCGCCGCTCCGTCGCGTCGGTGCCGACCTCTCCCTTGGCACACGATTTAGGGCCAAACTCTCCCCAAGGAGCTATTACACGCGGCTATTATAAAACTATTCGATATATCGGACAATTTCGACATTAGTCCTTTTAAAATTTATGGGTTTTTCTGCTTTGTGATTTGTATTCAAACATTTGTATTATATGATTATATTTAACTGAATAATAGAACATGAAGTAAAATTTCCGTTCCATGAATTTGAATTCAAATTGTTTTATTACTGAAATTATTTAAAACATCCCGTTTTGCCTAGTTTTTCGATATTTCTACGAAGGTCATGTTCACGAGAACTAAGAACAAGAGACTCGTAGATAATGTCGAAATATCGAGCTCCGCGAAATAAAAGTGAATAAAAAGCAAAATTAAAAATTTTGAAAAAAACCCACGACGGTTAATACATAATTGAAAAATGATAAAATAATTAAAAAACCCCGACATTTAAACAGCAGAGTATCAGTTTTCATAGCACTTTCCTAGGCACCTATTTAGTTCTCGAAGATGTAGATGTGGCAATAACATATTATTCAAGTCCCTATGAACTTAATATAAAACCTAATATAATCCGTCGGGGGCTATTTATGTTGAAGTTTAAAATAGCGATGGCAGACCCCGAAGAGAAGAAAAGGCATAGACAAAATTTTGTCGTGCACGCATGCTAGCCCTACTGATGAATTTTCATCGTTATAAAAAATATATTATGAATATCCACCAATCAAACCAGAACCCACCACTGAATGAAAACCGCATCAAAACAAATATTTACTGCAGCGCCCCCTGGTAAGTAGTAATTGTAACACCTATCTGATAACATGCACCAATTAAATCCAAACTCATAATTGAAAACCGCATCAAAATCAGACTAGTAGTTTTGGAGAAAAATTGCAGCATTAGTTTGTACAAATAAATGTTTACTGCAGCGCCCCCTGGTCAGTCGTCACCGTAACACATTTAAGAACACGTATCACAATTAAACCCGAACCTATCACCGAAAATCGCATCTAAAGCGGACTAGTAGTTTTGGTTTTCCACAAACAAACATTTACTTCAGCGCCCCCTGGTGAGTTTTCATCGTAACACATAATACAAGAACATGCACCGATCAAACCAGAACCCATCACTGAATTAAAACCGCATCAAAACAAATGTTTACTGCAGCGCCCCCTGGTGGGTTGTAATTGTAACACCTATCTAAGAACATGCACCAATCAAACCCAAACCCATCATTGAAATTCGTATCAAAATTAAAATAGTAGTTTTGGAGAAAAATGGCAACATTGGATTGTACAAAAAACGTTAACTGCAGTGCCCTCTAGTGAGTAATCAACTTAATATATATCTAATAATATGCACCAATCTAATCCGAACCCATCTCTGAAAACCGCATCAAAATCGGACAAGTAGTCTGGGAGATAAGCGGCAAAATAGGTTTACACACACAAACTGCCTCTCACCCCAAACGCATATACAGTCTCCGTTCCGTATAACCACGTTAACATTAATTAATCTTATTTCGAATTATTTCATATAATAATTTGTCCATCTGATGTCCATCTACTATCATATATGCTCAACAGCTGGCTTAAATTTCACAATTTTTTATCAGCTATAATATGTACACCATCCTAGTTATTTCTTACGTCTTCGTCGTGCTTCAGGGAGAGGGGTGGGATAGGCTGTTACTAGTAACGGCTAGTCCCGGGTGAGCCTGCTTATATTCTTAGGCTACGCTGACCACTTACCGTCAGGTGTCTACTAGTTTGTACATCCAACTAATATAAAAAAAAACCACTAATCTATACTAATATTATAACGCTGAAGAGTTTGTTTGTTTGTTTGAACGCGCTAATCTCAGGAACTACTGGTCCGATTTGAAAAATTCTTTCGGTGTTATACAGCTTATTTATCGAGGAAGGCTATATGCTATATATAAAACATCACGCTGTGACTTATAGGAGTTGAGTAACACGGGCGAAGCTGCAGGCAACAGCTAGTATAGTACAAAATTACTGTGTAGATTATAAGATAATTTGGAGACCACTTTGTACATTCGACAATTAAACAATCCCTATGCGTGTGACATTAGAATAGGTCCCCAAGCGACCCCGTCCCCTGGAGATTTATAAATATGTTATTCACAACTTTGTTTAAATTAAACGATATTTATTGAGATTTGTGAGGTGGCGCCCTCTGTAACAAATTCTCACATTAAATCCTAATCATTTGCAGTGTGAATTGTTATTGTAATTTAATAATTTCTTTACAATTTTAGGTATAAATACACAAATAGTATAATTTCTGTCTGTACGTGGAAAAATATAAAAAAATCTATTATTGGTGGCCTTACCAACGCAATAGAACTTAGAACAACTACTTTTTTTTTAAATCCGTGCGCTTGTGCGCGCTAATCTCAGAAACGGCCAATCCAATTTTAAATATATTGAAGTTGGATTCACAACTAAGTTATAGCAATTTTAAGAATCACATCGAAAATCCTTTAAAACATGTTTTAAAATAAAAATACGAATGTGAGTTTGTTTTTCGTTAAAATTTCATGTTGATCGGATAACGATAAAATTTGGGATAGATCTTTATGATATAAGTAGTGAAGTTCAGCAAGCGTAGTAAACCTAAGTCAACGCAGGTAACAACTAATCAACAATTAATCAACGTTTCATTAATTTAAAATACGATTTATTTCTGAGGACATAGTGATGATGGTTGTTACTTGTAGATGTTTTAGTAGCTCAAAATTATTGATGAGTGTTTCTTATAAAAGCAACGTGTAACAATCATATCAACAACTGAAATTATTTAAACTGTCATAAAAAACCAAAATGTATCTTGTTCTAAAGCGTCCTAATCTTAAAAACTCCCTTTTAATATTCAGCTTTATTCAATAAACGCTAGATTACGTTCCTTTGGGCGCGCGACGATTTTTTAAAAATAAACCGCGTTGAAAGACGAGGTGGCGGCTACGAAAATTAACTGAAAGTGGCTTTTGCCTGCCACCCTCTGGCTTGCTCACTCTTTTGGTGTTTGTGATGGGTGGGACAGAGTGAGATGTAGATGGAAAATGGCTCCGAGCTACGGGGGTAAGCTCCCTATTGTTTTGCGCGCCGCGATGCGAAAACGAGTATACATACTCGAGTGTATATTAGATGTTCAATTGTAATTTCAAATGAAAATCCGACGCGTAGACGGATCAGGATGAAATTATTAATAATAAATGTTTTTAAGTTTGTTTGTCACTGAATAATTAAACATAATATAATGAAATTATAATAAATGGTTATGACAATTATATTTCAACATTAAGCTTTTGCCACTATTTGGCAACAGTTGTAGGCCATATCACATATAACATATATATAGAATTAGTTCACGATCAATATAGACTAATATATCTAGATCATGACGATAAAAAACCTAAACAATTTTTAATTTTACTAATTCTTGTGCATATATTTTCTCAATTATCTAAGTATCTTTTTTACATCTTTATTCTTTGTTATTATTATTTTCTTGGTACCATACTCTTATATGATACTATAGTATTTAGTTGATTCGCGTAGTATGAAATAATAGCCTTTAACCAAATTTATATGTTGAATATTACTTCAATAATTCTACCACAATCCCAACGTTAATATTTTATTTCTTAAGTGAGCCATCTGCTCACTTACTGTACCGATTGAGCTTAAAGGCCATCAGGCCGAAAAGTCTAGCCCTTCCGAAAAAAAAAAAAAAAAAAAAACACGTTAATATTATATAAGATACGATATCAGTCCAGTTTCCAGTTAGCGAACTGTAACACAAACAATACAATTTAGTAGATATCTGATTGTTGCCGTTTAGAAATTGAATGTCTTTGTAGGTACCCAAATAATAATATGGTCGATCAATAGAAGTAGATTTATCTATTACTTGTGCGTAGGAGGCGCTACTTTATGCGCTTTCAATAACGTCCTTGTGATCGTATCGGGTCAGGATGGGAACCTGGGCCCAGTATGGTACGACGTCGCGGATTTGGATCGAAATATTATGTAAAAGTACTAAAGGAAAGAAGGAAAAATGCTAAACACAGTAGTCGGTTAAAACAAAGAGCATTGTGTTCGCAATGGATGACGTTAATTAAAAGATAAACTCGCTTAGTAAAAGATCATCTAAGTTAGCCAAGTAAAACGGTCGAGTGCGAGTAAGTAAACGGAGACAGCCTGCAGTGGTTCAAAAGCACGAGTTCATATTGTGCAAGACGCAAAACAAATTGCAAGCGAAGTTTTAACTCGCTCGGGGCTGTCGTTTGATCTGTCCAGGACACCCGCCTTTGACAAATAGTTTTCACAGTCCTTTGATAGCTAATGAAGTTGTGAACTAACTATGCAACGCGTTAATATATTAAATGGTGTTTGTGGTTAATCTAGTTTAGGAATTATTTGTGATGTAATAGTAGGGCGGAAATATCACCGGTTCGGATCAGATTAGGTACATAGAAAGAATAAGTTAGGCTTTGCTTCATTATGGTTTACTCTGTTATGAATTTAAAGCTAAGAGAAGGTAGAATAATAATACATACTCAGTTGAATAAAATATCTTATTAGAGTAACGAAAAAACGTATGGAAGAAGAGTTAGATGATATGATCACTCAGACAAGCATCTTCATTATTGAAGTGAAACTTCTTTGCGCGCATGAGGGTATTTTTTTTTATTTTTTTTTATACGAATGAAACGTCACGAAAATGTGCAACGTTTTTGTCCTAGAAGAGGGAGAGAGTGATTGAGACCGTTTGAGAGAGAGTGAGAGTGGGCGAACGTAGCACGAAGCACATAGCCATGGTGTGAGAGTATGTGTGTGTAGCCATGGTGTGGCAAGTGAGTGAGAAGAGAGGGAGATAGAGCGAACGTCGCATCTCAAATCTCGAAAATTTAAATTATATTAGTAAATTTCTCCGTGGTGCATTGCAGCTGGGCTTCCCCTGGCTGCTGTCTTTTCTTGACTTTTGTTAGTCATTGCATTCTTGTACTGTCTCCCGCTTTAACCGGGGAGGGAAACTGGAAATATATCCTACTCCTCCTAATACTTCTGATTAAATTCGTTGCGGGTCCCAAGGCAGTTTTAACGTACCCTCGGGCTCCCTGAGATCGTATCAACGGGTCATTTAGTGGTTACTGTCGATCCTGGCTATACAAGAGTCGCAGCGGTGGGAACGAGTGGTGGGCCTAGTATAATTATATAAACGAGATTAAAAAATTAGTTTGCCAAATAAGATTCACTTCTGACATGTGTACTTTGTACGCACGCACTTTTTTATTTCTAACCTTGATCCGTCAACTGTTGAACATGGCCCGGCCACATGCATCGATCAAGAAGATCATCGTTCCATCTAATTGGAGTCCTTCTTCTGAAAATCTTCATACAGATAATGCAACAAATATAAATTATAATAAGTAACATTAATATTGTCAATAGATCGGTCTTTACTTACCAATATTACAGATGTCTAAGCAGGAATTTTGAATAAAAAATAGATAAGATAAGATAATATCAACCCTTATGTATATTTCCCACTGCTGGGCATAGGTCTTCTCCTCGAAATCGGGCGAGGAGGGTTTTTGGGCGATAGTTCATCGATGCGTTGGCCCAATGCGGGTTAGTGAACTTCACACACCTTTAAAGAATTTTAATCTCATCAGGCATGCAGATTTCCTCACAATGTTTCCTTCACCGTTGAGCAAGCGATGGTCTCATGCTCAGGCGCAAGAAATTTATAAAACCCATTTCTTAGCATCACGATGGGTCAGGATCTCTCGGCTCTGACATACTTACTACCTACTTTTAAATATTAACCAAAAAGTCGTTTCGGTATTGTAACTAAATTAATTTAATTTTCACTATAAAATGAGATGTAGGTACTATCGAAATGAGAAACAGTTTTTTCATTTTAATTTGCAATCTCGATGCACAAGACGTCAGCAAATTTGATGAAGAATCTTTTTACATTTGGTATGAAATTACTTGCATGTCCAACTATAGACATACGCCATACCTACACCACCAACCAAATGACATGCTTCCATTCCACTCATTTCTCCCATTAAACAGTCTAGCTATATTTTAGAAATAAGATGCAAGATTGTCATTTAAATTCATAATTGTAAACTTCAGTGGTTTTTAATGTATATATATATTATTAACGATTATTATAACTATATATGCATAATGAAGTGTTTATTATTTTTTATGTCATAAGGAGGCAACCGGACAGTCGGTGCTTTAAGGTGCCGACCGAAGCCCATACACATCCGCACAATCAAAAGTTATGCAGATGCGTTGTCCTCCTTTTCCCTATTCCCCAAACGGGCCACCGGAACCTCACAAACCATACCAAACGCGACAGGATATCTGTAACTTGAAGCCGGTGTTATGTGAGCGAGAGGTACCACCCCGGTCGTGTCGGCCCAATTCGGCTGCAAAGCATAGCGCTACATCTTACAAAGCTGTGTACTAATGTTCTCTCTTATCTGGTCTCCTGTGTCTCGTTTATTTCCATAAATGGTGTTAATAACTTACCAGCAGTACTCGCCATTTTGCTTATGTCAAGTGACATAATAATACTATAGTTGTTCATAAATTTAGTTTTCTAGATATTAATGTCTAGTAATACGTTCCCTAGTGCTTTTATAAGACTCGATATCCAATATCGAGTTACATGATTGATGCCGTGGGGACAGAGATAGCCAGGCAACACACAACACACAAACAGAGGGATAGTTTTATATAATACTTGGAAAAACAAAATATATTATAGTAATAAAACGATAAGTTAGGTATATTGGAAAATATAGTCGAGATTTTATTAATTTTAATAACAATGCTCGTTGTTATTACAGGGGGTTCAGAATCTCGTAGTTATGATAGATGTACTCTTTATAGAAACCACCATCTTGATTATTTCTCCTATGAAACAGATTCGCTGTATTTTGCCTAAAATAACAAGACAGGCAGTGTAATTACTGGCACAGAGACTTAACATCTTATGTCTTAGGATAAGGGACATATGGATGAGTTACCTGGGCTGGTTCCAAAAAAAAACTGGTTCATGTTCATAGGCAATTTTTGACCACTTACCATTATTATCAGAAAGTACTTAAAAAATATTTAAATGACATTTTTTAATCTTCCTTTCTAAGCACATTTATTTCGTATCAAAAATACACCCAAAATCAAAAGGACCCACATTGTTGCTTTAACACTAACAACGCGTGAAATCCTATAGATCTTCAAAGGCTATAATCCTCCTTCTATGTTCAAACGAATGTGCGCTGTGTGGAATAAAAAGAGGTTGTATATTTGAATGGCGGGTGCACAGCCCAGGGCACTACGAGGGATGACAAGCCAATATCTGCGATTTCGTCGCCCCAGGCTCGGTGATGAGGCCGCGTTAATTATTAAACAATTTGCTCTACAACAATCGTTGAAAATGCTCTTAAAGACTGTATTATGGAGATTTTTTCAATAGTTGTTGTTGAACTTTTTTGCGAGTCTATTATGTATGTAGTAAATAGAGTTTATTTACATACAAATTTTTGGATACAGACAAACTTGTATCTTTTGCCCCAGGTTTATAATTTTTTTTTTTTTTAATATTGTACATAATATTACATTGAAGTGAGAGCCGAGAGGTCCAGGTTCGATCCTGGCCCCCTGTGATGCCTAGAAATGGGTTTTTCTAAGTTTCTTGCACCTGAACATGAGACCATTGCTTGCTCACCGGTGAAGGAACCATCGTGAGGAAACCTGCATGCCCGATGAGATTAAAAGTCTTTGAAGGTGTGCTAAGTTCACCAACCCGCATTGGGCCAGTGCATAGGTGAACTATGCCCCCTATGATTTCAAGGAGCTGTGAGCATAAGGGTTGATATTATTATCTTATCTTATATATAAAATTTCCATGTCACAATGTTAGTTACCGTACTCCTCCGAAACGGCTTTACCGATTTTTATCAAATTATATATGCGTATTCAGCAGGTCTGAGAATCGGCCACTATCTATTTTTTATACTCCTAAGTGATAAGGGTGGTCAACCGCTCAAATTTTAAAAGTTAACGCGGGCGAAGCTGCGGGCAACAGCTAGTTATACTATAAACATTTCTGTAAACAAATAAGACTGATAATGGTACTAAAGTAATTACGTATCAATACAAAAAAAATAATAAGAGTTCTATCACGATTAAATAAAATGAGCACACGGACGTACAATGAGATTATTTGTTTTCCCTCCATAATTACGTTACGTTACGTCGCTTGACGTCGATTGGAAATAAAACGTCGATTTGTCGACCTTTTATTAGAAAAAGTTGATTTTCTTCAACTTGTATTTCAATTTCGTCTGCGTCGGTTGCATTTCCTTTTGTGATGCCAACGGTTGTTAAGACATTCGATGAAGGAGTTAGGTCGCGAATTTATAAAAATGTGTGCGTGTAATCCAACAGCTTCAATTCAAGGAAATTAAGAAGTGAATCTGATAGAAGTTAACCATCCAAAGAAAAATGTGTTCGGTATGTTACTGTAGACCCTAGACGGGTGCATCCTGTGGCATGACCCTCCTGAATAGGCATGACCATCCTGGATGCCTCGCCTGATGATCAGGTGATGTTGTGACATCACAAGAGTGAAACGGACACGTCGACCGCTTCATCCCCTTTTATCTTGAAAGTTGACACTTTTTCTAACACTATAATGTGAAATTCATTAAACATTTCACATTTTAAAAATAATATACATTTACTAATACTTACAAATTACAATAAAAAGTGAGGTTACCATAAAAAAAATCACGCGATGATTTTTTTCAAAAAAAAAAAATTTACTCTCACTTTCACTATTAATTAATTTAAATAATATCAAAGTGAAAAGAAAATGTGATGATTTTTTTCAAGATGGCTTCGGAAGTGTGACGATTTTTTTTAACATTGCTATAAGATTTCTCCTATAGGTACGTCGATAAAGCAGTTCCACTGCATTTTCTTCATTCTGAGACAAGTCTTGGTGCCAGTAATTACATTGCCTGTCCTGTCCTTCGTTCCCATACACAGGTAAGCCGTTTCACGATGGACATATCAGGATGGTGGTACCCAAGTGAACGGTAGGATGGAGAAGCGCATCCTTCTTATCTCTATAATAATTGTGGATAGTTTTACATTGTGTTGTTTGTTCTCAGGCTATGGAACTAATTCGCTGTCTGCTATGTCCAAGTCGACACTGGATGCCCACACGCATCTCCGTCAACCAGGTATGCTTTTAACTTTTTTAGATTTTTTTTTGTAGTTAGTCGTCCTGCCACAGACAACAGCCGGTGGGAGGGAAGCGCTGTGTCATTCTCCCAGCTGCATGGGTACCACCATCTTGCTTGTTTCTCCCGTGAAACAGTTTTGCTGTGTTTCGGAGAGAAGGGCAAGACAGGCAGTGTAATTACTGGCACCGAGACTTAACATCTTATGTCTCAGGATAGGCAACACATAGATGAGTTGCCTGGGCTCGTTCCAGGTAAACTAGTTTATGTTCATGAGCGATGTCGACCACTTACCATCAGGTGGAACGTATGCCAGTTTGCCTATCCAACTGACATAACAAAAAAACAGCGCTATATCTTATATCTAAAAGTAAAGAGTTTCCGATCTCTCAAGTTGCACCGAATTTCTCCATGTCTAATGTTTCATATAAATTGTTTCCTTTCACATTCTTTAAATGTTGGTTTTAACATCGCGGAGATATAACATGACACGTTTTTGTACATAACTGTGGACCTGACAGATGTTGTTCTGTACAAAACATTTTGTAAGGGGCCGAATTGTAAATTTCGACCATTTTCAAATTCACTTACACAATAAAATTCATCAAAATTGGTCCAGCCGCTTAAGAGGAGTTCATATACACACGCAGAGAATTATATATTAAAATTAGTTTTCGGTATATTTTATATTATCAGAGTTACAAATATAGTAATATGTATTTACTACAGAAGTAGAAAACTGTTAGAAATACATAGCCAACAACTTCCAAGATGTTGGCTATGTAATTAATGGATGTTTACTAGCATTTAGATATAATATTCAAAACAAATCACTAACATATCGTGTTACAACAGCGACGGCATTCTAACTTTACTTTAAAACATATAAGATATTTTCTAAAAATACTAAAAATATTTTAATAAATATTTAGAGAAATTTAGTCAATTAACTTTAGTTACTAAGGGAAGTTTAGTTTTAGTTTAATTTATAAAATAAATAATAAAATAAAACTGATAAGATATCTTCTAAAAATATTAAGAGAACATGAATTCTTAATTAAGTTCTTCTAATATTTTTAAAACTATCTCTTTTGAGTTAGTTTATTTTTCAAATCAAATCAAAAGTACTAACTGAATAGTAAATGAATTTGACTATACAATGATAATATATGTTTTTATGTTAGTTGGATAGGAAAAATGGCAAACGTGCCACCTGATAGTAAGTGTTCGACGTCGCCCATGAACATAAACTAGTTTGCCTGGAACGAGCCCAGGCAACTCATCTGTGTGTTTCGGAGAGAAGGGCAAGACAGGCGTCTTGCCCTTCTCTCCGAAACACAGCAAAGCTGTTTCACGGGAGAAACAAGCAAGATGGTGGTACAAATGCAGCCGGGAGCGTGGCACAGCGTTCCCCCCCCCCCACCGGTATAAGTTGTTGTTGTCTATAAAATAATTATTATCAATCCAGATACGGCTCTTAATCTAAGTTAAAGCGGGTGAAGCTGCGGGCACCAGCTAGTATAGTTATAAAATTTAGATGTATTCTAAGAAAATATGTTTAAAATTTCAACCCCACAACCAATAACACTCAATTTAGCATACCAAACTTTCACACTTATCATATTGAAAACAAAAGACATTCGGATCAAAAGAAAATTCAAACAAAGTCGAAGAAACTAACGAACTAAAAGAATCTCGCGCACAAAAGCGATGGGCTCTCTGTTTGTCGCCACTCGCTACGGTCAGTTACACGTGCACACACCGACCTCTAGCATATTGTAACGGGGGAACGGTTTAAATAAAATTTACCTTTTCATGTCTAATTCCTTTGTTGAGCCAATTTGAGTCCATATTTTAAACAATGCGAATGTTTGGAATTAATGTGAAATTTCACAGCGTTTCATAAGGTGAGCGACAATGGCCTAGTGGGTATGAGCTCGGCCTCTTGAGTGAGAGCCGAGAGGTCCGGGTACGATCCTGACCCCTCTGTGATGCCTAGAAATGGGTAATTTCCATGTGCACCTGAACATGAGACCATCGCTTGCTCATCGGTGAAGGAAACATCGTGAGGAAACCTGCATGCCTGATGATATTAAAAGTCTTTGAAGTGCGAAGTTGTGCGAAGTTCACCAACCCGCATTGGGCCAGCGCCCAATCGGTGAATTATGGCCCAAAACCCTCCTCGCCTGATTTTGAGGAGGAGACCCGTGCCCAGCAGTGGGACATATAAGGGTTGATATTATTATTATTATATATTAAATTCATAAGGTACCTCTTAAAATATTCTATTATTTTAAAGTATTTTGCAACCGGACAACAGAACGATAGGAATATCCTATCGTTCTGTTGTCCGGTTGCAAAACACTAACCTATCCAG
Source organism: Helleia helle (assembly GCA_963853865.1). Lineage (NCBI taxonomy): Eukaryota > Metazoa > Arthropoda > Insecta > Lepidoptera > Lycaenidae > Helleia > Helleia helle. Next base: position 1,214,757 of record OY971420.1, read on the forward strand.
GATGGGTATAACACTCAGGATAAGTGGCTCTTATGTCCGTAGCTTATGTTATAACAATCTGGTTAACAGTTTATGTAAATGAAGGAAGCAAAATCCTTTTTAGGGTTCCGTAGCCAAATGGCAAAAAACGGAACCCTTATAGATTCATCATGTCTGTCTGTCTGTCTGTCCGTCCATATGTCACAGCCACTTTCTTCCGAAACTATACGAGCTATACTGTTGAAACTTGGTAAGTAGATGTATTCTGTGAACCGCATTCAGATTTTGACACAAAAGTAGAAAAAAAAACAATACATTTTGGGGGTGCCCATACTTAGAACTACAACTCAAAAATTTATTTTTTCATCAAACCCTCATCATCAAACATCAAAAAAAAAATTATATTGAGGTTTCTAATACCATTTTATTCTAAACTGAATAGTTTGCGCGAGAGACACTTCCAAAGTGGAAAAATGTGTCCCCCCCCCCCGTAACTTCTAAAATAATAGAATGATAAAACTAAAAAAAATATATGATGTACATTACCATGCAAACTTCCACCGAAAATTGGTTTGAACAAGATCTAGTAAGTAGTTTTTTTGATACGTCATAAATCGTAAACCGCAATTTACCTTTCATGCAATCAACTCAGATATATAAAAAACATTTAATTCCATAAACATAAACCTTAATTTTTGTTAAAGTGTCTAATGTTGTATATTATGTAATTGTACGGAACCCTTTGTGCGCGAGTCCGACTAGCACTTGGCCGGTTTTATAATTATAATATACGTTGCGATAAAAGTCAATCAAATTCACAATCTTGGGCAGATATTTTAAGTGTCGCATTTTCGCATAGATTTTGCGTCAAAAAGTCATGGTGTGTTTGTCCAAACGTCACGCTGTCTCGATTTCATTAGACAATGCAGCGTGTTTGCGCGTGTCCGCCGCGTGCCCTGACGTGTCCCCGCGTGACACCCGGCTCCGATTACTTTGCGGCTGAACGTTTGCACGTTGTCAACTTCGTAAAATATTCTACCACAAAATAAAGCGAGACATGGAATCGTTGTAGCACTTATAGACTTCGTTCATTGTTATAATAAATAGTAATTTTAGTAGGATGTGGTAGGTAGGATTGAAATCCCGATGCTTTGGCCCAACGGACAATAAGGCCCAACGGACAATAAGGCCCAAGTGACGATTGGTCGTGGAAGTTGCATGTTACGGACAGATAAAACAAATAGATATATCAATTACATACGGACACCATGTCATGATTATTATTTTCTCTTTTGTATATAACCAGCCAGCAGCACTTATACGGCAGATTTTTTAATGATATGACGTCAGGTACCTACTTCTTAATTCAGAGCCGATCTTGGCATACGTCCGACCTTTATCTTCCTACTTAGAAGTGACTATAATAAAGAACCAAATTTCTATTCTACGCCACAATTATGGTGTTTCATCATAAGTCCCTCTATTTTTCTCCATAATAATAGTGTTTTCAAATTCGCATTCAATCTGTAATTATGAACACAATTTTCACATGATGAGATGTTTTCTCTTTTTCTTTTACATATTTGTTAATATTAGTTAGGATTTATTAAATAATTTCCGATATAACCTTGTAACGTGAATACACGCAACACGTGATGGAGGTGTATTTAATTGTTGTATAAAACATTGTTATTATTGTTTGGCGGCGTGATCGGTCGCACCCAAAGACAAACCGCGCTGCTCAAACACGAACGGCAAACAAGGGTGAACATAAAAAGTGAACACTGTTTATGGAGGCGAGCAAATACTTTCTTTACTTTGATATTTTTGTTTCAAAGAAAGGCTTCTTGACTAGCCAAAGTACTTTTTGTGATTGTAGTAAATATATGCTTTATACAATACAATCACTGTTATAGCCCACAGATCATTTAAGTATGTGACGTCACACAGTGATAACGTCATTATACCGGTGAAAAAATTATTTAAATCTTAATAGTTTTGAAGGTCACCTCCCATACCCAAGGTCATTGTGACCTTGTGAACACGTCTTTATCATATGAGTATAGATTTATTTAGTCATTGTACTTTTTCTGGTTCGTTAAAATGTTTTGAGATTTTGAATAATATGATAAAAAAGTATTATTAGTTTTGGTTCTGATCACCTTTTTTTAAGGTAGGTAAGACAATCAAGATTTTACCGGTGCTCTCTTAGTAGATTTTACCGGTGTTTTTTAGTAGATTTTACCGGTGCTCTTTTAGTAGATTTTAAACCGGTAAAATGGAGCCCATTAGTAAATTATACCGGTTCTCCCTGAGTAGATTTTACCGGTGCTCCCTTGGTAGATTTTACCGGTGCTCTTTTAGTAGATTTTACTGGTGCTCCCTTAGTACCTAGATTTTACCGGTGCTCTTTTAGTTCATTTTACGCCGGTAAAATGGAGCACCGGCTCCATTAGTAAATTATACCGGTACTACCTTAGTAGATTTTACCGTGGTTGCCTTTGTGGATTTTACCAGTGCTCCCTTAGTAGATTTTACCGTGGTTGCCTTTGTGGATTTTACCAGTGCTCCCTTAGTAGATTTTACCATTGCTGCCTTAGTAGGTTTCACCAGTTCTCCCTTAGTAAATTTTACCGTTGCTGCCTCAGTAGATTTTACTGGTGCTCCCTTTAGTTTAGGTAGTTTTTCAGTGCCTACATAGATTTGATAATATGATTGACATCACCTCTATCGTATACTCTTTCTATGGTTACAGGTTCTGTTCCTCAGAATGACAAAACGGAACCCTTATGGAATCACTCCGTTGTTAGTCAGTCTGTGACAGCAAAACTTATAAAAAGATGTGAAAACCGTTAATATAATATTTGTTTTTACAGAAAATAAACGTTTTTCGGAATCTTTTCGTGTTTAGTCAGTCCCCGATTTCCCTGATTTTTATAAAGAAAATTACTCAAACGTTCTCCCAAATCTAAATGTACATTTGATTAAAATTAAGTAGGTATCTATGCTTTACTGTAAAACATGAAAGAACACTTCTCTTTACCCTCAAATCATTGCGAAATTATTAATATTGTCATCATTTTCCTCAATCTTCAATCAATTCCTAATAATCATATGTTCTAACAAATCTTACGGAGGGGTTTTATAGCGTTGGGGTTCTTCCGATGAAACTAATGCTCCAGGGTCGGCTCTGCACAGGATAATGCAGTGGAATGGTGTAATTACCCTTTTATTATTATTTTATTGCCGCTCCGGGCGAAGCCCTATTGTCTAAGGGACATTTATTATCTGTAGTGCGTCTTAAATAGATTTTATCTTGTATCAGATTTATCTGGTAAGGGAATGCTCGTTGAAATAGTTTACTGCTTTTTTTTCAATATTTTTTATGTTTTCTTCATATTAATATTGGTATATACTGCAGTTAGAACCTCTAATTTTTTATTTAATTTATAAAAATATTTTATATCTGTTTATAAAATTTATACTAGCGTGATAATACTAAGGAGGATTAAGAAATGCAATATTTAAAAAAAAATATATGCGCCCTACAAAACAGGACTAACTCGGCTAATTATAATTATTATAATAATTACTGAAAATCAGCGTCTCACCATTGCTGTAATGGTGTGACAAATGCTTAGTTATAGAGACCTCTATTGTTTGCAATATTAATATCTATGTGAAAGTTGTGTACGATTAGATATATATTTTTTTTGTTGTGGACAATAAAATATTTTTCTTTCTTATTTTCTTTAATTTGTGGCTAAGCCAAAACTTAAATTTTACAAAACAATCAAAGTAGTAGTACTTATAATGTAGCTTCCGTTACCAATCGTTCCGCTACAAAACGTCGCTCCACGAAATAAATTTAAACTATATTTACGTCAATGTAGATTCGACATATTCATGGGCAATGTTTATGTTAGTGCTATCAGAATACTAATAAACTGCCTAATCGATTTAAGGAATTACCTACTACTTCCTTTAAAAGAGAGATCAGATATGTAAATGGTTACTAAACACTGTTTCTATTGTTTAAATGAATACATGTCTCATATAGAACCGACGTAATGTTATAAATTCCTTGTCATGAGAAATATGGATATATTAATAGTTTAAATGTTTTAATTAATTTGGTAATGCAGTAACTAGTATAATGTATTTGTAATGGTCACCTTACTTTATATAATTTCAAAATAATATTTTCTTTTTTTAATTGCACGCCATCTGTATGGCAGAATGTTCAAGAACATGTTATTGAATTACTAAGATCTCTACATTCTTGCAATAAACATATTATTATGAGATTTATTTCTCTGCTCAAAAGCGGTGAAACAAGCTCAGTGGAAATAATTTAGAAATATCTAAATATTTTTTAATAATATATCGTTGTAACTATCTGTAAGCTACATAGCTTATAGGTCATAAAAAAACACGGTAAGACGGTACTATTATAAGTGACCACCTATTGATCGACGGGTGTCTAAGGCGTCATAATTGGAATACAAATTTCTTCTTTGACGGCTCGGCCACGTCGGGAGGGTCGTGATTTAGCCTTTTGTACGACACGCATTAACTCCTTCTAGCCTACACCCCACTTCCACCCGCCATACAAAAAATAACCCTATTTAATAGTCTCAAGTCCGAAACACGTTTGCTTCACGCCCGACTAATGATTTTGGATTCACACCAAACGAAATAAGAACTATTTCGAGCGTTGTAAAAAAACAGCCGTCTTCGTTGTGTTCTCGCGGATGTTTGAGTTTGGACTGTTTGCGTGGGGTGTAAGACATGTTTTCGACTGATGGGTTCAAATACTAGTGTTGGTAATGGGTGCGTAATTACAGTAGAAAGGCATTACGAGGTTCATTTGGCGATCGAAGGGGTTCCAAGTGCTTTGGGAATTAGCGGGCTGATTTCATTTATCTACAAACATCGTACGTGACACTGAAGTACCGGAGCTTCCACTGATTCGGGCAATTGAGATGAGATCGGATCGATGTAAAGGTGTTGTAATTAGATCGCTTTAGTAATTTGGTCTTATATGAGATTTGACATTTGCATTCTGGTCTTAAATGGTATCAAGCAAGGATTTTTGTGGATTAATTAATATTAGATAGATATATAAATGTAATTATAAAGTTAAAATAGAATTAACGCTGCGGAAATGTCTATTTCCTTTTTTTAATTAGGGACATTAAAAACTTCATACTTTTATTGATGAGGTCACTAAGACTTCATAATCGTGACTTTGAATTTACTTTGATTCAAAGTTCGAATTACAACTAAACATGAGATTCATAAGTTCTTTAACTGTAATTTGAAAAAGTGCTGAAAAACCACACTTTGATAAGTAAAGACAAAGTATCCGATTTCGAAGACTTTAAAGCTTTGATATGTAACGAATATAAAACGAACGTATATTCATATAACGACAGGACTTCTAAATATTATGTTCGAGCTATGAAGTCTTTAATATCACTTGACAATGCAGTTGAGACTTGAGTTGTTTTGCGCGTGGATGTGCTACTTTTTTATATCAATTCAAAAAGTTGATAAATAAAGAAAATACCACACACGCAAACAACACCAACGCCAAAGAAGTTCCAAACTTCAAACTTGAAATACTTTTGTCAAAGTCATAATAAATTTATTCCGTTTCTTGTTTTTTTTTGTTAATTAGTTAATAATTTGTTTTATATTTTTTTTATAATTAATAGTTTATATGTTGTGTAAACAACATATAAACATTTAATTTTGTTTCTTATAAATGTATTTTTTTTGTACAAAATAAAAATTAAATATATAGCTCCTTTTATTTACGTCAAGTAATGAAATTATGCGTGTAACGAAACTAGCCCTAACATTACTTCCGAAACTAAGGAAAGTTGAAGCACGTACTATGAATTTTATTAGATTTTTTCTTTTTCTTCATTCATTTTCGAATAAGTGAATGAACTATGAATCTTAGCCTAAAACCCGCCATCCTCAGTGATTTTATGATCAAGCAATCACAACAAACGTGAAAAATCTGTATGTATTCACTATGAATTAGATTTCCATTAGCTACAAGTCAACCGTGTTTGTGAATTAGATGTTCTAGAGTATGCTAGAAGTTTAACAGTAAAAGATCAGCCAATAAGACGTTTACCCTGGGAAGCTGTCCAGAAAACGTACGTCAATATAGTGGCACAATAAATTTCATATGGGGCGGTTTGTTTGCCGATGGAATGTGTTGGCACAGCACGGGGAGGCGACAGGCCCGTCACCGGGGGACAGGGACCTTAAATATATCTTAATGCACTCCGATAGATATTTTAACATTAAATCTAGGTCTTATAGTGACCGGAGTTTTGAATAATCCGAAACGTTGGAAAAGTTGAGAAAAAGCGCGATAACATCCTTGTCATAAATTGTGTCATAAATTTTGTATGAGCTTATAAGCAATATTTATCCTTATTTTCAAAATGTCGATGAGTGTTTCTAAATCACAAAACCTGAACATGTCATGCATGTTTTTAATGGTTACGAAGCGAAGAAGGGATTTTCAAACTTCTCCATTTAGTCAATCAATAAAGAGACTGAGTGTTTATGAAATTTATTCACTTTTAAAACCTTAATAATTGAAAATTGGAATAAATAAATACATAAATAAAAGCAATTATGTATTCACGTCCTAAAATATTTTGGAACGTCTAAGAGCTGTTATGTACTGATTGTATTAATTATTTTTATGAATATCTTTTAAGTAGTCCCAATAAATTTCGAATCATTTCATTATATTCCCTCAATATATTTTCACTTTCAATAATAGATATATAAAAATGTAATCATCAATGTACATCCCCTCCATTCCAAAAACAATCATAGAATAACTGGCAGCAGGTTGGCCCGCCAATTGACTCGCAAATGAAAACGTAATCACTGCGTTTGCTCTCTAACTTCATTTGTGCAGGTGATGGAAACATACGGCTGCATGGTTTAAACATAAAATGGACTTTTAAATTTATTATATTTGGTATTATATTGGTCATATGGTGCAGTGGTGAGTTGTCTCAGAAGGACGTGGGTTTGAAGTCTGCTTATGTCTTTTGATCAATTATAATAATCAATTTTATAAAGTGTAACGTGTGTCTGTGTGTTATATGTATGTGTATACATATTGGTTGGTGTAAAACTATCCATCCATATCTCTCAAGTTATTAATATCTCAAAGTTTTATTGATATTGGTAGTAGTAGTAGGTAGTAGCTTAGGAGTACAATCAGTGACTACCAACTTGATTTACAGATTACAGACCTATTGTGTCACATTTCAATCGTAATGTGTAAAAAGGATATTAGTGCCGTTGTTGTCATTTAGATAGTCAATTATTAGAATTATTCAATTATTAATTATATATTATATTATTGTCATTAGAGCGAGCCTTCTACTAAAATAAACGAGGTAAGGTGTAGGCTGATATCAGTTGAGCCATAATCTATCTACTGGGTAGGATCACCTCTAGGCTCGAATCGTGTGCACGTGTGGGCTAAAAGCTATTTAATACTGAGGGGTCTATAACAGTGGGGTCTTAAAGGTCAACTACCAAGCATAGAAGTAATTTTTTGATTAGGTATGAATTAACAAATTAAACACTTTAAATTTTTATAGTTATAAAAAAAGATTATTTTAAGCTTTTATAGGAAAAGTTAACTGAATAGGACGGGTAAAACCGCTAGTTATAAAATATAGACTAAATTTTTTGTACAAAATAATTTACATTAAAGGAAATTAAGAAGATTTTGTATAATTCAAACATTTTGTGCAAATATACATAATGAGATGGATATTCAAATAAGCAATCAATTCGATTCTTTTGAAACAAAAACACGATTTCCACATGGACGGATCTGTACAAGCGAGTTGGGATCCTAATGGCCGACTCGTGTCCGTAAATATAATCATCACGCCCGTTCAACCAGACCTAATGCATAAAGTGGGTGATGGAAATACATTGCAATCTATGATACCATTGAATTTATTAAAATTAATTATAACTTTCAGTTATTCTTATGTTAGTTGAGTAACGAACAGACGTGTCGGATGAGTATGAACGTAAGCATGAGTATGAACACAGACGAGTTTACCCTTTTTTTACGCCGGAGGCGTCCCGCTGGGGAGGGGGGACTCCCCAGGCCGGTATATGGGTAGTGTGGTGGACGCAGCTCTATCCACTAAGACCCGTCGAGTGCGACCATTGCCGTCTTTAGTGAGATGCCCCGGATCTATTGACAACTAAACTCTCAACTATGTCAACTTAAGACAAAGACGTATCATAAAACCGACAGGCCGCAGGCGTCATGTCAAAAAAACTGTCATGGCCGCCCTAAAAATATCGGGTTGTCACATTAAAAAAACGTTTCAAATATTCATTTTTGTACACAATTGGCAAATGTGCCACCTGATTATAAGTGGTCGACGTCGCTCATGAACAAATTAGTTTACCTGGAACGAGCCCAGGCAACTCATTCATGTGTTGCCTATCCTGAGACATAAGATGTTAAGTCTCGGTGCCAGTAATTACACTGCCTGTCTTGCCCTTCTTTCTGAAACACAGCAAAGCTGTTTCACGGGAGAAACAAGCAAGATGGTGGTACCCATGCAGCCAGGAGCGCGGCACAGCGCTTCCCCCCCACCGGTACCTAGGTGTAACAAATAGGTACCTAAGTAGCTAATTGTTAGTGTATAAACTAGTTTGCCCTTAAAATATCCCTTTCAATCCCTAAAGCAGTAGTAATGTAAGAACCATCGAATTGTCGTTTTCATCCGACACGCCGCGATTACTTACAAAACAAACAGATTTATCTTTGTGGGCGAAAGAGGGGAGAGGGTACCCATATATCTACAAACTACTGACCTTTGGAAGTTCTTTCTTTCTTCGTTCTAAAGTTCTAAATTTGTAAAAACTTTGCTGTAATTACTTATTGTGTAGAGATGATTATTAATTGCTCGAAATTTTATCCGTATTCAAAATCTACCCATCTAGTGTTATATGCGTAAAAGTATGGGTGTTTAGATGTTTGTTGCTCAATCATGTCGGAACTAAAGAAGGTGTCAGTTTGGAATTCAAGACACTGATTAAATTTTGGATTTGGACATTGAGTCCATTTTATAACCCAAAAATGTATGGTTTCTTAAAAAAAATAAACAGTTTTGGGATGCGGCCGTAATCGGAGTCAATAACTAGTATGACAATTGATGCTTGACTAAACATGGAGACAATATAATATATATAATGACAATATTTTTAAAGTTGTAAATGGGTGTATTTTCTGAAGAGTTGGTCTCTTCTCCAAACTTTCCAGATTTATTTTAAAGATTCTGAACGTTACCCTATTGTAAAATGGTACGACGCTACAAAGACATCAAGCCTCACAAAGATAAGTTCGGCGTTCTTACAATTTATGTCGCTGTCGCTGTTTCTGACAAAACCCCGTTTATTTTTAGTATTCGTTTTACATTTTCAATTCATTTTCACTAAGCATTATTATGACATCATTCTCCATTTTATTTCTTTATTTAAATCTCTCTAAAGAGACAAAATGCGTGAAAAAACTGACATTATATGAAATTTGAGAATTCCTGATGATTCTCTGATTTCAAGGAGTTTGTAACTCAATAGTAAAAATTTATAGAGCCAAATTAACACGATTGTTAATTCGACTGGCGCGTGGAACAACTGGTAAGAATTTGTACCGAAATATCGTGCCAATAATCAGTTGATTGCTATCAGAATATAATTTGTAGATTACAAAATCGTACTATTAGTACTAGCTGGGAATTCACAAGTCGTCATTTATCATAATCTTCCCGATTAGATCGCGCCCTGCCCCTCGAGGGGCCAGCTAACTGCCCTCCGTTTAAGTTCATACATTTTTCCATTCAGTACGTGTCTTTTGTTACAGCTGAGTCAGTTGATTAATGCTTCGTAAAAAATTAAATCGCAATTTTATCTGATCATCGTATTGACTTTATTTGGCTTGAATAACTTTATGTGTGCTTGTTAGGTAAGTTCATCATAATTGGTTTATCGGAATTGTGCATATGATATAAATTAATATTATAAAGAGTTAAGATTTGGTTTATTGTTTTATTGTGATTTAACTCAAAAACTATAAGAGTAATTGCAAATATCTTAACAACATAATAGGCTATATTTTATCCCCGTATTCTCACGGGAACAGGAGCGGGTGAAACCACGCGCTATTATACTACAAATCTTAAGAATATGTTAGAGGAACAATATTTTAACATGTATACATTCTGGTTAACGTCGTCCATTGAAATCAAAATTCTTCCGCTGAGTAAAAACGTACAAAAAGTAAAAGTCTGTAAACCTTTTGATTCAAGTGCTATAATATTATTTTCGAGTCACGCGTGGTTTTCCTTTCGATACTATAATTTAACTTCTTTGCAACATAAAAGTTAAAGGAAAATATTGAAATAATCGCAAATATGTATTTTTATCATTAAAAGTTTTGTGGTAAACGACAATATTTATTGAATAAGTTAGCTACTTATTAAGTAAATTGTCCATTAATAACTTATTTTTTTTAACTAAATGGATCCTGTTCAAATGTTTAGATTGATTAAAAGAACATCTAGTAACTCACTCTACTACTCTCATGACAAAAAGTAACACTATTCAAATAAACTTGCCCCGTTTTTCGACATTGGCCAAAAATGTCTAAAAATAAGTATGTAACTTATTTTCGTTCGGAACGCAGGTGGCGTGTTTTAAAAACGTTGTTTCCTCGCGTTAAGCTAATTCTCAATGTCAGTGGCGAAAAACTTTCCTAACGACCACTAATTACTGGAAAATGTGCAGTTATTAATTTTTATACTCTTTATTTCCTTGACATCCTTATTTTATAGATAGTTTGTTTGTTACCTAATTTCGTATTTCACTAATTATGATCAAATGATTTAGGGAATCTAAGATGATCCGAGAGATTTTGTTTTTTTTTTTGTCATCAGGGGGCAAACGAGCAGTAGGAGCCGAACGGCGTATCCGCGTAATCAAGGCCACGCAGATGCGTTGCCTGCTCTTTTTCCCTAACCCCCCCAATGGACCACTAGAAACTCACAAACCGCACGAAATGCGACAGCATAACTGTCACTTGACGCCGGTGTTATGTGAGTGAGAGGTACCACCCCGGTCGTGCTGGCCCAGTTCGGCTGCAATGAAGCATGGCAGCACCTCTTACGCAAACCTCTTACCCCTCTATCATTGTACATCATCATCATCATCAGCCTCTACCCGTACACTGCTGAACATAGGCCTCCCTCAATGAACGCCAAGATGGCAATATAACCAATATAACGCACGATATTTTTTTATCGTCCAATCCTTACTTCCTTACTATTATTATAAATGCGAAAGGTCTGTCTGTCTGTCTGTCTGTCTCTCCTTCTCGCCACTGAACAGGTTTGGATGAAATTTGGCACAAACATAGTTTGAAACCCGAGAAAGGACATAGAATAGTTTTTATCCCAGATATCCCACGGGAACGGGATTTATGCGGGTAAAACCCCGGGACTGTTTACCTTCCGAACCATGGAACAGATTTGGGTGAAATTTGATATGAAGATACTTTAAAACTTTATGTAGGACTTAAAATAGTTGTTATCCTGAAAATCCCATGGAAACGAGAGTTATGCAGCTAAAACGTCGGGACTGTGTATTTGTTAAACCACTGAACCGATTTGATAGAAATTTGATATGGAGATAGTTTGATACCCAAGGTAAGATACAAAATATATAAGTGTAACAAGAAGTTATTTAGAGGTGTCAATAGATGGCGTTAACACAAAATGTAGATCACGCTATCTATTACAAGATGCGAATCCTTTTGAGGCTCGCACCTCTGTATTGCACGCGTTTTTAATGAATACTGTTCCCATATTATTAATTTTTACAAAATGATTTATTAATATAATTCGTGATATTATAAAAAAGGAATACTTATTTTATTTAATAATAAAATATAGGAATAAAAAATATAACATTTCTTTTTCGTAGTTTTTTTGGTGGTAGTAGGTACTAATTTGAATTAAAATATTGATCAATCATCAATCAATATTGATTGTATCATAACGTTAGGACGTCCGACACCTCAATCCTCCAATGACCATGGTTACTGTAAAGTATCCGAAACTTCGGGCATGTAAAAATCTTAATAAACCGTGATAAAATCAGTACAAGTTATTTAAAAATAATTAAAAAAAAAAACTAAATTAAATAAGTATATTTTATAAAAATGTACTATCGAGCCTTATAGTGGAATTAAATAGTATAAATTATAATAGTTTGTAAATTAGAACCATATTGTTTAAAAATAAAATTAAAATAAACCCTTCTTACATGCGGACGAAGTCGCGGGTAAAAGCTGTAAAATAATATAATATAATAATAATAATACGGTACTTACATTTAAAAAAAAGATGTCGGATGTTAAGAGGCGTAACTTTGGCCATAAAAAATAATCATTATCAACCCGATCGGCTATAAATCTAAGTAAACGCGGGCGAAGCTGCGGGCAACAGCTAGTAAAATATAAAACAAGGAAAGCAACGTATCACTAGTAAAGAGTTTTCTATGTATCTAAGAATAACTTTCTAATATTATAACGTCTGACTTTAATTGAATATATATGAAACTTCGGGAAAGCAAAATCTTAATGAATTGGGATTAAAATTTTAAAAGTGGTTGGAACATCACAATTTTGATATTATTATTAAGTTTTGCTTTATGTCCCCACCTAACATTTGCTTGCTGTTATTAATCACTGAATTAGCTGAAATTATTATTATTATGACCACCTCCAATGTACCTTGTTCAAATGCAAATAAAATATTCTATTCTAAAAAATATTCTATTCTATTCCATGATTCAAGCCTTGTTGTGGCGATGGGGCTCAGTAGCCTAAGGTGAACCCAGCACATTGGGTTAAGCCAAGTGGACCTAAGGGGCTGCTCTTTGCAAACAGGGCACCTAATCTTTAATAGGGGTACCTATTAAAGATTAGGTGCCCTGTTTGCGCTACAGATCCGGGGCACCTCACCAAAGGCGGCACACGCCGGACTTTAGTGGGTAGAGCTGCCTCCACCTTACCATCTTTAGGGCGCAGCGAGTCCCACATACCCGCCTGGGGATTCCCCCCTCCCCACGTGATGCCTAAGATCATTTCCTGGCGTAAAAGAAAATAAAAGGATTTTGCTTTATCTGCCATAATATTTTCCACATTTTGTTGGGGTCTAGAGAGCTATTAGTTTATTTTGGGGATTTTTTGTACCATTGGGGACTTGTTCGTGGAATAGGAAGCTTAAACCGAACTATGAACAATTAAATATCATTTAAATTGCTCCAGTCATGTTATGCTTTCAGTATAATGTGGAATCCTCGCAAATGATAATATTAATATATTCCTTTAAGTGAACATACCTAATAAGATTCCTCTCATCTTAAGTAACATTTAATCTTCATATTTACGCATTTTCGGAAACTCATATACATTTCTAACTTTACGTCAAAACTATAAATCATTCCAATTTGCAGTGACAAAAAATTAGTCATGGTAGCGATTGGACACAGTTCCCCGTTTTATAACCCATCTCGAGTGCCATTAACAATTACTACTTTATTATTATATTAACAAAGCGTACTGTTAGGGTCCTTTTGTTTCAAAATGAATGTGCAATCGTCAACGTTTGGACCCGCAAGTGATTTTGACCACTAGCTTGTGAAAATAGTGGTTGTTTTGGCTTGTGGCTCGTTTGGAGTGTACCGCTTGAAAGTTATTACTATAATTCGCATAGCCACTAAAGACGGCTTTGAATAGGTAACAAATGCTCCGTCTCTCGTGTTCTTGTTGGATATTTTTCAGATAGCCACAGGGTAGAGGGAAGGAAACCATGACTCTCTCTAGACTCCACATTCTTGTATTATATGTAATATTGAAATCTGATTGAGAGGACTAATTAAAATATTGATAGGGTCTTAGTGTATACATATATATAGAGCGCGCGTCACTAAGTATAAACTGTAAGCACAGGTATGAACCTAAAAAAAAAAATAGACAAAACCATTGTCTTGGAAACGTTTAATCAGTGTCAAAACAATAAGCGCTTTTTATCATCTTTGTTTTTTTGTTAAAATGGTGAAAATATATCAAGTGCCAATTTGTAAGAATGATTCCTGGAAGCAAAATAAAAGAAAGCAATAACAGTTCTGTTTTGGCGTTTATTGATGGGGTGCTTATGTTTAGCAGTGGATGGATAGAGGCTGATGGTGATGATGATGATGATGATGGTGAATGTCCTAATTTAAAATATAGATATATTTTTTAATACTTTACGCATGGAACGTCACTCTCACAGCGCTTTACTATAGATAAATTATCTATATAACGCATCTGCTTACGATTGGAACAATGAAGCAGCGTGACAGTAGCACTTTATATAATTATTATGTATAGGTAGGTACTCTAAGAATAGGGTAGTTTCGAATGTTGAACCTTAGGATTTCTGACACCGCAGTCTCCTCGTGACTGTAAAAGTATTGAAACGTCGAGTATATAAAATCTTTATAAACCCCGAAAAATCCGTAAAAGTAGTTTTTTAACTAAGGAAACCCCTACTCTGATCCGTAGGCTTAAGAGGATACTCCATCATCTGGTAGTTCTATCAGAATAATTACATGCAAGATTTTATATACAATGGTCACAACAGTATATTACTTGTAACCTCGCCCTTTAAATATTTTCATGTAGTTGTTAGCGATATTCCTGGCACAGCAGTTTAAATATTACGTGTGAATATGTTGCGTATGTGCGTAATCAATTCATGCTCTAATCAATTGCTAAACACAATGGTATGTGATAAACAAAACAATTTCACCCAGGTTCATCCCTTATTGTGTAAAATCTAATAATTTTTGCTATTCCTGAGACACATTTATGTGTATGTATCAAATTATAAAGCTACGACGGGCTTTTCGCCTACATGAGTTTCAGCTACTTTACGACAGGAATAAGCAGAGACGATATAACTCACAATATGACGAAATGTTTTCTGTAAGTTTTTTTTTGTTATCCCAGGGAAATGCTTTTTACGCATGTAGTCAGGATAGAGAGATAGGTAGATCCTGACCCTATGTGGGACTCGCACCTGGGAGTGCCCTACCCCTAAACTAAAACCACTGCGAGCGCCTTCAACATTTTGAAGGTCCCGGGTCTGTATACAACAGAATCACCTCAGCGACAGGCTGGCCCCGGCGAAAGCCAGACTACTCCTCTTAAGGGGGACTGCCCGGCTGCTTAGGCAGTCCCCGTGACGTCGTGTCATACTGGGCCCAGGTTCCCATCCTGAACCCGACACGAGCACAGGGGCGTTACTGGAGACGCATTAAGTAGCGCCTCCTACGTATCCCCGTTCGTCGTCCATAGGGGTAGGCCTCGTCGGCGGCCACCTCTCTCACCCGCTCGTCGGCTTCCTTCTGGGACATTACTGCCTCGCAAAAGGAAACTATCTTCGTCCAGGACTCGTCGTCACCGAGCATCGCGATGATGACACTCGGTAGAGACAAGTCCCCTCCGATGGCCGATATCAGATCATGACTCAGCGTCGCCCATCTTGGGCACACCTCGAGGGTGTGCTGGGCCGAGTCCACCGCCACGCTTTGTGTAAGATGAATTCTTAAGACATTTGTAAAATTCTATCTTCAAACAATGTGTAGCCTAGTGACATATGTTATAATCCAAGAGTCAAGACTAAACTTAAGTACTCTTATCTCACAACAAAGAATCGTAAAAATGTAATCGTACCGCGGCGCGCGGTGACCCACGACAGTGTGGCACACGGCGGCTATCTATGCTAATCTAGGGGCTGCGCGGTCCTACCTTCCATTATACCTGCTTTAAATGCAATCTATGCAGCCTATCTGGATTTTTTCGGTTTGTTGTTAGTCCGTTACCATGGTGAACACTATCTTTTACTACTTAAACGTGCTACGGTATGTGGTAACTGGTAACCCTATCGAATAATAATCACCAGTTAGATCATGAAAACTATCATTTCACCACGAAAATGTGCTCATCTTTTCTGTAGTACTTATACAGTTATATCCATATAATATAG
This sequence comes from Helleia helle, assembly GCA_963853865.1. NCBI lineage: Eukaryota > Metazoa > Arthropoda > Insecta > Lepidoptera > Lycaenidae > Helleia > Helleia helle. The sequence continues at coordinate 1,230,914 of OY971420.1, forward strand.
GATAGCAATAATTATACATTGAAATAAGCTTAACGTTTTTTAATAAGTATTTTTTTTCTTTAGATGGTATAATTATATTATTTGCTATATATTCATTGCCTCCGGCATTATAGTTATTGAGCAGGTGAACTGTTTTCTAGGTATTATTTTATTTGTAAGCAGGTTTTCGAGCAGTGGTTCGTAGACATGTTTTATGAATCTCTTGACCCTTAAAAACGTTTTCAGCAAAATAAATTGTATATAATGCGAAAGAAAGTTCACTCTCTTAGTAAGTTCCCAAAAGATTTCTCGCTTCATCTGCCAATTCAAACAAACTCAAAGCCAATTCGGCTACAATCAACATGCGTCAACACACCAGGATATTTCTCCCATGACAAAATCTCGATCCACAACAATTCGATTTTTACGCCATTTCCTGCCTCGCACGACAACTTTATGGAAGCTTATAGCTGTCATCTACGGTGTTTACTACTTAGGAACCTTCAAGAAAAATGCATTCTTATATTTGAAAGGCCGGTAACGCACCTGCTGATCCTCTGGTATAGCAGGTATCTGTGGATGTCGATTTCACTTACCATCAGGTGAACCGACTGTCCGTTAGCCCGCTCTTATAAAATAAGTAAAATGTTTTTGTAAATTATGTTTTCGGCTGTTGCTGGTGATGTTTATTACATATTTCAAAATAGTATTTACAGTGTTATATGACAACAAATAAAGATAATATTTACCTATTTTATCGCGGTTTATTAAGATTTTTACAAGCCCGGCATTTTTTTTATATGATCGATGATTATAATGAGTGGGGTTCGCGTTAACATTAGAAAACAATATAATATTTACCGATAATATGGTTTTCACAAATGTTTTACTTGTTCTAGATATTTGGTATGATCCCCACCGTGGTTCAGGCCGTGATGTGGTGGTGGGGCTCAGTGTCTAGGTTGAGCCAAGCACCTTCATCATCATCATCATCAGCCTCTATCCGTCCACTGCTGAACATAGGCCTCTTTCAATGAACGCTATGATGGCCGATCCCTTGCCATATCCCAGCACCTTGGGCGAAGCTAATTGAGCCGAGGGGGCTCTTTGTACCCCGCTTATAAGAAGAGGGGATAAAAGAGCAGGGGCAAAGGGCGAGCACGGGAATCTAACCCCGTGTACTGTCCCGACGTTGAGAGGCGTTGTTCTGTGGTGCAGGATAACCCTTCTGCGGAGGTGGCGTCGGTCCCTTGGGGGACTGACTAGCCGTCGAGGTGACCTGTTTGCTCATTAGATCTGGGGCACCTCACCAAGGACGGCGTTGGTGGCTCTCTACTCTCACACTAGGGTAGAGCTGCGTCCACTTACCAGCTTTCGGGCGCAGCGAGTCCCACATACCCGCGATACTTTCATTGTTAAATGACTGACAGATGTTATTTGTTTTCAGATCCCTATCAGATGTTTGGGCCGACCAGCAGTCGGCTAGCGAATTCAGGTAACGTCTTGCATTCTACTTTATACTACAAATCTTTTTGTAAATCAAATCGGTGTTATATTTTTCAACTCCTGACATTTCCAATTTTAATTCATGTTGTAAATATATTCAAGATGGCCGACATACGACTTCTGAAGTTTTCTTTCTGGTTTGATAGCTTTAGTTTTTGGCGTGCATCAAACCAGTCACCAGTAATCAAATACGATTTGGTGATGATATAGGTCGGATCTCGCTGATTATAGATTTTTAAATGCCCTTGTTAAGGTTGAATAAAATTTATTACCATCTCGAAGTAGGTAGGTTAAAAAAACTTTTGGCTTTTTTACCGTGAGAGAATATTGATAGTAATAAGTCACACGAACCTGCTTATTGTTGTTAATTAAATGTACTTAACCCTTATTTTGCCGTGGTCAAGTGGGCTAGGGTGTGTACACGCGAGCTGATCCATATCTATTCAGATATTTAGATTGTACTCAATAAGAATAATAAATACATATGAGTAACCAAATTTGTTATACAATATAACCTTTCCGGTTTAGTATTCCATATGTTTACTGGAAAAACCTTAAAACAAGCTACGTTGGAAACAATCGTTCAGGCATGGCTTGCAACCTAGAGGACTGAACAGCATACCCGTAAAGTGGATTGTTCAAAATTTCCCTACGTGTCCTTGTGTGAAATTAAATAAAAATGTGGAAAAGTACGCATTCCTGATTACTTTTTATATTTGAGGGTATTTTAAATTTCACATACTTACAAAGACACCGAACTGATTTCGAGTTGTGTCAACTGGTGGTTAGCACTCTTCCGAATGGGTCGAAGAACCTTATGTAGCTCATAGTATTATAAGTACAGAAACTATTCTATAATTTAATTAACTGTTTAAGTTTATTCAGGACTATCTATTTATTAATAATATATCTTTTATACATTTTATTTTAATAATTCACTATTTCTTTGAAGGATATTAATGTTGTTATTAATTTAGGTAGTTAACTTGTATTTATTTATCTAGGCTCTGCATTCCCTCCGTCCTTCCCTCTCAATCTGGATGTAACTGAAAATCGGTGCTGGTGTCCTCCGGGCTCCAACATATGCCGAGTTATATCCTTTCAGTTCTCCTCACATTGCACTGCTTTGCAGATGCTAACACCTTTGTTTTTTGCTTTCTTTTTTATATAGGTCATTGGTCACTTTACATGCAAGTTCCATTTTCTCATTTCATAGTTTTTTGTGATTACTACAGATCACACAGCTTTTTATGCTTGTTAATAGTTTTTGCCGTAGTGTTTATATACTCTTTGAGTTTTTGTGTATGTTTTCATTTAACAAGAGTTCTTCACCTTCTTGTATAACGGCTCCCTCAAGGATTTGCCAATGTCAGAGTGAATCTTTGGTAATCACACAAGTTTCCGAAAGCTATTAATAATTGTGTATTGTGTTAATTTTATTAGGCGTAAGATATTGTATAATCATATATGTATAAGAAATATACCACGTGTATTAGTTTGTTAATTTAAAAAGAGAGAGGAAAGGTGAATATGAAACAAAACTTTGGATTGTATGTCACTTGTGCAAGATTTATGATTTTATGTATTATTATTATTTTATTTTCCTTTTTGTATATAATATATTTTTTTCTTTTTTCCTTTACTATTCTAATTGCTTGTTGTGATAATTAATGTTTATCTGTACTGCGGTGCCATGTATGGATTATTGAATAAAGTTTATTCTATTCTATTCTAAGTATTTTTTTTATAAAAAAATATTTACCTATATTTGGAAGGTATGATAATAGGGCCCCACCATAGTTCAAAACTTGTCGTGGCGATTGGGCACAGTAGCCTAAGGTGTATCCTGCACCTTGGGCGAAGCCAATTGAACCGAGGGAACTGCTCTTTGTAACCCTCTTATAAGAAAAGGGGACAAAAGAGCAGTTGAGCTGTTGCTCAACAGATCCGGGGAAATTTACCAAAAGCGGCATTTGCGCACTCACCAGGTTTTAATATATAGAGCTACGTCCACCTTACCATCTTTCAGGCGCAGCGAATTTCCCCGCCATGGTTCAGGCCTTGACGTGGCTGTGGGGCTCAGTAGCCTAGGGTGAGCCCAGCACCTTGGGTGAAGCTAATTAAGCCATGGGGGCTCTTTGTACCCCTCATATAAGAAGAGGGGACAAGGGAGCAGAGGGCAGGGGGCGAGGATGGGAACCTCACCCTATTGTACTGTCCCGACGTTGGGAGGGGTTGTTCTGTGGTGCGGGACAACTCCTCTGTGGAGGTGGCGTCGGTCCTGTCCTGTTAGCTTAACACATCCGAGGTGGTGAGGTGACCAAGGCGGCACTGGAGGCACTCGCCGGGTTTTAGTGGGTAGAGCTGCGTCCACTTACCATCTTTCGGGCACAGCGAGTCCCACATACCCGCCTGGGGAGACCCACTCCCGCCAGGATGCCTCAGAGCATTTCCCGGCGTAAAAGAAAAAAAAAGCGTAGCGAGTTTCACATACACGCCTGGGGAGCGGCGCAAATGAAAAAAAAATGTTAATAGCGGTAAGTGATTAGGGGGTACCCATCCATAACGTACATGCCAGAATAACGTTAGCCAGCTAGTTGACCGTATTATTATAGATTGTGTACTGCCAAACCAAAATCACTGTTCCCATAAATTTCGTAAGACAGTGTTGATTACGTGGGAACGTAAAGTTGACGTAACACATTATCTATGATCGACCCCTTGGAAAGTCGAAATGTTAATGGGCAAGGGGTCACAACCCCCACCTGGGGTCACGTGAATTAGTTTTATCTGCGAAACGCATACAATCTCGGTAATAGAATTTAAGTGGTTCGAGTTATAGATCGTAATCGAGAATTAGATTAAGACTAAGTTTTCTAAGTTGATGATTGTTTTAATGCGGTTAAATTAAGAGTTATGATTTTGAGAATACGAATGTGCTACGGATTTGAGATGAGAATTCCTTTTTTTGTTTTTTCTTTAACGCTGGGAAATGCTCTGAGGCACCCCGCGGGGGAGTGGGTCTCCCCACGCGGGTATGTGAGACTCGCTGCGCCCGATAGCTGGACGTAGCTCTACCCACTAAAACCCGGCGAGTGCCACCAGTGAGGTGGCCCTTGGTGAGGTGCCCCGGATCTAGTAAACCGCAAGGGACCGACGCCACCCCCACAGAGGGGTTGTCCCATACCACAGAACAATCCCTCCCAACGTCAGGACAGTACAATGGGGTGAGGTTCCCATCCCCGCCCCTTGACCCCTGCTCTCATGTCTCCTCTTCTTATAAGAGGGGTACAAAGAGCCCCTCGGTCCAATTCGCTTCGCCCAAGGTGCAGCGGCTCACCCTAGGTTACTGAGCCCCACTTCCACGACAAGGCTTGAACCATGGTGGGGAGATGAGAATTCCTACCGTGACTATGATTGTAAAGTATGTGTATATGAAACGAAATCCAAAACGCAAAATCTTAATAAACTGCATTAAAAATGTAAAATATTGTTTCATTTGTTACGAGTGAAATACTCTACAGGAAATTCTATTAGATAATATGAAACATAATTTGTATTTAAATGTATGGCCATATATAGACTATTAATGCATGCATAACGTGTACCTACGTGTTAAGTTTTTTTGAAATCAAAGCGTATAATTGGTTTTTAATATCGAAATGGCTCGCATGTGGACGCGGCACGTGGCCCGCGCGGCAACCCGAGGCAATTACACTAGCTTACTCACACGGGTACCGGTGTGTGTAATATTCTCAATTTTGTGATTTTTGTGCCTTTATGGCACAAAATTATAGCATTTTTATAGCACAATTATCATTATTATTATTATTATTATATGCCGTAACGGCAAACGGCTCCTTTGTCATACACAAAACAACACGTATTTTTTTTCTTTAACGCCGGGAAATGGTCTGAGGCATCCCGTGGGGGAGTGGGTCTCCCCACGCGTGCTGGGCTGCCCTAGGTTACTGAGCCCCACCGCCACGTCAAAATAATAAAATTAAAATCATTTTTTTAACAAAATAGTACCAATACAGTATCTTTTTGAACGTCAATAGACTCTACCACCGGTTCCAAGGTAAGCCCACTGAGAAGAACCGGCGAAACAAACTCAGTGGAACTAATCTTTTCAAATAATATATTATATTATATAACAATTTTAACATCTTATCCTGAAATGCCTGGGAGGAACGCCTTATTCCCAGGGTGTAGTATCTTCCATGAAATCTTTTACTTTATAATATCCTTTACCATACAAACGCTCTTTAACAACTTTTTTGAATATTTTAATGGATAGCTTTTGGACGTTTTCTGCGATCCTATTGTATTGATCATCGCACGCGGTAGCGTTCGGTGCGTCTCGCGATATTATTGAACGTAAATTGTAAAAGCGTATACAGTTAAAAGAATTGCTTACTTTTGATAGTCTAATCACTGGTACATCCAACCTGTGTGTGTTTATTACGTATATCCCTACTATAAATATCACTAGATATCTATGAATATCACTATCTATGTATATCACTCAAGCGTCAGGCGTCAAGGACTGAACCATGGTGGGGACACGTATACTATATTTCTTTATCTAATTCCATATTTCATAATAGATGCTTTTAAATGTGAATTCTAATATTAACGTAGATGTTTTCAGTCGTCTCCATCGTCTGTCAGGCAATGTTTATAACAGGCTGTATATATCTTCAAATAGTCCTTCGGCTAGACACCGAGTCTCTTTCTCGAATATAATATGCCAATCCCAGAATTTTGATTCATTTTTGTATCATTAGCTATCTAGCCTTTTGTTGTAAGGCATTTCTGGCCCTTTCAGCAATCAACACAGAAGTCCTTTATAATGTAAAACAATTAATGTTATAATTTACCATAACATAGCCCAAAAATGAAGAATTCTACAATTTAGTAACTTTTCTGCTGCTCTTTGATCCATTGGCATGCATCTAATTTAGTCCCACCTAGAATACCTACTAATCTTTGAAAGAGTCCTAGCAGTGGAGAGAAAGAAGTTGATAGTTAACTGATTTTGTTTCGCCGGTTCATCCCAGTGGTTTTTTTTACCCCAGTAAATGCTCTGAAGCATCCCGCGGGGGAGTGGAGACTCCCCAGACAGGTATGTGGGACTCGCTGCGCCCGAATGGTAAGGTGATACTACTCTACCCACTAAAATCCGGTGAGTGCCAACAATGCCACCTTTGGTGAGGTGCCCCGTATCTGCTGAGCACCTCAACGGCTCGTCAGTCCACACGGGACCCACGCCACCTTCACAGAGGGGTTGGTAATCCCTCCCAACCTCGTCAGGATAGTACAATGGAGCGAGGTTCCCATCCTCGCCTCTTATCCACCCTGCTCCCCCCCCTATTCTTATAAGAGGGGTGCAAAGAGCAGCTACCACGGCTCAATTTGATTTGCCCGAGGTGATGGGTTCCCCTTAGGCTACTGAGCCCCACCGTAACGACAAGGCTTCAACCATGGTCAGGCTCAGTGGACTAGCTTTGGAAGCGGTAGTAGAGTTCATTTGACGTTCAATAACTACTTTTATGTACAATACTGAATAAAATATTATAATGAGTGAAATTCGCGTAAACATTAGAAAACAATATCTTATGATGATATTACTACATTCAATAATATAGTAATTTCCCCTGGATCCTAAATATCGCAAATGATATACTATAATCATCGAGTATTGACCCACTATCAATTATACTGCTTCGCCTTTCGGCGATCTAATCCATTGCAGCCAAATAGATCTGCTCTTGCCAAATAGCTTTCAATGCATTCTCTGCCAAACCCGTTTTGTTGTTACATCTTATCAATAATCGACTCATCTTTTTCGCAATAAACATTAGTTTCGGACAATTAACATCACTTTTACTTTATATCACTTAACGTATGCTCAAATAGTTCCCACATTTCGGCATTCCGGAGGGTCAGGACGATTAATTGTGAGTCGTAAACCCGATGAGGCATGGCAGACAATGCCAGGCGAGGCGCGAGGCAACGCAAACGTTGTGACTTGCACACGATCGATCTGAGGATAAATCAACCGATACCACGCTCGTGTGGGCCGGATTTTTTTCTCTCAAGTACTGTGTACAAAAAAATGTCAGTCATAGGACGTCCGGCAATGTGAATCATATTCATAAATATAATATAATCCCATTACAAAAGGTGGAATCTATAAAAAACAGATAATAACAGCGTCATGCCTATTTGCCGTCACAGCCTTAGATTCCAATTTAATGCGAAGGCGCGCCAATACTCCTTTGCATGAATTTTTTTTTTTCAAATAGTAAGTATATACTTTAAAGACTATGTACAATATTAGGTGTCACGTCAAGTTACTGAAGTTAAATTTTCTGTTAATATACAAAAGCATAAGCCTTAATATAGATTTTCTTTATTTGAGATTTCCTGATTCCTCCAGAAGAGAAAAAAATATAGTATTAATTCTAATAATTATTTATAACCTAGTTTACTTTTCTCTTAAATTAAATTATCTATCCTATTTTCTATATTGCAGAGCTATTATACTAAAAACTGATAGAACCCAAAATTTTATTTCTTGCTAAATTAGTTCAGTATGCCAATCTGGTATCAACATTTTGACTAAATATAAATGTATGATACTACCATAACAAATGACTCAAAGATACACAATATACTAATGTGCTTTCTAACGTTCTTTATTACATAATAGTTTCCTTTAGGAGCTAATAGAATAATCGGGGCACTTAGCGGATTTGTAAAGCTATAACCAATCATAATACCGCACAATTGACTTAGATTGGCACATCATAGTTGAATATGTGGATATATTGTAAGGAAAATATCGTGAAATGCATACCTGAGCAATAAATATTTGAGAGTATGTTTAGTGCATGAAATCTCATTAATCAGCGTATATGTGAGGTAGATAACATTCTACTTGATTTTGAGGCAATTCCCAAAGCAGTGAAGTTCGACAGACATTCATCTTATGCTTTTAAAGAAACTGTTTTCATCTTCCTCGCTTAATTTCGTGAGAACCTTGCCTAACAGAACCAAATAACGCTTTTAATAGTAAAAAATCGGTTGTCTGTAAAGTCGGTTTACTGACGATATTTGAACGTGACAACATCATAAGAAAATGGAACGCCTCAGAGCGAGGTAACGCCGCATACGTCATCGCATACGTCATGTTTTTTTGGTTCTTGCAGCCGGCTCCATCGAATTATAAGACGTTATCACGTCAAAAACAGTTTAGGTGGTCCACACCTATTTTGCTCTTGCTTTTTTGCGAACCGTACACATAAGGTTCCAGTCGGTCGCGCTCGGTCGTATTCGGCACAAGTCGTGCGTGCTCGTAACATAGCCGCCCAATATCGCAACATGCCCGGCCCGACCCCGGCTATTATGCGTTAACCGTGGGGGAAGCGTAACGTATTTTTTTCCTTCTATTGTCTTGACATTTAAATCATATTAGTGTTTTGAATTCTCAAATATTTTTTATGTTTTGTAACACTTTAAAATGGAATTAAAAAATTGATTGGTAACAAAAAAAGAGAAAAAAGACTGACTTAAATACAAACCTGTCTTCAGGGGTATAACAATAGTGGTTGATTCTTCCGCCAAGCACCCTCTAAGGCAGAACAAGACCGGCAGTGCTTACTCTTAAATGCGTCTAGACATATGTCGAGTAGACATATAATAACTAACTTGGTTTACTCCTTTTTTTGTTCCTGGGCATTGAAAACTATTACCACCGTGGTCAAACTTGGCTACACAGAATTAGAAACCGTGGGTCTGAGTTTAACCCGTTTAAAATCCTCTTATCATCAGATCAAGTCAGCCATTGTGAATATTTCAAACCATTAAAAAGACTTTAACAGCGTTGAGTCAGATATTCAGATCGATTCAAAGAATTGAAGGTGCGTAGTCTAAGTCGCGCCCCAACTACCCTCTTTATGACTTGGTAATGATAGGGTTGGTGCAATCCACAATAAAATAGCTAAATTATTCTTTATTTTTTACGCCGAAAATATTTGACTTACCTTTTACTACTTAATTTCTACGGACTACGCACTCTTTTTTATTTTCCGAGATTTTCTTCATATGATTAGAATTATAGATTTTTTAATTTGTGTATAGATTATTTATTATAGGATATATCCTACACAAACGCTTAGATTACACATCTAAAAATTAAATTTATCTCTATTTTATCAATAATTAACCTTTCAGTCGTCTTGGCGTTAATTGAGGAAGGCCAATGTTAAGAAGTGGATGGATAGGCTGATGATGATGATGATGATGATAATAGTAGACTATTTAAAAGGAAATGGATAAATTCACTTAAATGTCTACGCTTAACTTCTAATATCTTAAATGGATACTCGTCTCTAGTTGTTATAAATATAAAAATAGCTCAGAGATTAACCAATGCTTAGAGCTGATGTAACAACCAATAGGTACATCTCGGTCAAGTATACTATGTGTTCCAGGTTCCGGACAGATACAGCTATGGCAGTTCCTTCTGGAACTTCTGAGTGACTCCAGCAACGCAGGCTGCATCACCTGGGAGGGAACCAACGGAGAGTTCAAGTTGACGGACCCCGACGAAGTAGCCCGACGGTGGGGAGAAAGGAAATCCAAGCCCAACATGAATTATGACAAACTGAGCCGAGCTCTGAGGTAAAAAAGCGATCGGTACAACCGCCTTGCGATTTGTCGGGTACCCGTTCTAGCTTTGCGATGTCTTGCGAATTGTTCACTGTTTTTTAACCTAGATTAGACATTTTATAACTTGTGTTTTTTATACAGATACTACTACGACAAGAATATTATGACGAAGGTACACGGCAAACGATACGCGTACAAGTTTGATTTCCAAGGGTTAGCGGCCGCCACCCAGCCGGCCGCGAGCGACCCCGCCTACAAGTACCAAAGCGATCTGTTCATGAGCTCTTATCACCACTCGGCTAAGCTCTCGTCGTTCATGGCTCCTCACGCTGCTATGCCCACTTCCACAGGTAATAAAAACACTGCGCATTATACTGATAACAATTTATTACCAATACCTTATTTGTATTTGTGCTACGCGTTATTAAAATGTGTCTTGAATTTATAAGAGTGCAAAGTTGTAATAAAACTACTTTTTGATGTCAATTATTAAGATAAATAAAATGAATGATCAGAGTCCTGGGAAATGAATCATAAGAGTTAAAGTTAGCTAAAAAAAGATTCCGAATAAATGAGAACCTCCTCCTTTCTGAAGTCCGTTAAAAAGTAGTTTCGTTGCACGATGAAAATCAGTTTCAGGTAAGTTGTTTTTAATTTCGAAACATTCAAGCTAATGAAAACACAGCTAGTCTAACTCAAAACAAAGCCAGACTTTTTTCAGTATTTTAAACTAAATAAACATTAATTTAAATATAACTTTTCCATTGAAATTTGGTAAAAAGCAAAATGTAGGAATAAAACCAAAACCAATAATTTGAACATATAAACCGTTGAACCCTCTGCGTAAGACGCATTCCTTTTTTTAAGTTCGCCAAGTCACCTAAGGCACCTGAAAGTCGGCAATTGTCAAAGTGAGCTAATATTATGCACCCTTCAGTGGCACTGCCGTAATCTGCATCACTTTAACCCCTGCCCAATATTGACTTGCTGCTCCAAACGGGTTGTCATTGCCATGCTTGCCTTCACTCCACTTAATGGATACATAATGTCCTGTTAACATTGGATTCGGATTTAAATACGATTTTTGTGGGATAAAAGACAGGTTTCAAATGGTGTTTTTGCAACATTTCAAAGTTTACAGAGATTTGCAAGTTTAAGTATTGGAGTGGTTAAATTTTGGACAATAAAAGATGTGGAATACCACATCTTTTATTGTCCAAAATTTATAGAGGTAAACACATAAAGAGGTAAATTAATCAATTTGTCATCGCCAAACCTAAACCATGTAGGGTAAACTACCCGTATACACTTAAAACAATATGGTACATTCTTCGTCTTCTTTTTGATCGTTCCGTCATTTCTGAGGATCCTGATTGTCCTTAATCTATGTCCAGTTGTCGCCATTGGTGCCGTTCCGCCGTTTGATGGAGTGCAGAGCTGACCGTAATTCCAAGTTGTTCAGATACCTGGCCTGACCATCATATGGGATTTCGGCCACGATTTTGCCCTCAATCTTCCCCGTCACTGTTAGCAATTTCTATTACTTAGGGTCAGACTTAGGTACATACTCTTTAGGTAATCTGTCAATACAATTCATTATATTGTAGAAACTACACTTAATTCTTTTATTTTTCAGTATTACGTAATAGATACGTTTTTGATATAATTGACTCTTATACAATTTATTTATTCAGTAACTGACACCCTTCTGTTTTTGCCAAACTGATTTCATTGGTTTTAATGCCAATACGTCTGCAAAATTCTATTATATTCTAAATTTCTTAGACGACAATATTTAATTTAACCAAAACACTAATACACAATTACAATTTACAGCTGTTATTTACTTCGTATTAATTTTAATTTTAAATGCATACCAAACTTAATAATCTATGGTTCTTGTTTCTTAGACCAAAGTGTAAAGTGCCAATTATTGGAGGAATGCCAACGAATGGGTGTTTTACCTTAATTAAAATTTGTAAAAATGGCTGCTTTATAATAATTAAAGCATCTACTAAAAAATATTTTATAAAATCTTGTCCCATGGATGGATGGGTTGCTGGTCACGTGTCTCGAGACCGTGTATAGTATAGCGTTTAAAAATACAAATACTGACTTTTAGATGATCATTATATTATCATCTAAATGAAATCATAATAAAGTTTATCAATGCTGTAAAGTTTCATAAATAATCTGACTCATAGACTGGTATTGAAATACAACTATACAAATTAAAAACAACTTAAAGCTATTTTGATGACATGCGATATGAATTAAGCGAATTGTTCGATTGCGAATTTAATTTCTTTATAAAAATGTTTGTTTCAATGCTTTCCTGCGTTTTATTCAATTAATATAATATCGAAGAATGTTATCTTGTTTTTATTCTACATTTTCATATTGAATCGCGTCAAAATTAAGCTGTGTATACATCTATATTAACTTAGGTTAGCCAACCACTTTGTTTCAGCATCAATATTCCCGTCGGCGTCATGGAGTAATTGGGGCGGAGGGGGGAGCAACCTGTATTCCCCCCATTCCATGGCCCCACCCCATGTCACGTCACACCTAGGATCGTACCCGCACTACGCATGACCAGCCTTCTAAACGACGCAACCGACGACGACCATGTTCATAGTTACCATATTATGTTCCTTATTAACGCCAACCTGATTGGAATTGAAGAGGAAATGCGAAACATAGAAAAAAACATATAAAATGTAAAAAAAAATATAAAAAAATTGAGCGTATTTTCTATGAAACGAACGGGAATTCTTTGGGAAATTCAAATTACATCTTTGAACTGTTTGTAACATGAAAAAGGTTAAGGAGTTCTCAAAGAGACTGGCCATGTAATTCTACATTTTTTTCGCATATATATTTTTTTAAATAATTAACACTTTGGTGTGCTAGTTGTCTAAATACAAGCATTACTCTGATGCCAAATATTGAGACCGTCAAACCTACGTATTTTTTATCGGAATGTATAAAACCAAGTTTTTTTTTTGTCAGTCCTAGGAAACTTGCAAAGTGTTTGATAGATGTTCCGTTATATTTATGTATAGTTTAAAAAAAATCTCAAAATATAATATAAAATACTTGGAAATTAATAACCTAAAAAGATAGATATTATTTTTTCACGCGCCTAACATAAATACGAAACAATATTTAACTATCTACTAACCTATTTTATAGAAATATTGAATTTTAATGTTTTATTTATTTTGGAAATATTCGATTCTAATATTAATCAAATTCATACGTTTCCTTGGATATGTAATTACGTTATATATGTTTTTTTAATCCTGATCCATTGAATTACAATACTAGCGTAAATAGTACATGATCACTCATTGTCAATAATTTAAAACGCACGCTTTTTATTTTATACATTTCCGATAACACGGAAAAATATTTTAAAGTTTAGGAAATGTTTTATTTATATTATTATATTATATTATTATATTATGTTGTCTAAAATAAATTCAATTAATTAAATAAAAATTGCAATTGAGTTATAATTTGAAACGGCCGTCGAAAAAAATAAGTAAAGGTATTTTTATAGACCGCAATGATAATTACTATCATCAATGTCTAAAACAACATTCTTTTGAGATGAAGTTAAAAAAAAACTTTATCCAAACATAATATGTTTTGCTATAGTAACGAAATTTCTGTATGATATTATTATATTATGTACAGCACATAATTATCAAGTATAAGTTGAAAATAAAATAAACATGATCGTAATGGGAGGAAAAATATTTTGCAGGCACATATATATATAATAATAATCATTACTATTATTATATTGTGTAATTATTATTATTACACGTAACATAAGCATTCTCTGTAATGTGTGGTAACGGAACATTATATTATCATGTTTGGTTTGTTATATTAATACCAATCAAACTTTTGTTTGTTAAAAAACATTTTATACACTTTTTGAATTTTAATTATTTAATTTAAACAGAGCAATTTATTGCTTATTCATATATTTATTTTTATTAATTTATTTTAATAGATTTTATTTAACCAAAGCGTAAATCGCGAAGCTAGTCTTTTATCAAAGATTGTAAATAATAGTTACTCAATAATTAAGTAGAATTATATTGTTTGTTTAGAATATTAAGTAATAAAATTTTATTCAACGTATTTTAATCGAATGTAAAAATATTAAATATGTCTTAAATTAAAATGTTTTTAGTTATTTTAATTTAAATATAATTTCTAAATGATACATCATGTCTTAAAACTGATGATAAAAAGCCCCATTTTAAAGTAGCCTAATGAAATTTGTATACTGTTTGATGTAGACCATTCCACCATTCGACCATTCGGCGTTTGATAGAGGCTTTTGGACAAAATCTGCCACAATTTTGTAGCTCAAATTTGAGCAATATCTATAGAGATTCGTCAGTATTATAAAAGCAATGTATGATATAAGTATTTATAATGTCAATGGAAAAGTGTAAATGAACTTGTCAAAAAATATTCATCTTTTTCATAAGAAGAAGAATCACTAAGATATATAATAATAAGAACCAAAAATTATATCTAAATTATCTCAACAGAACAGCTTGGCAAAAAAGAGTATGGAAAAAATGAGGGCGCCACTTTCACTTAGGTCTCATCATAATATGGAAAATCAGAATCAGAAAATAAATGTGAAACATTAAACTTTACTCAAAATTTTGTATTTGTCGGCCAAATATTGTCAACATCATGGGTTTCCATTTAGTAAAATATTTAGTACCACCTGTTACTATACTATACTACATACTCTTTTTTGACAAGCTGTATATTGTCTGTCTACGGAAAAATGGTTGATTATTTGTCAAAATCATATAACATAATAACTTGATATCAATCTTGACCTTGGCTATCAATTTAAATAACACTTTCATCAAAGTGTCAGACTCATACCAATATAGTTGACTAAACTCAGGCTGGTTATAATAGTCGTAATCAAAATAATTAGGTTTTTTTTATAAAGCAATTATAATGGAATCGGTCACTAGATTCATCATATACAATTTGTATATAAATTAGATATTATGTTAATGTGCAATCTATGTTTACCGACTAACTGTAGGATTGTAAAACTAAATATTATGTACGTAATCCAAAATGTACAATATAATAAACTAGCTAAGTTTAGATTCAATAGGAAATTATTATTTATTTTATAACACACCTTAATCATAAATGTGATAATTAACAATCCAATGTTTATTTTATAAATTTAATGTACATTCTAATTTGATGAGTTATATTAAAGAAGATTCATAATGTATCATTATCATTATTCGATGATTTAATAAATACGACAGTTATGTTTAATAATATCAATACATAACCAAATGTACGTTCCGTCCCAAACAGTTTATGTGATAATTTTCGTATCAGACAATTTTCCTGTACTCAGTTTCCCCGTATAAAAATCTAAGCGTTTCTTTTTTCATAGCCAATTAATACCAGGTTAGTTACTAAACCCAGCTCTTGTCAATACTTAGAATTGTTGTAATAACTATGTCATATAAATAATTATTATTTTCATGTTATATTTAAGTATAGCCTGACCAGAAATATATAAACACTCGCCATATTGTGGAAAGTTTTGGATGCACCTAATTTCTGTATGGACTATATGTTGTTGCCTTATAAAAGGTACAGTGGTGACACGGATGCAGGGTGTACATATTTCTGGTCAGGCTATAAATAACTATTATCAACTCCCATGCTTTAATAAAAGATTCTAAAACAGTTAGCTTATTGCCAATTGCCATTAAAACACCCCATGTCCTAATAACCATAATATCATCAAAACGGATTAGAATTTCATAATAACACTCCTTTTTTTTTCATCTCTTCTGCGCAAAAGGTTTACTCAACAGACAGCTACGTTCTTACTGCTCGATGCGTGCTATCTGTATGAATTTCAAAAAAAGAACATCTGTGTGGATTTCAAAAAGGAACATTGTGATTCACGCGCGTTTCACTACCAGTACCTCTACCATGAGTTCGTACATGACATAACTATAGTAGCGCAACACGAATCGAAAACTATACTATACCTTAATATTTATTGGTGTTGCGTTTTTACGTAACTACTATAGTTATGTCATTTACGCTTGTAACAAAAACTCATGGTAGTAGTAACTCATTTCAACGGGTGTAGATAGTCTTGTATGCAACTGTTCATAATTAGGTATTAAACACTCATTCTAGATCACATTCGTGTTTTAATATACAACATTATACAACAGAGGCATACATAACTATTAAATTAATATAACGATAAATAAATCGTAGTCTTAAATCATCGAATTTTGGTTCATAAAAACATCGGTAGAATGGCAAAGAAGTTAATGACGGCTAAAGTTGGTCTTAGGTCCGATTTTACCATTCCTAATTAAACGCGATCGCTTCAAGCAAATCTCAGGTTAGGCACTAAGCCGAGTTCAAAATTAGATTTTACCAACGCAAATTGTTCTAGATCACACTCGTTTAATTTCTAAAGGCTCAATTTTGGCCGCTAAATGCGTTAATCGCGATCAAATGGACTGTCATCTGTCAGTCAGCGTATTGTTTTGTTTTCATTAATTTAATTATGCAATTTTACTATTTTGATAGTATTTTACGTATACTATAGTTACATTTATACTTTAGTTAACAATAATTCAATTTTTTCTATTAATCCCTAGTTTACGTTCTATATTGCCGTAAACTTAGTATTCTTAGTTTTCATCTGTAATTGAACCGAGATCGCGTGAACGCAATGAACTTAGTTTTACCGAACTCCGTTTAACGTGGAACTGATAAAATCGGGCCTAAATCTCAGGCTAACCAACATTGATTTGACGAAAATTGGATTCGGATCTCGGACATTTCAAGCAGCCAAAATTTTGCATGTCATGAATAGCTTCTTCGTCACTTCCCGATTGCCAAGTTATTTGATTTTTATATTATGTATAAAATATGAAAAAAACGTCTACATCTCAAATATCATTAATTGACAGTGAGATTGTGAGGAATAAGCCAAACAAAAAAAAAATCAGTTTGCTTTATAACAGTGCCCTTATGTGATTCATGAGCAGTATTCAAAAATAAATTTGAATATTATTTACTTTTTGTAATGCATGTGTCGAAATAAACAAAATATTTAGTCGTAGAGTACCATTGTATAGATGTTATTGTATTTGAAATGAATAAAACAAGTGAAATGGATTCTATTTTTATTGAACTCTTTGCTCATCCATAGAACAAAGTATAGCAATATGGAATACCTAGTTCCCGATTAAGAAAACCTACAATTTTATTGTGTACAACAAATATCACTGAAATAAGGTTAGCTTAAAACTTCACGCTGAACTGTGTAAATTCGTCATTCGTTTCCAAACTCGATTTCGAAGTCGACGTCAAAATATTGTCAAGAGTGCGAAAAATGCAGGAAAAATGTACTCGTCCAGATTAAGAAATACCAATCGATTGACAAGTTCTCGATTCCAATCCTAAATTTTAATAGGATCGAGTGTCAAGAGTAAACCTGCAGATCTATTACCCGCCGGCACAAAAATTCAGTAAAATGCTGTCAAAATGCGAAGCCTAGCGCCATCTATACCCCACCATAGTAAAGTCCAGCTACAAGAAGTATATATTATATTTCAACCCTATTATGGAAGGGACATTAAATACAAACTGCTACTGCGATCTAGCGGTAATATAAATAACCTTATGTCTCTTCGGGTAAGTAAAAACTGTCATACTCTTGATGTATTTGTATTCAGATACACATACATGTTGTTGTAATGTTGTAAGTTGTTGAAAGATGTCGCTACAATTAAAATTTTAAAAATACATTTTTTTATTCTTACAAGCAGTGCCGTGCAATTTTGTCACAGGAGTACCGCAGGGACAGACTGGACCCGGTGAAAGACCTGACTACCACTAAGCAGTACTCGTGACGTCGTGTTATACTGAGCCCAGGTGCCACGAGCACAGGATCGTTACTGAAGGCGCATTTAGTAGCGCCTCCTACGCACCTTTGTTAATTGCCCAGAGTAGAGGCCTCGTAGGTGGCCTCCTCTCTGACCCGCTCGTCGGCCTCCTTCTGGGACATTACTGTCCTGGACTCGTCGTTCTCAAGCAGCGGTGATGACGCTCGGCAGACAAAAGTCCCCTCCGCGCGAAATACTTTATGAGAAAACAGAACTTCTGTTATGTTTAAGTTTCTTTTTTTTTATAGAAGAGGGGGCAAACGGATAGTCGGTTCACCTGATGGTAAGTGAAAAGCGACATCCACAGACACCCGCTATACCAGAGGATCAGCAGGTGCGTTGCCGGCCTTTCAGATATGAGTATGCTCTTTTCTTGAAGGTCCCTAAGTCGTATCGGTTCGGAAACACCGTAGGAGGCAGCTGATTCCATATATTAGTCGTACGAGGCAGGAAATGCCGTAAAAATCTAGTTGTTGTGGATTTCCGGACATCGAGATGGTGTGTGTGAAATTTGGAGTTTTACGCGATGTCCGGTGGTGGAATTCTGCCGCAGGTATTAATCTGAACATTCTGTTCCGAGAGCTTAGATTTTCTGCGTCGCAGGATAATCGAATTAAGGATCGGTTTTTTGGGCTTGACACAGTAAATGAGTAGGTTTATGTTCTTCAAAAATATAAGGTAACATGAAATGATTCATCTGGTTTTTTTTATAGAAAAGCGGGCAAACGGAGAGTCGCTTCTACTGGTGGAAGGTAAATGATAAGCGACACTCGTTATATCATTAGCAGGTCCGTTTACTGCTATTCAATTTTCTTAACATAAGCGAAGATTAAGCTCGTTGAAGTGGCAGTGGGCTGGTAACATACTCAGGAGACGGATGGCCGATGGGTCAATAAGGTTCAAGAGGTTCGGGTAGACGAGGTGTTGGTCGGTCATAATTAACCAGGTGGTAATACTAATACTATCCTCACCATGGTCTTGTCGTGGCGGTGGGGCTCAGTAACCTAGGGTGAGCCGCTGCACCTTGGGCGAAGCTAATTGGGCCGAGGGGGCTCTTTGTACCCCTCTTATCTAAGCTCTAAGCGGGGACAAAAGAGCAGGGGGCAAGGGGTTAGGATGGGAACCTTACCCCATTGTACTGTCCCGGCGTTGGTAGGGGTTATTCTGTGGTGCGGGACAACCCCTCTGTGGAGGTGGCGTCGGTCCCTTGCGGGACTGAGCATTTCCCGGCGTAAAGAAAAAAAAAAGGTGGTAATACTACCTCCGCACAGTGGCCCGTCCGTTATGGATGCGAGTGGCAAGGGATTGGTCGTCTTGGCGTTCTTCGAGCGAATCTTTATGTTCAGCAGCCTCTGATCCGGGGATGATGATGATGATGATTAACATTAATAAGTTCATAACAGGTTCCTGGAAGTGGATTATATAAGTTTATTTCATCCAGGCTTGTTCTGGTGGTTCCTAGACATCATATGAATATCGGTTCAGCTCTCACGACAACCTCTTCAGTTCTCTTTTGTTATTACCATGGGTTTTTTTGGTATAACCTTATGCCTTTTTTTCTTTTACGCCGGGAAAAGCTCTTAGGTATCCCATAGAATTGGGTGTTAAAAAAAATAGGATTGCAGTGATCATCTGGTACAAAGTGGGTATGAAGCAGTCGGTCATATTCCAGACACTTCAAAAGCTTGGTATCAGCCGTTTGTTCGTATATCGTACTATCAACAGATACAATAACACTTCGTCTGTCGAAGACCAGAAAAGATCGGGGCGGCCGCGTGCTGTTAGAACTACAAAGGCTGTTAATGCTGTTAAAGCTAGAATTCGTCGAAACACCATTACGAAGCAAAAATCTTATCGCGAGAAATGAAGATTCCCGCTAGGATTGTTGCGTATTATAAAGCAAGACCTGATGCTCGGTGCTCATCGTCGATATGGGTCATTTTACCAAGTACCAGAAAAACTGTTATTTAGCCATAATAAATAATTTATAAATTTGGTAATGAAGAAAATAAGTCTACCTATTTAATTAATTTGTTTCTCATTTAATCATTTATCTAACAAAACTGTCCTTAAATTTATCATAATTCCCAAAAAAAAAAAACTGTCGACGTCATACTCCGTGAACTGTTTTTATCACATGTGCAGTTATAAAAATCACCAATACAAACCATATAATTAAAATTATCAAAATTAAATTCTAAAAACAATTTATGCAAATAAAATAGGGTTACTGAAATCCATAAGAATACTTTTTTTCTGATAATAATTTTTTTTTGTGGCTATTATACGCCTGTTATCAAGATTTACCTCATTTCCGTGAACCATTATTTCTACACAAAAAATCCTAAAAGTTACTAAAAAAAATCTTTTTTAACCGATTACCACTGCAGTGAACTGTCGAAACAGTTGTATCAGAATACAAAATCGGGAGTTTCGTGTGCTGCGGAGTAAAATAGTGAAAATAAAAGTAATTTACGGATTTTGTCAAGTTTGTCGCGTCAATTCGGTTAAGTAGGTATATTGGTAAGTAATAATCTATGGTTTTGCCAATTTAACTCATAATTCGTGCCATGTTGGGTCTAATATTGGGCAACGGTATAATTTGCTAGGATACTTGAAAAACCACGATGTGTGTTGACTTGAATTAGGTTTTATCAATTCCGTGAACATCATTTCGGAGAACATACTGTTCACGGAAATAATTAATATCACGGAAATGACTCTTTTTATTATTTATAACAATATTTTTTACTTAATTCGCTGCTCAAAATATAATTAAGGCTTAAATTGTGTAAATATAACATAAAACTTAATTAATTTCGTTAATAGGTCATGTTCACGGAATTGACAAGTTTCACGGAAATAATTATTTAGCTATATGTGTGTGTATTTAATGGCAAACTAATAAGAAGCTTTCCATTTACAAAAATTACACGTAACACTTTGGTCATGGGTATCATTTTCTTTGTCAGGTACGTACAAAAATGGAATAAACGAGAAAAAAAGGTTAGCGCCAACGCGCTAACCACTGAGCCACAGAGGACATCAATACAATATAGTAGACAACCAATATAGATAGTTCTCTACCCCTCCCATCGTCATAACAGTACGCCCTACGCTTTTGTCCACCCTTCTTATAAGACGGGTACAAAGAGCAGCCTCCTCGGTGCACGTGGCTTCGCATAAGGTGCTTGAGTTCACCTTAGGCTACCGAGACCCACCACCACGACAAGGCTTGAACCATGGTGGGGGATGCCTATATGACTGCAACTACTACCGCTATATCATTACACAGTAGGTATATACTACTGATAATATTAAAATTGTTACTTCATAAAATATAGAAATGAAATACGTCACTGAATATAATGACGTTCATGTCGTAATGAAACTGTTCGCAGTGTATCAAAAATGCACCATTCATCCTGCAGCATCCAGAAAAAAACGACTATGCGTTGATAATGATGGTAGGATAACTGATCCCACCTCTTTCAAATGATATCTCACCTCTTTCAAAATGAACTTAGTAACTAATTGTCTACATACATATTTTTCCTAATTTTAAATAATTATTCTGCTTGTATAAATCTGTCAAACTGTTATCGAGTTATGACTCACGGTAGCGTCTCATATGCGTCATTGTTTCGTAAATATACATAATACTAGCTGTTGCCCGCAGCTTCGCCCGCGTTAACTTTTAAAATTTGAGGGGTTGACCACCCTTATCACTTAGGGGTATGAAAAATAGATAGTAGCCGATTCTCAGACCTACTGAATACGCATATATAATTTGGTAAAAATCGGTAAAGCCGTTTCGGAGGAGTACGGTAACTAACATTGTGACATGGAAATTTTATATATTAGAGAAGATTATATGAGACAATGACGCAAATGTTACATGTAACAATAGATGGGAATAACAGTGGAAAACGCAAGAGAATGTAAAAATGTTTATGATCTCTAAAGGTAGTGATGGAACTTCATGCGTCTTCGTATCCATTGAATAGCTTTTGTCCAGAAGTAGAAGAAAAGGGAATGAAAATAATTATAAAAACAATATCTGAACTCGCACTCCTTTAAATTGTTGGGAATTGCAAAAATTACATTAATGGCAACTAATATAAAATCTATTAAAACGTTTTCATTTTTTTTTTTTTTTTTTTTATGTTAGTTGGATAGGCAAACTGGCAAACGTGCCACCTGATGGTAAGTGGTCAACGTCGCCCATGAACATAAACTAGTTTACCTGGAATGAGCCCAGGCAACTCATCTATGTGTTGCCTATCCTGAGACATAAGATGTTAAGCCTCGGAGCCAGTAATTACACTGCCTGTCTTGCCCTTCTCTCCGAAACACAGCAAAGCTGTTTCACGGGAGAAACAAGCAAGATGGTGGTACCCATGCAGCCGGGAGCGCGGCACAGCGCTTCCCTCCCACCGGTTTTTTTTCCCTTGACTTTTTGCCATATTATATCTCCTTATTGAAACCGAAAAAATCCAAAAAAATCTATTCTGCCATTTTTTAATTATATATATATAATATACTATTACGACTATTACGACTATCCGTGCCCCCTCTTCTATATATATATATCTAGAAGAGGGGGCACGGATAGTCGGTTCACTTGATGGTAAGTGAAGAGCGACATCCACAGACACCCGCTACACCAGTGGTTTAGCAGGTGCGATGCCGGCCTTTCAGATATGAGTATGCTCTTTTCTTTTTTTTATATAATATGATGTAACACACCTGATTTTAATTTCGGCTTCGCACGGGTGCAATGCTGATACTAAGTAAGAGGCTTGTTAGAGTGCCATGTTGCTTTGCAGCCGAATTGGGCCAGCACGACCGGGGTAGTACTTCTCGCTCATATGATACTGGCGTCAAGTGACAGCTATGCTATCGTTTTTCATGTGGTTTGCGAGTTTACGGTGGCACATGGATGGGGATGGGGTAAAGGAGGGCAACGAATCTGCATAACCTCTTGTGCGGATGTTTATGAGTGTCGATAGTCGCCTAACTCCTAAGGCTTCAACTGTTCATTTACAATCCTATGATATAAAAAAAAACTAAATATTCTACAGAATGTCTTATTATACAACGTTCACAGATTTTTTATCATCAGACAATAATAGTAGATTGTATCATAAGTGAGCAAAATAATATTTTTACGGCGAGGGCGCTTTTTTGGATCCAGAGCCAAGCGAGGGATACTTTAATAGAACCCTGAACGTAGCGAGGGATTCTTTAGTAAAACCCTGAACGTAGCGAGGGATTCTTTAGTAGAACCCTGAACGTAGCGAGGGATTCTTTAGTAGAACCCTGAACGTAGCGAGGGATTCTTTAGAAGAACCCTGAACGTAGCGAGGGATTCTTTAGTAGAACCCTGAACGTGACGAGGGATACTTTAATAGAATCCTGAACGTAGCGTAGCGAGGGACTCAAAGTACGTTGCCTGAGCCAAAAATATATTTTGCGCCCGAGTGATACACTCTACTTTTCATCACCTATGAGAAAATAAAAGGCGCGTCATATTTTATTGTAATATTATTATTTAATAAAACATAAGAGTAATAACTATATTGAAATTAAAAAGCTAAAACAACTAAAAACTTAAATATTTACATTTGAGACATTTTCGCAATTATGAAAAAAACAGCCGGCTTGTTGTACCTATCAGCCAGTATTTATTCAAACAATATATTTTGCGTTCGTTTTTTTTGGGGCTGAACACGATATTTTGAATTAAAAATGTGCGGCAAAGATAATTGCGGCGCACTTATGAAGATTAAAGAGGATTAAAAACTCATTACTGCCCACTAAAAGGTTTTTATAGAAAAAAAATAATACAACGAATTGAGAACCTCCGCTTTTTTGAAGTCAGTAAAAAAAACCACCTTTGGGTGCACTTTAAGGCAAACCAAGTCATCCTTTACGAATTGATGGAATGAAAATCATATTTTCTTTAGAGTTGCTCTTTTAATAACATAAGTACCCGGATGACCGAGCCTTGCTCGGTCTTTTTTTTTAATAAAATGACATTTTCTAAAAATGATTCCTAGCTAGATCGATTTATCGCCCCCGAAACCCCCTATATATTAAATTTATGAAAATCGTTGGAGCCGATTCCGAGATTCCAATTATATATAAATATATATACAAGAATTGCTCATTTAAAGATATAAGATAATAATATCTATGGACGCTTTTACACCACGCAAATCTGTACCAGACAACGGAAATATATTTAATACTTTTATACTATACTGTATATATGTATTTAAGATTTTTATTATATAATACACATAATATTTAATACACCTACATCCATGACTGAGGAACACAGAAAAATTTTTTGTTCCTTGTCATGACATATTATAATTGGTTACGTGAAAATACTTAACGCTCAAATTTCAGCATGCAACGTTTGACCCTGAAAATCGCATATCTCGGCCAGTACCACCATCGCAGCCGCTATGTCCCTGCATTTAAATCTGTAATATCTTCGAACGTCATTTAAATTTCATGCTGTATTGCATGCCATATTGATCTTTCATCATCATCATCATCATCTTGTAACTTATTAAGTAACTAGTTGTTGCACGCAGCTTCGCCCGCGTTTACTTAGATTTACAGCCGTTTGGATTGATGATGATTATTTTTATGGCCAAAGTTACGCCTTATAACATCAGCTATCTGCCAGTGAAAGTCTCGTAAAAAATCGGCTTAGACGTTTTATAGATTAACCGGAACAAACAGACAGACAAAATTTATTTTTTTAATGTGAGTACCGTATATTATTTCATAGCTTTTACCCGCGACTTCGTCTTCATGTAAGAAGTATTTTTTTTAATCTTATTTTTCAAATAATATGGTTGGAATTTACGGGTGCCAAATTTCATCTGTTAAGTGGTTTAGGCGTGAAGAAGACACAGACAGACAGACAGACAGAGTTACTTTCGCATTTATCATATTAGTAAGGATAAATTATTCTATTAATACATTTTGGATAAATTACTAAAATACGGAAACAGTATGTCATTAAAAACGCGTGCTATACAAAAGTGCGATTCTCATAAGGATCCGCATCTTGTAATAGATAGCGTGATCTACATTTTGTGTTAACGCCATCTATTGACACGTCTAAAAAACTTATTGTTACACTTATACATCTTATCATCTTGGTCTCAAACTATTTCCATATCAAATTTCACTGAAATCGGTTCAGCTGTTTAACAAATACATAGTCCCGGAGTTTTAGCTGCACAACTCCCGTTCTCGTGGGATTTTCAGAATAACAACTATTTTAAGTCCTACGTCAAGTTTCAAAGTATTTTCATATCAAATTTCACCCAAATCTGTTTCGTGGTTTAGAAGATAGACACTCCCGGGGTTTTATCCGCATAAATTCCGTTCCCGTGGGATATCTTGGATAAAAACTATCCAATATTCTTTCTCGAGTTCCATACTATCTTTGTGCCAAATTTCATCCAAATCTGTTCAGCGGTTCCCGTTCCCGTGGGATTTTCAGGATAACAACTATTTAATGTCCTACGTCAGGTTTTAAAGTATCTTCATATCAAATTTAACCCAAATCCATTCCATGGCTTAGAAGATAGACAGTCTTAGGGTTTTACCCGCATATTTTCCGTTCCCGTGAGATTTTCAGGATAACAACTATTTATTGTTCTACGTTAGATTTCAAAGCATCTTCATATCAATTTTCACCCAAATCTGTTCCATGGTTTAGAAGATAGTCAGTCCCGGGGTTTTACCCGCATAGTTTCAGTTCCCGTAAGATTTTCAGGATAACAACTATTTTAAGTCCTACGTTAATGTCCAAAGTATCTTCATATCAAATCTCACCCAAATCTGTTTCGTGGTATAGAAGATATTCAGTCCCGGGGTTTTACCCGAATAGTTCCCGCTCCCGTGAGATTTTCAGGATAAGAACTATTTTAACTCCTACGTTAAGTTCCAAAGTATCTTCATATCAGATTTCACCCAAATCTGTTGCGTGGTTTAGAAGATAGACAGTCCTGAGGTTTTACCCGCATACATAGTTCCCGATCTCGTGGGATTTTCAGGATAAGAATTATTTTATTTCACCAATTCATATTGATGAATGGCACTAGATGGCACTATTATATAAAGTCCTACGTTAAGTTTCAAAGTATCAACATATCAAATTTCACTCAAATTTATTCCGTGGTTTAGAAGATAGTCAGTCCCGGGGTTTTACCCGCATAGTTTACCGTTCCCGTGGGATTTTCAGGATAACAACTATTTTATACCCTACGTTAAGTTCCATAGTATCTTTTTATCAAATTTCACCCAAATCTGTTCCGTGGTTTAGAAGATAGAAAGTCCTGGGGGTTTACCCACATAGTTCCCGTTCCCGTAGGATATTCAGGATAACAACTATTTTAAGTCCTACCTTGAATGCCAAAGTATCTTCATATCAAATTTCACCAAAATCTGTTCGGTGGTTCTGAAGATAGACAGTCCCGGGGTTTTACCCGCATAAATCCCGTTCCCGTGGGATATCCGGGATAAAAACTACCCTATGTCCTTTCTCGGGTTCCATACTATCTTTGTGCCAAATTTCATCCAAATCTGTTTAGTGGTTTAGGTGTGAAGAAGAGACAAACAGACAGACAAAGAGACAGACAGACAAATAGACAGACAGACAAAGTTACTTTCGCATTTATAATATTAGTAAGGATAAGGATTAAACAGTTTCAAAATTGGGGAATGTAAATAGTGCCCATTCATCCATCATTTGTTAATAATTATTGCTTGTTTCTCCCGTGAAACAGCTTTGCTGTGTTTCGGAGAGAAGGGCAAGACAGGCAGTGTAATTACTGGCACCAAGACTTAACATCTTATGTCTCAGGATAGGCAACACATAAATGAGTTGCCTGGGCTCGTTCCAGGTAAACTATTTTATGTTCATGGGTGACGTCGACCACTTACCATCAGGTGGTACGTTTGCCAGTTTGCCTATCCAACTAAAATAAAAAAAATAAAAAATCAAGTAGCTGAAGAGATTTGGCATTTTCTAGAATTTTGTCGGCGATAGCTGCCAATTTTTCTAGATCACGTTACTAACGGCGAGTACAGCATAAGTAGCTGATGGCAGGTGTCCTTGCCACATGGTATTTAAAATTTAATCTTGAATCTTATTAAAATCTGGTATATACCTTAATAGCAGAGAAGGTGTTTGATCTCCCAGTTCGACGTCACTCAGTAATTTCTGTAATTAACGATTGCCAGGTTCCTCATATACCGCCAGGAGTCTGTCGTTCTTTAAAGCCTGGAACTTCTTGGTAGCTGGTGGGGAAAGTAAAATATCGTTTACCCGTTGTATGAATTCCTTACCCAGTTTTGTAACTACTAGGTTGTATTACTCTTCATCAGCCAGTTTTTGTGGTGTTAAAATAGCTTCACACTGAACACCAGAAGTCTGGAAGCCTTGAGGACTAAGGTTATATAATACACATATTTAATACCCATCAGACATCCATGACCCAGGAACTCAGAAAACTTTTTTGTTCCCGGGCGGGACTCGAACCCGCAACCTCCGGGCTTGAGCGCCAACGCGCTTACCATTGAGGCACAGTGGTCGTCAAATATAAAAATATAATATGAAAGTGAATCAGATTTATCGTATAACGTTATATTATAATATTTATAAAAAAACATAGTGACGTCTGAAAAAAACGTGAGCAGTGAGTACCATAAAAATGCAGGCGAAATAAAATTCCAAGATGTCACGTGTTTCACTTCTGTAAATTTCCACTTCCCTAATTGGTACATAATTACGTGCAAAAAACATTAAAAGGGATGATTTAAAAATCTCGCGAATTTATAGAGATTCAGTTGGTCACGTGTACTTTTTGTAAAACATTGTATTGCTCTTCAGGAGGTTAATTAGCTAAGCGAAAGAGCACTTTTTTACAATCACTAAGATAAACATTTTAAATCAAAATAGCTGGAAGGCTTCGTTAAGTGAATTACTCAAAGCAAAATATTTTAGCATTTCCAATATATTTAAAAGAAATTCATACACTTAGACACTTAGAACTACTGTACTTGTTTAAGGTTCAATATCATTATCAGCACATGTAATTGTAAACTTAGGACCCATTCAAGAAATACCAAGACAAAATATAATCCCACACACTCCTGTTAGAACATGTCTGTATTTCCCCACTAAGGTTCAAGCATTGTCATGGTGGTGGCTGCTCTGTAGTCTTAGTCCAGCACCTTGGGCGAAGTCAATTGAACCGATGGCTGCTCTTTGAAGAGGGGTATCTCTTATAAGAAGAGAGGACTAAAGAGCAGGGGGGACAGCGGGCGAGGATGGAAATCCCATTGCACTGTCCCGACGTTGGGAAGGGTAGTTCTATAGTGCGACACAACCCCTCTGTGGAGGTGGCGTCGGTCCCTTAGGGGACTGACTAGCCATCGAGTGTCCTGTTATTCAAAAGATCCGAGGCACCTCACCAAAGGCGGCATTGGTCACACTCATAGTGGAATCTGTGTGGCTCAATGGTTAGCGCGTTGGCACTCAAGCCGGAGGGAGCGAGTTCGAATCCTGCCTGGGAATAAAAGATTCCTGTGTTCCTGGGTTTGGATGTGTATTAAATATGTGTATTGTATCATAAAAAATTATATATTATGTGTATAGTATAAAAGTATTAAATATTTTTCGGTTGTCTGGTACCCGTAACACAAGGTCTTCGAGAACTTACCACGGGACCAGATTGACGTGGTGTAAAAGCGTCCATAGATCATGCCGCAAGTCCCACACAGACCCCAGCCAGATTGACGGCACGTAAAGGATTTTCTCCGTTTTAACAAAAATATCTGTATGTATAAAACTGCGTTTGGCCTAAGATACCGATATAAAACGACCTTCACCGAACTGGTTAATGGATGAAAGTTATTTTATATTCAATTTAATATGTCAATAAATATATTGCATATATGGGTTGTCTAAAAAATTTCAGTCCAGGATATTATTAATTAATAATTTAAAAAAATATATTTTTACTTCTTTTTTAAAGGTATTGGTTAATAGACAAATTCCATACCAATCGAAAGTATAAACTCCATAAAATATGCAAACGTTAGGTTGTCTTTCTTTTTCCCGGCACAACTCTCGGGTAGGCGGGTATAAGCAGGTAAATCGATACTAGTGACTTGCACCGGTCTGGTTAACGAATTAAAATTAAGTGAAAATAAAGATTAATCTATTACGATCACGGTAGTATAAGGTTGTCTATAAATTTATTTTAGTTGTAATTTATTTTAAATTATTAATTAATAATAATTCTGGACTGAATTTTTCTGGCAGCCCATATGCAATAACTTATTAATATATTAAATTGAATATAAAATAAGTTTCATCCAATAACCAGCTCGGTGAAGGTCCTCTTTATATCGGGATCCTATGCTAGTATGTCAATAAAAAATTGCTCACCTGTGTGCGTTTTTAACTATCATTTTGTACGTATTTTTAGGGAGGGTTTAAATACAAATATTTGAGGTAGCGTCGTTCCATGAGGGACTGACTAGCCGTCGAGGTGCCCTGTTTGCTCAACAGATCCGGGGCACCTCACCAAAGGTGACCGCACGCGCCGGGTTTTAGTGGGTAGAGCTGCGTTAACTTACCAGCTTTCGTGACGGTTGTCTGGTTATCACTGATCTTATATCTCTACATATAAAAGGCAAAGGCGATTGACTGATGTAGGTATCAACGCGCAGGCCAAACCCTTCAGGCTATAAACTTGAAATTTCGTACACACACACGTTCCCTTAAGTCATAGGGATCTACTAAGGAGGGATGTTTTTAAATTCAACCTCCAAAAGGGTGAAAAGTGGAATTTCTTCCAGTAGTCCTACTACATTACGTAGGTACTTAATTAATACGAAATAAAAAAAATCATACATACTTTGAAAGTTCAAAGCACCAGTGTTTGTTATCACTATTTCACTATGTATGTTTCTCAGTGTACATAAATTATTAAATAAATAAATACGTCAAAAATAAGTTGCTGAAGATGAGTTGTTTAATTCAGCGTTTTCTATAATTCAACCCGTAAGAGAGTAAAATGGGGGATGAAAGTTTGAAATAAACGCCAAAATTTATTGACTTTTTTTGGTCTCGCTGGCATACCACCGGGTCCGGGGGGGCCCGGTGGTTATGTGGGACTCTCTCTCTCTGCGCCCGAGAAGATGGTAAGGTGAGCGCAGACTCTACCCACTAAACCCCAGCGGCGTTCTCCTCGTCGTCTGGGTGACCCGGCGCGAGAGCTGTGGACATCCGCACCGGCCACAACGTTATGCCATCCGACACTCTTCTCTGAAAGTGGAGCGTAGTGTCCCCCCCTCCTCCGCTTAAGGCACCCTGAACACATAAGAATGCCTTATAGCTTGGACATTGCGCGCGCGATGCGGATCCCCAGATCGGCCGGTGATGACACCCTGGCGAGTCCTCCGCCTCTGCCACCTTCCACAGACATCTTCCGAAACAGCCGTGCCCCGTCAGGAACTGCGCAAGGTGGAAGGTGATGATGTCGTGCCGTCGATCAATCCACTGCTCCAGGATTGGACCGACGGCCGACACAGTGCGGTGTCCCGTACTAGGCTCCTCCAGCTTATCCTTCCACTGACGGAGCACTCGCCTTCGCAGGCGGCTCCGCCCTCGACTCTTCTTCTTCGGAGGTCTCCTCCTCCTCTTCCTCTCCTCATCGTCTCCTCCATGGCGGCAACCAGCGCTCGGTCCACCCATGTTGGGGAGGAGAAGACTCAGCGCACTTGCAGTTCCGAGCAGCCTCGGGACGAGGCGCTGGAAATACTCTCGGAAGTTTCATCGACTGTCGAGGACGAGGCCCAAATACCTCATGGTCGGCTCGACAGCGGTGAAAGTCCCTCCTACTATAAGGCGGGATCCGGGTGGAGGGGCTAGCCGGGGCCCGTGGAAGCATATAGCTTCGCACTTCTCCAGGGCCACTTCGAGCCCAAGACGCCGGATCCTCGCCACCACCTGGGCAACTCCAGCCACCGCCAGGATGCGTGCCTCCGAAAAGGTGCCAACGCGCGCGGTGACGACGCTGTCGTCGGCGTAACACGTAACGCCGACGCCCGGCAAGTTCGCGCCGCGGAGGACCCAATCGTAGACGATGTTCCACAGGAGCGGGCCTAATAAAGAGCCCTGAGGAAAACCGCACGCCACTCTCCTCATCACCCAGCCAGCAGCAGTGGGATACGCGACGCACCAACCAGACAAGTAGTTTCCTACTAGTCTGCGGAGATACGTTGGTACGCCGTGGAACCTCAGTGCCTCCAGGATTGTGTCGAAGGGTAGGGTGTTAAAGGCATTGGCGATGTTAATAGACACCACCAATAGCACCCCTCCCCCTCAACTGCTTCATCGGCAAGGGCTCTCACCCTAGTCAGAGCGTCCAGGGTAGACCTGCCCCGCCGAAAGCCAAACTGGTAGGCACTGAGGTTGGGGCCTGTGACTGAAAAATCAATGCACAGGTTCCCTTTCCTTCATCAACCCTTTAGGGTAGAAAATTTAAATTTTGCACACGTATTCCTGTTATAACGTAAGCATCCACAAAGGGAGGATTTTTTAAAATTCAACGCCCAAGGGGTTGAAATCTACATATAAAGTGATTGACTGACGTATTAACGCACAGGCCAAAGCCTTAAAAAGGATACAAAATAGAAATTTCGCACTGGTATTACTCCTATGACGTAGGCATCCACTAAGGAATATATTTTTTAAATTCAACCCCCAAAGGGGTGAAATAGGGAATCAAAGTTCGTATGAAACTTTTTATTTCTTGAACATATTTGCATGAAATTTCGTATTAATTAAGTGCAGAAAAATAATGACTTACGTATTTCAGCGTTTTCTAAGATTTTACACCTAAGAGGGTAAAGTAAGGTGTGAAAATTTTTAATAAGCCCACAGGCCACACCCTGAGGGCTAAACATTTGAAATTTCGCTCACGTATTGAGGAATACGACGTAGGCATCCACTAAGGAAGGTTTTTTTTTAATTCAACCCTCAAAGGGGTAAAATAGGGTATCAAAGATTGTAGGAAACTTTTTATCCCTTGGACATTTTTTTTATGTCATCAGGGGGTAAAAGAGCAGTCGAGCCTCACGGCGCCGACGACCATACACATCCGCACACCCAAGGCCACGCAGATGCGCCGCCCTCCTTTTCCCTATCCCCCCAATGGGCCACCGGAAACTCACAAACTGCGCGAAAAGCGACAGCATAGCTGTCACTTGACGCCGGTGTTATGTGAGCGGGAGGTCACACCCCGGTCGTACCGGCACTACCTCTTACAATGCAGTATGGCACTACCTGTTACAAAATGATAAATTAAATTTAGTAGGAATTCAGCACAGCAAAAATAATGAGTTCTGTATTTAAGCGTCTTTTTTTTAATTCAACCCCTAAGAGGGTAAAATAGAAGATTTTGTTTTAAATAAAAGGGAATATTGATTGACTGATGAATGAATGCACAAGTCAAACCCTTAAGGCAAAAAAAATCGAAATTTTGGGCACGTATTCCTCTCATGACGTAAGCATCCACTAAGAAAGATTTTTTAAATTTAATCCCCAAGGGCGTGAAGTATGAGATCATAGTTTGTATGTTTTTTATTCCTTGGACATATTTGCATAAATTTTCAAATGGATTAAGTACGGCAAATATTATAGGTTACGTATTTCAACGTTTTCCAAAGATCAATCCTAAAAATTGGGTAAATATGGATGAAAGTCTTAAATAAAGGCACAGGCCAAGCCTTTTAGGCTAGAAAATAAAAATTTCATACACGTATAGAATATAAACACATCAAAAAAGTCTAAGTCAATTTCAAATTATTAATCAATTATTAAATAATTTCTTACCAAGTAGGTAATACCTATGTAAACTTTTCTGATCTAGAGGACATACTGGCTGGTTGTAAAAAAATCGAGTATCCATAATGCCAGGATAATAATAATAAAAATATCTAAGGACGCTTCACACCACGTCAATCTGGTCCCTTGGTAAGTTCTCGAAGGACTTGTGTTACGGGTACCAGACAACGGAAATTTTTTAATACTTTTATACTATACTATATATATTTAAGATTTTTATTATATAATACACATATTTAATACACATCCATGACCCAGGAACACAGAATTTTTTTTTTTCCCTGGCGGGATTCGAACACGCAAACTCCGGCTTGGGCACCAACGCGCTTACCACTGAGCCACGGAGGTCGTCTTTGGGTAGATCCTGACCCAATGTGGGACTCGCACCTGAGAGTGCCCACCCTAACTAAAACCACTGCGATTGCCTTCAGCCGCTTTTTGAGGGCCCCGGATATGCTACCTGCATCAGACAGGATCACCTCAGCTACAGGCTGGCCCCGGCTAAGGCCAGACTACTCCTTGTAAGGGGAGACTACCCCACCGCTACTAAGCAGTCCCCACGACGTCGTGCCATACTGGGCTCAAGTTCCCATCCTGAAGCCTGACACCAGCACAGGGGCGTTACTGGAGGCGCATTAAGTAGCGCCTCCTACGCACCCCTGTTTGTCGCCCGCGGGGGTAGGCCTCGTCAACGGCCTCCTCTCTCACCCGCTCGTCGGCCTCCTTCTGGGACATTACTGCTTCGCAGAAGGAAACCATCGCTGTCTAGGACTCGTCGTCACCGAGCATCGCGGTGATGACGCTCGGCAGAGACAAGTCCCCTCCGATGGGACCGTGAAACCTGGACCAATACGTCATAATCATAATATTAATTTGTTATGTACAAGATGAACAAATGAATTAAATAAAATTGAATTAACAAGCACGTTGAAAAATAGGACGATCTGCTGGCTGCATGTATAAAAAGGAATAAAATATTAAAAGCTGTAAATTTAATTAATTAAGAGGATGAGTACTAACGGATTGATCTTGAACTTTATTGAAAAACTAACCTGCGGCAACTATAATTTTGACTATAGACACTGCTTAATTTCCACTCTTCATACATTTCATAGTTCATGCATCACTTTTTTCTTCTATTATACTGGGAAATGCTCTTAGGAATCCCGCAGGACTCACTGCGCCCGGAAGATGGTAAGTTCAGCAGCTCTTCCCACTAAAATCCGTCGAGTGCATCCAATGCCGCATTTGTTGAACTGCCTGGATTTGTTGAGTAACAGGGTTTGGCGGCTAGGCAGTCCTGCAAGGGACCGACGCCACCTCCAAAGAGAGGTCTCGCACCACAGAACAACTCCTCCCAACGTTGAGACAGTATAATGTTGCGGTTCCCATCCTCGCCTATTGTTCCCCCTGCTCTTTTGTCCCCTCTTCTTATAAGAGCAGCTCCCTCGGTTCAATCGGCTTTGCCCAACGTACTAGGTTCACCTTAAGCTACTGAGCCTCATCGCCACGACAAGGCTTGAACAAAGTGAGACGGATGTATGAACACCCACGGCTTAGTTGAGTACGAACGGCTAGATACGCAGTAATGCTCTGAGATTAACCATCTAACATCTCAGGGGAATTCTTAAGCTGATCCTAAGCTGGTATAAGATGTATTTGATTTTGTTCATTGACATTGACCACTTACTTAGACTTAGATTATAATTCAAAGCGGCTAGATCGTGTTTTAATATGTAATATTCAAGACCTTGATCTTTTATTTATGTGACCTGTTCTATTTACAGTAAACCGTTAGAAAAACCCATTTATCATCATCATCATCAGCCTCTTTCCGTCCACTGCTGAACATAGTTCTCCCTCAGTGAACGCCAAGATGGCCGATCCCTTGCTACTCGCATCCAACATGGACCGGCCACCGCACGGAGATCGTCTTCCCACCTGGTTAATGGCCGACCAACACTT
This sequence comes from Helleia helle, assembly GCA_963853865.1. NCBI lineage: Eukaryota > Metazoa > Arthropoda > Insecta > Lepidoptera > Lycaenidae > Helleia > Helleia helle. The sequence goes on from OY971420.1 coordinate 1,265,999, forward strand.
CGTCTACCTAAACGTGGCCTCCACTCTAGAACCTTATTGCCCCATCGGCCATCCGTTCTCCTGAGTATGTGACCAGCCCACTGCCACTTCAACGAGCTTATTCTTTGCGTGATATCGGTAACCTTAGTTCTCTGGCGGATGTCTTCGTTTCGGATCCTATCCACCAAAGAAACACCCAGCATAGCACGTTCCATAGCACGTTGAGCTATGGCAAACTTACGGACCAGTCGTAAATTTGGAGGCCACGTTTCAGCCCCGTAGGTTATCACGGGGAGAACGCATTGGTCGAAGACTTTCGTCTTCAAAGTCTGCGGTATAGACGACGTGAGAAAATGACTAAGCTTCCTAAATGCTGCCCATCCCAATTGAATCCTCCTATCGGCTTCCCTCTCGAAGTTATGTCGACCTAGCTGCAAAGTATGCCCAAGATAGACATACTCTTGCACGACTTCGAGAGTTATGCCATCAACGCTAATCGGCCTAGGGAGAACGTGTTCGTTGAACATGACTTTCATCTTGTCCAAGTTCACACTAAGGCCCACACGTCGGGAGGATTCATTTAGACTGTGCAGCATCTCCTGCAAGCCCTCCAGCGACCCATATTCATATAAAATCCTTTCATTTTTATGAACCATATTATTATGTTATATTTGGACCACTGTAACATCTAACGTAAGATCCGTGTCAAGCAAATTAGTTATTACTCACTTATTTGATACAGCCACATGTTTTAATCTCTGTTTTGACCTCCTCCTACGAGGGCGGCACTGAAAATTATGGGAATCAAGGCAGTGACACGACATTACTATTTAAAAATGTATTTATTGCTTTTCGAAGTATTCTCCGCGAAATTTGACATATTTTTCCATACGATGGAACCAATCATTGAAGCAAACATTCCATTCGGAAGTTGGGGTTTCCAAAATGGCCGTTTTGTAGGCGTCCATAGCTTCTTCAGGCGATGAAAATCACTGACCACGCAATTTATTCTTTATTTTAGGAAAAGTATAGAAATCATTAGGGCTTAGGTCGGGGCTGTACGACGGATTGTCTAATAATTCTATGTTTTCTTGCTCTAAAAATTCTATTGTTCTGTGCGCGGTGTGAGAACTCCCATTGTCGTAATGGAGGATGATGCGGCGGTTGCAGTTCTCTTTACGGAGTTCAGATACGACCTGTGGCAAACAAATGCTAGCATACCATTCTGCATTAACCGTTCTTCGTCCCTCAAGAGGAATAGTCGCAACATGGCCGGTTTTGGAGACAAACGTGGCCGCCATTTTTTTGCAACACTCCGTGAACGAACAATTTTTGTTGGCTTTAAATCATTTTCGAACACCCAATCTCATGACTGGTTTTTTGTTTCGGGTTCGTATGCGTATATCCAGGATTCGTCACCTTTTGCTCTTCACAGAACAAATGCGGTATCCATCGGGATAACAACTTTTTTACACCTAATTGTTCATGCTAGATTATTTGTATTTGAATCATGCCAATGTCTAAAGTTGCCTGAATTTCGCGGTATGTCACATGTCGATCTTTCTCAATCAGCTTACGCACAGCATCAACGTTTTCTTGGGTGACTGCAGTTTTTGGACTACCTTGACGGGGATCATCACTGAGCTTAACACGTCCACGTTGAAATTCAAACCAGCGATAAATTTTGGTTTTGGATGGGGCTTCATCACCAAATGCAGTAATCATCCGGTCAACACACTGTTTTTGTGTTGAACCACTTCGAAAGTCATAATAAATCATCGCTCTAGAATTTTCTCGAGTCAATTCCATTTTCTCAACGCCTAAATAAGTTTGACAAGATCTTGTGACAAGACCGAGAATCTTTTTTAAATAAATAAATGGTATTCGATTTTTAAAACCAAGGAGTTTTCAATTAAAAAGATTTTAATATGACAGGAACAGTGGATATATTCCCATATTCCCATTTCCGATACTTTTAGTGCAGCCTATGTCTACATCAAAGCCATTTATTAATATTCTGGCAATATTCAATTTGAAGGGTGGCTTCATATGATTTTTATTAAATTTTACAGCGAAAGCTTTGCCCTTTGAAAGTTTGTCAATAGACTGGAATACTGTAGCAATTTTATTAAAAAACGGTTAGCTAGAATCATATGCGGGCAAATAGACTGGCCCACGCACAGCAATGTTATTACAATTTTGCAATAAAAAACTGAGTACAAGCTCATTGAAGTGGCAGTTATGTCTCGATATTGATATTTTATTTATTACTAGTTGTTGCCCGCAGCTTCGCCCGCGTTAACTTTTATGTACGGACGTATCCGGACCGATGATGATCATTTTTCTACTTTTTTGCTATATCTCTAAAGGGAATAAGGCTGTGTTTTTAATAGAATGCTCCCAGGCTTAAACTTTTCCGATTCTCACAATAATTATCCAACTATTTATCAATTTATACAGTCTTGGTAAATTATATACTACAACCTGCCTCAGGAATTACTCTATCTCATGTTGACAACAGCATGAAAATCCTTTTAGTTAGTTTGTACCTAGTTGTACAGATAGATATATGCGACTTTGTTTCATATTATATTTTTTGTTTTTATATAATTTATGTTTTGTTTTATATTCTCGATCGGCGCTGCTTTCGCGTGCTCTTGTTTCAGTAACGCTCTCTAGCATGCGGTTTAACCGGGACTCTCGCTCCTCATCACATTCTTGTCATCTAACCAATCTTATTCGCTTAGCGTATTTCGATGTAGCAGAAAGAGAAGTTTTATTTCTGGAAGGCATCGTCTTATAACCGTATTAAAATATTACGGTATTAATAACTAACCAACTTTACCACTGTCAGACATCGCTTGGATGACCGCAGAAAGCAACAGGTCTGCGCCCAGGTCTTAAATAACCTATGTACTTTATTTTGTTAACTTTACAATCTATTCCTACACCTTATAATAAATTTAATAAGTAACTACTCTAAACTGTACTTAAAAAAAATAAAGGAAATGCAAAAGTGCGCGCTGAAAAGCACGGTTGCAAGCAAACAATTTCTAAAATGTCTTTAAATATAATTATTATGGAGGAACACTCCCCGCTCGACACGTCCGTCCGCAATAACAGTCAAAATTGTATGATGCAATCCGCGCGGCCTGACGCTTTGACATTAGCTAGGTGCTCGCTGGCTGGTCCCCGGCCCCCGCCCGTCGCTTTAAGCCAAGTTGGACCTTCGGCCCTATTGTTACAGCATAAACTCCACTGCGGTTGATGTACCGTACGACGAACTTATTATATATGTTGGTACAGTAACCATGTCTAGGGGTCGAACCGCAAAAATAAGTTTGTTTTAATGTGTATACTTTTCCGGGATAAAAAGTACCCAGTGTGGTGCCCCGGATAGTAAAGTATAATTATACCAAGTTTCATCGTAATCCAACCGGTAGGTTTTTCGTGATGCTTGAACAAACAGACAGACAGACAAAATTTTTTCTAAAAACATTTTTGGGTTGGGTATCGATCTAGTAACACCCCCTAATATTTATTTTTTAATTATTTTCAATGTAAAGAATTTACACTTCTACAGTTTTATTATAAGTATAGATATAGAAGATATAGATTAATTTCATGCTATCAAATGTTTTTTTTTCCTTTAACGTCGGGAAATGCTCTGAGGCATCCTACGGGGGAGTCCCACATACAGGCGTGGGTCTCCCCACGCCTGTATGTGGGACTCGCTGCGCCCGAACGCTGGTAATTGGACGCAGCTCTACCCACTAAAACCCGGCGAGTGCCACCAATGCCGCCTTTGGTGAGGTGCCCCGGATGTAGTAAACAAACAGGGCACCTCGACGGCTAGTCAGTCCCGCAAGAGACCGACGCTACCTCCACAGAGGGGTTGTCCCGCACCACAGAACAACGTCATCGTCCCAACGTCGGGACAGTACAATGGGGTGAAGTTCCCATCCTCGCCCCTGTCCTCGTGCTCTTTTGTCCCCTCTTCTTATAAGAGGGGTACAAAGAGCCCTCTCGGACTAATTCGCTTCACTCAAGGTGCAGCGGCTCACCCTAGGTTACTGAGCCCCACCGCCACGACAAGGCTTGAACCTTGGTGGGGATCAAATGTAGACCGATATCACGCAAAGATTTCGCTCGTTGAAGTAGCTGTGGGCTGGTAACACACACAGGAGAATAAATGGCCGATGGGCCCTCAGGATGGGCCAATAAGGTTCAAGAGACGCCACGTTTAGGTAAACGAAGTGTTGGTATGTTATTAACTTGGTGGGAAGACGATCTCCTTGCGGTGGCCGGGCCGTGTTGGATGCGAGTGGCAAGATATCACCCGTCTTGGCATTCATTGAGAGAGGCCTATATTCAGAAGTGGATGTATTGAGGCTGAAGATGATGATGAACTTTGATAATGGAAATAAACGAAGCAAATCCACATTTTTTTTTTATAATATGTATGGACGCTTTCACACCACGTCAATCTGGACCCGTGGTAAGTTCTCGAAGAACTTGTGTTACGGGTACCAGACAGTGTAAATATATTTAATACTTTTGCAAAAATATTAAAAAAAATTTTTTTGGGTGTTGTTGATGGCTCTCCACCAGGTGAACTGGCCGTTTACATCCTTTTCGAAAATAATAATTGAATAGCTCGTTCGTCCGTTTTTCTATACCAATATATAAAAACACCAAATACAATTTATAAAATGTGACCGTCCCATACGAGCTCGAACTAAAGTCAACTGACGGTGATGGCCGCGGTGCAGCCTCTGCTGCGGGTTCGAATCTCGAGTGCAGATAATATGTACGTTGAATATTATGTCTGCACTGAATATATGATAAGTATATTATATTAATACGTGGGTAACACTGAAAATGTTTAGAACTGGCCAGTTAGAAACATTGAGAATGAAAACTTTTTTTGAATTTCAATTTTAGAACTCTTTGGTAACCTAATGTAGTATATTGCATTCATTTGTCATTTGTTTTTGTGAATTGGCGGCAAATCTAAAACTCTTGTTACACGTGAAAATGAACATAACGCGAGAAAATTTTCGGTCAATGATTTATTATGAATTTCGTTGTGGGCTTACTCAACAACAAAGCTATGATAGGCTGCGATTAGCATTTTTTAATGAAGCCCCATCTCGTGCCACTATTTACAATTGGTTTAACGAGTTTAAGCGTGGACGTAGCAATCTCAGTGATGATCCGTGTGAGGGACGTCCTTTAACAGCGACTACTGAAGATAACATCAGTGCTGTGCGACGCATGATAGAGGAAGATAAGAGAGTGACCTATCAGCAGATACGGGCAAGCCTAGACATTGGTATGAGTCAAGTTCAAAAAATATTACACGAACATTTAGGCGTCAGGAAGCTTTGTACCAGATGGATTCCCCATAATTTAACCGACGACCAGAAACGCCTCCGCACGGACTGGTGTCGCCAAATGTTAGATAAGTTCAACGGCGGTAACTCAAATGCTGTATTTGACATCATCACAGGTGATGAAAGCTGGTCGCTGGATATATTGCTACGAACCCGAAACCAAAAGACATTCAGCTCAGTAGGTGTTTCCTTTCGAGGATCGGCCAACTAAGGTAAAGAAAGGAAGAAGTCAAGGAATAAAGATGATTGCCTCATTCTTTGGTCGGAAAGGTCATTTCGCGACAGTTATGCTAGAAGATGGAAGGAAAGTTACTGCAGACTGGTATGTCAATCGCTGTTTGTCTGTTGTCTTGGAAAAAATTCGACAGCAGCGCCCACGAAGCAGGATCCTCCTTCACCACGACAATGCTTCAGCGCACTCCGCAAAACGGACTGTTGAATATTTGACTATGGCAGGTGTCGAGATAATGAGTCATCCGCCTTACAGTCCTGACCTGGCGCCCTGCGACTTTCATTTATTCCCAAGAACTAAAGATAAAATTCGAGGTATTCGCTTTACGAGCCCTGAAGATGCGGTGAAAGCGTACGAAAATGCCATAGAAGAGACTCCTAAGGAAGAATGGGCCCACTGCTTTTCTCAGTGGTTCCATCGAATGCGACGATGTCAGAAAGAAACGGAGATTACTTCGAAAAACAATAAAAGTATTGGCAACTTTCTACATTAAGCCGTTTTTCATTTTCTAAACATTTTCAGTGTTACCTAGGTACAAACGTATTAAAATATCTGATCCTATTGCCGGAACATAGATTCTAAATACCGTGGCACTGGGGACAATATTAACGTGGTGTGTATTGAACTGAAATAAAGGAGAAATGAGTGCATTTTAAAGATTATGTATGAGATTACTGATTCGTGTTTACAGATTTCTCTTATCAACCTTGGCCGTTCAGTCCAAGATTGATCCCTGGCCTCAGTCATATATCCCCGAGAGACGCTGGTGGAAATCATATTCTATCTCCATTATTCATAACAACAGAAATCTATAAATAAAGTTGTTTACTTGAAATTTCAGTTGGTGGTTGTACCCTTCCAGTACTTTATATTATATCGATTGGGTGTGGGCGACGCCGCTAGGTTGCAGTTCGTCTGTCGGGTGGGCCCACCGAGCAGTGTAGTTCTCTTCATTAAGCGCTCAGGTACCATCGGGGTCTGGTGGCCACCTCTGGCAACCGACAATTTTAAATTTCGAACATTCGTAACAGAACGCGGACCTAATATTTAAAATACTTAGAAAGTTTAAATAAGAAATTCGGTTTTAAAAAAGTTTTCGGATTCATTTTAGTTTGGACGCGTAAATTTGTCTTTTCTTTCTCGTCAACAGTAAACGTTGTAGGCTTTTAATTTCCGGGCTATGATTTAAAATCGCGTTTATTGTGTCGTAGTGAACCAGCCAGCTTCTCTGATCAGGTAAGTCGGATTAGGTAAGTATATTAAGTAGTCTCTAATACGCCATAATATTTTAATATGATAATTAAGAAAAAAAATATAGCTAAATAATAATTTAAAATAGTACACTACCTATCAAAAAAATCTCAATTGTTATAAAATGTTATTGAAACTTGAACTAACAAAATAGTTAAAAACTTGAGATAACTAGATTATATGTGATGTAGATTCAAATAGATTTGATCTAAAAATAACACGGCTGACACGATTATAATATATAATTTAATTGCCATCTTAAATAAGAAATAAAAAAATAAAATTAAAAATTAAAAAGGACTGCAAAATATGAAACCTAAAAATTTATAAAATAATTGCGTTTCTTTATTTTTTGTGCCTACTGCTTATATTATAATCAACTAATGTACAAACTTTGTGTTTATCATTAAATGTAGTTACTTTTGGAGTCGGTGTCGTATCAGTTGCTGTACCACCTACCTTGGCTAACACCGACTCCAAAAGTAACAATAATGATGTGGTGAACGCAAAGATTGTACATTAGTAGAAGATTAAGTTGATTATAAGCTGTAGGCACAATAATTAAATTATTTATGTACTTATTTTATTACTTTATAGATTTTTATGATTCAGTTGTAATTTTCTTTTTCTTTTTAATTTTTCTGATTTCATTTGTCTGAATTATGGATATAATGAAACATAACTATTAAGCGCGTTGCTCATATTAGATCACGCCTTTTTAAAGAGACGAACAAAGAAATAATTTAAATTAATATGAAAAAACGAATTTGGAATTATGAGTATTGATTCCGTTATAATATCACCGAAGATCTTTATCTGAACATCACCAATTTGGAATGAATATTATGAGACCGCATTTAGCCAGACCAAACATTGGTCGGCCGTTAACTACCCCAGGTGGGAAGCAAAGCATCCTATACAATTGCTTTGTCCATTTTATATCGACAAGTATCATAAAACTAGTACAAATTATTATGGGGCTAAATTTGAAACACCAGCTTTCAAACAAAAAAAAACATCGAAATTTATGAATATTATGTAATTAAATTAAAAGAAAACGATAAGCCGACCATTAAATAATTAGGTTAGATAATTTACGTCCCCACCATGGTTCAGGCCTTGACGTGGCGGTGGGGCTCAGTAGCCTAGCCTAGCTGGGTGAGCCCAGCACCTTGGGCGAAGCTAATTGGGCCGAGGGGGCAGTACCCCTCTTATAAGAAGAGGGGAGAAAAGAGCAGGGGGCAAGGGGCGAGGACGGGACAGTTCAATAGGATGAGCCTATTGTACTGTCCCGACGTTCGGAGGGGTTGTTCTGTGGTGCGGGACAATCTCTATGTGGTGTTGGCGTCGGTCCCTTAGGGGACTGACTAGCCGTCGAGGTGCCCTGTTTGCTCTTAGATCCGGGGCACCTCACCAAAGGCGGCATTGGTGGCACTCCCCGGGTTTTAGTGGGTAGAGCTGCGTCCACTTACCAGCTTTCGGGCGAAGCGAGTCCCACATACCCGCGTGGGGAGACCCACTCCCTCGCGGGATGCCTCAGAGCATTTCCCGGCGTTAAAGAAAAAAAAGGGTACTTGTCTCTGCTGAGCGTCATTACCGCGTTGCTCGGTGACGACGAGTCCTGGATGGTGATGGTCTCAGTAATGTCTCAGAGGGAGGCTAACGAGCGGGGGAGAAGAGTCCGCCAACGAAGCCTCTCCCGTGGGCAACGTAGGTGCGTAGGAGGCGCCACTAAATGCGCCTTTAGTAACACCCGTATGCGTTTCGTTGCGTTGCTTGCAGATCCGGGACCTGGTATCTTATCCTCCATTTTTTGGGGGCAATCGGCTGCAATGACTAACGGATCTCCTGGTGGTATTTTGTATTTGATCTTGCCGGTCCGCTTCAAACCCTACTCGTTGAGGCTCACGAAACCAAACAAAGATCTCAGTATATGCTGCCATATATTTTCCGGAAATTGAACTGGAGCTATCATTGTCATATTAAAAGTTCAAACTTCACGGCAGCTGTTCTGTATTTCAAGCTGAACTTCTAGCCATTCTTAAGGCCTGCGAGTGGGCCTTCTCTCATCAACAGACACGCACAGTAGTATACTCAGATTCGCTAGCTGCCATTCTCGCCACTCAGAATCGCAGCAATACACACCCCTTGGTCGCTCAAATACACAGCGTCATACATAAAATTTCCGGGACCGTTGAGATCGCGTGGGTCAAAAGCCACACGGGTATTGTTGGCAACGAAGCTGCGGACACAGCCGCAAAAAGGGCGGCTAAATTGCACAAGGCCCCGGACTATGCACAATACCCCATTTCATACATAAAACACTTGACACGAACTCAAAACGCTTCAACCTGGCAATCTAGGTATGAGAGCGAGCCACAAGGACAATACACAAAACGACACTTACCCACACTCACACACATAAAAAAGTTACGCGCACTCACTGACACCACATTCACATTGACTCAAGCATTGACTGGACACTCATACACTAAACACTATCTCCACAGATTCAAAATTGTCGAGGAACGATGCCTGTCCCTGTGACGGGACAACCTCTCAAACCATGAATCACGTTCTCGAGGATTGCCCTCGATTTGCCGCGATTAGATTGGACCACCAGATCCTCTGTCAAAGCCTCCAAGTGAGCCCGTTCAGAGTGGGGTCTCTTTTGAAACACAAGCAAGCTGTAGTTTCTTTCGCTAAGCTCGCCGACTCCATCCTGAGCAGGCTAAAACATTTCAATGGACTGACATAAGTGTACATAATCTCCCGGAATCGACATTTATACTCTTGTTTCTTTTATCACGACATTGTTTTAATATTAATACACTATGTAAATAACTTTACATTATTCTTTATATTAACACATTTGTATAAACAAAAAAAACAAACAAAAAAACAAACAAAAAAAAAAAAACAAAAAAAAAAACAGAAAACTAAAGACAAGACAAAAAAAAGAACTAATTCTATTTTATTGTATCTTTCTATTTTAATTGTAATTTTATATTTATTTAATACACATTGTACATAGTATTACTTATACTTTATACTGACTCAAAATTTTTTGTTGTTAATAATAGCACTTAAAAAAAAAATGAGGATAGGAAAAAAAAAATGCTTAAAACTTTGTTTTTAACACATTTTGTATGTAACATCATTGCCTTCATATATTACATATATATATCATATATACATACATAAAAACATATTTTCATTCTTTCTCATTGTCATCATCCATCATCTCACGTTCATTCCTCAGTAAGCCTGGCTCAGTGGTACAATGTATCAAATCGCATAACCCGCTGGACTCGCCTACCATACATTAGCACTCATTTTAATTCCAACGTCTCCTAAAAAAAAAAAAACCCTACCTATAAGGAAAAAAAAATAATTGCGAGGGCTGCGTGTACTCTGAATGTAACAAACACATTACTCTAACTAATAACATCATTAGACACTACTAAAAATTTCTAATTTTCATAATCAAATCACATCCCTAGCTTAAATACACAACCAACAGCAACAACAAGCAACAATAAAGCAGTTACATAAGAGTACACGCAGCATTAGCACCCGAATCAACTCAATTGGAAAAAAAAAAAAAAAAAAAACATTGTCATATTATGGCAGCTTTCGCGACATCGAGTTTTACCTCTTTGGTTTAGTAGTTTGGTAGCTTTTGGTTACTTGTGGTACTTGCCAGAAATTTAACTTAAAACCGGCCAAGTGCTAGTCGGACTCGCGAACGAAGGGTTCCGTACCATTACATAATAAACTACATAAGGTTTATGTTTATCAAATTAAATGTTTTTATATAATTGAGTTGATTTATGACGTAATAAAAAATCTACTTACTAGATCTCATTCAAACCAATTTTCGGTGGAAGTTTGCATGGTAATGTACATCACATATTTTTTTTAGCACACACACATTTTACCACTTTGGAAGTGTCTCTCACGCAAACTATTCGGTCTAGAAAAATCCCACATGTATGGGTTTGATGGAAAAAAATGATTTTCAGTTCTAAGTATGGGGACCCCCAAAATTTTTTTTTTTTTTTACTTTTGTGAAAAATCTTAATGCGGTTCACAGAATACATCTACTTACCAAGTTTCAACAGTATCTTTATACTACCTACTAACAGTTCTTATAGTTTCGGAAAAAAGTGGCTGTGACATACGGACGGACAGATAGACAGACATGACGAATTCCGTTTATTGCCATTTGGCTACGGAACCCTAATAAATTAAATGTTATTTCTTCGTCATCATTATATAAGTGTAGAGTAGCTGGGATCAGGATTATAGGCTCCTCTGAAGCGAGTAGTTATAAGTTAGAAATAGGTGAACTAACAACATTGGACAGACTTAACCCACCTCGAGAGTAGACAAATAAAATAATATGTTATCTATACTAATAATAAATCAATCAATCAAAAAACGCACGGACCAAAGAGTCCATGGAGTACCTAGTAAAATTATTGAATATTAATGTGTAAAAGTAAATGTGTGGGAAACCAGATAGGACTGAAGTTACATATTAAAAAAAAAATAATTTCAAGTTCTCTTCGAGGTAAAAAGAAAATACTTATTCGGGTATACATTTTAATTATGATTTTTTTATCGATAAAAACCAAAGCATTTCTCGGCGTAAAATAAAAAAAATATTTCAAGTTATATTCAAGGTATAAAGAAAATAATAATTATTCGTGTATACATTTTTTATTATGATTTTTTATTGATAAAAATTAAAGTATTTCACGGCGTAAAAGAACTAAAGAAATATAATTTCAAGTTCTATTCGAGGTATAAAGAAAATAATTATTCGGGTATGTATACATTTTTTATTATGATTTTTTTTTCTAGAAAAAAATCAGAGCATTTCCCGGCGTAAAATAATAATTTCAAGTTCCATTCGAGGTAATTATTCAGGTATATATTTCTTATTATGATTCTTTTCGCGATAAAAATCTGAGCATTTCCCGGCGTAAAAAACATACACATACATAGTGCCTCCATGCGTTTAACGTTGTAATAATGATCAGATGGTTCCACTTTTAACCACCAGATGGAGTAATTATGGAATGATATAATAAAAATCTACTTTTATTTTTTAACATTATGTACATTTTTTGTCGGCTACCAGCAACGCCAAATAAGGAACTTCGTTCCAAAAATTTTGATCATCGTCATTATCATCTCCTGATCGAATGTTACCAAAGGGATGCGCATTGTTCACATTGCTCGGGTACCGTTTCTTTCAATCACTATCAAACTACCATCAAACGATTAATGGGGGGGGGGAGCAACTATTTAAATATATATAATATCGTTTATCGATAAAATGTATTTTGCATCATCAATCACTATCAAACGACCATCAAACAATTGAGATTAAAAAAAAAAAAAAAAATAAATTTCCGTGGGCGTTCGTTACGAATTGCACACTAAAAAGATCTTACGTATATATTTCTAATTTTAATGTAAATACTGGCCATACGTATATTTTTTATTATAATTATTAAATTAGTTGACATGAAATAAAGTTAATGACAATAGCAAAAGACTTATACATTATAATGATGTTGCGTCCAATCATATTAAGCGCTCTTCGTTCTGGTAATGTTTTCACGAAATATCAGTCTGCTACAAAATTGCAGAGGTTTCATCATGATGAAGTTAGAAGGCCCTTTGAAAACATGCCGTTCACAATAAAAAGCAGGTTAGAATAATAATAATATCAACCCTTATATGTCCCACTGCTGGGCACGGGTCTCCTTGAAATCAGGCGAGGAGGGTGTTGGGCCATAATTCACCAAATGTTGGCCCAATGCGGGTTGGTTACTCAACACAGAAAGATTTTAAATCTCATCAGGCATGTAGGTTTCCTCACGGTGTTTCCTTCACCGGTGTGCAAGCGATGGTCTCATGTTCAGGTGTTCTTAGAAATATAGAAAAAACCCATCTCGAGGCATCACCGGAATAGAACTCGGCACTCTCACACAAGAGCCCGAGCCCACACCCACTGGTCTAGTGGGTGTGGGCTCACTGTGATTGCATACAAAGGTATATTTTTACTTGCGAAATTGTCTTAAATATGCGAAAGAAATTAGTAGGATTTTTAGGAATATAGAATCCAATTGGATTCCACTGCTAAAAGATTTGTGATTATTTTGAGATTTTGTGATAAAATTGTATGTAAATTGTAGTGATCCTTCATAAAAAAATTAAAAATGAGACTGTCTTTGTGTATATTATATGAAAAAGTTACTTGTAATTGTTACCTAAGCACGAACGAGAGCCAAGGTGTCAGAAATTCAAGCTACGAAACGTTTTAACACAATTTTACTAGGTTCCCAAACATATTACGTTTGTAACTGAATGTATATTCGATATTTTTACCCATTTAAAGACATTATAATATATTTTTTTTAAATCTTTATATATATAATTCTTCTTACATGTGTATGTCACTGAACTGCTTCCTAAGCGGCTGAACCGATCTTGATGAATTTTTTGTGTGTTCAAGTGCATTCGAGAATGGTTTAGATAAAAAAAAAATTGTACAGGACAACGTCTGTCGGTGCCACTAGTACACTTATAATAATGTAAAGAAGCGACATGTAATTTTGAAAATAAAACGAATTCGATTAAATAACCGTGTATTTAATAAACTCACATGTTTTATATGACTTTTTACATTTCGAGCCAATATATTGCACATCCTATCCTACATATAAAAATTATTTTTTCGTTTTTCTGCTAGAATTAATATGTGGTACGTGTAAATTATTTTCAGATACACCGCTACCCTTATGTTCACTGTCATCCTTGGAATTGGTTTGTGGTCACCATTTGGAATACTCTGGTACATGATGGCCAAAAGGACAATGTAATGCTAAAAATAAATTATTAAATTTGTCTTTTTATTTTACTTAACATAATACTTTTTTAATGTATACTCGGAGATGAGGGGTAAATATAAGTTTGGTCGTGACTGATGATGACTTTAAAAATATCAGGCATTGAGTGTTGACGATAATGATGCATCGGGAGATGACCTCTCCTGATGAGTCAGATCAGGAGCCCCATCATGGTTCAAGCATTGTCGTGACGGCTCAGTAGTCTAAGGTGAACCCAGCACCTTGGGCGAAGCAAATTGAGCCGAGAGACCTGCTCTTTGTACCCCTCTTATAGGAAGGGGACTCACTCACTCACTCACTCATCCGAAAGGTTACCACTATTCGGGTGAAGTGAGTCGCACATACCCACCTGGGGAGGCCCCACTTCCCCGCGGGATGCCTCAGTGCATTTCCCGCCGTAAAAAAAAGTCTGATCAGTAGGAGAGATAATGGTCCGTAGAGTGCGGCGAGTCGGCTACGGTGTCCTACAGGAGTCGTTTCTGGGTCCGATCCAATGGGACATCGGGTGTCATCTGTTACGCGGATGACACTCTCGTATATGCCCGGGGACGAGACTATAAGAAGGCGGCACGGATGGCCGAGGTCGGGCTGGAAGGGTCAGGATGAGCCCCCGTATCTAGTATCTGGGGCTCATCCTTGACGGAGGGTGGCCTTCGGCCCCCTTTTTTCAATGTTGGGATCGAAGGTCATGTAGGCAGCAAGTGCATCGTCTGCAGGCAGCTATACTTCTAAGTCTGCTATGAGTATGGTGACGTATGGTGCACCCATTTGGTCGGGTCACCTGACCGCGAGGAATAAGGACCATCTGCGCACGGCGCAGTGGGTCATCACGGTAGAAGTGATTCGGGGATATCCGTACGTTAGCCTACGGTATTGTATGCGGTAGCCACTTCCCTGGCTGGTGAACACCGTGGGAACTCGTATCGGAGGTTCTTGGCGAGACGCTCTACTATGTCTCGGATAGGTCTTTCGGCGAGAACTTGCGAGAAATACGAAGGTGCGGGAGGATCTAGTGCCATATGGCAAAAGCCTAACGATTGCTCTGCTTACGCTCCTCGGGCGGTGGATGCGCCGTAAACTGTATCAAAAAAAGCGAGAAATATAATCTTATCATCACAATTCCGTCCACTGCTTTTTATCTCATTCAATGAACGCCCTGACGATGAACGTCACTCACATGATACAATATGTAACTCAAAAGCTGTTAAGCATTGCTAACGCTTTTTATTGTAGCAATATTTGATAGCATTGAAACTAATTTATATCAATATCGAGAAATCCGATGTTTTAAAAGTAGTGTCTCACACGCCATAATCTTATATGTATAGACAGTGTAGTGACGTATGATTGTAACATCAAGCTTATAACTAGATTAGAGCAGTATTAGGTACAGTTCTAATATATTACAGTTCTAATATACATTTTTATAATAGATCAGAGGGTCAACTGGAGATAAACCTATGCCCTTGGATCAGTTTAAATTAAATACGCAATAAAGAGTAATATACAAGTAGTAAATACACAGTAATAACACAGTATAAAATAATTTGTCAAAACAAAAAATTACTTAAAAACGTACACGTAATAATGTGCAATGTTTTAGCTTGTCATGTTTTCTTATATTTAGCGTTTTGCCTTAAAGAAGGCAAAATGGTTTTGTACGGCAACAACCATTTTAGACGTCACTTCAATATATCTATTTCCTGTCGCCACGGCTAGCAGCAGTCTATAGGATTCTCTAACGGAGCTACCGTTAGAGAATCCTATAGACTGCTGCTAGTGTGTAACAAAACAAACACTATTGAAAAAAAAAACCCAAGTTCGAATCCCACCGATCGCAGGTGAATTTGGTTTTGTTTAAAAAAAAAATACTCCGTGAAATGCTTTGATTTTTATCGATAAAAAATCATAATAAAATATTATGTATGTACCCGAATAATTATTTTCTTTATGCCTCGAATTTTTATAATTTGGAACTTCGTTCCTATCTCCCACGACACCACACAGTTTTTTTAAATATTATGTTAGAATATTGAACAATATTTTTTTACGTGAGAACGTCTTATAATTCGATGGAGCCGGCTGCTCGAACGAAAAAACATGACGCATGCGGCGTTACTTCGCTCTGAGGCGTTCCATTTTCTTGTGACGACACGTTCAACTATCGTCAGTAAGCCGACTTTACAGACAACCGATTTTTTATAGGTACTGTTACTATTTGCATGCGTGTTTAATATGAACTTTCACAGCGTTATAGCGTATGGCATACTATATGTGGAATGCTGCTGATATAAATAATATTTTTGTGCTGCAGAAGCGGGCTATCCGTGCAATTTAAAAGCTGCCCCCTATACATCTTTGAGAGAAAAATTGGTATTCTGACTGTCGCGTCTCAATACATCCTAGAAAATTTACTGTATTTCCGGAAAAACGTGAATTCTGTAAAAAAGTGAGATTCATAGTAGGGGTTATACAGAATAGACACAGGCTAGATGTACCAGTAATTAGACTCACCAAAATAATCAATTCTTTTAGAGGTAACTGTATACGCTTTTTCAATAGGATCACAGAAAGTGTTTAAAATCTCCTATTTAAAAATCTCAAAAAAGTCATTAAACTTTTGAACGCTATTGTCAAATATATGAGACAAACGGAATCTTGACCTGATCGCCAACGTAGTAAATATAAGACAAAATACCCGTCTCACAGTATCATGAAATAGGTAAACAATTTAACCATGACGAGTTTTTTTATTTATATAATTTAAAAGTATAAGCTTTCGTCTGTATTAATAATTGTTAAGCATGAAACTAATATAAATAAACCATCAATATTGAGAAATTCAATATTTTAAAAGTGGATGTTAAATGCGTATAAAAGAGTGTCTAACACGCCAAAGTCTATATGAGACAGCTATAATTTTTGTGACAATATGATTGTTATATCGAACATAATATAATCAGAATAGAGCAGTAATGTTATGTATTTTGTATGATAACAAATTCTGCAAAATTTGTGCTGTGCCGGATCTGCGCTCTGATTGGCCGACTGATAGACATTAATGGGTGATTGGCCGATGAGAGGTACATTCAGATCGCTCTACAACAGCAGTGACAAATCACTGATCACTTTCGGAATTTTATTGCTCACAGTACTACCCTATTCCGTATGCTCGATGAATTGTAATATCCATAAAATATATTTATAAATTTACTAACGTTTTTTTATTTAATTGTTCAGAATATTGAATGATAAAAAAATATTGTATTATATTTTTTCTACTTGCACGCATGTTTAATATAAACTATCAAGTCAAAGACATGATCATTTGTTCTGTGTCTGGGTGTAATTTATCTATAATATTATGTATGTATTTGGAAATACATAAGTATTTATCAGTTGTATGGTTACCATAAGAACAGGCTCTGCCTAGTTTGGGATCAGATGGCCGTGTGCGAGTTGTCCCAACATATTATTATTATTATTATAGTCTCTAACCAACATCTATACTATTATTGTACAAAATGTGATTTTATGTTTGTTTGTTACATGAGATAGACATCATCTTGTTATGCACAAGCAAGCACAGGAACTATTTAATTTACCGGGATAAAAGTATCCCATATGTTAATCAGGGATATAAGCTACCACCATACAACATTTCATTTAAATCGGTCCAGTCGTTTCAAAGATCTGCCACTACAAACCGACAGACACACAGACAAACAGAGAAATAGAAAATTTGGATAAAATCTAATTTAGTTCTATTTCACCCTGACTTGGTTTTTAGCATTTTTTTCATTGTATAGAAATTCGACCTCTACAGTTGTATTATATGTATATGTCGTGGCCACATCGAAGATTTGCTCACTTAATGAAATGCACAAAGATTTCACGAAATGGTCGCATTTCATGAAATGTTTTGAGGTAGCTAGACACTTATGTCGGATGGTTATTGAGCCCCCCCAGTGACTCTTCCTCTTTTGAGATTTTGAGACTTTGAAATTAAAAGCTAAGGGTACAATGGGGTTGGCATATTCTCTGGAATAAAACCCCTAAATAAAACTAGGGTAAAAAAAAATGAAATGTTTCACTGTCTATTGGCCACATGATAAGAAATCGTTTCTCGATATGGGCAACTAAACGCGCGGCTTCTTCGTGAAATGGTAATGATTATTTGATCATATCCTAAAATAGTTACATTAATTACCGGTAGAGGCACTGCAAGCGCTTTGTTTATGTGTGAAGATGGCGGCCGCTGCCGGCAATGTTGTAACCCGCAGTGTAAAATTAAATAATTTGTTATTTTTTTAAAAATTAGATAGAAAGCAATAATAAAAAAGTTTACGACGAAATGGTTCTCAAGTACTATGCAAGTCACGCAAAAACTGAACATAATGTAAAAAAATCGTGAAGTTTTGATCATATTTAACATATTAGTACTTTATTGTTGAATAACATACTATAAAAATAATGTAGAAAATACTGCTTTTTATATTCTTTTAAAGATTTTTTGAAATTAAGAGCTTCCCCACGAGAAGGTGTAATTATTAGAGTAAGAAAAGAAGTTTTTTTTATGCTTATTTCCAACCATGCGAGATATTTTTGTTTGTCTATCTGTGTATGTTTGTAAATGTCAAAAAAGTAATGGTTGCATACCTATGACATCAGATATGCATGCTAAAGCGATATTATATTATCCGTGCTGTTTTTTGCTGTGTGCTAGACGTGTGCTGTGCTATGCTTTGCGTATGTTTTAAATTCTTTTATTGTGTCATAATTTTAATCAACCCGTATCAATCTACTGAACATAGGAATCTCAGAAATATCAAAACGGCTGATTCTCACTTTACTTGTAGCGAACAATGATAAGAATGTAATTTACCTAATTGGTAATTTTTATTATTCATAATATATTTAGGCGTAATTACAAAAGCTTACTTTGCGAATATGTTGTAATTTACAAAATTTCTAAATCACCATTAATCTATCATCATCATCATTATCATCATCATAATCATCAGCCTCTATCCGTCCACTGCTGAACATAGGTCTCCCTCAATGTTCACTAATACAAATAAATAAAATTGACGTGTCTATTTGTGATTTCAAATACATTTAAGCAGATATTTGATATTATAAGGCTTACGGTCATTACACCTTATTACATATTATATGTATACACCACGGTAATTACACCTTCTCGTGGGAAAGCTCTTAATTTCGAAAAATCTTTAAAAGAAAATAAAAAGCAGTATTTTCTACATTATTTTTATAGTATGATATTCAACAATAAAGTACTAATATGTTAAATATGATCAAAACTTCACGATTTTTTTACATTATGTTCAGTTTTTGCCTGACTTGCATAGTACTTGAGAACCATTTCGTCGTAAACTTTTATATTATTGCTTTCTATCTCATTTAATAACAAATTATTAAATTTTTCACTGCGGGAAACAACATTACCCGCAGCGGCGACCATCTTTACACATAAACAAAGCGCTTGCAGTGCCTCTACCGGTAATTAATGTAACTATTTTAGGATATGATCAAATAATCATTACCATTTCACGAAGAAGCCGCGCGTTTAGTTGCCCATATCGAGAAACGATTTCTTATCATGTGGCCAATAGACAGTGAAACATTTCATTTTTTTTACCCTAGTTTTATTTAGGGGTTTTATTCCAGAGAATATGCCAACCCCATTGTACCCTTAGCTTTTAATCTCAAAGTCTCAAAATCTCAAAAGAGGAAGAGTCACTGGGGGGCTCAATAACCATCCGACATAAGTGTCTAGCTACCTCAAAACATTTCATGAAATGCGACTATTTCATGAAACAAAGATTTCATGAAATAGTCGCATTTCATGAAGTGAGCAAATCTTCGATGTGGCCACGACATATACATATATTACTGTAGAGTTCAAATTTCTATACAATGAAAAAAATGCTAAAAACCAAGTCAGGGTGAAATAGAACTAAATTAGATTTTATCCAAATTTTCTATTTCTCTGTTTGTCTGTGTGTCTGACTGTTTGTAGTGGCTGATCTTTGAAACGACTGGACCGATTTAAATGAAATGTTGTATGGTGGTAGCTTATATCCCTGGTTAACATATGGGATACTTTTATCCCGGTAAATTTAATAGTTACTGTGCTTGCTTGTGCATAACAAGATGATATCTATCTCATGTAACAAAAAAACATAAAATCACATTTTTTGCAATAATAGTATAGATTTTGGTTAGAGACTATAATAATATGTTGGGACAACTCGCACACGCCCATATGATCCCAAACTAGGCAGAGCCTGTTCTTTGCGTATGTTTTAAATTCGTTTATTGTGTCATCATTTTAATCAACCCGTATCAATCTACTAAACATCGGAATCTCAGAAATATCAAAACGGCTGATTCTCACTTTACTTGTAGCGAACAATGATAAGAATGTAATCCACCAGTAATTTTATTATTCATAATATATTTAGGCGAAATACGAATTCGGCAGCCAGAAGTCTTAAAAAAAAACCAAAAATTATCTTAATACTTTATTAACTAACTTATAATCTAATTACAAGATTATATCCGTGATCGATGCTAGATCAGAATAGAATGAATTAATTTATTATTACAATAAAATTACAAAGCTAGGTAAAATGCTGGAACAGCAGAACGGTTCCTCGAAGCCGGCACGTTGTCCATACACGTGCCGCCGCGCCAGCGATCTTCTTTGGGGTACCGTATGTAATTCCTCCACCCTCAGAACAGCAACTATTTGAGCGCTTTGAGGGAAAATGTTGCTGGTATTCCATTATTTCCGGGGTCATCAGGGGAAGCGTAGATATGGCTGTTTTTTGGTTCCTCTTCTGGCGTGGCAGGGTTCTTCCGCAGGTATCGTCGAAGAGAAAGGACGAGGAGAATTGTAACTATACCAAACACAAGCGCATAGAGAGGCAACGTTGTGTGGTACAGTGAAGAATCAAGGTGGGCAAGATTAACTTCTTTCTGTAGTAGAATTCTATTTTCCAGATGATGCAGATTATTGAGATTTAAAGAGTTAAGAGTAATATGTGGAATGTCGTTATTTTCAGCTTTAGTGAAATTACTTCGTATCTCGGTGATTTTCAGCGGCTGTCCTTTGACTTCATCTTCAATATTAGTTATCTTAAAGGTGTCTGTTCGTAAAGAACATCCATGGGGAATTTTCGCTAAGTAGCTGCCAGATAGGGATACATATTCCTGCCGTTCGCAATGGAGTTCAACTTTTGTAGGCTTTGGGAAGAAGATAGTATAGTGCCTATCATCTAGTCGTTCCATGGCTTGTCTATTAATCGAGACTTCAGTAGGGCGGCATGACTTGTCTAGAGATTGATTAATAATGATACTAAAGATGCAATCTGACTGTTCCCGTGGCTGGTAAAAATTTGAGCTTTCTTCACAGAGAAGATATTCGCCAATCTTTGGGCATTCGGTTTGCAAGTACATGAAAAATTTCCCATTGGTTGCTATGAAGGGATGTATAGGTATAAAGGTCTGTTGGAATTTATTAGGAACAACGGAAAGCCTAAATAAGTCAAAACTCTCTTTACATATAATAGGAACTCTAAAAATTATAACAATTTTCTTACCTATAAAATAACTACCTGGTTTAATGAGATTATAATATTCTCTTAAATCAATATCTAATATTTCATTATTACTATATATTTCTTTAAGTCTACTAATCATATGTGCTAAGTTATCTATGCTTATCATACTATGGTGCGAGCTCGCTGCACGTATAAATCCTAAAATGTTCTCTATTCTAATTAACTCTAAATATACACCATCCGTGTTTTCAGTAATAATAGCTAATAATTGGGCAAATTTTGCGAACTTAGCTTCAATAAGATAATACTTATCTATAACTAATTTCAATGTATCGTTAATTTTAATCTGGTTTTCTGCTAAATTACTAATAACTTGTGAATATTGACTCATCCAATCTTTATTAATACTTATGTGATCATTTAATTCAGAAACTAATTTATTTTCATTTGCTTCTAATAGTTCTATGGCTTTATTAAATCTTTCAGCGTCTGCATAATCCAAATTACCTGTAATACCCTTAATTAATGATCCTAGTCCATTAATAAGTCCTCTTTTTAATCTAGAAGGTTCTAACGTTTTTAGTTGAGAATTTATTTTTACCAATCTAGTATACAGATAATCAATTTGATTATGAGCAAGGTAGTGTTGTCAAGTTTAGTTTTAAAATAATTTAATTGTTCATTTATGGAATTGATACGATTTTGTAATTCAGAAAGTTCTAAATACTGTATAAAAGTATGGTAATGTGATATTAGCTTAGTTTGACCAAGTTTAAAAGGTAGAAGTCCAGGTCCATTGTCGAGAGTCTCAAGTTTTATGTCTGCTGCCTGCGTCATTGTCATTGTCAATATTAGTATTAGTCGGTACCTGTAACAATTTCGACGTTTTTGGTACTCGTTTCAGACGCCATTTAGCAACAAGCCCTTTTTTCTTTGATGTGTATATGCGAATAGGTAGGTCAGCTAAAACATTGTCGTGGGTGTATCGGGGTGCTATTTTTTGTCTGTTAGCCATAGGATTTTTAATAAAAACTTGCTGGTCTGGAGTGTATACTGTTTCTGGTTCCCGATTTTTATTCCTATTGCTCATTAAATTTGTACGGTCACGTGTTGTCGATTCATTGATAATTTCATAAACTGTTTTCATTTGGTCTCGGTGTGTCAAAATGTAATGTTGCATTAGGTGTTCGGTCAGGTTAATGTCTAGTGGATCCCTAGGATCAAAATGTCCTCTAATAATATCATGCGGTCTACATTTGGTGAAACTGTGTACTGAACTATTATAAGCTAAGATTGCATAAGGCATTTGATTTATTGTGGGTTCATCTTTATTTTTCAGGCGAAGAATACGAAGGTGTTCTAGTAGGGTGGAATGGAATCTTTCAATAATTCCATTATCGTTTGGTGAGTGAGCTAGTGTCCTGTGATGATTAATTTTATGTAGTCTAACAAATTCTGCAAAAAGTTGATTAGTAAACTCAGTCCCGTTGTCTGTCACTATAGTCATAGGTAGTCCATGGTGAGTACTGAAATTTAATAGTCCTTGGATAATGCTTATAGCGGTACCATCTCGTAAATGATATGCTTGGCCGTACTTGGAGAAGGAATCTACAAAGGTAAGATATTTTTCAGCTTGCGCTGTGAACAGATCCATGTGAACTATCTTAAAAGGCTTAGTTGCAGGTGGTACTATGCTAAACTGTGGTCTTATTGGGTTTCTGTCATATTTAGTCTGTCCGCAAATTGTACATTCATTTATATATTTAGTAATTTCTTCTCTCATTTTAGGCCAGTAATAACGACGTGACAAGGCTAGATAGCATTCATTGATGCCTCTATGGTTGGTTTTGCCTTCATGATAGTGTTTAATTATTTCCTGCTGTCTTAAATACTCTTTAACATCTTCTAATTCGGTTTTCGTTAAAACTAAATGCATAGAATTAGATCTAAAATTATTTTGCAAGATAGGAATTACAGTGTACATACCTAATGTTGTTGTTATTTTAATTGCGGTCTTTATTTTAGGATTGATATATTCTTTAACTGCATTTATGATATCCTGTTCTAAAGAAGATTCTGATAACTGTATGTGGGTCCGTGTGTGTGTATCAAAGGGTTTAGTCACTGTCGGCCTTCTTTTAATGTCACCTACTATTGTAAAACAAATTTGTCTATGGAATTTATTCAAAGGTTTGTCTGTAATGGGTATTTCAAGGATGGGGTTTTCAGCTGATGTATGTGCGGTTAAGGTAGTAGATCCTGAAGGTTCAGGTCGTACTGATACATCTATACCACATTCTTTAAGAAGAGATTCTATTTCTTCATTATTTATCTGTACCCGGGATAAGGCGTCGGCGTTAGTATTATATTTGCCCTTTTTATAAATTACGGTATAGTCAGATTCACTGTTTCAGTCGCCAGCGTGTCAGTCTCGAGTTCGGTTCTTTCAGGTTCATAATCCACTGAAGTGGTTTATGGTCAGTTATAATTTTGAATTTCCGACCAAACAAATAGGGTCGAAAATACTTAGTTGCCCATACTATCGCCAAAAGTTCTTTCTCGATGGTGCTATAATTTAACTCGCTGTCACTTAATGTTCTAGAAGCATAGCAAACTGGTTTGTCGGATCCTACTGTACCTTGGGAGAGTACTGCACCTATTGCTACGTTGGAGGCGTCTGTCGTCAATATGAAGTCTTTGGTAAAGTCAGGATATTGTAAAATGGGGTCATTCGTCAGTAAGGTTTTTCAATGTTCGAAACATTTGACATATTCCGAGTCTATAGTAATTTTGTTAGTCTTTTTAAGGCACTTTGTCAATGGTTTAGTGATTCGAGAGAAATCAGGTATGAATTTTCTATAATAGCCTAATAGTCCTAAAAATTGTTTGATTTCTTTAGTTGTTTTTGGTATCGGATATTTTTCTATGGCTTTAATTTTATCTGGATTTGGTTTAATACCTTCGTTACTAATGATATGACCAAGATAGGCGGTCTCAAGCTGCAAAAATTCAGATTTATCCATCTGGATTTTAATATTTGACTCTCACAATCTGCTAAATACTTTTTCGAGATTAATCATGTGTTCGTGCAGGGATGTACTAAATACTATAATATCATCGAGATACACTAGGCATATCTCGTTCTGCAGGCCTCTAAGGATGTTATCCATTACACGCTGAAACGTGAATGGAGAGTTCTTGAGTCCCATTGGCATTCGTAGGAACTCAAAATGACCATGTTCTACATTAAATGCGGTCTTTGGAATGTCTTCGGGGCTCATCTCAACCTGATAAAACCCAGATGCCAGGTCAAGGGTCGTAAAGTACTGACATCTACCTAATTTGTCTAACACGTCAGTAATGTTGGGAATGGGGTATTTGTAGTCAATTGTCTTGTCATTCAGTTTCCTAGAGTCCACTACAAGTCGCCATTTTTGTCTACCCGAAGCGTCAGCTTTCTTTGGGACTACCCAAATGGGTGAGCTCCAAGCAGAGTCAGAAGGTCGTATTATTCCTTGTTCGAGCATTTTTGAAATTTGTTCTCTAACTTCCTGACGGTGTACAAAAGGATATTGGTAACTTTTAGTGTAAACGGGGTTCTCGTCATGAGTTCTAATGCTGTGTTTAATTTTGTTAGTGAAAGTTAATGGTTCGCCTTCAATATAAAATATGTCGGCGTAACGCTTACAAAGTGTCTCTAAATTTGCTCGTTCTTCACTATTTAAATGATTAGTTCTAAGTTTATCTAAAACCTGTTTTGCTCTGTCTGAGTCGGGTTCAGTATGAGAACTTTCAAAGTTAAATAAGTGAAGTTGTATAGGTCTGTCAAATGAAATTACAGTGTCTTCGTCTGTCATATTTTTAACTTCTACTACACAAGTCTGGTCAGTCACAGTAGTAATACATTCATGAATAATGCAATTAGATATAAACTGTTCCGGTATAAATACGTCACCATCGTCTTGATGAATCGGTATGATAACTAAACGAGATGATTTTGCTGGTATTAATTGATCTGTATTTCGCCTTCTACATTGATAACGGAATAATGGAACCTTTGCACTTTCAGTTATTAATATATTGTCTTTAAGATCAATTCTACAGTTTTCTAACAAATCTAACCCTATTAAACCATCGAAGTGATTATGAAATTTTTAGATAAATAGTTTTATATTTTTATTATCATTGAATTCAGAAAAATTAGGAATTAATATTGAATGTTCATGAATGCTTGTTACTCTAGAATTAGTTACTTCAAAAGGATCATACATTTTTGGAATATTACTGAAATATTTATCTACTGCTTCAGGGCTTATGAATGATTGATTGGCCCCTGTATCAATGAGAAATTTTAAAGGTGGATTATTAATTTTAACATAGGGTAATTCTTTTTTCGACTGTAGATTTAATTCTATTCTGGTGCGGATTTCCCGTGGCTCGGGTGAAAATCCTGATTTTGCCTACTATTAGATTGTCTATGTTGAATAGTTTTACTAGTGCTAGGCAAACTACTGTCATAGTGCGGGCTATCTTCTATTGGTGGTAAGTCCTGTTGTTCACAGTACTGATTATTACCATAGTCATAATTCACGTATTGTCCATAATAGTCATTATAGTCATAGTCTGTGTTACAGTAATTATAGTCAGCATAATAATTACCATCATTACCGTATTCATAATCATTATAATCATAAAATTCATTAAAATTAAGTTCTTTAGTTTTAAAATAATTAGACGGAGGAGGATTGCCAAATTTTTGCCAATCATGACCATGAATTCTAGGCGGTAACGGTTTTGTCACGAAATGACTCACGCCACTCATAGGCTTAGGGCCTGAATTATTCTGTGGAGGATTCCTGTTAGGTATCCTAAAACCACTATTATAATTAGGCAACGGTGCTCTGAACATTTGCTGAGTACGCGTTGGTTGCATAGGCATACGCTGATGATGATTAAATTGAGGATTAAAATTAGGTCTTTGCCAGCTAGGTCCAGGTAAAAATTTAGGAGGATTAAAGTTATTATTCATAGGAGGAAATTTGCGTAGTGTAAATTGTTGGTGTGAGTTGTGTGGTGTTGATGATGATGATGTTTTTCTCGGATCTGTTGCTAAATTATTTCGCTGCTGCAAATACATGACATTAAGTTCGTCTTGGACAAATTCCAAAGCCTTCTCTATAGTTTCACGCCTCATACACCTTATACGCGACCCGAGAGGATCTTTTAGACCTCTTACAAATGCTTGTAAGGTTAATTTACGATATAAAATTCTTTTAGCTTCCACGGTGGTCTCATAATGTCTCATGCAACGATACATAGGACATTATAGTGCTAAAAAGGTTTTGGCATTTGTCATAAAATTCTTGCGGTGTCTCATTACATTGTGTTGCTAACGCTAAGTCATTATAAAGTGCAGTCTCGTCTCTCTGGTCAGAAAAATTGTTAATTAAAGTATTCCTAATCCCTATCCAATTTTTAGGAATGCCGTTTGAATTTATTGTACGAGCTGCAGAACCCGTAATTTTATTTAAGATGCCATTAATTACACATAAATTCGATAACTCGTAGCCTGGCTCGTCTTTCACACATTGAATTACTATTTGATCACATATTCTAATAAATCTAGGAAGGATATGTGGGTTCCCATCGAATTCAGGAACTGGGCGGAGAGCCTTGTATACCGTATCAGGATCCATTTTATAAACTAAGTTACTAAAATTTAAATTCGAACTATTATCTTAACTTTGAGGGCAATTCGAGCTCTCAGAAAAATTATTTAAATGTATATCTAATAAATCTGAATTATTTAAATCTACAGATGGGCGATTCGAGCCTTCACTTAATAATTGACGATTCAAGTCTACTAAACTATCCCTACGAATTTTAAGCCTGGTGGTGACAGGACTATTTTTCATAGGACGGAAAATTGTGACGAGGAGAAAGCAACACTGATGGAAAAAAAATTCAATGTACTCACATAACTCGTCGACTTCCCTGGTTTTCTTTAAGCTCTACTGATTTTTGAGTGTCTCCCGGCCGCTCCCTCGTGATGTTCGGATAGCTCGGTGAACGATTAAAAGCGATGGCTAGAATGACCGCGCGCGAAGTCGATTCTAGATCCTTCGGATATCTTCCAAATTACGCGATCGCGGTAGCCCCGAAGCTATCCTACCGACTGCGCCAAATACAAATTCGGCAGCCAGAAGTCTTAAAAAAAACCAAAAATTATCTTAATACTTTATTAACTAACTTATAATCTAATTACAAGATTATATCCGTGATCGATGCTAGATCAGAATAGAATGAATTAATTTATTATTACAATAAAATTACAAAGCTAGGTAAAATGCTGGAACAGCAGAACGGTTCCTCGAAGCCGGCACGTTGTCCATACACGTGCCGCCGCGTCAGCGATCTTCTTTGGGGTACCGTATGTAATTGGCGTAATTACAAAAGCTTACTTTGCGAATATGTTGTAATTTACAAAATTTCTAAATCACCATTAATCTATCATCATCATCATCATTATCATCATCATAATCATCAGCCTCTATCCGTCCACTGCTGAACATAGGCACATGAGTAAGTAAACGGACAGAGACAAAGCTTCCATACAACGCGTAAAATTGTTACCTATTGTAGTAGGGTTGTCTCAGGTGGATAAAATTAAACGAACAAAACGATTTTTTTATCGAGTAGTAATCTATGTAAATATTCTATCTTTATTACAAAATATTTTTTCTAAATATTTTGTGTTTATATTTTTTATTTGCAATAATCTGTTGTACCTTTTAATAGAGTGGTAAATTCTAATGGAAAGCACTCTCATTGCATATCAGTTTTTATCATAACTATTATAATATGTTTTATTCCGAACAGGAATCGTCTGCTAATTACGTATTCTGTACCTATACTTATTGTATTTTTACTTTAAAGTTTAGCTAGGATTTAAGATTTAATGTCGGGTCAAATGTTTCCCTAACTAGACTTTAGGCACATCCATAAAAACTTAGTGAACAAATGTTATAATAATTAGTAGAAATAAAATAATAATATACAACTTACCTATTGAAATCTTTAGGATAGCTAAAATATGATTTGTTTTATTTGCTCTATTATTGTTCACACAGATACATACACACAGTACAGTATACAATATTGACACTTTTTGCTTGTAATTATCAACAATAATTTAAGAACAATGTTATAAAATATGATTCTTTTTTATTTGCTCTATTACTATTCATACACACAGTATAATAAACAATATTGACACTTTTTACTTTTAATTAACAAAAATTTAAGAACGGTGATAATAATTCGAAATACCCGCCAGGCGAAAAAATATACAACGCAACTTAACACGTGCACTCACACCCCCGCATTCGAACACTCGTCGAACCGGTTTCGACCGGTTTCTACTCGTACGTGACGAGCCACGAGTGCTTAGGCACACATGCGTTATGACGCTTGAAGTAGTGCAATCGATTCGCGCGGTTGTATGAAGCTTTGCCTCTGTACGTTTATTTACTCATGTCACATAGGTCTCTCTCAATGTTCACTAATATATACAAATAAATAAAATTGACGTGTCTCTTTGTGATTTCAAATACATTTAGGCAGATATAAGGCTTACGGCCAAAATACTTAAACGAATCTCAAATTTAAGACGTACTTAAACTCATGCTACGACGTGTCAGATTCAAAGAAAATAAGAGTGACAACACGAGTTTAAGTACGTCTTAAATTTGAGATTCGTTTGAGTATTTGGGGGTTTGGGGGTGAGGCTTACAAAAGTAATCATCATCAATCTAAATACGGCTGTAAATCTAAGTAAACGCGGGCGAAGCTGCGGGAAACAGCTAGTGTCTATTTGTTATTAGGGTACCTTCTAAATATATAAGATACGTTACATTTTGTTATTTTATAGTACAACAGCTTTTACATGTTTCATATTTTAAAACTTTTCATACTATTGCCTCTGACACTAAAAATTGTAGGTAGGTATTTATAAAACAATTCTTTATAATTTCGGCTGAATGGGTTGGAATAAAAAAGTGTTGATTGAAAAAATACACTTCATTTTAATCACGATTTTCGATTCGCGAATTCGCGTTTAATCAAATAATTTAAATCATCAGGTGATATGAATTAAATTATTTGAGGAACTCTGTCATCTCATCTATCATCACCGCCATCATCACCACCACCACCACCACCAGCATCACCATCCGCATCGTCTCCGTCAATAACATCACCACCACCACCATCATCATGCTCATCATCATCTCCACCATCACACCACCACAACGACCACCACCATCATCATCACCATTGTCATCATCATCATCATCACCTTCACCAGCATCACCATCATCATTACCAACACCACCATCATCACCGTCATCGTCTTCATCACCGCCATCATCATCACCAATCATCATCAAGTATCAATTCCACCATCATCATCATCACCAGCATCACCATCATCATCATCACCAGCATCACCATCATCATCATCACCAACACCACCACCACTGTCAACATCGTCGTCATCATTATCACCACAACCACCATCATCACCAATCATCATCTGCACCATGATCATTACCACCACCATCATCATCATCATTACTAGTGATGCGCCGAATGTAGGTTCAACCGAATACGAATGTTTGACTGAATATTCGGTCCAAAATGTACCGAGCCGAATATTCGGCCGAATCATTCGGTTCATTTTTTTTTCATGTTTGTACTAGAATTTGTTACGGAAGATATTATATCTGTTCATTGTTGATTTCATAGAATTTTATTTGACTCTAATGAATGAAATTTTGAATGTTTTTTTGAATGTAGGTACATTGAATCGAGTGGGCCTGACGGCATCATTGATCATTCCGTTAGTGCTAAGAACTTGTGCTCCTGAGTTGGCACCCGTCCTTACGCGTCTTTTCCGGCACTCTTACTCATTAGGTGTCGTCCCATGCTCGTGGAAGACAGCTTTGGTACACCCGATCCCTAAGAAAGGAGACTGCTCAGACCCGTCCAACTACAGACCAGTAGCTATAACTTCGTGCATGCTCGGACCTCAAGTCTGTAAATGCTGGTGTTCCCCAAGGCTGTGTATCTCCAACTCTGTTTCTTCTGCATATCAATGATATGCTGAAAATCAGCGGCATTCATTGGTATGCGGATGACAGCACTGGAGATGCTTTATACACTGGCCGCCCTAATATTTCTCGGTAACAAGTCGATGAGTGTCGGAACAAACTTGTGTCTGAAATCGAGTCTCTGTTGGCCAGAGTCACGGAATGGGGGCGACTTCACCTAGTCCAATTTAACCCCAACAAGACACAAGTTTGCGCGTTTACCGCTAAAAAATCACCCTTCGTCGTTCCTCTACAATTTGAAGGCACTTCCCTAACCGCCTCAGCCAGCATTGGGATACTTGGCGTCGATATATCGAGAGATGTGCAGTTTCGTGGTCATTTGGAAGGAAAGGCTAAACTAGCCTCGAAGAAACTCGGCGTGATCAATAGGACGAAGCAGTATTTCATGCCTTCACACCGCAATTCAATTATACAAGGCGCAGATCCGGCCTCACATGGAATACTGCTCTCACCTCTGGGCTGAAGCGCCCCAATATCAGCTAATTCCATTTGACCGCATTCAACGCCGGGCGGCTCGAATCGTCGGCAACAATGTTATCTCCAATCGGCTTGATTCTTTGACGCATCTTTCACGGGGAGTGTTCTGAGGAATGGTTCGGACTAATACCTGCAGCAGAATTCCACCACCGGACATCGCGTACAAACTCCAAATTTTGTCCTTACTATCTCGATGTTCGGAAATCCACAACAACTATATTTTTACGTTATTTCCTGCCTCGCACGATGATTTTATGGAATCAGCTGCCACTTACGCTGTTTCCGAACCGATACGACTTAGGGACCTTCAAGAAAAGAGCATACTCATATTTGAAAGGCCGGCAGCCCTCTGGTAAAGCAGGTGTCTATGGATGTCGCTTTCGCTTACCATCAGGCGAGCCGTCTGTCCGTTTGCCCCCTCTTTTATAAAAAAAAACTTTTAATCTCCTCAGACATGGAGGTTTCCTCACGATGTTTCCTTCACCGGTGGGCAAGCGATGGTCAGGTGCATGTAGACATTTAGAAAAACCCATTTCTAGGCATCACAGGAGGGAGACCCGGACCTCTCGGCTCTCACTCAAGAGTCTGAGCCCATACCCACTAGGCCATCGTTGGTTCCTAAAGATAGTACCTACTTAGGTACATATTATATTATATTCTAAAAAAATAGATACAGAAAAAGGTGTTACTCAAAGCAAGGGTTCTTAAAATTGATAATTTCATAGAAATTTAATTTAGTTTAAATAAAAATTTGTAAAAAAGCAGAAGTTTATTTTATTAAAATATTGCAACTGAATGTTAAAGTTAATCTTTTTAATTTTTATTTGCAAAAGGTACAAGTAGTGTTTCTTTAATTTACAAAGAACTATATAACTTTCGGAATAAACCAAACTTTTTTATATTATTTAGTCATATTTAGTTAACCTTACTGTTAAATAAAATGTTCTTTTTTTAATATTAAAAATAATTTTAATATTCGGTAATTATTCGCCAATAAACCGAATATTCGGCCGAATACGAACATAAAAAAATATGCCGAATGTACCGAATACGAATATTCGGCCGAACATTCGGGGCATCTCTAATCATTACCATCATCATCAGCACCATCATCACCACCACCACGACCTCCACCATCATCATCACTATCACCAACAGCACCACCATCATCACCAAGCATCATCACCACTACCATCACTACCACCACAACCACCATCATCATCACCAGCATCGCCATCATCATCACCATCACCAATACCACCATTCTC
Source organism: Helleia helle (assembly GCA_963853865.1). Lineage (NCBI taxonomy): Eukaryota > Metazoa > Arthropoda > Insecta > Lepidoptera > Lycaenidae > Helleia > Helleia helle. The sequence continues at coordinate 1,298,287 of OY971420.1, forward strand.
ATCATGATCATCGTCGTCTTCATCATCACCACTACCATCATCACCAGTCATCATCTGAACCTGAAATGATTTAAATTATTTGAGGAACTCTTTCATTTCATCTATCATCACCACCATCACCACCACCACCACCACCATCATGCTCATCATCATCTCCACTATCACGCCACCACCATCATCATCACCATTGTCATCATCATCATCATCACCATCACCAACAATACCATTATCACCACCTGGTGGTCCATTATCAGCACCATCATCACCACCACCACGACCACCACCATCATCATCATAATTACCAACATTACCATCATCATCACTATCACCAACACCACCACCATCATTACCATAATCACCAAGCATCATCACCACAATCATCACTACCACCACGATCACCACCATCATCACCAGCATCGCCATCATCATCACCATCACCAATACCACCATTCTCATCATCATCCTCGTCGTCGTTATCATCATCACCAATCATCAACTGCACCATCATTACCACCACCATCATCATCATCATGGCCATCATCATCAGCACCGCCATCACCACCATCACGACCACCACCATCATCATCACAATCACCAGCATTACCATCATAATTAATATCAACAACACCGCCACCATCATCATCATCATCATCACCAACCACCATCACTCCTATCATCACCATCACCATCATCATCATCACCGCCATGACCATCATCATAGTCATCGTCATTATCATCACCACCACTACCATCATCATCATCATCATTACCACCACGACCATCATCATCATCATTATCATACCATCATGTACCTATATTATATCGCCATCTATTTGACGACCTCTGTGGTTCAGTGGTAAGCGCGTTGGCGCTCAAGCCCGAAGGTTGCGGGTTTGAATCCCGCCAGGGAACAAAAAATATTTTCTGTGTTCCTGGGTCATGGATGTGTATTAAATATGTGTATTATATAATAAAAATCTTAAATATATGTATAGTATAAAAGTATTAAATATATTTCCGTTGCCTGGTACCCGTAACACAAGTTCTTCGAGAACTTACCACGGGACCAGATTGAAGTGGTGTGAAAGCGTCGATAGATTATAGATCGTGGCAAAGGATCGGCTTCCTCGGCGTTCATTGAGGGAGGCCTATGTTCATCCGTGGAAGTAAAAAGACTGATGATGATGTATATCATTGTCATCATCATGTATAAATTATAATATTATCATTTATCATATCATATTAATATTATCTGCGTGTCGTCGTCCTGAAGTCCGTTTCAGTACTGTACCTACTACGAAAACGTGCGTAAATCGTAATCGTCACCAACTTAGTGGAAAAACAAAGCCACGGCGCCGCGCCGGTGGCAAGCCGTCGCCGTGCCGGTGTGTGGGAAAACGCCCGGACCGGCTAAAAACGTCACGAAAATGTGGTTTATTGACCACACAAACAGTAGGGTTTTATTTGTTTATTTACTTTTACTTATGATAGTTGGATACGTAAACGAGATTTTAAAATAATAATTAAAATTAATTTAAGGCGTGTCACAGCAGGCGAAAGGGGAAAAATATTTTTTTGAGATATTTACTTTTAAATAACGCTCTCACAAAAATATCAGAGACACCAAAAGATATTTTCTAAAGGATATCATAAAGAACCCTGAAAACAGGTTAAAATCTAGACAAAGTTTGAAACAGATTTCAATTATTGTTGTAGGCACAAAAATTAAGGAAACGCGATTATCTTTTTATTTTTTGAAGTCAGTTTAAATTTTAGTTTCAGTTTAAATTTTGTTTCTTAATGTTTAGTGATTCCGAAATTCGGTAATTGATTTCAGCGTAAGCTTTTAAATTTGTTAGTTCGTTGCGTTTGTGTTCTAGAATTTAATTGATTCGTAAAAGGTTAACGTTAATACATTGAAAGGAGATCAACGGTTGCTTAAACTAGCTCGTTGATTCAACGCTCGTCGCTACTGCACACTACTAGTGTCGTATGATACGTGACAATACTGAACAGTTTATGTGACATTTGCCCCGTGAAATACTTTGATGCAGTTACAACTGGAGATAAAGAAGACAAAACAACACAAAATCAACTGTAAAACGAATTTTAAGAGTATCATAGTTTCCTTCGGTAAACTGGGCGGTTTTGTGTACTTATAAGGAATGTTTTTTTCCAAGCGTTTGCGCGTCGGCTTTGATATTGATGTTTGCTTTAATTGTTGCGGTAGTTATTTCTTTTCATCTTGGTGGTTGGTTTGTATACAGCAGAGTTGTCTTTCTTGAATTCAGAGGCATGTTAAAACACAATACCTATGAGTCGCAATGAGACATTTCTACTATATACTAGAGAATCATCCGATCGAGGTAACCATATCAAAAATTATTACTGGAATAAAAGAAGAAATGTCATGTTAAAATTCATCGGCTTATTGCAAGAACTCATTACCTTCCATTTACAACTTTGAGTAATGCAATTATTTAGTTTTTGTAATGTTGAATTATCACAACTGGAAAACAGAGTCATTTAACTGAATATATTTATCAATAAATATCATGAAAAAAAATTCAGAAATCGCTTGTTACCTTAATTTTAACCAACAAAAAACAAAGATAATGAAGTTTCGCTATATTTAGGTACTTTGTTCGTTGGTTAAATTAAATACTTTTTGAAATTATTTTTTTAGACTAGGCTTGAAATGATGGTAATCAAAAAAAAAATTTAGGATTTATCTTAATAATGAAAATGAACCAAACTTTTTAAAACGTACATAATTCGTCGGCTTACTGCAAGAATCATTAATGGCAAAAATAACAAAGTGCAGTTTGTTACACCAATGAAATCAGTTTAATACTATCTAGTATCTATTGCTAAAACTCACTAATGTTCTATTATTATATTATATTAGTATTCTATGTTCCAAAATACAAGAGTTACGACGTAACCCTAAATTCGATAAATACAATTTTTAAACTTTGCCTACCGTTAAAAATCATTTAAGTAATAATATTATCATTTTCTAACAAAATAGTATGTACTTTTGTATATGTTTTTTATATAGGTATGTGTTTTTGTAACTAAATGACTTTTATTAATAACTCATTTACGTCCATTTCTTTGGTTAGAATTCATTAATTGCACTTAGCTATTTCAAAATCATCCAATATACTATCATCGGCTCCCTTTGGTCCGTCTGACACACGTGCTCACCGGGAATGGCTATTTTGGTGAGTACCTACCTTTATGCCGCACGGCCCACGAGCAATCGATGACAGTATATCTCAATTGTGGCGCAGCGGTGGACTCCGCCCAGCACACCCTCGAGTAGACTCTACTAGAGAGACAGTTATTTAAAATATTGACTGGAGAGCTTATAAGTATGGTTGGAGCTCACGATTAGTGGCGTGGGATGGGGCCACTAATATATTTTGTTTAAGAAATTATTGTTGTAGAGAATGTTAAGTAATAATATATATATAAATAAATAATCAGGTTTTAGGAAACACCACAGCACCACTACTGCTCTTATTAATGTAATGGACGATGTTCTTCTTACACAGAATGATGGCAATGTTACTATTATGGTGCTCCTCGATTTTTCTAGAGCATTTGACGTTTTTACGGATTAGAAGAGGCATCTGTCCTGTGGTTTGAAAGTTATCTACAAAATAGATTTCTAATCGTGGAAATAAAAAATGGAGTGGAAAATGTGATCTCGTCACGGCGTAGTCTAATTGAAATAGGTGTCCCACAAGGCTCTATACTGGGGCCAATACTGTTTAGTATTTATTCGGCTGATGTAACCAAATGTATTCGAAATTGTAGATTTCATATATACGCAGACGACATCCAAATATATCTGTCTTTTAAGCCGCATGAGATTGAACACTCACTGCGTAAAATTAACGACGATCTTGACCGGATATTTAATTGGTCTCAATCGAACGCGTTGGTCCTGAATGCGACGAAAACAAAATATATTGTTCTTGGAACTCGTCGACAGGTACAACTTGTTAGGTTGAGAGACCTAGCCATTTTTATAAATGGTACTAGATTAGAATGTATGTCGGAAATACGAAACCTTGGTCTCATACAAGATGAGCACATGAGGTTTGAAAAACATGTGTCTGATATAATTCATACTTTCTTCTACCGTTTAAAAGTGTTATATCGAATCAGAAATTCAATTGATGAAGAAACACGTATCAGACTGTGTGAATCTTTAGTGCTCTCGAAGTTCAACTACGTTGAAAAAAAAATCGATACAACGTTATTATTTATTGTTTTTACATACCGCGGCGAGGTCACGTCACTAAGTAAGTTAAATTCAAGGTGCCCGCATATCCCTTTGAGAGACTGAACTGGACAAGAGATGTTAACACTTCACACAACACGAGGTTCCAAAGCTATGCGCTGTGCATGCCCTTTCACCGCACAGCGGCATTTCGAGGCAGCTTTAAATATGCTGCTACGAAGTGCTGGAATAACCTTCCACATCCACTTTGAAGTATCGGTACGCTGCAGAATTTTAAGCGCCATTATAAGCATTATCTGTTAATACAAAAGACAATTATTATAATAGTTTAATGGCCTTATTATGTATTAAATATTGTAGGTAAAATAATATTATTAAGCATTATATTATGTATATGTTTGTGGTATTTGTTGAGTGTGAGTGCGTCGTATTCGGGATCCTGTGTATTTTGACAGTAAAAAAATAGTATTTAAAGTGTTGATATGTGATGTATAAAATATGCCTATGTAATATTTGTATATGTGTACTATTTTGTGTATTGGATACATTTATAAATCGTTTGTCTACGTATCAAAAAGCATGTTTTGTATTCCTATTTGTGTATGTGTAAGTATATTTTATAGTATTATATTTATTAAATGGTTGTCTCCCACTGCCGCCGAAATAAAATAATTTTTTTTTTAGGTGGTCCTGAAAATCGGTGTTAGGGATTATTCCTAACTAAAGCCGAGGATTTACCTTTTTGTGAGACGCGCTGCTGCCTACATTATTGAGTAGAAACTTATTATTTTAAAATGTATCTTTGTTTCAATTTCTTTTTTTCTCTTTTTTATCGTTTGTTTTTACTCATTTATTTCGATGTTTTATTTTAATGTAGTATTTTACTTATTGCTATGTTCATTGTTGTGTGTCGCAGTGTGTCATCGCAAATAAAACACTTATTATTATTATTAAATAATAGAAGAAATATTAAATAGTAGCAGAGGATGTCCAAAATGGTATACCGGGGTAAAACCAATGCTTAAACCGTATGATCTGTATTTTCTCCTTTACAATTTGAATTTCATACGCCTGCGTGGTTCAGCGGTTTCAATCATACACATATTAAGGTTTCAACCAATCTGAGTGATTCGGCATCAAACATAATATAATATTATCGTTGCAAGAGCGCGGAGATTCGAATAACTGAGTTTAATTGTTTTTTTTTTTTTTTTTTGTGTTGATTTTATTTTCGCATCAATCTAATCTGGATTTATCGATAATGTGTTGAACTAGTCAGTGACCTGTAGACTATGTACAAGATTATCTATTTTTACATAAAGTTTAGCTACCTATTTTGTGGAATTGTTTGCAAACCGTGTATTGCGTCCCCTATACCCTACTTACAAATGTACTGTTTTAAACCGTACAGGGCTTAGAATTTTGATTTTATATTGTTATTTTTTTAATTAGATATTTAATTAACGCGTGACCTGATAGCATATTGCCGTTTGTGGACTCGGCATTCTAGTCGATTCCTATTCCTAATACCAACGAGCGCCAATGAATATGTTGCGTGAAAAAATTCAATTAATTTTATTTATATATTTTTACAAATAATTATTTTATAATATAGAGCTGGAGGCCATCAAGGAAGTGGAGTGCAATATTATTACGTTTGCATCGAAGTATAACTGCCTGTCACGTTATATATAATTGGTAATGTTTTAAGCATGTATATAACTATATAAGCATGGCGGGTAGTCGTATTTTGATGCAACTATCTATAATATGAAAACACAAATTTCTGCAAAATCTGAAGATTTGAAACAAGAACAAGATAAAGTTCAAAGATACTAGTGAAGATATAAAATATCATAACTTATAGAAGAATTAAAACAATACTTGACGGACTAGAGCATACGAATGTTAAAAGTTTGGTAATGCACCTCTAAACGCCCGTCACAGCTGGACGCTGGTGTCTATAACCGACGAGGGTTTCTTTTTATGTTAGTTAGATAGGCAAACTGGCAGACGTGCCACCTGCACTTTTCAGACAAAGCATTAGGGCCTTTGGGCCGTTAGCATAGCGTTAAATAGCGTTATTTTCATTCCGAAAAAAAAACCATAAAAATATTAAAGTGTCAACCAATCTGAGTGATTCTGCATCAAACATAATATTTTATCGTTGCAAGAACGCGGAGATTCGAATAACTGCATTTTATTATTTTTATGGTGTTGATGTTATTTTCGAATCAATCTAATCTGGAATTGCATCGTTATTGTGTTTAACTAGTGACCTATAGACTATGTAAGACCGTATTTATCTATGTTTACGTAAAATGATATTTTATCGTCAATTTTGCTCGGCAGAAATATTTTGTAGCTATTATGTAAAATTGTTTGTAAATCGTGTATTACATCCCATATACCCTACTTATAAATGTACTGTTTTAAACGGTTTACAATTTTGATTTTATATTGTTATTTTTTATATTAGATATTTAATTTTATATTAATTAACGCGTGACATGACAGCATAATGCCGTCTGTGGACTCGGCATTCTAGTCGATTCAATACCAAGGAGCGCCAATGAAAATGTTGCGTCAAAAATTTCAATCATTTTTATAAAATAGAGCTGAAGGCCATCGAGGAATACACATGCAAACATACATGTTTGCATCGAATTACAACTGGCGTTCATGCGATGTATATTGGTGATGTTTTAAATTTAAACATATATGTACATATTTTTTTTGCAATATACGTTGCGATTTTTAATTATGATTAACGGCTTGCCTAGCGTTATAACATCTGCTAAGTGCTTATTATTTGCGGACGATCTCAAGCTTCTTCTGGCCATAGAAAATGCTAGTGATTGTCAGCGCCTTCAGCAGGATGTAAATAGACTGGTCGAGTGGAGTAAAAAAAATAAACTCGAATTCAACGTTTCGAAATGTTCAGTTGTCTCATTTGGTCGGGCAAAGACTAAACTGGACTACAACTATAGACTAGGGGAAGCGTCGTTGAGAAGGAGCAAATCGGTGCGAGACTTGGGCGTCCAGTTAGATGGGCAATTGACATTCAGAGAGCACATACTTGAGATATGTACGAAAGCTTACAAACGTCTGGGGTTTGTGCTTCGCAGAGCGTCTTCTTTCACTAACGTCAGAGCCGTGAGAGTTGTGTATGATGCTCTTATAAGGAGCCAGCTGGAGTGTAATGCGTCTGTGTGGGCTCCACATGAGACTAAATATAATCTTATATTGGAGCGCATACAGAACAAATTCACTCGATACATATATTGGAAACTTTACGGTGTCTATCCATCTTGGATCATGCTTATATGGTTGAGTTTGAGTGTCCCCGACCGGTACGCGTAGCGGCGGCGGCGCCCGAGCCTCTTCGCAATTCCGCGCACCAAAACCAACCTTTCAAATAACACTCCCGTAGTCAGAGCAATGAGGACCATAAACGTCATCAGCGAGAGAGTTGATGTTTTCAGGTGTTCAATGAATGAGTTCACAAGAGCGACATTGCATGAGCTTAGTAATCTGGGCACTTCGTGTCATGGTTGATTTGATTGCTTTTAATTTAGTTTTTATGAATTAGTTTAAACTGCCTAAAGTGTCGAAATCATTCAACTTTGGTTGGTTTTCAAATTCCTACTTCTTTGGTTTAGCAGCATACGCCATTAACACGTTCACTGCGATACGAGGCTTAAATCATCCCTCATGCAACTTCCCTGTGGTGCGGCAAGGAAAAACGTGAACTTCTCTGCGGTGCGAAGGGCATAACTTTGGTTTGGTCCAGTGTAGGAAAGCGATAAATATATATTTGAAATGCGCTAATGGTCACGGACTCGGTGGGATACCTACCTTGGTACCTTGTACCTGAATTGACTTTACTGACCAGATGTCTTCTTATTATACAACGTTGAAGAGAGGAATCAAATGGTGGAGAAAAGTTTTAATGGAGCAAATATTCGGTACGGCGCTAATTAATGCCTGGATTGTGTTTAATTCAATCCAAAATGATGGAAAAAAAATACCAAACAGACTTTTTGTGGGGAAACTTATAGAATCGTTAACAAAAAAGGAAATTGATGAGATCCCAGGTAATGAAATACTCAGATAGATTTATTAATCTTGCTCTTGACAGTTAAAATAAGTAAACTTTCAATAGGCTGACGATAGTCAACGTGTAGAAGCTTTCATAAACTAAGCTTGACATTTGGTCATTATTTAGTTATTACCTACCTACCACATACTACTATAACATAAACCTTATGCATAAACCGTAAACCATTATTTTCTAATAATAAGTCTGTAATAGGTGCCTCTTAATCGTACGGAACGCTTCGTGCGCGAGTCCGACTCGCACTTGGCTGGTTTTTTTCTCTTTATGGCGCCATGAAACGCAATTTTGATTATTAAAAAAACATGTATCCTTTTATAGCTTTGTGTTTTGCCCTCAAAACGATCTAATGAAATATAATTGATCAATCTCTTCCCCCCGGACTCTCTAACGGTACTAACGTGCGTACGTGTTTATTAATTTAACAATAATTTGAAGCAATTTAATACAGAAAATATAACGTAAATAATAGGAGTGCATAAAGACAAAAGAATTATCGGACATAACAGATATATCTGCGGAGAATCATACAAGCCTGGTAATTCAACGCGCTGTCTCCGCCTTCTCCACCTCCACCTCGAACGTAAGCAAATCAATCACACTTCAATCGTGCGCATAAGCATAAACGCCATCATTAAAAATATACTAGCCACTGCCCAGTATCCCGTGATTGGATCGAACTTGTTCTGCAAGTCCCGCCCATTGCAGACAACAACAAATAATATTACAACTACCCTCATTTACATTTTGACGGTGGTAAATATGGACCCAAACCTGGATATGTCTCATTCAGATACAGAACTAAGTGTGGCAAAAAACATTGTTAAAACGCCACCGAGCTATGTTTTTAAGCGGGCAAAGAGAGCGCGGGATGATTTAATGGACGATTGCTTTTTGAAACAAATGAGTGACCATAGGGAAGAGATGAAAAAGATAATGGCACTCTTTACTAAGAAACAAGAAAGTGAAATGCAACAAGTTGTGGCAACTCTAAAACAAATACAAAAATCCAACGAAACAATAAGCGATTCCCTGAAATGTCTCACAGCTCAAAACGAAGAACTTAGGAAAAAACTAGACTGTCTAGAAAATCAATCTAAAGAGGATAGGAAATATATCACTCTCTTGGAAAATAAAATTGAAGATATGTCTATTAATAGCCGGAAATCAGGTTTTGAAATTAAAAATGTTCCAAAGAAAAATAACGAAGCCAAGGAAGACCTCATTCAAATGGTTACATGTCTCTGCCGAAATGTAGGATGTGAAATTAAAAAAAATGATATAAAGGACATATACATATACCGAGTCAAAGGGAAAAATGCTGAAAAACAAAATACACCGATTATTGTTGAGACTGTCTCCACGTTACTAAAAACTGAATTTTTACGTACGGTTAAAACATTTAATATAAAGAATAAGACTAAAATATGTTGCAAACACCTGGGATTTAAGACACAAGAAGATGTTCCCGTTTTTCTATCGGAACACCTCACACCGAAGGCATCTCGACTATATTTCCTAGCTAGGGATCTAGCGAGATCCAATGCCTATAAGTTTTGCTGGACAGCCTACGGCAAGGTACATGTGAGAAAGGATGAAACGTCGCCAATTATTACAATTAAAAACGAAGACCAGGTACAACAACTTCTTTTAAAAATATGACTGTCCACTTGTAGCATTTCTAATAATGTATCAACTACAATACCGCAAACATATAAAAAATCACTATGTATTTACAATTTATATAACACTCAACCTGATACACACATACATACATTCAGGCAAAACATAAATTATAACACTAACATACAAATCACAAACAAAAATTACTATCGATGCAATCAAACACACTACACGCGTATTACATATATTTACACACACTCGTCCTCTGACACACTCATAATATATTATGTTGAAATATATTATATTCATAGTCCACTAAACCATAATGTAATAGCTTGTTTATATAATGATTTGATTGGTTTGATGACGACATTTAACTCTTATTCCACTAAAAATGGGTGATCCACTACAAACCTGTAACGAAATAGACGATATTGAAATAGCCCGTATAATTACATGTAACAGTTCAGATATTAATAATCATATTCAGGTTGTTAGTAAAAGAGACCTTACTATAATATCACAAAATATACGTAGCATATACCATAATCTTGATGACCTTTTAATTATGTTGTCTGAATTTCATTTCGAAGTGGATATTTTAATTTTAACTGAGTGCAGGATAAATAGTTATAAGCCCATTCCACAACTAACAAATTACAATCAATACTCCTCAACACACCATCTTAACCAAAACGATGGAGTAGTTGTGTATATAAAAAAAACACTGAGACATAAAGTTATAGAGATAAAACTGGAACATGCTTCTTGCCTCCAGATCCACATATACAAGATTCAAATTCTTGGTATATACCGCTCACCTTCTAACGTAAACGCTACTTCATTTTTGGATTCTCTTAGCAAACATCTCTACAAATTAAATAGACAAAACGATATTGTTATAGCGGGAGATATAAACATTAATATTACCCCAAAACATACTGAACCAATTTCAGAATATCAAAATAGAGTTGGATATCTAAGTATATTAGCAGAACATGGAATACTCTCCGGTCATACGCAACGAGGGAAACATTGCCTAGACCATTTCATGTTGAAAATTAATAAAAAAGGTACTAGCGTTCTTATTGCTATACTAGACACATCAATAACTGACCATCTTACAACATTTCTAGCCCTGACCAAACAAAAAGAAAAGACCACAATAAAAAAAATATCTACTAAAACTGACGATGACAGCGCCCGACATTATCTAGTAGAGAATGGCATCGAAGATTTATTGTTGCATAATGACCCTAACCTACTAACTGATAAATTTATTTACCTGCTCTCAGAGTCCATTAGACTAAATACGAAGATTGTAAATATTCCAAGTAGTAAACGCATAATCAAACCATGGATCACCCCTGGAATAGTGCGCTGTATTAAAAACCGTAATAAGCTACAAAAACGATCGTTATAATGAAATACTTAAAATTACATATAACCGATACAGAAATTACTGTAATGGTATTATCAAGAAACTAAAAAGAAAATATGATAGAGAAGCTATAACAAAATCGCTAAATAATAATAAACAACTATGGATAAACATAAAAAGTATAACATACACAAATAAAATAAGATCTGAAAATAATGAAATCATAAATATAAAACCTTCACCTTTAGAATCAACTAACTACTTGAATAATTACTTTATAAATATTGGAAAAATATTAGCTAGTCATATTAATACAGATCACCATACTTACCAAAATTATTCTTCAACACCACCAAATAGTTTTGTACTTTTAGATACGGATTGTGATGAAGTCGAAGTAATTTTAATGAGTTTGAAGTCACATAGTGCTCCAGGGTGGGATAACATCCCCACATCGTTCATAAAACTAATTAGAAAAGACATTATAACTTATCTTGCTACTCTCTGTTTTGATAACGGGATATTTCCGGACAGTCTTAAAAGAAGTGTTGTCACTCCAATATTTAAGGGAGGGGATGGAGGCGATGTGAATAATTATATACCAGTATCCGTATTGCCTGTTTTGTCTAAAGTACTAGAAAAACTGCTTAACAACAGATTACGTCAATATTTAAATAACTTTAATCTTCTATCATCTTGCCAATATGGTTTCAGACGAGACATTTCAACAGAAAATGCGGTTACTGATCTATGCACGCTTATTACGGAACACCTTGACAAGGGTTTAAATAGCCTTGCCATTTTTATAGACCTTAAAAAAGCTTTTGACACCATCTCTATCCCAATTCTCTTAAATAAGCTTGAAAGGATGGGAATCAGAGGAACTCCTTTGAAACTGTTTGAAGACTACCTGTCAAACAGAACTCAAACGGTAAAATTAGGTCGATACTTGAGTGAGGTTGCGAAGTTACCATATTTTGGCGTTCCTCAGGGTAGCGTATTGGGGCCTACTCTATTTTTAATATACATGAACGAATTGTGTAATATTAAACTCAAAAATGCTCAAATCTTCTCTTACGCCGATGACACGGCCATTGTATTTTCGGCTAATACCTGGACGGAAGTTAAAGCTATTGCCGAACAGGGTATGGCTGTAGTCGTTAATTGGCTAAATGAAAATTTACTAACTCTAAACATAAAGAAAACAAATTACATTTCCTTTAGTATTTATAAGAGTACACAACCTCCTCAAGATTTTAAAATAAGAATCCATACATGTGACATGCAAAATATCAAAAAGTGTAACTGTAACTCATTTATTGAAAAAGTTAATAGTACGAAATACTTGGGTGTGATTGTTGACCAAAATCTCACTTGGTACCCTCACCTTGAACATGTAATAAAAAGAATTCGAAAAATTATCTGGATTTTCAAGACCTTAAGACATGTTGTACCCAGAAATATAATAAATAATAAAAATAAAAAAATTTACTTGTTAAACCAAATATATATATATGTCTCTGGTGCAGTCTGTAATAATTTATTGCATACCTGTATGGGGAGGTGCGTCCAAAACAAAATTCATAGGGGTAGAAAGAGCACAACGTGCCTTACTAAAATTAATGTATTTTAAAGAAAAAACTTTCTCTACGGATGACCTATACAAGATAAGTAATTTACTCTCTGTCAGAAAGCTCTATATCAAATACGCAATACTTAAAAAACACAAATCAGTACCATACATTAAAATTTGTACAGGACTAAAAAGAAGAAGCTTACCTATTAGAATTCCGCAAACTAAAACTAGGTTCTCAAGCAAACAATATATAATAAGCGCCTCTAACTTGTACAATAAAATAAATAATAAATTAAATATATACAAAAGATCATATAACGAGTGTAAAAATGAATTGACGACATGGTTGCATACGCTCACATACGAAGAAACAGAAGCACTAATTAAATAAAATAAAACAGCATTAATTAAATAAATCACACACACTCTCACACACACACACACACACGCACGCACACACACACACACACACACACACACACACACACACACACACACACACACACACACACACACACACACACACACATACATAAAGACCCACACGCACGCACTACTTATGTACACAGTAATCTTTTAATTTAAGAAACCATTGTTAGTGAAGAGCTGAACCTTCTAATACAGGCATTCCTATGCTTAAAAGAAGGTTCATGCCACTTATTATAAAAACCTATTTGTAAAGGAAATAAAGATTTATTATTATTATTATTATTATTATCAAAATCGGTCGAGTCGTTGTGGAGTTATGAACCAGTTTAAACACGTCGATATTACTTTTTCCATCACTAATCGCAGCGAAAATTTGCCCTATTTCAGTGCTATACGAGGTGTATAAGATCCCATATTTTGTTTTGCCTGTAATTCCTAAACTAGCTTACAGATCCCGGGGCGACGGTAGATTAGGGTTCATTAATTCACTGTCTATATAAATAAAGACCAAAATTCTCATTTATCTTTGATTTCGCGCCAGAAAATGGATTTTAGTCTGTTAAAGGAGGTGGGGTCTAATAGACCACGTGTCGCCCTAACGTCTGGTCATGGTGAGGGCCGATAACACCTCGTGCCGCAGGAACGGAAAGTATGCAAAAATTGGTGCCGCAGCGAACGTGTTAAAATGTTAAGTATAAATACCAAAATTAGTAAAAACGCAACTAAAACTATTTTTTTTTTGTTTTTTTTTGTTGCTTTATTTTTTAGCCCGTAATTACCTCAATGGAGAGAACGAATTTCTTAGAACTCAAGGAGAGTTCTAAGAAATTCGTTCTTTTGATTAAATATTGCGATTGCCTTTTTTTGTTCTTTAACGCCGGGAAATACTCTAAGGCATCCCGCTGGGTAGTGGGTCTCCCCAGGAGGGTATATGGGACTCGCTGCGCCTGTGAGCTGGTAAGTGGTCGCAGCACTACCCACTAAGACCCGGCGAGTGCCACTAATGCCACCAATGGTGCTGGGCACTCCTTAGGATACTGATCCCTACCGCCTCATCAAGGCCATGGTTAGGGCCTTTTATGTGTAGGCTGTTGTTAGGGTAGTGATCTCTTTTATAGAAGGGGGGCAAACGGACTGTCGGTTCACCTGATGGTAAGTGAAAAGCGACATCCATAGACACCCGCTACATCAGAGGATTAACCCTTTACCTACGGTTGGTAACTATAGTAATTGATCGTAGGTAAACATTCCTGAATACGGTTGGCAACTATAGTTGATCAAGAACAGGGTAATCTTTGTGAATTTTTGTAAGCGAATTTGGGTAAAGGTTTGTAAAAAGGGTCGATATGATGTGATGTCGAGGAAAAATGTTCACAAGCCACACACAGATGGGGTTAAATAAAAAATAATATTTAATAAACTGTTTTATCGACTGACCACTGTGGTTCCCACCCGTACTGCATGAGTGCAAAATGTGTTGTTTTATAACTAATCGACATGTCGGTAATTTTGTGACTTGTGTTTAGTTACTTATTGTATGTATATACCTAATATTCATTGTTTTGTTTCATAATTGTACTTTTGGTGTGATCTATAAACGAAAATTAGGACATAGATATAGTAAAAAAGGAACATAATATTTCATTTATATTTTATCATTTTAATTTGGGGATACTTGTTTATTTTATTTGACAGTGTGACATTCAGTGAAATAAAGTGAAATTATACATGTCATAGAAGATTATATTGATTCCAATGCTGAATCGGTCGGACGTTGAATCACAGTACGTAAATGTTACTACATAAATAAAAATATCGACAGTTTTATCGATCGTCTCCTGTCACTAATTTTAGTAGTTTGAAATTTGGGTTTGTGTTATGAACAAAATAGATGAATATGTGTTAAATTACTAGTTGTTTACAGTGAAATTTGTGGTTTTTTTTTTTTAAAGATTCTATAAAGTTCATGTTTTCATAAACTTCTTTTCTTCTTTTCTTGAAGGTCCCTAAGTCGTATTACGTATATACTAGTCATATTACGTACGTATAAAAAATGAGCAATTATAAAACGGTAGTTGGACAGCTATTTACATAAATGTGGTATTAATCCTTATCATTTTAAATATGTTAGTTAGCTTGAGCATTTCATGAAGTATGTTTTTCTATACGCCATGCAAATGAAATGCATATCTTAGAAGATATAGCAAAATCAAAATAATGCGATACCGTGATTTCGACCGAGCCGCACGAGCCGGGCGCACCGTGATGCCGCGCCTCGCGCCCGAGCCAGGCCCGGCCCCGGTTCCGAAAGTTAGGATAATAACTATTATTGCATCAATGTAATATGGTAGAATTGTGTATCCTACATACTGAAAAGTCCGCGATAGCATAATATGTCTATATTAGTTAAATATAACATACTACCTATATCCATTTTAATACTTTAAAAATTGGCAATTATAAAGCGGTAATGTAAAAGCTATTTACAAAAATACGGTATTAATCACTTAATATTATAAAATAAAGTGCTACGCCCGTCCATAGATAAATAATCATCATCAATCCGTGTACGGCTGTACATCTAAATTAACGCGGACGAAGCTGCGGGCAACAGCTAGTAAATAATAAAGTAAAGTGTAGATAACAAATTTTCTATCATATTTAGATTATTAACTTCTTTGACAACATATTGACTCTGGAATAATGAAAAATATGTTGTTTACTTACGTAAATAGGTAGGTAACAAAGTAGACGCACAATAAAAATACGCAGCAGGTTGAAAGCCACGCGGGCGACTGACACCTCCTATACCCCTCCTCCAGCTCTACCGGTCAACACGTAATAATACAGACATCCCACCCTAACTTGTATAAAGTCTAAACAACGCCATCTATATTTGAGGTTGCAATTTACTCAGTAACAGAGTATACCTGACAGATTCACACAGTACGCGGGACAAGGTTTTAAAAAATAGTTATTAAGTAAGTAAATTTCGATACCTACCGCTTTTACGGCATATTTTATGAATATTAACAATACTCTTTTTATGGTAATAATTTATTTAAGGTAGGTTGATATAGTATAAAATGAAATTATTTGATATTCATTATAACGGAGTGGTACCACGGACATATAGAGTTTGTAAGGAAAACCTTTCTGTTACCAAAATTTACCGCAATGTTACTATTAAAAAAAACTAAAAAAATCAAAACTATCTCTTTATTTTTGTTTTGAATGTTTATTAATGCGATATATATTGCATTTAATATAAATTTTGTAAGAGGTTATATATTTATTACTAATAAAAAAATTGTAACAGTTGAGGGACAAGTTTACTTGCGCGAAATTTGTTTCATTTGTATTATAATTATTATACAAGGTTGATAAAAGCGAGAGGCATTAAATTAAACCACGTATACTATGTACCATTTTCAGGCTACACACCAAAACTTAGACCAATAGAATCAATAGTTTAGTCACAGGATATTTTTAAAGTTTTAAAGCCGCTCCGGTTTGTTCGACCCGTGAGACGCAACGTGCTGTGCGACGTTGCCTTTTAGTTTCGAAGGACATTTTACAAAGGTTTACTAAGAGTTTTTACGTTTTACTTTAACTATTCACGTATTTAAGTTCTTTGAAAAACTTTTTTTTATTGCTCTCAAGCTTTTTTTTTATAGTTTCGGATTAACCGTAAGCATGTGTAGTATATGTAGTTTAATTTAATACCTCTCGCTTTTATCAACCTTGTATATACGTAACTTAGATATTACCAAAGATTAAAAATTATTAGTTTTAATTCAAATTTTGAAATAGCTTAAAATTATTATAGTTTAATACTTTCCACTTATATTATGCGTTTCAAATAAGAATAGGAACGTCAATGACCTCTATATGTCAAACATCACTTCGCACCCTCCGGCGAATAAAGTCGCAAAGCCAGATTACGACTCTTTTAATGTTATTATAATACACTACTGCCTCCAGACGGCGAAGTCAACCTTGCCCTTTTTGACTGAGACACAGATATCCTATACAGCTGATAATTCTTTTCTCTCCTATACAGGTTACAAATAAGAACACTTTTTGTACCCCGGGCTGGAGGTTGCGCGTACGTCAGAGAAGATGTCTGCTTTCGTCGTCTTGGCAGTCTTGGATATGGAAACCTCTCCATTTTCTGGTTACGCATAGATAGCGACGACCATCCACACGTCTGCCTATATAGGTCTCACAGCGGTAAATGTAAATGGCTACAGATTCCGTGCTACAACAGATCCCATCCGCAGAGATAGTGATACGAGGTGATAAAAGCGGAGTACGTGAGCAGAATTTACAAGAAATTGGTCCAACTTCCTTCGAGAATTCGTGCATTTTGGTCGTTCCTTTGGTGAATGTGTGTTCAAGGGAATGTTTGTAAGCTATTGTTACCATCACTGCACACAACGGACGACTCGTTGGCCCATACCGCAAAGGACGAGGCTGACCTTCGAAGCTCTCTTGCTGTTTCCATCTCCACTTCGGATACCCGAGAGAAATACCACCGACGATCCCTCGGAGAGATACTTTAAACCCGTATGCCAGAAATAATTTTCTGACAGAGCTCAATGCGCAAAGCCTTCTTTTCGTTGGGCATCTGTTAGTGCTACGAACTTGTGCTCCTTAGTTGGAAACCGTCCATCGCGTTTCTTTCGGCACACTTATTCATTGGGCATCATTCCACGCTCGTGGAA
This sequence comes from Helleia helle, assembly GCA_963853865.1. Lineage (NCBI taxonomy): Eukaryota > Metazoa > Arthropoda > Insecta > Lepidoptera > Lycaenidae > Helleia > Helleia helle. The sequence goes on from OY971420.1 coordinate 1,316,395, forward strand.
GTCAGCTTTAGCATCAGATCCCTAAGAAAGGGGACCACTCAGACCCGTCCATAGACCAATAGATTTAACTGCCTTGTTCTGAAAGATTATGAAATGCAATGCCAACTTCAGCGGTATTCAGAGGAGCACTAGCAGATTAGCGATCATCAATATGGCTTTCAACGGAATCGCTCAGCCGGTGATTCCTAATACAGCGATGGGTGGAGGCAGTTGAGAGCAAGGGGAAGCGATGGCGGTTAGTTTAGACATAGCGAAAGCATGTCTCATCAGATCAGGCATGGCATAAAGCACTTCCAACAAATCTACCGTTCTGTGGGCTTTTCAAGAAATTATGTTAATGGATCACCAGTTTTTTGGCAAGTATGAACATCAAAGTCGTTGTCAACGGTACATGTGCTTACCTACCTTGTTTCTTCTACATGCACTTCATACGACAGCACCGAAGATACATAGGCCATTCTAATATCTCTCGGGAACAAGTCAACGAGTGGCGGAACAAACTAGTGTCCGAAATCGAGTCTCTGTTAGCCAAAGTCTCAGAATGGGGGTGACTTAATCTAGTCCAATTTAACCCCAAAAAGACATAAGTTTGCGCGTTTACCGTTAAAGAAACACGCTTCGTCGTTCCCCTCCCATTTGAAGGCACTTTCCTAATCACCTCAGCCAGTATTGGAATACTTGGAGTCGACATGTAGAGCAATGTGCAAGTTCGTGGCCATTTGGAAGGAAAGGCTGAATTTGCCTCTAAGAAACTCGATGTGCTCAGTAGGGCGAAGCAGTATTTCATGTCTTTCCTCTGCCAAAATTATACAAGGCGCAGATCCCGCCACACATGGAATATTGCTCTCATATTGATATTCAGATTGTTCTTCCGAGTGTGTGACCAGCACACTACCATTAGGTACAACGTGCTCATTCTTCGGGTGATATTGGTATTCGGTAACGTTAGTTCTCTGGCGAATGTCTGAGGAATCGACTGCCTTAGCGTTTATTGAAGGAGGCCCATGTTCAGCAGCGGTCGGATAAAGACTGATGATGATGATTATTTACATTTTTATTGTTTGTGTGTGCACAATTAGTGGAGTGTTACGATGTCTCGATTAATTTTGCTTTTCATGTTCGTAGAGGAATATTTGCTACAATGGGAAGAATAAATTAGTATTTTACAGCTAATGTTATTTACCAGAATAAGAAGGTAATATGCAAATACAAAAAGTGGTCACTTCAAATGTAGGTACCGAGAATAAACCCGTAATGTGATCTTACTGAATCGCGCATGCATGTAAAACACAATTAATAAATCCGCAACACTTTTTTACGTTAAGAATTTAATTTCGATATTACGACGAATAAAGTCGTAATATGACATTGCGGTACCGAAAAAAGATAGCGATGTCGGTAATTTACATTTTATTAAATATCTGATATGGTATTATATTTAGAAACATAATCTTTTAATATTGTAGCTACAAAAAATAACCTTTAAATTATTATTAACCTCAACTACTTATATGCGGCTAATACTTATTAAGTTATTACGAAAAATCAGTTTTTTATTTTTCCTGAACAATTTACTTTTTTGTATTACGACTTTATTCGCCGGAGGGTGCGACTTGAAATGTACAGTTTACAAAAAAACTTATAATAAATAGTTTTAAATCGAATTTAAATAAAAACGTTAAATAGTCATAAATTATAAAAAAAATAAAGTAAATTTGCTATCAAAAACATACATTTTTTTATATTTCATTGTTGCGGCAAAGGCCCTGAAGCCATGCCAAAATAATTAAATAAAATAAGGACGCCGGTCGCCGTCTTGCCGTTTTTAGTGTACTCCGTCGTGAGGACCTGATGGAAATATAGTTTGACTGGTGAAATATACGCTACCATTTTTCAAACACTGCAAAATGCAAGTAAAATGACCAAGCGAGTTCTTTTGGCCACGGGGATATATAAAAACACGTTAACACGTATCCGACGCGCACTCAGACCTAAATGCAGAGATGAGCGGAATCGAAGAGCTTAATTCTGATTGATTTTTTTTCACTTAATCTCTGTAAAAAAAATTATTTAAAGGAACTATTTTGCCCACCCTTCCTAACTGCTTTCAATTGACAGCTATGACGTCACAATATGACGCTAAATCCGTCCTATTCTCATTAAAAAACGCACAGTTGACAGTACATAATTTCAGTATCTATGATGCTCTCGAAAATTCAGGACCTAAAGATGCCGTGTGTCTCGTGTAAAATAACTTGTTTGCATTGGAATCTACCAACATATCAGTGCTTTATGATCCTCGTAAGATTAAAACGCTGGTCTGTGGAAGAATCTATCGCAACTTTCAACAATCTAGAAGAATTAGAAAACATTCAAATTTGGAATGGTGTTATCATTAAATTATAAATTTATTCACTTGTATTTCATGTGTTTTAAATTATCTGCTAACTTTATCAACAGTCTCGTTGTGAATAAAATTCTTCAATATGTATCTATAATATACCTAGTATAAGAAAATAACAGATTTTTAATCTATTTTTTTGTTTTTCACTGTTAGTTGTCTAACTAAACAAAATATTTTTGTGACTCTAACATGAAAATTTTGTACATATTATATTTCTTAGATTATTCTTTACTTTACGTTTCGTAAAACGATTTGATTACTTAAATACTTCAGACTGCCATTGCCGTATATTTTCATTGTAATATTTCCCTGGCCCTCTGAAGTCATTTATTGCAATCGCAGCGACAAGAAGAAACAATAAGCACTTACTTAATTATCTACTTAAGACCGCAACATATCCGTATTACATATAATAATATTATTGATGTGTACACCGGGCATTTTAGGATGTCCCTCCAGCCGTTAAAGCGCGGCTCGACCGCGGCGCACGCAGAGGCTACGCTCGTGTGAAAATATGTCACGTACAAGAAAATGTCAGGAACGCATATAGTGTCCGTGGGTTGCAGTGGAAGCAATCATATTACACATTATCTTGGAAAGCGATATTTGAGAAACGTGTGAAGCCATCTCCGTGCGCGGCGAAGGAGCCGCGCCCTTATTGAGTTGTTAACTTTGTAAATATCCGACTGTGTTTTATATGCCTTTATATAATATGAATGAAGAATATAATTACTACATTCATCATCATCATTTTTAAATTACTTTCCTCGGACTGTAGGATTCTAACAGTCCGTCAGCTATATGTTCTTCAGTTCTACTCTTAAGAAACATAGTAGTGTCTCACATGTACAAACCTCCTCAAAGGCACTCACCTATCATCGGAAATACGTCACAGCACCACTACTGCATTATAATAAAAATAATATAATAATAATGTATGGATGCTTTCACATAACGTCAATCTGGTCCCGTGGTAAATTCTCGAAGTTCAAGTTTAGTCTTCATTTAAATATTTTTTTGAAATCTATCAGACGATCGGTAACGCAGAAGATAGTTTCTGTCTCCATGGAGGTATATTGCATTGATTGAATAAACGAAACAATAACTGACCTGGTCTCAAAATTATTATACTTCAAAATAGTCTGGAGAGCTTATAACTGTGGTTGGAGCTCACGATTAGTGGCGTGGGATGGGGCCACTAATATTTATTTAAGAAATCATTGTTGTAGAGAATGTTAGTAGTAAATAATAATAAAATAAAATAAAAGAAAACTTAAATAGTAGCGGAGAACGTCTAAAATGGTATACCGGGGTAAATCCAATGCTATATCCGTATGATCTGTATTTTCTCCTTTACAATTCGAATTCGTACTGTTATACGGATTTCGATTTCAGTCTTTTTAAAAAAGAAACTTATGATTAACTAGAAAATAAAACAAGGATTTAGAATAATTAGGACAACCGTCTGTCCTGGATGATGGATGGAGACGAACTGCTCATATGGACGGTTTCTTAGGAGGTTGTAAAGGAGGAATAGCTGAGTTGTAGTAATACCGGGAGAGTCAGCAAAAAGGGGAAACAGGGGATATCTATAACACCTCCCCGGGATAGACTAAACTTCGGGGTTAACTTCGAAGTTTAGGAAGAAGAATTCCCTTTGTATTAGACGTTTCGTCTAGTACTGGGGGATGGAATGTTCTCTATTGGATTTCGACATTCTTTGATAGTTTTAACATGAACAACGGGATCGGGTGTAGGTATCGGCTCGACAGGTGAGTTGACAGGATTGGATCGGGAAAATCTAGGTAGTTGGAAAGGAAGACGGTTGCGCGATTTATTACAATATAAAACACATTTCGTAAATAAAAATATTATAACAATACAAGTGATTACAATTAAAACGATTGAGTAGTGAGTCTGGTATTTAATTATTTTATGTTCATTAATGTTTCTTATAATATCATTACTTCTGTTAAATAAAGATATCAATTGATTTTTGTTTTCCTGAGTGAACATATCTAGGTCTATATTTCGTAAATTTATACGAGGCTCACTGCTAATCTTTTCCTTAAATTTATTTAAATTACAACAGGAATCATTTATTATATTAAAATCAGAATGAATGACGGTAATATTTAGTTGAAGGTTGTTAAAGTGGGGTATTAATTTTGTGCTTTTACAATAGGCAAAACAATTATATGGAATGCTAACTATTCCGATTCCGACAATGGTTTTCTCCCAAATTTTCTGAGTGGGGCATTCTATATATAACTTATTACCTTGAGATTGTACATAGATCCAATAATTGTTATTCAACGATTTCCATAAATCTAAGTGTCCGTGTATAAAATCGGTTTGGCACTGTTCAGGTAATGTTTTCATTACATTTGAAATTAGTTCACTTTCGCAACTTGGGTTTGCACTGGTTGAATAAACAGTCATTACGTCACATATAAATTGGCTGGAATTTATCACTCTGCACTCGTCTAATGATTGAAGATTACAATACTCTGATTTATCCTTGGTCATTGCAATGTACTTACAACTAGGGGTTATAAAGCTAAATGTGTCAAGTATATTAATATCATGTGGGGTAGGCAATGCGATATTATGGTACAAGCTGTACTCCTTAGGGAGTACTAAAGGTATCCTTAAAATAAAAACAATTTTATTATTTGAACTATAGCATTGTACATTAGAAATATTCATTAATACATGAATATGGCTTAATTCTAGAGTAACAGGTAATCTTAAGTCTACGGACAGATGTCTATAATTATTAGCTAAGTCTTGGTACAGTTGCGTGGGCAATAATACAGCTGGGTGCAGTATGTTTTGACTACAGAAGATAATAGCATTTGTTATGTCTTCGAGTTGGAAAGATAAGGTGAGTACAGCGGTTTCCAAACTGTTTATCAACGAATTAATATTTGATTTAATTATTAAATTATTTGTACTTATGGATAAGTTTTTTAAGTATGACTGTAGGCTTTCAATACCAGAATTGAGCTTGGCTTCATTCATTTTTACGTTATGTAGAGTTTCGTTAAATTTCGTAAAAGTAGATGTTGTAACTAAAATATTTTTTTTAACTTACTTTACTTTTACTTTTTTTACTTACTTTTATTAACGAACTTAGTTGTTTTTCATTACTCTGTATGTTTTGTATGGCGGTATCATATTTGACCGCGTCGTCTTCGTCTAAAGTACCGAAGATTGATTTGGATAACGTGCCTGGATAACACTTTAGATTGTCTTAATGTACTAGAGTACATTAAGACAATCTAAAGTGTTCGCGGTTTCGGTCTCGAAATGACTACATAAGAAACGTATTGTACCTAATACGGAATTTATATTTATGATATGAGGCTCAATATAGGAAATGTCGACAGGAGTGACTATGTCTAAGTATCCAGCGTTTATTTTGAGTTCACCGACTGGGTCAAAGTATATGCCGGAGCTCGAGTTCATTGGCTTAACATACTGTTGAAGACCTTGGGCCCCGACATTGCAATAAAAAGGGACAACGAAATTACAAACTACTGGACATATAATAATACTAACTGATCTTAAATTTATTCTCTTATATCTACATGCTTAACTTCATCATAGTGATGCTTTACATGGCGTCTATTTATGAGTAACGATAAGGTGTGTTTACCATGAATCTTCACTACTTTATACGGCCCTTTCCATAATGGAGCTAGGGCTTTGCGCAATCTTAAATGGTTCTTTAACATTACGTAGTCGCCGACTTTGTACTCTCTGTAACGACTATGTGAATCGTAATATTGTTTTGAACTTTCTTTAGATTTGTATATATACTCAAGGGCTTTATCACGCGCATGTTTTAGACGGTGCTGAAGAAGTCTTACATATTCGGGGTATGTAGCAGTAGATTGGTCGTCATATACGGAATCTGGAATGTGAGGTTTATGCCCGAATAATAATTCATATGGGGTATAGTGTGTGGTTGAATGCACAGCAGTATTGTATGCCAACATGGAGGTATACACGTATTTAGGCCAATTGTCCTGGTTCTCGTTCACGTATGACTTAAGGTATTCTTTGAGTGTTGAATGTGATCTCTCAAGAGCACCTTGTGTCTGTGGTTGGTATGGTGAAGACTACAGCTGTTTAATTTTCAAGAACTCACAGGTTTTCTTAAATAGGTCTGCTGTGAAATTTGTTCCCTGATCGGTAAGAATTTGTTTCGGTATTCCGAATAGTGATATGAAGTGAAGGAGACAATCACTAGCTTCAGCGGCTGTGTTACTATGAAGAGGGTAGGCCAATGAAAATTTTGTTAGATCATCCTGCATAGTGAGGATATACTTAAGCTTGGCTGTTCCGGCTTCGGGAAGAGGACCTACAATGTCAAGGGCTAGGCGCTCAAAAGGTGATGTTGAAGTAGAAGTTATTACCATAGGGGCTCTGTTTGTTTTACGTAGAGCTTTATTGGTCTGGCACGCTTTACAATGTTTTACGTAATTTTCAATATCGGCCCGCAAATTTTTCCAAAAATATCTTTCTTTAATGCGACTTAGCATTCTTGTAGATCCGAGATGACCAGCAACAGGGATATCATGATTTTCTTTTAATATTTGAGGGATTTCATTAAGTGAAGGATATATAATTTTGTCGTGATAAATATGTATTTTAATATTAGTGCCGTCAAATAAGTAAGCTAACATGTTATAGATTTTGGTGAAAGAATGTTTATCAAAAGGATTTCGGAAGTCAGATATGCCAACTTCATTAACTGTGGGATGTGACATCATAATTTCGTCACGAGTATATTTAAGGCTTTTAAATATGTCAGGGTAAGAGTGGTCATCGAAATGATGAACTTTTGTGAAAAGAAAAAGATAAGTTTTACCTCCAGTCGTTAAAGGAGAAGAAGAATGTAGAGATCTTTCCATTTTTAGGAAATTATCACGTTCAGGATTTGGACAGTTATGCAGCACTTCTTGGACGTAGGGTATGGATACGTCCATATCTATTGAAGTAGGTAGTATTACTAATTGTTGTGTTCCTTTTAGTAAGTTCTCATTGTGTTCTTCAATCTGAGTGTCATAAAGTTTTGTAGGAGATTTCAGATATTTCTGATAGGTTTCATCGGGTAAAGGTAAGTTTATAGATTCGGAGGGCGAAGTTTCGGGGTCATGAGAACCAGACAAGGATTTGGGTGAGGTTACAGAATTTTGTAAACTAGAAAAAGGTTGAGGATTAAGTTGTGTTTCAGTGCATGAAGAATTATTGGATAAAGGTGGATTTTCATGTGTTACAGGAAGGGACTCTGAATTATGATCTCCAGATGTGGGTTGAGGTTCAGCACACGTTTCAGACAATTCAAGGAGTGCGTCTGTAAGAGAATTTGGATCAGCAAGAGCACAGGGATCAACTGGGTTTAACTCAATTTCGTTGTCATTAAGTGGATTAGCCATCCCTAAAAGATCATCAAGCGCTTCCTTTGTGATTTCAGGAAGAAATGATTCTAGTTCAAGTTCGGAAGAGGGACTAGGATTAGGATTAGGACCACAAAAAGGGTTAGGATTTAAATTGGATTTATTTTTTGGATATACTGGGTTAACAGGATATCTAGAGAGAGCGTCAGCAGCAGAGTTTAATTTGCCTTTACGATAAATGATTTCGTATTCGTATTCTTCTAACTTCAATCTCCAGCGTTGGAGTTTGCTCCCGGGATCTTTATGATTGAAAAGCCATCTTAATGGTCTATGGTCGGTTACTATCTGAAATTTGTTTCCGTAAAGGTAAGGACGAAAGGTCTTGCAACCATAGAGTATAGCTAATAGCTCTTTCTCTGTGGTGCTATAGTTTGATTCACTTTTATTGAGGGTGCGCGACGCATATGCAACGGGTTGGTCTTTTCCGATTGTTCCTTGTGAAAGGACAGCGCCTACAGCATAATTAGAGGCGTCACAGGTGAGAATGAAAGGCTTAGAAAAGTCGGGATAGATAAGTAGTGGGGCTGTAGTTAATTTGTGTTTTAAAGTCTCAAATGCAAGTTGTTGTTGATTTTCCCATTTAAAAGGAGCGTCTTTTTTAAGGAGATTGGTAAGGGCTTTGGCTGATTTTGAAAAATCGGAAATAAAGCGGCGGTAATATGATACTAGTCCAAGGAATGATTTAATATCTTTGGGAGATCTGGGAATTGGGTATTCGATAACGGCTTTGATCTTATCGGGATTTGGCTTAACTCCTTGTTCAGTAATGACATGACCTAGATAGCAAACTTCTCGTCTGAGGAATTCGCACTTATCAGGCTGCAGCTTCAAGTTAAATTTACGGATTCTCTCGAAAATTGACTTCAGGTTTAATATGTGAGTTGGTAGGTCATAAGCGTAGCAGACAATATCATCAAGATATACGAAACACCGGGTGCCCTGCAGTCCTGATAAAGCGGAATTCATTAACCTTTGAAAGGTAGAAGGGGCATTCTTGAGGCCAAACGGCATTCTTAAGAATTGGAAGTGTCCTTCTGGGACATTGAATGCGGTTTTAGCCTTATTTCGTTTAATAAAATTTGATGGAACCCGGACGCTAGGTCCAAAGTCGAGAAGTACTTACTACAACCAAGTTGATCCAGGATTTCTGTGATTTGAGGTAAGGGATAAGTGTCGCCAATAGTAACATCATTGAGTTTTCTGTAGTCGATAACGACTCTCCATTTGCGAATGTTAGAAGCATCGAGCTTTTTGGGTACGACCCATATAGGTGAAGACCAAGGGGAATCGGATGGTTCTATGATATTTTGTTGTAACATTTTATCAATCTGATTTCGGACTTCGGTTTTATGGACTTCAGGGAATCGGTACGTTTTTGTATGAATTGGTACATCGGTCGTGGTTTTTATCTCGTGTTTTAAGGCATTAGTAAACGATAGATCTTCTCCTGGGAGGTGAAATATGTCAGAAAATTCAGAACACAATTGCAAAAGAGCTTCCTTTTCTTCGCTGTTAAGATGAGATACACGTAGCTGGCTGAGAACTTCCTTTGTTCTTGAAGCACAGTCTGTTTTTAAATTAATATGGTTTACAAAATTAGAAGGGTGTTCTTTGAATTGTAAAGACTCGATTGGGATCAGCTTTAGGTTGAGGTTTGATTGTAATGTTACGGGTTCTTCAGAAATGTTAGCAACTGTAATGTTAATTGTATTATTCTCCTTAACACAAACTATACAATTCGCAATTAATAGGGTATTGGAGATTTTCTGATCGAGAACTATGCCTTCTTTAATTTCAGGATTCTGTGTAGAACATTCTATGACTATTTCGGTTCTTGGAGGAATTAAATAAGCAGGATCATGAAAATGAAGTTCTAAGAATGATTTGCCGATGTGAAGTAAATTATTAGTGTAATTTATGTTACAGCTATGAGAATTTATGAAGTCGGAGCCTATGATGCCGTCATAAGGTAAGTGTATTTTATCAATAACATGAAATTTATGTGATATACTGAATTCAGGTAATTGTATTTTAAGTTTAAAATGGCCTTGACTTTCTATAGACTCCTCAGATGGGTCTATACCTTTAAGTTGAATTTTCTCGTTTACTAGTTTGGGTTGCTTCCCGATACAGGATTGTTTTAATGCTTGTTATTTCGAAAACATTTGATTTTGAAGAGGGCAGACTTTTATTCTGCGTGGATACAGTGGGCATTGGCAATACGTCATGTGGCGACGACTGAGGTTTTAAAATTTTAGTGGAATGACCACCATGTCGCGGAGCCATTCCGGATTTTGAACTAAATAATTGGGTGTCAATTTTTAAAGCACACTGTCCCGTACGACACCGGGACGAGACAGGTACTCGTTTTTTCGTTCAGCATCCACGGTATCAAAACCTTCAGCTTCGTTCACGATGTTTTCGTTTTCAGTGACACTCGTGGTATAGTGAACGCGTTGGGGTGTCCTATGTGATAGGTTGTGGTTTTGTTTAAAACGATTATTATTATATTCTCGTTTACGGCATTCTTCTAGAGTGTGTCCAGGCGACTTACAATATCTGCAAATTGGTGTAGTGCAGTTGTTGGGCCGATTAGGATTAAAGTTAGGCCTAGGCTGGCTAAAATTAGAAGAAGAGGGTTGATTTTGGAAATTTGTTCTCGCATTATTAGATCTAATTTGGCGTGTAAAAGGCGCATCTCTTTTAAATAAAAATTGTTGTATTTTTTCTTCGGAAATGGCCATGTTAACTGACTCATTTAGATTTTTAGGCGATTTACACCGAATGATATTGGATATTCGTGATGTCAACCCCATTTGGAAATGATGGAGGGCTAATTCCTCCATCGCTGCTGTGCGTCCAACCATTTCGCGGCTTTTGTGTCCGTGTGTAATAGAAATTTCGGTAAGTAGTTGAGATAGCAATGTCTCTATTCGTAAAGCGTATTGACTTACAGGTTCATTATTTTGTTGTTTACACTCCTGGAGATCTGTTAGTAGATGAGTGTAATGTTTACGCTCACTAAATTGAGTTTTTAGAAATTCTTTTAATTGAGACCAATTAACAAATTCTTTGACGGAGCAGGCTGTTTGTGCCTTACCCTGAAGTTGACATAAAATGTATTTAAACAAAATATCCTTTTGAGCTTCCGTAGCAAGCTCATAGGCATTACTGCAGTTAACCAAAAACGAGTTGAGGGTTTCTCTACTTCCGTCAAATGGATACCGCGGTTAATTTCTTTTTAGATACAGACCTCGTGGTTGGGCCAGGAGGTAGAGGACAAAGGCTATCATCTTCAACGTCTGATATCGCTATTTCAGGTTTTTCGAATTTTGGACTTTGTGATCGGCCTTCCGACATTATTACTTTTAACAGGTTATAACAGCAAACAATATTATTACAAAATAAAATATATTAAAACAAATCTGAAAATACACACGATACACTATAAATAAATAAAAGTTTGAGAACCACAATGACCAAGAATAAGTATCACTTACTTGAGCACGGACAGAGCGATAACGACGGCTAACATTTCTCGGAAATGCGCGCTGTAGATGCACCGGGACTGCCGTGGCTCGCTGGGGATGCTCGTTCTGGTGAATACCGGTCACAACCGGGTTATGTATGACGGTGAGTATGGCGGTATGTGGAAGTAGTACAAACACCAACAGGTTACTCGACGCACTTGGTAACACACTGAGTAAAGCACAGAATCACTGGTTGGATAATTGATTTCTTTGGGTCCCGGATATAACGGGATAGAATACTTGGACTGGTTAGTTAACACTTGCACAAAAGTTTGCTTGTTTCTAGCAGTTTTATAGCACTCGCGTCGAATCGATATATTGAAAGGAGACGTAACCTGGGACTTCTTTTTTTAAAAATCCCTTAACGCTGCCACCATTAATGTTATACGGATTTCGATTTCAGACTTTTTAAAAAAGAAACTTATGATTAACTAGAAAATAAAACAAGGATTTAGAATAATTAGGACAACCGTCTGTCCTGGATGATGGATGGAGACGAACTGCTCGTATGGACGGGTTCTTAGGAGGTTGTAAAGGAGGAATAGCTGAGTTGTAGTAATACCGGGAGAGTCAGCAAACAGGGGAAACAGGGGATATCTATAACAGTACGCCCGCGTGGCTCAGCGATGTCAACGATAAGAAATATTGAGGTTTCAACCAATCTAAGTGATTTGGCATCAAACATAATATTTTATTGTTGCAAAAAGAGTTTTATTGTTTATTTTGGAGTTGATGTTATTTTCGCATCAATCTAATCTGGAATTGCATTCGTGCAATTATAATTGCACGATTTAACTAGTGTAAGTTAGATTTTTAATAGTAGCTGGCGTTTCATCAGCCACACACGAGATTTGTTATAAGTATTCTTGTCAAACGTTCTAAATTTTTAATAGTAGCTGACGTTTTATCTGCCACAGACATACAGACGGAGCATACAGACAGGCGAAAAGAAGATGTAATAAATACCACAAAATGTGTGTACAGATTACACATTGATAAAGTAGTGCAGATGATGCTGTATTTGACTTTGAATGGCTTTATTAAGTTCTTTAGTAGTAAAACTTTAGTGTTGAAGTATTAGTTAACTGACTTCAAAAAAATCGAGGAGGTTCTCAATTCGCCTGTATGTTTTTTTTGTATGTATGTGACACGATTACTCCGCCGTTTGTGCATGGATTTCTATGTTTTTTTTCCCAATAATGCCTATTTGGTTGGTATATCGGTATATATATCGGTCTGTAATACGCAGAAATGGCGGGAAACCCCAAGGAGCGCGGCTTCGCCCCTGGGAAACCAAAAGAAACATAACCGCGCGCCCCGATGCTTCCCGCCATTCTCGTAGAATATTAAGTTGTTTATATGTTGTAAGAACAAAAATTAAAGAAACTGTTATTTTATTACTTTTTAGTTTAGTATTTTTGAAGTCGGTTTTTTTAATTTAAATATTGAGATAACTTAAACCCCAAGGAGCGCGGCTTCGCCCTTGGGAAACCAAAAGAAACATAACCGCGCGCCCCGATGCTTCCCGCCATTCTCGTAGAATATTAAGTTGTTTATATGTTGTAAGCACAAAAATTAAAGAAACTGTTATTTTATTACTTTTTAGTTTAGTATTTTTGAAGTCGGTTTTTTTAATTTAAATATTGAGATAACTTAAAATTATTATTTATAATACTTTTCACTTATACAAAATTTTAGTATCTATGATGCTCTTGAAAATTAAGGATCTAAAGAAGCTGTGAATCTCGTGTAAAATAACTTATTTGCATTGGAGTCTACCAACAAATCAGTGCTTTATGATCCTCGTAAGATTAAAACGCTGGTCTGTGGAAGAATCTATCGCAACTTTCAACAATCTAGAAGAATTAGAAAACATTCAATTTTGGAATGGTGTTATCATTAAATTATAAATTTATTCACTTGTATTTCATGTGTTTTAAATTATCTGCTAACTTTAACAACAGTCTCGTTGTGAATAAAATTCTTCAATATGTATCTATAAAATACCTAGTATAAGAAAATAACAGATTTTTAATCTATTTTTTAGTTTTTCACTGTTAGTTGTCTAACTAAACAAAATATTTTTTGCCACGTCATTATAGTTACTTTTGGAGTCGGTGTCAGCCAAGATAGGTAGGTAGGTAATGTACAGCAACAAATACGACACCGACTCCAAAAGTAACTATAATGACGTGGTAAACGCAAAGTTTGTACATTAGTAGATTTTTTTCCATTTAAAGGCATTAGCTACTAGGCTATTAGACATACACAATACAATATCGGTCTGTAATACGCAGAAATGGCGGGAAACCCCAAGGAGCGCGGCTTCGCCCCTGGGAAACCAAAAGAAACATAACCGCGCGCCCCGATGCTTCCCGCCATTCTCGTAGAATATTAAGTTGTTTATATGTTGTAAGAACAAAAATTAAAGAAACTGTTATTTTATTACTTTTTAGTTTAGTATTTTTGAAGTCGGTTTTTTTAATTTAAATATTGAGATAACTTAAACCCCAAGGAGCGCGGCTTCGCCCCTGGGAAACCAAAAGAAACATAACCGCGCGCCCCGATGCTTCCCGCCATTCTCGTAGAATATTAAGTTGTTAATATGTTGTAAGCACAAAAATTAAAGAAACTGTTATTTTATTACTTTTTAGTTTAGTATTTTTGAAGTCGGTTTTTTTAATTTAAATATTGAGATAACTTAAAATTATTATTTATAATACTTTTCACTTATACAAAATTTTAGTATCTATGATGCTCTTGAAAATTAAGGATCTAAAGAAGCTGTGAATCTCGTGTAAAATAACTTATTTGCATTGGAGTCTACCAACAAATCAGTGCTTTATGATCCTCGTAAGATTAAAACGCTGGTCTGTGGAAGAATCTATCGCAACTTTCAACAATCTAGAAGAATTAGAAAACATTCAATTTTGGAATGGTGTTATCATTAAATTATAAATTTATTCACTTGTATTTCATGTGTTTTAAATTATCTGCTAACTTTAACAACAGTCTCGTTGTGAATAAAATTCTTCAATATGTATCTATAAAATACCTAGTATAAGAAAATAACAGATTTTTAATCTATTTTTTAGTTTTTCACTGTTAGTTGTCTAACTAAACAAAATATTTTTTGCCACGTCATTATAGTTACTTTTGGAGTCGGTGTCAGCCAAGATAGGTAGGTAGGTAATGTACAGCAAC